>JAEIGI010000006.1:4238230-5650974 GCA_018903615.1 Drosophila neocordata | reverse complement strand
GTTGTATATGTAAAATTTGCGCGATAAGGATAATTTGGAGCCTAACAAAAACCTTTCTGCATTTAGGCAGATAGCTCAAAAAATTTATGAAGAATTTGTATATCCTGATCTGGTAAAGTTTTTACCAAAACCAAAAAATATTAAAGAAATTAACTTAACTTAGGTACATTAAACGTCATTAAAAAATGTTGTAAACAAAAAACAAACAAAGCTTCATAAAAACTATAAAAAAAAAATTATATTCTTTAAACTTATATTTATATATATATATATATATATATATATATATTATATACTTAAAAATTGTATCATCACTAAAATTCGAACCGCATTTTTTTTTTTCTTTTGGAAATAAAAATGAACCTAATATTAGTAACGTGGATTTTTGTATTTTGGCGGACCACCCTTTGCACTAATAAGAATCTCACTCCTTTTTGGCATCGAGTCCACTCATCTTTTATATGTTTCGGTTCTGATTTTGTCGCACTCCTGAGAAAGCGCCTTCTTGAATTTTTTGTTCAATTATATGCGAAGTTAGTCGATGACATTGATATCGGAAGACTCAGCGGGAGTTGCTATTACTTTCGGACAATTATATAACTTCCATGTCTTATATATTCTCACTAGTTTAATATTTTCTGAACAAAAACCAAATTACCGACTCCGATAGCTGTTGTAAGGAAGTTTCTCAGCCTGGGTACACATCTCAGTCTATCCAGGGCTTTTTAATTACAGAAAAATTTGTAAGAAAAACTCGAGACCTCTAAATTCTAAACTAATACAGACAAATGTGGGGAATAATCATTTATTTGACATGACAAAGGGAGGGAAAGGGGGAGGGATAAGAATTAAAGACATAACGGGTCAATGTTCGATTATAATTTTTATTTCTAATTCATGTATTTCAATTGTTTTTTTTTTTTTTGTTTTATTGCCTAATCTACCTAACATCACACTGTCCTATAAAAATAGCAGGGGTAAAGGTTAGTAACGTGGCCTCAAGGCCGACTCACCCGAATATAAATTGCATAATCTTAATGTTGATAAATGCGTTACTTTTCCTTGTTTTATATTTTGTTTTCTTTTCCTTGGATTTTTTATTTGCACTGTCTTTGTTTTAGTACCACTGTTCTGCATGTTTGACTTCTATGTATTCACTAAATTAGTTCTTGTTTTTCACTGTTTGATTTTTATCTCGATGCTAATTGTCACTTGTTATCTCTCCGGCGGCCAGAAACTAATTGATTTTACGCTTATTTCTAACCCTAGCCTTTGCCCTAGTTTTTAACATTTTAAGCTTTCGACGCAGCTGCAGAAATGCGTGGCGCGTTTTGATTGGCTGCTGATGATTCACCGTTATCCTACGAGCTTTTGGTGTACGTGACCAAACGTCTTAGCTTAGCTATGCTGACACCGACTGTACCGCCGGTGCGTCGGCGTCGCTGGCTATTGCAATGCGAAGGAGAGAGAAACAAAAGAAATAAAAATAATTGCTCTCTTGTTGAAAACTGAAACAATTGCTCTCTCTCTTGCTAGAAACTGTAACCTAAAGATGAAATAGAAAACAATTGCTCTCTTGTTAGAAACTGTAACCTAATGTTGAACTAATCCCCTTTAGTAATTAGGGCATATCGATTTGGAGGGTTTGCTTGTATATATATATTAATATAAAAAAAAATACCAAGATTTGTGATTCGTCACACTCCCTCCTTACTTCACGGAGGCAAAAGAAATGGTTATTCTCCCGGTAGCTGAGATGTAGACTTGGTAGGCTAGGCCGTTTTCTTCGTAGGGTAGGGACGTGTCTGGATTCTGTAATTTTCGTTTCGAAGGTATCTTCCTGCTCTGAATCGTCATTCGGTGGACCTTCTACCGTTGCTTACTTCGGATTCGTGGATTTCCTTGATATGTCTAGCGTTGGTACATCCTCGCTGGGGAATGTTGATCGAGATGGTGATTTCTCCAAAATTGGCATCGATGTCTTCCAAGGAAGAAGTTAGCCCCGAAAGGACTGATATAAAGGGTAACATTCTAATGAAGGGAATTAGTTCATATGCCTGATTTTGAAAGGAACAAACTGCAAACTACCTAACTTTGAATGCCTAATAGTGTGATTTACAAACGTGTGATAAACTTAAAAATTAATATTATAACTAAGATAATTAAGGTAAGATATACGTAGTGGTCTGCTGTTTGGTCTTACGAACAGAGATCCCCCTTTATGAGGGCAGGGACGTTGGGAGATCGAAATCTCCAACAAGTGGCCCCTGTGAAATCTCTTCGCAAGGCTCGGCTCTGTGGTTGTCTTCTGTGTCTTCTACGATTTCTTCTCGGCTTGGATTCTCTTGGCTCGGATTCTCTTGGCTCGGATTCGCTTGTTGTTGTCTGCTCTCGATCGCTGACACTCGCTGTGCGGCCGGATATTCCGTGTTCATCTTGGAGTCGGACGATGTTCCTGAAAGAAAAGTGTTTTACCTTGTAGGGACGTTTGAGTTTTGGTGCTGCCTTGGCGGCGAATCCCTCAGGGGCTTTGGACAACTGTTGTCTTCGTTGTGGGTCGCCGTAAGGACTCTTGGAGATCTCGACTTTATCTTCTCGAAGTAACCGGGACTGTGCTCTGTAAAAACGATGCTTGGTTGCTCGATCATCCTTCTGATTGATTACGTTCTCGACAATGTAAGATCTTCCTTGTATCTTTCGCAACTTGGTTTCATGCTCCTTGTCTTCATTAACATGCTGTTGACCTCGTATCCTTTTGAAGGACGTATCCTGTGACAACTCCCTTCGTGCTTGGCTAAGATTTCCATTTGGGCTGCGCTCTGATATTCTTGTTAAGATAGTATCCTTGTGAAAAATGTTGTCTCGTTGAACGTTTGACTATGACTCTTCCTGGTATCCTTGTGAAGCATGCTGACTGGATTCCTGGTATTCTTGTAAAGCATGCTGGATCGTTGGGGTTCTGGCTTGGATTACTGGTGAAAAATGTTGACTGGTGCAAGACTTAGAGTTGACTCCGCTGGTATTCTTGTGACGTATGATGGCTCGTTGTGGTTCTGGCTTTGGTTCCTAGTATCCTCGTGACTTCTAGTACGCAGACTCTGCTGATATCCTTGTGACTTTGACATAGACTTCTGGTTGTAGACTCCGCTAGTATCTTTGCATCTTAGTATCCTTGCGAAAGACGTTAACTCGTTCCTGGCTTAATGTAGACTGCGCTGATATCCTTGTAACATTGACGTGGACTTCTGGTATATCTAGAAAAGGGAGAAAAGGAAGGATGTTCTTCGGTTGTAGTTCGACTTCGATTCGTGGTATCCTGGTAACTGCGGATGCTGCTGTTCTCCTTGAGAAGGATGTTCACTCGCTGTAGCTAGACTTTGATTCCTGGTATCCTTGATAAGGATGTTCACTCGCTGTAGCTAGACTTTGACTTGTTGTTGACGTTGTTTCTCTGGTTGTGGGACTTTGTTTCTTCGTTGTATTCTTTGTATTCTTGGCTGCTTGGTGTAGGCTTCGCTGATATCCTTGTAACTTAAGCTGTTGCTATCCTTTGAACAGGATGTCCACTGTTGATTCCTTCGTATGCTCGTAATCTTGACTGCTGTTGTCCTTGGAAAAGGATATTCACTGGCTGGGTCCTTGGTACGCTGGTAGCTTAGAGTCCTGTTATTCTTTGTTATCCTTGGAATTTAGACGGCTGTAGTCCTTGGCGGCTGGATGTTGACTCTTGGATGATTCGATGTTGACTCCTTGATGGTTCGATGTGGACTGCCCGACGGTTAAATATGGACTCCACTCCAGTATGTATTGGTACCATGATTTTATCTTCGAAGCCTCTGCTCTGCTAGCGTCGCAGTCTCCGCTTCATAGGAGTGAGCATCCAAAAGATCCCGTTGGGGCTATATCGACCAAAGAGAACCAACGAAACACCCTCATACCCCCTTCTTATAGGAATAAAGTGTGATAGAAAACAAACGTTAATATTTTATTTTTCATCTCCTATACTTTATCTTTATCTCTTATGCCTTTCTTCTATTGTACTTAGACTCTGTTGTACGTATGTATATTATTTTTTTTTTCTATGGTGACTCTGCTGCTGTAGCTCTGTCGATTGTAAAAAAAAAATAAAATTCCACGTGGTTTTGGTTCTACTGTATTCTGTCGTGACTCTGTCGCTGAGACTCTGTCGATGACTGTAAAATAGTTCTACCGTTACTTTGTGCAAAAATTTTCAGCTTGCTTATGTTTCTAATATTCTTAGGAAAATTCCGTTGCATATATTTTTTTTTCTCTATGGTGACTCTGCTGATACCCTGTTTAGCTCTGTCGATATATAAAAAAAAATAAAATTCCACGTGGTTTTGGTTCTACTGAATTCTGTCGTGACTCTGTCGCCGGGACTCTGTCGATGACTTTAAAATAGTTCTACCGTTCATTTGTGAAATTTTCTATGCTTGCTTGTCTCTTTTGCTTGTATAGAAATTCCGTTGCATATATATTTTTTTCTCATGATGACTCTGCTGATACCCTGTTTAGCTCTGTCGATATAAAAAAAATAATATTTCTGCCTCGAGGTTTTGGTTTTACTGTATTCTGTCGTGACTCTGTCGTTGGGACTCTGCCGATGACTTTTTAAAAGTTTTACCGTTGCCTGTTGGATTTTCTATACTCGCTTCTCTCTTTCGTTCTTATAAAAAAAATTCAAATATATACATATATAAATTTATTTTTTTTTTCTATGGTGACTCTGCTGATACCCTGTTTAGCTCTGTCGATTATAAAAAAAATAAAAATATATACATATATTTTTGCCACGTGGTTTTGGTTCCACTGAAATCTGTCGTGACTCTGTCGCTGCGACTCTGTCGATGACTCTAAGGTAGTCCTACCGTTACCCTTGGCAAAAATTGAATTATTTATAAAAATTTTTTTTCCATCATATATATATTGCACCAATAAAGAAAATCCCCAAAAATATATTTTACATGTGTATATAATTAAATGATATAATATAATGCGATCATATTATAATATAATATAATTGGTTAATTTTTTTTTTCAATATTATAGGGTAGCAATAAAAATTTTTCAAATGATATGAACAATATGAGAAGGCCAAATAAATATGGTGGGGCTTTAATCCACAAAATTAATCCCTACACTAAGCTTGCCTAATTAATTTAAAATCTTTCTCGAGGTCCCTGCTCGGGCGCCATCTGTAAGGAAGTTTCTCAGCCTGGGTACACATCTCAGTCTATCCAGGGCTTTTTAATTACAGAAAAATTTGTAAGAAAAACTCGAGACCTCTAAATTCTAAACTAATACAGACAAATGTGGGGAATAATCATTTATTTGACATGACAAAGGGAGGGAAAGGGGGAGGGATAAGAATTAAAGACATAACGGGTCAATGTTCGATTATAATTTTTATTTCTAATTCATGTATTTCAATTGTTTTTTTTTTTTGTTTTATTGCCTAATCTACCTAACATCACACTGTCCTATAAAAATAGCAGGGGTAAAGGTTAGTAACGTGGCCTCAAGGCCGACTCACCCGAATATAAATTGCATAATCTTAATGTTGATAAATGCGTTACTTTTCCTTGTTTTATATTTTGTTTTCTTTTCCTTGGATTTTTTATTTGCACTGTCTTTGTTTTAGTACCACTGTTCTGCATGTTTGACTTCTATGTATTCACTAAATTAGTTCTTGTTTTTCACTGTTTGATTTTTATCTCGATGCTAATTGTCACTTGTTATCTCTCCGGCGGCCAGAAACTAATTGATTTTACGCTTATTTCTAACCCTAGCCTTTGCCCTAGTTTTTAACATTTTAAGCTTTCGACGCAGCTGCAGAAATGCGTGGCGCGTTTTGATTGGCTGCTGATGATTCACCGTTATCCTACGAGCTTTTGGTGTACGTGACCAAACGTCTTAGCTTAGCTATGCTGACACCGACTGTACCGCCGGTGCGTCGGCGTCGCTGGCTATTGCAATGCGAAGGAGAGAGAAACAAAAGAAATAAAAATAATTGCTCTCTTGTTGAAAACTGAAACAATTGCTCTCTCTCTTGCTAGAAACTGTAACCTAAAGATGAAATAGAAAACAATTGCTCTCTTGTTAGAAACTGTAACCTAATGTTGAACTAATCCCCTTTAGTAATTAGGGCATATCGATTTGGAGGGTTTGCTTGTATATATATATTAATATAAAAAAAAAATACCAAGATTTGTGATTCGTCACACTGTCATACAACCCCCACTCCAACACGCGTGATTGGCCATGTGCATCTCTTTATACGCCTTTCTTTATATAGTCTGTTTGACATCAGACTCCTTACTTCTTCGGCGTGAATTGCTAATCCTGAGCAAACAATAGTGTAGATTCTGCCATGATGATTAAGAAGCACTCTGCCAATTGTAGAGTCTCTGACATATTTTTTTTAAATTTAGACTTTGTATTGGATCACTATCCACACTATCCATATCACTTCTGCATAACTTTTTCAATTATTATAATATAAAATGGCAAGTAAATGTTTCAAAAATTTTTAAATCCTTAAACTTAATAAAACTACAGCAAAATTACAAAAAACAATTTCTGAAATAAATTTGGCTAACTTCAACTGCCAATTTTGTCGACCATCCCTTAATTTTGTTTAAATAATAAACAATTTACAATTCTGTTTAAAATTTTTTTTTTTATTTATTTTATTTTTTCTTAACTACTGCGGCGAATGATGCCGCTGCAGCAGGGTGGCATCCGTCCGGCTCGACGGCACGGACTGGGGCTGAAGCGGCTCGAGGTGCGTCTCCAGCAGCGGGTGGAGGTGCGGCACGGGCAGCGGCTGGAGGTGCGGCACCAGCACAACTGCCTATCTTAGGGGGTGCGGCAGGGGCACCGGAACGAGCTTCGTCAGCGACGCCTTTCCTGCGTCGGGAGACGGATTCACCCAACGCTGCTGCAGCAGCTCTCAGTCGAGCTCGGACTTCGGGGTTAGGCCGAAATTCCCGTTGCTTTACTCTTTTGGCTTTCGCCAAGCCAACATAGCGGTTGTTGGTAGGCCTCCTGTTCGGTGCAGTTGGTTGTGGTGGCTTACCAACAGTCACCTGAATTGTCTGAAAATTTTAAATAAAACTTTAATATGAAACATTTATTAATAACTTAATTTTTTGATTAATTTTTATACTTACGCAATTATTAAAAGAGCAATTTGCGAACGACATTTCTTGAAGCTATAGGTAATATATGTATATCGAAAGCGTATTCCCACAAAAGCTAATCAAAGATTGCTGTTGGGAGGGGAGGATTTGGTCTTGCCAGACCGATAAATAATGAACTCCAGCCCTTGCAATTGGCCAGACCGATTTGCTCATTTCCGCAAATAATTTTGTTTTTGATTTTCTCAAAAACGGGTCCGCCAGTTTTGATAAAACTTGGCCAGAATATATAAATAATAATGCCTAATCGAATGAGATACCGTGCATTCCCTGGCGTCGTCAAAAAAGTTAGCGACGATTTTATTCCAGCCCTTGCAATTGGCTGGACTGATTTGCTTATTTCCGCAAATAATTTTGTTTTTGATTTTCTCAAAAACGGGTCCGCCAGTTTTGATAAAACTTGGCCAGAATATATAAATAATAATGCCTAATCGAATGCGATACCGTGCATTCTTTGGCGGTGTCGAAAAAAGTTAGCGACGATTTTATTCCAGCCCTTGCAATTGGCCAGACCGATTTGCTCATTTCCGCAAATAATTTTGTTTTTGATTTTCTCAAAAACGGCTCCGCCAGTTTTGATAAAACTTGGCCAGAATATATAAATAATAATGCCTAATCGAATGAGATACCGTGCATTCTTTGGCGGCGTCAAAAAAGTTAGCGACGATTTTATTCCAGCCCTTGCAATTGGCCAGACAGATTTGCTCATTTCCGCAAATAATTTTGTTTTTGATTTTCTCAAAAACGGGTCCGCCAGTTTTGATAAAACTTGGCCAGAATATATAAATAATAGTGCTTAATCGAATGAGATACCGTGCATTCTTTGGCGGTGTCGAAAAAAGTTAGCGACGATTTTATTCCAGCCCTTGCAATTGGCCAGATTGTTTATATTTATATGTTACTTATGCATAAGTATCAATTTCTAATCCTAAAACTCCAATAATTAATTGACCAATCATTTTCTTTATTTCGTTATTTAATTGCAACTCGTATAATAATAACGAAAAAGGCTTCAAAAATGTCAAATTTAAATAGTGCCCGCCTATGTTCGAGCTGATTCCGAAAATTGGTTCTCTTACTGGTTCCGCTTTTGGAGTTGGCGGCACCCTTATTAGTAAAGTTAGGCTACGAGAGGCACCCACACATTTATGGCTTTTTCTCAAAAACGGCTCTGCCGATTTTCATTAAATTTGGTAGAGCAATAGCTGAATATGTGGAGCACTATCTGGCATATCGTGCATTGCTTGACGGTCTCTGTAAGTTTCGCTATTTCGCTAACAGTGCAATCTCAATTTTTTTTATGCATTTTGTATGGGGAAAAATCATAGGTTGGAGAACTGATAAGCGATTTTCTTAAAAACGGCTTTGCCGATTTTCATTAAATTTGGTGGAGTGATTTATGAATGTGTGGAGCTTAGTCTGACGTATCGTGCATTTCTTGACGGTCTCTGGAAGTGGAGCTATGGTCCAAAATGTGGGGACCTAATATTTTCATGGTCAAAATTTTAATACCTGCAACGTTTAAAACTGCCCAAAAGTAAATAATTTACGTAGATTTTGCCATTTGTGATGAGTTTAATCTTTATTTAGCTCAAATCATTTGGTTATTAACAAAATAATTGAATTTAAAAAAATGAAAAGAAGTTAACAGTGGGTTAACAGCGACCGTCGCTAACTCGACATTAACAGACCGTCGCTAACTTGACGGACATCAGTATGTATATACGTATATATGTATGTATGATATATGTATGTATGTATGCATTTATATGTTTTCTTTTTTTTCTTTTATACACTTGTGACACAGTGATCAGCGATTGATTCTGCGCATGTATGTATTAGTATGCATGTATGTATTTATATGTATGTGTGATGTATGTACATATGTATGCGTTTATATATATATTCACTTTTCTTTGTATTATATTTTTCTTTTTTTTTATAATTTTATAATTATTTTTTTTTTTATATTTGTATATACATTTGTGACAGTGATCAGCAATTGATTCTGCGCACGTATTAGTGTGTGTGTTTATATGCATGTATGCATTAATTTGGTTTCACTTATTTTATTTTTTTTTTTTTTTTATACATACCTTTGCAAAAAAGGTATATTAATTTTGGTCAGAAGTTTGCAACGCATAGAAGGAAGCATCTCCGACTATATAAAGTATATATATTCTTGATCAGCACGATGAGCTGAGTTCATTTAGCCCTGTCCGTCTGTCCGTATGTCCGTCTGTCTGTCCGTCAGTCCGTCCTTCCGTCTGTCTGGATCAACGCAATCTCCTCCGAGACCCTTAAGGCTACAGAGCTGAAATTTTGCACCTAGGCTTCTTTTTGCTGCAGGCATTGTATATCTCGGAATCATTCCGATCGGATGACTATATCATATAGCTCCCATAGGAACGATCGGTCGTGAATAAGGTTTAACCTCAACAACTTTGTTGTTTTTCAAGGAGACAGTACAAAAGCCGGTATTTGTGAGTTTTATTAACTTCCTAACATATCCACTAAGTTTCATCAAAATCGGCTGACTATATCATATAGCTCCTATAGGAACGATCGGTCATGAATTTGGATTTCGAGCAATAACTTGATTGTTTTTAAAGCGATTATCACTAAAATTGGTAGTTTTGAGTTTTATATACTTTGTAACATATCTAAAAAGTTTTATCAGAATCGGGGCACTATATCATATAGTTCCGATCGGCCAAATAATTGGTTTTAGATGAAAATCTTGGTTATTTTAACAGCGATTCACTCGAAATTTGGTATATGTAAGTTTGGTATAGATAAAAATGTGTCTGTTGAGTTTTAACAGAATCGGCCGACTATATGATATAGCTCCTACAGGAACAATCGGACCAAAAAAAAAAAAATTTTCTTACTCGTAAGTTTTTTTTTAGGAGCCATGGGCATGATTAGTTTTATATACTTTCTTATATTTCTGGTAATTTATATGTAATTGAAAAGAACAGTTTGCAAAGGTATCCGAAATTCGGCGTGGCCGAAGTTAGCCCATCCTTATGGTTATACCTTTTCAAAAAAGGTATATTAATTTTGGTCAGAAGTTTGCAAAGCATAGAAGGAAGCATCTCCGACTATATAAAGTATATAGATTCTTGAGCTGAGTTCATTTAGCCCTGTCTGTCTGTCCGTTTGTCCGTCTGTCTGTCTGTCCGTCTGTCTGGATCAACGCAATCTCCTCCGAGACCCTTAAAGCTACAGAGCTGAAATTTTGCACCTAGGCTTCTTTTTGCTGCAGGCATTGTATATCTCGGAATCATTCCGATCGGATGACTATATCATATAGCTCCCATAGGAACGATCGGTCATGAATAAGCTTTAACCTTAATAACTTTGTCGTTTCCTAACGAAATATAACAAAACCCGTTATTGTGAGTTTTATATACTTCTTAACATATTCACCAAGTTTTATCAAAATCGGTTGACTATATCATATAGCTCCCCATAGGATCGATCTGTCATGAATATGCTTTAAACTCAATAACTTTGTTGTACGAAAATATTACGAAATATTACGAAAGCAAAATTCCTGCCAATGATTTTGATGAAAGTTTGCTGAAATACATAGAATTTGATGCTTAATAATATGCACTACCATGTATATTCCTACATTCTTTAAAAATACAGTGAGTCAAAAAAGTATTGGCACACCCACAAAGTTGAAGTTTTTCGTGCTATAACTTTTCATCCAATAACAAATTTGAAAAATTTTAAACAGTATTCTCTAATTTCATGGTTTTATTATACATCTAAACAACAAAAAATATAAATTTCAACGTTTTTTTATGAATTTAACCTTAAAAGGTAAAAAAAGTCACAAATTCACATCAAAAAAGTATTGGCACAGGTATCGAAATAGCTTGCTCCATTGCAGGTGTACCGAGCTAGTACTTTGTGGGACCTCCTTTTGACTGAATGACGGCCTGTAAACGTCTTTTCATACTGTTTACCAGATTTGCAGTTTCGGAAGGTGTTATTTTATTCCATTCTGCAAGTAGTGCCTCTTTTAGGGAATCCTTCGACGTAATGTGATGAGATCTAATCTTGCGCTCTAGAAGATGCCACACATGCTCAATTGGATTTAAGTCCGGCGATTGTGGGGGTGTTTTCAGTTGTTTGCAATGGTATATCAACCACTCTTGAACAAGATAAGATGCATGTTTCGGGTCATTATCTTGTTGAAATTGCCAAGTTGTCCCATTAAGGCCCATTTTTTCAACGCTTGGAGTTAAATTTTCTTTGAGAATGTCTCTATATACATGCTTATTCATTGTTTCATCTATAAACACAAGATTTCCAACACCAGATGCCGCAAAACACCCCCAAACCATCACGTTACCTCCACCGTGTTTTACTGTTTTGAGTAGGTTGTTCTCTTGAAGCTCTTTGTTTGGCTTTCGCCAAATTTTTTGTGCACCATCTGACCCAAATAGGTTAAATTTTGATTCATCACTGAATACTGTGGTGTTCCAAAACGAGTCCGGCTTATTTAAGTGCTGTTCAGCAAATTCTAGCCGCTTTTTCTTGTTTGCCTTCGAAATGAAGGGTTTGCGACGTGGGACACGGCCATGATACCCAGCCCTATATAGGGTATTGCGAATTGTCTGGGGGTTAACATTGACTTCAAACGAATTCTGCAATCTCTCGCACAACTTGACTGCCGAAGTTTTCGGATTTTGTGCCACCGTGGACACCACAATCCGCTCCTGGCGTTCGCTTAATTTTTTTGGGCGACCGGATCTGCTCTCCGGAGCTATTTTGCCTGTATTGCAATAATGCATAACGATGTTTCGAACACTAGACCATGACTTATCAACAATTTTGGCAATTTCGCGATAGGATTTTTTTTCTAAATATAGTTTTATTATTAATTTACGAAGTTCTACGGAAATTTCACTACCTCGGCCCATTTTCTACGTCTCTGTCCGTTGAATTCGCGATCAAAAGTGATTGGCATCTTATATAATTATCGGAAGTACGAAGAAGTAAGAAACAAGAGTAAAAATTCCAGGAATTTACCGTTGCGACGCCAAAAGCATAAGCTAAACTAAGAAATGTGCCAATACTTTTTTGATGTGAATTTGTGACTTTTTTTACTTTTTAAGGTTAAATTCATAAAAAAACGTTGAAATTTATATTTTTTGTTGTTTAGATGTATAATAAAACCATGAAATTAGAGAATACTGTTTAAAATTTTTCAAATTTGTTATTGGATGAAAAGTTATAGCACGAAAAACTTCAACTTTGTGGGTGTGCCAATACTTTTTTGACTCACTGTATGTCCGTCACATTAGCGTCGATAAGATAGCAACGATCGGAACGAATTTTTAATTTTTTATTTTTCAATTATTTCATTGTTTAAGGACTTTTTCGACCCAAATAAACTCTTAAATTGTTAAGGATGCAATTATCTATTGTTTTTATTAACTTTTTTTCGGCTATGCATATCCCAAGTGTCAAGAATTTACACCTGAAAAATCGAGTCTCCACATTTGGAGCCATAGCTCTCTTTACAGAGAATGTAGGAATATGCACGGTATACCAGTTTATGCTCCACATATTCATTAATGTCTCCACCAAATTTGAAAAAAATCATTGGCAGGATTTTCGAGAAAATCGCTTATCAGTCCACCAACCTATGGTTTTCCCTCATACAAAATGCAACAAAAAACATTGAGTTGCAACTGCTGGCAATATAACGGCCCTCACAGAGTATGTAGGGCAATGCACGGTGCATTATCTTATTCTTACAACTTTCAGGAATATATATGAGAAGTTTAATCAAAATCATTGGCAGGAATTTTGAGAAAAATGCATTTGATATTTGCAATAATGTAGAAATCAAAAGCGAGCAGCAGTGCCAAGTAAATAATTCATTTCGAGGGATGGAGTGAAATCAATCGAAAATATAGGGGCAACAGCAGCGCCATTTCAATAATTCATATTAGGGATGGACTGAAATCGACGATGAAAAAAATAGGGGCAACCGATAAAATATGTAACTTCGTAACTTGCGCGCTGCTTTTCATTTCAAAAGCCATGGAAAAGTCAAAGGAACAGGTAGACCACATGACAGTGCGGACTTGCGTAAGTAAAAATTTTTTATGTGTACATTTTTATATATATGTATGTATGTATATATAAATATATATATATATATATATATATATATATATATACAGTGGCTCTCATTAATATTCGGTTTTTTTTTTTTAAATTCAAACCCAAATTACACATGTAAAACTAAGTAAAACAAAAAAATTTTAAATGGTAAGTTAAAGCGGTTTTTATTACCTACTCTTAGAGGTACAACAATATAATATTTATTTAAAAGTAGAAAAAAAACTAAGAAAATCAAAAAAAAGCTGCAAATTAATATTCGGTTTATTCTTATAGAATACATTATACTAAGATTAACTCGAAAAAAAACATTATTTAATACTTTGTGTGATATCCATTGTTATTAATGGTATCATTAAGGCGTTTTGGCATATTTTTTATAATTTTCTGAGTGAACTCTTGGCCGATTTTGGCCCACTCTTCCTGAAGCCGGGTTTTCAAGTTGGATATTGAACTTACTGGTGTTTTGTGCACACGGCGGTCCAACTCACTCCACAAATTTTCTATTGGGTTAAGGTCAGGCGATTGGGGCGGCGTTTGCAACACTTTTGGGCAGTTGTACAGCAACCAGGACTTTACTTTATAAGCTTTATGTTTTGGGTCATTGTCCTGATATAGCTTAAAGGTTTTGGAAATACCCATTTTCTCTGCCGATTGCTTTAAATTTTCCCGTAAAATATTTAAATATAAGTCCTGGTTCATTATAATATCGATAAATACTAAATTTTCAACTCCGTTTGTGGAAATGCACCCCCAGACCATCAGGTGACCCCCGCCGTGTTTTACGGTTGGCCGTAAATGTTGCTTCTGCAGCTCTGTATTGGGTTTCCGCCAAACCATCGTCTTGCCGTCACTCCCAAAGAGATTGAATTTGCTTTCGTCCAAAAATATGACGTCGTCCCACCAGTTTTGGGCCTTCCTGGAGTACTCCTGGGCAAATTCTATTCTTTTCTTCCTATTGGTCTCAGAGAGTAAAGGCTTCTTCCGCGCAAACTCGGCCGTTGTACCCTCCATTTCTTATCGTACGCCTTATAGTTTCGGCTGATACGGTCTTTCCATGATCGGCATAGAGTTGGGCTGTCAATTCCGGTGCAGATAGTCTCGGATTTTCCTTAATCTTTCGCAAAATTTTCGACTCTTCGTGTCGTGTCAATCTTTTCGGCTGGCCTTTTTGTTTAATTGGCGCGATTCTGCCTTCATTCTTGAATCTTCGGACTATGTCACCAACTGTATTTGGCTTCATGTTAAGAATTTCAGCAATATCTTTGAAAGTCCTGCTCTCCAAATGCAACTGGAGCACAAGTTGCCGCTGTTCCAATGTTGCATTTTTTCCTTTGCGGCCCATTTTAAATTTCTAGTAAACAATTAAATTTTGCGCTATGATTTTATTTTCTTATTTTCAGGGATGTGTTTTTTTTCGGGGAAATCCACTTGTGGTGGCATTTGAAGCTATTCGGAGGTGCCACATAGTTAAAAAAAAAACGGACTTCTATGAAAAACCGAATATTAATGTGGCCAGAATTTGCAGTTTTTTTTGATTTTCTTAGTTTTTTTTTTCTAGCTTTAAATAAATATTATATTGTTGTACCTCTAAGAGTAGGTAATAAAAACAGCTTTAACTTACCATTTAAAATTTTTTTGTTTTACTTAGTTTTACATGTGTAATTTGGGTTTGAATTAAAAAAAAAAAAAACCGAATATTAATGAGAGCCACTGTATATACATATATATATATACAGGTATCCCTTGTATAACGCGGTTTTATACAACGCGTTTTCGATATAAGGCGATTTGGAAAATATTAGGTTTCAGTACAACGCGAAATTTTGGCTTATATAACGCGAAGGGTAAAATACATAATTATAAAATCTGGTAACACTAATTTGCGTACGACATATTTATAATAATGTATTTTTAATGTAAAGCGGGAATTACCCTTTTTTGCCTTCACAACATGTGTGAGTATATCAGGCATGCTCATGGCATATATATTTGTACTCTTCTTGCTCATTTATATTTATTATATTATCAGTACAGTGTGAACTTTTTGTGGATACAATACAATTTTTCTTTTTAGAAATTTAATATTTAAGTATCAGCATAAGTTATATTTGTGATCGAAGATAGGTATGTATGAAATATAAATTTTTGTTATTGGTAATTTTCTTTTTATTTACAATGTACATATGTAAATTTTTGTAGCCATGAATACTGAAATTTCAACTGCCGAAAAACCAACGCTAAAGCGAAAATTTATTACCTTGGATGACAAAATTAAGATTCTGGATAGATTAAGGAGTGGTGAAAAAGCATTATTAATAGCAAAATCTCTCAGTTTAAATGAATCCACAATACGCACCATTAAACAAAATGAAAATAAAATTAGAAATGCTGTTATTGCTGGGTCATCAATAAGCACAAAAAGAGTTGCACGTGTGCGTGATCTTTTAATTGAAAAAATGGGAAAAAGCGTTAATGTTGTGGATAGAAGACTGTGCTGCAAAAAAAATGCCAATCAGTACAAATGCCATTAAGACGAAAGCTCTTAAAATTTATGCACATTTAAAAGAAAGTAATTCAGATGCAGTCCTAGTAACCAAAAAAATCTAAGCAGGAATTCTTAGCTAGCAACGGCTGGTTCGAAAACTTTAAATCTCGCTTTGGATTACACAATAATAAAGTTCAAGGTGAAACTGGATCGGCAGACGTAGAAGCTGCGAGGGTTTACCCTAAAACTCTTGCTAAAATCATTGAAGAAGGTGGTTATAAGGGAGAACAAATTTTTAATGCGGACGAAACAGGTCTAAATTGGAAAAAAATGCCGCGTCGGACATACATTTCGAAAAATGAAAAAGTTGCACCGGGTTTTAAGGCTGCAAAAGACAGAATTACTTTACTTCTCTGTAGTAATGCATCTGGTGACTACATTACAAAGCCTTTATTTATAAACCGCTCGTTTAATCCACGAGCGTTGAAAAACGTCGATAAATCCAAGTTACCTGTTTATTGGCGGCCAAATAGCAAGGCTTGGATTACAAGTAGTATTTTTCGAGATTGGTTTTTAAATTGCTTTGTACCTGAGGTTGAAACTTATTTGAAGATTAAGAACATCGATTTCAAAGTGCTTTTAATACTTGATAATGCCCCTGGACATCCAAAAGACTTAAACCATCCCAACGTAGAAAAAGTGTTCCTACCACCTAATACCACGTCTATCATTCAACTGTTAGACCAAGGTATAATATCAACGTTCAAAGCATTTTATATTCGGCAAACATTCGAACTTATTCTTGATAAAATGGATTCAAATCCTAACATGACAGTTACAGAACTATGGAAAAATTTTTCAATTTTAAACTGCATTAAAATTGTAGAAACATCTCTTAAAGAATTAAAGCAGTCCACGCTAAATGGGTCATGGAAAAACATATGGCCGGAGATTGTTGCAAAAAATAATGCTGTGCCACCATTACATGTGGAAGTGAGCCGTATATTAACAATAGGTCAACGTTTCAGTGGAGAAGGCTTTGACGATATGAACGAAGATGACATTTATGAAATTATGAATGAAGGTACAGACCTCACCGAAACAGACCTAATTCAATTAACAACTGAATCTCCATCCGTCTCAAATTTCGCACAAGATGACGTCAGTTCGGTAGAAGATATCTGTGAATCAATTCCCAGTTTCACTCTGAAGCGCATACGAGAGGGTTTAAGTTTGGTTGAGAAAATGAAATCTTTCTTTACAACTAATGATACTGGAGAGATCCAGCAAAATTATAAGGGAAATAGATATTAATCTAGCACCTTATTACGAAATTGAAAAGGAGCTTAAAAAAAATCACCCACCAAAAGCTGATAACAGATTTTGCAATTATAAAACCAGTAGAAGAGCCACAAGATCCCACAACTAGTTTCTTATCCAATAGCGAAAACTATGTTGAAGAAATATCTTCTGATGAAGCTATTGCTCCCCCAAAACGCCCACGTGCAAAGATCTTCGAAGACAGTGAAACAGATTAATTACCATATGAAGTTTGAAGAATAACAATAAAGTTTTTAATAGACCTTTAATTTATTTTAGTTTGTTTTTAAATATTTTAATGTACACAGAATTATTTAAATTTTGTTTTTTTGAATTTTGAAATATGTATGTATATATGTATTATTATTCATATCTTGTGTTTTTAATTGTATAAGAAAGTCTGAACTTTAGTATTGAGTTGAAATATACATATGTACATCTGTTATTTTGTATGTATTTTATTTAACAAAAAACCTATTGGAACATAACCCCCAAATTTATATGAAAACTATGTTTTAGATAACGTGAATTTACATAACGCGCAATTCTTCTGGAACGTAACTATCGCGTTATACAAGGGATACCTGTATATACATATATATGTATATGTGTATATATATACAGTGGACGGTTGCTCTCTTTTCGGTTTTGTTTTTATGAGCTCACACACTTAACGGTTCTTACTTTGTTGTCAAAGCATAGTTTACGAAAGCATAAAGCAGAATACAAAATTTTTTTCCCAATTGCGAATTGCAATTTTTCTTAATTTTCGCTTTATTGTCTTTCGCTAGCTGATAAGAGGTGGACAAAAGTATTTTGACATTCTCATTATTTAGTGTTTATTAGTCTTCTGCTGACCTAAGACTAATCCCACATGATAATTACTGTTCAATATTTTATTTAAAGAAAACACAAAACAATTTTGCTTTTTCGTTTTGTGTTATTATGGTGAAAACAATTGAATTAAGCGACTTGGTGAAGTGTCATATGGTGGAGAAGTATAACTCTGGTATTTCCGTAGAAAATATCAGTACATTATACAAAGTTTCTCGCCAAACTGTTTACTACCAAATAAACAAATGTAAACAACATCACAGCATAAAAAATCTTGCGCGAAGTGGCAGACCTCACAAGACAACCGAGGAGGCACAAAAAAAACCCGTTAGAGACGCCCAAAACAGTAGCCCAGGAGCTTGCTAATACTTCAAGTATAGATATTAGTGAAAGGTCAATTCGGAGGCGCCTCAAGGAAGCAGACTACGGAACATACATATATAGCTAGAAATAAATTACTGCAAGGAATAAGCTCAAACAACTTGAATTTGCCAAAAAATTTGTTGACAAGCCTCCATCGTTTTGGCAACATGTTTTATGGAGTGACGAATGCTCTTTTCAGTTCCACTGCTCAAAAAAAAAAGTTTATGTCAGAATGCCACGAGTTACACATCAAAAAACAGTCCCGACGTGTGAGAGAGTGAACCACGGAGGTGGGTCAGTCATGTTTTGGGGATGCGTTGCCTATAACGGCGTAGGAGATTTGGTTCCTGTCGATGGAATGATGGACAAAAATAAATATTTGGATGTCCTGAATAATTTTGCATTTCCTTCGGGAGATAAATTAATCGGGGAGTCTTTCGTTTTCCAGCAGGACAATGCTCCATGCCATAAGGCTAAAATGATTACAAGTTTTTTGAGTGGGAGTGGAGTTAATATCCTAGATTGGCCACCCCAAAGCCCCGATTTGAATATTATCGAAAATGTTTGGGCTTACATTAAACAAAAGCGGTGTGCTGACTTACAAAGGACACGTGAGGACACCATTTCGGAGATTGAAGCGCTCTGGAGGGATGTACCATTGGATTATATCCGTACCTTGGTTGAGTCAGTTTCCAGACGCTTACAAAAAGTTATAAGTGCTGAAGGAGGATATATTTTTTACTAAAAATTAGAAATACTACCTTTGAAATTAATTTTTTAGTTAGTTTTGTTCATTTAAAACTTTTGTCAAAATACTTTTGCCACCTTACTTTTCGGAATATTGAATTTTTTCTATGTTAATTACAAATTTAAAAAATTTTTCGTTACTTTCAATAAACATAAGACAATCATAAGTTCTCACACCAAATTTTTTTTTTTTTTTAATATGCTCATTTAAAAAAGATATGCACATATTTTCTTGAAATTTACTTTGTCAAAATACTTATGCCGTCGACTGTATATATATATATATACACATATATATATATATACATAAGTAGATACATGCGTAAACATGTATCTACATATTTGTACAAACTTTTAAAAACTTAGCAAATTATTTTATTTTTTTCAGATCTTCAACATGTACGTCGGAACCCAGCCGGGAAATGAAGGGCGCAGGCGCACCAATAGACGCAATGGACGTCGGAATAAAGGCGCTGCCGGTGCATCCCAGCCAGTGGTGGCTTCAGCCGTTGTGGAAGCCCAGGTGCCACATGAAGCCCTGGTGCCTAAGGAGCCCCTGGTTTCACAGGAGGCCCAGCTCCAGCAAGACCCATCTGAACCGTTGGAGGTTCAATTCAATAAAAAGAATAATATAAATTAAATAAATATAAACTTCCTATTATATTGCATTTCTATTCATTGTTGTATGAGGAGGCGGGGGTTGATGTGTATTGGGTATATGCACACACATATGTATTCTTAAACAAATAAATTTGTACAAAAAAAGGTTTGCCAATTTTATTTTGTACAAAATTTTGTTGCCACTCTCGCTGCACCCAAGTTTCAAACCTTAAGGCAAATGACCAAATCGCGACACACGGCGCTGCCATCTACACCGACACTCGCTATGAGAGTGTTTGTTCTATTTTCCATAAATACGCAATAAATTCATGTATTTATGTATGTACATACATATTCTATTCTTGAATGATTTCTTTTACCTATACTTATACTTAAAAATTGCTAATTACCAATTGAGTAGTATTTGTATGCAAAAAGGAAAATTAAATGTATTTCATTTCATACTAAATTTGTTCAATAAAAGAAAAAACAAAATTATTTTCCAATATCGATATATACATACATACATACATACAGAGATATTTGTAAGCCTCGAGCACACTTAAGCAATTCACCAAATTAGATTTAATGCCAATAAGAGTATTTTACTTTCCAACAACAAAAAGTCTGCAACTAATTAATAAAATCAAATTTTTGAAAATATAAAACGAATCTTCAAAACAGTTTGTATATTTACCCGTATTATACATCCTAGGTATGGTATATGAATATTTTGTTTCGTAGATATAAGTAATATAAATAATAATGAAAAATGCATTTTGAAAGCAAAAAGATATAAAAATAAATTAAATAATATATTAAATTAATTTTTGAGTTTGTTGATTCACGTAAAAGAACTAGTTATTTTTCATACAATTGTCCACCCATATGACATTGACGCTATATGGCAACTTTGTAAAATGCTATGAAAAAAAAAAAATAACGGTGAACACTGTAAGCTGCTATTAGAAAACTAGTGCGTGTTTTTCTAATTGTGTTTTAATAAAGAAAAACAAAAAGAATTAATAAATAAAAAGAAAACCATAAAAAGTGTCAACGAAATCAACAGTGAATTACCAAAATGAATCGTTTTTCAAAAAAGTGAGTACTTTGCAATTGTATTGTATTGGTTGTAGGAATTTAAAAATATGTAAGAATGTTAGTTAATTTTTATTGTGGTTTTGTCCGATCATAGGTATAACGCCTTCATTTTTAATCATTAATT
Source organism: Drosophila neocordata (assembly GCA_018903615.1). Lineage (NCBI taxonomy): Eukaryota > Metazoa > Arthropoda > Insecta > Diptera > Drosophilidae > Drosophila > Drosophila neocordata. The sequence goes on along the minus strand of JAEIGI010000006.1, from coordinate 5,630,027 downwards.
TACAAAAAAATAATTATTTGCTTATACGTTTTTAGTGCATACATATGTATTAAAAAATATACTTACCTCTTTTTATACACACACACATACATGCAAAGGCAGAAATTCCGCGCAATTTTAATGCAGTACACCGCGACAAAATAAGTAAAAAAAAATTCATTACCATGTTTGTATATGGAAAATAGTTTTTCAATTTTTCTTTTTCTCTTTTTTTTTTTAATAGTTTGAAGTTTTTGTGTTAGCCTGATAATTTTTTGTATACCTCTAAGAATAAAGCATTCTTGGATTAAACTATTGTATTCTTATTTGATTTTAGCTGCCCTTTTTTTATTACTCGTATAGAAAAATTCACTATTTTCTCATTTTTCAAAGTTTAGGACGCATAAATGCATCAAATTTTCTTGATGTGATAATAATGAAAATGACATATACTTCACAATAAAATGTGAAGTATATTTATCAACTTCGGTAATGCCGAGTTACTTATGTTAAGGAACTTATTTATTTTATTATTTAATTTTGAAAGGTTATTCATTATTTTTATTTTGTTTCTCATTCGTATTAGGTTTGTAAATAGTATAGGCAATAGAGTTGCGATAGAAGAAGCAATATCTAAAGGTCTTATACAAGAAAATTCTGTCTTAGATGATCAGCAATATTTAGAAATTGCTCGTATTATCAATGCAAGGCTTAATAAGAAGCATATGCTTTTTAAAATTAACGGTCTGTGCCCTAAATGGCGATTATCAGTTAGTTTAAGCCTTTAACGTATTTTTTCAAAGCCACGTTCTGCAGTACAATTTGATGCAATCAACGTTGTTGAACTAGATCCTTCATTATTACAGAAGAGTGTATTGTCCTCCGTTGTTGAACAAGATTCCTTAATAGAAGAGAAGAGTTTATCAAGAGTTGATTTGTCCTCCAACCCTGTTGATGAAAGTCTTGTTGGAAACAGGCTAAAGTGTTTCCGGAAAGACTGTAGGGTTGGAAATAACAGTTTAAATATAGACGTCAAGATGGTTGATAACCCCAATCGCTTACGATCACGTAAGCAGACTTGCAGCTATCACGTTCTGCAAATGAATGTGCAGCACTTTGCAGACATTTTATATGAGTGCTGCACTTTATTCAATAAAAAAAAAGTATAGAGCATATAATCAGGGAAAATTATTTGGCTTCGAATAACGCCTGTGTGCTATATTTCAAATCTGTTAGAATAAATGCTAAGTCATTTGTGGCATATGGATACTGTAAAGATCCATCCTGGAATTATTACAAACTTGTTGGCGATTTCAATGGCTGCGTTGAAGTTTTCTCAACAAGTCTTCAACTGGGCCATACAATAAATTAAAAAAAAAATAATCAGTGTAGAGCTATCAATCGTTTTCTTGAAAGTCGAGAATTAAAAGGCACCACTGCCTTTGCTTATAAAAGTGAACTGGCTCTGCAAACAAATAATGAAAGAGTTTTGGTAGGCAATGAAATTGTAAATAAAAATTTATCGGTCTATAGAAATATAAAATCAGAATCAAATGCTAAAAACGATTTTGATAAGGATGCATTTAAAGATGCATACGATATGTTGTGTAATGGATATTCCCATTATATTCAACATCTGTCGACCAAGGTAGAAGTATTTTTATGGAACATTGACCATATGAGACTTCTATAAAAATACCTAAATATACACACCTTGCATATAGATGCAACAGGAGGTGTTGTAAGAAGTTTTGTTATTGCAAAGAAGAGAATATTTCTTTATTCTTTGGTAGCACACATTCCAGAATTGTCTTTAACCTATGGAGTTGCACATGGAATTCTTTCGAACCATACAGTTTACGATATCGGTCGTTTTCTATGCGAACTACAGAGATCTTGCAAAGAAAATAAATTAAAAACACCACTTTGCAAACGTTTCATAACTGATGTAAGTTTTGCGATCATAGGAGCTGTTCTTAAAGAGTACTGCGACTTAGATCTTATTGAGTATAATGAAATGTGCTTTCAGTTTTTATATAGTAAAAGCGAAACGTTTCCTAATATATGTATTCAATTTTGTACAAGCCACTATGCAAAAATAATGTGTGCAGACATTGATAGCACTGTTGGCTTACAAAACTTTGCTTAAAACTTTCTTAAGAAATGCGCTAGGTGTGGCCTACTCAATATTTACTATTGATGATTTTGAAGATTGGTTCAAATGGCTAGCAACGGTTTTACTATCACCTACAGTAAATGTGATGGTGAAGAATGCCTTTGCATATTTTAAAGGAGGTCGTTTTGATTATTTTAATCTGGACGATCCGAATACTTTAACTAGCCCGAATGATAAAAATTTGGAAGATAGTCTTCGAACAGTAGCTGGCAAAAGCAAATTGAAACACCGTTTCACTAGTTTTGCAAATGATATTAAAAACATGATTTCTGAGCTAGCTGCTGAATATGAAGTAAACGAATATTATCACCCGAAAATGGCAGAACTAGTTTTGGGAAAATATGTGGTCTTCGCACCATTTTGGACCAATATGATGGGTATTTTAATTGATAAGAAGAACAAAAGACCCAGTAATGGTCCAATTGAGTCTTTTTTAAGACACTTAAACATAGTGTCATAAAATGCAAGCAAGGCATGAAACTTAGAAGATTTATTCGAGAATTGGAAAAACTTTCTAACTCTGTGGCGAGACAAATCGAAATCGCTCACCCAGAATCTATGCATTCACCAATAGTTCACGGCTCTGTAATAAAAGCTAAACCAAAGAAAACTTTTAAAAATGTAAAAATCGCTTCCCCTGAAATGTCGAATAAAAAACTTTTAAAATATAAAGAAAGTTGGTGCAAAAAGAGCATTAAAAAGTTGAAAGTAGGTTTATTTAAGGGTGATTTCTGTGGGGCACAAACTATTCGCGAACCACAGTCAAAGAAAAATGATAACAATTTGGAACTCTCGCTAGTTTCAGAAAATTCAAGTAATTTTTTAGACTTCACAGTGAAAACTGATCATTCCGATGCTCGCAAATATGAAATGTTTGATATAGAGGAAGAATACAAGCAATTTCTGTTGAATCATTCAAAATTAAAAAATTGTGTTACATTTGTACACTTTTACATTTTAAACTGTAAAACCCTCTTTGAAAATGTCCATGGTGGCAATTTCAATCGTTTTATGTACCATATTGAATTGGATGATTTGGTAACATTGCAAAATAAGGCTTGGTTATCTAATTTTATTGTTGATTCTGCCCTAACTGCAATTTTTTTTTGATCAAAATGATGCGTCGTTTAAAAATATTCCATGTCAGGGCGACGTTGCTGTTTTCCAGAATGATGAAACCATTAGCAATGCTTTAAAAAGCTCTGCAACAAAAATTATTGTTCCTCACTCTCACGAAGAACATTTTTATATACTTTTTATTAATAGAACAAAATTAGAATTTATCTCCCTAGATCCTTTTAGGCCGTCAATTACAGCTAATAATTTTATATCTTATTATGGAAGTTTGCTACAAGGCTACAAAAACGTGGACATCGCTTACGACAAACAAGAGGACACCTTCAATTGTGGCATTTTAATTTTGCAATACGCAAAATGCTACAATAAAAATATACCACTAACAAATTGAAAATCTCCTGATAAATTTAGGAAAGAAATATTTGAAAAACTTATTAATTACAGTGATTCAGTATTGAATTGCTGCTTACATTGTTGCAAGTTGGTTGGCAACACTTCAAAAATTCAATGCATCTTATGTAAAAGATCATTTTGTATTAAATGCTATGACAATTTATATAAACATATAAATAATGAAGCAAGCAAGTCGTCCTTGCCGACTTTGATTATACCTTGTACCAAGTAGATAAATGAAACTCCTTAAAATTTGCCATTTAATGGCATGATAAATACTTAAAAAATAGCTTAAAACCCCAGTTGTTATAGCTAGTTTTCCTTTTAAAGGTAATTTTAAAATTACTTTTTAATCATAGTATAAATAAATAAATACTTAAAGCACATAAAAAAAAAGTTTTCATGTTTTCTTAACATTATTTTGCTTTAGATGATGTTGCCATTTATTGGCTGTTATTTAAGTGTGGTTAAGCATTGGTCTGTTAAGTTCACTTAAATATCCTTATTTTTCTATATTAGTCGGATCGATCCACCGTGTAAAATTGCCATTGTCATTTTGTTTATGTGAATGTCAAATTGTCATTTAATCCCAATTAAGCAATTATATAATTTGTGCAATGTCATACCGCAAACTTGTTTAATTAATACAAATCCAAGGATAATTTCTTTTCGTTTTATATATATATTATATATATAATATAAAATATTAATAATAAAAAAAAAAACTCAGAGCTGAGCGAAAAATTTCCTAATGTTTACTTTTTTAATAGGGCTTAATTAATTAGTTGCAGACTTTTTGTTGTTGGAAAGTTAAAAGCTCTTATTTTAATTGAATCTCATTTGGTGCATTCGTTAAGTGTGCTCGAGGCTTACAAATATCTCTGTATGTATATATGTATGTATGTATATATCGATATTGGAAAATAATTTTGTTTTTTCTTTTATTGAACAAATTTAGTATGAAATGAAATACATTTAATTTTCCTTTTTGCACACAAATACTACTCAATTAGTAATTAGCAATTTTTAAGTACAAGTATAGGTAAAAGAAATCATTCAAGAATAGAATAAAATTCATATACATATGTACATACATAAATACATGAATTTATTGCGTATTTATGGAAAATAGAACAAACGCTCTCATGTGTGTCGCGATTTGGTCATTTGCGTTAAGGTTTGAAACTTGGGTGCAGCGAGAGTGGCAATAAAATTTGATACAAAATAAAATTGGCAAACCTTTTTTTGTACAAATTCATTTGTTTAAGAATACATATGTGTGTGCATATACCCAATACACATCAACCCCCGCCTCCTCATACAACAATGAATAGAAATGCAATATAATAGGAAGTTTATATTTATTTAATTTATATTATTCTTTTTATTGAATTGAACCTCCAACGGTTCAGATGGGTCTTGCTGGAGCTGGGCCTCCTGTGAAACCAGGGGCTCCTTAGGCACCAGGGCTTCATGTGGCACCTGGGCTTCCACAACGGCTGAAGCCACCACTGGCTGGGATGCACCGGCAGCGCCTTTATTCCGACGTCCATTGCGTCTATTGGTGCGCCTGCGCCCTTCATTTCCCGGCTGGGTTCCGACGTACATGTTGAAGATCTGAAAAAAATAAAATAATTTGCTAAGTTTTTAAAAGTTTGTACAAATATGTAGATACAAGTTAATATCCACAACTACATATGTATTGGCAGTCCGACAAATAAATACATGTTTCAACATAACACAACTGCTGAGACAATGTGCTCACTTAGAATGAATGGGCTGACCAATATTTTCCTTTGAATCACAGTCTTCCATAGAATCAAAGTTTTCCAAAGAAACAAATACTACGAAGCCGCGACGACCAATACATAGCTCTGCTGACGTCGCGCTGCCACCGAACCGTAATCTCAGTCTTAATTTGAATCTTGCTGTTAATAAACAAATTTTTGCTAAACCATCATTCTCAATTTGAATATATTTAACTGGCGCCCGAGCAGGGACCTGATAGTGTTGTACGAGAGAACAAAACGATTCTAAGTTGCGCTATCGCGTCCGCGGATAACCGTGTCACAAAAAGGACGACCGATTGTAGATCGGCCAGGAAAATCCGAAACCACAAGATTCGGAACCGGCGGTACTAGTGAGAGACCAAAACGCGTCTAAGCTGCACCAACGCGTTCTACTACATCCTCGGAGACTCCTGATTATAGATCGGTAAGAGGAAGTGGAAAACAGAAAACCATTGGTCCTCAAGTCCTGTAGAATACGCTCGCAGGACACTTCCGGAAGTATAGTATCTGGATCCCGAGTAGGGTCACCAAAAAGGATGAAATCTGGAACATCGAGGGAGGAGACCTTTGTAGCCGAGTAAGCTAGTTATAAGAAAAAAATTAAAAGAAAATCTCAAAGAAAAAAAAAAAAAGTGAAAAGTTTAAAAGAAATATATCAAAGAGAAGTTAAAAGAAAATTTTAAATAAAAAGTTAAATGAAAAATTAAAAGAAAAAGTCCTAAAAAAATTTTAAAGTAAAAGTTAAAAGGAAAATTTTAAAGCAAAAGTTAAAAGAAAAATTTAAGAGAAAAAGTTAAAAGGAAAATATCAAAGAAAAGTTAACAAAAAATCTCAAAGAAAAAGTTAAATGAAAAATTTAAAAGAAAAAGTTATAAGAAAATTTAAAAGAAAAAGTTATAAGAAAATTTACAGGGAAAAGTTAAAAGAAAATTTAAAAGAAAAAGTTATAAGTCTCTCTGGTTATAAAATTAGAAAATATTTCCTACCAATCAAATTTATCTTAATAATTTTTTCTGACACAATTCACACTAATATTTTTGAGACACAACTTACAATAAACTTTTTTTTTTCTATGACAAATATTTTTGATAATTCCTTTATTACGAGTAGCATCATCAACCATTCACAAATATAATTGCAAACTTTCCTCTTCTCTTTAATCGCGTTCAAATCGAATGGCAAAGTTGAATAACCTGATAAGACCCCCCAAACTAAGCCTAGAACAAGATAATATTGAAGTGAACCAGGGAAATATGAATCAACAAATGTATGAACAGATATCCCATCAGGTTAGTGAGGCTTTAAGGGAGCAGCTTCCCATTCTCCTACAAAACCTGACTACCAAGACCACAGATTTTTCGAATGCAGCTAACCATACCATAAGCTCTGACAGGAGAGACAACCTGACAGATTTGGACAGAATACCAGACATAGTAAAAGGAGTGAGAGAGTTTTCAGGAGACCCGATAGAGTTTAGTGCTTGGAAGAAAGGGATTAATAGAATCATACACATTTATGGAAATCTTGTAGGGACCCCGAAATATTTTGGCATTTTACATACCATTCGATCGAAGATAACCGGCAATGCCAACACGGCATTGGAATCTTACAATGTTAATCTCAATTGGGAAGCAATTTCAAGCTGCTTGACATTGCATTTCGCTGATAAGAGGGATTTGGGTACTTTAGAGTACCAAATGACCACGATAATACAAGGTGCATTGCATTTGTGCTTGAAGCTAGAAAATCAGAACTTTAGGGCAATACATGCAAACGCTAGGAACCATTCTGCTAGCTTCAGAACAGACCAAAGACAAGTGACAGGACAAAGACAGAATCCACCATTACCACCTAGAAACTCCTACCCACCAATACCACAGCATAATGTTTACCCTTACCATCAAAATGGATGTAATGCTTGGACACCTCACTCATACGGTACGCGACCACAACAATTTATGCCTTTCCGGCAGCAGACCTTTGGGTCACCCCAACAATTTGAAAAATTTCAACAAGGTGCCCCACCACGGCCAATGGCTCCCAAGCCTCAACCACGTCCAGAACCAATGGAAGTAGACATAAGTATTAGGTCAAGACAGGTTAATTATATAAACAGACCACAATTTGAGTTAATGAAAAGACCAATGAGACCATTTAATCATACGGACAAGAGACAACGAACCTTTAATATTCAAACTAACGAATATGAGCAGGCAGACCAGCTGCAAGACGCGACTCACGCCACACTAAACGACGAATATCAATATAACCAAGTAGCTACAGATTATAAACAAGAGCATGACATACAACAGTCCTTAGAAGAATATATCCAACTAACTGGAAATGTCCAATTAGACAACGAACAACAATCAAATTACACCGATTTGCATTTTTTAGAATGAAGAACTCCTCTTTACCCTATTTTGAGTGTAAAGTAGGAGGTCGAATTTTAAAAATCCTAATCGAAACAGGGTCTAATAGAAATTATATTCAGCCGCGACTGGTAGAAAACCCAATTCCTAATCAATTTCCGTTTAAAGCAGTTACTGTCGGTGGTAGTGTTGCAATCACCCACCAAATTAGCCTACCTATTCAATCGGCCGGACATTCAAGTCAAATTCTTTCTCCTACCAACATTGAAATCCTTTGATGCGATTATAGGAAACAATAGTCTTAAGGAGATGGAGGCAAAAATTAAAATTAACAAACTTTTAATGATTGTAAAGAACGACATTCATATTAAAATTAAAGAAAAAAAATACGAGGCCATTAACCAAATAACCCCCAAAATAGATCATTTAAACTCCCAACAGAAGAAAGACATGGAGATATTGCTCGCCAGATATCCAAACCTATTCGCACACCCAAATAAAAAATTGACTTACGCCACAACAATAAAAGCAGAGATCCGAACAAGTACTGACTCTCCCGTTTATTCCAAATTTTATCAGTTCCCCATGTCCCTAAAAGACGAAGTAGATAGCCAAGTCAGGGAATTATTAGAAGACGGAATAATACGCCCATCTCGGTCCCCTTACAATTCACCAGTATGGGTTGTACCAAAAAAACCCGACTCTTCCGGGAAAAAGAAATACAGAATGGTAATAGATTTCCGCAAATTAAATTCAGTTACTATAGCTGACAAGTATCCAATTCCAGAGATCAATGAAGTATTGGCCCAATTGGGAAAAAACAAACTTTTTTCAGTCCTAGATCTTAAAAGTGGTTTTCATCAAATCCCATTAAAAACATCCGATATCGAAAAAACAGCCTTCTCCATAAATAATGGAAAATATGAGTTTACACGACTCCCATTCGGTCTTAAAAATGCTCCTGCAATATTTCAGCGAGCTCTTGATGATATCTTACACGAACATATTGGGAAAATTTGTTTCATCTATATAGATGACATTATTGTCTTCAGCAAAGACAGCGAATCGCATAGGGAAAACTTGGATGCAATTTTTAAAACACTCCAAGCCGCAAATATTAAATGCCAATTGGATAAATGTGAATTTTTCAAAGATAAAGTAGAGTTTCTTGGATTTGTCATAAGTGGTAAAGGAATTGAAACAAATCCAGTAAAACTAGAAGCAATAGACAACTATCCCCAACCGCAGAGTTTGAAAGAGTTAAGAGCGTTTTTAGGCTTAGCAGGTTATTACAGGAGGTTTATTAGAGACTTCGCCAAGTTAGCAAAGCCACTTAGCTCCCTTCTAAGAGGAGAAGATGGACGACTCCCTTAGTAGTTGGAATGGTAATGCCTGGGTAAAAAGATGGAAATCCTATTGGAAGAATATGAATACGAACTCCTCTACAAGCCAGGCACGGGTAACAGAGATGCTGATGCATTATCCAGAATCACCCCTATAAATTCAGTAACAACTCAACACAGCTCAGAAAGCTCATCCGAACATTTGATTCCTAGTATAGGAGTCCCCATTAATTCTTTTAAAAATCATATATTTATCCGCAGAGGTCAAGAACTCGACTACCAGTTCAGTCTCCCATTCCCCACCTTCCATAGACACGTCATCATAAAACCCGATTACACTGATGATGATCTCTATAATTTGCTAAAAAAATACCTTAACCCATCCGTCATAAATGGGATCACTACGACAGAGGATATTATGGGTAGAATTTAAAACTTTTATCACAAACATTTTAAAAACATTAAATCCAGGTTCACTTCAATGCAGGTTGTAGACCTCACTAGCGAAACAGAGCAAGAGGAAGAAATTCTTAAGATTCACAATAGGGCTCACCGAAATGCACAAGAAAATAAAATCCAATTACTCGAAAAATTCTACTTCCCCAAAATGGGTAACAAAATCTTAAATCTTGTTAAACAATGTCAAGTATGCAAAGAACAGAAATATGATAGACATCCTCCAAATCCGGAACTGAGACAAACACCGATTCCACAATATCCTGGGCACATAATACACATTGACATTTACTCAACAGAACGAATGCTGGTACTGACCGCAATAGACAAATTTTCAAAACTTGCGCAAGGGAAAATAATAAAATCAAAAGCAATAGCCGATATAAAAAACCCCTTCACGATCTAGTTTTTTACTACGGTATTCCCAAATTCGTTGTTATAGATAATAAAAAATCTCTAAATTCTGAGTCCATAACATTTATGTTACGAGATCAACTGAATATACAAATTTTCAAGGCTCCGCCTTACAAGAGTGCTGTCAACGGACAAGTTGAGAGATTCCACTCTACACTCTCCGAAATAATGAGATGCATTAAAACCAAGCAAGAACACCGAACTTTTGAAGAACTACTAGATAAAGCAATCTACGAATACAACTACTCAATACATTCTGTCACTAACAAAAGACCTTTGGACGTATTCTTCGGACGAAAGATAACTACAACTCCTGAACAGTATGAAGAAAGCCGACAAAACCTCGTCGATAAAATAAAACAAAAACAGGCAACGGATTTAGAAACACACAATAAAGAGAGGAAAAAAATTCAACAGTACGAGGTAGGGCAAGAGATTTTTGTAAAATGTAATACAAGATTAGGATCAAAGCTCACTCCTAGATTCAAAAAGGAAATTGTCAAAGAGGATAAGGGTACAACAGTTTTAACTGAAAAAAATAGAATCGTTCACAAAAGCAATATTAAAAATTTATAATTATTTACTCCTACTCACTGATTCATCGAAATAGCAAACAACTCGATGGTGAATCAATTAACCAAGATATCCAATGACTTAACAAATGAAATAAAGGAAATATTTCAACACAATTCTGAATTTTATGAAATAACAAAAACCTGTAAAACAATAGAAAATATAAGAATATGCAACAGAAATAATATTGTTAATATAAGTAAAACTGATTGTATTCCTAATTTAATTAACGTTAAGAATGCATTATGTTAGTTTAGTAATTCAAATCATATTCCAAAACTAGAAGTGGTCGGTGAGGGCATAATCATACTCAACACCATTTACGTCAATGATACAGTAATATGGAACATCCTCTAATGATACCCGCAACACTTATAATACAGATGACCCCACAGAAATTGAACGCCTGAAGCCCTCCATATTAACAACACGAGGCAGCTCCAAAACATAAAAGAAGATACATTGAATAACAGAATAACAGCCATTACGTTGTTCTGCTTAACAATCATTCTAAGCACAATCCTTCACAAGTGATGGAGAAATATTATACCATCGCAACCCGATGCTACCACACCACAACATCTTCCACAATTAATGCCACGCTTTAACTATATCCCGTTTTCCTAGCCACTTGAGGACAAGCTGGAATCTGAGGGGGAAGAGTTAATATCCACAACTACATATGTATTGGCAGTCCGACAAATAAATACATGTTTCAACATAACACAACTGCTGAGACAATGTGCTCACTTAGAATGAATGGGCTGACCAATATTTTCCATAGAATCAACACAACTGCTGAGACAATGTGCTCACTTAGAATGAATGGGCTGACCAATATTTTCCTTTGAACCAAAGTCTTCCATAGAATCAAAGTTTTCCAAAGAAACAAATACTACGAAGCTGCGACGACCAATACAAAGCTCTGCTGACGTCGCGCTGCCACCAAACCGACACTTCATCAGGCCAACAATTCTTATTGTAATCTCAGTCTTAATTTGAATCTTGCTGTTAATAAACAAATTTTTGCTAAACCATCATTCTCAATTTGAATATATTTAACTTACATGTTTACGCATGTATCTACTTATGTATATATACATATATATATATATATGTTTTTTTTTTTTAATTCATTTTATTACACAATAACTGACTATTGATAGAATATATACATTAACATTAATAATTAAGTAAGTATAAATATGGTTATCTATATAAATCAGTATAACTAAAAGTATAATAGTAATGTATCTAAGTAATATATCTACAAAGTTAGGCGTAGTAGTGACAGTGGGCCCTTGCGGAACTTCCCATAGGGAATTGCGTCACAAGGGCGCTTGCTGCGTTTACTTTAACCTAGTCTCTCTATCCTACGCAACTTCTCTGTTAACCAGCGCGCAAATCCGCATATCGCTTCCCACGTCGCAGCGTCATTTACCATCCTTGTTACAAAGTTTTCGACGGAAAGCCTCACGCCGATCTTCTCCTGGACTCGCCTTCACTCATTCTGGAAGCGGCTACAGGCGAAAAAGGCGTGCTCTGCATCGTCTGCCAGTCCACCATTACAATTGGTGCAAATCGGGTTGGTCCCGTGGCCAAACCTTGCCAGGTAACTCTTAAAGCACCCGTGGCCACTGAGTATCTGGGTGAGATGAAAGGTCACCTGACCGTGTCTTCGTGGAAGACGGTGCGTCAGTCGGTGCGTCCATCTGCCTTTGCTTGAGGCGTCCCATCTGGCTTGCCTGGTGCTTAGACTGTACTCCCTTGCAGTTGCTTTAGCCTGACGCTTCGGAGTGCCGTTACTTATGGCATCTGCTACGGCCTTAACTTCGTCCACCAGTAAGTCTATTGGAATTGTTCCGGCGATGACAAGAGCCGCGTGAGACGGTGCGAAAGGTACAACATATTCTCAAAGCACTTAGCCTGTAGGTGGCTTGGATTCCACGGGCATTGTTTCCAACGTGTATCGCTGGTGCCCATATCTGAGGACTATACATGACGATGGATTTCACCACGCTGCTAAGCAGTAACCTCCTCTCTTGCTTTGGGCCACGAGTATTAAGCAGAATTCTTGCCAGAGCTCTGTTCGACTCCGCTGCCTTGGTTTGGGTGTAGGCCAGATGCTCTCGAAAGCATAACGTCGTGTCGATCCACACTCCCAGATAGCGGATGGCACGTTTGGAGGTGATTGTTGTTTCAGCAACGTTCACCTTAGCAGTTTCAACAGCCTTCCTACTGCTGATGAGCACAGCCTCTGTCTTGTGCGATGCCAAAGTCAGTCCGACAGCACTAAGCCAGTTACCGATAGCTGAAATAGAGGCATCAGCGTTTTCTTTAGTGGAGCGTAGGTCCTTGGCAACGACGACAACTGCAACATCGTCTGCGTATCCTACGAGTTCGCAGCCGCTCGGTAGAGTTACACGGAATACATTATCGTACATCAGGTTCCACTGCAAGGGACCCAGTACTGAGTCTTGTGGGACACCTGCCGAAATGTCATATAAAATATGGCCCTTGGCTGTACTGCATTTCAGTTTCCGGCCTTCGAAATAGCTCCAGATGATTGCGCGAAGGTATTCTGGAACTCCTTTATTCCGCAGGGCGTTCAGAATGCAACCCCAGTCGGCCGAGTTAAAGGCGTTTTTTAACATCTAAGGTAATCACCAGACAGTAGTTCTTAGCGCCGCCTTTTCATCGGGATCCTTCAATTGCTTTAGAAGCTATGCTCACAACTCTTTGGATTGCGTCCAGTGTGGACCTCGAGCTTCTGAAGCCGTATTGGTTGTGGCTAAGTCCACCGTTCTCATCGATCGCTGTCTGCAGTCTCGTACTGATAAGCCTCTCGAGGATCTTCCCCATGGAGTCAATTAGGCATATGGGTCGGTACGCAGTAGATCCGTCCGTAGATTTCCCTAGCTTCCATTGGGGTGGGAATGTTCCTTCCAATAGGCACTGGTTAAAGGTGTTAACAAAGACGTCTGTGCGAAGAGCCATGGCGAGTTTGAGTGCTCGATTAGGCACGGCGTCCGGTCCTGGTACTTTGCCGAGCTTCAGAGTCCTAGCCAGATTCGCTATCTCCCCGTTGTCGCTGGATCGATTTCATATGGGTCCGCTGAGTGCGGCCGCCTTGCACTTAAGGAATCTGCACGTTGGGGAAAAAGTGTACCTACAATTTGAGCTAATTCCTCTTCGTTATTTGGAGTGGATTGCCTGTTGGCGTAGATTCGCTTGACCACGAGCTTGTACGCCTTACCCCAAGGGTCGTGCTCTGCGGAGTCCCAGAGTTGTAGAAACACTTCCCTCTTGGAGGCCAATATAGCGATTTTTAAGGACTTTCTAGTAGTGCCGTATTCAGCGTGGAGATGTTGCCAGCCAACGACGGCCCGTTTTCGTGCCCTTTGGTATTTTCTTCTGGCCGATAGGCATCGTTTTCGTAGATCGGCGATGTTTGCATTCGACCAGAATGCTGGTTGATGGTGCCTCCCGTAGGGCTTACGCTTCTCTATGCTTGCATCGCATGCTGCTATCATCATGTCAGTCAGATTGTTGGCCATATTATGAGCAGAATCATGGTCGCATTGTGCAGCGTTCAGGGCTGATGAGAACAGCCTCGTGTTAAGCGTATCAGCCTTGTAATTGTAGGTGCTCTGCGAGCCTGCCGTGGTTGGTAGTACTGGGTTGCCTATTGAGACTAGGATTGCCCCGTGGTCACTGGCAGTGAAAAAGTTGCCAACTCTCCAAACAGTATGCCTAAGTATATTGCTGCTGACGAAGGTGAGATCGATTATGGACCCTCTGCCTGCGCGGTTAAATGTATTAACAGATCCTGTGTTGGCTAGCGCAACATCTAATTGCGCGAAGGCCTCCAGTAGGGCTCTTCCGTTGGCATTGGTGGTGCAGCTGCCCCATTCCAGGGCCCATGCGTTAAAGTCGCCGGCAATTACGACAGGGAAGTGTTGCCGGGCGTCATTCACCAACGTATCCAGAGCGTAGCAGAAGCTCGAGAGGTCCAAACTTGGTGGCATACAGCAACTGTAGATCCACTTACTCCCAATGAACGACCTAACGAAATGTTGGTATGATTGGGAACTCCGATATGGAAGGGCAGGAGAGCTGCAGGCCCAGATTGCTGCCTTTCCAGAGATGCTATAGATCCAGTGATTGTCGGCTTTCCTCCTAAAAGGTTCTCTAATGACTGCCACGTCTGATCTGTGCTCTGCCACTGTTTGATAAAGCAGGTTTTGCGCTGCCTCGTATAAATATGTGTATATATATATATATATATATATATATATGTATATATATATATATACATCCATATATATAAACATGTATACATAAAAAATGTTTACTTACGCAAGTCCGCACTGTCATGTGGACTACCTGTTCCTTTGACTTTTCCATGGCTTTTGAAATGAAAAGCAGCGCGCAAGTTACGAAGTTACATATTTTACCATTTGCCCCTATTTTTTTGATCATCGATTTCAGTCCATCCCTAATATGAATTAGTGAAATGGCGCTGCTGTTGCCCTATATTTTTGATTGATTTCATTCCATCCCTCGAAATGAATTATTTACTTGGCGCTGCTGATCACTTTTGACTTCTGCATTATTGAAAATATCAAATGCATTTTTCTCAAAATTCCTGCCAATGATTTTGATGAAAGTTTGCTGAAATGCATAGAATTTAATGCTTTATAATATGCATTATCGTGCATATTCCTACTTTCTTTAAAAATAGTTATTGTTTATATGTTGATTTCAATGCATTTGCTTTATAACACTGGTACCGGCAGTGGTTCCAAGTCAATTCCAAACTGGTTCCGGTTTTGTAATGGGCGCCACCCTTATCAGTAAGAATTTTCCATCTGAGGCACCCACATACTTGGGGCTTTTTCTCAAAAACTCCGCCAATGATTTTGATTAAACTTCTCATATATATTCCTGAAAGTTGTAAGAATAAGATAATGCACCGTGCATTGCCCTACATACTCTGTGAGGGCCGTTATATTGCCAGCAGTTGCAACTCAATTTTTTTTGTTGCATTTTGTATGGGGGACAACCATAGGTTGGTGGACTGATAAGCGATTTTCTCGAAAATCCTGCCAATGATTTTTTTCAAATTTGGTGGAGACATTAATGAATATGTGGAGCATAAACTGGCGTACCATGCATATTCCTACATTCTTTGTAAAGGGAGCTATGGCTCCAAATGTGGAGACTCGATTTTTCAGATGTAAATTTTTGACACTTGGGATATGCATAGCCGATTGTTGCTATGTCATCGACGCTAATTTGACGGGCATATAAATCTATACAGTGGCTCTCATTAATATTAGGTTTTGTTTTTAAATTTAAACCCAAGTAACCTACGTATATCTAAGTAAAACAAAAAAAATGTAAAATAGTAAGTTAAAGCTGATTTATTACTTTTTCTTATGGGTACAATATAATATTTATTTAAAACTAAAAAAGAAAACTAAAAAAAACAAAAACAAGCTGCAAATTCTGGTCACATTAATATTCAGTTTTTTTTATAGAATACATTATACTAACATTATCTCGAAAAAAAAAAACATTATTTAATACTTGGTGTAATATTCATTGTTATTAATCATGTCATTAAAGCGTTTTGGCATATTTTTTATGATTTTTAAGTGAACTCTTGGCCAATTTTGGCCCACTCTTCCCGAAGCCGGGTTTAAAGTTTAATATTGAAGTAATTGGTGTTTTGTGCACACGGCGGTCCAACTCACTCCACGGATTTTCAATTGAATTCAGGTCAGGCGATTGGGGTGGCATTTGCAAAACTTTTGGGCAGTTGTACAGCAATCAGGACTTTACTTTATAAGCTTTATGTTTTGGGTCATTGTACTGATATAGCTTAAAGGTTTCGAAAATACTTATTTTCTCTGCCGATTGCAAATTTTCCTGTAAAATATTCAAATATAAGTCCTGGTTCATTATACCATCGATAAATACTAGATTTCCAACTCCTTTTGTGGAAATGCACCACCAGACCATCACGTGACCCCCGCCATGTTTTACGGTTGGCCGTAAATGTTGCTTCTGCAGCTCTGTATTGGGTTTCACCAGTTTTGGGGCTTCCTGGAATACTCCTGGGCAAATTGTATCCTTGTCTTCCTGTTGGTCTCAGTTGCTTCTTCCGCGCAACTTAGCCGTTGTACCCACCATTTTTTATCGTACGCCTTATTGTTTCGGCTGATACGATCTTTCCATGATCGGCATAGAGTTGGGCTGTCAATTCCGGTGCAGATAGTCTCGAATTTTTCTTAATCTTTCGCAAAATTTTCATTTCTTCGTGTCGTGTCAATTTTTTTGGTTGGCCTTTTTGTTTAATTGGCGCGATTCTGTCTTCGTTCTTAAATCTTCAGACTATGTCATCAACTGTATTTGGCTTCATATTAAGAATTCCAGCAATATCTTTGAAAGTCCTGCTCTCCAAATGCAATTGGAGCACAAGTTGCCGTTGTTCCAATGTTGCATTTTTTCCTTTACGGCCCATTTTTAATTTCCAGTAAACAATTAAATTTTGCGCTATGATTTTTTTTCTTATTGTCAGGGATGTATTTTTTTCGGGGAAATCCACTTGTAATGCCATTTGAAGCTATTCGGAGGCGCCACATAGTTAAAAAAACAGACTTCTATGAAAAACCGAATATTAATATGGCCAAAATTTGTAGCTTTTTTTTCTTAGTTTTCTTTTCTAGCTTTAAATAAATATTATATTGTTGTACCTCTAAGAGTAGGTAATAAAAACAACTTTAACTTACCATTTAAAATTTTTTTGTGTTACCTAGTTTTACATGTGTAATTTGGGTTTGCATTTAAAGAAAATGAAGCAAGCAAGTCGTCCCTGCCGACTTTGAGTATACCCTGTACCAAGTAGAGTAACTGTATGAAATCAAACTTCTTAAAATTTGCCATCAGTTCAAACTAAAATTCTCTTCACGTCGCGGCAGCAACGAACGCATGCTATCTCGCTCACACTTTGTAATGGTCGCAAAAAAATTAACAGTCTAATACGTTGAAAATTCGTTTGAATTAGTATTTATTGCGCGCCGATACACAAGAAAACGTAAGCCACGTCCGCAATATTGCCACATCGATCTATTCGATACCGATACGGGATCGATACTATAAGTATCGATACACACGTAATAGCGCTGCCAACCGCTTACACTTCCATTAAAGCTTTGGTTTAAATTGGAATTCAGGCGTATAAAAACTTAAAAAAATTGAAGGTTCGCTCTCTTTTTAAATTTTGGATTGACCGAACCACACGCATTTCTCTGCGTCATAGGCAGACAGTACCATTGGAACACTTGAGAGGAGGAAAATTCCATCAACGCACGTGTACACGTCAAGCCATTAATAGGTGCTCCTTTGGGCAACCTGAAGCTACGGTACCGTGGTTGTAAGCCTTACTGAAAAGGTTAGGAATATTTTCATCCAAGTGCATCCTCCTTATTATTGCCATTCTGTAAGGAATAGCAAAGTTAATTTACTTTGTATCCCAGAAGGTATGTGTAAAAAAAATTATTGAGTGAAAATTCGTGAAAAAAAAACATGTGCTTCTTTTTTCGCAGCATTACCCCCGCATCCTAGAGGTTAACCCCCCTGTCTTGTGGACATGTGTGTCACATAATTGACAACTCAGGATGTGGAAGGGACAATTTATTAATTTATCAATTTAGTAATTTCGGAATTTAATAATTTTGAAATTTATTAAATTCGACAATTAATGCATTTTGGCAAGAAATAAATTTTGGCCACGTTACGAAAAGTATGTTCATACTTTTGTACCAAGGAAAATTTGCAAGAAGTTCCATCATCGCATTACCATTGAGCTAATGCCATAGTCATCCACAACGAACCCAACTGAATATAGTCTTCGCGTACTCAGTGCAAGCGCTGCGTAGGACTATGGTGCCGACGACCCCAATAGCAATGGAGGAAAGATCGAGTTATTATTATTCTCAGATCAAAAAATTTAAGGCCCCAGTTACCGTGGTTACGTTCAACTGTTCTGGAGCAAATTAAATTTAAGTGATTCTGTGTTGGTGTAGCAAACAGGAAACAACCCTTTTGTTCGCAAGCGTTCCTTCTGAATGCAAAATTACCACGAGGATAAATTCAGATAACTTGCAGTGTAGCCCTTCACCTATCTTGAAGAACCCCTCATCCTCACCTATCCTTGGAGGAAAAATTACATAAAACCATCTAACTAATAACATTTTAAGCAAGTCAACGTGTACTACGACACCAGCGATGGAAGGCCTTTCACCGTCCGGACAACCGTATGTATTGTAACAACAATTTTTTTGCATTGATTTGATGGTATAATTTTTCTTCATAAATTAAATTATCCCTGTTGTTCCTGACCCTGTTAACCCTCTGCAATTAGTTATCGACATTAACCGTGTGTAATCAATGAAAAGAAAACCGTATTCGGGAAAAAGAATACGAATATGTCAAATGAATCCGAAGTTATTATCCTGTAGTATATCAAGCACATAGATTTTAGTTCAGAAAACTACATAATGATAAATTTTAGTCTTAAAGTTTAAAAATGAATTTGTTTTTAGATGCTATTTTAGAAAGAAAGACATTTAGATATTTGCAATTGTGTTCAAAATATCGATCTTCGAGTTACAAATTTATACCGAATCTAGTTTAAAATTTTGTTGAATGAAGTTTAAGAAACCAATTGGAATGCGGATATTGTTTATTGAAATTAAAGAACTCTAGTTATCGTTATGAATTTAATTGAGTTTGTTTATATATATTTTTGGTATAGCTTTGAAATGATTTGCTAAAGTTTTTTAAGGACATGAGGGTATGATCGAGTAAAGCCTCGTCTGTTTAGGGTATTTGTCTATCATGCTGATAACAAATCAAGGTAGGGTAGGGTATAGACGCGTGTGTCGATTGTTATCTTAGACCACGACCTTCCGAGGTATCGAATGCATTGAAAGTATTATTAACTGTTCCACCTATTAAGTTTTTTCGTTCAGCTTTTCTATTTCAGTCTAGCAATGAGCGCCCGTTCTTCAGTCTTTTTATTTGGTTTGTTATTTTCTTGGAGTTTGCTTCGTTCTTTTTGAGGGATCCTATTTTTTTTTTGGAATCGTGTAATTGCTGTTTGAGATTTGGCTAAAGAACCCACCCACCCGGAAGAGCTACGGAACCAGGGGATCCCAACCAGTCAATACATCTCATTCATACCCACTCAACACCCGTGGGGTAATCTTCATAGGATTTGGGTTAATCACTCAGCCCTTGGAGATTATACTTGTTTTGGGTATCTGAATTTGATACGCCCAATAAGAGCGTCAAAACAGAAGACTGTTGAGGTTGATATCTATTTACAATTTATATTGTAGAAATATCAATCATTATCAGTTTCCCAAAAGAAATTAGTTTTACTAATTCTCTTTCGTATCGTTTACGTACACATTACAACTTACTACGCAATGTCGCACTGGGCATTTCACTACAAATTGTACATTGATATATCTCCGATATTTTTTGTCCGATTTTAACGAAATTTGATCAGCTGAAACGTTTTGGCCATATTATTGGGTGTGCCAAATAAGAATACGCTACCTTCAAATATTCTCTAGTTATACGTTGTTCCTGAATTGCGGGGGCGGAAGTGGGCGTGGGAAAAATTTGAAATAAACTTGATCTGCGTAGACACTACACAAATACTGACACCAAATTTGGTTGCTCTAGCTCTTTTAGTCTCTGAGATCCACGTGTTCATACGGACGGGCAGACGGACGGACGGACAGACGGACATGTCTCAATCGACTCAGCTGTTGATGCTGATCAAGAATATATATACTATCGGAAATGCTTCTTTCTGCCTGTTACATACATTTTAGCGACTTTAATATACCCTTTTACCCTATGGGTACAGGGTATAAAAACCGAATATTAATGAGAGCCACTGTACATATGTATATCAAAATAAAAATGGAGCAAGCAAGTCGTCCCTGCCGACTTTGAGTATGCCCTGTACCAAGTAGAGAAACTTTATAAAAGCAAACTCCTTCGAATTCGCCAATAATTCAAACTAAAAGTTTCCTCACAAGCGGCAGCAACGAACGCATGCTGTCTCGCTCACACTGGGCATTTCAGTACAAATTTTACATAGATATATCTTCGATATTTTCTGTCCGATTTTAACACAATTTGATCAGCTGATACCTTTTGGCCATATTATTGGGTGTGTTAAAAATTAATACGCTATCTTTAATATAACTCTAGTTATTCGTTTTTCCTAAATTGCGGAAGTGGGCGTGGCAAAAATTTAAAACAAACTTGATCTGCGTAGCCACTACACGAATGCTGACACCAAATTTGGTTGCTCTAGCTCTTGTAGTATCTGAGATCCACGTGTTTATACGGACGGACAGACGGACGGACGGAAGGACGGACGGACAGTCGGACGGACAGACGGACGCACAGACGGACATGTCTCAATCGACTCGGCTCTTGATGCCTGTACATACATTTTAGCGACTTTAATATACCCTTTTACCCTATGGGTACAGGGTATAAAAATAATAATAAAGCTAACTACATATTTACACACATATGCATATGTATTTGTGTACAAATGCAAAAAGCTATGTCTGCACTTACAATTTGGAATTCATTATTGTTAAATCACTTTAAATTTCTATTACCTTAATTTTAAGCTAACAGAAATTGAATTCTATATTTTACTCATTTTACTTCACTTTAATAAAATCCAAATTTCGAAGTGATGAGAAAAGTTCGTAACGGGATAAGTTATCGACAATCGGCAGAGGAATTTCAAAATTGCGAAGCAAAGGGTTGCGTTCAATAAAAATCTCAAGTTTTGGACAAGGTTGCCACATGCCATATTTGTGATTTATTTTAATTGAAATTATTTAAATTTGTTTATATTATATTGCAATATATATCAAAATACGTTTCTACGCTTCTATAAGCCATAAATAAATTCATTAAATGCCATATTAATTAATAGCTTTTTTTAAGCGGCTGATCCATATGTAAAAACTATTAACTTTATCACTTAAATCATCATGTAGCCAAATAGTAACTTTCAGTTAATTATTTTGCGAATAACTAGCTACAGACAACTCCATCCATAAAACATCCGAGAACATTTTATTTTGTCAGGTGCCTGGTAGTTTTCGTCATCAGTGTTGCCGAAACTTTTCCAGCAAAAGTAGCTAAGGCGAGGTCAAAAAATAGCTAAAAGTAGCTGACTTTAAAATTTCAAACTTAAAGTTCATAAAAAGAAGCTAAAACAAGTAGCTAAAATGAAAACATTCTTTTAAAATAAATATTCAACTTATTTAATTCAATGTTGTATTTGTTTCATCGATAAACACCAACTCATCATTTTCAACGCCTTCGTCGCTTTTATATTTAGCCTTTCTAAAGCACTTTATCGGAACATCATAGTCGAAACAACATTTTCCCTGTCGGCGTAATCCATATCTATAAGTCAAATCTCGTATTAATATGTATATATGTATATTTAAAATAGTTGTTTCTTACCTTATAGCCAAAATATAGCTTAGCACCGTGCAGTTTATTCTATTTCTTAATTTAGTTTTAATTAAGTTCATCTGACTGAAGAGACGCTCTACTTCAGCGTTCGACCAGGGAAGAGACAAAATTTTTAGAGCGAGGCTAGCTAACTCCTTATATGGATTGGTAAAGGTCGAGTCT
Organism: Drosophila neocordata; assembly: GCA_018903615.1. NCBI lineage: Eukaryota > Metazoa > Arthropoda > Insecta > Diptera > Drosophilidae > Drosophila > Drosophila neocordata. Next base: position 5,607,694 of record JAEIGI010000006.1, on the reverse strand, counting down.
TTATAATTATAAACTTCGGCCCAGAACTTCTCCGTATTTTCAACATTCTCCTTTTCGAATGCGTAACCAAGATAGAGATCTCTCTTAACGTAAGATTCAAAATCACTATTTAGCACATTGATGTCATCATCCGGCGATATAATAGTGTGCTTCAGTGATTTAATTGCAATTAACAAATCCTTTAGCAATTTTGTGGAATCTGGTTTCTTGCTTTGAAAACTTTGGTTGACTCTTTGCATGACTTTTAGTATAGGCCGTAAAAATAGCAGATACAGATAGTTGATTCTTTCGTTATTCGCTTTTGTGCATTTTTCGACTATTGCTGCAATCAAGAAATGCAATTTTAATTCCTCCCATTGATCGATCACTCTTGAAACTGCTGTCTCAATAGAGAGCCATCTTGTCTCGCAAACACGTGGAATTTTTAACGGAGTCTGTATTATATATATTTATGAATAAATTTAAAAATTATTATATTATATAATGTATATAAATTTATACAAAAAATACACACAACACAGCAGACGAGACGACACAAGTTCCGAACACAAACACAGTCCAAACCTTATCATTATTCATTAGCTCGTAGATTTGTCTATACGCTGATTGTCGATGAGAACTCTTTGAGAACCAATTATAGGTCTCATAAATCAAATACTCGTGATCTTCTGGCATAAACTGCTTGCACGCATAGTTGACTGCCAACTGCACTGAGTGGCAAACGCATTTAATGAGTAGTAGATCAGGTGAATGTTTTTTGAGCTCCACGTATACGCTCTTGTGGGAGCCAACCATCACACTGGCATTGTCGGTTCCTATGCCTATTAAATTTTTTGCATCTAGTTTCCATTTATTCAATTCCTTCAGCAAAGCTTCACTTATGCAAATGGAATCACCGCTGTCGATTTCTACTATGCTTAAAAACGTGGACACCACCAAACTACGACTTATCGAATAATAATTAATGACTATATCTATATAACCACATAAAAAAAATTATCATTAAAATTAAAAATAAAACAGTTATAGAAATTAAAATTTACTCACCAAGTAATTTTGTAATCGCGATGTCAGTTGATTCATCAACTACCAAACTAAACTTGGCATCGCCAATATCCGCGCGCAAATCCTCGCAAAAATGTGGCGCTAGAACGTTCTTTATTATGTTTCCACACTTTGTCCGTCGTAATTTAAAATCAGCTGTCTCCGGTTTGGCACAAAACTTGCGAACGCACAACTGTGACAAATGGTCAACCAGTGAAGTAGCAGTGTGATCTGCAACAAAAAGGCAAAACGCAACCTCCTGCTCAATGGTTTTGGGTACTGGGTCCACCTCGAGGGAAATTTTGTTTCTCTGCCCAAAACTCTTTAAAATTTTTGTAGCAATCGGCCCTAAAAAGTGGCCAAATCTAGCTACAAGATAGCTGATTCGGCAACACTGTTCGTCATGACTCTGGGATAAGCAATGCCTACTCTGCACTAGAGGTATCAAACTATCGATAGTATCGATGGTGGACGATAGTAATTTTGAAACTATCGATGGTGGTCGATAGTACCATCGATAGTGGTCGATAGTCGCAATAAAAAACTGTGATTGAAAATCATTGAAATTTGTAGGAAAAAACAAATAATTTGAATTTTTTTTTAATTCATATGGAACGCTTTAAAACAACTATATATTTTCACAAGTGTGAGTAATTTACATTTGGAAAAAAAAGTAAGAGTACAGGCTATGGGTCTCTTCTGCCAAAATATTGAACTTATAAGTTTAAGGAACATTGCTTACATTTTATGAAATTACATTTTAAGGAAAAAAATACTAAAAATACAAAAGCCTTATAAACTACTTAAAAGCTAAAACTTGAAAACTGTTCACGCCAGAAAAGGGTGAACAGCGGAAGAGGAGTGTGGTTGAAACAGAGGGGCGAATCGAAAGGAGGACGGCCACACTGAAGACCATACGACAAGTGGAAAAAGCTCCATAGAGGCAGTTAGTCTGTTTTTTCATCTCGAAACCAGACACACGCCCCCACGTTCAAGAAGTCTCGATTCTTTAAGTTCAAACATTTGTTGTAAAGCCAACATCGATTGGCCACAGTACACCTACTGTAATCTGTTTTCTACCGGCTAATAAACTTGTGCAGTGTTAAATCGAAGTTTACGCGTACGGGTTAATTACTTATATTGGAAGAGATTAGAATTTGCCTACATATTGGAATCCTCTTACCCCCCACAAACATTGGTCCTTCGAGCCGGATATCCTTCCTCTCGACCCCAGCATCGCATCGGTGGAGAATCTGCTAAGTAGAAAAACTTATAATTCCAATATATTAATGAGCACACACATACACATACTTACCTGCAGTGAAAAGTTTCCCGCTTTTTTCCATAGCGACTTTTCACTCTAATTTGTATGTAAATTCCATGTAATTGTGTTCTGTGCCCTCATTTATCCTGGTGTGATCGCTTATCCTACCCATCTACTCCATCATATTGCATTAATTAATTTAATTAATTTTGCTTTCGTCTGTCCAAAGAATATTGCGCCACTTTGCAATGGGCCAATTTTTATGGGTGTTGGTGAAATGCAAACGTGCCTTCACATGTTTCGTAGTCAAGAGGGGGACTTTCCTTGGACTTCGCGCACTTAATTTTTGCTCCAGTAGTCTACGCCGAACAGTGACATCGCTTATCGGCAGGTTTAGATCTTTTTTTATTAAATGGGACGACGCGAACGGGTTGGATCTGCTGTATCGAACGATGCGCCGGTCATCTAAAGTCGTTGTCGCACGTTTCCCGCCACGAATTTCGGGTTTAATTTTGTAATTTAGGGCGTTAGAGATCATCTTTGCAGAACATCCAACTAAACTTTGAATTTCTTTGTAGGTTTTACCCTGTTTCCTCAGATTTTGGATCAACTCCCTCTTCTCACTGGAGCAATGCGTGCCTCCATTCACTAACATAAAAACTTTAGCATTAATTTATTGTATTTTAATGGGAATAATAGTAAAAAATAATAATCTTATAAATTAAACTTACTATTGACAGATTTATAAACTTTTTAATCACTTTTTTCGCCACTAAACCAACAGCGTGAACAGCGAAATTTGTGTGCATAACCGCAGAAGTATGAGAAATGCACCAAAACATAGTAAAACTAACGGAACTTTTCTGTTTTTCCTATGTCTATATTCCATTTTACAAAAACAAAGTCAAAGAACTGAATTCTTAAGAAGTAATATACGAAAAATTTGTCAATCTCTGGTAACATCTAGTGCACTGCTATTTTCGTGAACATAGCTGTATAAAGACTTGCCAGAAAAACTATGCGTACAAGCTGCATGAGGAACTTTGAACCACAAAAAATAATACTTTTAAGTAAGATATTATCAAAATTATATTTTTTACTGATTAGTACATTAGTCATAAATAACTTGTGTAAGTTTTCACGTCATTATCAATATCTCTTATTTTTCTATATTTAAAAAACTAAAAAACTACGAATTTCGAGTCAGAAAAAGTATGCGTACAAAATAAACAAACTAACATAAAAGACACTTATACATAAAAAAGAAAAAAAAATTAATAGCAGATGGGATGACCTTTCCTTTTTAAAGTTTCTTCCAATCGTTTTGCCATCGACATAACCAACTTTTCCGTGAATTTTGGCGATATTTGAAGCCACTCCACGATTACTTTTTTCAACATATCCTTCGATGTTATAGTATGTTAACGAATCCTACGCTCCAGAAAATCCCATAGATGCTCAATAGGGTTCAAATCAGGACACTGGGGTGGCGAGTGAAGCTGGTTTTTTGTGTTATATAGCAAACACAGCTTGACATTATGTGCCGTATGTTTGGGGTCATTGTCCTGTTGGAACCAAAAATCGTCACTAAGTCCTAATTTTCTTGCACTTTCGTGTAAAATGGCTTTTAAAATATCCAAGTAAGCCATGTGGTCCATTGTTGAGTCAATGAAGACAAGGTCGCCTACTCCATTTGCTGCCATACATACCCATACCATATCACCGCCATCACCGTGCTTAACTGTTGGCGCAAGATTTTGGATATCGAGGGCTGTACCTCGTTTACGCCACACAAGTTTGCGTCCTTTAATTCCGAAGATACAAAACTTACTCTCGTCACTAAAAAGGACGCTTTTCCAGAAGTCTGGAGACACTTTTTCGTAAGTTTTAGCAAAGTCTATTCGCTTTACCTTGTTAACATCAGATATCAGACGCTTCCTCCGTGCAACACGGGCATGTATGTCCTCCTTTTTCAATATTTTTCGGACTGTATCGTCATGGAGATCTTTGCCAAACTTCTGCCTTATATCCTGCACACTCTTTGCGGCTGATATGCCAACATCCCGTTTCTCTCGATCAGTCAGCATTGACGGCCTCCCTGTACGTGGCTTGGATTTGACAGAGCCAGTAATTTTGAAGTTTTCCACTTTCTGGACAGAAGAGTGCGTTTTGCCAACAATACTGCCAATTTCCCGCAGCGTGTTCCCCTCTTCACGCAGTTTAATGAGGAGCCTTTATATATCTGGATCGATGTCCTTTGATTTCTTGTCCATCGCGAATTTTTCAAGAGAATGACGAAATTTGTCAAAACAATGTTTATTTGAAATGCATAGAAGCTTTTAGTACCCTTATATGTTATTTAACGGTTCCTCCAGCTTCATATGAAGCCTAGTTGCAGTGGTTTCATAGTTTGTACGCATACTTTTTCTGACTCGAAATTCGTAGTTTTTTTTAGTTTTTTAAATATAGAAAAGTAAAAGACATTGATAATGACGTAAAAACTTACACAAGTTATTTATGACTAATGTACTAATCAGTAAAAAATATAATTTTGACAATATCTTACTTAAAAGTATTATTTTTTCTGGTTCAAAGTTTCTCATGCAGCATGTACGCATAGTTTTTCTGGCAAGTTTATATCTATCATCTATATCACATCATATATACATCTACATACACATCCAAATCTATTTATATATTATATACATACCGGCAATCGCGAGTTCAAGTGCAAGTGCAAGTACAAGTCCAAGTGCAAGCTGAAAATAAAAGTGCAATTACTTTCTGTGTCTTAATAAAATCAAATCAAACTAACTTAATATAATTGTATGCCGGCTCCAAAGCATGGTTCCGCCGCTATAAAAACTAACAACAAAAAGAACCGCATAAAAGCTCCGCTTGAAAGCTTTTTACAAATTGCATATAGGTATATACTTACATATATTCATATGTATGTGTACCGGCTTTGGCAAACATTTATTTGTGCATAGAAAATTTATTTCGCGCAAATTTTGATTTATTATTAGTTTCACGCACTACTTGCACAAAATTTCTGCACTTGCAACTTGTTTCTTTTTTGTGTCCAATCCAATAAAAACGCGCAAAATTAATTTTATTTAAAATTACAAAGTGCAACAATTATCCAAAGAAGTCGCACAGCTGTTCGAATTGTGCACAGTGGCACAACACCCTCACAAAACAGAAGAAAATAATTCCAAGTGAATTAATAAAATAAAAAGGAGAAATTAAAAAAAAATTATTTAATTAAAAAAAAATATTTTTTCACATTTCCAAAAAAATTATTTTTTGCACATTTCGAAAAAAATTTTTTAATTATTTAATCCAAAAATACATACATATACATTTCGAAAAAAATTATTCAATCCAAAAAAAATATTTTTTCCCATTTCGAAAAAAAAATTACTTAATCCAAGAAAAATATTTTTCCACATTTCAAATAATTTACATTTTCGAAAATTTTAATAATAACTCCGAGGGCCGATCGAGTAGTTTCGGCATTTGTGTGTGCGTGAAAAAATGATTAATTTAAAAAAAAGAAAAAGGCGTTCGTCGGTTCCGGAACTAGATCCAATTTCCAACCTGAGCTACAATTCTGGTTCTTTAAATTATCAAATGAAATTTCAACCAATTTTAAGCGCAGGCATTCGGTTCTGACCAGGTCCTTCCAATATTTATTGGGCTACAGCAGAGTAACAATTTTAATAACAAGCTGTGACAAAAAAATATTGCCTGAGGATTCCAACCCAACGCTAATAATCATTGTTCACGCCTCACAATAATTCTTCCCAATTCCATTAATTCTCATTATTTTCTTCTTATTCCGATATATCACAAGATCATTTAATTTTAATAAAAATATCCTTATTTATTTATTTATTGATTTTATCCGTTTTTGATATATCTTGCCGGCATTCAATCCGCCCCATACAGTCCACTCGGGTCAGATTCCTTGACCACACGATATCCTTCCATTCCGATTATGGCCATCGATCCTGCTAAAAGCAGCAACAAATCCGATCATCTCTTATTGTCTCGCCGTTCCGTATCGCCATCCACACCACCAAAGTAAAAGTACCGCTCGTCACAGATACGGTAAAACGTAGCCAATCCAGTTCCGGTACCACACTATCATCGCCTTCCTCCCCCGGCTCTACTGCACAGCGGTTTTCCACACGTACTCCCTCGCCCACACTGTCCGATTCCAGCTCGCTTTCGATTCCGCGCGTAACTATTTCGGCTCCCGCGTCGAGAACTTTAACCAGGTCCGAGTCTCAACGACTACTCGAAGCAGCCACCATGTCAGTTAATCATTTTATCGCCGCTTGCGACAGTCTGACCGTTTTCGAGGTCAACACCATGGGCTCCATCGAGGGGGACGTTCCGCTATTTTCGTTGCAAATGCATTTGGATCAAACCAAGGTCCTCTGGAGCAGAATCGAGTCCGAGTACATGGCATGTACCAGTGCCCTTACGGCTGATGGGAGCGATGAGAGCCGGGCCGATTTAATGACCGTTAAGTCAAAATATGAATACGCATACATGGTGTATGTTCGGTGCGGCACCAGTCTGGGAGAACGTATTGAACAAGTTCAATCGTCTGAAGCAACTTCCGTGCCCCAAAACGTCCAGGTCTCCCGTGAACACCACGCACAGCCAGGCTACCGTCTGCCTCCGTGTGAGGCTGACGTGTTCACGGGAGATTACAATCAATGGCCCACGTTCTGTGATCTTTTTACATAAACAAACCCGAGATTGGCGCCAGTGGAAAAACTGTACCATCTCGTTTCAAAAACGCAGGCCCGTTTTGAAAACAAAAGGCAGCTCGTGGCCAATCAGACCAAGATACTCTTCAACCTCCCTACGGTTGTGCATGAGACTTGTGGGGCCTTAAAGGAGCTGCAAACTACCATCCAAGGGTGCTTGACTACGCTCGCGCGCTCAGGAGTCAGCACTGACAATTGGGATGTCCTCCTGGTGGCACTTTGCACCTCTAAATTGCCTAACGCCACTATTGCCTTATGGGAACAGTCCATCCCCAACAAAACAGCTCTTTCTTCGTGGGCCGACCTAAACGGGTTCCTGATCGACCGTTATCGCGGTCTGGAGACTCTGGAAGATCGTCGTTCCGCTCCAGTCTCCCAGGCCCTTCCCAATGCGCTTCGCAGACCGGCGCCACAAGCTAGATTTCAGGCGCTGAACACTCAAATCCGTGTCAATCAGGTCTCCTGCAAGCTGTGCGGCAGAGAGAACTATCCGACTCGCCTCTGTCCAAAATTTACATCCATGCCCGTCCAGCAACAGAAATTGTGCCTAAATTGTTTTGCACGCGGCCATCAACTACGGGAATGCTCCAGCGCCCATAGCTGCCACATCTGTAAAGAACGTCATCACACGTTGCTACATCGCGTCCCCGCCTCCGCGGTGGCGACACCCAACGCGCAGCCACCGGAACGCAGATTCAGTTGAACGACCCACATCCAGTCAGAACATCCAGAATTTCTTTGTTTCCACCCCACGTAAAGGCCTACTAGGCACCGCTATGGTGACCATACGACACTTGGGCGCTAACTTCCTTGTGCGCGCTTTAATTGACACCGGGTCTGAAGGAACATTTCTATCTGAAAGAATGTTCAACCTGGTGAGACCTCCGTTCCGTCTCATTAACGGCATTTCCAATTGTGTGGCCGCCAGTGCCCAGAAGCTTTGTCAGTTTCAGCTCGTGTCTTCCAGAGATCCCTCTCGGCACGTGGAAACCACAGCCTTTGTCCTGCCAAACCTAGCCGGAGCGCTACCCTCCGCTTCGTTTCCCAAGGAGGTGGACGGTAACCTCAACGACCTTCCTTTGGCAGATCCGCTATGCTCCCCCATTGACATTGTGATCGGCGAGGATCTTTTACCCCATATTTTGGGAGAGCGGATTAAAAAGGACATCTGCGGCTCCCTCTTCGGCCTGGAAACTATCTTCGGCTGGGTTCTCTGCGGGCCCACGCCCAGCCATATTTTTGCCACTCAGACATCCGTCGCACCCACCAATTCCAAATTGCATCTTCCAGCAAGACAAAGAAATGACGGCACACATGAACTCTCCCGCCCTCTTAAGGATCCAAGAAGCAACAATCACCCCAGGTCCATCACCAAAGGCTCCTTCCAGGCTCCTGCAGCATCTTGGCGCTCCAGAACGCTGCCGCTCCCCATCCCTATCAGTCCACCCTATTGCAATTTGTTGCAAGGGGGGCGGTATGTTCACGCTAGAAAAGGGTGAACAGCGGAAGAGGAACGTGGTTGAAACAGAGGGGCGAATTGAAAGGAGGAAGGCCACACTGAAGATCATACGACAAGTGGAAAAAGCTCCATAGAGGCAGTTAGTCTGTTTTTTCATCTCGAAACCAGACACACGCCCCCACGTTCGAGAAGTTTCGATACTTTAAGTTCAAACATTTGTTGTAAAGCCAACATCGATTGGCCACAGTACACCTACTGTAATCTGTTTTCTACCGGCTAATAAACTTGTGCAGTGTTAAATCGAAGTTTACGCGTACGGGTTAATTACTTATATTGGAAGAGATTAGAAGTTGTCTACATATTGGAATCCTCTGCCCCCCCACAAACAAAAACTATAATATGATTTATTTATTATAGTGAAAGATTTTTGTTTAAAAACAACAAAAGTTCACATTTTCTTCTTTAAGCCGTGTTCGCCTATCAGAAACAATTTGTCTCGCCTTGCTGGAAACTCTTTCCGACTCCACAGACGTTGCGGGGATGCATAAATATTTATACATCAGTAATTTTAATAAAGGAAAATCCACCTGGTTGACCTGCACTTAAATGTATTACCAAAGATTGATTTATTAATTTTACCTTAATCCATAAAAGAGGGTCCATTTCCATTGCATCAGATCGAACATTACTCTTTTTAGTAGCACATCGTTGATTCAAAAAATCAAAAATTGGGTCCGCAGAGGACGTCCTTGCTTTCAGACTGACAGGGTCTTCAACATGAGTCAAATTGGCCAACTCATATTCCAAGATACTTGCTGCTTGTTCAGCATTTGCGTTGGATTGAAACCCATCTTTTTTGAAGCGTGGATCGTAACCATCCTTGTTACCGTGCGTAGCTCATATATAGATAGTCGTTTTTTAATCGACTCCAACATAGCATCTTTCATAGATTTGCCTACCGCAGTTGCCAACTGAGATGAAAGATTTACAATTTGCCAATACAGTCCATATGCCAATGGTATTATTAATGACACTGTAACGTATTTGCCACCAGAAACTTTTTCGGACACGTTCTTAAATAATGCTAATATTTTGTCAATACCTTTCAACACGTTGATTTCCTCTGCAGTGAATGGTAATGGTGCATTTGTTGTTGATAATAGCACACTGGTAATGGCTTCATGGGTTAATAAAACTCTCTCAATCATGTCGTGGAAGCCTTGTTGGGGTTTCTTGCAACTTGTTTCAATTTTTCGTTCGCAATTGAACTTTCCTTAAAAAATTTTACAATATTTTTGCAAACAACGCTTTTGCGACATCGTTGTGATTGAGATTCAAGCCATCTTGGACTACCAAATTAACTGTATGAGCAAAGCATGGCAGATTTTGGATTTTTAAAATTTCACATGCTTTCAGCATTGAGCTTGCATTGTCAGTTACAATGCAGACAGTTTTTTTTCAAAGATATGCCAAGATGTTAATATATCTCTTAAAGTGTCTGCAATATTTTGCGACGAGTGATTTGTAGTGTCGATCAGTTTTTTGGTTGCTAGCGATGCCGTTTTAATGTCGTACTCATGTACAAAATGTACCGTTACCGTTAAAAAGCTGCCATCGAAACCTGCTCCAAAATTGTTGACAATTTTTCCGTCGTTTTTTTAAACAAATTGGTCATCAGGACGTTTTCCAAATGACTTCGGCTGGGAAGCTTGTAACGTGGATCTAAGGCTGTAATTAATTTAATAAATCCTTTGTCCTTCACTGTGCTAAAGGGGTGAATATCCTCAGCAACCATCTCTGCTACAAGTTCATCTAAGTCCTTTTTACGCTTGGAGTTTGCATCATACAACACAGCCCTTTTAAAGTATGACTCAGCTGCTGCTGGAAGACGCAATGTTCTCGTCTTGTACAACATCTTTAGCCACTTGTGTATCAGGAGTATTTCTGCCCAAATTCGGGTGAAACCGTTTAAGGTGATCATGCAGATTCGATGTGTTGCCACTGGTTTTATACTCATTGGCGCAACTAAGGCATTTGGCAAATTTCTTATCATCAGATCTTTTAAAATAATTCCACACATCCGAAATTTTACTTTTCTTTTTTTGTGCAGGCTTCTCCAACACAAAATATTTTTCGCTGTCGCTGCTGTTGCAATCGCAACTGCAGAACTGCGTCCTAAAATTACAAATTATTTAAAAAATGTATTACCTCGTTTAAGAAAGCGATCCATTTATATATTTTTACGAATTGTTATTTTAAATACTTCACAACTTTACACTTTTTAATATTTGTACACAAGCGACGCCACAAATAAAAAAGGCGCGATGCTTGATGATGTGTAAATCGATCTTTTGACGATACTATCGTCAAGTCGATCTTTTGACGATACTATCGTCCACTATCACGACTTTGAATCATCGATAGTTCAGTTGCTCGATAGTGCCCTACCATCGATGGTGACGATAGTGCCATCGATAGTTTAGCACCTCTACTCTGCACCTCTAAGTGTCTCGGTGGAGCCTTAATCCAGATTCGGATTGTACATTGTGCAGATAAAGAATATGGATTTATACCTAGATGCTTCCTATAAAAAAACAAAAAAAAGGATTGAAAGAAAAAAATCAAATTTAAATTTACTTGAGCAGAACAGATTTTATTTTGATTATTTAATATTGTTATTTTAATTTAATTTTTGGGGCTCTTAGAAACCACAGAGGGTGTGTCATTTTTCAGCCCTTGCTTGCAGCTCAAAGGGCAGCTCTGCCCGATTTAAGGTGCATTTCCCGCTTTTTCTTTTATTTTCTTTAAATTCTTGTCCTTCATAGAGGTGGCTGGAATATAATATATGACAGGAATTTTAAAATGTGAATTTCTCGAAAACTGGACTAAGAAAATGAAAGAAATTTATAGGGGATACATATTAAATGATTCTTAATCTAATAGCATACCGTGCATGCCGAGCATCGATCTGTAAAAGATAGCAACGATTCAGTGTGACCCCAGCAAGCTAATCCCTTTCCAACACTGCTAGCGCGCTCATTTATACACATATATGTTTTTATTTGTATACCCAAGGTATCCACACATTTATTAATATTTATTAAAAACTGGACTAACAATTTCGATAAAACTTTGTAGGGATACTTTTGAGTATATAGAGCATAGACTGGACTACCGTGCATTGCGAGCCACGAGCTGTGTGTGTGTTTTATATTGCCAGCAATATAAAACTTATTTAATTTGTCTATTTTGTATGGGAAAAATCATAGGTTAGGTCATTTTTATAAGATTTTCTCAAAAACTGGACTAACGATTTAGATCAAATTTTGTGGGGATATTTATTGATGTGTGGAGCATAGACTGGACTATTGTGCATTGCGAGCCATGACCTGTCAGTGAAGCTATGCTCTAATATGTGGGGAGCAGATTTTTCATTACCAATTTGATAGAATATGCAGTGGCCAAATCTAGCCAAAATTGAATAAAATCAATAGATTTTGTGATTATTAATAAATTTAATTTTTGTTTGGACAAATAATTTACTTTATCGGAAGCAATGTTTAAATTATGATTAACTAGTGCGCGCAGCTCCGTTTGGAAATCACAAGTGGTTTATTTTAATCTTTAAACAAAGCTGCGGTTAGAAAAGACGTAAGAGTCCAAGGTGAAGAAAAAGCGAAGTGGCTACTATGGAGTTTATCGTGAACTTGCTGCATCATTCGTAGTGTGCCCGTGTTCCCTCGATTTCGCCCCGCCCTGGATTTAGCCGCGCTTCTTTTTTTGGCGTGAACAACGCGTACAATGCGCAGTACACCGTTTTTTGTTAGTTTACAAGTTACAGATAGATTGACCTGATTAAGTAAGCCAGGTGAGAGTATACATATGTCTATTTAGTGTATTAAGAAAGTACTAATTATTACTCTACAGTTGGTACTGTTAGAAGTAGATGCCGGCGGATCAGGGAACAAATTCCGAGGGAAAGTTTGAGTTTATAACTATTAAACTGAGTTTCTAGAGATAAAAACTCATCCCGAAGATTGAGAAAACTAGCCGACAACACATCCATTTCTATGTCCCGGCTGCATTTTAGGCCCTTTCCAATACTATCTTTAACCCTGGCAGTGTAATCATCATACTTAACGTACACGACGTTGTCACACAGCCAGCACAAAAGATAGTGTATTTATAATTCAGCAAGAAAAGGTGAATAAAAATCAAGAAGTAGCACAAGGGTTAACATCTTAACATGCACCGAAAAATAAGAGACAGAAAGAAAGAAATTAACGCACAACAACAAAGACGGTTACAACCACGACAGTAACGGTCGCGATCTGGAACAAGCACAACACAAACAACAACACAACTGTGTCAGGGACTCTCCCTGCGACTCCCTGGACTCTCTCTCTTGCGAGTGCAAGCGAGAGAACTTAAGTAGAAACAAAAAATCGAAACCTATGCATACGCAACAACAAAGATGCTAGTTTTATTATTGATTGAAACACTAATTAATATAAGCTTTGTTTAAATGTTTAGGAACAAAATTTAAAAATCGCGAGATTGATTGATGCACTAATTAATATTAGCTTTGTTTAAATGTTTAGGAACAAAATTTAAAAATCGCGAGGTAGTTCGGTGATTATAAAACTTTTAAACACTTGAACTGAAATTAAATAGCGGGTTAAAGTAAAGGAAAAATTAAAGCGAGAGCGCAAGAAAAAGACACGGCTGACTTTGTTAAAGTAAAGGTCACAAAAAAATTGGTAGTTTGCTAGGTTCAATGGGTGTTTTTTTCTGAGTCGATGTTTTGCTAAAAGCATGATATGGGTTTATGCTTGTTTAGGAATTCGTTTAGTTCATGTCGTTTATGGAGCTGTACATATGTGGCTAGTAATATTTTCTCTTTGATGTTCAATTCAAGCTTTCACTGTGGATTGACGCGTTTTCCTGTGCTCCTGCATAATTTTCTTTATTTTCGACTTTAAAGTCATCGCGCTGCCCTAAAAAAATTGTCCAATAGTTTGGTGGTGGTTTATCTAATTACTAACATAGTGCTTTTTGTTTGTTTGGACATATAAACGCAAGATCAAAGCATTAAACTTATTCTTTTGTATTAATCTTTGATTTTGCTTTTGTACTTCTTCCCCCTCTAAAATCACTCTCGCGCTCTCGCCTACGTACTGTTGTTGCATGTGCAGTGCTGTTGGCTCTCCCGCTCTTTTTTCTTAATTTCTTTTGATCGCGCTCGCATCTATCTCTGTCTCGCGTACAAGTGATACGTGTACTCGTGAATGCTCTCTTTAATTTAATAATTATCTTCTCTTCAAGTTTGACCCATTTGATTTTAAATACTGAGTGAGTTTTTTCTTTGGCTTTTTTCATTGAATTTTGATTTTTTTTTCTTTTGCTTTAAAAAAATAAAATATTTAAATACTATTATGTCTGTCTGCTCCAGCAAAAAGTTTTTGAACCCCCCTGCACCCCATAACGTATTTCTCACTTGTTGGCTGTGTGATAATGTCATGCACGTCAAGTGTGCCGGCTACACGGCCGAAGTGAGGAACAGTTTGGAGCAAAGAGGTGGTCTCAAATGGGGATGCGACTCATGCCGAGAAGTGGAAATCGAGATGAGGGTATTCATGAAGCAGACCAGGGACAAGTTTTGAGAAACTGTCATCTGTCCCTGCATCTGCCGGTGCCTATCCCTGTCTCGGCCGCGGTTCCGCAATCTCCGTCACTGCTCACAGCCAATCCTCCGCAGCTCATATCGTTTAACACCCCCTTCCTTCCACTTCTTCTTCTATTACTTCCGGAATATCAGCTTCTGCTGGTGTTCCAAAAAACTAATTTCGTCCCTTAATCTGGCCTATCAGAACGTAATAGGACTTAAATCTAAGCTTCCTAGACTTTATGTAGATAGTCTAGTATTTGATTATAAAATTTTAGCATTTTCAGAGACTTGGTTAAAACCTGACATTAATGATGCATCTGTTCTGTCTGCAAAATTTTCAATATTCAGGTGTGATCGCATTTCGCGTGTAGGCGGGGGAGTCTTGATTGCCATTGACTCGTCGTTATCTTCTGACCGGATTCAATCTCCTGATAACCAGGAGATTGAGTTTGTAAGTGTCAAGGTCAGTCTCAAGACTTTCTCTGTCTACATCACTTGCTCGCACATCCCGCCACAATCCGACATGGCAGTGTACATTAAACACTTGGTTTCTATCCAACACATCTCATCGTTACTGTCTGATAGAGACATGTTAATTGTTCTCGGTGACTTTAATTTACCGGAAATAGTATGGTCCCCTACTGACGAATCTGCTTTGTTGCTCCCTTCTATTTCACATTGCTTTATTGAAGGTCTTTTCGAGTTATCTTTGACTCAAATAAATCCAGTCCGTAACAAGAATAATAGATCTTTGGATCTGATATTTGTTCTCGATTAAACCAATGGTGCAGTCTCTAGAATAAACCCTTTTGTCCTGCCTGAAGATAGTTTTCATCCTACTTTGGAGTTAATTATTGTTCTTCCGTATCGTGTATCGACTGTTGGTGCCTGACATGCGGTTAAATCCCGCAATTTTCGCAAGACCAATTTTAGTAAGTTAAATGAGCTCATTCTTAAAAATGAAGCAAGCAAGTCGTCCCTGCCGACTTTGAGTATACCCTGTACCAAGTAAAGTAACTGTATTAAATCAAACTCCTAAAAATTTTCCATTAATTCAAACTAAAATTCTCCTCACAAGCGGCAGCAATGAACGCATGCTATCTCGCTCACACTTACTACGCAATGTCGCACTGGGAATTTCAGTGCAAATTTTACATAGGTTTATCTTTGATATTTCTTGTCCGATTTTACCAAAATTTGGTCAGCTGATACCTTTTGGCCATATTATTGGGTTTGCCAAATAAGAATACGCTACCTTTAATTTTACTCTAGTTATTTGTTTTTCCTAAATTGCGGAGGCGGAAGAGTGCGTGGCAAAAATTTGAAACAAACTTGATCTGCGTAGACACTACACGAATGCTGACACCAAATTTGGTTGCTCTAGCTCTTGTAGTCTCTGAGATCCACGTGTTCATACGGACGGACGGACGGACGGACAGACGGACGGACAGACGGACATGTCTCAATCGACTCGGCTGGTGATGCTGATCAAGAATATATATACTTTATGGGGTCGGAAATGCTTCCTTCTGCCTGTTACATACATTTTAGCGACTTTAATATACCCTTTTACCCTATGGGTACAGGGTATAATGATTGGTCTTCCCTGTATAGTTGTTCAAACATGAATCAAGCTATTTCTCTGTTTTATAACACTCTTGGTTCGCTTTTTAAGGTTTGAGTACCGCTGAGGATCCCTGTGTCGGCCTATAAGCCCCCCTGGCATTCTCGGGAGCTAACTAACCTAAAAAATGTAAAATCGAGGTGTTATAAAATTTACAAGAAAACAGGCCACTCCTCAGAGTATGCCCGTTACGAAGTCGCTCTATCAAAGTTTTTGACGCGTAATACGCAATGATATAAGGATTACCTTCAGCGTTGTAAATTAGAATTTTCTAGTAATCCTAAACAATTTTATAGCTTTGTGAATTCCAAACGCAAAGTGTCTGTCTATCCATCATGCTTGTCTTTTGAACACAATATAGCGAGTTCTGATCAAGCCATCGCTGATTTGTTTGCAGACTTTTTTACAACAACCTATTCCTCAGCGGAATATCAATCAGACATTCCGTATCCTTACCAGGTAAAAAGCTCTAACTGCATTTACAGTCCTTCGATCGATGAAAGTTCGCTCCTAAGCGTGCTTAATTTAGTGAAACCTGTCTACTCTCCTGGTCCTGATGGAATACCAGGTTGCGTTCTCAGATTTTGCGCCGAGGCTTTATGTAAGCCAATTCGTAAACTTTTTTTTTGTCTGTCAAATCTTCCACGTTCCCAGCTATCTGTAAGGAATCCTATATAGTTCCTCTCTATAAAAGCGGTAAAAAATCGGAAGCATCCAACTATAGGGATATTTCTAAATTGTCCGCTATACCTAAAGCTTTTGAAAAATTAATGACTTCTCAATTGCAACATTTTTGTAGATCTATAATTTCACCATCTCAACATAGGTTTGTGAAATGTAGATCGACTACCACTAACCTTTTAGAATTTACTTCTTTAACGATCGAAGGATTTAGAAATGCAAGGCAAACTGATGTCATATATACTGATTTCAGTAAGGCTTCTGATTCTGTTAATCATACGCTCCTTCTTTATAAATTAAATAGTATTGGCTTTCCAAGTCCTTTAATTAGTTGGATTCGTAAATATCTGACAAATAGAACTCAGAGGGTTCTTTTCAAATCATCATGTTCCAAATCCATCCATGTTACTTAATGTTACTTAATGTTAATACACCATTAGAACGTCTTAATGAGATGTATGACTTGGGTATCTTGATGGACCGTAAACTAACGTTTAAGTCCCATATTTCCTCTACCGTCGGTAAAGCCATGGGCGTTCTTGGGTTTGTAAAGAGATGGTCAAAGGAGTTTGACGATCCATATACAACTAAAATTCTTTTCACCTCACTGGTCCGTCCTATTTTAGAATATGCATCTTGCATCTGGTCACCTCAGTATGAGTCACACCAAGCAAGAATTGAGTCGGTTCAAAAACAGTTCTTGCTTTTTGCTCTTCGTGGTCTGAACTGGGATCGTAATGTCGAATTGCCATCGTACTCTAGTAGACTTCTTTTACTTGGCCTTCCTTCTCTTACTAATCGTAGAGTAATGCTTGGCGTCATTTTTATGCACAAGCTTCTTAAAGGTGATATAGACTCGCCCGAGCTATTGAACCAAATAAATTTTAGTGTTCCTTGTAGACTTACTAGAAACTTTATACCTCTATCTCTGTCACGCTGTTCTACTAATTATTTACTGTATGAACCTTTCCGAGTTCTTTGTTCTTAGTTTTCGTTTTTGTCTGTATGTATGAACTGTCCCCGCGACTCGAGCCGTACGTTATGCGGCTAGCGCCCCTCGGTCGGTTGGGCTGGAGGTGTGGGCATTTAGTGCAAAGAGTTTATCATGAGTTGTTAAAGTTTAGGGTTATGAGTTTTTATGTTAATAATAATGTATTGATTCAATTTTTGGTTTTTTAGTAGTGATGCGTATCATTTTTTGTTTTTTTTTTTTTTTTGACTTGACTGTTTTAAAGTGCAAATGCGGTTTTATTTTTATTGACGTTGATCTGCATAGACTGTTGTCATTTTTTAGGAATTTTTAGCATAAGAGCTATACTCACTTAAGCACAGGCAGTATGATTACTTGACAATTAACACATTGAGTGTTTCTCTGTTTAATTTGTTCCATTTTTAGGTTTTTTCAAACTACACTTGCCAGGTTCATGTTTATTGATGCATTTCACGCAGTGGTAGGCAATATTACAGTTACTAGTTACATGTACAAAGCGTTGGCGGTAATTTATAGCCTTCTAATGCTATGCGGCAGTTAAGGATAGTGTAGATTAGTTTAACTTTTTCTGTTTTTTGATTTGTATTAGCCATAAATTCTTATTATAAGCTTTGCGATTACTAATGTTTAGTTCAGGTATCGCTTTCTCTAGGGCGAATTTGATTTATACTTCGCTAAAATAATGTAAGGTAATTTTTTAATGATAATGATGTGTACTTTTAGTACTTTGGGAGTGTAAGTGTAGTACAGGTTGTTGCTTAGGCTTAATGCTTCTTTGTATTTGATAAAATCTTTAAGGGTGAAAACATTTATATTTATACTATTTTTGTTAACTATATTAAGGAGAAAGTAATTGTTTAGAATTATGTTCTGCAATATATTTTTTGAGGGTCTTGGCATTCTGATTATATGAAACTATAATGGGAATGTTTTTGCTGGTGTCGATTTCGTTTTCCACTGTTCCAGGATTCCAAAGCGTTGGTTATTTTTATACCCTGTACCCATATGGTAAAAGGGTATTTTAAAGTCGCTAAAATGTATGTAACAGGCAGAAGAAAGCATTTCCGACCCCATAAAGTATATATATTCTTGATCAGCATCAATAGCCGAGTCGATTGAGACATGTCCGTCTGTCCGTCCGTATAAACACGTGGATCTCAGAGACTACAAGAGCTAGAGCAACCAAATTTGGTGTCAGCATTTGTGTAGTGTCTACGCAGATCAAGTTTGTTTCAAATTTTTGCCACGCCCACTTCCGCCCCCGCAATTTAGGAAAAACGAATAACTAGAGTTAAATTAAGGGTAGCGTATTCTTATTCGGCACACCCAAAAGCACAGAAATTGTTGAAGCTTTTGAAAATGTTGTCTGTGGTGGGGCTTTAAAATTTCTGTTTGGGGCATTGGAGGATTAACTTTTCGGCGGCATGTAAAACTATGGGTGTGTGTTTGGTACACTAAAAAGGGCGCTATGTCTGAATTTCAAATGTCTACGGCAAGGGTGGGCACGTAGTGGCTCACTTGGCTCACCGAGCTCTTTCCGTTATTTTTCTAGCAGAGGTCATAAAAGTGCGAATTCGTTAACTGAGGGACGCACAAGTAAATGCGGGACGCACACTCAACTGAGGGACGCACAAGCAAAAATTTCGAGTTCGATTTTGGGCCATAAATGTGCGAGTTTGTGGACAGAGGGACGCACAAGCAACTGAGGGAGAGTAAAAGGGCAAAATTTCGCAGGCCCCAGAATAGCGAGTTCGTTGGTAAAAGCACGCACAAGCGCGGTGAAAGGTATTCTATCCTAATATCTACACTACCCAATAAGTTTTAAATCTAAGGAAATTTTATTTTATTTGGAGGTCTTCGACTAGTTTTTCCAAATCAGGCGATACATTACCTAAAGCGGTACGCTTAAGGCCCAGTGGCTCAATATCACATTGCAAGTCACAACTCCTTTTGAAATGTTTGGCTCTGCTCTTCTATTATAACGTTCCTTGCATTAACGAATATATAAACTAAATTTCTAATTTCTTCAAAATCAGAGAAACATGTATCAACCACAGTTCTGATTTGTTGAATATTGGCAGAGTATTCCTTAAAAGACACCGAATGGTTGAAAGTTGTAAACAGGATGAGAAGTAATTAAGGCAGTTTTTACCTAAGTTGCTCTGCAATATAACCATTTTTCTCTTAAAGCCATCATTAATTAATGATATCATTGATACCATAGACTGCTTTGGTATTCGCAATTTTGAATTTAAAACGTTTAATATTTTCGTAAAATCCGCTAAGAAAGCCACATCACAAAGAAAATTTGTGTCCTCCAACTTAGTCTGCAAAAATTCGGAGTCTTTGACACTCTCCTTCAGAAATAAAAGAATTTCCTTTCGGAGCGAAAAAAATCGATCTAGGCAATTTCCCTTGCTCAACCAACGAACCTCCGTAAACATTGTTAGGTCCTTATATTGCGCTTTAAGTTCTATTAAGAGATTTTGAAATTTTCTATGAGTCAAGGCGTTATGACCACCTCTAATTTTGTTTACTATTTGTATGACAGTTGCCATTGACTCATTAAGATCTAAGGTTTTTGCGCATAAAGCCTCCTAGTGAATCAGGCAATGATAAGACGGAACATTAATAACGCGCTGCTTGAACTGCCCCCTAAGTCCCTTTACATCACCACGCATACTTCGAGCACCATCTGTGCAAATTGCAGCCAACTTCTGAAATCCTACAATGTCACTAATTGAAATTTCGATTACACGAAATATATCAGCGCCTATGGTTGTTGAGAAGGTCCAACCAACATTAAAATTTTGATCATCATATTTAACAAAAACGATTAACTGGGCTATGTCAATTATGTCGCAAGTTTCATCAAAAGCCAAAGAAAAAAATTCACAATTCCTAATGTTATCCACCAACTTTTCTTTGAATTGATTGCTAATACAATTAATTCTTCTCGTCACTGTGCGTCGAGAAAACGGGACTTTTTACAAAATTTGGATCATTTCCTCGTCTTTTGCATCAAAACACTTGAGCATTTCAATGCAGGTGGATTTCAAGAACTCACCCTCCTGCAACGGCTTTTGGGCCTTGGCAATATTGTAGCTTGCTATGACAGATACTTGCAAAATACTTTTCTCCATGTTTTGGGATTCTAGATCTTCGTTAGGAGAAAGTGTCAATTTTAATCTTGATATTAAATTTTTTCACTGCTTTACATTGCCCCATAACTCCCCATATTATGAAATGACGCTTAATATTGAATAATTTTTTTGCGGTATAATTGCCTTACACAAAAGACATTGTAACCTTTCAACCCTTTTATTTACCGTAAAAAAATACCCATTCTCCAATTCGGAAATATTACTTAACTCACTTATGTTGACACGAAACACTTATTCAAGTTTAGTACTAAATTGATTCTTAAGAAAGACTATACACAACTTCCGCAATGCAAAATCAGAAAAATGATTCTGAATTACGTACTCTGCGCTCAACACTTTTTGCATAAAAACTAACGAATTTGACGCAGCAGAGGCCGACTTGCAAAAACAAGTCGAAGGCCGCGAAAAAAATTATAGTGTATATATTAGGAAAGAATACCTCTCACCGCCCTTGTGCGTTTCTCTACCAACCAACTCGCACATTTATGACTCTTTCTGGAGCTCGCGACATTTTTCCTTTTCCCCTCTCTCAGTTGCTTGTGCGTCCCTCAGTCTATAAACTGGCACATTTATTACTTCTACTCGGACTAGCGCTCGAGTTACCAAGTTGAGGATCCGGGATATATATATATATGTATATATATTCAATGGTTTAATTATTGAATTAGTTGGTTTTATGTAAAATAATAAGACTCGTTGTATTAGGCTTCAAAAGAAGACTGTTTCATTTTATTTCATATCAATTTCTCTGTACCTACACCCTAGCTGGCTGACCGTCGACAGAATGCCGACGTAAGCATTTAGTTTACATTCTTTAGAATTATGTTAGTGTCTACATCCTGTTTGTTGCTGATGTTGCGACTTCTTGATATTGCTCAAGATTTCTTGTGTTGCAATTTATATTGCAGTTGCTCGTGGAGGCTTAATCGGGGGCATCTCGAGGGGAGCTGAGATGGTAACTCCTCCCCCCTGGAATAAAGTGAAGGCCAAAGCGAAGGCATGGTCGGAACGTTTGTAGGTGTTGCTGTTGTTACCAGGGTTATCCTTTTAGTTCTCAGCGCCAATAGTATCGCCACTGTGATTGTCATGATGGCAACTAAGATGTAGACTGTGATCAGATGATTCGATGTATTGTTTTTTACATAAAATATTTCCGATTTAACTTTAATGCTCTCTAAATGAAGTCTTTGGAGATTCAAGTCTGGAATGGTGTTGTTAATCCTTAGACCCTCGAGTCTTGGTATAGTTAATTGGTCTACTTCGTTGTACGTTATGTTTGTGGCTTCGTACTTTACTCCATCGATGGTTACCGAACAATTGTTAATTGAAATTAAGGCTGACCCTTTAATTATTCTTGATCGGCCACATGACGAGATTATTGTCATGTTTTTTGCGTTGGTTCTTCAATCTGATAAACGTGTTCCTCTTCGCTGAGGTCTCTGACATCACAAGTCGCTTTTTGATTCTCCAGTAGATCTTTCAGGCAGTGATTGTAGAAGTTGTCTTCTGCTGCTGTGTTATCGCAAACAAACAGTTCATGGATTCGTGGACATTCTTGTTTAAAGTATTGTATATTGCCAGCTAGGTTATGAGTTAAGTAATTTCGTAAAACTAACATCTTTGTTATGTTAAACGGTAATGGGATAACATGAAAAAATTCGTAAATAGATGGGTCAAAAATGGGAACTTTTATCTTAAATATAACAATGTTTTCGTTAATATAGGTTTTAAAATGTAATAGCCTATATAGATGTTCATCTTTCATGATTTTAATGTTACATTTTGATCTGTAATTATTTTTCTTATTATCAACAATTCTATTTCGTCTAATATGAATTTTGGTATAACATTTATTTTTGCCAGTAATATGCTCTCAGCAATGTTATTTTTATGGTTATACATTAAATCAAGATTTACATTAGTTCTGGCGATATACTGTAGTAAATGAATTTCGTTATGTTCTTGTGTTAAAGATTTAAAAATATTATTTTTATAGTTTTTTATGAACAAATTTATGCTTTCTTGTTCATTATTATTATGTACTGTAATATTTTTAAACCCTAATGCTATTTCTTTATTAATTGATAGTTGTTGGTTGGTATTTTGCAACAAATAACTTTCATTTTCTTGTACTTTATTAAATTCTAGTTTTATTCTTTCCTGATCATTCGCATCCATATTGCCCGTAACTACTTTAATTAGACTACCTAATCCGTTAACTAGACCTCTTTTCGATCTTTCTTTTGGAATTAGCGTTTCCAATCTAATTCTTACTTGGTATAATTTTGCTTCGACTGCCTTAACAATTTCTCTTGAGAATGTGTCTTGTTTAATTTGTGCCTAATTTAATTCAAAGTTTTTTAATTTTTTTTTGAAAATTGTTTAAATCTATTTTATGAATCAGATTTCTATGTGACTTAATAATCTTAGCGTTACCCATTTTGATCTGAAGAAGTTTGTCATTTTCGGTCAATGGTTGCACCTTCAGTATTTCTGCCTTAATTTGGGAATACCTGTGAAGTATTTTACTTATTACTTTTGTGTTCTTTTTTTGATTTTGGACTTATGTATTTTTTGATTTTTGTGTGTGATTAGTGTAATTCCTTTATCTTGCTTAGAGAAACGCGATGTCAAGTTATTTCTCCTATTTTCTTTCCTGAATACTATTTCATCTGGTTCTAAAGTTTTTGGGTTATTTCTGTTTTCGTTTGCTTTTTCTATCCTAATTGTATTTTTTTGTATTTTCTATCTCTTGCCTGAGTTCTGGATAGATTATGTTTTGGAAGCTATTTAGTTTTTGTAAGTAATCGTGTTCATTATTGAATGTGATTGTCTTGTCGAAAGTATGAGGTCTGCCGTAAAATATCTCGTATGGGGTATGCTTCAGCGTTGAGTGGATAGCGTTGTTATAAGTAATTAAGGTTTCTGTTAGTATGTCATTGTGTTCGCACTCCAGTTTCTTAACTACTCTTTTATCTAATATAATGCGATAGATTTTCGTTAGGGACGAATGAAGTCTTTCGACGGGGGAATTACTAGACGATTGTTGCATTGAAGTAAAGTGCAATTGTATATCGTACTGTTCACAAAAATCTTTAAAAAGTTTACCTTGAAATTCTGCCTCTTGGTCGCAAACAATTTTTTGCGGAACTCCAAAGGAGAATAGAAAATTTCTCATAGCCTTAACAATGTTTAATGTGTCTCTAGAAGATATTGTATATCCCATTGCGAATTTACTGAATTTGTATATAATTGTCAGGATTGTGTTGTTGTTTATTAAATAAAGGTCAATATGCAGAATTTGCATCGGTACTGTGGGAGTTTCTGTTTCTTGACAAACTAACTTTTGTGGGTGTCTATCATATTTCAAGGTTTGACAGACATCGCATTCGTTAATTATTGAGGACACTTTGGATTTCTATGGTTATGTGGTATTTCTTAATTTTTTGCTCAATCTGGTTTGCATCTGTAATATCATCCAGCATGCTTGTACATCGGATGATTTTATAGAGTTTTGTGGGAAGAAAGTATTCTGTGAGGCTTTGATTTATTATTTCGAAAATATCGTTATTAGTATAAATTGCGTACGTTCTTCCTGGTTTCAGAATTTTCTGTAATAGTTGTGTAGTTTCCTCTTTATCGAAATATGTTTTTGTAATTATTCTTCTAATTTTGTTTTTGAATGGGGTTGTTGTTATGAGTTTTGACTCGTTGCTGGTTTGAAATATTAACTGAAGATTGTATTTATTTATTGGTTTATTTACTGTTACTATTGTATTAACTGGATCTACTGCTTGGCTGTTAATATTTATTTCTGCTGGAATTCTACTGAGAGCATCAGCTACCACATTTTCAGAACCCTTTGTGTACGTTATTTCGTAATCATACTCCAGTAATTGAAGTTTCCAACGGACTAGTTTGGAATTTGGTTCTTTGAAATTCATTAACCATGTAAGGGGTCTATGGTCGGTGACTATTTTGAATCTTTGACCAAAGAGGTAGAGGCGGAAATGTTTAGTTGCCCAGATTATGGCAAGCATTTCTCTCTCAACTGTTGAATAGTTGAGTTCTGTATCTGTTAGCGTACGGCTAGCAAAACATACAGGTTTTTCGTTATTGGGTGACCCTTGGGAAAGGACAGCTCCAATAGCGACGTTACTAGCGTCGGTGGTCAAAATAAATTGTTTAAAGAAATTTGGATTTTGTAAAATTGGGTCATTGCAAAGGAGAGTTTTGCATGTTTCAAATGCAGAAATGAATTCTGTGCTGATTTTAACGGTCTTTTTGCCTTTCAGCTGTTGTGTAAGTGGTTTGGTAATGGTAGCAAAATCTCTAATAAATTTTCGATAATAGCCCAATAGACCAAGAAAGGATTTTATTTGTTTCCTCGTTCTAGGTAAAGGAAATTGTTTAATGGAATTGATCTTATTGGGGTTTGGTTTAATTCCATTTTCTGTCACCACATGACCTAGGTATTCTATTTCTTTTCTAAGGAATTCTGATTTATTTGGTTGTAGTTTAAGATTTGCTTTGTTAATTTTTGAGAATACTGCCTCAAGGTCCTTAATGTGTTCTTGTAGTGAAGGGGAGAAAACAATAATGTCGTCTAAATAAATGAGACAACATTTACCGTTTAAATCGGCCAGAACATTGTCCATTATTCTTTGGAAAGTTGCTGGGGCATTAGTTAGCCCAAATGGCATTCTGAAAATTTCCGTTGTGGAAAAAACGGTCTTATTAATATGTTGAGGCTCCATTTCGATCTGATGGTAGCCGCTGGCTAAGTCTAATGCAGTAAAATATTTTGCTCTGCCTATTTTGTCTAATACCTCGTTATGTTTGGCATGGGATATTTATCTTTAACAGCTTTTCATTTAATTTTCTATAATCGATGATTAACCTCCATTTCTTAACATTGGACTTCTCCAATTTTTTTGAAACAAGAAATGTTGGTGAGCTCCATGGGGAGTAGCTGTGTCTAATGATGCCCTGACCTAGTAATTTTGAAATTTGTCTTTGGATTTCTTCTCTCTCTTTGATGCTATACCTGAAGGGTTTGGTATCAATTGGTATTTCATCTGTTGTATTTATTCTGTGTTTAATTAAATTTGTGAAGGTGAGGGAACTACCTTCTTTATAGATAAGGTTGGGAAATCTATGACACAAATCTATGAGTTGTTTGTTTTCTTCCTTATTCATATGGTCGGTATCTATTGGGATTGTCTGTGTCTGGTTGTTTGCTTTACTTTCTTCGTTAGTTTTCATTGTTAGTTCTGCTTCTGAAACGACCCTCTTATCGCATTTTTCTACTGTCAAAGGTGTATCTATGCAAAAATTTTGTTCTTTATTGGAGAAGTTGTTTACTTCCAAATAACTGAAATGACCTTCAGCCATGTAAAGGCCTCCCGAAATAAATAGGTTCTCTGTTAGGGTTGTAGGGTCGTACAAAAATATGCCTTCTTTGAGGTTAACCGGTACCTTATTTATTATTTTGTTTGCGCCTGTATCTATCAAAAATTTTAAATCTTTATAGGGGCCTATACGCAATTTGATGTATGCAACGGGGTGTTAGGGTCTCTATTTATTAAGTACCCTGTTTGGACGTCGAGGCACTTGGTTGAAAATTTCCCTGCTCATCATAATTGTGTAGTTCACCTTGTGTTGGTTAAAGTCGTTTTCTCTTGGCATGCTTGCCAAATTGTTTCTATTATTTTGATTTAAATGAGCATCATTCCTGTTGTCCATTCTTGGCATTATTGCCAGATTGTTCCTATTATTTCTTCTTGAGTTAAAATCGTTCCTGTCATACCTATTTGCGAAACGTCTGTCGACACGTCTGTCCGAGTCGTTATTACTGTCGGATCGCCGATATCTAACGTTTTGTGCTCCATATGAATTTTGTCTTTGTGTTTGTTTCCTCTTATTGTCTTGGGAAAAGTAGATTCCTCTTTCATTAAGGGCCCAATCCAGAGCCTGCCTAAGATTGGTAGGTCTCATGGATCTGACTGCCGTCCCTAAGGGACCCCTGATTCCGGATAGGAACGAATTGAGGCAGATATCTGCGAATAGGTCTTTCTTTGTTTTAAATAGAAGGGGTTCGGATTCCCTTGTTTCTGTCAATCTGAATAGTGCTAGTTTGATTTCGCAGACTTTTTCATATAATGGGCGAAGTGATAAGGAGCCTTGCCCAAGGTTATGTAGTTCATACATAAGAGTCGGTTCGTCTCTACTGTCCGAACAGCTCTGAATGAGAGCTTCCTTTATCTCATCCCAAACTAAACCTGCCCCTGCATCTATAATAGCCTCGTTTGCTGGGCCCTCAATTTTGTTTTTGATAGCCCTAAGTAGCATCTGTCCATACGGAGTTTTATCTGTTCCTCTTATAAGGAGGAGAATCTCTTCAACGTTACTCACAAATTCTCCTAAGGTTTTAGGATTACCATTATAAGATGGTAAACACCTGATTGCATCAGGGATTTTTAATGAAGACAGTATGTCTGTATGAGTTATGTCCCCTTGGCTAAGGGGTGGCGAACTGGAAGCTGATGTCATTTGTGTAATGTCGTCCAGTCTGACTACTGGTTGGTCTTCCCTAATATCGGATAAGCTATTACTAAGACGAGTTCTGCTCCTTAATTATGGGATTAAATTCTTTACCCTTTTTAATGTTGCCATTTACGCCTAACAGCGACTACTAATGATTTCTTAACTCTTTTGTTTTGCTATATATAAAGAATTAGGTGATTATTAATTTGTAAAACTTATGTATATGTGTGTCTTATATTAGTTAATTTTGTTTGTTTCTGTGTTTTGTTGTGTTGTGTGTTATTGTGTTTTTTTTTTTTTTTTGGTGTTACTAATAATAATAATTAAAAATTCTTTGATTGTCTTTGATTTGGTAAATCGCCCTGAAATACCAAATCAAATAAATACAACCATCTGAAAATATTTTAACATTTTTTTTTTTATATATCTTGCTCTTGCTTTACTAGTCACACTGAAAAAACAAACTCAAGTATAAGATTCCACTAGATTATATACACATATGTAATCAGTATATTTTTCTCTTTTTTTTTATACCTTTGCAAAAAAGGTATATTAATTTTGGTCAGAAGTTTGCAACGCATAGAAGGAAGCATCTCCGACTATATAAAGTATATATATTCTTGATCAGCACGATGAGCTGAGTTGATATAGCCCTGTCCGTCTGTCTGTCTGTCCACCAGCTAAAAGCAACTTATCACCAGTGTATATGTGCTACAGCAGATATATTTATATTTAAGTTCAAGCTTAAATGTTTTGGAATGATAAAATAGCTGTATTAGTTTAAATACATTTTTAATTGCTTTTTAGTAGTTACCAATGAAAAGAAAAAAAAGTGGTGCACTGTAACGATCCTTTTTGGTCCTTACTTGCGGCAGAGCCGGATTTTAGGTGTAGGGGTACGACACAACGAATTTATGTTGTGCGCTGGTGAAATGAGAGGACACAGTTGTTTTTTTTTTAATAATACGCTATAATTTTATCGGCAGTTTGATTGGGGGATGTTAGTATGGCCAGAGAACTTCTGCACGGGCTATTGGCTTTGTGTTTGTGGCTATGGTGAAATCCACACTGCACCGCTGGCACTTATGAAAACTTATCGACAGATTGTGTTTGGCTGTGGCAAGTATTCCTACTGCCAGGATGACTCCTGGTCTTGTCTAGCTACACTGTCGTCTGCTACGCTCCTATTAT
The DNA here is from genome assembly GCA_018903615.1 of Drosophila neocordata. Lineage (NCBI taxonomy): Eukaryota > Metazoa > Arthropoda > Insecta > Diptera > Drosophilidae > Drosophila > Drosophila neocordata. The sequence continues at coordinate 5,579,278 of JAEIGI010000006.1, read as the reverse complement.
TCTGCTAGGAATACTCCTAGTCTTCCCCTGCCTATGCCAGGAATACTCCTGGTCTTCCTTAACTGTGCTAGAAATACTCCTAGTCTTCACTAAACTGCTAGGAATAGCTCCTAGTCTTCAATGCTTTGCTAGGAATAGCTCCTAGTCCTTTATATATTGCTAGGAATAGCTCCTAGTCTTTTATATATTGCTGGGAATAACTCCTAGTCTTTTACGATCCGCTAGGAATAGCTCCTAGTCTTGTGATCTGCTAGGATTGGCCCCTAGTTTTTAATACCCTGCTAGGAATAGCTCCTAGTTTTCCTACTTGCCACCAAAAACTAATCTGCCTTTAAATTTTCACTTGTAGCCAGGATACGGATGGATATCCTTCTATTGATCTGACTTTGACGCCTTCACTTTTACTTCTTCACATATGTTTCACTTCGTTGGCCTCGCTTCTTTACTTCACTTGTTGAACCTTCACTTGTTGATATTTCACTTGCACCTTGCTGGTCCAAGTGATACTTCGCTTGTTTCCTTCACTTTCTAACTGAATTTCTGTGTCTCAGCCGTGTCTATTTATAGGCATCTTGACCCAGGAAGGACGCGTGGTGGGATTATGTACCGTTGCCAGTACTTTTCCGCGCGCCAATATTTGCCGCCCAAAACTTTCCATCGCTTTCTTTTGCCTTCGGCCTTCTCGGCCGATCGCGCAACGCAACTCTCATGTTGCTATGCATGGTGAAATCAGGCATACGCCTCTCAGCTACAATCTTGCTCTCTAGCTTACCCTTATATACTATTTAACAAATGTTTAACTTATTGCTACTTTCTCGCCCTTTTGACATATGCTTAAATATATTAAATTTATAATTAAATCCCTTCTTCCCTGAACTATTTATATTAAATCAACTTAATAACTATAGAAATAAACCCCCATTTAGCTTTTGTTGTATTCATATATACAGCATTAATGCTCTACATTAATGTACCGCATTAACCCTTTCACATAACTAATATTCATGTTATGTTTATTCCATTACATGAGTTATACAACATTATATAGCATTATATAGTATATTATGTACATATACATATATATATTATCATTACATGTTCAAATTTAGCGCCAATACCTCCAGCGCCTTTCCAACCTCTGCTTTGGACATATTACATACCGCCTCTTCCCGTTCTCCATTACATGATAACATTCCCGCTCCCGATCCACCCACACATGCGTAAGCCCGCTCACTTTGATGTTGCCGACAACCAAAATGCAACCCCTCGCCTCCCCCGCTAGTCTATACGCATGAGCAGACTCTCCAAGTCTCATGCGTCGGTGGCTTACGCACTTGTGCGTGTGTGTGTTCACTGTTGCGGTTCTATGCACTCCCAATGTAACTCACTCTCAGTGACGTCACACGAGCCTACATGCACTTGTTCTTATCTGTTTCTCATTACATGTTACATATATTCGGCCTTTGCTTTGACCATTTCTCATATGTAATTATGTTTGTGTGTATGCTTGCCAGTTTTAAATCACGCGATTTATATTTTTGAATTTTGCTTTCGGTTCGATCGCACATTTCTTTCGTTTGCTTGTGTTCGATCGAACCTCCAGGTTCGATCTGTCCGTATGTCCGTTGTCCGTCTGTCTGGATCAACGCAATCTTCTTCTAGACCCTTGTAGCTACAGAGCTGAAGTTTTGCACCTCAGCTTCTTTTGCTGCAGGCATTGTATATCTCGGAATCATTCCGATCGGATGACTATATCATATAGCTCCCATAGAAACGATCGGTCGTGAATATGCTTTAACCTCAATAACTTTGTTGTTTTCCTTTCATTACGAAAGCCGGTATTTCTGAGTTTTATATACTTCTTAACATATCCACCAAGTTTTATCAAAATCGGTTGACTATATTAAATAGCTCCCATAGGAACGATAGGTCATGAATATGGATTTCGAGCAATAACTTGGTTGTTCTAAAAGCGATTATCACTAAATTTATATATATTTATAAGTTTTATATACTTTTTAACATATCTGGAAAGTTTTATCAAAATCGGGGCACTATATCATATAGCTCCCATAGGAACGATCGGCCAAAAAATTGGTTTTAGATGAAAATCTTGGTTATTTTAACAGCGATTCACTCGAAATTTAGTATATGTAAGTTTGGTATATATATAAATGTGTCTCTTGAGTTTTAACAGAATCGGCCGACTATATGATATAGCTCCTATAGGAACAATCGGACCAAAAAAAAAAATTTTTTTTTACTCGTAAGTTTTTTTTCTGGGAGCCACGGGCATGATTAGTTTTATATACTTTCTTATAATTCTGGTAATTTATATGTAATTAATAAGAACAGTTTGCAAAGGTTTCCGAACTTCGGCGTGGCCCATCCTTCTAGTTTTTATTTCTTTTTGGCCGCTTGGATTTTTTTTTACTCTTATTATTAAAATAAACTTACAAAATAATAAGTATGATTATCCTCATATTTAGTAGGTTCTTCAAATGTCGACTGCGCCAGTTACCAAGTTGAGGATCCGGGATATATATATATATATATATTTAATGGTTTAATTATTTAATTAGTTGGTTTTATGTGAAATAATAAGACTTGTTGTATTAGGCTTCAAAAGAAGACTGTTTCATTTTATTTCATATCAATTTCTCTGTACCTACACCCTAGCTGGCTGACCGTCGACAGAATGCCGACGTAAGCATTTAGTTTACATTCTTTAGAATTATGTATGTTAGTGTCTACATCCTGTTTGATGCTGATGTTGCGACTTCTTGATATTGCTCAAGATTTCTTGTGTTGCAATTTATATTGCAGTTGCTCGTGGAGGCTTAATCGGGGGCATCTCGAGGGGAGCTGAGATGGTAACTCTCGCGACATTTTTCTGTGACTGTTGTTTGTTGAAAATGTTATTGTCGGGCTCACTTGCGAAATTTGGCTGACCACCCTTGGTCTATGGAAATAAACTGGTCAACAAAACCTATTACGGGCAATATGTCTAACTACAAAATTCTGACGAAAAATACCTTCTTGACTCTTCATTACTTTTAAGAACTCCCTATATCTATGTTTAAAATACCTTGCAGAAATAACAAACCGTCAGATCCCTATACAGACGTATTATAGCTTATAGTTATCATTTTTTTTTAACTTTTCATTATTGAAAAAACTTTTATCTGTTCTGTAACTTCTATCTACATTCCTAAGCTCAGATCTGACTATGATTGGAAAACTGGCTGACGTATTTCTCTTAATGCCGGCAAATATAGTGGGAAAAGCTTATTCTTCGCAATCTGAATCATGTCCGTCAAATTAGCGTCGATGAGATAGCAACGATCGGAACGAATGAGAAACGGAACGCAATTAAATTTTTTATTTTTTAATTATTCCATTGTTTAAGGACTTTTTCGAACCAAATAAATTTTTAAATTAAGGATGCAATTATCTATTGTTTTTATTAACTTTTTTTCGGCTATGCATATCCCAAGTGTCAAAAATTTACACCTGAAAAATCGAGTCTCCACATTTGGAGCCATAGCTCCCTTCACAGAGAATGTAGGAATATGCACGGTATGCCAGTTTATGCTCCACATATTCAATAATGTCTCCACCAAATTTGAAAAAAATCATTGGCAGGATTTTGGAGAAAATCGCTTATCAGTCCACCAACCTATGGTTTTCCCCCATACAAAATGCAACAAAAAAATTTAGTTGCAACTGCTGGCAATATAACGGGCCTCACAGAGAATGTAGGGCAATGCACGGTGCATTATCTTATTCTTACAACTTTCAGGAATATATATGAGAAGTTTTATCAAAATCATTGGCGGAGTTTTTGAGAAAAAGCCCCAAGTATATGGGTGCCTCAGATGGAAAATTCTTACTGATAGAGTGGCGCCCACTACGAAACCGGAACCAGTTTTGGAACCAGTTTGGAATTGACTTGGAACCACTGATGGTACCAGTATAAGAAAGCAAATGCATGGAAAGGAACAAATAAAGTATAGCAATTTTTAAAGAATGTAGGGTAGTGCATATTATTAAGCATCAAATTATATGTATTTCAGCAAACTTTCATCAAAATCATTGGGAAGAATTTTGAGAAAAATGCATTTTAAATTTTCAATAATGTAGAAATCAAAAGCGACCAGCAGCGACAAGTAAATAATTCATTTCGAGTGATGGAATGAAATCAATCAAAAATATAGGGGCAACAGCAGCGCCAAGTCAATAATTCATATTAGGGATGGACTGAAATCGACGATCACCAAAAAATATTATATATATATATACATATATATATACAGTCAGCAAAAAAAGTTTAAGTAAGATGCATACATCAATATTATTTCGTTAAATACCTTTTAAATGATATAAAAATTAATGAAATAAGATTAGATTATATAAGAGACAAGCATTTATTGACGAATTGAATGAAAAATAACTGTGTTGCTTTTTTTTTTTCTTATTATACCACGAAAACGAAAACAAATGACAAAAGCATGTCAAAAAAGTTTAAGTAAGATTCGACTGTCCCGTTTACCGTTAGGTGTTGCTCGAGATTTGCAACGGTAATCTTCATTTATTCTTTAGTTTCTATCAAATACATCAGTTATAATGTATTGGAATTTTATTTGTGTCATATTTGCGAGAGGAGAAGGTCAAAATGGGTCGAGGAAAGCAAATCCCAATAGAAACGCGTCATATAATTATAAAACTATACCTAGAGGGAAAAGGAACATCAGAAATAGGAAAAATTATTGGACGTGCACCTACAAGTGTTCAATCCATCATAAAATCGTACTGGGAAACAGCTACACTTGCTGTTCAGCCCAGATCCGGCCGGCCATCAAAATTAAGGGAGAGGGATAAGCGGCAAATCCTGGCCACAATAAAGAAGGATCCGAAGAAATCTGCCCCAAAAATACAGGAGGAGCTACATCAAAGCTCTGGAGTTGTGGTTAATCCGCAAACTCTGCAAAATGTGCTCCACAAGGAGGGGTACAATGCTCGAACTCCGCGTAGAAAACCTCTTATATCTGAGGTCAACAAGAAGAAGCGACTAGATTTCGCTGAAAAATATATAAACGAGTCGGATTCCTTTTGGGATAACGTTATTTGGAGTGACGAGTCGAAATTCAATATTTTTGGATCGGATGGGTCCCAAAAAGTATGGAGAAAACCCAACGAAGCTCTCCAGTTAAAAAATTTAACTCCAACTGTGAAGCACGGAGGCGGAAACGTCATGGTTTGGGGCTGTACGTCTGGTGTTGGGAAACTGGTTTTTATAGACACCAAAATGGATAAACATCACTATCTTAAAATTTTGAAGGATAATCTAAAAGAGAGCGCGAATCAGCTGCAACTTAGTGAGGGAACCTACTTTTTTCAACAGGACAATGACCCAAAACACACGTCCTATCTAGTGAAGGAGTGGCTATTGTACAACACCAAACAGTTGCACACACCACCCCAATCTCCAGATCTCAATCCAATTGAGCATGTTTGGAATTTGTTGGACAAAAGGATTCGGAAGCACCAAATAACCTCAAAAGCTTCCCTTGAGGCGGTTTTGCGTTCGGAGTGGGTAAAAATTACCGAAAATGATACCAAATGTTTAGTACACAGCATGAAGCGACGACTACTTGCAGTAATTGCTGCAAAGGGAGGCCCTACAAAGTATTAATAAAAAATGCTGACATATTTTCATGAGTTTACTTAAACTTTTTTGACATGATTTTCCTAGCTTTTTCCTTATAATTGGATCTCATTTTTATGTTTTTTATTTAAATAAATTTTTGAAATGACTTTTATGTTACCAAACATTAAATAAACCATATTTAATCATCTTCGTCTTAATAGCAATTGTTTTTAATACCTTTTAATCGATTTAGATTGAAAAACCTACGCTTACTTAAACTTTTTTATACCCTGTACCCATAGGGTAAAAGGGTATATTAAAGTCGCTAAAATGTATGTAACAGGCAGACGGAAGCATTTCCGACCCCATAAAGTATATATATTCTTGATCAGCATCAACAGCCGAGTCGATTGAGACATGTCCGTCTGTCCGTCCGTATGAACACGTGGATCTCAGAGACTACAAGAACTAGAGCAACCAAATTTGGTGTCAGCATTCGTGTAGTGTCTACGCAGATCAAGTTTGTTTCAAATTTTTGCCACGCCCACTTCCGCCTCCGCAATTTAGGAAAAACGAATAACTAGAGTTATATTAAAGATAGCGTATTATTATTTGGCACACCCAATAATATGGCCAAAAGGTATCAGCTGACCAAATTTTGTTAAAATCGGACAAGAAATATCGGAGATATATCCATATACATTTTGTACTGAAATGCCCAGTGCGACATTGCGTAGTAAGTGTGAGCGAGATAGCATGCGTTCGTTGCTGCCGCTTGTGAGGAGAATTTTAGTTTGAACTGATGGCAAATTTTAAGGAGTTTGATTTAATACAGTTACTCTACTTGGTACAGGGTATACTCAAAGTCGGCAGGGACGACTTGCTTGCTTCATTTGCTGACTGTATATACATATATACATAATAAATCATACAATTGAAATTTATGTATATTCATATTAATTTTAAAAAGATTTACCATTTCTCTAATAGTCAAAAAGACAATAATTTTTTTTTTTTTAATCTTTTTGTACTTTAATTTTTTCATATCGATTAATTTACCAATAAATTAAAAATTAGGTATTACTCATGAATTTTATTCATTTATTGTATTTGCTTAGTAGCTTTTATGCTTATTAAGGCGGGTCAATTTGTATGGACCGAAAAGCGTACCCCAGAATCGGATTCCACGAAAAATTCTAAGAAAATTTCACGAAGAAACTATGTCCCTAAAAGGACTTCCTAGCCTCCGCTGAGAAGGATGAAACTTGCGGGTTTTGGTTCTTTAGCGGTTTTTCACGTATTTAAGGTATTTTAAAAAAAGTTACACATTTTTCTGTCAGTTTGGGGTTAATTCTAATTTATTTCTTTACAACAAATTTTATAAAAATTTTTGTCTTTCGATTAAACATGTATTTTCTTTTTAAATTGACGAATTGTGTAAAACAAGCCATATCCTGATGCTGAAATAAGAAATTTGCAGAAAAAAGTCTGTAACTTTTTAACGAATTGAGTTATAGATCTGACATTTAAAATGTATATTTGGACCCATTTTAGAAGTTTGGACAACTTCACAAAAGTGGGCGTGGCACTAAAGGGGGCGTAAAATACACAAAATATAATTTTATTCAACTTGAAAAAATGCATAAAAAATTAAAACATTGTAAAAAATGAAAAAAAATATATAATATATATTTTATTTTTATTTTTTACAAATTTTAAATAAATTTAAGTAATTATTATCTTAAAAAAAAAAAAAAAAAAAAAAAAAAAAAAAAAAACCCTTCTTTGTCAGTTCTTAAAGTCTTGTTTAGACTCAATTTGTTCTTGAACGTCTTGAACGACTTTCTAAAGTCACCGTCATCACATCATCTCGGTTCTGTGGCATTACGCGTCGAGAGACTTGAGTCAGCAACTTGACTTTTACGTCTATCACCATCAAAAAATTTGAAAATATTAGCCAATTTCCATATGAAAGTTTATATACCAATGTACTTTAATGTCAAATTTTACAATTCAGTGGTATATGACAGTAAACTTTTATTTAATTATATTCGGTCAACGCAATTTTTGCCACTTAATCTTCGAGAAATTGTGAACAGACCAATACAAAACAATTCATTTTTCGCCCATACTGAAAACATTTTGCTAGCAATGATTTTTGATGAAAGGAAATTTGTTCGGGAAATTGCCATCAATAAAATTATTTATTATCGCGAAAAATTACATGACCCATCTAAACTCCGAAGTTATAAGAAAAATGTCATTAATTTCGATTGCACAGACTATACGAATTTAGTTGACTAGGACAACGATGATATCTTATTCGAACCTCCATTTACGTCAAGTATCCCGCATGAACACTTAATGGAGTATGCTAATTTAGCTGAAATACCACTTCCAGATCCAAAAATTCCATCTCACATTCAAGGAACCGAACGATGTGTGCTGTACGGACACTTTTCTGTCATTTTCTTAAGTGAGCATCAGGATATGGCTTGTTTTGCAAAAATACATGTTTAATCCGAAGACAACAATTTTTATAAAATTTATAGTAAAAAAATAAATTAGAATTAACCCCAAACTGACAGAAAAATGTGTAACTTTTTTTAAAATACCTTAAATACGTGAAAAAGCGCTAAAAAACCAAAACCCGCAAGTTTCATCCTTCTCAGCGGAGGCTAGGAAGTCCTTTTAGGGACATAGTTTCTTCGTGAAATTTTCTTAGAATTCTTCGTAGAATCCGATTCTGGGGTACGATTTTCGCCAAAAAAAATTGACCCGCCCTAATACATATATATATATATATACATATATACATATATGTATAATTATATGTTTTTTAATTATTTATATGTTTTATTTATTTATTCATAATTAAAAACTTACATATATATTAAAATTAAATTTAATTTGCTGTCTTTTCAATGCAACTGAAAAGACACTGACTGTACAAATAATTCTAAGTTATGCCCAAGCTAAATGCGTCTGCGTACGTGACGAAAATTATGTTATTTCCGTTGTTCTGTTTACAGCTAGCTTTTGTGCTCACATTATATGCTTGAACATAGGGCTTTGAAATATTGTAGGGTATCGAAAGGTATAAGGTATTCTCGAAAAAATTGGCGTCCCGACAATGTCTTATTCTTATTATTTAGTATTACAATTTTCATAATTTTTCATTAGTAATATTTTAACATTTTGTTTTTTTCTTATTTTTCTTTTTGATATGGTATTCTTAAAAGTAGTTTTAATTTTGATATCTTTGTTTTTCAATTACATGTTTTCAATACCAATTAGGTGATATTATCTTTATAATTATTCCGATTTATGTATTTTCTTTTTAAATCTACTCCTTTGAAAAATAATTTTTCTGCCTCTATTTTTTTCTTCATTCTCTATATCTAATACTGTATTTGTTTGTGGTTGATATTCGTAATTTGTATTTCTTTTATTTTTATACCTTTGCAAAAAAGGTATATTAATTTTGGTCAGAAGTTTGCAAAGCATAGAAGGAAGCATCTCCGACTATATAAAGTATATATATTCTTGATCAGCACGATGAGCTGAGTTCATTTAGCCCTGTCCGTCTGTCTGGATCAACGCAATCTCCTCCGAGACCCTTAAAGCTACAGAGCTGAAATTTTGCACCTAGGCTTCTTTTTGCTGCAGGCATTGTATATCTCGGAATCATTCCGATCGGATGACTATATCATATAGCTCCCATAGGAACGATCGGTCGTGAATAAGCTTTAACCTCAATAACTTTGTTGTTTTCCAACGAAATATTACGAACGCCGGTATTTGTGAGTTTTATATACTTTTTAATATATCCACCAAGTTTCATCAAAATCGGTTGACTATATCATATAGCTCCCATAGGAACGATCGGCCAAAAAATTGGTTTTAGATGAAAACCTTGGTTATTTTAACAGCGATTCACTCGAAATTTGGTTTATTTAAGTTTGGTATATATAAAAATGTGTCTGTTGAGTTTTAACAGAATCGGCCGACTATATGATATAGCTCCTATAGGAACAATAGGACCAAAAAAAAAAAATTTATTTTAGTCGTAAGTTTTTTTCTTGGAGCCACGGGAATGATTAGTTTTATATACTTTCTTATAATTCTGGTAATTTATATGTAATTGAAAAGAACAGTTTGCAAAGGTATCCGAACTTCGGCGTGGCCGAAGTTAGCCCATCCTTCTAGTTTTTATTTAAGAAGTTAGATATAATTGAAATTAAGTCCAACTTAAGAATTAAAGCGCTGGCATCGAGGGCCTTCGGCTTGATTTTTGTAGATTTTGCTATTTATGTTTTACATATACATATACAATTGTTTACATTTTGCTTAATTTAGTATTAGTTTATAGATCATGTACAGATAGGGTGGGTGTTTTGTTTATAATTTATTTATTTATTTATCTTAGAGTTAGGACTAATTGTAAATTAATCGGAACGTAGTTTCTACTGAAGCGCTGGCTGCTTGGGCCTTCGGCTTAGTTTGTGTGTATTTACATAATTATTTACATATTTACATTGTATAATTAAATTATACTTATAATTAAATTAAATTGTATTTACTAGTGTTAAACCTATAGGATGTGGTAGTAGTTTGTTTTTTTGAGGAATTTTATTATCATTAAGAGGTTTGATGGAGTTGGGTTTGCAAGAATTGATATGGGGCATAATTGATCGAAGATTTCTTTCCTAATGTGAGATGTTGCAGGGCAGTTTTTTAGTACGTGTTCTATGTTTTGGACGTACGTTGAGTTGCAGTTTGGACAGGGTGTTATGTCGTTCGGGTTGATGTAGTGTTGTTGAGTGAGTCTTGTGTGTCCTAATCTAAGTCCTAGAATTTTTATTTGGTCTGTCCTTGTTATGTCTTTTTGTTTAGTGTTTAGGAGATAGTCTCCTGTGTGTGTTAGATTTTTGTTTAACTGTTGATACCATGTGTTGCAGCGATCTATGTTGTTTTTAAGTTTTTGGAATAAGTTATTTTTAAGGAATTTGTTAATATCTGTACAATAAAAGTTGGGAGTGAAGTAGAGGGGGAAATTTATAATGGATTTGGCGGTTTGATCAGCTAGTTCGTTCCCTTTTATGCCACAGTGGCTGGGGATCCAGAGGAGTTTTATTTTGCTGTTGGTTTTTGTTAGAATTGATCTTATTAATGTGGGGTAGGAATTATTGTTGTTGATGTTGCTAATTGATTTGATAGCTGATAGGGAGTCGGAACATATAATGAAGTTGCCTTTCTTACCAGAAGTCAGCTTTATTGCTTCAAGAATGGCTATCGTTTCTGCGGAGAGGATGGATGAGTAGTGTGGTAGGATGCCTGTTTTTAGGATTTCTGTATCGGTGGTTATGGCGAATGTGGCAGTTTTGTGTTGTTTGTGTTTGTTTTTATGTTCTAGGAAGATTTTTTGGTATATTTCTGGTGGTGTGTTGGGTTTACTAAGCTTATGTAGGGAAATGTTGATGGTGGAAGTTGGAAATAGCCATGGAGGTGTGGTTGTTTGTTTGTTGGGTGGTGGAAGGTAGATATGTTGTGTTCTTTGCAAAGTATAATTATTTTTTCTAATGTGGATTTAAATTTCTTATTATTTTGGTGTTTTATTTGATTGGTGAATTTGTGGATTGGAGTGTTAGGACTATGGAGGATTGTCTTGTATGCTTTGGCTGTCATAAGATTTCTTTTTTGCTCTATTGTAGGTAGGTTGGCTTCGAAAAGTTGGTTGGGAATGGGTGTTGAGAAAAGAGCACCAAGGGCTGTGCGTATTCCTGCATTATATGTTGTTTTTAATTTGTTTAGCGTAGACCTAGGCGCGTGGCCATAAATGAATAAGGCATAGTCTATTTTAGCTATGAGTGTTGCCTTTGTTATGTTAACAAGTGTGTGTTACAGTTGAATTTCGGGCTTGCTAAACATTTTATTATATTCAGCTTGTTGTTAAGGGGTGGTTGGATGTGTTTTATGTGTGAGTCCCATCTGTATTTATTGTTTATTGTTAGTCCTAGTATTTTGAGTTGGGTTTCTTGGGGGATTGCTATGTTGTTGGAGGATAGGGTACAATTGCAGTTTTGTTTCCTGCAAATGTGAAGGTGTTGGCATTTGTTAAGGGATAATGATGCTCCGGAGTATGAGCACCATTCTTGGATGTTTGCAAAAAGTGAATCTAGATTGAAGGTTTGGTTTTTTTCTTTATTGAGTGGGACTATAAGGAAATAATCATCTGCATAGGCACTAAAATAGATTTCTTTTTGTAAGCTGATAGTATTGGCAAGTTTGTTGTGGGCGATTAGGAAGAGGATAACCGATATAGGTGAACCTTGGGGGATGCCATTAGCGAGTGGGAACTGAAGGTACTATTAATTTTTATTTTAATTTTTCTGTTGGACATAAAGTTTTTAATGAAGTTTATAATTTTGGGGCCATTTTGGGGGAACTCCAACTCTGTCGAAAGCCTTTGAGAAGTCAAGGGCAATGACTGAACAGTGTTTTTTTTTACGCAGCGATTTGGTTATTAGGTAGTCTGCTGTGAGCAGACCGTATGAAACCGACTTGCCACGTTTGAATCCGGATTGATTGGGGTGAATTGGGTTATTTTTGGTGACAAACCACCAAAGGCGTTTGGCTATGATTTTTTCGAGGGTTTTTGATAGGCAGCAGTTTAAGGAGATTGGTCTATAGTTGGTTATTAATGTTTTGTTGGAGTTAGGCTTGAGAATGGGGATAACTAGATTGGTTTTAAATGACTGTGGGATGAAACTTTTAAATATGTTGTTAAAGAGGTGGGTAATTCTTGTTTTGACTGTGTTAGAGGTGTTTTTTATTATAGGGTAGGATATTCTATTGAGGCCAGGTGTGGTTCCTTTAAGGGAGTGGAGTGCGGATAGGAGTTCAATTTGGGTTATTTCGGATTCTATTGTTTGTGCTGAGGGGTGGGGTATATAAGTATTAAGTGTTTTACTTGAGTGTTTGTTTGTAATAAAGGTTTGATTGAAGTTGTTGTCTTTTGATTGGTCTGACCAGTGTTGGGCAAATAGTTGGTCTATGGAGGATGTGTCTGTTGTGGTTAAGTTGTTGGTTGGATGAGTTTGATTGGGTTGAGTCCGCAAAAGCGTCGGATATTGGCCCAGATTTTGTGGGAGGGGGTGTTTCGTTCTATTTTGGAGGTAAATTCTATTGTCGCTCTGGCTTTAGATATTTTGAGTTCCCTCCGAAAAAGAGCGTTGGCTTTTTTGTATTGTATTAAGTTATTGGTGTTACTGTTATGTTTGAAAACTTTCCATGTGCTTTGTTTTTTGGCTCTAAGTTCAGAGAGAGTTTTATTCCACCATGGTGTATTTTTTTTTGAAACGTTTGGGTGAGGATTGTGGTATGTTATGGTGTGCAGCTTGAATAATAATTTTGCAAATGTTGGCGGTTTCTTTGTTCATGTTTAGGCTTATTGGTGTTGCTTGGGTGAAGGTTGGCCAGTTGGCTTCTTTTATTTTGAAAAAAGGACGAAAGCTGTTTGTTTTTGGTTGAGAAAATAGGGAGATAAGTATTGGAAAATGATCGCTTCCGTGAAGGTCGTCGATGATTTCCCAATTGGTGAATGGGGTAAGCTGTGGGGAACATAGTGACAGGTCGATGTGTGTGAATGTGTTGTGCGTTGAGAAGTGTGTTGGTGAGCCGTCGTTTGGGATGTGGAGGTTTGCGTTTTGTAGGAATTTGTGAAGGGGTTTTCCTCTCTTGTTTGGGTGTGGTGAACCCCAGCTATTATGCCAGCTGTTGAAATCTCCTACGATAATTTGATTGGTGTTGTTGTTTTGGTTGAGGGTGTCATTTAAAGATTTAAGGGAGAAATTCTTGTTAGGAGAAATGTAAATTGAGGTAATTTGGATTTTTGCTTTAGATTCAATTTCTACACTAAGTGATTCAAAATCTGTTTGGTTTATTTGGGTGTTTTGGATGGATTTGTGAACTAATATGGCTGTGCAGCCAAACCTGTTGGAAGCTGTATTGGTAAAAATTTGGTAGTTAATTGGGATGGGTTTTTTTTTTTTTTTTTTTTATTCGTTTATTTAAGGTAAATTTAAAAACTTAACAGAAACAATTTTAAATTAAAGAGGACTAGATAATATAGGTGATAGAACAGAGTAAGAAATAAGGAACAATGATAGAGAGTGAGTGAAAGTGTGGTGCCATAGGAGACCTGCGGGACTAACGGGGGTTATTGCTTCGCAGGACTATGGCGGGCTGTTTATGCCCCTCCTGTATTACTTGCCCTTTCCAGAACACGAAGCTCCTTTACTACGCTTGAAGCATAAGTGCAGACGGCTGACCAGTACTTTTGCTTAGCGGTCATAAGTTTAATCAGATTTCTGGTTGTGACTTTTTCGCCCACTGCTGTTTCCATATTTTGGCGCTCTACGTCGAACCTCGGGCATTGAAAGACTATGTGTTCAGAGTCCTCAATAACTCCGTTTAGGCACATAGTGCACTCAGGGCTATTTTCATGGCCAAAGCGCTGCAAGTATGATCTGAAACATCCATGACCGCTTAGTATTTGTGTCAGCTCAAATGTTACTTCACCACGACGCCTGCTTAACCATTCGCCTATATCAGGAATGAGCCTATATGTCCACCTGCCTTTTGTAGAACTGTCCCATCGGGCCTGCCACTCCTCTAAGCTAGCTCTTCTGGCTTCTTCCTTCGCTGCTTTTTTTGCTGTTGGTGTCCATTCGTTGGTCTGCCTCTTTGAAAAAATGTCTGAGGCCTCCCGGGCTACAAGATCAATTGGCGCCATACCCGCTAGCGCCAGTGCGGCGTCATCAGAAATAGTTCTGAAACCACGACAGACTCGCAGAGCGCCGAGCCGATAAGTGGCCTCTATGTCTTTTCTATATGTCTTGCTTTTCATCGCGTTTGTCCAAACCGGGGCGCCGTACAGGATGGTCGACTTAAGCACATTCATTAAAAGAAGACGTTGGCCTTGTCTAGTACCTCTTGAACTTAGCAGGATGCGATTTAGGCTTCGTCCTAGTTCCGCTGCCTTGCTGTTAACGTTGGCCAGGTGCTCCTTAAAGGAGCGGCGGGTGTCTAGCAGTACCCCTAGATATCGGATGCACCTCGTTGATTTAATAGTGCATGAATCTAGCACAACTTCAACAGATTCAACTGCTTTTCGGCTGCTAATTAGGACAGTCTCTGTTTTCTGATCTGCTAGCTCGAGTCCTGCATTGCAGAGCCATTGCTTGATTATGCCCACAGATGCCACCGTCTTCGCTTCCGCATCGTGGAGATGCTTTGCCACAACCACAAGTGCAACATCGTCAGCGAAGCCAATTATTTTTGTGTCGGGCGGAAGCTGTAGCCGCAGAATGCCGTCATACATAACATTTCATAGGAGGGGGCCAAGTTCTGAGCCCTTCGGAACTCTTCCTTGTACTTTGTAAATGCGAGTACCGTTCTGGGTATTGTATCGAAGGATTCGATTTCTAAAGTAATTTTCAACAATATGAACAAGATGTTCTGGGACTTGGAACCTATGTAGGGCGTCAAGTATACGAGTCCAGTTGGCTGTGTTAAATGCGTTTTTGACATCTAGCGTAGTGATCAGGCAGTACTTTTTATTTCCTCCTTTCCAACGTTGGCCGTCAACGGCTTTAGCGGCAGTATCTACAACTATTTGTGGTGCATCGATTGTTGATTTACCTTCACGAAAACCAAATTGCATTGAAGACAGGTCTCCTGCATGTTTGATAGTGGTCTCTAAGCGTGTGACTAGCAGCTTTTCCAGTATTTTTCCAAGCTAGTTTAAAAGACAAATGGGTCTATAAGCCGAAGGGTCTTCTGCAGGAGAAGATTTCCGTACCTCGTGCTCTTTGAAATCTTCAGGCATTTTCTCCTCAGCTCCGCTATATCCTCATTCCACCAGTAAACTGAGTGTTGACGCCGACTGTGACTCCTGCTGATCTCCATACTGGCGTCGCAAGCTGCTGCCACTGCTTCCGAAATTTGCTTGGCATAGTTGTTCGCGTCACCACTCAGAGGTGGGATAACGAGGGCCGACCTAAAAGCAGATGGATTGAGAGTATCAATTTGATACAGTCTGCATCTCTGCAGTCCCGCTGACCTTTGAGTTGGGCAATCGCCTATAGTGCAAATGATGGCAGAGTGATCGCTCGCTGTATAGCGCTTGCAAATTTCCCATTTGGTGGAAGAAATTAACTGCCGACTTGCAAATGTGACATCAATTACAGAACCGTATCCAGCTCTGTGAAAAGTGTGCTCGGATCCTGTGTTAAGCACGGCGATGTCTAGAGCAGCGAAAGCCTCCATAAGAGCGCGGCCTCTTGTATTTGTTTGGCTACTGCCCCATTCCTCCGACCAGGCTTTAAAATCGCCAGCGATTATAATTTTTCTCTTATCTCTTGCATCAGTGGCCAGTTGATCGAGTATCTGTTCGAATTCGCGAATATGTAAACTTGGTGTCAAGTAACAGCTATATATCCAAGTATCGCTGAATTTAATTCGCACAAAACCATTTGAAGCATACTGCATTTGTGCAGGTGGTAGATTTCTGCCACAGAGCCAAATTGCTGCCTTCCCAGTGTTGTCACAGAACCATGTATTTCCTACACGTCTTCTGTAGGGCTCGCTCAGAATCGCTATGTCAACATTTAGTTCTAGAACAGTTCGCTCCAGTACATCTTGCGCCGTTGCACAGTGGTTTAAATTGAGTTGTAGTATCTTCATATTTGACTTTAATTTCTCCTCCGTTCTTCGCCTCTATTCACCATTTAATTTTTGCATTTTTTGTAGTTTGAACAATATTCGCTCTCGACTGTATGGTTAGGTTCTGAGCAGTTTTTGCATGATTGCTGGCTTTTGCAGACAGAAGTAGGATGTCCAAAGCGAAGACAATTTTTACATCTAAGTGGAAGTGGGATGTAAGGTCTGATGCGTACGGTTTCGTAACCTATTTTGATGGCTTCTGGTAGTTTGTCCGTGGCGAATGTTAGTGTAATGAGTCCGGTTTCGGCAAGTATGACATTGTTGTTTTGATTGTT
The DNA here is from genome assembly GCA_018903615.1 of Drosophila neocordata. NCBI lineage: Eukaryota > Metazoa > Arthropoda > Insecta > Diptera > Drosophilidae > Drosophila > Drosophila neocordata. The sequence continues at coordinate 5,562,565 of JAEIGI010000006.1, read as the reverse complement.
ATTTGTTTGTTGTGTTGTATTTGGTTGTTTTTTTTTAATATTTTTTAACTTCTATGACATTTTGTGTTTTTAGTTCATGTAGGATATCATTTTCGTCTATGCCTCGTAGTTCGTTGCAGTAGATAACTCCTTTTGTGAAGTTTAATGTGCTGTGTTCTGACGCTGAAATATTGATATCTGTCATTTTTGTTAGTTTTAATACTTGCAGTTTGTTTTTTGTTTTGATTAGAAGTGAGCCGTCCCTTGTTTTTTTGCAAGATTCAACTTCGCCTCCGCAGGTGTAGTCTATTGTTTTTTTAATTATAAACGGTGACACTTTTTCAAATGTGCAGTTATCATCTCGTTTCAGTATTATGTATTTTTGTTCGCCCAAATGTTTGTTGTTGTGTTGGTTGAATTTGCTTATATCTGGTGGTTCGTGCATGGTTGTTGTTGTCGGGCTTTGGCCCGGTGTAACGGTTAGCAGTGAGTGTTTTGTTTTTGTTTTTTGTTTTGCTTTGTGCTTGAACTTTGTTTGTCAAGTTTGAATTTTGTTGTTGTTTGTTTTTTGTTGCGTATAGCGAGGTTTGCTGTGACACGTCTTATCTCTTTGGAGGTTGAACGTTGACTGTTGTTTCTAATTAAATGAGATGATAGTTTTTGGAAAGTTTGAGGTATTTTATAATTTTATAAATGTTTTCTGGGGTTGGATTTGAGATCATAAGTAGGGGACATGTGTTTGCAAATATTTGTGTTCTTAGGTGTAGTGTTGCGGGGCAGTTTATTAATATGTGTTTTATGTTATGATCAGCTGTTGTTTGGCAGTTTGGGCAAGGTGGGATGTTGTCGGGGTTGATGTAGTGTTGTAGTGTAAGCTTTGTGTGTCCTAGTCGCAGTCTTAAAATTTTGGTTTGGTCGTTGCGTGTGATGATATTTTGTTTGATATTTTTTAGGTAGTCGGCTGCGTGTAATAGGTTATTGTTTAATTGTTGATACCATCTATTGCAGTGCGCTATGTTGCGTTTGAGTTGTTGGTTTAATTTGTTTTTTATGAACTTGTTTATGTCCGTAGTGTTCATGTTGCGGGTATAGTGTAGGGGTATGTTAATTGTGGATTTGGCTGCAGTGTCGGCTAATTCGTTCCCTTTAATGCCGCTGTGGCCGGGAATCCAGAGTAGTTAAACTCTGGGGGCAGTTTTGCTGAGTATGGTTCGGATGGTAGTGGGGTATATATTATTGTTGTTGATGTTGCGAATGGCTTTAATAGATGATAGGGAGTCAGAGCAGATACTGAAGTTTCCTTTTTTTTTCGATTAGGTTAATTGCTTCTAAGATGGCTATGGTTTCGGCTGAAAGGATTGATGAGAATGGAGGTAAAATGCCTCTTTTTAGAATTTCGTTTTCAGTGGTGATTGCAAAGCAAGCTGTGTTACTTTGCAGTGACCCGTCTATGTATAGGAAAGTGTCGCTATTGTGTTTGTTTTTATATTCCAAGAAGAGTTGTCTGTATGTGTTTGGACTTGTGTTGGGTTTGTTAAATTTGTGCAATGAGGTGTTGATGAAGGAGGGGGTGAAAACCCATGGGGGGGAGGTTGTTTTGTTGGGTATTGGGAGGTAAGGGATGCAGTGCTCTTTACATAAGTCCGCGATTTTTTCTAAGCTACAGTAGCGGACATAGAAATCCGGACACCTCGGTTTGGCATCTATATGTAAACTTTGAACGGGCGTAAAATATGTAAAAAAGGTTCAATCGGTTTGTTTTTTTTTCGCGTTATCTACTGAGTATTTAGTGTTAAAATACCGCCTAGTTTAGTGTAACCAAAGCTTTTGAAGTGGAAAAAAAAATAAGTGAAAAATGTCGAAAATGACTGAATCTGATAAAGGTGCCATATTGGCTTTAACCGGAACGCTGAAGCGAAATCCTGGGACAGGAAGAAAGAAGAAGACCAACGACCAGGAAGACCGCATTCTGAGACGCTTAAGCATAGCCAATCGATTCAAAACCGCAGAAGATATTAGATTCGAGTTTTTTCAGTCGGAAGGAGTCGATATTAGCACTCTAACAGTACGAAGACGGCTTCAGGATGCAGGACTTAATGCGCGCAGACCAGCAAAAATACCGATTTTGACCGCTCAAATGCGCAAAAAACAACTAGAATGGGCTGAAGAGCACGAATCTTGGACCTTAAATGATTGGAGAATCGTGATATTTTCAGAACAGTCCAAAATAAACCTTTTTGGTTCCGATGGTATGGCCTACGTGAGACGTAAAGTCGGAGAAAGATTTAAAAATGAATGCCTACGACGGACGGTCAGGCATGGTGTATCTCGTATGGTGTGGGGATGCTTTTCCTACTTTGGAGTTGGAGATCTGGCACTAATTGATGGAACAGTAAACGCCGAAAAGTACCAACAAATTTTGGACGAGCATCTTGTACCATCAATTGAGGAGCATCTTTCGTATGCCGATGATTTAATTTTTCAGGACGATTCTGCTCCTTGCCATCGTGCGAAATCGGTAAGTAATATTTTTTTTTAATTCCCTTATTTATTGTATAAATGATACCTAAACTCTTTAACTTCCAACATTTTTTCTTCTTTTTAGATTAAAAAATATTTGGAGCGAATGGGAATATCTTCATTGGATTGGCCAGGACAAAGGAGGTCCAAAAAAATACTGAAATCTAATTTTTTAAGTAGAATAATATTCAATAAAAAAAAAAAATAATTTCAAATATTTTGTAACTCAGTTAAAAATAAAAAAAAATTTGTTTGTTTGTGTTCCTTAGTTTTTGAAATGTGATCAATAATTCTGATTTAAGATTTTTTCTAAATAAAACATCACTGGAATCTAAAAAATATTTGTTTTGGGTAGCAAATGCATTCATTTAATAAGTTTAATACAAATTTTCCTGAAACAATAAACACAATTTTAAAAAATTTACGAAACGAACATTTTTTTGCGTGTCCGGATTTCTATGTCCGCTACTGTAGTTGTTAGTTTGTTTCTTTTTTGGTTGCTATCTTTTATATTTTTTAAGTGTTTGTGAAGTGGTGTGTTGGAACTGCGTAGTAGGGTTTTGTAGGTTTTGATTGTGAGATTCTCTTTTTTGTTCTATTGTGGGTATGTTTGTTTCGAACAGCAAATTGTGAATGCCAGCATTAAATATTGTTCTCACTTTGTTGAGTGTTGATTTGGGGCAGTGGCAGGGTCGATTTGGTAATATTTATTAGTGTGCTTGTGTTGCAGTTAAATTTCGGGCTTGCTAGGCATTTGATTACGTTCAGTTTGTTGTTTACCGCTGGTTGGATATTTTTGATATGTGAGTCCCATCTGTATTTGCTGTTTATTGTTAGTCCTAAGAGTTTTAGGCTTGGAACTGTGGGAATTTGAGTGTTGTTGCATGATATGGTGCAAGAACAGTTATGCTTTCGGCATATGTGGAGGTGTTGGCACTTTTGCGGGGATAGTATGGCTCCTGAGTATAGGCACCACTCATGGATGTTGAAGAAGAGTGTGTCAAGGTTGTGGTTAGGATTTTTATTTTTTTGTGGGAGATTATCAGGAAGAAGTCATCAGCGTATGCGCTAAATTGAATATCTTTCTGTAGGCAGATGATATTTGAAAGTTTGTTATAGGTAATGAGGAAGAGAATTACCGATATTGGAGATCCCTGGGGAATGCCGTTGCATAGACAATATGGGGAGCTTGTTTTGTTTTTGATTTTAATTTTGATTTTCCTGTTTGACATGAAGTTTTGGATAAAGGTTACTATTTTTGGGCCTACTTTCGAGCTGATTAATTGGTCTACTATAGTGTGCACGCTGGTCTACTATAGTGTTTCACTGGGATTGAGGTGTTTTTAATCATAAGGTAAGCTATTCTATTAAGGCCAGGGGTTGTTTCTTTGAGGGAGTGTAATGCTGAGAGTAGTTCTATCTGAGTGATGTCTGATTCGATTGGTTGTGCTGATGGGTGGGTTATGTAGTTAAATAGTTTGTTCGCGTACTTGTTAGTAATGAATTCTTGGCTAAAGTTTTTATCTTTAGATTGATCAGACCAGTATAGTGCAAATAGTTGTGATATGGCCTTTGTAAAAGAGTTGTTTGATGTGTCTGTGATACAGTGTATGGTTACTGGTGGATTGAGTCCGCAAAGGGGGAGTGTTAGGGTTAATTGTGGTAGTAAAGTCTGTCATGGCTTTGATTTTTGACATTTTTAGGTCTGTCCTGAAAATTGCATTAGCTCTTTTGTATTTGAGTAGATTGTCTGTGTTATTATTTTGTTTTAAATTATTCAAGGTTTTGAATTTATTTGCTCTTAGTTTGGTCAGGGCTTCGTTCCACCAAGGAGTGTTTTCCTGCGCTGTTGGGGGGATGTTAGTGGGATACTGTTGTGGGCGGCTTGCAGTATTATTTTATTGATTGCTGCGGCTTCTTTATTGATATTTGCGCTGGTAGGTGTATGATCATGTGCCTCTTCAGTGTTTTTGGTAAATAATGCCCAGTTGGCTTCTTTGATTTTGAAGCGGCGGGTAAGTTGGTTGATGGTTGTTGAGTATACATGGAGATTAAGATTGGGAAGTGGTCACTTCCGTGGAGATCGTCGGTGGTTTTCCAGGTGGTGCAAGGGGTAAGTTGGGGGAGCATAGAGATAGGTCAATGTGGGTAAATGTGTTGTGGGTGGAGAGATGGGTTGGGGAGCAGTTGTTGAGTATCGTGAGATTTAGGTTCTGGATAAATTTTGCTAGAATTTTTCCTGTTTTGTTGTCTTTTGGTGATCCCCAACTGTGGTGCCAGCTGTTGAAATCGCCTACGATAAGTTGATTGTTTGTGTGTGTTCCAAAGTTATTGTTTAACGAATTTAGTGAGAAAGTTTTATTTGGAGGTATGTATGTTGACATAATGTTTATTTTTGTTTGTGATATAATTTCTACTGCGATGGTTTCGAAGATATTAGTTAGATTTGTTAGACTGTGTTGTAAAGATTTATGAACTAATATTGCTACTCCACCAAATCGGTTGTTGGCTTTGTTGGTATACATTTGGTAATTTATTGGGACAGATATGGGAAATGGTATATTGTAAATGTGAGTTTCTTGGAGGCAAATAACTTGTGGTGAGTGTTTGTTGATTATAATTAGAAGTTCATTGTAGTTGTTTGTGTATCCTTTTATGTTCCATTCTATAATTTTTAGCATCGTTATTTTAATTTGTTTTGAGTTTGAGCTAAGGTTAAGTATTTAAGTTAAGTTTGACTCTTTTTGTTTTAGGTAGATTCGTTGTCGCTGATGTTTGTGGTTTAGTTTTTGTTTGCTTGGTTGGGTAGCTTGGTTTTTATTTTTGTTTTCATATGTTTAAAGTTAGTACAAAGTTGATTACCATTGTCTTTGGCAAAGATTCTAATTTTTAGACCACCAGTGTGTTTTGATGTCTAAGAGTTATTTACTGTGTTTAGGTTATCGTCAATATCCATGTTTGCCGGTGCTATCGATGTGTGATCTTGATGATGGTGTGGAAGTATTTCGTTTGGGTGTGGTGCGCTTGGTGAATTCTTACTTGATTGGCTGGGCGTAGAGAGGCCTTCTTGTTGTTGTAGTGCAGTGGTTGTTGTTGGAGTGCGGGCGTTGAATTTGTGTGAGTGGGGTTGGTTGTGCGAGAGCACGAGCGTAGGTGTTTCTTAATTGTTGACCTTGTCTGTTGTAGTATATGCCGAGTGCAGTTTTGTGATCGACTTTTTCTATGGTTTTTATGGCGGTTAGTTCTTGTTGTTTGCAGAAGGTGGGACATTTGCGATCAAGGGGGGTATGTTGGCTATCGACTTCTGGGTTGTTTTTGCAGTTTATACAATTTTTTGGGTTGTTGCATAGTTCCTGCAGTTTTTGCATGTTGTATTGCTTTTGCAGATGGAAGTAGGGTGTCCAAAACGTAACTGCAATTTTTGCAGTGCAGTGGAAGTGGTATATAGGGTCGGATGCGGACTATTTCGTAGCCAATTTTTATCGTTTCAGGTAGTTTGTGTGTTTCAAAGGTTAATGTGATAAGTCCGGTTTCTATTAATGTATAGGTGTCGTCGGCTCCTTGGTAAGGAGTATTTTGTTCTCTTTTCAATATTTTCCTTACTTTCGATACATTTTGTGATTTTAATTCCTGTAGAATTTCAGTTTTAGGTATGTTGCGTAATTCATTACAATATATCACACCTTTGGTTGAGTTGAGTGTTTTGTGTTCTGTTGCCGTAATTTCCGTATTCAAAATTTTGGTAAGCTTGAGTAGTTTCAATGCTTGCAGTTTGTTGGTTGTTTTGATGAGAAGGGAGCCGTCTCTTGTTAACATGAGTTAACTTCTCCTCCGCAAGTATAATCTATTGTTTTTTTTAATAGCAAACGGGGAAATCTCTTTGAGAGAACCGTAGTTGAAGTTTGTTTTGTGGTTGAAGTTTGTTTGTTAAGCTTTGCTGGTGAGCTTATTGTTTTGTTTGTGTAAACTGGGTTTTGGTGATCGGGTAATGGCACGTCTTATCTCCGCGGCGGGTGAAGTGTCACTGTTCTTTTATTTTTATTGTTTGTCATTTGCTTTACTTTGATTTGTTTTGGCAATGGAATATTTTTAATCGCGTTGATTTTATTTGAGTTCGGCCTAATACTTTCTGTATTAATAATGTGACCCAAAAACTCAGTTTCTTTTTTGAAAAACTTACACTTATCGAGATGCAGTTTTAAATTTGCTTTTCTGAGCTTTTCAAATACTTTGCGTATTGAATCATTGTGTTACTCAAGCCATGTTGAGAAAACAATAATATCATCCAGATAGACTAAGCAATGCTTATTGATCAGTTCACCAAGAACATTATTTATGCACCGTTGAAAGGTTGCAGGGGCATTCTTTAATCCGAAGGGCGTACGTATAAACTCGTAGTGGCCAGTCTTGAAAATGCAGTACTTTCTATTGATGACTCGTCCATTTCGATTTGGTGAACTCCTTTAGCCAAATCAATGGTAGTGAAATATTGACATCTACCAAGCTTTCCGAGTATTTCCTCCATATTAGGAATTGGGAATTTATCGCTTATAGTAATTTCATTTAATGATCGATAATCTATTACAATGCGAAATTCCTTTTTGCCAGAAGTATCCTCCTTTTTTAGCACGATCCAAAGAGGATTGCAATACAAAGATTTACTTTCTTTAAAATTGCCTCATTAATTTGGTTGGTGACATCAGATTCAAGAGAGTATGGGTAACTGTAAGCCCTTTTAAAAATTGGATTCATATGAATAGTCCGAATTTTATGTTTAACTTCGTTTGTAAACGTTAGTTGCTCTCCATCATTATACTGAAGGTCACTAAATTCTTTTAATATTTGTTTAATGCACCTTCCCTCTTTATTGGTCAGATGATCCATCTTATTTTTATTGCGTTCATCCATATCGTTTTCCATAGCATAATGGAATCTGGTGTAATCTTTCCTTTACTAATGTTTTGAAGAGGACATTCAACTAGAATTGGATGATTTTGGTTAGAATGTTTCTTTATATTTGCCATTTTTTGATAATGTTGGTTACTTTGATTAGATGGGGTTTGTTGGTGTTGAAAAGGGTAACCGTTTAATGTTGTTAATCCTGATTCCAAATTGATGACAGTTCCGCAATCTTTTAGAAGCTGTGTTCCAAACAACATATCATAATTATTTGAGAATTTGTGAATATAAAAATTTTGTGTCGTGGGTATAAGTTTGATTGGTTGTGGTTTGACATAATCTTCTAATATTACTTTACAATCCATAGTATCAACCGTAATTTGTTTTTTATGTGTTGGTAAATTAAAAAAATTTTCGTTCATTAAATTTATATTCGATCCGGTATCTAGTAAACATTTATAATTTTTTCCATTAAACTGAATGGTCAAGTATTGTTTTCTAGAAAGGCACTCATTTGAAAATTTTCACTTGTGTCCATTCGTTGATGTTCACTACTTCCTTCTCTATGTCTTTTAGATGGCCGATTGAGTTGGTTTGTATAGTTGAATCTGTTTTTATCGAATTGTTTAGTTCTTTGCTGTCTAAACTGATTATTGTATACATTGTGGCCTTGATTTTGGTTGTAATTATTACTACTTTGTGTTAAATTTTGGGCAAATGGATTATACATTGGGAAAGTAAATGAATTTAGATTTTGATGATTTTGATTCTCATAGAACTTATTACTATTATTGTTAGTTTGAACAGAATTACTCTTATTATTAAATTGTGTTCTTTCCTCATAACAATCTCCTTGTTGGGCAACGCGTTTTAATTTCGAAACCGTGGAGATGTCGTGTCTAGCCAACATCATAAATAATCAATCAGACAATTTTCGTTTGATACAGTTTCTATAGTACTATTTGTTACTTGTTTATACACAGATGAATTTACAGGATTATTTTCTAGGTCTAACTTATATGAAATAATGCGAGACTTCTCTTCTAGTTCTTCGCAAAACTTACGCAGATTGCCATTGAACTTAGTTTCATACAACTTCCTTACTAATTCTTCTAAGGGGGTTTGCGTGTTGTATTCGTCAATTAGGGCATCCTTCAGTTGTAGCCATGTGTTTGGAGCATGTTGCCTTATGATGTGTTGTGCATCTCCAGCGATGAGTCCCTCGATGGTTCCATAGATGATGCTCTTCTGCCGTTGGTCATCAGTGTTATATAGGCCAACTAGCTGACCCGTCGAACTTTGTTCCGCCTTAACAGCAATAAATAAGCAGATTGTGTTTTTTTATTTTTGGAAAAAATACAAAAAAAAATTAAATAACTACATTAATCATTCATTATTATTTCTGTATTTTAGTACATAGGTTGCTCTTCACTTAAGTACCTTGTGATACACGACATTTTTCGTTTTATTATCAGGCGCAAAAACAAACAACGCAGATGGTCTTCCGACCCGTGAACATGCCATGTATTATTGACCATGTGAAAAACATGAATGTTCTAGATTTAAACCACAAACTTTTAAGGATTGGCCTTATGATTTGTTGATGGTCATGGCAAATGCAAGACGTATCGGAAATTGAAGTCTTTTAAATTCAAACAGTATATCGGTTGGGATCATCGGGATCCTCGGAATGAGAACTTCCTCACCTTTGAATTTTCCTATCATTATTGTAGCGTAAATTACATTGTTCATTAATTTACTAACCACCAAACGCGTACCGTTGCACAGTTTTGGTTGGTTTATGTTTCGAAGCATGATTACTACGGAGCCAACCTTTAGGCGTAAATTGTGCGGTGGTAAGCCAGACACGTCCAAAGAGTTTAAAAATTCAATTGGATAGTTGGTGGCTTCATCTTCATTTGTCACATAGTCAATAGATTTGAATGAATGCAATGTTCCAATGATCTTATTTTGAATTATGTAGTTCAGGTCATCTACATCTTTATTCTTAGCCGCTAAAATTGCTTGCTCACTCAACCATTCATTATTTTTGTAGTTAGAAATAATATTTGGAAATACATTGTTGATAAGTTCGTCTTTTGATGAGACAAAATTACAGAAATTATTTGGAAATGATATTAATCCGCTCGATTCATCGACAGATACTTGACCATTACCGATAGTCAGCAATTGCTCCGAGAAATCTTCAGCAGATGTATCATTAAGCAATGTAACTCTCATGTTTGTTGTCAGCTGCAGTTTCTTCACATAGCGCCATAGATTTGACGATTTGAGGCAAGCGTTTATTTCATCGGCAGCCGTAGATCTTGGAATTACTGGCAGTATTTGGCGGAAATCGCCAGACAGTAAAATCATTGCTCCTCCAAAACATCTCGAGTCATTGCGTAAATCTTTTAATGTTCGGTTAACTGCTTCTAATGCACGTTTATGCGCCATTGTGCATTCGTCCCAGATGATAATTTTCGATGCCGCTAAAATTTTGGCTATTGCTGAGTGTTTTGCAATATTACACGTTGGTTCTTCAATAGTTTGAAGATTTAACGGTAATTTGAATGCTGAATGAGCCGTACGGCATCCTTCTAACAATGTGGCTGCTATTCCAGAAGAAGCAACTGCACCCGCTATGTTGGATCTCGCCCGAACAGTTGCTAAAACTAATGACATAAGGAATGTCTTGCCAGTTCCACCAGGGGCATCTAGGAAATATAAACCACCATTTTCATCAGCGATTGCCTTCATTAAAGTATCATAAACTTCCTTTTGTTGGTAATTCAACAGGGGTACATTCCTTTGAACTACTAAATCTAATTCCTGGTGATCATATTCCCGTTCCAATTCTCGATTAAATGCGTCATTCATTTCACGATTTGGCGCTGGCATTCCTAACCTGATTAATAAATTACCGCACATGAGGTAACACATATCTTCGATCAAGAGTAAAGCACGATTATGCATCTCCTCATTCATCTCAATATCGTGATTTCTGGAACTGACACGACTTTGATGTAAAATATCTTCTGACATACTATCCTTGTATTTGTGCCACAGGTTACATGGGTTTGATGGAAAACATGTCGAAATTACGATAGCGAATAATGTGCGTATCTAACTTGGAGATGCAGAGATAATGGCTTCAGCGATTGTCGTATCCCAATGGGTATCGTTTTCTAATAAGTTCAATTCTTCACATGCAGCACGATATGTTGGGAATATTACACCATTAACAGTTCGTAGTGTCTCAAATGAAGTTGGCTCACGCACATTTACCAGCAACAACCGCAAATAGAAACATTCATCATTCTTTGGATGAACTGTATACATACGACCAAGAGCATCAGTAGAACGCACATCTGGATACCCAGGAACCGCATCACCTTGCTTCCGTCTTTGAAAATTCTTGGATGAAGCATTCCAAGTATAATAACGTGGCATCTCCGAGTAAAGCAAAGTTCGTGCATCGCTTTGGCAGATTGCAAAAAAACAGGTCAATGTAGTTGCTGGAGGTGTTTCAGCATGTTGTGTAGCATTGGAAGCCGTGAACCAACTTGATAGCGTGAAATTTCATCGTTGGTATTTGAGGATTGCAATCCAAAAACCGCCATATCACTGCCTTTCGTGACATATTTGCAAATATATTTTATGGACTTAACTGAATTGCAGTATTCAACGTTGCAATGTGTCTTGAACGTTTTAGAAATAAGTGGCGAATATTTAACAATCCAACTGTTGTCGACAACGAAATCCATTCTTTTCACTTTCGTTGTGACAGTTCGACCGTTGTCATCTGGTGATCGACGCCGATACAGCGGATACTCATCGTTGCCAGTGACAGTCTCCGCCGTTAATTTCCGTGGATATCGTTTAGACCACTTTACATCGACCATGCAAGGTGATTGGGGATTGATGGCACCACACGGTCCATGAATCATATTAGTAGTAACAACATCATGTAGGTCTGGATCGACTTCATGATCAGGAATCGCGGCACATATGATATCATCTATTTGGTCAGGCTGAATTCTTTCCACTAACCAAATAAGAATGTGTGCGTGCGGCAGGCCTCGCTTTTGCCATTCGATTGAATACATCGAGCATCGAGTATCTCGAAAGACGCGTTGTTTAACAATAAAGTTCATCAGGGACCGAATTTTTTGCCTGAATATACGTGCTGTGATGTCGTGTCTATCATTTGATGTTTGTCCGGGAAGCAGCAATTGAGTAATTTCTATCCATTTTGGATTACAGGTAAAAGTAATAAAGAGATCTGGCCGGCCGTAATGACGAACATATGTCATTGCATCTTGCGTATATTCATGCATATGACGTGGGCTACCAATGTACGCCGCCGGCAGAATAGTTAATCGACCAATATTAGCTGCATTTCCTTCAGTAGTAACTACATCACGTAAATGGATGTACTCCTCAGAACGCAGTTTGGCTTGGTTCAACTTAATATATGTTAAACGTTCCGTTTCTATTTTTACATACATGTCAACGCAATACTGCTGAAACAATCGACGAAACCGCAGCAAATAGTTGTCAGCATTTTGACGAATCATCAAACGATATGCATAATAATTCATTGAGCTGACTTTCTTTGTAGTTTCTTCACCTGAAATTAAAAATTTGATAATTAACCATTTCAAAGACAAATAATACAGACATTAACCATTATTAAGATACTGATACTTTACCATTCAATGGATTTATCATTTTAATATTAAAATAATATCCATCTTTTCCTTGCCAAAACATCAACGGTTCACTTCACTTCAATCCACTTGTTAATTATTTTAATTATTTTTTTAATTTATTTAATAGAAATAATTTTAATATTGATTTAAAAAGTATCCTATGTCCATCTCCTGGCTCTAAGCTACCTCATCACCAATTTTCAGCCGAATCTGTTCCGCCGTTCTTGAGTTATAAGTGGTGTAACTAACACGACTTTCTTTTATATATAAAACTAGTTGACCCGGCAAACGCTGTTTTGCCATATAAATAATTTGTATGTACTTTCTAGTATATACATATTATTATTCGATAAGAACGGTAACACTATCTAAAAATATCGGTCTCTTAATGCTACAGCGTAAACAATATTTTTTGTTAGCCCATCTTTAGCTAACACAAACAAACTTGATAGTTTACCCACTCGAGAGCATGCTACGCATAATTGTCCGTGTGAAAATCATGGCGTGCTTAAATCTAAGCCACATATTATATTAAGAACGGTAAGAACGGTAACACTATCAAAAAATTATTATTCGATAAGAACGGTAACACTATCAAAAAATATCGGTCTCTTAATGCTACAGCGTGAACAATATTTTTTGTTAGCCCATCTTTAGCTAACACAAACAAACTTGATAGTTTACCCACTCGAGAGCATGCTACGTATAATTGTCCGTGTGAAAATCATGGCGTGCTTAAATCTAAGCCACATATTATATTATACATATTATTATTCAATAAGAACGGTAACACTATCAAAAAATTATTATTGGATAAGAACGGTAACACTATCAAAAAATATCGGTCTCTTAATGCTACAGCGTGAACAATATTTTTTGTTAGCCCATCTTTAGCTAACACAAACAAACTTGATGGTTTACCCACTCGAGAGCATGCTACGTATAATTGTCCGTGCGAAAATCATGGCGTGCTTAAATCTAAGCCACATATTATATTATACATATTATTATTCAATAAGAACGGTAACACTATCAAAAAATTATTATTGGATAAGAACGGTAACACTATCAAAAAATATCGGTCTCTTAATGCTACAGCGTGAACAATATTTTTTGTTAGCCCATCTTTAGCTAACACAAACAATGATTCTTTTTTGTTATACCACGTTTTATAGTGACTGACGTTTCATGTCAAGTCACACGGGAACGCTGTCGAACGGGATAAAAAGTATCCTATGTCCATCTCCTGGTTCTAAGCTACCTCCCTACCAATTTTCAGCCGAATCTGTTCTGCCGTTCTTGAGTTATAAGTGGTGTAACTAACACGACTTTCTTTTATATATATAACTAGTTTACCCGGCAAACGGTGTTTTGCCATATAAATAATTTCTATGTACTTTCTAGTATATACATATTATTATTCGATAAGAACGGTAACACTATCAAAAAATATCAGTCTCTTAATGCTACAGCGTGAACAATACTTTTTGTTAGCCCATCTTTAGCTAACACAAACAAACTTGATAGTTTACCCACTCGAAAGCATGCTACGCATAATTGTCCGTGTGAAAATCATGGCGTGCTTAAATCTAAGCCACATTCTATATTAAGAACGGTAAGAACGGTAACACTATCAAAAAATTATTATTCGATAAGAACGGTAACACTATCAAAAAATATCGGTCTCTTAATGCTACAGCGTGAACAATATTTTTTGTTAGCCCATCTTTAGCTAACACAAACAAACTTGATAGTTTACCCACTCGAAAGCATGCTACGCATAATTGTCCGTGTGAAAATCATGGCGTGCTTAAATCTAAGCCACATATTATATAATACATATTATTATTCGATAAGAACGGTAACACTATCAAAAAATTATTATTCGATAAGAACGGTAACACTATCAAAAAATATCGGTCTCTTAATGCTACAGCGTGAACAATACTTTTTGTTAGCCCATCTTTAGCTAACACAAACAAACTTGATGGTTTACCCACTCGAGAGCATGCTACGCATAATTGTCCGTGTAAAAATCATGGCGTGCTTAAATCTAAGCCACATTCTATATTAAGAACGGTAAGAACGGTAACACTATCAAAAAATTATTATTCGATAAGAACGGTAACACTATCAAAAAATATCGGTCTCTTAATGCTACAGCGTGAACAATATTTTTTGTTAGCCCATCTTTAGCTAACACAAACAAACTTGATAGTTTACCCACTCGAGAGCATGCTACGCATTATTGTCCGTGTGAAAAACATGGCGTGCTTATTATTCGATAAGAACGGTAACACTATCAAAAAATATATAGTGACTGACGTTTCATGTCAAGTCACACGGGAACGCTGTCGAACGGGATAAAAAGTATCCTATGTCCATCTCCTGGCTCTAAGCTACCTCCCTACCAATTTTCAGCCGAATCTGTTCTGCCGTTCTTGAGTTATAAGTGGTGTAACTAACACGACTTTCTTTTATATATATAGATAGATATAGATATAGATAATAATAGAAGATTATATAATCCACTCGTCGTATGAAGAAACACAGACTGCCAGTATGTCCCTCGAACGGTGTGATTTGCCTTAATTGGGAAAGCAATTGTCCCAAATGTTGGTCTGAAAGTGGCATTTTCTCACGTAGATTCCTCTGCGGATTCCTTCTTTTATTTCGTCTTGTATGTTATTTTGTTTTATTTGTTAATTGGATTTTTCTTTTTTTTTTTAGAGGAATCCTATTAAATATTTTTATGTATTTTCTTTGACCTTTAGATTGTTTGTTTAATTTTTGTTTTATTTTACCGTTATGGTTTTGCCGTCGGTCTTTTCTCATTTTATTTTTCTTCGAATATTTTGCGCTGCTTCTTATTATTTTGTTGCTGCTGCTGCATAAAGTTTTTTTTTCTCTTTACTTTGGCACGCGCACTCAATTTTGCTTTGGCCTCACACTCCTTTGTGTGTCTCACTGTCTCTCTTTAGTTTTATACTTTTAATATGCAGCTCTCTTTTTCTCTGTCCTCCTATTCCGTTAAGTAGTGTGGGGGATGAAGAGATTTTTGGAATTGCGCTTTTATGTTGCTTTTTTTTTTTATAAAAAAAAATTTTTATACAAATTTTTAATTGTTGTTGTTGTTATTAGTTCTTTATTAGATTTTTAATTTTCTCAGATGAAAATTTGTTTTTATGTTTTGTTTCGTTTTTGATTTTATTTCTTAGTATTTATTTTTTTTTTCCTTAATTTATTTTACCTCTTTTGTTTTAATTTTATTTTGATTTATATTCTTTTGTTTTAATTTTATTTTTATTTAAAAGGAATCCTACCGACTGCGCCAATTTTATGTTTTTTAATTATTTATACAGTGACGGACAGAAGTCAACATACGGGGGCCATTTGTAGGGTCTAGCGCATCCAAAAGCATATCTGAAAATTCTAATGATGCAGTTATACTTTAAGTTAATATATACTATTAATTAAAAAAAAAAAATAAATTTTCTTCAACCCTACAAAGTTATATAAAAAGACTAAAAAAAGACCATGACAAAAGTCAACATACGGGCAAGGATACGCCAATTATATGTTTATTACTTTTCTTATGCGTTCAGTTTTGTAAAAGTGGCATTTGTTGGAAATCTGCCATCAGTGAACAGTCCAAAAAGACTCCTCGGAAGGAACTTCCTGTAGAAATTAGAAACTTAGTAGTAAAACACAGAAATGAAAAGAAATCATTTGGTGAAATATCAAAAATTTTAAATCTTAGTAAAGCAACAGTGCAAACTATTATTAAGCACATTGAAAAAAACAACTCTACCCATATCAAGCCGCGCAGTGGCCGGCCAAAATAGCTCACTGATAGAGATATGCGCTTCATCCTCAAGGAAGTTAACAACAATCCCAAGATTGCTGCCCCAAAGTTGGCCGAAAATTTAGCGGAACGTACAATAAGAAGGGCATTAAATAACGAGGACTTCCATAGCCGGACTCCACGTAAGAAGCCGCTTATAAGCGAGAAAAACCGCAAGCTTCGTTTGGAGTTTGCTCAGCAGCACGTTAAAAAGGACATGGACTTTTGGAATCGCGTCTTGTTCACTGACAAATCCAAATATAATATACTAGTTGATCCGGCAAACGCTGCCTTGCCATATAAATAATTTCTTTGTACTTTCTAGTATATACATATTATTATTCGATAAGAACGGTAACACTATCAAAAAATATACATATGTATAGTGACTGACGTTTCATGTCAAGTCACACGGGAACGCTGTCGAACGGGATAAAAAGTATCCTATGTCCATCTCCTGGCTCTAAGCTACCTCCCTACCAATTTTCAGCCGAATCTGTTCTGCCGTTCTTGAGTTATAAGTGGTGTAACTAACACGACTTTCTTTTATATATATAGAAGATATACATATACATAGGTATGTATATATATACATAAGTAGATACATGCGTAAACATGTATGTACATATATGTAAAAACTGGTAAAAAACTTAGCAAATTATTTTATTTTTTTTTAAGATCTTCAACACGTACGTCGGAACCCAGCCGGCAAACGGAGGGCGCAGGCGCAATAATAGGCGCAATAGACATCGCACTAAAGGTGCTGCAGTTCCATCTGCGTCAGTGGTGGCTTACATACATGTACATATGTACGTACATATATGAATTTTATTCTATTCTTGAATGATTTCTTTTACCTATACTTATACTTAAAAATTGCTAATTACCAATTGAGTAGTATTTGTATGCAAAAAGGAAAATTAAATGTATTTCATTTCATACTAAATTTGTTCAAATTTTTAAAAATATAAAATGAATCTTCAAAACAGTTTGAGTATTTACCCGTATTATGCATCGTAATATTGTATGACTATCAATTCTACTCCCTCAGAAACTTTGTTTAAAAGTCAAATTATATAAATACGTAACATGTACGGTATATGAATATTATGTTTGGTCTGCCAGTCGTAGAAATAAGTAATATAAATAATAATGAAAAATGCATTTTGAAAGCAAAAAGATATTATAATAAATTAAATAATATATTAAAATAATTTTTCAGTATGTTGATTCACGTAAAAGTAGTTATTTTTCATAAAATTGTCCACCCATAAGAAATTGACGCTATATGGCAACTTTGTGAAATGCTATGACAAAATTTCACCGTTATGAGTACACTCTAAGCTAATATTAGACAACGAGTGCGTGTTTTTCCAATTGTGTTTGAATAAAGCCAAACAAAAAGGAATAATAAATAAATAAAAACAATTAAAAGTGATAAAAAGTGTTAAAAAAATGAACATCGAATTATTAAAATGAATCGTTGTTCAAAAAAGTGAGTACTTTGTAATATGTTGTAGGAATTTAAAAAATGTAAGAATATTGTTTATGTTGTGTTTTTTTCCCTTTATAGGTAATAACGCCTTCCTTTTTAATATTTAATTTTTTTATGCGATTTTTGTACATACAAATGTACATATTTAAAAATATACATACATACCTCTTTATACACACACACACATACATGCAAATTCCGCGCAATTTTAATGCAGTACACCGCGACAAAATAAGTAAAAAAAAATTCATTACCATGTTTGTATATGGAAAATAGTTTTTCAATTTTTCTTTTTCTCTTTTTTTTTTTAATAGTTTGAAGTTTTTGTGTTAGCCTGATAATTTTTTGTATATCTCTAAGAATAAAGCATTCTTGGATTAAACTATTGTATTCTTATTTGATTTTAGCTGCCCTTTTTTTATTACTCGTATAGAAAAATTCACTATTTTCTCGTTTTTCAAAGTTTAGGAAATGAAGTTTTAAATGAATCAAATTTTCTTGATGTGATAATAATGAAAATGACATATACTTCACAATAAAATGTGAAGTATATTTATCAACTTCGGTAATGCCGAGTTACATATGTTAAGGAAATTATTTATTTTATTATTTAATTTTGAAAGGTTATTTAGTATTTTTATTTTGTTCCCCATTCGTATTAGGTTTTTAAATAGTATAGGTAATAGAGTTGCGCTGGAAGAAGCAATATCTAAAGGTCTTATACATAAAAATTCTGTCTTAGATGATCAGCAATATTTAGAAATTGCTCGTATTATAAATACAAGACTTAACGAGAAGCATATGCTTTTTAAAATTAACGGTATGTGCCCTAAATGGCGATTATCAGTTAGTTTAAGCCTTTAACGTATTTTTTCAAAGCCACGTTCTGCAGTACAATTCGATGCAGTCAACGTTGTTGAACTAGATCCTTCATTAGAACAGAAGAGAATATTGTCCTCTGTTGTTGGACTAGATTCCTTAATAGAAGAGAAGATTTATCAAGAGTTGATTTGTCCTCCAACCCTGTTGATGAAAGTCTTGTTGGAAACAGGCTAAAGTGTTTCCGGAAAGACTGTAGGGTTGGAAATAACAGTTTAAATATAGACGTCAAGATGGTTGATAACCCCAATCGCTTACGATCACGTAAGCAGACTTGCAGCTATCATGTTCTGCAAATGAATGTGCAGCACTTTGCAGACATTTTATATGAGTGCTGCACTTTATTCAATAAAAAAAAAGTATAGAGCATATAATCAGGGAAAATTATTTGGCTTCGAATAACGCCTGTGTGCTATATTTCAAATCTGCTAGAATAAATGCTAAGTCAAATGTGGCATATGGAGACTGTAAAGATCCATCCTGGAATTATTACAAACTTGTTGGCGATTTCAATGGCTGCGTAGAAGTTTTCCCAACAAGTCTTCAACTGGGCCATACAATAAATTAAAAAAAAAATAATCAGTGTAGAGCTATCAATCGTTTTCTTGAAAGTCGAGAATTAAAAGGCACCACTGCCTTTGCTGAAAGAAAGAGTTTTGGTAGGCAATGAAATTGTAAATAAAAATTTATCGGTCTATAGAAATATAAAATCAGAATCAAATGCTAAAAACGATTTTGATAAGGATGCATTTAAAGATGCATACGATATGTTGTGTAATGGATATTCCCATTATATTCAACATCTGTCGACCAAGGTAGAAGTATTTTTATGGAACATTGACCATATGAGACTTCTATAAAAATACCTAAATATACACACCTTGCATATAGATGCAACAGGAGGTGTTGTAAGAAGTTTTGTTATTGCAAAGAAGAGAATATTTCTTTATTCCTTGGTAGCACACATTCCAGAATTGTCTTTAACCTATGGAGTTGCACATGGAATTCTTTCGAACCATACAGCTTACGAGATCGATCGTTTTCTATGCGAACTACAGAGATCTTGCAAAGAAAATAAATTAAAAACACAACTTTGCAAACGAGTTAAACTAGTGTAAGTTTTGTGATCATAGGAGCTGTCCTTAAAGAGTACTGCGACTTAGATCTTATTGAGTATAATGAAATGTGCTTTCAGTTTTTATATGGTAAAAGCGAAACGTTTCCTAATATATGTATTCAATTTTGTACAAGCCACTATGCAAAAATAATGTGTGCAGACATTGATAGCACTGTTGGCTTACAAAACTTAGCTTAAAACTTTCTTAAGAAATGCGCTTGGTGTGGCCTACTCAATATTTACTATTGATGATTTTGAAGATTGGTTCAAATGGCTAGCAACGGTATTACTATCACCTACAATAAATGTGATGGTGAAGAATGCCTTTGCATATTTTAAAGGTGGTCGTTTTGATTATTTTAATCTGGACGATCCGAATACTTTAACTGGCCCAAATGAAAAAAATTCGGAAGATAGTCTTCGAACAGTAGCTGGCAAATGCAAATTGAAACACCGTTTCACTAGTTTTGCAAATGATATTAAAAACATGATTTCTGAGCTAGCTGCTGAATATGAAGTAAACGAATATTATCACCCGAAAATGGCAGAACTAGTTTTGGGAAAATATGTGGTCTTCGCACCATTTTGGACCAATATGATGGGTATTTTAATTGATAAGAAGAACAAAAGACCCAGTAATGGTCCAATTGAGTCTTTTTTTAAGACACTTAAACATAGTGTCATAAAATGCAAGCAAGGCATGAAACTTAGAAGATTTATTCGAGAATTGGAAAAACTTTCTAACTCTGTGGCGAGACAAATCGAAATCGCTCACCCAGAATCTATGCATTCACCAATAGTTCACGGCTCTGTAATAAAAGCTAAACCAAAGAAAACTTTTAAAAATGAAAAAACCGCGTCCCCTGAAATGTCGAATAAAAAACTTTTAAAATATAAAGAAATTTGGTGCAAAAAGAGCATTAAAAAGTTGAAAGTAGGTTTATTTAAGGGTGATTTCTGTCGGGCACAAACTATTCGTGAACCACAGTCAAAGAAAAATGATAACAATTTGGAACTCTCGCTAGTTTCAGAAAATTCAAGTAATTTTTTAGACTTCACAGTGAAAACTGATCATTCCGATGCTCGCAAATATGAGATGTTTGATATAGAGGAAGAATACAAGCAATTTCTGTTAAATCATTCAAAATTAAAAAATTGTGTTCAGTCAATGTTCAACCTCCAAAGAGATAAGACGTGTCACAGCAAACCGAACCTCGCTATACGGAACAAAAACCAACAACAACAAAATTTAAACTTGACAAACAAAGTTCAAGCACAAAGCAAAACAAAAAACAAAAACATAACACTCACTGCTAACTGTTAAGCCGGGTCAACGCCCGCGACAACAACAACATGCACGAACCACCAGATATAAGCAAATTCAACCAACACAACAACAAACATTTGGGCGAACAAAAATACATAATACTGAAACGAGATGATAACTGCACATTTGAAAAAGTGTCACCGTTTATAATTAAAAAAACAATAGACTACACCTGCGGAGGCGAAGTTGAATCTTGCAAAAAAACAAGGGACGGCTCACTTCTAATCAAAACAAAAAACAAACTGCAAGCATTAAAACTATTAAAACTAACAAAAATGACAGATATCAATATTTCAGCGTCAGAACACAGCACATTAAACTTCACAAAAGGAGTCATCTACTGCAACGAACTACGAGGCATAGACGAAAATGATATCCTACATGAACTAAAACCACAAAATGTCACAGAAGTAAAAAAAATATTAAAAAAACAACCAAATACAACACAACAAACTAATAACAGTCAAAACAACAATGCCATACTTGCCGAAACCGGACTCATTACACTAACATTCGCCTCCCTCAAACTACCAGAAGCCATCAAAATCGGATACGAAACCGTACGCATCAGACCTTACATCCCTCTTCCACTTAGATGTAAAAAGTGTCTTCGCTTTGGACACCCTACTTCTGTTTGCAAAAGCCAGGAATCATGCAAAAACTGCTCAGAACCAAACCATACAGTCGAGAGCCAATATTGTACAAACTTGAAAAAATGCCTTAACTGCATAAATAACCCAGAGTTAGACCATCAACACTCACCTCTTGATCGCCAATGTCCCACATTCCGCAAACAACAAGAATTAACAGCAATAAAAATCATCGAAAAGGTAGATCACAAAACAGCGCTTCAGATATACACTACACGACACAGCCAACAACTGGGAAGCACATACGCTAACACACTTAGACGTCCCACCCAGCGCACAACCAACACACATACTCCAATCGACACAATACCCAGGAATCTTAACACATACACACAAAGCAACGCACAAAAACAACACACCCCAGCAACAACCACCATACACAACTTACCAAGCAACTCAACAAAAGTAACAAAACCCACAACACTACAACAAACGCAGGATAATAGGCAAGTCACACCAGAGGACATGGAAACAGACGGTAACCCAAATACAACATATTCATCACAACAAACTAAAGATTTAAAAATAAAAATTTTTGTTAAAGACCCTAAAACTAACCCACTTTCCACCAATTTTAAACCCACAAAAACAAAAACAAAAAGCATACCCAATCCAACCAAAAATCAACAGACCAACAACAGCGACAGCGAGTCTATATAAACAACAAACTTCATTAAACTAAACCCTATATAAAAAAAAAAAAACAAACATGCTAAGAATAATACAATGGAATATAAAAGGATACACTAACAACTATAACGAACTCCTGACCATTGTACAAAAATACTCACCACAAATAATATGCCTTCAAGAAACCCACTATTATAACAAAAACATACCCATACCCATCCCAATTAACTACCAAATTTTCACCAATACAGCTTCCAACAGGTTTGGCGGCACAGCCATATTAGTCCACAAATCCATCCAAAACACCCAAACAAACCAAACAGATTTTGAATCCCTTAGCGTAGAAATAGAATCTAAATTAAAAATCCAAATTACCTCAATATACATTTCCCCTAACAAGAATTTCTCCCTTAAATCTTTAAATGACACCCTCAACCAAAACAACAACACCAATCAAATCATCGTAGGAGATTTCAACAGCTGGCATAATAGCTGGGGTTCACCACACCCAAACAAAAGAGGAAAAACCCTTCACAAATTCCTACAGAACGCAAACCTCCACATCCTAAATGACGGCTCACCAACACACTTCTCAACTCACAACACATTCACACACACCGACCTGTCACTATGTTCCCCACAGCTTACCCCATTCACTAATTGGGAAATCATCGACGACCTTCACGGAAGCGATCATTTCCCAATCCTTATCTCCCTATTTTCTCAACCAAAAACAAACAGCTTTCGACCTTTTTTCAAAATAAACCAAGCCAACTGGCCAACTTTTACCCAATCAACACAAACTATTAGCGAGAAAATACCAATAAGCCTAAACATGAACAAAGAAACAGCCAACATTTGCAAAATTATTATTCAAGCTGCACACCATAACATACCACAATCCTCACCCAAACGTTTCAAAAAAAATACACCATGGTGGAACAAAACTCTATCGGAACTTAGAGCCAAAAAACAAAACACATGGAAAATTTTCAAAAATAACAGTAACACTAATAACTTAATACAATACAAAAAAGCCAACGCTCTTTTTCGGAGGGAACTCAAAACATCTAAAACCAGAGCGACAATAGAATTTACCTCCAAAATTGAACAAAACACCCCCTCGCACCAAATCTGGGCCAATATCCGACGCTTTTGCGGACTTAACCCAATCAAACTCATCCATGGCATAAAAAACCCAACCAACAACTTAACCACAACAGACACATCCTCCATAGCCCAATTATTTGCCCAACACTGGTCAGACCAATCAAATGACAACAACTTCAATCAAACCTTTATTACAAACAAACACTCGAATAAAACACTTAACTATATACCCCACCCCTCAGCACAAACAATAGAATCCGAAATAACCCCAATTGAACTCCTATCCACACTCCACTCCCTTAAAGGAACCACACCTGGCCTCAATAGAATATCATACCCTATGATAAAAAACACCTCAAACACAGTCAAAACAAGAATTACCCACCTCTTTAACAATATATTTAATAGTTTCATCCCATAGTCATTTAAAACCAATCTCGTTATCCCCATTCTTAAGCCTAATTCCAACAAAACAGTATTAACCAACTATAGACCAATTTCCTTAAACTGCTGCCTATCAAAAACGCTCGAAAAAATCATTTCCAAACGTCTTTGGTGGTTTGTCACCAAAAATAAATTAATTCACCCTAATCAATCAGGATTCAAACGTGGCAAGTCGGTTTCAGACGGTCTGCTCACAGCAGACTACCTAATAACCAAATCGCTGCGCAAAAAAAGCACTGTTCGGTCATTGCCCTTGACTTTTCAAAGGCTTTTGACAGAGTCGGAGTGCACTCCATAATTGACCAACTCATAGACTGGAAATTGGGCCCCAAAATTATAAACTTCATAAAAAACTTTATGTCTAACAGAAAAATTAAAATAAAAATAAATAGTACCTTCAGTTCCCCCTTCCCACTCGCTAATGGCATCCCCCAAGGTTCACCCATATCGGTTATCCTCTTCCTAATCGCCTACAACAAACTTGCCAATATTATCAACTTACAAAAAGAAATCTATTTTAGTGCTTATGCAGATGATTATTTTCTTATAGTCCCACTCAATAAAGAAAAAAGCCAAACATTCAATCTAGATTCCCTTTTTGCAGACATCCAAGAATGGTGCTCATACTCCGGAGCATCATTATCCCTTAACAAATGCCAACACCTTCACATTTGCAGGAAACAAAACTGCAACTGTACCCTATCCTCCAACAACATAGCAATCCCCCAAGTAACCCAACTCAAAATACTAGGACTAACAATAAACAATAAATACAGATGGGACTCACACATAAAACACATCCAACCATCTCTTAACAACAAGTTGAATATAATCAAATGCTTAGCAAGCCCGAAATTCAACTGTAACACACACACACTTATTAACATAACAAAGGCAACACTCATAGCTAAAATAGACTATGCCTTATTCATTTATGGCCACGCGCCTAGGTCTACGCTAAACAAATTAAAAACAACATATAATGCAGGAATACGTACAGCTCTTGGTGCTCTTTTCTCAACACCCATTCCCAACCTACTCTTCGAAGCCAACCTACCTACAATAGAGCAAAAAAGAAATCTTTTGACAGCCAAAGCGTACAAGACAATCCTCCATAGTGCTAACACTCCAATCCACAAATTCACCAAACAAATAAAACACCAAAATAATAAGAAATTAAAATCCACATTAGAAAAAATCATTATACTTTGCAAAGAACACAACATACCCTACCTTCCACCACCCAACAAACAAACAACCACACCTCCATGGCTATTTCCAACTTCCACCATCAACATTTCCCTACATAAGCTCAGTAAACCCAACACACCACCAGAAATATACCAAAAAATCTTCCTAGAGCATAAAGACAACCACAAACAACACAAATACATATTCACCGACGGCTCCCTGCAACACAAAACTGCCACATTCGCCATAACCACCGATACAGATATCCTAAAAACAGGCATCCTACCACACTACTCCTCCATACTCTCCGCAGAAACGATAGCCATTCTTGAAGCAATAAAGCTGGCTTCTGGTAAGAAAGGCAACTTCATCATATGTTCTGACTCCCTATCAGCTATCAAATCAATTAGCAACATCAACAACAATAATTTCTATCCCACATTAATTAGGTCAATTCTAACAAAAACCAACAGAAAAATAAAACTCCTCTGGATCCCCAGCCACTGTGGCATAAAAGGGAACGATCTCGCCGATCAAACCGCCAAATCCACTATAAATTTCCCCCTCCACTACACTCCCAACTTTAATTGTACAGATATAAACAAATTCCTTAAAAATAACTTATTCCAAAAACTTAAAAACAACATAGATCGCTGCAACACATGGTACCAACAGTTAAACAGAAATCTAACACACACAGGAGACTATCTCATAAATACTAAACAAAAAGACATAACAAGGACAGACCAAATAAAAATTCTAAGACTTAGATTAGGACACACAAGATTCACTCAACAACACTACATCAACCCGAACGACATAACACCCTGTCCCAACTGCAACTCAACACATGACCAAAACATAGAACACATACTAAAAAACTGCCCTGCAACCTCCCACATTAGGAAAGAAATCTTTGAAAAATTATGCCCCATATCAATCCTTGCAAACCCAACTCCAACAAACCTCTTAATGATAATAAACTATCTCAAAAAAACAAACTACTACCACATCCTATAGGCTTAAAATTAGAAAATATAATTTAGTGTAATTATAAGTATAATTTAATTATACAAAATGTAAATATGTAAATGAATTATGTAAATATGTAAATACACACAAATCAAGCCGAAGGCCCAAGCAGCCAGCGCTTAATTAGAAACTAAGTTTTGATTAATTTACAATTAGTCCTAACTCTAAGATAAATAAATAAATAAATAAATAAAAAATTGTGTTACACCATTTGTACACTTTTACATTTTGAACTGTAAAACCCTCTTTGAAAATGTCCATGGTGGCAATTTCAATCGTTTTATGTACCATATTGAATTGGATGATTTGGTTACATTGCAAAATAAGGCTTGGTTATCTAATTTTATTGTTGATTCTGCCCTAACTGCAATTTTTTTTTGATCAAAATGATGCGTCGTTTAAAAATATTCCATGTCAGGGCGACGTTGCTGTTTTCCAGAATGATGAAACCATTAGCAATGCTTTAAAACAATTAAATACCATTAGCAATGCTCTGCAACAAAAATTATTGTTCCTCACTCTCACGAAGAACATTTTTATATACTTTTTATTAATAGAACAAAATTAGAATTTATCTCCCTAGATCCTTTTAGGCCGTCAATTACAGCTAATAATTTTATATCTTATTATGGAAGTTTGCTACAAGGCTACAAAAACGTGGACATCGCTTACGACAAACAAGAGGACAATTGTGGCATTTTGATTTTGCAATGCGCAAAATGTTACAATAAAAATATACCACTAACAAATTTAAAATCTCCTGATAAATTTAGGAAAGAAATATTTGAAAAACTTATTAATTACAGTGATTCAGTATTGAATTGCTGCTTACATTGTTGCAAGTTGGTTGGCAACACTTCAAAAATTAATGCATCTTATGTAAAAGATAGCATTTAATACAAAATTCTATGACAATTTATATAAACATATAAATAAAAATTCAATTTGTAAGCTAAAACTTAAACTTTTATTCTTTAATATAATGGAAAAAAAAAGCATTTGATTGTTTATGTTAATTTTGGAAAAATGACCCTGTGTGTGACATCGAAGCTCGGAAACGTTAAGCTCATAACTGCGATAACCTGCGACTGACTAAATCTGATGAATAAGTGTGGTTGTGTCGATTTTGGTTAACCGGACTTGACTTGCGCATACCAGTTTTAGAGTCAATTGGTCAGTCCGAATAAAATGTAAAACTAAATCTGCTTCTTTTTTAATTTAGTTATTAACAAGTGGACTATGTCTACCGGGGAAAACCACGTTAAAAAAACGCGCCACCTCAAGGGTGGAGCGGAAAAAGAGTTCGATTCAAAAAAAAAAATAAAAAAAATGTTATACTACAACATGTTTTTATTCATTTCACTTTATTATTTTTCCCTTTTCAGCAACATATCTAAAAGTTTTCGTGATTGAAGCTGAATTTCATCAGGGATTTTCAACAGACTGCGTTTTTTAGCCCTTCGGATATATCTCTGCTATTTATTTCCAGCTTTTGTACTAGGTAATGTAATTTTCCTTATTCCATATACAGTATGAATCTACATGTTATTTATGCATTTCTTTTTTTGCAGACAAAAACACTTTGTCTATGTAATCTATGGCTTAACACCAGAGATTTCTAATGAATATAAATGAAGATTCGAAGGACAGTAATTTTTCAATGCACGATGTTAGATTTCAAGGATATTCAACATATATTTTTCCAAGCACATAAAAAAAATTGTTTTAACAAATCACAGGGTTAATCATAAGAAATATTTCGATCATGTAAAAAATTTTGACTTGCACCGCTGTTGTTTCAGAAGTAAATGACGTGGCCTTACAAACTAAGATATGTATATACCTATAAGACGCTTTTCGAAATTTGTGGC
Source organism: Drosophila neocordata (assembly GCA_018903615.1). Lineage (NCBI taxonomy): Eukaryota > Metazoa > Arthropoda > Insecta > Diptera > Drosophilidae > Drosophila > Drosophila neocordata. The sequence goes on along the minus strand of JAEIGI010000006.1, from coordinate 5,534,862 downwards.
TGCTTTAACCCCATATTGCTTCATTTTCTATATAACACACATTTCAAAAAGGTAACAGGAACAAATTAGCTATCTTTATTATAAAATTTTAAATTTTATTTGTCAATCAGTAAAGTTTAAAAATTCTTCCAAGTAATATTTGCCAAATTTGCATAATTTTGAAAAGTTTATACGTTAATTTATAATTTTTTATATTATCTGCCTTAACAGAGTACTAAGGGTGTTAGAGGTATTTATTAAAAAATTAATTAAATTTTCTTAAATTAAGGACAATTCATATTTAATAATTAATTTAATCATATAATTTGAGAAGGATATGATAATTTATTCCACTCTTTATTAATTTGTTTCATCTGATACTTTTCACTCTTTCTCTCTCACTCTTTTCACTCGTAAAACAAAGATAAGAAAGGAGTCTCCAAACAATAATATTTCTGTTCAATTGAAGATACTATATCCTTAATTTGCTCTAAAATTCACCTGAATTTGCTTGTCTCTGTTGGTCGGCGACTTTAATTTATAAGTTTTCGGTTGATGACTACCACATATTTGTATCTTAAATATTGTATAGAATTACTAAATGCATCTTTAATTATACAAAATTATATGTATATATAGAAGAAGAAAAACAAACGTAAAATTTGTATCTTAAAAGCAAATGTAAATGGAACCAACAAAATAAGAAAATGATTTTTTATTTTTGTTTGAACGATTTGTTATAACGATATATTTCTATATCGTTATACGAGTAATGAATGTATAACAACTTTATTCATGAATACATTTTTAATATTATTTAAATCGATAAATACTTAAAACATAGCTTAAGACCCCAGTTGTTATAGCTAGTTTTCCTTTTAAAGGTAATTTTAAAATTACTTTTTAATCATAGTATAAATAAATAAATATTTAACACACAAAAAAAAGGGTTCATGTTTTCTTAACATATTATTGCTTAAGATGATGTTGCCATTTCTTTCATTGGTCTATTAATTTCACTTAAATATCCTTATTTTTTCATATTAGTCGGTTCGATCCAAAGTGTAAATTTGCCATTGTCATTTTGTTTATTTGAATGTCAAATTGTCATTTAATCCCAATTAAACAATTACATAATTTGCGCAATGTCATACCGCAAACTTGTTTAATTAATACAAATCCAAGGATAATTTCTTTTCGTTTTATAATAAAAAATATTAATAATAAAAAAAAAAATACAGCGCTGAGCGAAAAATTTCCTAATTTTTACTTTTTTGATAGGGCTTAATTAATTAGTTGCAGACTTTTTGTTGTTGGAAAGTTAAATGCTCTTATTGTAATTGAATTTCATTTGGTGCATTCGTTAAGTGTGCTCGAGGCTTACAAATATCTCTGTATGTAAGGTGCGTTTCATATTTCTAACGCCACCAATATATTTTCAATATTGGTGTAACGGTACACATATCGTTAATAGAATGTTCTATCGAAATACTACACAACAACAATGTATACGAACTTTGCGATTAGTAGAGTTAGCGGTACTTTCTTATTTCCGAGAATTCCGTTTCAAGCATGTTTCATAAGAAATGTTAAAAGTTTGGCAAATATTTTTTGGTCAACATATTAATTTTGATTTCCATTTTTAAAAATAATATTGAAAGTTCTGTTTGGCGTACTTAATAATAAATTGGTAATAATTTCTGGCTCAGTTTCCATCCAAGCTCCCTTTATCGCATTTTTGAGCTCTTGGACTGAATTAAATTGCCGATTTTCTTTGTACCATTTTCGAACTAAGATGCCCCAGAGGTTTTCAATAGGATTGAGGTCTGGTGATCTAGCTGGCCAGTTCATAACAGAGATTTCTTTCGACTAAACCCTGGATTTCGTTTCTCTGCTGATGTGGATTCCGGCATTATCTTGTTAGAATATCCAGTGTCCGCTCTCATTTTCATTCAGAAATGGAATGAGACTATTTTCCAACACTCGGATATAATCTGCACTTTTCATTAGTGAGGATACAAATTCCAGCTTCAAACATCCGGCTGCAGAAAAAGCTCCCCAAACCATCACATTTCCTCCTCCGAAATTTCGCTTGGGAAAAAAATTGCGGCTCTTTTCTGAGATCATGCCAATAACGCCGGAATCCATCAGGACCATATAAATTCCATTTTTTCTCATCCGAAAACATTACCTACAATTTTTGTTTTTACCATAAAGACAAATTGAGTTATCATTTTGAGTGACTTACGGATGACCATAGTGTCGTCATACTATTACGTCCGAAATTCATTCGAACCAGTTTGTGTTCAGCTTTTAAAGCTGGAACGCAACTTATTTGTTTATTTTTAATGAAATTGGATCGTTTAAGTGACCTCCAAACGGTGGTGCGACTGACATTCTTGTACACAACAGCTTGCAAGTCGCGCAAACTTTTCGATGTATTGCTGGCTCTATTTATAATACGGCGCTCATCGCAGTTAGAAATTATTTTTTTTCTTCCTGAGCGTTTTATAGATCCTTAGGCGTCAGGATCTCTTAAAAAATTTTAGATGAGTCTATGGCTCCTGTCCAGTTTGCGTGCAATTTCTCTTCCACTGCATCCTTCATCCTTGTAGGCTATTATTTGACCATTTCCAGGTCTGTCAAACTTTTTCCACGCGGCATTGTTTTTTTTTAGATTAAATTTGATCACTTTTTCGCAAAAATTATAATGATTTTATCACTTGCACTGCAGTAAACTCAATATATTGGAATATATTGGTGGCGTTATAAATATGAAACGCACCTTATGTATATACAGTGGTTCAATGCTTATTTGACCCACCTATGAAAACAAAATTGAATCAAGAATATCTTTTAAACGAAAGAAGGTAACAACAAAAGTGAAACGCAGAGTTTTCAGTTAACATATAAACTTAAGAATGCATACTTCATTTATTTCAATTAACTCTTTTTTTCCATATAAAAATAACAAAAACTAAAAAAAAGTCAACAATTCAATGTCACAGCTTATTTGACCCAGCGGGTATTTTGAACATCTGCGGCCACACTGATCGTATCATAACGGTACTTTTTTTGTCTATGCTTTAGCTATTATGTTCGCAATTAGATCTTGCACTTTCATTTCGAATTATTTATTATAGCACAAGACGTATTTGCGACCACGAGAGTTGGTCCTTAACCATTTTAAAAATGGACATTCTCGCCGAAAAATTGCGGAATTTGTCAATTTGCCAGACTCCATAGTAAAAGGAATCATAAATCGTTTCGTTTGGGAAAATAGAGTGGAAAATAAAGGGAGAATTGCTTGCAACAAAATTTTGACTGACACGGATGAGCGAATTATCGTCCGAAAAATTAAGGCAGATCCTAAAATTTCTGCTCCAAAACTGGCCAGTGAACTGAAGGAAACGTTGGGTAAATCGTGTTCAGCGGAAACTGTACGCAGAGTTCTTCGAAACAGTGGCCTGCATGGAAGAATCGCCCGAAAAAAACATTCATCAACAAGACTAACCGCCAGCGTCGACTTCAATTCGCAAAAGAGCACCAAAACAAGGACTTTGGCTTCTGGGAGCAGTTTATATTTGCTGATGAATCGAAATTTAATATTTTTGGTTCGGATGGGCGTCCCTATGTCTGGCGTGCGGCAAATACAGAGCTTCAAGATAAACACTTAAAGCCAACTGTAAAACATGGCATGCTTTGGGCCTGTATGTCTGCTTCAGGTGTCGGATGGCTGGAGTTTATTGAAACCATAATGACATAAAGCTCCTATCTAGAGGTATTAAAGCAAAATTTAGTTCAAAGTGCTTAGGATTTCGGCATAAAAGATAGTTTCCGCTTCTACCAGGACAACGATCCGAAACACACCTCCGGCATAGTGCAAGCCTGGCTTATTTGGAACTGCCCCCCATGTGATTAAACCAATATTAGACAATAACATTCGAAAATGGCAAATTTCGAACAAAAGAAGCACTTCTTGAGGAATGGTCAAAAATCCGCCCGGAAACCACAAAAAAATTGGTTTTATCGGTACCAAACCACATAAAAGGTATCTTAGCCTCAAAGGGAGGACAGACCAAATATTAAATTTAAAACTATTACTGGGTCAAACTGCTGGATCAAATAAGCTGTGACATTGAAATGTTGACTTTTTTAGTTTTTGTTATTTTTATATGGAAAAAAAAAGACTTAATTGAAATAAATGAAAACTCTGCGTTTCAATTTTGTTGTTACCTTCTTTCGTTTAAAATATATTCTTGATTCAATTTTGTTTTCATAGGTGGGTCAAATAAGCTGTGAGCCACTGTGTGTATATATCGATATTGGAAAATAATTTTGTTTTTTCTTTTATTGAACAAATTTAGTATGAAATGAAATACATTCATTTTATTTATTTATTTATCTTAGAGTTAGGACTAATTGTAAATTAATCGGAACTTAGTTTCTACTGAAGCGCTGGCTGCTTGGTTTGCTTCGGCTTGGTTTGTGTGTATTTACATAATTATTTACATATTTACATTGTATAATTAAATTATACTTATAATTAAATTAAATTATATTTACTAGTGTTAAACCTATAGGATGTGGTAGTAGTTTGTTTTTATACCTTTGCAAAAAAAATATATTAATTTTGGTCAGAAGTTTGCAACGCATAGAAGGAAGCATCTCCGACTATATAAAGTATACATATTCTTGATCAGCACGATGAGCTGAGTTCATTTAGCCCTGTCCGTCTGTCCGTATGTCCGTCTGTCCGACTGTCCGTCTGTCCGAATGTCAGTCTGTCTGGATCAACGCAATCTCCTCCGAGACCCTTGAAGCTATAGAGCTGAAATTTTGCACTTAGGCTTCTTTTTGCTGCAGGCATTGTATATCTCGGAATCATCCCGATCGGATGACTATATCATATAGCTCCCATAGGAACGATCGGTCGTGAATAAGCTTTAACCTCAATAACTTTGTTGTTTTCCAACGAAATATCACGAAAGTCGGTATTTGTGAGTTTTATATACTTCTCAAAATATCTACTAAGTTTTATGAAAATTGGTTGACTATATCATATAGCTCCCATAGGAACGATAGGTCTTGAAAATGGATTTCGTGCTATAACTTGGTTGTTTTAAAAACAAAACAAAAAAAATTTGGTATTTATGAGTTTTATATTCTTTCTATCATATCTGGCAAGTTTTATCAGAATCGGGGCACTATATCATATAGCTCCCATAGGAACGATCGGCCAAAAAATTGGTTTTAGTTGAAAATCTTTGATATTTTAACAGCGATTCAGTCGAAATTTGGTATTTGTAAGCATGGTATATATAAAAATGTGTCTGTTGAGTTTTAACAGAATCGGCCGACTATATGATATAGCTTCTATAGGAACAATCGAACCAAAAAAAAATTTTTTTTTACTTGTAAGTTTTTTTCTTGGAGCCACGGGCATGATTAGTTTTATATACTTTCTTATAATTCTGGTTATTTATATGTAATTGATAAGAACAGTTTGCAAAGGTATCCAAACTTCGGCGTGGCCGAAGTTAACCCATCCGTCTAGTTTTGAGGTATTTTATTATCATTAAGAGGTTTGATGGAGTTGGGTTTGCAAGAATTGATATGGGGCATAATTGATCGAAGATTTCTTTCCTAATGTGAGATGTTGCAGGGCAGTTTTTTAGTACGTGTTCTATGTTTTGGACGTACGTTGAGTTGCAGTTTGGACAGGGTGTTATGTCGTTCGGGTTGATGTAGTGTTGTTGAGTGAGTCTTGTGTGTCCTAATCTAAGTCCTAGAATTTTTATTTGGTCTGTCCTTGTTATGTCTTTTTGTTTAGTGTTTAGGAGATAGTCTCCTGTGTGTGTTAGATTTTTGTTTAACTGTTGATACCATGTGTTGCAGCGATCTATGTTGTTTTTAAGTTTTTGGAATAAGTTATTTTTAAGGAATTTGTTAATATCTGTACAATAAAAGTTGGGAGTGAAGTAGAGGGGGAAATTTATAATGGATTTGGCGGTTTGATCAGCTAGTTCGTTCCCTTTTATGCCACAGTGGCTGGGGATCCAGAGGAGTTTTATTTTGCTGTTGGTTTTTGTTAGAATTGATCTTATTAATGTGGGGTAGGAATTATTGTTGTTGATGTTGCTAATTGATTTGATAGCTGATAGGGAGTCGGAACATATAATGAAGTTGCCTTTCTTACCAGAAGTCAGCTTTATTGCTTCAAGAATGGCTATCGTTTCTGCGGAGAGGATGGATGAGTAGTGTGGTAGGATGCCTGTTTTTAGGATTTCTGTATCGGTGGTTATGGCGAATGTGGCAGTTTTGTGTTGTTTGTGTTTGTTTTTATGTTCTAGGAAGATTTTTTGGTATATTTCTGGTGGTGTGTTGGGTTTACTAAGCTTATGTAGGGAAATGTTGATGGTGGAAGTTGGAAATAGCCATGGAGGTGTGGTTGTTTGTTTGTTGGGTGGTGGAAGGTAGATATGTTGTGTTCTTTGCAAAGTATAATTATTTTTTCTAATGTGGATTTAAATTTCTTATTATTTTGGTGTTTTATTTGATTGGTGAATTTGTGGATTGGAGTGTTAGCACTATGGAGGATTGTCTTGTATGCTTTGGCTGTCATAAGATTTCTTTTTTGCTCTATTGAAGGTATGTTGGCTTCGAAAAGTAGGTTGGGAATGGGTGTTGAGGAAAGAGCGCCAAGGGCTGTGCATATTCCTGCATTATATGTTGTTTTTAATTTGTTTAGCGTAGACCTAGGCGCGTGGCTATAAATGAATATGGCGTAATCTATTTTGGCTATGAGTGTTGGCTCTGTTATGTTAAGAAGTGTGTGGGTGTTGCAGTTGAATTTGGGGCTTGCTAAACATTTTATTATATTCAGCTTGTTGTTAAGGGATGGTTGGATGTGTTTTATGTGTGAGTCCCATCTGTATTTATTGTTTATTGTTAGTCCTAGTATTTTGAGTTGGGTTACTTGGGGGATTGCTATATTATTGGAGGATAGGGTACAATTGCAGTTTTGTTTCCTGCAAATGTGTAGAATCTACACTGTAGATCTTGACATTTATTAAGGGATAATGATGCTCCAGAGTATGAGCACCATCTAGATTAAAGGTTTGTTTTTTTCCTCTATTGAGTGGGACTATAAAGAAATAATCATCTGCATAGGCACTAAAATGGATTTCTTTTTGTAAGCTAACAGTATTGGCTAGTTTGTTGTAGGCGATTAGGAAGAGGATAACTGATATTGGTGAACCTTGGGGGATGCAATTAACGAGTGGGAAGGGGGAATTGAAAGTACTATTAATTTTTATTTTAATTTTCCTGTTGGACATAAAGTTTTTCATAAAGTTTATAATTTTGGGACCTAATTTCCAGTCTATTAGTTGGTCAATTATGGAGTGCACTCCAACTCTGTCGAAAGCCTTTGAGAAGTCAAGGGCAATGACAGAACAGTGCTTTTTTTTACGCAGCGATTTGGTTATTAGGTAGTCTGCTGTGAGCAGACCGTCTGAAACCGACTTGCCACGTTTGAATCCGGATTGATTGGGGTGAATTAGGTTATTTTTGGTGACAAACCACCAATGGCGTTTGGCTATGATTGTTTTTGATAGCCAGCAGTTTACGGAGATTGGGTATAGTTGGTTATTGATGTTTTGTTGGAGGTAGGCTTGAGAATGGAGATAACTAGACTGGTTTTAAATGACTGTGGGATGAAACTTTTAAATATATTGTTAAAGAGTTGGGTAATTCTTGTTTTGACTGTGTTAGTGTTTTTTATCATAGGGTTGCGTCGGATATTGGCCCAGATTTTGTGGGAGGGGGTGTTCTGTTCTATTTTGGAGGTAAATTCTATTGTCGCTCTGGCTTTAGATATTTTGAGTTCCCTCCGAAAAAGAGCGTTGGCTTTTTTGTATTGTATTAAGTTATTGGTGTTGCTGTTATGCTTGAAAACTTTCCATGTGTTTTGTTTTTTGGCTCTAAGTTCAGAGAGAGTTTTATTCCACCATGGTGTATTTTTTTTGAAACGTTTGGGTGAGGATTGTGGTATGTTATGGTGTGCAGCTTAAATAATAATTTTGCAAGTTTTGGCGTTTTCTTTGTTCATGTTTAGGCTTATTGGTATTTTCTCGCTTATAGTGTGTGTTGCTTGGGTAAAGGTTGACCAGTTGGCTTCTTTTATTTTGAAAAAAGGACGAAAGCTGTTTCTTTTTGATTGAGAAAATAGGAAGATAAGGATTGGAAAATGATCGCTTCCGTGAAGGTCGTCGATGATTTCCCAATTGGTGAATGGGGTAAGCTGTGGGGAACATAGTGACAGGTTTTTTTTTTTTTTTTTTTTTTTTCGATTGATAAGAAATATAAATAGATAACAATAAACATGGTACAGAATAATATCATTGAAAAAGAAGTTAGGAAAAAATGAGAAAAGAAAGTTAGAGAGGTGAGAGATGCCAGAGAACAATCCTGCGGAACCACTTTGGAGTATTGCATCGCAGGTTGCTGGCAGGCCATTTACAGCCCACTTGATTTACGTCGTCTTTCCAGCATGCGCAACCTGGACATCACCTGTGACGCAAAGTTGCATACCGCAGACCAGTTTGCGTGGCTATCCACCATGCTATCCACCAGGTTATTAGTGGTTAATGTTTTTCCAACCACATCCTCCATTGCTTGCCGTTCGGAACTGAACCTTGGGCACACAAATAAGATGTGCTCCGGGGTCTCGATAGTATTGTCGTTGCAGCTGGGACAATTTGGGCTGTCATCCTGCCCAATTTTGTGAAGATAGCTTCAAAAGCAACCGTGGCCGCTGAGCAGCTGTGTTAGCTCGAAAGTTACCTCGCCTGATTTCCGGTTAAGCCACGTTGTAATGCTCGGAATTAGTTTCCATGTCCACCTTCCATTGGTTGCTAAGGTCCAGCGTCTCTGCCATTCTTCTAGGCTTGCGATCCTGGCTTGCGTTTTAAGGACTTTCTTTTCTTGCGGTGTCATTGCTGATATTTCTCTCCGCTTAAAACTCCATTGTGCCTCAAGGGCTAGTAGGTATATTGGGACCCTGCCCGCAATAATTAGGGCTGCCTCTGCGGATATGGTGCGAAAGCCACAGCAAACTCGAAGTGCTCCAAGACGGTATACCGATTCCAGACCATACCTGTAGGATTTTTGCTCCAACGAATTCGCCCACACTGGAGCTGCATATAACATCGAAGATTTAATAACGTTCATTAGCAGCAAACGGCGACTATGTTTTGGACCTCTGGAGTTCAGCATAATCGTGCTTAAGGACCTCGTCAGTTCAGCTGCCCTCTGACTAGTAGACTTCAAATGTTCTTTAAAACAAAGGCGGGTGTCTATCAAGACTCCTAGATACTTAATCGCTCTTTTCGATACTATAGTGCAGGAATCTAGTTGGATTCTTGCTGTTTCCACAATCTTCCTGCTGCTAATTAGTACAGCCTCCGTTTTTTCATCGGCCAGTTGTAGGCCTGTGAACGCCAGCCTCGTTTTTACTGCATCAACAGCCGTTCGTAATTCTGCATCCCTGAGGTGCTTAGCCACTGTGACCAAGGCTACGTCATCTGCAAAACCTATTATGGTGGAACCTTCTGGGAGTTGCAATCGCAGTATGCCGTCGTACATTACGTTCCATAGTAGTGGGCCCAGAACTGATCCCTGCGGGACATCACCTCGCACATTGTATGACATCTGTTTAGTGCCTGTGTTGTATCGTAGGACTCGATTCCGAAAGTAGTCCTCGGTTATATTCAATAGATAGTCAGGGACTCGAAAGTTAGAGAGCGCCTGTAGGATACGGCTCCAGTTTGCTGAGTTAAAAGCATTTCTAATATCAAGCGTAGTGATCAAAGAGTATTCTTTCCGGCCTCCCTTCCATCTTTGTCCCTCTATGGCCTTGGCAGCTATATCGATGACGGTGGATAGTGCATCGACTGTAGATTTGCATTTTCTGAATCCAAATTGTCGAGGGGAAAGGTCGCCATTAGCAGCAAGTGACTCTTCGATCCTGGCGCTGATTATCATATAGGCCTGTATGCTGACGGATCGTCTGGTGGCTTCTTTGGTTTCGGAATTAGCACAAGATTTTGTACCTTCCATTGATCCGGGAAGAAGCCTTCCTCCAGGCATTTATTAAAAACCTCTGCAAACTTATTTGGCTGCAGGACCAATGCTAGTTTCAGGGCAACATTTGGGATAGCGTCCGGGCCGGGGGCCTTGGTAGTCTGTAACCGGGAAGCAGCAGTAATAACCTCCTCAACACTAACAGGACGATCAACTATGGCCAAGTTGTGACATGGGGACCGTGGTGCAACAACCGATGTAGAAGGAAAGAGTGATTCAACAATGTGTTGCAGGCGTCCTTCATCAGGAGCAGCTGGTTTTACTGCCCGAAGTTTCCTATAAGCCAATCCCCAAATGTCGTTGTCTGCTGAGTCGCAGAGATCCAGAAAGGTTTGGCGTTTGCTGGCGGTAATTTGCTTTTTAAGGTCGCCTCTCCTTGCAGCATATAGTTGTTGCAGGACCTGGAAATTAGGTCTGCCTCTGGCCCTTTGGTAGCAACGTCTGGCTTTTAAGCACTTTTTCCTGGCATCTGCGATGGTATCGTTCCACCAATACACTGGAGCACGGTGCTTGCTATGGCCCCTTCGAATTGACATACTGGAGTCGCATGCCTGCGTCACTGCTTCCATCAAAACGCGTGAGCTGCTATCTGCATCGCCTGACAACTCAGGAATTGTCAGGGCTGAGGCAAATATGTTTGGATCGAACGTATCGGTTCTATACAATTTTGCACTAGTGTGCTGCCGCTTTTGAATTTGGGATTGCCGTCCGCCTATGTTACATATTATGGCCTGATGGTCACTACCAGTATATTGGCTGCAAAGACTCTATGTCGCTTACTGTGATAAATAGCTGCTAGCGAGTGTTATATCGATGACAGAGCCATACCCAGCGCGACTAAAAGTGTGTTCCGTCCCAGAGTTGAGTATAAGCAGGTCCAGAGTGGCCATAGCCTCCAACAGAGTTTGACCCCTGGCGTTGGTGGAGTTGCTGCCCCATTCAACTGACCAGGCATTAAAATCGCCCGCAATCAGCAGCTTCTGTTTTCCTCTAGCATCCGTTGCAATGCTATCCACCAAGCAGCATAGCAACTAATTATCCAAGTATCACCAGTTTTAACTCTGACGAATTCTTGCCCAGAGTAGGTAGCTTCCATAATTGGGGCGGTATTGCCACAAGCCCATATTGCAGCCTTTCCCGTTTTGTCGATTGCCCAGTTATTGCCTGAACCAATTCTATAAGGCTCGCTTAAAATAGCTAAATCAACATTGAGTTCTCTAACTGTCTGCTTCAAGAGGTCATAGGCCGCTGCGCAGTGGTTTAAATTCAGCTGCAAGATCTTCATTCTGCGGCTGATGGTGTAGCTCGGGCGTTAGCTAAAGGGCAGCTTTTGCTTCCTGCTATATGTTCCACATCCGATCTCTTGTGTGCTACGCAATTAAAGCAGTTTGGCTTGTTTTGGCATGCAGCGATTTTGTGGCCGGACTGCCCACACTTTATACAGCAGTTGGAGCTATCAGTAGTGTCATTGCACTTGGAGGCAGCGTGACCAAAATTAAGGCATCTGTAGCAACGTTTAACCCGCGCCCGAATACGGCAAATTGACCATCCTATCCTGATGGACTTAAGACTAAGTAATTTGCCTGCGACATCCTGTGTCACTGCAACGATCGCCGTTTGAGTTTCCCCATATGAAGGTCTCATCGCTTTGATTGAAACTTAAGCTGGACTTCTTGCCAAATGCAGTGGCTAATTCAGGACTGCCAGTAGTTGGTGCAACTGCCGCTGCTGTAGCTAGGCTGCTGAGCTGTGGTGACTCTCTTAGTTTTGGCCGCTTGCCGAGGATTGTCTCTTCGTTAAGATCGGTTCCGTCAAGACGGTATTGACGGTCCATCGATGCCGCACATTTTTCCATAATGCAATAATCAGTTGAATTCGTGTTTGAATGCAACGGATCGTAATGTCTCAAATTTAAAAACAGGGAGCCCAGAAGCGCCACCTGGCGGACTGGGACCTACCGACTAGCGCAGTTGACCAACACTATCGGCGATCAGCTGTTCAATGCCAACTTAAGAAGAAGTAGAACACAACAAAAATTGGTCTACTTAGAGAAATGCGGATAGTAAAATCTCACCCACACCAGCAAAATAGAGTCGAGAGAGGCGGGAGAAAGCAAAAAACCAAGCCCCGCGTCCCCCGATGGCGGCTGCAACGTTAGCGTCCGAATTGGCCCCGTAAAAACTTGGAACCCCAGCGGCGCCAACAAAGCACTGTTTTCCTGTGGCCAGGTATGTGTCTCAGCTTCAAATAGACCGATTTACTACTTTTGCTGACTTTTCAGTATTTCGCGATTTGATATGTGAGGCAACAGCGGAGCCACAACGAAAAATTCACTTGACTTCACTTGACCTCTCTATGTATGAGAGGTGTGTGAATGTGTTGTGCGTTGAGAAGTGTGTTGATGAGCCGTTGTTTAGGATGTGGAGGTTTGCATTTTGTAGGAATTTGTGAAGGGTTTTACCTCTCTTGTTTGGGTGTGGTGAACCCCAGCTATTATGCCAGCTGTTGAAATCTCCTACGATAATTTGATTGGTGTTGTTGTTTTGGTTGAGGGTGTTATTTAAAGATTTAAGGGAGAAATTCTTGTTAGGAGAAATGTAAATTGAGGTAATTTGGATTTTTGCTTTAGATTCAATTTCTACACTAAGGGATTCAAAATCTGTTTGGTTTATTTGGGTGTTTTGGATGGATTTGTGAACTAATATGGCTGTGCCGCCAAACCTGTTGGAAGCTGTATTGGTAAAAATTTGGTAGTTAATTGGGATGGGTATGGGTATGTGTTTGTTATAATAGTGTGTTTCTTGAAGGCATATTATTTGTGGTGAGTATTTTTGTACAATGGTCAGGAGTTCGTTATAGTTATTAGTGTATTATATATGTATTTTTTGGCTAGATAAGGTTTAATTTAATGAAGTTTGTTGTTTATATAGATTCGCTGTCGCTGTTGTTGGTCTGTTGATTTTTGGTTGGATTGAGTATGCTTTTTGTTTTTGTTTTTGTGGGTTTGAAATTTGTAGTAAGTGGGTTAGTTTTAGGGTCTTTAATAAAAATTCTTATTTTTAAATCTTTAGTTTGTTGTGATGAATATGTTGTATTTGGGTTACCGTCGGTTTCCATGTCCTCTGGTGTGACTTGGCTTTTATCCTGCGTTTGTTGTAGTGTTGTGGGCATTGTTACTTTTGTTGAGTTGGTTGGTAAGTTGTGTACGGTGGTTGCTGCTGGGGTGTGTTGTTTTTTGTGCGGTGCTTTGTGTGCGTGTGTTAAGATTCCTGGGTAGTGTGTTTGTTTTTTTTTTTTTTAATTCATTTTTATTACACAAGGACTGACTATTGATAGAATATATATATACGTTAACATTAATAATTAAATAAGTATAAATTTGGTTATCTATATAAATCAGTATAACTAAAAGTATAATAGTAGTATATCTAAGTAAAATATCTACAAAGTTAGGCGTAGTAGTGACAGCGGGCCCTTGCGAAACTTCCCATAGGGAATTGCATCACAAGGACGCTTGCTGCGTTTACTTTAACCTAGTCTAGGCGAAAAACGCGTGCTCTGCGTCGTCTGCCAGTCCACCGTTACAATTGGTGCAAATCGGGTTTGTCCCTTGGCCAAACCTCGCCAGGTAACTCTTAAAGCACCCGTGGCCGCTGAGTATCTGGGTCAGATGAAAGGTCACCTGACCATGTCTTCGTGTAACCCACTGTTTAATGTTGGGGATCAGGCGGTGCGTCCACCTGCCTTTGCTCGAGGCGTCCCATCTGGTTTGCCAGGTGCTCAGACTGTGCTCCCTTGCAGTTGCTTTAGCCTGACGCTTCGGAGTGCCGTTACTTATGGCATCTGCTACGGCTTTAACTTCGTCCACCAGTAAGTCTATTGGAATTGTTCCGGCGATGACACTTGCCGCGTCATATGAGACGGTGCGAAAAGCACAACATATTCTCAAAGCACTTATCCTGTAGGTGGCCTTGATTCCACGGGCATAGCTTCCAACATGTATTGCTGGCGCCCATATCTGAGCACTGCACATGACGATGGATTTCACCACGCTGCTAAGCAGTAACCTCCTCTCTTGCTTTGGGCCACGAGTATTAAGCAGAATTCTCGCCAGAGCTCTGTTCGACTCCGCTGCCTTGCTTTGGGTGTAGGCCAGATGCTCTCGAAAGCATAACCTCGTTCACCTTAGCAGTTTCAACAGCCTTCCTACTGCTGATGAGCACAGCCTCTGTCTTGTGCGATGTCAAAGTTAGTCCGACTGAACTAAGCCAGTTACCAATAGCTGAAATAGAGGCATCAGCGTTTTCTTTAGTGGAGCGTAGGTCCTTGACAACGACGACAACTGCGACATCGTCTGCATATCCTACGAGTTCGCACCCGCTCGGTAGAGGTACACGGAATACACTATCGTACATCAGGTTCCACAGCAAGGGACCCAGTACTGAGCCATGTGGGACACCTGCCGAAATATCATATAAAATATGGCCCTTGTCTGTGCTGCATTTCAGTTTCTGGCCTTCGAAATAGCTTCAGATGATTGCGCCAAGGTATTCTGGAACTCCTTTACTCCGCAGGGCGTCCAGAATACAACCCCAGTCGGCCGAGTTAAAGGCGTTTTTAACATCTAAGGTAATCACCAGACAGTAGTTCTTAGCGCCGCCTTTCCATCGGGATCCTTCAATTGCTTTGGAGGCTATAATCACAAATCTTCGGATTGCGTCCAGTGTGGACCTCGAGCGTCTGAAGCCGTATTGATTGTGGCTAAGTCCGCCGTTATCGCTTAGCTCCATCAGCTGCTGCTGTTACGTTGCTGTGGAGCTTTACGCAAGTTACAGAAAAATTTGCAGATCTGGCCACCTTCGCTAACAGCTGTTCATCCAAGTGACAGGCGGGAGTGCCCGTAAAGATTGGAGATTATTGAAGCTGAATTCTCTGCTCTTGTTGGCTACACACCAGGACGGTGTAAGGTACCTTCTTCGGACGGGGTACAATTCTCAGTCTTATGGGGTCCACATACAAGACATTTATTTGTTGCCGAGACCCTTAAGTAACGCGACGTGGTTTGGTCGTTGCTTCATTCCGCTTCTAGACCCGAAAGTATTATCCAGCGGGAGTATGGTCCACGCCTAAATAACGCAGCTCGATTTGGTGGGAGGGAGATCCACTTCCAAAAGCGAGCGAGTCCCTGTTGAGGGGGGAAGCGGGGCGAGTATCGACGCGCGTGACCCTAAACTCAATGCGAAACGTAAAGAGGTTGAGAAAAAGGGGGGAAGGGTATATGAAACAATCTGCGGGTAAGTCGATCCCCTGCGACCGTATCAAGATGGGGGGTCTGTGTTAGGTATTAATCCGGACACTGTCGGAGATTCCCTTGTCGTGGCGGGAAGGTGATCCTCGCCAGGTTTAGGAATTTCCGGTTAATGTGACCGGGATTAGTACGGAGAGGGAGGGGGCGAAATCTAGTTGGGAGTGTCGTCCACCACTAGTTCCTTAGTGCCTATTAGTATGTGTTGAAGGGGGAAGGGGGGGGAAAGGGGTAGATTACGATCACAAATTAGTTTAATTTTTTTTTTCTCCTTTAAAAAAGAACAATCATTTAATTCCCCTTTTCTTTTGTAATTGCCTTTCACATTTTTATTATTTGTATTCGGTTAGTATTTACTTTCGTACTTTTAAATTAAACAAAATACCGTGGTCTAATTTACCGCACCTTGGCCGTATCCGATTATACAAAACAACAAAAGATTTTTTTTTCTTACCGCTTCACTTCGCTAACTTTGACCACTTATTATTTTTCCAAGAAAAAAAAACACAAAAAAAAAACTTTATTTCTCCTTTTGGCAATTCCACGGAATTCGACTTGACGTTTTACTTTTTCTTATTTCACCGTACTACTTTTATGCTTCCACTCTCAACTGTGGCGGTCACTCACTAACTCACTCCGCCGCCACGCTTGCGCCCAAGTAAACTTTTTTTTCAAAATTGAGTAACTTCGCCGCTGATCATATTGGCTTCTCGTAATCGTTTTTTTAGTTCAATTCGCCACTCATTATCGGTTTCCGTGATAAACCGACCCGGGATCTAAACCACCCCTAAAAATTGGCGCGCAAGCATTTAAATTCAAATTTCTAACGGACCTTCGATGGCCGAGTATTTATATATTTTTAAAAAAAAAAACCAATTCCTTAAACCTAGATGCCTCCAGTGGCTGAGTATAATGTAAAAATGATAAATGTGCGGCGTGACATTTTTCACGTCGTCACACCCCCCTTTCTTCCAGCGGTTCTCCTTCCCTCCTTAGTCGTCGCATGCTGTCTATCGTCGTCGGATGACCACGAGACTACCTCCTCCTCGGACGGTCACTCGATACTCTGCCGTGGCGGTGACGTAGCCGAAGCGAGCCCGTCGGTTTGTGCTGCCGCGGGACAACGCCCTCCTTTGGATTAAGGCTAAATCCGTCGCAGGCATAGTTCGCAATTCCGGGGGCACCACCCAATTCACAGGCACTTCAACCTGCCGATCGGCCGTTGTGGGCATGTCGATCTCGGATGGGGCCGGAGTTTCTTCGTCGAAAAGGCGGGCGATTTCGTCTACCCATCCCTGTTGGTCTTCATTACCCAAAACGCTGTCCAGCACGTTCTCCTCCCACTCTGAAAGAGGCTCGTTCGTTGGGGTTGTCGGCCCAGCTCGAGGGACTAAGGCATGATCGGCTTCAGCGGCATCCTCAGTGGCGAGTGAACCGGTGAGATGGTCCGAACGTGCGCCCTCCAAAATGGGCTCCTCAATGGGATATTCCACCCTCTCCACGGCCCGGAAGCCGGTGGGGCGATCTGATTGGGACGGAACGTGGCATGGTTCCGGTATGAAGGGTTCCTCCACGTAGGGCTCCTCAGCCCGCATCTCCGGAGCTTGGATGATGACGGTGGTGAGCTCGGCTCTCATGCAAACGACGCAACCATCCCGTCGGTATGCGAAGTTCTCTTCGCCATGGAATACAAAGTGGCGATATCCCGGAGGACTCGGGGGTTCTTCGTCCTCAGATGCATTACGAGGGGCTTCGTCGGATTCTTCTGATGGATCAAACCCGCTGGCGCACTGCGAAGACGCATCATATTCCGGAGATTCCGGCTCGTACGACGAAAATAGCGAGTCTGGAGTCCGACTGTTCGCTGGGAAGGGCACGGTATCCGAAGAGCTGTCGTCTATCACTATAATTTCATCCATCTGTGAAGTAGGAGTTGGGTTACCCTTTCTGTTACTTCTTGCCTAGCCTATTGTCTCCCCTGCCTTAGGTGCGGTTTACATTGTTGAGGTTAGAAGATTAAAATTATATTACATTAACAAGCTTAAAATCTAACTTAAGGGAAGCCGATCCATTCGACTTATTCGTCCTCTGGGGTTTCTTCGTGCACTTCGTCTTCATCTTCGAGAGAGGCCCGGTCGTGATAGGGCTTAACTTGTGAGACGTGAGCGACTCTTCCTTGTCGCTCTCCAGGTCGTCTTAACCGGATTATGTTGGGTGAAATGAACTTTACCACCCGGAATGGCCCATCGAACTTGGGCGCTAGCTTTGCGGCAAATCCTTCCGACGCGTTAGACAATTGATGACGTCGACACAACACCCAAGACTGCAGGGTCGGTTTCCATTCCCTACGCCGTAGGTTATAATACCTTCCCTGGTCACGGGAGGCACGTTGGAGATTTCCCGACACTATGCGAAAGATCTCGCCCAATCTGTTTGCTCTTTCCTCTGGACTTTGTTGTAGAGTACCCGAACCTGGAGTTACCTCGTCGTAAAAAGTGTTTGGTAGCCTGGGCTCTCGTCCGTGCATTAAGAACGCGGGGGTATAACCCGTAGAGTCGGAAACACTCGAATTAATGGCTAACATAATTTCCGATAGCTTCTGATCCCAGGTTTGATGTTCTTCCATGACCATTTGTGCCATCATCGTTTTTATCGTTCGATTAGAACGCTCCGTAGGATTACTTTGGGGACTGTATGGGGCGGTATGTTGCAATTCCACACCGAGAGAATTCATCATAGATGTGAAGGAACGGCTGGTGAATTGGGTGCCGTTGTCACATACAAACATCTTGGGGATCCCGAAACGAGCAAGAATGTGCTCCCTGAAAGCCTTCTGTAGGCTGGCTGCCGTAGCTTTCCTAAGGGGTATGAGTTCTATCCACTTGGAGAATGCGTCATGGAACACCAGTAACATCGTATTCCCGTGAGTCGAACGAGGTAGAGGGCCTATGAAATCTGCGCACAAAATCTCCATTGGTTCCGCTGACCGCCGAGTAAGCATCTTTCCGGCTGGTTTGACCTGAGGACCCTTGTACTTTTGGCAAGATTCACACCCTCTCACATATTTAGATATGTCGCGTAACATGCCTGGCCAATAATAACGTTGCATCGCTTTTGTCACTGTTTTCCTTATGCCCAGATGTCCGGCAGAGGGGACATCGTGGCACTCTTGCAATATCCTTATGCGATCCTCGCTGGCGACGCACAACTTCCACGGATAATGGTCATCATCATCTGCTCGATGTCCGATATTTCGATACAGCTGACCATTTTCTTGCGCGTAATCGGCGTATTTCTCGGGTTCCTCCTTTACCCTGATCATTATACGACTTATCCATTTACATTCGGGGGCCATGCCGCGAATCTGTCGCAAGGCTTCTCGGGGTTGTCTTGAGAGGGTGTCTGCTAGTACATTCAATTGACCTTTCCGGTACCGTATATCGAATTTGTACTGCTGCAACTCCAAGGCCCAACGGGCTACCCGTCCTGATGGCGATTGAATCGAGTTGAGCCATCGTAACGCCATATGGTCGGTAATCACCTCAAAGCGGTATCCTTCCAGGTAGCATCGCATCTTCCGAATGGCCCAGACAATGGCCAAACATTCCTTTTCTGTAGTAGTATAGTTTTCTTCAGCCGCTATCAAACTGTTCATGTCCATCTATCTCCTGAGTTAGAACTGCTCCTAAACCGACATCGCTGGCATCCGTTTGTAGGACGAACTTCTGCCCAAAGTCCAGGCACGCTAAGACTGGGGCTGAGGTAAGGCATTCTTTGAGCTGTGTAAAA
The DNA here is from genome assembly GCA_018903615.1 of Drosophila neocordata. Classification (NCBI taxonomy): domain Eukaryota; kingdom Metazoa; phylum Arthropoda; class Insecta; order Diptera; family Drosophilidae; genus Drosophila; species Drosophila neocordata. The sequence continues at coordinate 5,515,643 of JAEIGI010000006.1, read as the reverse complement.
GCTTTCTCCTGTTCGGTTCCCCAGCTCCATCGTTTGCCCTTTTTCAGAAGACTAGTTATGGGCTGACAAATGGTCGAGAAGTTGGGTACAAAACGACGATACCACGAGGCCATTCCCAGACATTGACGGAGTTCCTTAACGTTGGACGGGGGCTTCAAGTCTCGTACGGCGGCAACTTTGTCGGGGTCGGTATGTATTCCTTGATCGCTAATTACGTGACCCAAGTATGTCAGTTTCTTCTGAAAGAAAACGCATTTCTCCTTATTAATGCGTAAATTTGCTCGATGTAGTCTCCTTAACACTTCCATCAAATTAGCCATGTGTTCGTCCAGTGTCGACCCAATCACGATAATGTCGTCCAAGTAAGCGAAGGCATGGGGTTCCATATCTGCACCGATGACACTATCGAGCGCCCTCTGGAATGTTGCACTGGCCGAATGTAACCCAAACGGCATTACCTTCCAGTGATATAGTCCACGGCCGGGGACTGTAAAGGCGGTACATTCTCGACTCTCATTGGCTAAGGGAATCTGCCAGTACCCATTCTTCAGGTCCAACGACGAAATATATCGGGCTTGTCTTAACTTCTCCAAGATATGGTGTATTCGGGGTACGGGATAGGCATCTTTTACTGAATTGGCATTGAGTTGCCTATAGTCGACACACATTCGCCATTTTCCATTTTTCTTCTTTACTAGAACGATTGGTGCGCTGTGTGGACTGTGTGAGGGTTCGATGGCGTCCTCTTGAAATAGTTCCTGAATCTGGGTATCAATTATCTTTTGCATGGCCGGGTTCTTAGGAAAATATCTTTGCTTCATAGCTTTATTTTCCTTCAAAGTTATATTATGTTCCGCTATATTAGTTACTCCTGAAAGCTTATCAAACTTGGCTAACTTAGAATGCCGGTAAAGAGTCCTGATCAGGATCCGCGTCCTCTGCCTTTTCCTTGTCATCGCCGCCATCACCTCCTACAGCGCTTGTAAAATCGACGAGCTCCTCCTGTTTTGCCTCGGCAGCCAACTTTTCCGGCGTCTTCTGTTCCCGCATCAAGGGGTCGAGCTCTTCCTGCGGTGCCGCTTCAACGATTTCCTCTTTCTTCTTGATATCGTACTTATCGCGTATGTCCTGCCTCATCTTTTTACGCTCCTCCTCCATTTTCCGGTGCTTCTCCTTGCATCGCTCTTCAGCCTCACGTATGGCCTCCTGATGGTCTCTCTCCTCCTTCTCATTATTTGTATCCGCTTCGATCTGCTTGAATACCTCTGTCAGTTTTTTAACTCCCTGGGTCGATTCTTGTTTGCTCTCCTTTCCTTGTTTACTCTCCGTTCCTCGTTTGCGCCTTGTACATAGAGTGTTCCCCGTTCCAATTTCACTGTCTTTCCCTCGGTAATGTTTCCGGGGGATATTGGACATAGTTGGTACGTCTACCTTAAGAGTCCGTGTGGGTGCATTCCCTCCTTGTAGTCTCTGATCCGCTCGCGCGAGATCGTTCACTGTCACCTCAGTAGGTGAATGTTTTGGTATTTCCGTGACCTGTAACTCTGGAGTATTCGACGTAGGCGTCTCCCTCGGTTTAAGTCGGGTATCTTCCTCCTTCTCCGTTTCCTTATGTAGTACCAAAGAAGCCTGACCTATCTGAATCCGGGTCTCCATGGCTTGCAAAAAGTCCATGCCTAAAATTACGGGGTCCAACATAGTAGGCATCACCAGAAATGGCATGATAACGCTCTTTCCAGCCAACTGAACTCTAATCCGCAATAGCCGTGTAATTTCCATTTTGGATCCATTAGCCAGGGAAACGGTAGTGCGTATGTCCAGCCATTCTCCGACATCCGCGACTGCCTGTGCCAATTCTCCACAAATAAAACTTCTCGTAGCTCCTGTATCCAATGTAGCCGTAGCTACAAGATCTCCTACCTGTATCCGAGCCACCACCCTTCCGCCGATCTCCCGCAAGTTGGTATCTATTGTCTGGGCGCTAATGTGGTGGTCGCTTCCCTGGCCCTCTCTAGGGAGACGACCTCTGTCGTTTCCCGCTGGACTTCGTCGGCAACATTCGAACGATGTAACATTTCTTCGACCACATTCCCAACAGAATTTGACGGGTTCGTTGCGACACTCTCGACTCATGTGACCCAACCGTCCACAGCGATGACATGCACGGCGTACATCCGCAATCGGTTCGGATCCGCGTCCTGTCGAGTTATTTACTGTAGAGAGAGAGTGGTGAGCTTCCGGCCTTGGACCAGAATCTCTAAAAGGGTTACGTTGAGGAGGGGAAGTGGGATAACGGGGCCGGGTAGCCTCGATTCTCGCCTGCTGCGAACGTGACATTTCCTGACGTTTGACATTTTCATATTCCGTAGCCATCTCAGTAAGCTCACTCAATGTATGGAACTCGTGCCTGCGTATGTAGAGACGGTATTCCGGGGAAGAGTTTTCGTATATCCGATACAACTCTTGTGTCGGACCGTAGCCCGCATGGTGCATAAGTGTTCTTAACTCAATAACGTAGTCCTTGAATGATTCTCCTTTCCTTTGAGTGCGCTCTCTTATCTGGTCTTCTAGCCTTTCAAAGTAGTGGGGGGTCAAGAAGAAGCTTAGGAATTCTTTCCTAAACGCGTTCCACGTGGCATCATGTAACCTACTGGTTCGGAACCACCGAGCAGCCTTGCCGGTGAACACTTCTGACATCGTTCGGGGAATCCGTTCCCGGTCGAGTCCGTATGTCTCGACTTTCTCCAAAATTTCCTCTATGAAGGACAAAGGATCCTCCGAACCATCAAAACGTAATCCCCCACTTACGGACGCGATCAGGGAGACTGGAATAAGGCTCCGAAATTATAGGGGGCGATCGGGGGGTGGCAAGATTCTCTCTGGTCATATCTTCAAAACGCCATTCCGGCGTCAAAAATCCTGTTCCCACCGGTGGCAGTTCTAGGGAATCCGCGGCTTCCGTTTCCGTCGCGGGGCGATCAGGGGCTCTCATTCTCTGGGCTGATCTACTATAATACACCTCAAGTTCGGAGAGACGCGTCCAAACAGTTTTTGGAAGCTCTTGGGTCGTCATCCAGGACTCGAAATTTTTACGGGCGTCTTCAACGCGGCATTCGGCGTTAAAGCCGAATTCACTGGCCAAGGAGGCCAGCTCATCTTTGCGTCGGGTATAAATCCAACGAACGCCTACCCCTGGATTCTTAATTTTAACGACTGTTTCGTACTCACCAGTATCTTCACCTTGACACGGTTCGTCATTTGACGCCATCATTTTGATTCTCTTCGAGCTTTTCTTTCTATCGTATTTTATTTATTTTTGCACGCGGCGAACACGACACGCGATTTTAAACGATTGCGACCAACCACGAGACGGGGCTTTAATCCGTCCGGTATTCACCCGCGTCTGGACTCTCGGGGGTACAATTCTCAGCCTTATGGGGTCCACATACAAGACATTTATTTGTTGCCGAGACCCTAAAGTAACGCGACGTGGTTTGGTCGTTGCTTTGTCCCGCCTCTTGACCCGAAAGTATTATCCAGCGGGAGTAGGGTCCACGCCTGAATAACGCAGCTCGATTTGGTGGGAGGGAGATCCACTTACAAAAGCGAGCGGGTCCCTGTTGAGGGGGGAAGCGGGGCGAGTATCGACGCGCGTGACCCTAAACTCAATGCGAAACGTAAAGAGGTTGTGAGGCGGGGTGTATAAAACAATCTGCGGGTAAGTCGATCCTCTGTGACCGTATCAAGATGGGGGTCTGTGTTAGGTATTAATCCGGACACTGTCGGGATTCCTTTGTCGTGGCGGGAAGGTGATCCTCGCCAGGTTTAGGAATTTCCGGTTAATGTGACCGTGATTAGTACGGAGAGGGAGGGGGCGAAATCTAGTTGGGAGTGTCGTCCACCACTAGTTCCTTAGTGCCTATTAGTATGTGTTGAAGGGGGAAGGGGGGGGAAAGGGGTAGATTACGATCACAAATTAGTTTAATTATTTTTTTCTCCTTAAAAAAAAAACAATCATTTAATTCCCCTTTTCTTTTGTAATTGCCTTTCACATTTTTATTATTTTTATTCGGTTAGTATTTACTTTCGTACTTTTAAATTAAACAAAGTACCGTGGTCTAATTTACCGCACCTTGGCCGTATCCGATTATACAGAACAACAAAAGATTTTTTTTTCTTACCGCTTCACTTCGCTAACTTTGACCACTTATTATTTTTCCAAGGAAAAAAAAACACAAAAAAACTTTATTTCTCCTTTTGGCAATTCCACGGAATTGGACTCGATGTTTCACTTTTTCTTATTTCATCAACTGTGGCGGTCACTCACTAACTCACTCCGCCGCCACGCTTGCGCCCAAGTAAACTTTTGTTTCAAAATTGAGTAACTTCGCCGCTGATCATATTGGCTTCTCGTAATCGTTTTTAGTTCAATTCGACACTCATTATCGGTTTCCGTGATAAACCGACCCGGAATCTAAACCACCTCTAAAAATTGGCGCGCAAGCATTTTAATTCAAATTCCTAACGGACATTCAATGGGCGTATATTTATATATATATTTTAAAAAAAAAAAAAACCAATTCCTTAAACCTAGTTGCCTCCAGTGGCTGAGTATAATGTATAATGATAAATGTGCGGCGTGACATTTTCACGTCGTCACACCCCCCCTTTCTTACAGCGATTCTCCTTCCCTCCTTAGCCGTCGCATGTTGTCTATCGTCGTCGGATGACCACGAGACTACCCCCTCCTCGGACAGTCACTCGATACTCTGCCGTGGCGGTGACTAGCCGAAGCGAGCCCGTCGGTTTGTGCTGCCGCGGGACAACGCCCTCCTTGGATTAAGGCTAAATCCGTCGCAGGCATAGTTCGCAGTTCCGGGGGCACCACCCAATTCACAGGCACTTCAAACTGCCGATCGGCCGTTGTGGGCATGTCGATCTCGGATGGGGCCGGAGTTTCTTCGTCGAAAAGGCGGGCGATTTCGTCTACCCATCCTTGTTGGTCTTCATCACCCAAAACGCTGTACAGCACATTCTCCTTCCACTCTGAAAGAGGCTCGTTCGTTGGGGTTGTCGAGCCAACTCGAGGGACTATGGCATGATCGGCCTCAGCGGCATCCTCAGTGGCGAGTGAACCGGTGAGATGGTCCGAACGAGCGCCCTCCAAAATGGGCTCTACCATGGGATATTCCACCCTCTCCACGGCCCGGAAGCCGGTGGGGCGATCTGATTGGGACGGAATGTGGCATGCTTCCGGTATGAAGGGTTCCTCCACGTATGGCTCCTCAGCCCGCATCTCCGGAGCTTGGATAATGGCGGTGGTGAGCTCGACTCTCATGCAAACGACGCAACCATCCCGTCGGTATGCGAAGTTCTCTTCGCCATGGAATACGAAGTGGTGATATCCCGGAGGACTCGGGGGTACTTCGTTCTCAGATGCATTACGAGGGGCTTCGTCGGATTTTTCGTATGGATCAAACCCGCTGGCGCACTGCGAAGACGCTTCCTATTCCGTAGATTCCGGCTCGTACGACGAAAATAGCGAGTCTGGAGTCCGACTGTTCGCTGGGAAGGGCACGGTATCCGAAGCGCTGTCGTCTATCACTATAATTTCATCCATCTGTGAAGTAGGAGATGGGTTACCCTTTCTGTTACTTCTTCCCTAGCCTATTGTCTCCCCTGCTTAAGGTGCGGTTTACATTGTTGAGGTTAGAAGATTAAAATTATGGTACATTAACAAGCTTAAAATCTAACTTAAGGGAAGCCGATCCATTCGACTTATTCGTCTTCTGGGGTTTCTTCGTGCACTTCGTCTTCATCTTCGAGAAAGGCCCGGTCGTGATAGGGCTTAACTTGTGAGACGTGAGCGACTCTTCCTTGTCGCTCTCCAGGTCGTCTTAACCGTACTATGTTGGGTGAAATGAACTTTACCACACGGAATGGCCCATCGAACTTGGGCGCTAGCTTTGAGGCAAATCCTTCCAACGCGCAGGATCGCTACGCCGTAGGTTATAATACCTTCCCTGGTCACGGGAGGCACGTTGGAGATTTCCCGACACTATGTGAAAGATCTCGCCCAATCTGTTTGCTCTTTCCTCTGGACTTTGTTGTAGAGTACCCGAACCTGGAGTTACCTCGTTGAAAAAGTGTTTGGTAGCCTGGGCTCTCGTCCGTGCATTAAGAACGCGGGGGTATAACCCGTAGAGTCGGAAACACTCGAATTAATGGCTAACATAATTTCCGATAGCTTCTGATCCCAGGTTTGATGTTCTTCCATGACCATTTGTGCCATCATCGTTTTTATCGTTCTATTAGAACGCTCCGTAGGATTACTTTGGGGACTGTATGGGGCGGTATATGTCAATTCCACACCGAGGGAATTCATCATAGATGTGAAGGAACGGCTGGTGAATTGGGTGCCGTTGTCACATACAAACATCTTGGGGATCCCGAAACGAGCAAGAATGTGCTCCCTGAAAGCCTTCTGTAGGCTGGCTGCCGTAGCTTTCCTAAGGGGTATGAGTTCTATCCACCTGGAGAATGTGTCATAGAACACCAGTAACATCGTATTCCCGTGAGTCGAACGAGGTAGAGGGCCTATGAAATCTGCGCACAAAATCTCCATTGGTTCCGCTGACCACCGAGTAAGCATCTTTCCGGCTGGTTTGACCTGAGGACTCTTGTACTTTTGGCAAGATTCACACCCTCTCACATATTTAGATATGTCGCGTAACATGCCTGGCCAATAATAACGTTGCATCGCTTTTGTCACTGTTTTCCTTATGCCCAGATGTCCGGCAGAGGGGACATCGAGGCACTCTTGCAATATTCTTATGCGATCCTTGCTGGCGACGCACAACTTCCACCGATAATGGTCATCATCATCTGCTCGATATCCGATATTTCGATACAGCTGACCATTTTCTTGCGCGTAATCGGCGTATTTCTCGGGTTCCTCCTTTACCCTGGTCATCATACGACTTATCCATTTGCATTTGGGGGCCTCGGCGCGAATCTGTCGCAAGGCTTCTCGGGGTTGTCTTGAGAGGGTGTCTGCTAGTACATTCAATTGACCTTTCCGGTACCGTATTCGACATACGGTACTGCTGCAACTCCAGGGCCCAACGGGCTACCCGTCCTGATGGCGATTGAATCGAGTTGAGCCATCGTAACGCCATATGGTCGGTAATCACCTCAAAGCGGTATCCTTCCAGGTAGCATCGCATCTTCCGAATGGCCCAGACAATGACCAAACATTCCTTTTCTGTAGTAGTATAGTTTTCTTCAGCCGCTATCAAACGACGGCTGGCATAAGCAATCACCCGTTCATGTCCATCTATCTCCTGAGTTAGAACTGCTCCTACACCGACATCGCTGGCATCCGTTTGTAGGACGAACTTCTGCCCAAAGTCCGGGCACGCTAAGACTGGGGCTGAGGTAAGGCATTCTTTGAGCTGTGTAAAAGCTTTCTCCTGTTCGGTTCCCCAGCTCCATCGTTTGCCCTTTTTCAGTAGACTAGTTATGGGCTGACAAATGGTCGAGAAGTTGGGTACAAAACGACGATACCACGAGGCCATTTCCAGACATTGACGGAGTTCCTTAACGTTGGACGGGGGCTTCAAGTCTCGTACGGCGGCAACTTTGTCGGGATCGGTATGTATTCCTTGATCGCTAATTACGTGACCCAAGTATGTCAGTTTCTTCTGAAAGAAAACGCATTTCTCCTTATTAATGCGTAAATTTGCTCGATGTAGTCTCCTTAACACTTCCATCAAATTTGCCATGTGTTAGTCCAGTGTCGACCCGATCACGATAATGTCGTCCAAGTAAGCGAAGGCATGGGGTTCCATATCTGCACCGATGACACTATCGAGCGCCCTCTGGAATGTCGCACTGGCCGAATGTAACCCAAACGGCATTACCTTCCAGTGATATAGTCCACGGCCGGGGACTGTAAAGGCGGTACATTCTCGACTCTCATTGGCTAAGGGAATCTGCCAGTACCCATTCTTCAGGTCCAACGACGAAATATATCGGGCTTGTCTTAACTTCTCCAAGATATGGTGTATTCGGGGTACGGGATAGGCATCTTTTACTGAATTGGCATTGAGTTGCCTATAGTCGACACACATTCGCAATTTTACATTTTTCTTCTTTACTAGAACGATTGGTGCGCTGTGTGGACTGTGTGAGGGTTCGATGGCGTCCTCTTGAAGTAGTTACTGAATCTGGGTATCAATTATCTTTTGCATGGCCGGGTTCTTAGGAAAATATCTTTGCTTCATAGCTTTATTTTTCCTTCAAAGTTATATTATGTTCCGCTATATTAGTTACTCCCGAAAGCTTATCAAACTTGGCTAACTCAGCCTCTAGGCGTGTTTGAATGGATGCCGGTAAAGAAACCTGTCCAGGATCCGCGTCCTTTGCCTTTTCCTTGTCATCGCCGCCATCACCTCCTACAGCGCCTGTAAAATCGTCGAGCTCCTCCTGTTCTGCCTCGGCAGCCAACTCTTCCGGCGTCTTCTTTTTCCGCATCAAGGAGTTGTTCTCTTCCTGCGGTGCCGCTTCAACGATTTCCTCTTTCTTCTTGATATCGTACTTATCGCGTATGTCCTGCCTCATCTTTTTACGCTTCTCCTCCATTTTCCGGTGCTGCTCCTTGCGTCGCTCTTCAGCCTCACGTATGGCCTCCTGACGCTCTCTCTCCTCCTTCTCATTATTTGTTTCCGCTTCGATCTGCTTGAATACTTCTGTCCTTTTCTGAACTCCATGGGTCGATTCTTGTGTGCTCTCCTTTCCTTGTTTACTTTCCGTTCCTCGTTTGCGCCTTGTACATAAAGTGTTCTTCGTCCCAATTTCAATGTCTTTCCCTTGGCAATGCTTCCCGGGGATATTGGACATAGTTGGTACGTCCACGTGTGGGTGCATTCCCTTCTTGTAGTCTCTGATCCGCTCGCGCGAGATCGTTCACTGTCACCTCAGTAGGTGAATGTTTTGGCATTTCCGTGACCTGTAACTCTGGAGTATTCGACGTAGGCGTCTCCCTCGGTTTAAGTCGGGTATCTTCCTCCTTCTCCGTTTCCTTATGTAGTACCAAAGAAGCCTGACCTATCTGAATCCGGGTCTTTATGGCTTGCAAAAGTCCATGCCTAAAATTACGGGGTCCAACATAGTAGGCATTACCAGAAATGGCATGATAACGCTCTTTTCAGCCAACTGAACTCTAATCCGCAATAGCCGTGTAATTTCCATTTTAGATCCATTAGCCAGGGAAACGGTAGTGCGTATGTCCAGCCATTCTCCGACATCCGCGACTCCTCTCCACTCGACGACTCTCCACAAATAAAACTTCTCGTGGCTCCTGTATCCAATGTAGCCGTAGCTACGAGATCTCCTACCTGATCTCTCCGAGCCACCACCCTTCCGCCGATCTCCCGCAAGTTAGTATCTATTGTCTGGGCGCTAATGTGGTGGTCGCTTCCCTGGCCCTCTCTAGGGAAGGACCTCTGTCGTTTCCTGCTAGACTTCGTTAGCAACATTCGAACTACGTAACATTTCTTTGACCACATTCCCAACAGAATTTGACGGATTCGTTGCGACACTCTCGACTCATGTGACCCAACCGTCCACAGCGATGACATGCACGGCGTACATCCGCAATCGGTTCGGATTCGCGTCCTGTCGAGTAGAGAGAGAGTGGTGAGGTTCCGGCCTTGGACCAGAATCTCTAAAAGGGTTACGTTAAGGAGGGGAAGTGGGATATCGGGGCCGGGTAGCCTCGTTTCTCGCCTGCTGCGAACGTGACATTTCCTGACCTTTGACATTTTCATATTCCGTAGCCATCTCAGTAAGCTCACTCAATGTATGGAACTCGTGCCTGCGTATGTAGAGACGGTATTCCGGGGAAGAGTTTTCGTATATCCGACACCACTCTTGTGTCGGACCGTAGCCCGCATGGTGCATAAGGGTTCTAAACTCAATAACGTAGTCCTTAAAAGATTCTCCTTTCCTTTGAGTGCGCTCTCTTATCTGGTCTTCTAGCCTTTCAAAGTAGTGGGGGGTCAAGAAGAAGCTTAGGAATTCTTTCCTAAACGCGTTCCACGTGGCGTCATGTAACCTACTGGTTTGGAACCACCGAGCAGCCTTGCCGGTGAACACTTCTGACATCGTACGGGGAATCCGTTCCCGGTCGAGGCCGTAAGTCTCGACTTTCTCCAATATTTCCTCTATGAAGGACAAGGGATCCTCCGAACCATCAAAACGTAACCCCCACTTACGGACGCAATCAGGGAGACTAGAATAAGGCTCCGAAATTATAGAGGCGATCAGGGGGTCGCAAGATTCTCTCTGGTCATATCTTCAAAATGAACCGCTCGATTTGTTCTTTGGGGACTTACCCCGGCGTACGGACATTAAGTCGTCCGTCCCATTCCGGCGTCAAAAATCCTGTTGCCGCCGGTGGCAATTCTAGGGAATCAGGGGCTCTCATTCTCTGGGCTGATCTACTATGATACACCTCAAGTTCGGAGAGACGCGTCCAAACAGTTTTTGGAAGCTCTTGGGTCGTCATCCAGGACACGAAATTTTTACGGGCGTCTTCAACGCGGCATTCGGCGTTAAAGCTGAATTCACTGGCCAAGGAGGCCAGCTCATCTTTGCGTTGGGTATAAATCCAACGAACGCCTACCCCTAGATTCTTAATTTTAACGACTGTTTCGTACTCACCAGTATCTTCACCTTGACATGGTTCATCATTTGACGCCATCATTTTGATTCTTTTCCAGCTTTTCTTTCTATCGTATTTTATTTATTTTTGCACGCGGCGAAGACGACACGCGATTTCAAACGATTGCGACCAACCACGAGACGGGGCTTTAATCTGTCCGATATTTACCCGCGTCTACACTCTCCAGTCCCTGCTCGGGCGCCACTTGTAAGGTACCTTCTTCGGACGGGGTACAATTCCCAGTCTTATGGGGTCCACATACAAGACATTTATTTGTTGCCGAGACCCTTAAGTAACGCGACGTGGTTTGGTCGTTGCTTCATTCCGCTTCTAGACCCGAAAGTATTATCCAGCGGGAGTATGGTCCACGCCTAAATAACGCAGCTCGATTTGGTGGGAGGGAGATCCACTTCCAAAAGCGAGCGGGGCCCTGTTAAGGGGGGAAGCGGGGCGAGTATCGACGCGCGTGACCCTAAACTCAATGCGAAACGTAAAGAGGTTGAGAAAAAGGGGGGAAGGGTATATGAAACAATCTGCGGGTAAGTCGATCCCCTGCGACCGTATCAAGATGGGGGGTCTGTGTTAAGTATTAATCCGGACACTGTGGAGATTCCCTTGGCGTGGCGGGAAGGTGATCCTCGCCAGGTTTAGGAATTTCCGGTTAAGGTGACCGGGATTAGTACGGAGAGGGAGGGTGCGAAATCTAGTTGGGAGTGTCGTCCACAACTAGTTCCTTAGTGCCTATTAGTATGTGTTAAAGGGGGAGGGGAGGGGGAAGGGGTAGATTACGATCACAAATTAGTTTATATTTTTTTTTCTTAAAAAAAAAAAAAAACACAATCATTTAATTCCCCTTTTCTTTTGTAATTGCCTTTCACATTTTTATTATTTTTATTCGGTTAGTATTTACTTTCGTACTTTTAAATTAAACAAAGTACAGTGGTCTAATTTACCGCACCTTGGCCGTATCCGATTATACAAAACAACAAAAGATTTTTTTTTCTTACCGCTTCACTTCGCTAACTTTGACCACTTATTATTTTACCAAGAAAAAAAAAACACAAAAAAAAAAGCCTTATTTCTCCTTTTGGCAATTCCACGGAATTCGACTTGACGTTTTACTTTTTCTTATTTCACCGTACTACTTTTATGCTTCCACTCTCAACTGTGGCGGTCACTCACTAACTCACTCCGCCGCCACACTTGCGCCCAAGTAAACTTTTGTTTCAAAATTGAGTAACTTCGCCGCTGATCATATTGGCTTCTCGTAATCGTTTTTCTACCCTGTACTCATAGGTTAAAAGGGTATATTAAAGTCGCTAAAATGTATGTAACAGGCAGAAGGAAACATATCTGACCCCAAAAAGTATATATATTCTTGATCAGCATCAACAGCCGAGTCGATTGAGACATGTCCGTCCGTCTGTCCGTCCGTATGAACACGTGAATCTCAGAGACTACAAGAGCTAGAGCAACCAAATTTGGTGTCAGCATTCGTGTAGTGTCTACGCAGATCAAGTTTGTTTCAAATTTGCCACGCCCACTTCCGCCCCCGCAATTCAGGAAAAACGAATAACTAGTGTTATATTAAAGGTAGCGTATTCTTATTAGGCACACCCAATAATATGGCCAAAAGGTATCAGCTGACCAAATTTCGTTAAAATCGGACAAGAAATATCGGAGATATATATATGTACAATTTGTACTGAAATGCCCACTTTGTAAACCGTGAGTAGTTTATTACCGCTTCTTTTTTCCAGTAAGGATGCAGATTAGATTACAAAAACTCCAGATTTAGAGAGCCCCTTTGGTTACACGCCCGACAATGTCAACGTACACATACTGTCTCCCTGGGTAGTGTGTCGATTGGAGTATGTGTATTAGTTGTGTGCTGAGTGGGACGTCTAAGTGTGTTAGCGTATGTGCTTCCCAGTTGTTGGCTTTGTCTTGTAGTGTATATCTGAAGAGCTGTTTTGTGATCTACCTTTTCGGTGATTTTTATTGCTGTTCATTCTTGTTGTTTACGGAATGTGGGGCATTGGCGGTCCAGAGGTGAGTGTTGATGGTCTAACTCTGCGTTATTTATGCAGTTAAGGCATTTTTTGTAGTTTGAACAATATTCGCTCTCGACTGTATGGTTAGGTTCTGGGCAGTTTTTGCATGATTGCTGGCTTTTGCAGACAGAAGTAGGATGTCCAAAGCAAAGACAATTTTTACATCTAAGTGGAAATGGGATGTAAGGTCTGATGCGTACGGTTTCGTAACCTATTTTGACGGCTTCTGGTAGTTTGAGCGTGGCGAATGTTAGTGTAATGAGTCCGGTTTCGGCAAGTATGACATTGTTGTTTTGATTGTTATTTGTTTGTTTTGTTGTATTTGGTTGCTTTTTTAATATTTTTTTAACTTCTGTGACATTTTGGTTTTTAGTTCATGTAGGATATCATTTTCGTCTATGCCTCGTAGTTCGTTGCAGTAGATAACTCCTTTTGTGAAGTTTAATGTGCTGTGTTCTGACGCTGAAATATTGATATCTGTCATTTTTGTTAGTTTTAATAGTTTTAATGCTTGCAGTTTGTTTTTTGTTTTGATTAGAAGTGAGCCATCCCTTGTTTTTTTGCAAGATTCAACTTCGCCTCCGCAGGTGTAGTCAATTGTTTTTTGATTATAAACGGTGAAACTTTTTCAAATGTGCAGTTATCATCTCGTTTCAGTATTATGTATTTTGCTTCGCCCAAATGTTTGTTGTTGTGTTGATTGAATTCGCTTATGTCTGGTGGTTCGTGCATGGTTGTTGTTGTCGGGCTTTGGCCCGGTGTAACGGTTAGCAGTGAGTGTTTTGTTTTTTGTTTTGCTTTGTGCTTGAACTTTGTTTGTCAGGTTTGAATTTTGTTGTTGTTTGTTTTTTGTTGCGTATAGCGAGGTTTGCTGTGACACTATCTCTGTCTTATCTCTTTGGAGGTTGAACATTGACTGATGAAATACATTTAATTTTCCTTTTTGCATACAAATACTACTCAATTGGTAATTAGCAATTTTTAAGTATAAGTATAGGTAAAACAAATCATTCAAGAATAGAATAAAATTCATATATGTACATATGTATGCACATACATAAATACATGAATAATAGCGAGTGCGGTGTAGATGGCAGCGCCGTCTGTCGCAAGTTGGTCTTTTGCCTTAATGTTTGAAACTTGGGTGCAGCGAGAGTGGCAATAAAATTTTGTACAAAATAAAATTGGCAAATCTAATTAATTTTTTAAAGAATACATACCCAATACACTCCAACACCCGCCTCCTCATACCACAGTCAATACAAATACAATATAATGGGAAGTTAATATTTTATTTTATTCTTATATATTATTTTTTTTTTTAAATTCAACTTCCAACGAGTCAGTTGGGTTTTTTTCCACCTGGGCCTCCTCTGACACCAGGGCTTCATCTGGCAGCTGGGCTTCCTCAACGGCTAAAGCCACCACTGACTCAGATGAAACCGCAGCCCCTTTAGCGCGACGTCTATTGCGCCTATTGGTGCGCCTGCGCCCTCCGTTTGCCGGCTGGGTTCCGACGTACATGTTGAAGATCTGACAAAAATAAAATAATTTGCTAAGTTTTTACCAGTTTTTACAAATATGTACATACATGTTTACGCACGTATCTACTTATGTATATATATATATATATATATATATATATATATATATATATATATATATATATATATATATATATAGTTATATATAGTCTATATATATATATATAGTCTTGTGGACTACCTGATCCTTTGTAGTTTCCATGGCTTTTGAAATGAAAAGCAGCGCGCAAGTTACGATGTTACATATTTTATCGGTTGCTCCAATTTTTTTGATCGTCGATTTCAGTCCATCCCTAATATGAATTATTGACATGGCGCTGCTGTTGACCCTATATTTTTGATTGATTTCATTCCATCCCTCGAAATGAATTATTTACTTGGCGCTGCTGCTCGCTTTTGATTTCATAAATGAAAATTTCAAATGCATTTTTCTCAAAATTCCTGCCAATGATTTTGATGAAAATTTGCTGAAATACATAGAATTAAATGCTTAATAATATGCACTACCGTGCATATTCCTACATTCTCTAGAAAAGTTAGCGTCGATTTCAGTCCTGCTCGCTTTTGATTTCTACATTACTTAAAATTTTAAATGCATTTTTCTCAAAATTCCTGACAATGATTTTGATGAAAGTTTGCTGAAATATATAGAATTAAATGCTTAATAATATGCACTACCGTGCATATTCCTACATTCTTTAAAAGTAGTTATTGTTTATTTGTTCATTTCCATGCATTTGCTTTACAACACTGGTACCAGCAGTGGTTCCAGGTCAATTCCAAACTGGTTCCAAACTGGTTCCGGTTTCGTAGTGGGCGCCACCCTTATCAGTAAGAATTTTCCATCTGAGGCACCCATATACTTGGGGCTTTTTCTCAAAAACTCCGCCAATGATTTTGATAAAACTTCTCATATATATTCCTGAAAGTTGTAAGAATAAGATAATGCACCGTGCATTGCCCTACATTCTCTGTGAGGCCCGTTATATTGCCAGCAGTTGCAACTCAATTTTTTTGTTGCATTTTGTATGTGGGAAAACCATAGGTTGGTGGATTGATAGCGATTTTCTCGAAAATCCTGCCAATGATTTTTTCAAATTTGGTGGAGACATTAATGAATATGTGGAGCATAAGCTGGCATACCGTGCATATTCCTACATTCTCTGTGAAGGGAGCTATGGCTCCAAATGCATAGCCGAAAAAAAGTTAATAAAAACAATAGATAATTGCATCCTTAACAATTTAAAAGTTTATTTGGTTCGAAAACGTCCTTAAGCAATGAAATAAATAAAAAAAAAAAAAAACTAAATTTCGTTCCGATCGTTGCTATCTCATCGACGCTAATTTGACGGACATTCCGAACTTCGGCGTGGCCGAAGTTAGCCCATCCTTCTAGTTTTTATATAATGTACATAGTTCTAGTTGTGTTTCGTTTGTTTTTTATCTTTTGATGTAACACAAAACTGACTTAAAAACTTTTTCACAAGATTTTTCTCTTTTAACTTGAACAAATTCACGTAATTAAAATTATCGCGAATCGCAGAAGCTTGTCAAAGAGAAAAGTAAAATTTGACGAAGCTGCCAGATATTTTTTTTTTTTGACGATCTCTTCTTTTGGCGGGCTCTCATGGAAGTTTTGCCAGACCGATAAATAATGAACTCCAGCCCTTGCAATTGGCCAGACTGATTTGCTCATTTCCGCAAATAATTTTGTTTTTGATTGTCCCAAAAACGGCTCTGCCAGTTTTGATAAAACTTGGTCAGAATATATAAATAATAATGCTTAATCGAATGAGATGCCGTGCATTCTTTGGCGGCGTGAAAAAAGTTAGCGACGATTTTATTCCAGCCCTTGCAAATGGCCAGATTGTTTATATTTATATGTTAGTTATGGATAAGTATCAATTTCTAATCCTAAAACTCCAATAATTAATTGACCTCACCTTGGGGCTGTTTCTCAAAAACGGCTCTGCCGATTTTCATCAAATTTGGTAGAGCAATAGCTGAATATGTGGAGCACTATCTGTAAATTTCGCTAACAGTGCAATCTCAAACTTTTTTTATGCATTTTGTATGGGAATAAATCATAGGTTGGAGAACTGATTTTCTTAAAAACGGCTCTGCCGTTTTTATTAAATTTGGTGGAGTGATTTATGAATATGTGGAGCTTAGTCTGACGTATCGTGCATTTCTTGACGGTCTCTGGAAGTGGAGCTATGGTCCAAAATGTGGGACCTAATATTTTCATGGTTAAAATTTTAATACCTGCAACGTTTAAAACCGCCAAAAAGTAAATAATTTACGTAGATATTGCCATTTGTGATGATTTTAATCTTTATTTAGCTCAAATCATTTGGTTTTTAACAAAATAATTAAATTTAAAAAAATGAAAACAATTTAACAGGGGGTTAACAGCGACCGTCGCTAACTCGACATTAACATATATAAGAAATGTCCGTCAAGTTAGCGACGGTCTGTTAATGTCGAGTTAGCGACGGTCGCTGTTAACTTTTTTTCATTTTTTTAAATTCAATTATTTCGCTTATTAGTAACTTTTTTGAACCAAAAAAAAAATAAATTCATTAATAATAACAAAATCTATTGATTTTATTCAGTTTTGGCTAGTTTTGGGAACTGCAGACTCTAACAAATTGGTCATGAAAAATCAGCTCCCCACATATTGGAGCATAGCTCCACTCACAGGACGTGGCTCGCAATGCACGATAGTCCAGTCCATGCTCCACATATTCATAAACATCTCCACCAAATTTGATCCAATTTGTTAGTTTTTGAGAAAATCTAAGAAAAGTGAACCAACCTATGATTTTCCCCATACAAAATAGGCAAAATAAATAAGTTTTATATTGCTAGCCAAATAGCTCCACTCACAGGACGTGGCTCGCAATGCACGGTAGTCCCGTTTATGCTATACATATTCAAAAGTATCTCTACAAAGTTTTATCAAAATCCTTAGTCCAGTTTTTGAGAAAATTTTATAAAAGTGAACCAACCTATAGTATCCCCCCATACAAAACAAGCAAAATAAATTAGTTTTATATTGGTGGCTAAATAGCTCCACTCACAGGACGTGGCTCGCAATGCACGGTAATCCAGTTTATGCTCCACATATTCATAAACATCTCTACAAAGTTTTATCAAATTCGTTAGTCCAGTTTTTGAGAAATATTAATAAATGTGTGGATACCTTGGGTATAAAAATAATCAAATATATGGGTACAAATTAGCGCTCTAGCAGTGTTGGAAAAGGATTGGCATGCTGGGGTCACACTTAATCGTCGCTATCTTTTAGAGAAAGTGGCTCGGCATGCACGGTATGCCATTTGATTAAGAATTATTTAATATGCATCCCCTATAAATTTCATTCAAGTCTGTAGTCCAGTTTTTGAGAAATTCGCATTTTTATATTCCTATATGAGAATCGAAAATAGTGGATCACAAAGTAGTGTGCCCACATGCTAGGGTCACACTTAATCGTCGCTATCTTTTAGAGAAAGTGGCTCGGCATGCACGGTATGCTATTTGATTAAGAATTACTTAATATGCATCCCCTATAAATTTCATTCAAGTCTTTAGTCCAGTTTTTGAGAAATTCGCATTTTTATATTCCTATATGAGAATCGAAAATAGTGGATCGCAAAGTAGTGTGCCCACATGCTAGGGTCACACTTAATCGTCGCTATCTTTTAGAGAAAGTGGCTCGGCATGCACGGTATGCCATTTGATTAAGAATTATTTAATATGCATCCCCTATAAATTTCATTTAAGTCTGTAGCCCAGTTTTTGAGAAATTCGCATTTTTATATTCCCGTATGGGAATCGAAAAATAGTGGAATCGCAAAATAGTGGGACACGTGTTAAGGTCACACCTATTAAAATGAAAACAAGGGGATCGCTAAAAATAATGTATGGCAACACCTCGAGCTTTCCGCCCATTGAACAAATATGAATTTTACTTCTGATATAAACAAATCTGACAGTTTAAAAATTATCAAGTTAAGTTCAGGCTTGCTAGTACAATAAGATCTGATGGTTTTTCCATTTTGGATTGCACTAAAAAGTGCTAGTATATTACTAGCAAGCCTGAACTTAACTTGATATTATTTAAACTGTCCGATTTGCTTATATTATAAGTAAAATTCATATATTTGTCTATGGGCGGTAAATTTGAGGTGTTGCCATACATTAGTTTTGGCGATCCCCTTGTTTTTATTTTCATAAGTGTGACCTTAGCATGTGTCACAGTATTTTTGACTCCTATAAAGGGATATAAAAATGCGAATTTCTCGAAAACTGGACTACAAACTTGAATGAAATTTATAGGGAATACATATTATTTGATTCTTAATCAAATAGCATACCGTGCATGTCGAGCCACTTTCTCTAAAAGATAGCGACGATTAAGTGTGACCCTAGCATGCTAATCCCTTTCCAACACTGCTAGAGCGCTAATTTGTACCCATATATTTGATTATTTTTATACCCAAGGTATCCACACATTTATTAATATTTCTCAAAAACTGGACTAAGGATTTTGATAAGACTTTGTAGAGATACTTTTGAATATGTATAGCATAAACGGGACTACCGTGCATTGCGAGCCACGTCCTGTGAGTGGAGCTATTTGGCCAGCAATATAAAACTTATTTATTTTGCCTATTTTGTATGGGGAAAATCATAGGTTGGTTCACTTTTCTTAGATTTTCTCAAAAACTGGACTAACAAATTGGATGAAATTTGTTGGAAATGTTTATGAATATGTGGAGCATGGACTGGACTATCGTGTATTGCGAGCCACGTCCTATGAGTGGAGCTATGCTCCAATATGTGGGGAGCTGATTTTTCATCACCAATTTTTTAGAGTCTGCAGTACCCAAAACTAGCCAAAACTGAATAAAATTAATAGATTTTGTTATTATTAATGAATTTAATCTTTTTTGGGTTCAAAAAAATTAATAATTATCGAAATAATTGAATTTAAAAAAATGAAAAAAAGTTAACAGTGGGTTAACAGCGACCGTCGCTAACTCGACATTAACAGACCGTCGCTAACTTGACGGACATTAAGTGTGACATGGTGGTTTGCAGACCTTTAAAGTATTTCATTTGCATTTTTCTGCCAACCTGTCAACATCATAAATTATTTTCATTCCAGCAACAAACAATTGTCACATTTCGACTAGAGCAATGATTATTTAAAAAAAAAAAAAAATATTGTAATTGATTTTAAAAAATGGTCGGATTTTTCTTTTAAATAAAAAAAAAAAATAGTTTTAAAAAATTTTTTTTTCTTATTATCATCAGGTTTTTCCCTAATGCCAAACATCATTGACCCAGTCTAGAGACCCCTCCCTCATAGTAAGCTCATTGGTTTGCATTCCAGAGCTCGACCGGAGGCAAAAAATGCGGCACAGGCGGCACCGCTTCCGATAAAGCCCATTGCCCGCATCCTCAATGCATCGGGGGACATGCCTTAGCAATTCGGGACCGGTGCCACTTTTGCCGCATATGACGCAGTATGTTTTGCCTCCGGCGTTATAAAAGATTGGCGGCGGGTTTGCTGGCGGAAAGCGACCCCTTGCCGGCGACGACACCACGTTTGGCTCAAAACGTCTATGTAAAGAAAAGTACAATAATGTAATAATAATAAAAATATTAATATAAATAACAAACTATTTTAATTATACTAGGATCATAAAAATAAAAAAAGTTTACCCATACCGACATGTTCTCAAACTAGTAGTTTAACGCCACCACTTTTCATTTGCCCTCCCGCCAAACGTTTTGCACTGCCTATTAGGGGAAAAAACGTATGTTATTGTTATTCACAGATTACTATAATTTTCTTTTACCAAAATCTGCGTCTTTAGACTATGATTTTCTTCCGCCTAAGGAAAGGAAATTAGAAAAGGGGAAATAAAATTTATTAATTATAATTATTATTAAAAATTATTATGAAACATTGGTCAGACGTATGTATGTAGTGCATAGAAATATATGTTTGAGACCCCATAAAATATAGATATTCTTGATAACCGAGTCGATATAGCCATTTCCATTTATTCTGTTAAGTCTGACATGGTGGTTTAAAAACCTGTAAAGCATTTCATTTTTCTGCCAACTTGTCGACATCATAAATTATTTTTTTTCCAGTCGGTTTTTTTTTTTGACAAACAATTGTCACGTTTCGACTAGCGTAAACAAAGTTTAAATTCTGTTTAAAAATACGTAAATAATAGTAATAATTTGCTGAGCATGGTAATGATTATTTAAAAAAATAATGTTGTAATTAATTAATTTTTGCCAAAAATCATTGACTCATAATAAGCAGCCGGTGAAATAAACGGATGATTGACCCTCATGGCTCCGCATTTCAGAGCTACAGATAACGGGCATTGCCCACATCCTCAAGGCATCGGGGGACATGCCTTAGCAGATCTTGACCGGTGCCACCGGTGCTGCATGTTTTCCACACCCTTGAATGGTTGCGTGAACCTGCTAAAGCAACATATCTTCAGTATATGTGCTCCAGCAGATCCACGCCTCGCTCGTTCTGGAATGGTAGAGTAGGAATCCCATAGAGGGGTATCCCTACAGCTCTCCAGGATTTTTGCCCGCCAAGTTCGAGCACCATTGACCGAGGCAAGGGGCCGCTGAAATAAACGGCTCCTTGACTCGGAAGTCCTCTCATGGCTCCAGATTCGAGAACTCATCCGGAGGCAAAACATGCGGCATAGGTGTGTATACTTGCGAAAAAAGAAAAAATGGAAAGCATGTTTAATTTTTTTCCTTGAGATTAAAATAAATAAATAAATCGAAGTAACGGCTAAATCGACTTGGTTGTTGATAGTGATCAAAAATACATACGCATAATGACCAATTTTGGTACCCCTTTTAAAGAAATTATTTTTATCATATTCTCATTAACTGCCCCTCAGATCCTGTGCCTGCTGTTTACTACAGTCTGTTAGGTGGAAATAATAATTAATTAATTATGAAACTTAATATAACTGTTGAGTAAACAACTTACCAGCGGCTCATGATCTACGTTAAAAAATGAAATTTAGACCTAGATTAAATTTTAAAAAAGCTAGCTGACTGAATCCACTTTTCCACTACTTTTCCTACTTTTCTATTATATTTTAACAGTTAAATTATCACTTATTCCACGTTTCAAAATTATGTAAGGTCTGGGACAAGAAAAAGTTAACCGAGATAAGATTTGTATACCCTTTCAGAGACGGTTCAATGGAATTGAAATCAAGCCCGCCTTTTGTATGTATGAACGTGCGTTTTTGTTTCATTGTAAGTTCATTAGTTACTTGGATCGGACCAATATGATATATATATAATCATAATATGTTCTGTGTTAGAAAGTTTTTTAACAAATGTAATAATTTTTTATCATTTATATTTGGAATGAAATTTTCATTCAGGCAAACTTAATCAAAGTCGGTTGACCTATCATATATACAACTATATCATTCGCATAATATCGAATAAATAGTGAAATAAGTGGCGCTCGAATTTTTATAAAATAATATTTTGCCAAAAATTCACAAGATCATGCAGACTTCGGCATGACTCTCCCTTTTTACAATTACTTAGTTTTGCTTTTTTGGATTTGCAATCGAACGGTTTTATTCTCGATTGCTACAATATTTTTTCATTCACAACGAGAAAAAGGTAAAAGAAATCTTGTTACACAGGGATGGGATGACATCGTAGGTACATCAATAATAAAAAAACAACACCCATTATTGCTTCGACTAGGGTATTACCCGGATGTCGAATAATATTAAATGGCACTAAGTCGGCACATGTACGACCAACACCATTTCAGTTAGGGTATTACCCGGACACTGAAATGGTTGCTGGTTGACATGCTGCCAACTGTACCATGGAAACACAACACAACATTTATTTCTACGACATAGCCTTTTAATCTCATTTCGGTGAGGGTATTACCCGGACACCGAAATAAATATTAAATAGTACTAAATCTACCTTCCATATCTAATACTGTTTCAGTTAGGGTATTACCCGGACACTGAAACAGGCACTAGACGTGAAAATGTAGGTTAAACACTTAATTAGGACGTCACAAGAAAATAAGAATAACTAGAAGGATGGGCTAACTTCGGCCATGCCGAAGTTTGAATACCTTTGCAAACTTTTTAATACAAAAATTTTGTTTGGTCCGATTTTTCCTATGGGAGCTATAGGATATAGTGAACCGATTCAGATAAATCTGAACAGATATGTTTGAAAGTATATAAAACTCATAAATACCAAATTTTGTAAGAATCACTTTTAAAACAAACAACTTATTGCTCGAAATCCATATTCATGACCGATCGTTCCTATGGGAGCTATATGATATAGTCAACCGATCTTGATAAAACTTAGCGGATATGTTAGGAAGTATATAAAACTCACAAATACCGGCTTTCGTTGGAAAACAACAAAGTTATTGAGGTTAAACCTTATTCACGACCGATCGTTCCTATGGAAGCTATATGATATAGTCATCTGATCGGAATGATTCCGAGATATACAATGCCTGCAGCAAAAAAGCCTAGGTGCAAAATTTCAGCTCTGTAGCTTCAAGGGTCTCGGAGGAGATTGCGTTGATCCAGACAGACGGACGGACGGACAGATCAAGAATATATATACTTTATATAGTCGGAGATGCTTCCTTCTATGCGTTACAAACTTCTGACCAAAATGAATATACCTTTTTCGCAAAGAGAAGAGAATAATGTGGTTGTATCGTGGCCCTAAGGCTGACTTACCCGCTTCGGTATATTATAATGTATAATTAATTCTTCTTTTCCTTGAGTTTTTGTTTTCTGGAATTCTGTGTTGTATATTTCCTGTATAATTTTTATTTTTTATTTGATTTTTTTTTTTTTTTTTTTTGTCACGCTACTTGGTATCTTTATTTCACTATCAAGCAGAGTGCTTTTTTTTTTCTTTGTTTTTAGTCTGCACTGTTACGAACTTATCTCCACGATGGTCACAAACTAAGTGATCTTGCTATTATTTCTAACTCTAGCATTTGCCCTAGTTTTCTTCATTTTAAGCTTTTGACGCAGCTGCGGAAATGCGTGGCGTGTTTTGATTGGCTACTGATGAATCACCGTTATCCTACAAGCTTTTGCGTACGTGACCAAACGTCTTAGCTTAGCTACGCTGGCACTGACTGTACCGACGGCGTGGCGGTTGGTGCGTCGGCGTCGCTGGCTTTTGGAATGCGAAAGAGAAAGAAAAAATGGAAATATAAAACAATTGCTCTCTTGCTAGAAACGGTAACCTAAAAGGGAAATAGAAAACAATTGCTCTCTTGCTAGAAACGGTAACCTAATGATGAACTAATCCCCTTCAATAAGTAGAGTATATTAATTTATAGGGTTTGCTTATTGATATATATATTAATAAATGAGAAAAACAAAAACAAGAATTTGTGAATCCTCATACTCGCTCCTTACTTCGCGGAGGCTGAAGAAACTGTGATACACCCGCCAGCTGTGATGCGGACGCGATAGGTCAAGTCATCCTCTTTGTATCGGAATCTACACGGTTTGTTCCGATCTGGACGGGTCTGGATCCTCTGTAGCAATGTCTGAGGTATTCTGCGATTTAGCGTCATCACGCGCCATTCAGTGGGGGCTTCTACGTTGATCGTTACACTTTTCGGGGTATCTTTTCGTGGAGATGCGAGGTGGCTTGGTGGTACGCTGATGGCCGTTGGCTCGACATTAACCGTGGCGTCATTCTCCTCTGTTTCAGTAGGAGCATCCATCGAGACATCTTCGAAGTATGGATAACGTTGTGCACGTTCGAAGGCGCCATGATATGGGGGCGTCGTTGAACTCTCTGAGCCCACCGGGTCATATGGATGCTCGTGGGTTTCAGTGCTCCAAGACGGGCTAGGTCTCGGTAGATAAATTTTCTCTCCGGTTTCTATGTCCACTTGGATGTGTGCCGGAGGACTCTCGCAACGCGGACTAGGAAGGGTTCCCAGGGGCGAGTAAGGGCTGCTAATGTAGTTTCGCCAAGTCGCGAACCCGAGGCAGTCGCATTATCGACTTTATCACCGGGCGATCCGGTGCTTCAGCCAAGCGGAAGCATCTTTCTATGTTAGATTCTTCGGTGACGAGTAATTGGCCGGATACAGGCTCTGTTGGCGGAGCATGTGGGATCGGTTGATCGTCGACGGACCGGGTGTCGGGGTATAATATGTTATGCAGCGACTTCAGGAAGGCTGTCTGCTGGAGAGGATCTCGACAACGTCACCCGACGTTGAGCTTCCAAGGGAGCTTGTCGAAGATTTGTAGACTGGTTCTCCAGTGCGGGTGCTGCGATAGTTCCACAGATGGTAGGTCTATTTGCCTCTGGCGATGGTGCGTCTCGGGTGAGGTGTTGGAATCGGGTTGCGGCTATCTCCCCGAATTCCGCGGTGATGGATGCTAGCCCTAGATGGGGCTAGCCCGGTCAAAAGAGTGCTGGTGGGTGACATTCTAATGAAGGGAATTAGTTCATATGCCTGATTTTGAAAGAACCGAGTTACAAACTACCTAACTTTGCCTGCCTGATAGTGTGATTTACAAGGGTGCGATGAACTTAAAATTTAACTTAAAAAAAAAACTAGGATAACTAGGGTAAGGTATGCACGTCGTTGGATGCTGGGTTGCCTTGTGAACAGAGACCCCACTTTAAGGGGGCAGGGACGTTGGGAGACCGAAATCTCCAACAAGTGGCCCCTGTGAAATCTCTTCGCAAGGTTCGGGTCTGCGGTTATCTTGTGTGGCTTCTATGAATTCTCTTGGCTCGGATTGTCTTGGTTCGGATTCTCTCGGCTCGGATTCTCTTGTTGATATGAGTTCAAATCGCTGACACTGGCTGTGCGGCAGGATCTTCCGTGTGCATCTTGGAGTCGGACGATGTTCCTGGAAATAAAGAATTTTACCTTGAAAGGACCTTCGAACTTTGGTGCCAACTTGGCAGCAAATCCCTCGGAGGCTTTGGATAGATGATGTCTTCTTAATAGGACGAGTGACCCGATGGTGGGTCGCCAAACTCTGTGTCTAGGGTTGTAGTAGCGGCTCTGATCCTGTGACGCTTTCTGAATGTTTCCTTGTGCTATTTTGTGAACGTCGGCCATTCGTTTGATTCTGCTATCCGGGGACCAAGGTGTAGATCCTGTTCCAGAAGTTACGGCGTCATATAGCGCGCCAGGGAGGCGAGGTTCTTTGCCTAGTACGAGAAAGGCTGGACTGTATCCTGTATTGTCTGAGACACTCGAGTTTATGGCCAAGATAATTTCCGGTAGTAGCTGGTCCCACGTAGACTGGCCCGATTCGAGATACTGTGCTATGATCGTCTTGACTGTGCGGTTTGCCCGTTCCGTTGGGTTCTGGCGTGGTGTGTAGGGCGCAGTATGCTGTAGTTCTATTCCGGAATTTTCGCAGAATGCTTTAAAGTTGCTGGTAACTGGGAGAGGGATCTGCCAATAACCGCTTTTGAGATCCAAGGTTGAAATATACTTGGCATCTCTAAGTCTCTCCAGGATATGGTTGATTGTTGGCAGCGGGTATGCATCACGTATAGACTGAGCGTTGAGCTGTCTAAAGTCGATGCACATTTGAGTATCCCCTGTCTTCTTTCCAACGAGGACAATAGGCGCGCTGTGTGGGTTTTTAGACGGCTCGATCTGGTCTTCTTTAAGTAGTTGATCCACTGAGTCGTTGATTATTTGTTGCTGAGCTGGGTTCCGTGGGTAATAACGTTGCTTGATTGGTCGATCTAACGTCTCAAACTTTGGTAACTCTGCTGCTAGGAAACGGGATATAACTTGGTCCTCAGTGTCCTTGTCTTCGTTGGGTATACGTGTTGAACCTTCGTTGCGATCCTGTGGTGCTTCTAGTTGGCCTAAACCTGGCGAAGCTGGGACCGGTTCTCGTTGCATGGGTTTCTCGGTGGGGCTTCTGAATGGGTTTTTCCTGATTGCATCTTCCTGCGGTGCGGGTAAGACTTGGGCATGAAGGCTGTGGCTGTGTTCGGGTAACTTCGGTGAGGATGCTTGAGGGTTGTTTTTCTGTGTCTGAGTAGGATGTCCGGCTATGAGCTTCGTAGAACTTTCCTGGGGAGTGTTGACGATGATCGAATGAGAGATAGGCTCCTTCCAATGCACTGTAGGTGACTTGAGTTGTATATAATTTTCTCCGCAGCGAATGGTAGCTCCAATCCCTTTTAGAAAATCTGTTCCTAAGATGAGTTGGTCCATAATGTTTGGTAATACCAGTAGAGTTAGGGGTACACGCTTGACTCCTAAAGACCCTTCAATGCGTAAGGCTCGTGTAACTTTTTTCTGTGAACTATCGGCCAGGTGAATCACGGTTCGTACGTCTCTCCAATCATCTTCTGATCCCAGTTGCTAAGCCGAGTGTTCACTGATGAAGCTTCTGGTGGCCGCTGTATCGATTGTCGCATCCACTAGGGTGTGATTAACGCATATCCGCGCTATGATGCGACCCTTTTTGAATCTGAGAATATCTAGAGTTGGGGTTGGTTGAGCGCAGCTTTCGTACGCCGACCTCGTTGACCACACTCCCAACAGAAGATTACACGGGGTTTGGTGCAATTCCTGGCGAAGTGGCCAGTCTCACTGCATTGGCGGCAAGCTCGACGTAAGTCAATGGGGACGTCAGATAACTGGTAGACCTTTGGAATCACGTTATCGTTCTCCAACGTGTTAGTTTTTCTTGTAGTTTGCAACATCTCAGGATTGTGAAATCCGTTTCCCCCGGCGTATGAACTAGTTGACGTTGGGAAAACGGCGTTTGACGGACGTCTAAATCCAGTCTCGGGATGAAAATAGTTGTTCTCACTTTGAATAATTTCAAAGTTCACAACCAGCTTAGTCAGCTCAGCTAGATCCTTGAAATCGATGCGTCTTGTATATAGCTGATACTCCGGGTGCAGGTTGTCGTATATTCTATCTAGTTCTTGGGTCGAAGAGTAGTTGGCCCTTTTCATCATTAGGCGCAGCTCGACTAAGTATTGTTTGAATGGTTCTCCGGCCTTTTGGCGTCGGGTACGGATGGCATCCTCAAATCGTTCAAAATATCTTGGCGGTAAGAAAAACTCTAAGAATCCATGTTTAAATGTTGTCCAGTTGGCCTCCAGTAAATCGCAAGTCTGCCACCATCCTTCCGCTCTGCCTGAGAATAAAAAGGATATCATCCGTGGTAGTGATTCCAAGTTAATCCTGTAAGTGGCAGCTCGAGTTTCTATTTTCTCCAAGAAGTACAGTGGATCTGTAGAACCATCGAAGGACACGCTCCACTTGGACACCTTTTCGGCGATGGCGGCATATCCTACATTGTCTGTAATTCCTGATGTCGCTCGTCTTGGGATTTCTAGAGAAAATTGGGCGTTTCCAGTCGAAGGGGTATTAGATACCAGTGGCAGTGTCGCAGGTAGCCGAGTACGGGTTACTTCTAGTGTGCGGTCGTTGGTGGCTGCTTGTCCATATTGAGCTTCCAGTTCGGTTAAGCGAGCGAGTACTTCTGGTAGATGATCCTCCCGAGATGCAAAGTTTCGGTGAAGAAACTTTCCAATTCGTTTTTGCGTCTGTAGCTGATCCATTTTACTCCCATGTTTGCACTGATGACTTCTGTTTAAATTGACAGTTGCTATTTACTCTTGTGTCCTTTGTGGTTTGTATCCTGCGGTGAACTAGTTTGGATTTCATCTGAGCGTCCTTGTGAACTCGGTTTTGACTTGGCTGTAACCTCAGATGATTTATTATAACTATTACCAATTGAAATTTATTTATTTTATTTTATTTATTTTAATTAATTTTTTTTTTTTTTTTTTCACTAGTTTGTTTATTTTTTTTTTTTAGGATATTCACTGGCTGGGTCCTTGGAGCCTGGATGTTGACTCCTTAAAGGTTTGATGTTGACTCCTCGACGGTTCGATGTTGACTCTCTGAAGATTGGATATTGACTCCCTGAAGGTTGGATAGTAACTCCCCGAAAGTTGGATATTGACTCTCTTTAGTATGCATTGGTACCATGATTTTATCGTCAAAGTCTCTGCTCTGCTGGCGTCACAGCCTCCGCTTCATAGGAGTGAGCATCCAAAAGATCCCGTTGCGGCTACGTCTACCAAAGAGAACCAACGAAACTACCTCATACCTCTCATAGGAGCAAAGAGTGATAGAAAACGAACGGGGATAACTTTTTTTTTTTAATCTAATATGCTTTATCTTTCCTGCCTTTCTGCTCTTTTACTTAGACTCTGTTATACGTATTTATATTTCTTTCTATGGTGACTCTGCTGCTGTAGCTCTGTCGATTGTAAAAAAAATAATTCCACGTGGTTTTGGTTCTACTGTATTCTGTCGTGACTCTGTCGATGACTTTTAAATAGTTGTACCGTTACCTTGTGCAAATTTTTCAGCTTGGTTATGTTTCTTTTATTCTTATAAAAATTCCGTTACATATATTTTTTTATGGTGACTCTGCTGATACCCTGTTTAGCTCTGTCGATATATAAAAAAAATATATATTTCTGCTGCTAAGTTTTGGTTCTACTGTATTCTGTCGTGACTCTATCGCTGGGACTCTGTCGATGACTTTTTAAAAGTTCTACCGTTTGCCTATTGAATTTTCTATACTCGCTTGTCTCTTTTGTTCTTATAAAAATTCAAATATATCTCTATATATATATAAAAAAAAGTTGCTGTTCGTAAGTCTCGCTAAAACTCGAGAACGGCTGAGCGGATTTATCTATTCTTGGTCTTGAATTATTCGTGGAGGTCTAGGGAAGGTGTAAAAGGTGAGAAAAATTCGAATAATTGCCGGGAAAATCCTCAGAACAGCATTTTTCTTCGTGACAACCAAAATATTTTCGGTGAGGCCATGATTCTGTTTTCAGGTGATTTTCGCCAGACTCTTACACCTCGAACGGATTCACCACATTACCTACAGATTTCTGTCACATCACAGACTCAAAATTCATCGAGTTTTCCCAGATATAGCGCAAAGTTCAATAACCATAAATGGCTGGGTGAACGAGCAATATTAGATGGTAGCATCCATTCCGTTACTCAACAAAAGTGAAAATGAATCGTAGCATCCGTTCCGTTACTCAACAAAAGTGAAAGTGAATCGCGACAAAATGGCATAGTCTCAAAATACATAGTATTTCTCACTTTGATTAATTACAATTTACGATGCCGAGGAGAAGACGACCTGACTTAGGTCGTCGTAGTCAATCGAATGTGCGAAGAGCTACCTCACGTGTTAACCGCACGTCAGAATTGCGTTCTTCTGTGAGTGACAATGTAGGAGATAGGCTTAGAATGCAACGAGTTCGTGCACATCAAACACAACAACAGCAAGCTAGACATAATGAAATTGAGCGAATCCGCAGACGCAGTGCTCCTGTGATTCTTAAACGAGCTGCATTCCACTATGATCCGGCAATTGATTATTATGCCGACAGCTCGGTAACGATTGGGGAAATGAAAACAATTTGTAAATATTGTAAGGCGTTAAAATACACTGGTGAATCTACTGGATTATGTTGTGCTGAAGGCAAAGTGAAATTACCACAATTGGTCCGAAATCGAGAAGGAATTACTACATAGCCAAACACCAGTTGATAGACATGACATAACTGCCAGAGTTTTTAAACAAAAATTAAAATCTCTCATGAATTTCTTAATAAAGCATTGTGTGTATGGCCAAGTCCGTTGTTGGATGTACTCTGTAGAATGGCAAATCCGCGGATTGCCACATGCGCACATTTTAGTCTGGTTAGTGGACAAAATAAGGCCAGATGAGATTGATTCCATAATTTCAGCTGAAATTCCACATACCAAACACATGATGATTCACCCGTATGGTCGACGGTAGATGTTCCAAGCGATTCCAAATGATGGATACCCATTGTATCGTCGGCGATCAGTTGCAGACTGTGGGCGATCGCGCGTCGGAAAACCGTCTTCTTTGTTTATTTACGCACCACAAAATAAAACTAAAAATATAGTTTATGAGAAAGCTTTAAATTAATTAACAAACTGTATTTTAACAGTGTGAGTCTGTGAATATCAAATTTAAAATTTATCGATGAGGCAGTACGAAGTCTGCCGGGTCTCTAGTTATTTATAAATTTTTATTTTTATCATATATATGTATATTGCACCACTAAAGAAAATCCCCAATTAATATTTCATATGTGAATATAATTAAATGGTATAAGATAATGCGATCATATTATAATATAATATAATTGGTTAATTTTTTATTTTTGATAGTTTAGGGTAGCAATAAAAAATTTTTTTTTCAAATAATATTTTGAATGTGTATGGGAGTTAGATGTTGGTGCCTAGTTAATTCAGGGAAATAGTTCCTACGTTGCTGGCAAATAAATATGGTGGGGCTTTAATCCACAAAATTAATCCCTACAATAAGCTTGCCTAACTATTTAAAAAATCTTTCTCGAGGTCCCTGCTGGGGCGCCATCTGTAAGGAAGTTTTCCGGCCTGGGTACACATCTCAATCTATCCAGGGCCTTTACTTACAGAAAATTTATAAGTAAAACTCGAGACCTCTGGATTCTTAACTAGTTGAGGCATAGGTAGGAAATAATTATCTACTTGACGCGACAAAGAGACGACCAATCACCTACAACAACTTCAATATACACTACAGAGGGTATACAATGATTAGTACGAGACACAAAATTAAACAATTAATATTAAAGATACTCATTTGGGGTGAACACTGTACAAGGGGAGATACACATCATATATATAATGGCATGTACATTAAATATTATTTCGGTTAGGGTATTTCCCGGACACCGAAATAAATATTAAATGACACTAAGTAGCCCTAATACACTCGTCCATCTTCGCCAACACCTGCCAAGCCCGAGCACTTGACCTTGGCAAGGGACCGCTGCCTTATAGTCTGAAATATACGGCTCTTTCACCCGCAACTCTTGTCGTGGTTCCTCATTGCGGAGACAAAACGTCTGGCATCGGTTTGAGTCGCGCACGTCATCACCGGCGAGGCTCCGTACGAAGTCAAAACGTTTTGTGGCATATGCGTCAAAAGTGGCTCCAGAGCCGTATTGCTACGGCATTTGCCACTGTGCCTGGATTATGCCTTAAACGGGCAATGTCGGCTCTGGTGCTGTCCTTGGCGGATGTTTTCTCTCTGGAATGAGGATCCAACAGAGAAGTTGGTAAACTCTTCATCTAATACCTGACCTTATTAATTTTCGATTTTACTTTTTCATAGCCCTTCTGAGCGCGTCTGCCAAGTCATCTTAACCATTGTACTTATTTAAACCTACCCTATAAAACTCCTCAAAATTTCTCCGCATTAACTCTACGTTCTCGTTTCTCCAAGAAAAAAACCACATAACTATCTACGATAATATTATATTTTCTAAATCTAATCGCTAAATGTAAAAGCTTCTATCCCGCAGAGGAAGGCTAAAACCTCGGTTTCTTGATCATTCCTACTCTTTCTGAGAAACCTAATGCTAAACTTATAATTGGCAGCGAAATCGGCTAAACACAAATCCTCAAGAATATCTGGTCTTTGTACATAACGGTCAAGTAGCCCTTTTACAAAAAGGACAGTTGAGTCCTAAGGCATACTTTGTAATTGCTGCCTAGACTGCAGTACTACCGCTGTACTACCGCAGTAGTACCGCAGTACTACCACTGTACTACTTTTACTTCTTTGCTCTACAGCACCGGGATGAGCGAGGTACATCATCGACGCCGGCGAGGGAAGGTATGCCACCAGCAAACCCGCCACCAATCCTTGATAAGGTCGGAGTCAAAGTCTTTTTTTGTGGCATTCGCGGCAAAAGTGGCTCGAGTGCCGTATTGCGACGGCACGAGCCTGAGTGCCTGGATTATGCCTTAAACGGTGGTGCCACTTATGCTAGATGTTTTGTCTCCGGAATTATTCAGGAATGCGAAGATATAAGAGGAGTTGCGGGTCAATGAGTCGCATTTTTTGGTTGCTGCTGAGAAAAAGGCAGCTGTTGATAAGTTGCTTTAAACAGGTCCAGCCAACTACCCGAGGGGAGGGAAAATATACTAAGATATTTATACCGCTAATAATTTTGTCCTACCAGAAGGATTATAAAGTAAAAATATAATTCAACATAATATTTTAAATATTTTCTATTCTATTATAATGTTTTTCTTTTCTTTACAGCACCGGGGTGAGCCCAGTTTAAGCACGAGGGAAGATACGCCGCCAGCAAGCGGGTTAATATATAATAAAATAGTTCTTTAAAATATATGTCCTGAGCATAATCGATTTTTAAATTTTATGTTTTCCCTTTTGGCAGATAATGGACGCAACACAAAATTTTTGGTTCGAGCAAGTGGAACTTCTCCAACAACAGCTAAGTTGTTTTATTAACGCTTTTATTAAGGTTTATATTTAATCAACTATTATTTCCACTTAACAGAATGAGCGAATCCAGGAATTGGAGGACCAGTTAAGGGTAAGTTGAAAGGAATAGGAAAATGAAGCAAGCAAGTCGTCCCTGCCGACAAAATCAAACTCCATCGAATTCGTCATTAATTCAAACTAAAATTTTCCTCGTTCACACCCTACGCAATGTCGCACTTGGCAGTTCAGTCCAAAAGTACATAGATATAACTCTGATATTTATTGTCCGATTTTAATGAATTTTGGACAGCTGATACCTTTTAGTCATATTATTAGGTGTGCCAAACATCTTTAATGTAACTCTAGTTATTCGTGATTCCCAAATTGCTGGGGCGGAAGTGGGCGTGGCAAGAATTTGAAACAAACTTAATCTGAGTAGACACTACACGAATGTTCCGATTATAATCGCCTTTATCCTGTAATCAGTTCAGAACTTTCTATTTCTCAACTCAAAACTTTTATTCTTAACTATCTAGCTCGTAGTTAGTTCTAATTATTACTGTAATTGTCGTCCGTTGTCCTCGCGATTTCGTCTTTTGCATGCTGTCTGATAGGGTTCGCTCGTAACAGGTATTGTCCTGGTGTCGCTTGGACCACTTGAACGTACTTCGCATTGTACGCGTCAACGTCCAGACTGAAAAAAAAAAATGCTGACACCAAATTTTGTTGCTCTAGCTCTTGTAGTTCATTCATGTACGATCAACATGTTCATACGGACGGACAGACGAACATGTCTCAATCGACTCGGCTATTATTATTATGCTTCCTTCTGCCTGTTACATTACATACATTTTAGCGACTTTAATATACACTTTTACCCTATGGGTACAGGGTATAAAAACTAGAAGGGTGAGCTATTTTTTTCTTTTTTTGTGAGGGGTTGTACCACTGTGCACAACTCGAACAGCTGTGCGACCTTTTTGGACAATTGTTGCACTTGGTAATTTTAAATTAATTTTGCGCGTTTTTATTGGATTGGACACAAAAAAGAAACAAGTTGCAAGTGCAGAAATTTTGTGCAAGTAGTGCGTGAAAATAATAAATCAATTTTACCGCGAAATGCACAAAAGAAATGTTTGCCAAAGCCGGTACACTTACATATGAACATATGTATGTAAATGTATGTAATTTGTAAAAAGCTTACAAGCGGAGCTTTTATGCGGTTCTTTTTATTGTTGGTTTTTAGTGGCAGAACAATGCTTTGGAGCCGGCAAACAATTATGATCGGTAAGTTTGATTTGATTTTATTGATACACAGAAATTAATTGCACTTTTATTTTCAGCTTGCACTTGCACTTGCACTTGAACTCGCGATTGCCGGTATGTATACAATATATATATGGATTTGGATGTAGATGTATGTGGTATATATATGTATATGTATGTGGATATATGTGGATTGTATATTGATATATGTGTAGATGTATATATGTATGTGATATAGATGATGTATATATGTATGTGGATATATGTGGACTGTATATTGATATATATGTAGATGTGTAGAAATATGTAAATTGTATGTGGATATGTATGTAGATGTATATATGTATGTATGCGAAAATATGTGGATTTGATTGTAAATTGTAAATTTTGTAGGAAATGATGCGATATTATGGCGTAGATGGCTAGGATAAGCGAACACACCAGGATAGGTGAGGGCACAGGACACAATTACATGGAATGTACATACAAATTAGAGTGAAAAGTCGCTAGGGAAAAAAGCGGGAAACTTTTCACTGCAGGTAAGTATGTGTATGTGTGTGCTAATTAATATATTGGAATTAAAAGTTTGTCTACTTAGCAGATTCTCTACCGATGCGATGCTGGGGTCGAGAGGAAGAATATCCGGCTCGAAGGACCAATGTTTGTGGGGGGGCGAAGAGCTTCTGTATGGCAGACAACTATGAAATGAAATTAACACGACGCGTGAACTTCGTTTGATAATGAACACAAGCTTTATTATATATTAAGGATAAGGTACACTAAGTAGGTTGGCCACTTGGCGATACAAAGAAAAGATTTTACGGGTTTTAAGAGTGTACGGGTGTACGGGTATTCGACTTGAAATCAAAAAGCGAACTAACTCCTCCTATGGAGCTTTTTCCCCTTGTCGTCTGATCTTCAGTGTGGCCGTCCTCCTCTCAATTCGCCCCTCTGTTTCAAACACGCTCCTCTTCCGCTGTTTACCCTTTTCTGGCGTGAACACATCTAAAACTATTTTTCTGGCCGACCGTTCCTATGGGAGCTATAGGATATAGTAAATAGATTCTAATAAAACTTGATGGATATGTAAAAAACTATATAAAGCTCAAAAATACCACTGTGATAAGCGCTTTGAAAACAACCAAGTTATTGCTCGAAGTTATTGGTGTCGGAGGAGATTGCGTTGATCCAGACAGACGGACGGACGGACAGAAAAACAGACAGACAGACAGACGGACAAGGCTATATCAACTCAGTTCACCGTGCTGATCAAGAATATATATACTTTATATAGTCGGAGATGCTTCCTTCTATGCGTTGCAAACTTCTAATCAAAATGATTATACCTTTTTTGCAAAGGTATAGTAATTTAAAATATGCTATGTTCCTAACCCATAGAAATATACGTTTCCGACGCTATAAAGTGTATATTTTCTTGATCAGCATCCTAGTCGATATAAACATTCTTTTATTTATTCTTTTTTTTCGTTTTTATACCTTTGCAAAAAAGGTATATTAATTTTGGTCAGAAGTTTGTAACGCATAGAAGGAAGCATCTCCGACTATATAAAGTATATATATTCTTGATCAGCACGATGAGCTGAGTTCATTTAGCCCAGTCCGTCCGTCCGTCTGTCTGTCCGGATCAACGCAATCTCCTCCGAGACCCTTAAAGCTACCGTGCCGAAATTTTGCACCTAGGCTTCTTTTTGCTGCAGGCATTGTATATCTCGGAATCATTTCGATCGGATGACTATATCATATAGCTCCCATAGGATCGATCGGTCGTGAATAAGCTTTAACCTCAATAACTTTGTTTTTATCCAACGAAATATTACAAAAGCCGGTATTTGAGAGTTTTATATACTTCTTAACATATGCACCAGGTTTTATCAAAATCGGTTGACTATATCATATAGCTATAGTTTTAGATGAAAATCTTGGTTATTAGGTATATATAAAAATGTGTCTGTTGAGTTTTGATAGAATCGGCCGACTATATGATATAGCTCCTATAGGAACAATCGAACCAAAAAAAAAAAAGTTTTTTTACTCGTAAGTTTATTTTCTTGGAGCCATGGGCATGATTAGTTTTATATACTTTCTTATAAATTTGGTAATTTATATGTAATTGATAAGAACAGTTTGCAAAGGTATCCGAACTTCGGCGTGGCCGAAGTTAGCCCATCCTTCTAGTTAAGTAATTAAAATTAAGCATTAAGACCGATGTGACGAAAAAAATTGTTAATTAGTTTATTTTTTGTTTTTGCTTCTTGCAGGCCAGAAACGAAGAGACCGAGAGACTGGTAACTTATATTATTATTAAAGTATATTAAGTTTCAACAAGAAGGATGGGCTAACTTTTACCGATCTTTTATCCCCTTGCAAATTAACTGTTTTGCTTACATACAGCTGTGTTCACAAAAAATAGCAGTACTGTAGGTGCTAATAGAGTTTAATCAATGTTTTGCATATTCCATCTTAAGGATTCAGTTTATTGACTTTATTTTTGTAAAATAGAATATAGACTTAGCTGTTATAGACTACTCGCTGTTCACAAAAATAGTAATTTTTGGTTTTCTTGCAAAAAAAAGTAATTAAAACGTTTATAAATGTGAAAATAATTAATTAATTAGATAATTAACTTTTACTATTCTTTGCATTAAAATACAAAAAATCAATGTTCGAATTTTCATGTAAGTGGGTTGAGTCACTCATTGCTGTAGCATTGCAAAAACTTAGTAAACAAGGGTAAATCTATAAATAAATCCAAAGTTTGGTTGCATATTTTGCAAAGATGGTCGAAACACGTGGCGTGAATAATGTAACAACCGCTTTAGATGACCGCCTCATCGTGCGTTACAGCAGTTTCAATTTTTTTGGATCTTCCAATTTAATCAAAAAGGAACGGTCTTCTCTGAATTTCGAAAAGTTTGCATTTCGCATATGCGGCACTGAAAATATGGAATATCCCCCCGTAAGCATAATAAAAAAGGTTATGCTCCCATAAGCCATATGGAACACGGTCATAAAATGGACATATCAGCAGGACAACAATCAGGAGGCTCGCTAAAGATTAGTTTCAATCAAAAGGGATCGACTTAATGCCATGGCCAGATCAGTCGCCGGATTTGGGTCCCATTGATTTATGAAGAAACATTAGGCGAGGCAACGAAAAAACCGTCCAAAGTTATCCAAGAACCATGGATATTCGATATTTATACATAATATTTTATATATAACTATTCATGTTTTATTATGTTTTTCTTTTCTTTACAGCACCGGGGTGAGCCCAGTTTAAGTACGAGTGAAGGTATGCCGCCAGCAAGCCCGCCACCAATTCTTTATAAGATCGGAGTCAGAGTGTTTTGTAGCATGTGCGGCAAAAGCGGCTCCAGTGCGGTATTGCTGCGGCACTTGACAAAGTGCCTGGCTTATGCCTTTACCGGACAATATCTGCAATATCTGAGGAAAAGACAGCAGTTCTTTGGCCCGGTCAACAATCCTCGGGTTTAGCGGATTTACTGGAACGCGTCATGGTAAACCCCGAAGATGTGCTGTGAGGTATATATAATATATATGTCGGATTAGTTAACTTTATTCACGTTGCCGTCGTCGCGTTTCTTGTCACTTTCCATTCTTACTAATTTGTGGAGCAAGTGAGTTTCGATGTGACGCGTGCCGAGTTCTGATTTTAATTGATTAATCCCTTTTTCTTCCTGCCATTTTATACCTTTTCCACGACCACACCGATCTACACACGGCGACAAATTTGTCGCCCGCTCTCACGACAAAGGGATTCTCTCAGAGAGAATAAACTAAGTGGCTGACGCAATAGTCCCCAGCTATTGCGTCATGCTTTTCTGTGCATGTCACAACATGATCTTCTCAACACTTGTAAAAATCCATTTACTTATACAATTCAACGACTTACAACTAAGCATGCGCAGCAACACACACACACTCACACTCACTTGTCAGTAATACATACTCCGACAGAGTATCAAGCCAGATGAATTCAAGTCGTAAAAGCGGCTTATAATTCAAATAAGCGTTGGCCCAAAAAGGCAATTCAAATTCATCAATGCTCGCGTTTATATGTTTGAGTCAAACATATAAACGAACCTGGAGGTTCGATCGAACACAAGCAAACGAAAGAAATGTGCGATCGAACCGAAAGCAAAATCAAACATGTAAATCGCGTGATTTAAACTGGCAAACATATACACAAACATAATTACAGATGAGAAATGGTTAAAGCAGAGGCCGAATATATGTAATATGTAATGAGAAACAGATAAGAACAAGTTACATTGGGAGTGCATAGAACCGCAACAGCGAACACACACACGCACAAGTGCGTAAGTCACCGACGCACGAGACTTAGAGAGTCGGCTCATGCGTATAGACCAGCGGGAGAGGCGTTGCATTTTGTAAAAATGCGGGCTTGCGCATGTGTGGGTGAATTGGGAGCGGGAATATTGGCATGTAACGGAGAACGGGAGAGGCGGTATGTAACATGTCCAAAGCAGAGGTTTGAGAGCCGCTGGAGGTATTGGCGCTAAATTTGAACATGTAATAATAATATATATATTATCACAGCTCATGCAAGCTTTCACTGTGAATTGACGCGTTTTCCTGTGCTCCTGCATAATTTTCCTTATTTTTGACTTTAAAGTCATCGCGCTGCTTTAAAAAAATTGTCCAATAGTTTGGTGGTGGTTTACCTACGTACTAACATAGTGCTTTTTGTTTATTTGGACATACATATAAACGCAAAATCAAAGCATTAAACTTATTCTTTTGTATTAATCTTTGATTTTGCTTTTGTACTTCTTCCCGCTTTAAAATCACTCTCGCGCTCTCGCCTACGTACTGTTGTTGCATGTGCAGTGCTGTTGGCTCTCCCGCTCTTTTTTCTTAATTTCTTTTGATCGCGCTCGCATCTATCTCTGTCTCGCGTACAAGTGATACGTGTACTCGTGTAGTGCTCTCTTTAATTTAATAATTATCCTCTCTTCAAGTTTGACCCAAGTGTCGAATTTGATTTTAAATACTGAGTGAGTTTTTTCTTTGGCTTTTTTCATTGAATTTTGATTTTTTTTTTTTTTCACTTTAAAATAAATAAAATATTTAAATACTATAATGTCTGTCTGCTCCAGCAAAAAGTGTTTGAACCCCCCTGCCCCCCATAACGTATTTCTCACTTGTTGGCTGTGTGATAATGTCATGCAAGTCAAGTGTGCCGGCTACACAGCCAAAGTGAGGGACAGTTTGCAGCAAATAGGTGGTCTCAAATGGGGATGCGACTCATGCCGAGAAGTGGAAATCGAGATGAGGGTATTCATGAGGCAGTCCAGGGACAAGTTTAAGAAACTGTCATCTGGTTTTCGTAAACTCTTTGATGAGTTTAACGCTTTGGAGACAGAGTTCAAAAGCTATAAGCTGTTGAATGAGTCTCCAAAGCGCAAGAAAACTAGTATGCGGAATCTGTCCCTGCATCTGCCGGTGCCTATCCCTGTCTCAGCCGCAGTTCCGCAATCTCCGTCACTGCTCACAGCCAACCCTCCGCAGCTCATATCGTTTACCACCCCCGTCACACAGGGTGGGCGTAAAGAAATGGAAATGGTCTCTCTATACAGACGAATGAAACTGTAGTTTCCGAACAGTCCGGGCAACTACCAAATTCTTTGGTTATTGCCAACAGCTGCCCAGTTAGAGGAACACCATTAATTAGGCCTCTGACTGGAGTACCACCGAAGAAACATATATTTGTTTCTAGGCTTGATCCCGAAACTTCTTTGGATGACGTCTTAGGTTACATTAAGACAAAAATACAAGCATCAAAAATAGCGGTGGAAAAATTAAAATTTAATTATTCAAGGGAGATCTCTTCCTTTAAAATTAGTGTCCCGGTTGAACTGTTTGCCTGCATTTGTAGTAACAACTTTTGGCCGGATCACATATTAGTGAAAGAATATACGGCCAAAAAGAAAACTCGTGGCTCAGTTAGGCTTCCTTCTACTTCTTCTTCTATTGCCTCCGGAATATCAGCATCTGCTGGTGTTCCAAAAAACTAATTTCGTCCCTTAATCTGGCCTATCAGAACGTAATTGGACTTAAATCTAAGCTTCCTAGACTTTATGTAGATAGTCTAGTATTTGATTATAAAATTTTAGCATTTTCAGAGACTTGGTTAAAACCTGACATTAATGATGCATCTGTTCTGTCTGCAAAATTTTCAATATTCAGGTGTGATCGCATTTCGCGTGTAGGCGGGGGAGTCTTGATTGCCATTGACTCGTCGTTATCTTCTGACCGGATTCAATCTCCTGATAACCAGGAGATTGAGTTTGTAAGTGTCAAGGTCAGTCTCAAGACTTTCTCTGTCTACATTACTTGCTCGTACATCCCGCCACAATCCGACATGGCAGTGTACATTAAACACTTGGTTTCTATCCAACACATCTCATTGTTACTGTCTGATAGAGACATGTTAATTGTTCTCGGTGACTTTAATTTACCGGAAATAGTATGGTCCCCTACTGACGAATCTGCTTTGTTGCTCCCTTCTATTTCACATTGCTTTATTGAAGGTCTTTTCGAGTTATCTTTGACTTAAATAAATCCAGTCCGTAACAAGAACAATAGATCTTTGGATCTGATATTTGTTCTCGATTCCACCAATGGTGCAGTTTCTAGAATAAACCCTCTTGTCCTGCCTGAAGATAGTTTTCATCCTACTTTGGAGCTAACTATTGATCTTCCGTATCGTGTACCGACTGTTGGTGCCTGTCCTGCGGTTAAATCCCGTAATTTTCGCAAGACCAATTTTAGTAAGTTAAATGAGCTCATTCTTAAAAATGATTGGTCTTCCCTGTATAGTTGTTCAAACATGAACCAAGCTATTTCTCTGTTTTATATCACTCTTGGTTCGCTTTTTAAGGTTTGTGTACCGCTGAGGATCCCTGTGTCGGCCTATAGGCCCCCCTGGCATTCTCGGGAGCTAACTAAACTGAAAAATGTAAAATCGAGGTGTTATAAAATTTACAAGAAATCAGGCCGCTCCTCAGACTATGCCCGTTACGTAGTCGCTCGATCAAAGTTTTTGACGCGTAATACGCACTGCTATAAGGATTACCTGCAGCGTTGTAAATTAGAATTTTCTAGTAATCCTAAACAATTTTATAGCTTTGTGAATTCCAAACGCAAAATGTCTGTCTATCCATCATGCTTATCTCTTGAAAACAATATAGCGAGTTCTGTTCAAGCCATCGCTGATTTTTTTGCAGACTTTTTTACAACAACCTATTCCTCAGCGGAATATCAATCAGACATTCCGTATCCTTACCAGGTAAAAAGCTCTAACTGCATTTACAGTCCTTCGATCGATGAAAGTTCGCTCCTAAGCGTGCTTAATTTAGTGAAACCTGTCTACTCTCCTGGTCCTGATGGAATACCAGGTTGCGTTCTCAGATTTTGCGCCGAGGCTTTATGTAAGCCAATTCGTAAACTTTTTCTTTTGTCTGTCAAATCTTCCACGTTCCCAGCTATCTGGAAGGAATCCTATATAGTTCCTCTCCATAAAAGCGGTAAAAAATCGGAAGCATCCAACTATAGGGGTATTTCTAAATTGTCCGCTATACCTAAAGCTTTTGAAAAATTAATCACTTCTCAATTGCAACATTTTTGTAGATCTATAATTTCACCATCTCAACATGGGTTTGTGAAATGTAGATCTACTACCACTAACCTTTTAGAATTTACTTCTTTAACGATCGAAGGATTTAGAAACGCAAGGCAAACTGATGTCATATATACTGATTTCATTAAGGCTTTTGATTCTGTTAATCATACGCTTCTTCTTTATAAATTAAATAGTCCTTTAATTAATTGGATTCGTGAATATCTGACAAATAGAACTGAGAGGGTTGTTTTTAAATCGTCATATTCCAAATCCATCCATGATACTTCGGGGTGCCTAAGGGAAGTCATTTGGGACTACTGCTGTTTACCCTTTTCATTAATGACCATCCCTCTGTTATAAGTTACTCTCGTGCCCTTATGTACGCAGATGACGTTAAGCTATCTTTTAGTTACAAAGACATTACCTCTTCTTGTCAATTGCAATCTGATCTTCAAAATCTTGAGCTTTGGTGTCATAATAACTTATTTAAATTAAATGCAACTAAATGCAAGGTCATGACTTTTTATAGAACTTCTCCGCATTTAGTTACTTATTTTCTAACTAATACACCATTAGAACGTCTTAATGAGATGTATGCCTTGGGTGTCCTGATGGACCGAAAACTAACGTTTAAGTCCCATATTTCCTCTACCTTCGGTAAAGCCATGGGCGTTCTTGGGTTTGTAAAGAGATGGTCAAAGGAGTTTGACGATCCATATACAACTAAAATTCTTTTCACCTCACTGGTCCGTCCTATTTTAGAATATGCTGTGAGGAATGTATAAAGCATTAAGCCAGATACAGATATAAATAAATTTAAGTCGTAAAAGCGGCTAATAATTAAAATAAGCGTTGGCCCAAAAAGGCAATTCAAATTCATCAATGCGCGTTATATAGTTGTTAAGTTAATTTAACTATAAATACATTATATTTAAGTATATGTCACAAGGGCGGGAAATTAACAATAAGCTAACATTTGTTAAATAGTATATAAGGGTGGATATTGGCAAAGCTAGAGAGCAAGATTGTAGCTGAGAGGCGTATGCGTGATTTCACCATGCATAGCAACAGGAGAGTTGCGTTGCGGGATCGGCCGAGAAGGCCGAAGGCAAAAGAAAGCGATGGAAAGTTTTTGGCGGCAAATATTGGCGCGCGGAAAAGTACTGGCAACGGTACCTAATCCCAGCACGCGTCATCCCTGGGTCAGGATGCCTATAAATAGACACGGCTGAGACACAGGAAGGGAGTTAGAAAGTGAAGGAGACAAGCGAAGTATCACTTGGACCAGCAAGGTGCAAGTGAAATATCAACAAGTGAAGGTGCAACAAGTGAAGGAAAAGAAGCGAGGCCAACGAAGTGAAGCATATATGAAGAAGTGAAAGTGAAGGCGTGCCAAGTCAGATCGATAAAAGGATATCCATCCGAATCCTGGCTACACGTGAAGGTTTAAATGCAGATTTGTTTTGGTGGCAAGTACGAAGACTAGAAGCTATTCCTAGCAGGGTATTGAAAACTAGGAGCCAATCCTAGCAGATCACAAGACTAGGAGCTATTCCTAGCGGATCGTAAAAGACTAGGAGTTATTCCTAGCAATATATATAAGACTAGGAGTTATTTCTAGCAATATATAAAAGACTAGGAGCTATTCCTAGCAACATATAAAAGACTAGGAGCTATTCCTAGCAGCATATAAAGGACTAGGAGCTATTCCTAGAAAAGCATTGAAGACTAGGAGCTATTCCTAGCAGTTTAGTGAAGACTAGGAGTATTCCTAGCACAGTTAAGGAAGACCAGGAGTATTCCTGGCACAGGCAGGGGAAGACTAGGAGTATTCCTAGCACAGTTGAGGAAGACCAGGAGTATTCCTGGCATAGTGGGAAAAGACTAGGAGTATTCCTAGCAGAATAATAGGAGCGTAGCAGACGACAGTGTAGCTAGACAAGACCAGGAGTCATCCTGGCAGTAGGAATACTTGCCACAGCCA
Organism: Drosophila neocordata; assembly: GCA_018903615.1. Lineage (NCBI taxonomy): Eukaryota > Metazoa > Arthropoda > Insecta > Diptera > Drosophilidae > Drosophila > Drosophila neocordata. The sequence continues at coordinate 5,471,921 of JAEIGI010000006.1, read as the reverse complement.
AACACAATCTGTCGATTCCTAGCGGATCGTAAAAGACTAGGAGTTATTCCTAGCAATATATAAAAGACTAGGAGCTATTCCTAGAAGCATATAAAAGGCTAGGACCTAGTCCTAGCAGTTTTAGTGAAGACTAGGAGAATTCCTAGCACAGTTAAGGAAGACCAGGAGTATTCCTGGCACAGGCAGGGAAGACTAGGAGTATTCCTAGCACAGTTGAGGAAGTCCAGGAGTCATCCTGGCAGAAGGAATACTTGCCACAGCCAAACACAATCTGTCGATAAGTTTTCATGAGTGCCAGCGGTGCAGTGTGGATTTCACCATAGCCACAAACACAAAGCCAACAGCCCGTGCAAAAGCTCTCTGGCCATACTAACATCCACCAATCAAATTGACAATAAAATTATAACGTGTTATTAAAAGAAAAATGAAGCAAGCAAGTCGTCCTTGCCGACTTTGAGTATACCCTGTACCAAGTAGAGGAACTTTATTAAATCAAACTCCTTAAAATTTGCCATCAGTTCAAACTAAAATTCTCCTCACAGCAACGAACGCATGCTATCTCTCTCACACTTACTACGCAATGTCGCACATGGCATTTCAGTGTAAATTTTACATAGGTATATCTTTGATATTTCTTATCCGATTTTAACAAAATTTGGTCAGCTGATACCTTTTAGCCATATTGTTGGGTGTGCCAAATAAGAATACGCTACCTTTAATTTTACTCTAGTTATTCGTTTTTCCTAAATTGCGGGGGCGGAAGTGGGCGTGGCAAAAATTTGAAACAAACTTGATCTGCGTAGACACTACACAAATGCTGACACCAAATTTGGTTGCTCTAACTCCTGTAGTCTCTGAGATCCACGTGTTCATACGGACGGACGGACAGACGGACGGACAGACGGACGGACAGACGGACGGACAGACGGACGGACAGACGGACAGACGGACATGTCTCAATCGACTCGGCTATTGATGCTGATCAAGAATATATATACTTTATGGGGTCGGAAATGCTTCCTTCTGCCTGTTACATACATTTTAGCGACTTTAATATACCCTTTTACCCTATGGGTACAGGGTATAACAACTGTATCTTCTCATTTCACCAGCGCACAACATAAATTCGTTGTGTCGTGCCCCTACACCTGAAATCTGGCTCTGCCGCAAGTAAGGACCAAAAAGGATCGTTACAACTGGCGCCCAACGTGCTTAACTGGTGAAAGAGATTAACAAGATTTATTGTTTTCTGCATAGAAAAATAAAAAGAAATCAACTTTTAATTTTTATTAGAAGGCAAGAAAAGAAATAAATTGATCAAAGGCCGGCAAGATGACAAAATTATGGATTTATTACATGAAAAAGGAGGAGTTGATAAAAACCGGCGAAAAGTGCGGAATCACGCTAGCAGGAACTGTAGAAGAAATGAGGAAACAGTTCGGAGAATGGGTCAACAATCATGAGGACGACTTAGAGTGGATGGATTAGCTCGCTGGCAGCAAAATATACAAAGGCTGCAAAAGCGATGCCGGTGGGGGAAGTTGCAAAATTGGCAATTCCAATATTAACACCGCCAAGATGGGGAAGCGTGGGTGCCCTAGATGGCCCACAAAAACAACAACACACATTATATGAAGAGCGAAGAACAAGTAGAAAAGTTACAGAAAGTAGCAGAGTCGGGCTAATAAATTCTAATAATGAATATCCGAAAGTGGCAAAACAAGTGAGGGAATGGACATTTCGTTTCGATGGCAATTCAAAGCCGCTAGAATTCATCGAACAAGTTGAATGGTCAGCAGACATGTATGGACTAGATATCAACATGATACCAAGGGCAATGCCAGAACTGCTAAAAGACAAAGCATTAAAATGGTACGTGGCCAACAACAAGCATTGGGCATCATGCAGAGATTTTACTGAGGCATTCAAAAAATATTTCTTGCCGAGGGGATATTTTAGCAAACTGGCAGACCAAATAAAAGCCAGAAAACAACAATGGAATGAGTCATTTAAAGATTTCATGATAGAGATGCAAACCATGATGCGTCCGTTAAAATGCCCAGATTTCGAGCAGCTAGAAATCATATTGGAAAACTACACACCAGATTTGAAAATGTGATGGCAGATGAGTTCGAAACATTGGAACTGGAAAGGAAACAATTCCAACGAGAGGCTCAAAGAGAACGCTCACACATACCAATGGGCGTGCAAAGACGACCAGTTGTGCAGGACAATAGACATAACACCGTCTGCAGACGCTGCTTAGATGATGAGCCACCAATTCCAGCTCAAAGGCGAAATTTTATGAAAATCCCAACAGGATGGGTACAGAATCCATCTCAAGCATGCAGAAGATGCGGAGGGGCAGGTCATTGGGCTAAAGAATGCAGCAACAGAAGATTAGAGTTCTGTTGGAATTGTGGCAAAATCGGAAAGCGTTCGATGAATTGTTGCATGCCAGCGGCAAACGCAAATCGGTTCCTGCCTGCAAGGAGCGAGCAGGAGCCGGCAACAACAGCTCCGCGCACCTAATCGGAAAGCTGATAGAAGAAGAAAGCCAACTATCAGCAGAAATTACGATAGGGGGCATTAGAATGCTGGCCACGGTAGATTCAGGGGCCACAAGCAGCTTTGTTAGCCAAAAGATAATTGGAAAATTAGCTAGAAAAGATCAGCTAACAAAATCGCTGAAGTACAATTTGGCGACAAAATAATCAAAATGCTATTTCTAGTATTGCCTGGCGGAATTGATGCGGTGGTGTTAGGGTGGAATTTTATAAAGGAAATGGGAGCCATTATACAATGCGCAGGGCACCAAATTGAAATTCCGCCAATGTGCAGAATAAAAGGGAGGCTGACGGAAAGAATTTCGACAGCAATAGTGACAAATGCACTAGAGATAGAAGTCGGTGACTTTATGCGCGAAGAACTGGCCGAATTGGCCAAAATAAATGGCACGTCTAAAGTTGGCATGCACACAATCACTATGTGTGACGATAAGCCAATAAAACAAAGGTATTATCCAAAGAATCCAAAGATGCAAGGTATAATAAATGAAAAAGTTGAAGAATTAATGGTGAAAAAGAAAGAAACTGGAAAATGAAGGCTATGTGTTGATTTCAGGCAGATAAATACAAAATCTATAAAAGATGCTTATCCAATGCCGAGAATTGACTATATTTTAGATCAACTGCTCGAAGCAAGATTCATAAGCAGTTTAGATTTAAAAGATGGATATTGGCAGATTCCGCTGGAAATAAACAGCAGGAAGATGACAGCTTTCACAGTTCCAGGAAAGGGATTATATCAATGGAAAGTGATGCCATTCGGTTTGCACTCAGCATCTGCAACATTCCAGCGAGCTTTAGATATGGTCATAGGACCAGAAATGATGCCACACGCGTGTGCGTATCAGGATGATATCGTAGTGGTCAGCCGAACAGTAGAAGAACACAAAACTAATTTAAAGGAAGTTTTCCGCAGACTAAAGGCAGCAAATTTAAGGATAAATGCATAAAAATGCCAATTCTTCAGAAAAGAGCTAAGATTCCTGGGCCATCGAGTAACAGAGCAAGGCATTGGCACAGATCCAGATAAAGTGGCAGCAATAGCTGAATTAAAACCGCCAAAGAACACAAAAGAGTTACGACAGTACCTAGGAGTAGCATCTTGGTACAGACGATTCGTGCCAAGTTTTGCAACGCTTGTACAACCATTAAATTCTCTATTAAAGAAAAAAGCAAAATGGGTGTGGAAAGAAAAACATCAGGATGCTTTTGACATGGTCAAGCAAAAATTAGTGGCAGATCCAGTATTGACATGTCCAGATTTTGCGAAAATGTTTGTATTGCAAACTGACGCTAGCAACTACGGCATAGGGGCAATTCTAACGCAAAATACAGAGGAAGGCGAGAGAGTCATATCACACGCCAGCAGAACACTAAATCCAGCAGAACAAAATTATTCAGCAACAGAAATAGAATGTCTAGCAATAGTATGGGCTATAAAGAAGTTGAAGCAATACTTAGAAGGATACCATTTCAAAGTCATTACTGATCACATGGCACTGAAATGGCTGAATAGCATCGAAAGTCCAACAGGGCGGATTGCAAGATGGGCATTGGAATTGCAGCAATATGACTTTGAAATAACATATCGCAAAGGAAAACTAAATGTCGTTGCAGATGCATTGTCAAGGCAACCATTGGAAGCATGCAGAATGATAAAGTATAATCGCAGCAAAAATGAACAGTCAGCACAAAGCTGTGAATGGATCGAAAATATGGAAAAAAAAGTAAAACAAAATCCGCAAAAATATACGGATTATGTGATGGAAAATGGGCAGTTATATAGAAATATACCGCATAGGGCAGGGCATGAAGATGTTGTGTCGTGGAAATTATGTGTGCCGAAACATTTAGGGCAACAAATAATATCGGAAAACCACGACTCAGGCAGTAGGAGAACGATTGCCCGAATAGCGGCTAAATATTTCTGGCCAGGCATGCAAAGAGATGCACGTGCATATGTCAGCCGCTGTGAAAACTGCATGCGGTATAAACCAAGCCAGCAGCAGGCAGCAGGGAAACTGCTGACACAAGTGCCAGAGGAGCCATGGGCAACAATATGCGCTGATTTCGTTGGGCCATTGCCAAGATCTAAACATGGAAATTCGGTATTGCTTGTTATAGTAGATAGATTCTCAAAATGGACAGAGCTTGTACCAATGAGAGAAGCTTCGGCAGAAAATTTAGTAAAAGCATTTAGAGAAAGAGTGCTGGCTAGATTTGGCGTCCCAAAAGTGGTGATAACAGATAATGGAGTCCAGTTCGTCAGCAAAGTATTTGAGAAAATCCTGCATGAATGGGGGACAATACACCAGCTGACACCGAACGAGCGAATAGAACAGTAAAAACAATGATAGCACAATTCACAGGAGAAGATCAACGACGCAACGGGATATACGGCGGTATTAATAACGCAGGGGAGAGAGCCGAGATTGCCAGGGTCCACATTCGACAGGCTAACTATTGGATCAGGCAAACCAAGCCAACGGCCAGATGGCAATGCGGAGTTGATCAAAGAAATTGGCGTATTGGTACGAAGAAACCTAGAAAAAGCTGCTCAGGATCAATCAAGGCACTATAATCTAAGAAGAAGGCCCACGAGTGGGCGAAATAGTGTGGGCCAAGGAGCACTATTTGTCAAATGCAGCAGAAGGATTTGCTGCAAAACTTGCACCACGTTATGGTGGGCCGTACAAAGTCGTAGGATTTATTTCGCCAGTGATATGCAAACTGCAGCATATCACAAACAAAAAATCAAGGTTGGCACACATCAGCGAACTAAAAGTGCAACCAGAGCAAGTGCCAACAGATGATCCGAATGAGCTATAAAGATGCAAGGCGAGTATGACTACCGGAAACCGGCCAAATGGAGTTTGAACAGTTGGACCGGCCGGACAACTGGGAGATCTTCAGATGGAAAGGAACGGTAGAAACACGAACCAGCATAAGTTGAAAAGGAAATTGCATTGGCCTGCAGAAATAAATAACAAGAATTAAAAAAAAAAAAAAAAATTATATATATATATTAAAGGAGCGTTACAACTGGCTCAACTAAAAAAAAAAAATATGTATATATATATGTATAAAAGAAATTTATTGCATGCATACAATTTATTTTACAGTGCATATAAAAGTGTAATATAAAAAAGAAAGAAATAAAAAGAAATGTTGACTTTGGCGGGTTAGCAATGGACAAACGAAACGGAATATAAACACTAATGCTTCTCACTTCTGTAAGAGAGCAGAACAGACGGAGGATGCAAATGGATAAGGAGAGGATTCACACATACAGTGTGTGTGTGAGATATGGATAAAAAGATAAACGAGAGCGGGAACCCGAAGCTGGACGCGCAGCAGCAGAGCAACGCGGATTAGAGGTTCCGATGGCCCAAGATGCGACAGATGAAATCAATTACATTTTATCTATCAACCTGAGCGGACGTCAAAATATCGAAGAATATGAGCTGGAAGAGGAAATGCAAATGATGGCATCGCCATATGTGTCGGACGAGGAGTCCGATTGCGAGGAGCCGGTCCCATTGGGGCCGGTGATCGCCATCTCGTCCGACAAGGAAGAGGAAGAGGACGTGGGAGAATGGATAGAGCTGCGGGAAGAGTTAGAGGGCATTGGAAGCGGCGACGAGGAAGAAGAGGAAAACGAAGTAAGCGAGGACGAAGGAATCGGCCTAAATGACCTGGCATTCTTGCTGGAGGATGTGGAAGAAGAAATCCACAGGCAAGAGAGGATATTTGGTGCGCCCATGGAGGAAGTGCCAAGGGTGGCAGAAGTGCCGCCGGGCACACCAGAGATGGAGGGAGGTGGAGCCCGAGGAGTGGCCAGTTGCGGTGTCCGTGGCCGTACAGGCGATGGGGGAGGGGCCGAGACAGGCGAGAGTTATGTGGATGGGACGGATCCGATATAGGATCCGTAGTAATAGGAATAGATTTAGGGTATTTGAAGAATTGGGGGTATAGATTAAGAGAAAATTTTGGATTTTAGGTTAAGTAGAGTAGGTAGATTAAGAGAAATTTTTGGAATTTAGATTAGGTAGAATAAAAAAAAAAAAAAAAAATACATGAAGTTTAGAATAAGAAAAAATATGAAGTTTAGGTAGTAGATATTTTTAGAATTTAGATTAGGTAAAATAGGAAAAAAAAATCTGAAGCTTAGGTTAAGTAGATATAAGTAATATTATAAATATAGTATATAAGTAAAAGATGCAGTCGGAGCCACCCATGCCAAAATAAGGCATGGGGACAATGGAAAAGATCCTCACGATATGCCAAAAAAATTGGAAAAGATGCCTGATGAATCGCCAATTAGAAAAAGATGCCATAAATGGCCAAAGAAAAAAAGATGCGAACCAGGCCAACAAAAAAAAAAAGAAACAAAAAAAAGGAAACATGAAAAAAAATCTATAAAAAAAAGAGGAGGCAGGATTTGGCTCCCGAAGAAAGGGGGTAAGGAATATATAATATTTAATATATATATATACCTCACAAATGCGGCAAAGCATTAAGCCAGATACAGATATAAATAAATTTAAGTAGTAAAAGCGGCTAATAATTAAAATAAGCGTTGGCTCAAAAAGGCAATTCAAATTCATCAATGCGCGTTATATAGTTGTTAAGTTGATTTAATTATAAATACATTATATTTAAGTATATGTCAAAAGGGCGGGAAATTAGCAATAAGCTAACATTTGTTAAATAGTATATAAGGGTGGATATTGGCAAAGCTAGAGAGCAAGATTGTAGCTGAGAGGCGTATGCGTGATTTCACCATGCATAGCAACAGGAGAGTTGCGTTGCGGGATCGGCCGAGAAGGCCGAAGGCAAAAGAAAGCGATGGAAAGTTTTGGGCGGCAAATATTGGCGCGCGGAAAAGTACTGGCCACGGTACATAATCCCACCACGCGTCCTTCCTGGGTCAAGATGCCTATAAATAGACACGGCTGAGACACAGAAATTCAGTTAGAAAGTGAAGGAAACAAGCGAAGTATCACTTGGACCAGCAAGGTGCAAGTGAAATATCAACAAGTGAAGGTTCAACAAGTGAAGTAAAGAAGCGAGGCCAACGAAGTGAAACATATGTGAAGAAGTAAAAGTGAAGGCGTGCAAAGTCAGATCGATAGAAGGATATCCATCCGTATCCTGGCTACAAGTGAAAATTTAAAGGCAGATTAGTTTTTGGTGGCAAGTAGGAAAACTAGGAGCTAGTCCTAGCAGGGTATTAAAAACTAGGGGCCAATCCTAGCAGATCACAAGACTAGGAGCTAGTCCTAGCGGATCGTAAAAGCCTAGGAGTTATTCCTAGCAATATATATAAGACTAGGAGTTATACCTAGCAATATATAAAAGACTAGGAGCTATTCCTAGCAACATATAAAAGACTAGGAGCTATTCCTAGCAGCATATAAAGGACTAGGAGCTATTCCTAGCAGAGCATTGAAGACTAGGAGCTATTCCTAGCAGTTTAGTGAAGACTAGGAGTATTCCTAGCACAGTTAAGGAAGACCAGGAGTATTCCTGGCACAGGCAGGGAAAGACTAGGAGTATTCCTAGCACAGTTGAGGAAGACCAGGAGTATTCCTGGCATAGTGGGAAAAGACTAGGAGTATTCCTAGCAGAATAATAGGAGCATAGCAGACGACAGTGTAGCTAGACAAGACCAGGAGTCATCCTGGCAGTAGGAATGCTTGCCACAGCCAAACACAATCCATCGATAAGTTTCCTTGAGTGCCAGCGGTGCAGTGTGGATTCCACAATAACCACAATTACAAAGCCAATAGCCCGTGCAGAAGTTCTCTGGCCATACTAACATCCCCCAATCAAATTGCCAATAAAATTATAACGTGTTATTAAAAGAAAAACAACTGTATCTTCTCATTTCACCAGCGCACAACATAAATTCGTTGTGTCGTACCCCTACACCTAAAATCCGGCTCTGCCGCAAGTAAGGACCAAAAAGGATCGTTACAGTGCACCACTTTTTTTTTCTTTCTATTGGTAACTACTAAAAAGCAATTAAAAATATATTTAAATTAATTCAGCTATTTTATCATTCCAAAACATTTAAGCTTGAACTTAAATATAAATATATCTGCTGTAGAACATATACACTGGTGATAAGTTGCTTTTAGCTGGTCCAGCCAACTACCCGAGGGGAGGGAAAATATACTAACATATTTTTACCGTTAAATTCAAACCTTTATTTACCTATATCCCTTACAAAATTACATCGTACATTTTTATCAACATTATCATACCCAGCAACATTCAATTACAATACGTATTTTTAATCAAATCAATTGAAGTTTATTTTCGCTAGCCGAAAAGCGAGAATACATCGTTAAAAAAGAAAATGCTGGAAAGAAAATAATTTATGATGGCAGGTTGGCAGAAAAATGAAAATGAAAAATTTTGCGGGTCTTCAAACTACCAGGTCAGACTTAATAGAGGTTGGTAACAGTTCCAAAATGAGTAAGCTAAGCTGGACGTTCTAAAATGAGTATGTTATGCCTAACAGTTGCGAATTGAGTATGTTAAATTTGTGTGTGTGGACTGAAAATGTTAAGTTTAAAAGTTCCAAAATGTTAACTTAACATGCTCGCAATAGCAGTTTTAAATTTTAACAGCTCGTAATCAGCAGTTGCCTGGCGCTGTTTCGAACAGCCCTTATAAAGAAACTTAAACATGAATTAATAAAAATTTACTACATCATACCAGCATTACAAAGGCCTTAATGTCCGATGTGTGACTAAGTTTGGTGGATGCATCGTTCCATCTACATTTTCTCTAAATAATTTGATTGGCTCTTCCAGATAGTGTGCAAGAGCGCATCAAAGACCTATCTATTAGGTCTTAGAAGCTTGAATAACTTTACCGGAATAAATTTTTGCAAATAAGATACATAGTAGACTTTGTCAAATGACTGAACATGAATAGATGTGTGTTATATTTGGTACATTTTATTTACACATCAAATCACAACAAGGTGAGAAATTAAACACAAACATTAAATAATGATTACTATGTACCTTGCTTGGAATACATATCTTTTATCAATTGCATTCGTGACATCCCTGTGGCACATAACCAGGAGTCTTTAATTTGAAATGTCTCACATTTTTTGCGCTTCTCCTTGAATGGCCTATAATATGTATCATATATTAATCCCAAAATGCTTTGTACATTTGCCGACGAGGTTCGTTGATTTTGGTTACGAAATGTGGAATTTTGAAATGATTTTGTATGGACACCATCATCCCACCAATCTGGAAATTCATCGTCAAAACATTTTCTTATATTATTTAGATCATAATCAGAACTTGTTGACGTGTTCTCTACAGGCTGCAAAATGAGTTTAACAAATATATATAATCAGAATTCTTAATATATAAAATTATTTAAATTTTAAAATTTTGTAGAAATCATTTGTTAATAAATTCAAAATTGTTAATTTGTTCAAACAATTGCTAAAGTTTTCAAAAAAATCAGTTAATCAGTCAAGTCATTTTTATTACTTGGTAACAATCGGAAACTTTATCTTGTTTAAAGAAAAAAGTTATTTTGAATTGAAAAATTTATATTTATATATATTTCTATCTGTATTGATTTAGTTTTGAAAGCAGTAATGTTTTAAAAAAATAAGACAATTTTACAAAGCTCTTCTACTTTGTAATAAAGAAAATCAAAAATGCTTACAATAGAATTGTTTGAGTTAAAATAAAACCATATACTATTCGTTATGATGATATATATGTATTGATGGTATATATTTCGGGGCTAGGGCTGCTTACATTTGAAGTGGAAGTTGTAGTCCATGTCCAATCGTTGGAATTCACATTCTTTTTGGTTAGAACAAATGTCTCTTCCTTTGCTCCTGTTATTGAAGGGCTGTGAATGGGTTTGGTATGGTGTTCTTCAACCATATTTATATTATAAATGTGTTGCTCCCCTTGTTCCTCCTGCTGATCATTATTAAAATATTCCTCGTGAAAATCGACGTCCTGTCTATTTAAAGATATAACTTCATATTCATCACTTTCGTCAAAGTTTTCGTTATACTGTTCCAATTTATTTTCTGAATTTAATTGAACAATTTTTGATTCTTCTCTGGGCATCTGCATGGCCCGTTGGAGCTCAGAGCTGGCTCCCTCAGGCGGTTGTATTGCTTGAAACCAGCGTAATTCGCCATTGACATTGATCGCCTGGAAAAAAGCAAAACCAAATTAGTGATAAATTTAAATTTTGTTGTTTTACACTTACAATAACTTCGTCGTCTAAATTGCCCTCCAATTGGGGCAATTGCCAAACCATAGAAGAGTCTACTTTAGTTACGGGTAGGGTTTTTGGATTTGCTTCTGGTGTCTTTAGAGCCTCTATTACTGGCTCAAAGACAATCTCTGTAGTTTCAACATAATCAGGAGCATTTTGTAGTTCCGGCTCTGATATTCGCTTTACACTTGTTGGTTCCTCTTCCACTTCTTCAATTAAATCTTCCAGCATTTGGTATTCCAGCTCTGGCTCATCATAGACTTCTATTTCGTTTATTACGATTTCCTCATTAGAATTGAACATGTCACCATGCCTTACTTCAACATGACGGGCCAAATTTGCTTTTCTATCAGAGCTATATAGGCACAATGAACACTTAAATCTTCGGATATCCTTCTCCTGGTTGCTATGGACTGACATATGACGTCTCATATCATATGCACGATTCGTTATATACTTGCAGCCTGGATAAACGCACTGCGTCCGAGTTGATTTTTCACTTAAAGAACTTTTTGCTGCTTCTTCCAGGTCGTATTCAGGATGCCTAGTGCCTATGTGGCGTCTTAAATTAGTGGCCTTGTTTGTACTATATAGGCATTGAGGGCATTGATGGACCTTTCGTTCATTATCTCCATTATGTCTACTTTAGTACAATAGTTTAAGTTAGTTATAAACAATAATTAGATAGTAATTTTTTTTCTTTTTTGGTTTGTTGCCTTACCTACGTTCATGCCTCCACAAGTTGTAGGCACGATTTGTCCGATACCAACATCCGATCGCTTCGCATTTAAACTCTCGCTGCCCAATGGAAAAGCCTTCATTGCTATTGTCGTTGTTATTTACCATCATGATGTAGGAGACGGCATCTATTTTTTCATTTTCTTATTTTTGCTTAAGACCAGTGTTGGGCAATGTGTCAATGTTAAGGCAACACTGATTTTCCGATAGAGATGCCAGATGCGTAAAAATTTATACATTATAAAAGGCCCGCCAAATTCAAACAATTGACCTTCTTTCATGCAAATTGGGAAATTACTATAAACTAAAAACATAATTAAACGTAAAAATGAATTTCTTTTCTGCTTCACTGCAAGACTCTCAAAACTAGTGGTTAAATTCTCGACACATTCTATTGCTTTCGTGTAATTTGGAGTTTATTATCCTTAATTTTACAACAGATCACACATGCGCTTCACATAGGCGGCAGAATGCAGCCGGCTTTAGGTTATTCATTGAGTTTTCTCTGCCATTATTAATGAAAATTCTCGTCACCCCCATTCTTCCTTCAGTGAGTTCGTCGACTTGCTTCATCTGGCATGGCTGCAAAACGTTAAACTGGGCCTTTGCAGTATCTGTTTTTGTTGCAAGTCGACAGCTGGCCAAGACACACAGAGAATTCGGAAAAAAACGCAAACTAAGGTAAATGTTTTCCAAACAGTTAAAAGTTAATTTAAAATTTATAACCCAACCAAAGGGTAAGACACACTTAAAGTACTTATCAAATATAGAGGGAAAGTTTAGAGTTAAATTTTAAAAAGTTTGCAACGCATAGAAGGAAGTATCTCCGACTATATAAAGTATATATATTCTTGATCAGCACGGTGAACTGAGTTGATATAGCACTGTCCTTCCGTCCGTCCGTCTGTCTGGATCAACGCAATCTCCTCCGAGACCCTTAAAGCTACAGAGCTGAAATTTTGCACCTAGGCTTCTTTTTGCTGCAGGCATTGTATATCTCAGAATCATTCCGATCGGACTATATCATATAGCTCCCATAGGAACGATCGGCCAAAAAATTAGTTTTAGATGAAAATCTTGCTTATTTTATCAGAATTTTTCTTGAAATTTTGCATATGTAAGTTTGGTATATATAAAAATGTTGCCTGCATCAACGAGACTCTATTCACCAACATGGAACATTTTTTTATGTTCCCTAAAATATCCACCATACAGATGACACCTACGTCAACCACATAGGCCAGCTTCAAAACATAAATTAAGACACATCGATTAATATAATAACAGCTATTAAGTTGTTGTGTCTGGAAGTTATCATGAGTGCAATTCCCCACATGTGGTGGAGAAAAAAAATGTCATCCTGCAGATGGACATCATCGCCAAAACAACCTACTCTGAGAACGCCAATTCTAACGCCATTCTAAACAATCAATACCACAGTTAAACGACATCCCATACTTCTAGCCACTAGGGGACAAGCTGGAATCTGAAGAGGGAGAAGAGTTAATATCTGCAATGATTGAGTCCGACAATTATAAATTGCAACATACTAGGAACTGCTGACCCAATGCAAAATGCTTACACAATTTAAAGTGTTGACCCAATGTGCAATGTGAAGTGGTGAAGAAGCACCGGATCATTTCCAATAATTGAATTCCCGACAAAACAGTCAAACAAAGCGGCGAAGATCACCCACCCACATAACTCTGCCGATATCGCACTGCCACCACATTTTCTGACACTTCTTTAGGTCAATAGTTGTTAAATTAGTCTTAATCTTGCGTTTAAATAGAGAACAAGTTGAGTTTAATAATATTGTGTTCAACAAATCAATTATAAAGTTACTCCGTCTGGCACTTTCTTGCGAGTATTCCTTGGCAACCTGCAGTAGATCTTTTTTCTTGATGCATGATAATTTAAAGAGCTTTCGTCTGTCCATAAAACTTGCACCCACAACGACCTGCGTGCTAACAATCCACATGGTAAAGGATCAGTAATGATCTGGGGTTGCAAGTGCTTTAATAGCTTGGGTGATTTGATACTCATGGATGGAACGATGAATAGGGATAAATATTTACGTGTCCTCAATGAGCACGCACTCACTTCTGGCGACAGGCTCATTGGAAAGCAATTTATACTGCAGCAGAATAAATCTCCATGTCATAAGGCCCATATGAATACTAAATTTTTGAAAGATTCATTTCAATACATTTTTAATTGCTTCTTAGTACTTACTAATGAGAAAATGTGAAAATTCGATAATAAATCGTCAGTGTTTGCCCTTGCAAGTTCCAGTAAATCCTCCAAAATCCGCCGAGCCCGAGGACCGTTGACCGGGCCAAAGAACTGCTGCATTTTTCTCAGCAGCAGCTGAAAACTGTGGCTCCTTGACCCGCAACTGTCCTCGTGGCTCCGCATTCCTGAATAGTTCCGGAGACAAAACATCCGGCATAAGCGGCACCAGTGCCGATATTGCCCGGTAACGGTATAGTCCTGGCACTTTGTCACTTTGTGCCGGAGCAATACCGCACTGGATCCGCTTTTGCCGCATATGCCACAAAACACTTTGACTCCGACCTTATAAAGGATTGGTGGCGGGCTTGCTGGCGGCATACCTTCACTCGCACTCAAACTGGGCTCACCTCGGTGCTGTAAAGAAAAGAAAAACATAATAAAACATGAATAGTTATACATATATGAAATATTATGTATAAATATCGAATATCCATTTTTGCAATGCTACAGCAATGAGTGACTCAACCCACTTACATGAAAATTCGAACATTGATTTTCTGTACTTTGTGACGAAGTACAATTTTGGGTCCTATGAATTAATTATAAGTTTATACTCTGACTTGTTGTTAGTATTTTTATTAGTTCCCCAGCAGAGCATCTCTAAATCAGACCACTGCTAATACACACACACACACAGATACACATACATACATCGGGCCACCAAAGACATAAAGCAAGCAATGCAACGGGACTTGCCCAAAAGTCGCCAGTTGCTACTGCGCAGTTTCTATTGCCTCTTATATACATATATACGCATGTCACGCCATATATATATGTACATATGTAGCAATAGGAATTGCAACGGGACTTGCGAATGAAGACGACAGAGTTATTGCGCAGTTTTTTTTGTTTTAGAAACTTCTAGACGCCTAAGCTACGCATGTTTTTCGGCGACTGCATCGATCGCGTCATCGCCAAAATGCGTTGGCAACTTTTGATTGGTCGCTGTCGGCGTCGGCGACAAAAATCAAAGGCCAATGGCTGTGAAGTATTAAATCTGCAGATTAGTTGAGCTAGGACCGCGATCAAGATGAGTTGAGTTTGGACAAGAGGAGTTAAAGGAAAAAAAGAAAGTGCTTGAACATAGTGCAAGGAGTGTTAAGAAAAGTGGCCCAGCGACCAAGATACAGGAGTGGATGTTAATTCAAATCCACAAATAAGACACAAGTCTGGACACAGAAGTCTCTAAAGCAAATTTAAACAAGCGTGTGTGGAGCGGGTGAGTTGAGCAAAGTTAGTAAGTCATAGTGTGGTAAAATAAGAGGTTAGATTTAGTTATCGTTTACGGCAGATCAGATTGTCACTAATAAAATTTATAACGTTTGAAATCAAATCATAAACATGGCTCGAATTATTTCACCCGTAACTGCAAGCCCCCTCAGTTTCTCTTTCACTCCTGCATTAATGTTCATGTAGTGTCTGTGCATGTATTTTATGTCCATGTAGTGTATGTATCTCTATGTAGGGAGCCATGCAAATAATATTAATCCTAGCGAATGTTCGGGTGACACCCTAATTGACTAGGATAATATTCTTTGCCTAGTGCTACCCGACTAAGAAACTTTTGTCAGACCAATTTTCGGGTGACACCCTAGTTGATCTGATAAGGATTCTTGTGCCCTTAGTAGTTCTGTTGTACTTGTAGCGATTCGTGTTAGTTCCTATTTTTATTTAAGTCGATGTCCGGGTGACACCCTAGTCGACTTGATACCCTTCCTTTGTGTTTGTGAAAATGTTGTTACATATTAACTATCCTTCTCCCTTCCCTTTTCCGTCCTCTGTTTGGCATAGTTAGTTTGAGAAATAACTACACCAAATCAACTGCAAATAGGATGGATATGCTCCCTTTACCTAGTCATCAAGTCCGGGTTTCTTACATAAATTTTTCTGTGTAGGAAAGGCCCTGGGTAGACTGAGAGTTGTACCCTGGCCTTCCTTACAACTTTAATGCAAAGAATAGTAAAAATAATTATCTAATTAATTAAACTTACTATTTTCACATTTCTAAACTTTTTGTTTACTTTTTTTTACAAGTAAACCAAAAATTACTCTTTTTGTGAACAGCGAGTAGTCTATAACAGCTAAGTCTATATTCTATATTACAAAAATAAAGTCAATAAACTGAATCCTTAAGATGCAATATGCAAAACATTGATCAAACTCTATTAACACCTACAGCACTGCTATTTTTGTAAACACAGCTGTATGTAAGGAAAATCCCATCCTTCTTGTTGAAACTTAATATACTTATAAGAATATTTAATTATTATTAAATAATATAACTTACCAGTTTCTCGATTTCTTCCGTTTTGGTCTGCAAGAAGCAAAAACAAAAAATAAACTAATTAACAATTTTTTCCGTCACATCGGTCTTAATGCTAAATTTTAATTACTTAAAAACGAAAAGAAAAAGATTAAATAAAAAAAGTATTTTTTACATTCGTGTTAGTATTCGTTGTATTTTTACCTGAAGTAAATTGATTTCCAGATTTCTTTTCTTGATGATAATTGTAATAATTATCCAATCTGATTAATACTTGGTGTAAGGTATAAAACTGTCAAAAAAGACGTTTTTATACCCTGTACCCTGTAAAAGGATATATAAAAGTCGCTAAAATGTATGTAACAGGCAGAAGGAAACATTTCCGACCCCATAAAGTACATATATTCTTGATCAGCATCAATAGCCGAGTCGATTGAGACATGTCCGTCCGTCCGTCCGTATGAACACGTGGATCTCAGAGACTACAAGAGCTAGAGAAACCAAATTCGGTGTCAGCATTCGTGTAGTGTCTACGCAGATCAAGTTTGTTTCAAATTCTTGCCAACTTTTAAGGTATGTATTATAGCAGTTAATAATAATTATTTCAGCAAACAATATTTTTTCTACAGATAAAGTGCCAACAAATCTTCCACTGTTGAATAAAGAATAGAAGTTTGTATTCAATATCCTCATGAAAGTAACAAATGAAGAAACTGGAGGGATTTACTACTTATGTGCATCTGGTGGTACAGAAGAAACTTTTTTGATTTCATTAACATTAACAGCAATCCCCTAACAAAATCAAATTGCCCTTACACTCTTCACTTCGAGAATCGCAGCAACTTTGCTTAAAGGTGGACGAACATCTCATGCTGCACAAAAATTTCCATTAAATATGCATAGCAACGAAACTTCAACCTGCAACACTTCGAAGACCTCTGCAATGGCAAAGGTTTTGCAGCTATGATAATTGATTGTTTGGGATGAACGTACGATGGCACATACAAAATCTTTGGGGGCTTAAGACAGTTTCTTAATAGATCTACGGAGCAACCAAAACCGATTTTTGTGGCTGCAATGATTTTATTGGCAGGAGATTTTCGTGAAACATTGCCAGTTATTGCACGATCAACCCCAGCTGATGAACTCAATGCATGTCTAAAGTCCTCCGATTTTTGAAAACAACTCAAAGTACTTTACTTATATGCGCGTCGAGTTGCAAAAAGACCAATATGGAAACATATTCTCTAAACAACTCATTTATATCGGTATTGGCAAAGTTCCTATGAACAGCTTGACTGGCTGCATTAACTTGCCTCAAAGTTCTTGTCAATTGACTCAATCAAAGGATGAACTTATTCAGAAGGTGTTTCCAGATGTATCTCAAAATTACCGAAACAATAATTGGTAAATGTAAATGAATTAAATTGTAAAACTCCAGAACAAATTACAAGCAAAACGAGGATATATAAATTAGTTGACTAGGCAACGAACCAAGTCAATGTAGTCAACTATCCACCGGGATTTTTAGTCTGTTGCCAGGATTGTCACCTTACAATCATCAAATAAAGGTTGGATCGGTAATTATAATGTTGCGAAGTATCAAACAACCGCGTCTTTGCAACGGCACAACGTTATTAAACAACGTGAGAGAAGCAACTATACTGAAAGGAGAAGATGGTCTTACACCGCGGATCCCAATGATTCCGACTGATGTGCCATTTGAGCGACTACAGTTTGAAGTACGGCTTGCTTTTGCTGTGACAGCAAACAAGCCCCAGGAGCAATCATTAAGTGTTTGTGGTATTAAAGTGGAAAACCCATGTTACCCGTATGGTCAATTATATGTTGCCCATGCGGCAAAAATCTTCAGATTTGTTTGTGTCGATGCGACAGATAATCAAACAAAAAACATCGTGTATCACAACGCACTACAATGAAAATACAACTGAATTGTTCTAATCATATAGATCATGATTATTAATAAAAATCACTATAAAATATGAATGAAGCAAGCAAGTCGTCCCTGCCGACTTTGAGTATACCCTGTACCAATTAGAGAAACTTTATAAAATCAAACTCCTTCCAATTTGCCAATAATTCAAACATAAATTTTTCTCCCAAGCGGTAGCAACGAACGCATGCTATCTCGGTCACACTTAGTACGCAATGTTGCACTGGACATATCAGTACAAATTATACATTGGTATATGTATTTCCGATATTTTATATATGTATATAATATTATATATAATTGTATGTATGTATGAAGTGTGCAACGCATTTTTTGATTAGCACGGTAACTTACTTTTGATCAGCACGGTAACTTACCGTCGGTAAGCTGAGTTGATATAGCACTGTCCGTCTGTCTGGATCAACGCAATCTCCCCCGAGACCCTTAAAGCTACAGAACTGAAATTTAATAATCTTTAAAAATAAGCTTTAAACTCAATAACTTTGTTGTTTTCCAATGAAATATCACGAAAGCCAGTATTTATGAGTTTTATATACTTCTTAACATATCCACGAAGTTTCATCAGAATCGGTTGACTATAGCAACAGGAACGATCGGTCATGAACATGGATTTCGAGCAATAACTTGGTTGTTTTAAAAGAGATTTTCACACAATTTGGTATTTGTCAGTTTTATATACTTTCTAATATAGCTTTGGCATGGCTGAAGTTCGCCCATCTATCTAGTTTTTTTAAATGTTCGTTAAAATGTTTTTCACGGCGGGAAAATCAGTTAACCGCTAAAAACAGCCCTTTTCTTTAAATTTTGTGATCACAGGAAACATTGCATTTAGTGATCATTTGTAATTTTATATGAACAATAGGTAAAAACAAACAAATTTAGGTGGAAGAACCCGGAATGCTGCAAACCAATCTTTTTACCGAGCTAATCATACTGCACAAGAGCGTGACGACTAAAATAAACATGAAAGAATTCGGATATCACAAAGACGTGAAACTAACAACTAATAATCGCGCTTATTTGCTTTCAGTTATTTTGTATCATTGACTACAGTAACTACCAATGTGTTTTTTGGTTCCATGAACTCGGTTTGCTCACATTAATAGTAATTGAAACTGCACTGGATCTGGATGCCATCTGATAATCACAAAATTGTAATCAGAGCTGATAAAACACTTACGGGTCAGCATGCAACACGTTTTAATGCACCATTGATGCAGTTGCTATTGTTGTAGTTGGAGAAAACTTGGAGTCCCGTGATATTGTTTTACATTGTCGGAATGATCAATTACAACGTGTAAAGGAAACACACCGCTTATATTATGAAATGCAATATATTATTATTTATTGACAAGGTGAAGATGGCTATGATTTCTCAACAAAAATGATAGATCCCAGTTCAAATTGAAATGTCGGCGATTATTTTACAAAAATGTTGTTGACAGGTATGTTAAAATTTAAACGGACAGATTAACATTCATCAGGTTAATAAGACCAAACTCCGATATGAAGAGTATATATTTATCTTCTACATGCGATTAATGCTGATGGAAATGCACAGAATGTTGGTTGGATGGCTATTTTTCAGCAAGATATGTACATCAGAAGCCCTCGACATATGCGCGAATGTGCTCAAGATGCCATGTCGTATGTTCGCCATTATGGCACAGCAGATTTGTTAATCACATTTACATGCAATCCGCACTGGATAGAAATCAAGCAAGTGTTATTCCCTAAGCAGTCAACCATTGATCGTCATGATATTACATCCAGAGTCTTTCAACAAAAGATGAAATTTTTAATGGATTTCATTGTAAAACATTGTGTTTGGTGAGACACGTTACTGGATGTATTCTGTAGAGTGGCAGAAACAAGGATTGCCTCATGCCAGATGAAGTGATATCTGCTGAAATACCTACTTCGAAAGTAGAAGTATATCCTGGATTGTAGGAAGAGATTACTATTAACCTAACAGAAAGAATGTGTATATAAATACTTCTACCTTCAACAATATGTAAGGGATTGTAACGAAAAAAACCAAATTCTTAAGAACAGAATGCAGCTACACATACATATGTGTCGACTACATTGTTGGTCAACGTTGGATCGGCGAAGGTTCAAAATCCGATTCATCTCTGTCGGGTCAACGCTCTCCTTGTTACTTTGGCGGAAAAATTTTTGACGATTTTTGGCAAAACGAATGGAAAACTAAGTAGAAGTGCAGTGCGACAATAATATTGTAATTAAAAAGGAATAAAGGAAACAGATTAAGCAGCACAACAAAGGTATGCGGTGCCCTTTCGCGTTAACATAACAGCTGATCTGCTAAAAAAACTAAATAAACTTTACTACAATTTTGCTTATAGAAGCGACTTGTACATGTACGCTGTGCCACATTTGCATAAAGGACTAGGCAAAAAAAAATATTTATTAAATAACTTATTACTTAATTTAGGTTTATGTATGTATGTCTAGCCTCGGCTTCTTGGGCCAATGCCAAAGCAGAAGGTAAGTTTTTTGGCTGCGCTGGGAATACTACTGCTCTCAGATTCTTCTTCAGGCCCGAAATGAAAGCATGTAGGGCATCTGCCCTGACCTCATTATTAAGTAATGCGGCCTGTTGGGGTTCATGGGACATGACAATTTTGTTTGTCACCAACGTTAGCTTTCGTTCTACTTCGTCGTAATAGCTCATGAGACTTAAGTCGCCCTGTCTCACCAACTCTAGTCCTTGTCGTAAAAGGCGTAACGACGTTTTGTCAGAGTAGGTGCAATCTAACCTAGCTATGATAGCGTCAAAGTTCAACACAGTGTTGTGTGAGACTAACAACGCTCTAGCTGGTCCTCGGATTTTATTCCGAATTATTGTTACCGCTTGGTAGAAATTAGCGCTGCCCGCAACTGGTTTGAATAATTCAAAGGAATCAGTGGCAGATTGCCTCCATGTTACGTATTCATTTGCCACGCCGTCAAAATCGGGTACCAATTTTATAATGTCAAGTGGCAGGTCACATCGAATGTTTTGGTCTACCGTTATTCTCTGGTATGTTTCTACCTGTGGCGCTTCTATGCGCAAGTTATTTATCTGCTGTTGCAGCTGACTTAATTCTTCCCGGTGCCTTGCCTCCTGACGCTGTAAAGCGTTTTCTATCATGGCCTGTACCTGTTCTGGATTCATGTTAACTAAACTCTGCGTTTGGCCGACTGACTGATCGGGTTCTATATCCCACTCTTCGCCGCTAAGATTTTCTACTTTGATTTGCCTACTAAGGTCAAATCGGCTCATTAGCCTGAATGCTGTTTGGGGCAGGTCAAAAAGGTCGAGGGTGTATCTTGGCAAGAATTAAATGTTTATTGAACGATTATGTTAATTTGATTAATTGCACTTCGCTAAATTTAACACTTGATTGTTATCTTTCTCTCTTTTTTTTTATTTTATTTTGGAACTATTAATCTTTTTTTCTTATTTTCTTTTTTTTTTTTAAATTAATTAGTAACCTTTTGAATCAATACTCAATGAACTTACATGTTCTGAGACGTTCCTAGCTAGTTCTGCTAAATTTCCGTTGGGCGCCAGTTAATTAAAGTTTTATCCCTTGGTGACACACTCTGTGGGTCCCGCGACGTTCCAGCTATGTCTTCAGTAAATATTCAAATTACGAAGATTATGATGGAAGACTTGACTTCGTCTTCTTATTACTAGCCTTGTGGCTCAGCAATGTCTCAATTTAAATAACAAAATAACGGTTTGTTGCCGGAGTACAATAAACACAAGTTGTGGCTTCTTTATTCAATATCGAACTGATTATAAATTTTACTTAAAACTAATACAAAGCCCATAGCCGGCAATGCCGGCTCAGCATAACTGATAAACAATCAACTTGCGCAACGTCAAATATCATGTTTCCAGTACTGACTTTGCATTGGGGCATTGCGCTGACAATGATGTGTCAGCGGAATGCGCATGCGAGGGTAGCCTAAATACTAATGATATAACAAGCGAGGGTTACTTGTTAACTTATACACACACACAAATTAACACAAATGTTTTACACTATATGCAATTTTTTCTTTTCTTCACTATTTTAATAACTTTCGTTGAACGTCACTTTAGAGAGGTGAAAAGAGTTTTGTCTTAATTTTTTTTCTTAAATATAATGACAAATAACAAATTCTCACACAAAGAACAAATAGGACAAAAATTTGTTTGAGCTTGAAATCTTGTTTAAAACAACTCGACGTGTACAACTAGGACAAGAGTTGCCAGAATTTACCCAAGCACCACTAAATTTTTCTGTGCGTTGCCGGAAGTTAATATGGTGGCCGTGACAATAAAGAAGATGGTATTGATATCAAGTGTGTTTTTCAAGAAAAAATACAATCATGGAACTGGTTCCGAGATCAATGGTTTAAGAATGTGCAGCTTATCTAGCTCCTTGGAATGTTGTTTTTTTAAAATTGAAGTATTTGTTCTTAAAATGGGTGCAGTACCAGAGGTATGATGCTGATTCGTATTTATTTACCTAGTCTTCTCTATATCGTCTTACAGCTTGCCAGCGATGAGAAAAACCGCGAAGGTTAACGGACATTCATATTTACCAATAAGGGCCACACATTGGGCAATACTCTGAAAACTATTATAGTAAACTATTATGCAGTGTTTCGCCTGCATAAGAAGGAATTGGTGTAATGCCCATTACGTGTTTTTGGGGGTGTCGGTCATATTTGGATTTTGTACAAATTTTGCAATTCGCAACAGCTTCTCTAGCTAAGTTATTCATTTTTGGAAAATAATAGTCACGAAGGATCTGTTTAGTGTTTTCTTGTGCCGCTCTGTGCGCGCGGTTGTGTTCGGCCAAGACTATCTCTATCTGTTCGTTTTTGTCAGTTATGTCGGATACATAATTCTTGCAATACCAAAATTTGGTTGCAGGGAAACAGGAGACTAGGCTATGCTGGAATCTGGCCAGTGTTGGAAGATCGCAGTAAAATGCGTTCACCGCGTCTGCAATTATGAGTGGTTTTAGCGTTTCGAACAACGAATCTTTATCAGTGAAGCTGATCAGGTGGCGAATTTTTTGGCCAAATAATATGATTTTACGTTGTAGAGGAAAGTTTGCTTCTTCTAAGATAATTTGGTTTTTGAAGCAATTTACCGGTATGTCAGTTGTGTCGATCGTGTAGAACAGCGACAATTCGCTGTGGATTGTTGCAGCGTCTGATTGAGGTGCGTTTTGTAAGGCGTTTAAATTTTGCCTAGAAAGGGCGTCAGCCACAAAGTTTTCTTTTCCTGGTTTGTACAATACGGTTGCATTATGTTCGTCTATGAAGGCTTTCCACCTTTGTGTTCCTTTCGGATACTGCAAAAGTTAGAGGTTGATGGTCAGTGAAGATTTTTATTTCTTTGGCACCATATAAGTAGTTACGTAGTTTTCCTAATGCCCATACAATGGCTAACAATTCTCTCTCGTTTGTTGCGTAGTGTGACTCGCTAGTCTTGAGAGTTCTTGAAATCATTGTTATCGGTCTGTCCCTTTGTGATAGGACAGCTCCAATGCCATTCATTGATGCATCCGTTGTCAGGTCAAATGACTGATGAAAATCTGGATACATAAGGGTGACATCTTCTGATTCCAGAATGTTACGCAACCGTTCGAATGAGTTTCGTTGTGTTTCATTAAATTTTACCTCAATTTTCCTCGACATGTGTTTACTGACCTTGCCATTTTCTCCCTTGAGTATGCTTGTTAGGGGGCTGCTATAGATGCAAAGTCTTTTATGAAGACCCTATAGTAGCTGGCTAATCCAAGGAAGGACCTGAGGCTGTAGAGGTTTTTTGGTTCAACATACTCTTGGATGGCCTTGACTTTTTCGGGATCAGTTTTTATTCCGTGTTTTGTCACTAAGAAACCTAGGAATTCAATACTTTCTTTGAAAAACTGCGTTTTTTCTTGTGAGACTCTCATATTAGCCTCACACAGACATTTTAGCACCATGTCAACATGTTTCACTTGGTCGAACTCGTTTTCTGAGAAGACAATTACGTCGTCTACATATACGTAACATGTTTTCCCTATCTGTTCCCTTAGGACGTCATCTATGGCCCTTTGAAAAATGCTTGACGCGTTTTTTAAGCCGAAAGGCGGTCTTGTTCCGCAAGGAAAATTTGGTGGTAACCTGACTTTAAGTCCAAGGTTGTAAAAAATTTTGCCTTCCCCAGGTTCGCTAGAATCATAGAGATGCTGGGCATTGGGTAGCGATCGGCAATAGTTCGCTCATTTAGCTTCCTAAAGTCGATTACAAGGCGCTTGTTCTTATCGCCGTTGATGTCGGTCCCTTTTTTGTCAACAACCCAAGCTGGGCTGTTGTATGGTGACCTTGATGGTCTAATTAAACCATTCTTGAGTAAACATTCAATTTCTTTGTTTACAAAGTCCGATACGCCCATTGGCAGGGGGCACCATTTGGAGTAGACTGGCTCGTTGTCCACAGGTCTTACTGTGGCTACAACGGAGGTATTAAAGGGTAACGCCTCGTTAGAGGTTGAAAATGCCTTTTTAATCTTTAGTACCATGTCTTTGAACTCCTTTTTTTATTGAGTCTGGTACAACTATGTCATTTACGTTGGTAAAATTTACGTTAGAGCACTCATGGAACTCAATCTTTTCCTGTTTGCCTAAGTAACTTAACTTGCTATTCCGAAGGTTCAACGTAACTCCCGCCTGCGTTAGCAGGTCGAAGCCTATAATTGCGTCGAACGAGGTGAGCGTGTCTAACAGGAAGTAAGGGGATGTTTGTCCAAAAATTTTTACTGAACATTTGTTTTTTATTGTACTGGAGCCGTGAATAGAGCTCACAGTGAAGGGCTTTTCGACTGGTGTCACTACTTTTAGCTCCTTTACGGGCCTAATGTAGTTTTTAGCCGCCCCGGTGTCTATTAGAATTTTTAAATTTCTCCCAGCCAGTTGTCGTCTGATGAACGGCAGCCGGGAGCGTTCCCTAAAAAATTCACCGAATCATTAAGGTCAATGGATTCGTTTTCATCGTCGATACAGGCTACAGCTTCTTCTGCTGCCTGCTCGTATTTATTATTTTGGTCAACATAGTTGCCTTGGGCTATGTTGTTGACACGTTGTCGTCTGGCGTCTGTAAAACGTTCTGAAGAGTTTGGTCTTTTTTGAGTCTGAGAAACTAAGCTCTGATTGTTGCCAAACTCCGTGCGTTGTTTAAACCTGGACGAAGTATCGACTTCCATCGGCACCGGACGTTCTTCCTGGCTTTCTTTTCTATTCTCCTGGTGAGTTTGCTGTTTTTTAAAAAAAATGAGGGTTCTTTTCCTGACTCCTATCATCCCTATTGCCTTTACCTTGTTTGTTGTGCGATCGGTACTTGCTACATTCGATCCCTTGATTTTTTTCTTCTAGCGCTCTAGCGTATGATGCTTCTTGGGCCAATGCCAAAGCAGAAGGTAAGTTTTTTGGCTGCGCTAGGAATACTACTGCTCTCAGATTCTTCTTCAGGCCCGAAATGAAAGCATGTAGGGCATCTGCCCTGACCTCATTATTAAGTAATGCGGCCTGTTGGGGTTCATGGGACATGACAATTTTGTTTGTCACCAACGTTAGCTTTCGTTCTACTTCGTCGTAATAGCTCATGAGACTTAAGTCGCCATGTCTCACCAACTCTAGTCCTTGTCGTAAAAGGCGTAACGACGTTTTGTCAGAGTAGGTGCAATCTAACCTACCTATGATAGCGTCAAAGTTCAACACAGTGTTGTGTGAGACTAACAACGCTCTAGCTGGTCCTCGGATTTTATTCCGAATTATTGTTACCGCTTGGTAGAAATTAGCGCTGCCCGCAAATGGTTTGAGTAATTCAAAGGCATCAGTGGCAGATTGCCTCCATGCTACGTATTCATTTGCCACGCCGTCAAAATCGGGTACCAATTTTATAATGTCAAGTGGCAGGTCACATCGAATGTTTTGGTCTACCGTTATTCTCTGGTATGTTTCTACCTGTGGCGCTTCTATGCGCAAGTTATTTATCTGCTGTTGCAGCTGACTTAATTCTTCCCGGTGCCTTGCCTCCTGACGCTGTAAAGCGTTTTCTATCATGGCCTGTACCTGTTCTGGATTCATGTTAACTAAACTCTGCGTTTGGCCGACTGACTGATCGGGTTCTATATCCCACTCTTCGCCGCTAAGATTTTCTACTTTGATTTGCCTACTAAGGTCAAATCGGCTCATTAGCCTGAATGCTGTTTGGGGCAGGTCAAAAAGGTCGAGGGTGTATCTTGGCAAGAATTAAATGTTTATTGAAAGATTATGTTAATTTGATTAATTGCACTTCGCTAAATTTAACACTTGATTGTTATCTTTCTCTCTTTTTTTATTTTATTTTGGAACTATTAATCTTTTTTTTTCTTATTTTCTTTTTTTTTTTAAATTAATTAGTAACCTTTTGAATCAATACTCAATGAACTTACATGTTCTGAGACGTTCCTAGCTAGTTCTGCTAAATTTCCGTTGGGCGCCAGTTAATTAAAGTTTTATCCCTTGGTGACACACTCTGTGGGTCCCGCGACGTTCCAGCTATGTCTTCAGTAAATATTCAAATTACGAAGATTATGATGGAAGACTTGACTTCGTCTTCTTATTACTAGCCTTGTGGCTCAGCAATGTCTCAATTTAAATAACAAAATAACGGCTTGTTGCCGGAGTACAATAAACACAAGTTGTGTCTTCTTTATTCAATATCGAACTGATTATAAATTTTACTTAAAACTAATACAAAGCCCATAGCCGGCAATGCCGGCTCAGCATAACTGATAAACAATCAACTTGCGCAACGTCAAATATCATGTTTCCAGTACTGACTTTGCATTGGGGCATTGCGCTGACAATGATGTGTCAGCGGAATGCGCATGCGAGGGTAGCCTAAATACTAATGATATAACAAGCGAGGGTTACTTGTTAACTTATACACACACACAAATTAACACAAATGTTTTACACTATATGCAATTTTTTCTTTTCTTCACTATTTTAATAACTTTCGTTGAACGTCACTTTAGAGAGGTGAAAAGAGTTTTGTCTTAATTTTTTTTCTTAAATATAATGACAAATAACAAATTCTCACACAAAGAACAAATAGGACAAAAATTTGTTTGAGCTTGAAATCTTGTTTAAAACAACTCGACGTGTACAACTAGGACAAGAGTTGCCAGAATTTACCCAAGCACCACTAAATTTTTCTGTGCGTTGCCGGAAGTTAATATGGTGGCCGTGACAATAAAGAAGATGGTATTGATATCAAGTGTGTTTTTCAAGAAAAAATACAATCATGGAACTGGTTCCGAGATCAATGGTTTAAGAATGTGCAGCTTATCTAGCTCCTTGGAATGTTGTTTTTTTAAAATTGAAGTATTTGTTCTTAAAATGGGTGCAGTACCAGAGGTATGATGCTGATTCGTATTTATTTACCTAGTCTTCTCTATATCGTCTTACAGCTTGCCAGCGATGAGAAAAACCGCGAAGGTTAACGGACATTCATATTTACCAATAAGGGCCACACATTGGGCAATACTCTGAAAACTATTATAGTAAACTATTATGCAGTGTTTCGCCTGCATAAGAAGGAATTGGTGTAATGCCCATTACGTGTTTTTGGGGGTGTCGGTCATATTTGGATTTTGTACAAATTTTGCAATTCGCAACAGCTTCTCTAGCTAAGTTATTCATTTTTGGAAAATAATAGTCACGAAGGATCTGTTTAGTGTTTTCTTGTGCCGCTCTGTGCGCGCGGTTGTGTTCGGCCAAGACTATCTCTATCTGTTCGTTTTTGTCAGTTATGTCGGATACATAATTCTTGCAATACCAAAATTTGGTTGCAGGGAAACAGGAGACTAGGCTATGCTGGAATCTGGCCAGTGTTGGAAGATCGCAGTAAAATGCGTTCACCGCGTCTGCAATTATGAGTGGTTTTAGCGTTTCGAACAACGAATCTTTATCAGTGAAGCTGATCAGGTGGCGAATTTTTTGGCCAAATAATATGATTTTACGTTGTAGAGGAAAGTTTGCTTCTTCTAAGATAATTTGGTTTTTGAAGCAATTTACCGGTATGTCAGTTGTGTCGATCGTGTAGAACAGCGACAATTCGCTGTGGATTGTTGCAGCGTCTGATTGAGGTGCGTTTTGTAAGGCGTTTAAATTTTGCCTAGAAAGGGCGTCAGCCACAAAGTTTTCTTTTCCTGGTTTGTACAATACGGTTGCATTATGTTCGTCTATGAAGGCTTTCCACCTTTGTGTTCCTTTCGGATACTGCAAAAGTTAGAGGTTGATGGTCAGTGAAGATTTTTATTTCTTTGGCACCATATAAGTAGTTACGTAGTTTTCCTAATGCCCATACAATGGCTAACAATTCTCTCTCGTTTGTTGCGTAGTGTGACTCGCTAGTCTTGAGAGTTCTTGAAATCATTGTTATCGGTCTGTCCCTTTGTGATAGGACAGCTCCAATGCCATTCATTGATGCATCCGTTGTCAGGTCAAATGACTGATGAAAATCTGGATACATAAGGGTGACATCTTCTGATTCCAGAATGTTACGCAACCGTTCGAATGAGTTTCGTTGTGTTTCATTAAATTTTACCTCAATTTTCCTCGACATGTGTTTACTGACCTTGCCATTTTCTCCCTTGAGTATGCTTGTTAGGGGGGCTGCTATAGATGCAAAGTCTTTTATGAAGACCCTATAGTAGCTGGCTAATCCAAGGAAGGACCTGAGGCTGTAGAGGTTTTTTGGTTCAACATACTCTTGGATGGCCTTGACTTTTTCGGGATCAGTTTTTATTCCGTGTTTTGTCACTAAGAAACCTAGGAATTCAATACTTTCTTTGAAAAACTGCGTTTTTTCTTGTGAGACTCTCATATTAGCCTCACACTGACATTTTAGCACCATGTCAACATGTTTCACTTGGTCGAACTCGTTTTCTGAGAAGACAATTACGTCGTCTACATATACGTAACATGTTTTCCCTATCTGTTCCCTTAGGACGTCATCTATGGCCCTTTGAAAAATGCTTGACGCGTTTTTTAAGCCGAAAGGCGGTCTTGTTCCGCAAGGAAAATTTGGTGGTAACCTGACTTTAAGTCCAAGGTTGTAAAAAATTTTGCCTTCCCCAGGTTCGCTAGAATTATAGAGATGCTGGGCATTGGGTAGCGATCGGCAATAGTTCGCTCATTTAGCTTCCTAAAGTCGATTACAAGGCGCTTGTTCTTATCGCCGTTGATGTCGGTCTCTTTTTTGTCAACAACCCAAGCTGGGCTGTTGTATGGTGACCTTGATGGTCTAATTAAACCATTCTTGAGTAAACATTCAATTTCTTTGTTTACAAAGTCCGATACGCCCATTGGCAGGGGGCACCATTTGGAGTAGACTGGCTCGTTGTCCACAGGTCTTACTGTGGCTACAACGGAGGTATTAAAGGGTAACGCCTCGTTAGAGGTTGAAAATGCCTTTTTCCTCTTTAGTACCATGTCTTTGAACTCCTTTTTTATTGAGTCTGGTACAACTATGTCATTTACGTTGGTAAAATTTACGTTAGAGCACTCATGGAACTCAATCTTTTCCTGTTTGCCTAAGTAACTTAACTTGCTATCCCGAAGGTTCAACGTAACTCCCGCCTGCGTTAGCAGGTCGAAGCCTATAATTGCGTCGAACGAGGTGAGCGTGTCTAACAGGAAGAAAGGGGATGTTTGTCCAAAAATTTTTACTGAACATTTGTTTTTTATTGTACTGGAGCCGTGAATAGAGCTCACAGTGAAGGGCTTTTCGACTGGTGTCACTACTTTTAGCTCCTTTACGGGCCTAATGTAGTTTTTAGCCGCCCCGGTGTCTATTAGAATTTTTAAATTTCTCCCAGCCAGTTGTCCTCTGATGAACGGCAGCCGGGAGCGTTCCCTAAAAAATTCACCGAATCATTAAGGTCAATGGATTCGTTTTCATCGTCGATACAGGCTACAGCTTCTTCTGCTGCCTGCTCGTATTTATTATTTTGGTCAACATAGTTGCCTTGGGCTATGTTGTTGACACGTTGTCGTCTGGCGTCTGTAAAACGTTCTGAAGAGTTTGGTCTTTTTTGAGTCTGAGAAACTAAGCTCTGATTGTTGCCAAACTCCGTGCGTTGTTTAAACCTGGACGAAGTATCGACTTCCATCGGCACCGGACGTTCTTCCTGGCTTTCTTTTCTATTCTCCTGATGAGTTTGAGGTTTTTTAAAAAAAATGAGGGTTCTTTTCCTGACTCCTATCATCCCTATTGCCTTTACCTTGTTTGTTGTGCGATCGGTACTTGCTACATTCGATCCCTTGATTTTTTTCTTCTAGCGCTCTAGCGTATGATGCTTCTTGGGCCAATGCCAAAGCAGAAGGTAAGTTTTTTGGCTGCGCTGGGAATACTACTGCTCTCAGATTCTTCTTCAGGCCCGAAATGAAAGCATGTAGGGCATCTGCCCTGACCTCATTATTAAGTAATGCGGCCTGTTGGGGTTCATGGGACATGACAATTTTGTTTGTCACCAACGTTAGCTTTCGTTCTACTTCGTCGTAATAGCTCATGAGACTTAAGTCGCCCTGTCTCACCAACTCTAGTCCTTGTCGTAAAAGGCGTAACGACGTTTTGTCAGAGTAGGTGCAATCTAACCTAGCTATGATAGCGTCAAAGTTCAACACAGTGTTGTGTGAGACTAACAACGCTCTAGCTGGTCCTCGGATTTTATTCCGAATTATTGTTACCGCTTGGTAGAAATTAGCGCTGCCCGCAAATGGTTTGAATAATTCAAAGGCATCAGTGGCAGATTGCCTCCATGCTACGTATTCATTTGCCACGCCGTCAAAATCGGGTACCAATTTTATAATGTCAAGTGGCAGGTCACATCGAATGTTTTGGTCTACCGTTATTCTCTGGTATGTTTCTACCTGTGGCGCTTCTATGCGCAAGTTATTTATCTGCTGTTGCAGCTGACTTAATTCTTCCCGGTGCCTTGCCTCCTGACGCTGTAAAGCGTTTTCTATCATGGCCTGTACCTGTTCTGGATTCATGTTAACTAAACTCTGCGTTTGGCCGACTGACTGATCGGGTTCTATATCCCACTCTTCGCCGCTAAGATTTTCTACTTTGATTTGCCTACTAAGGTCAAATCGGCTCATTAGCCTGAATGCTGTTTGGGGCAGGTCAAAAAGGTCGAGGGTGTATCTTGGCAAGAATTAAATGTTTATTGAAAGATTATGTTAATTTGATTAATTGCACTTCGCTAAATTTAACACTTGATTGTTATCTTTCTCTCTTTTTTTTTTTTTATTTTGGAACTATTAATCTTTTTTTTCTTATTTTCTTTTTTTTTTTTTAAATTAATTAGTAACCTTTTGAATCAATACTCAATGAACTTACATGTTCTGAGACGTTCCTAGCTAGTTCTGCTAAATTTCCGTTGGGCGCCAGTTAATTAAAGTTTTATCCCTTGGTGACACACTCTGTGGGTCCCGCGACGTTCCAGCTATGTCTTCAGTAAATA
The DNA here is from genome assembly GCA_018903615.1 of Drosophila neocordata. Taxonomy (NCBI): domain Eukaryota; kingdom Metazoa; phylum Arthropoda; class Insecta; order Diptera; family Drosophilidae; genus Drosophila; species Drosophila neocordata. Next base: position 5,440,233 of record JAEIGI010000006.1, on the reverse strand, counting down.
TTCAAATTACGAAGATTATGATGGAAGACTTGACTTCGTCTTCTTATTACTAGCCTTGTGGCTCAGCAATGTCTCAATTTAAATAACAAAATAACGGTTTGTTGCCGGAGTACAATAAACACAAGTTGTGGCTTCTTTATTCAATATCGAACTGATTATAAATTTTACTTAAAACTAATACAAAGCCCATAGCCGGCAATGCCGGCTCAGCATAACTGATAAACAATCAACTTGCGCAACGTCAAATATCATGTTTCCAGTACTGACTTTGCATTGGGGCATTGCGCTGACAATGATGTGTCAGCGGAATGCGCATGCGAGGGTAGCCTAAATACTAATGATATAACAAGCGAGGGTTACTTGTTAACTTATACACACACACAAATTAACACAAATGTTTTACACTATATGCAATTTTTTCTTTTCTTCACTATTTTAATAACTTTCGTTGAACGTCACTTTAGAGAGGTGAAAAGAGTTTTGTCTTAATTTTTTTTCTTAAATATAATGACAAATAACAAATTCTCACACAAAGAACAAATAGGACAAAAATTTGTTTGAGCTTGAAATCTTGTTTAAAACAACTCGACGTGTACAACTAGGACAAGAGTTGCCAGAATTTACCCAAGCACCACTAAATTTTTCTGTGCGTTGCCGGAAGTTAATATGGTGGCCGTGACAATAAAGAAGATGGTATTGATATCAAGTGTGTTTTTCAAGAAAAAATACAATCATGGAACTGGTTCCGAGATCAATGGTTTAAGAATGTGCAGCTTATCTAGCTCCTTGGAATGTTGTTTTTTTAAAATTGAAGTATTTGTTCTTAAAATGGGTGCAGTACCAGAGGTATGATGCTGATTCGTATTTATTTACCTAGTCTTCTCTATATCGTCTTACAGCTTGCCAGCGATGAGAAAAACGGCGAAGGTTAACGGACATTCATATTTACCAATAAGGGCCACACATTGGGCAATACTCTGAAAACTATTATAGTAAACTATTCTGCAGTGTTTCGCCTGCATAAGAAGGAATTGGTGTAATGCCCATTACGTGTTTTTGGGGGTGTCGGTCATATTTGGATTTTGTACAAATTTTGCAATTCGCAACAGCTTCTCTAGCTAAGTTATTCATTTTTGGAAAATAATAGTCACGAAGGATCTGTTTAGTGTTTTCTTGTGCCGCTCTGTGCGCGCGGTTGTGTTCGGCCAAGACTATCTCTATCTGTTCGTTTTTGTCAGTTATGTCGGATACATAATTCTTGCAATACCAAAATTTGGTTGCAGGGAAACAGGAGACTAGGCTATGCTGGAATCTGGCCAGTGTTGGAAGATCGCAGTAAAATGCGTTCACCGCGTCTGCAATTATGAGTGGTTTTAGCGTTTCGAACAACGAATCTTTATCAGTGAAGCTGATCAGGTGGCGAATTTTTTGGCCAAATAATATGATTTTACGTTGTAGAGGAAAGTTTGCTTCTTCTAAGATAATTTGGTTTTTGAAGCAATTTACCGGTATGTCAGTTGTGTCGATCGTGTAGAACAGCGACAATTCGCTGTGGATTGTTGCAGCGTCTGATTGAGGTGCGTTTTGTAAGGCGTTTAAATTTTGCCTAGAAAGGGCGTCAGCCACAAAGTTTTCTTTTCCTGGTTTGTACAATACGGTTGCATTATGTTCGTCTATGAAGGCTTTCCACCTTTGTGTTCCTTTCGGATACTGCAAAAGTTAGAGGTTGATGGTCAGTGAAGATTTTTATTTCTTTGGCACCATATAAGTAGTTACGTAGTTTTCCTAATGCCCATACAATGGCTAACAATTCTCTCTCGTTTGTTGCGTAGTGTGACTCGCTAGTCTTGAGAGTTCTTGAAATCATTGTTATCGGTCTGTCCCTTTGTGATAGGACAGCTCCAATGCCATTCATTGATGCATCCGTTGTCAGGTCAAATGACTGATGAAAATCTGGATACATAAGGGTGACATCTTCTGATTCCAGAATGTTACGCAACCGTTCGAATGAGTTTCGTTGTGTTTCATTAAATTTTACCTCAATTTTCCTCGACATGTGTTTACTGACCTTGCCATTTTCTCCCTTGAGTATGCTTGTTAGGGGGGCTGCTATAGATGCAAAGTCTTTTATGAAGACCCTATAGTAGCTGGCTAATCCAAGGAAGGACCTGAGGCTGTAGAGGTTTTTTGGTTCAACATACTCTTGGATGGCCTTGACTTTTTCGGGATCAGTTTTTATTCCGTGTTTTGTCACTAAGAAACCTAGGAATTCAATACTTTCTTTGAAAAACTGCGTTTTTTCTTGTGAGACTCTCATATTAGCCTCACACAGACATTTTAGCACCATGTCAACATGTTTCACTTGGTCGAACTCGTTTTCTGAGAAGACAATTACGTCGTCTACATATACGTAACATGTTTTCCCTATCTGTTCCCTTAGGACGTCATCTATGGCCCTTTAAAAAATGCTTGACGCGTTTTTTAAGCCGAAAGGCGGTCTTGTTCCGCAAGGAAAATTTGGTGGTAACCTGACTTTAAGTCCAAGGTTGTAAAAAATTTTGCCTTCCCCAGGTTCGCTAGAATCATAGAGATGCTGGGCATTGGGTAGCGATCGGCAATAGTTCGCTCATTTAGCTTCCTAAAGTCGATTACAAGGCGCTTGTTCTTATCGCCGTTGATGTCGGTCCCTTTTTTGTCAACAACCCAAGCTGGGCTGTTGTATGGTGACCTTGATGGTCTAATTAAACCATTCTTGAGTAAACATTCAATTTCTTTGTTTACAAAGTCCGATACGCCCATTGGCAGGGGGGCACCATTTGGAGTAGACTGGCTCGTTGTCCACAGGTCTTACTGTGGCTACAACGGAGGTATTAAAGGGTAACGCCTCGTTAGAGGTTGAAAATGCCTTTTTCCTCTTTAGTACCATGTCTTTGAACTCTTTTTTTATTGAGTCTGGTACAACTATGTCATTTACGTTGGTAAAATTTATGTTAGAGCACTCATGGAACTCAATCTTTTCCTGTTTGCCTAAGTAACTTAACTTGCTATCCCGAAGGTTCAACGTAACTCCCGCCTGCGTTAGCAGGTCGAAGCCTATAATTGCGTCGAACGAGGTTAGCGTGTCTAACAGGAAGTAAGGGGATGTTTGTCCAAAAATTTTTACTGAACATTTGTTTTTTATTGTACTGGAGCCGTGAATAGAGCTCACAGTGAAGGGCTTTTCGACTGGTGTCACTACTTTTAGCTCCTTTACGGGCCTAATGTAGTTTTTAGCCGCCCCGGTGTCTATTAGAATTTTTAAATTTCTCCCAGCCAGTTGTCGTCTGATGAACGGCAGCCGGGAGCGTTCCCTAAAAAATTCACCAAATCATTAAGGTCAATGGATTCGTTTTCATCGTCGATACAGGCTACAGCTTCTTCTGCTGCCTGCTCGTATTTATTATTTTGGTCAACATAGTTGCCTTGGGCTATGTTGTTGACACGTTGTCGTCTGGCGTCTGCAAAACGTTCTGAAGAGTTTGGTCTTTTTTGAGTCTGAGAAACTAAGCTCTGATTGTTGCCAAACTCCGTGCGTTGTTTAAACCTGGACGAAGTATCGACTTCCATCGGCACCGGACGTTCTTCCTGGCTTTCTTTTCTATTCTCCTGGTGAGTTTGCTGTTTTTTAAAAAAATGAGGGTTCTTTTCCTGACTCCTATCATCCCTATTGCCTTTACCTTGTTTGTTGTGCGATCGGTACTTGCTACATTCGATCCCTTGATTTTTTTCTTCTAGCGCTCTAGCGTATGATGCTTCTTGGGCCAATGCCAAAGCAGAAGGTAAGTTTTTTGGCTGCGCTGGGAATACTACTGCTCTCAGATTCTTCTTCAGGCCCGAAATGAAAGCATGTAGGGCATCTGCCCTGACCTCATTATTAAGTAATGCGGCCTGTTGGGGTTCATGGGACATGACAATTTTGTTTGTCACCAACGTTAGCTTTCGTTCTACTTCGTCGTAATAGCTCATGAGACTTAAGTCGCCCTGTCTCACCAACTCTAGTCCTTGTCGTAAAAGGCGTAACGACGTTTTGTCAGAGTAGGTGCAATCTAACCTAGCTATGATAGCGTCAAAGTTCAACACAGTGTTGTGTGAGACTAACAACGCTCTAGCTGGTCCTCGGATTTTATTCCGAATTATTGTTACCGCTTGGTAGAAATTAGCGCTGCCCGCAAATGGTTTGAATAATTCAAAGGCATCAGTGGCAGATTGCCTCCATGCTACGTATTCATTTGCCACGCCGTCAAAATCGGGTACCAATTTTATAATGTCAAGTGGCAGGTCACATCGAATGTTTTGGTCTACCGTTATTCTCTGGTATGTTTCTACCTGTGGCGCTTCTATGCGCAAGTTATTTATCTGCTGTTGCAGCTGACTTAATTCTTCCCGGTGCCTTGCCTCCTGACGCTGTAAAGCGTTTTCTATCATGGCCTGTACCTGTTCTGGATTCATGTTAACTAAACTCTGCGTTTGGCCGACTGACTGATCGGGTTCTATATCCCACTCTTCGCCGCTAAGATTTTCTACTTTGATTTGCCTACTAAGGTCAAATCGGCTCATTAGCCTGAATGCTGTTTGGGGCAGGTCAAAAAGGTCGAGGGTGTATCTTGGCAAGAATTAAATGTTTATTGAACGATTATGTTAATTTGATTAATTGCACTTCGCTAAATTTAACACTTGATTGTTATCTTTCTCTCTTTTTTTTATTTTATTTTGGAACTATTAATCTTTTTTTTCTTATTTTCTTTTTTTTTTTTAAATTAATTAGTAACCTTTTGAATCAATACTCAATGAACTTACATGTTCTGAGACGTTCCTAGCTAGTTCTGCTAAATTTCCGTTGGGCGCCAGTTAATTAAAGTTTTATCCCTTGGTGACACACTCTGTGGGTCCCGCGACGTTCCAGCTATGTCTTCAGTAAATATTCAAATTACGAAGATTATGATGGAAGACTTGACTTCGTCTTCTTATTACTAGCCTTGTGGCTCAGCAATGTCTCAATTTAAATAACAAAATAACGGTTTGTTGCCGGAGTACAATAAACACAAGTTGTGGCTTCTTTATTCAATATCGAACTGATTATAAATTTTACTTAAAACTAATACAAAGCCCATAGCCGGCAATGCCGGCTCAGCATAACTGATAAACAATCAACTTGCGCAACGTCAAATATCATGTTTCCAGTACTGACTTTGCATTGGGGCATTGCGCTGACAATGATGTGTCAGCGGAATGCGCATGCGAGGGTAGCCTAAATACTAATGATATAACAAGCGAGGGTTACTTGTTAACTTATACACACACACAAATTAACACAAATGTTTTACACTATATGCAATTTTTTCTTTTCTTCACTATTTTAATAACTTTCGTTGAACGTCACTTTAGAGAGGTGAAAAGAGTTTTGTCTTAATTTTTTTTCTTAAATATAATGACAAATAACAAATTCTCACACAAAGAACAAATAGGACAAAAATTTGTTTGAGCTTGAAATCTTGTTTAAAACAACTCGACGTGTACAACTAGGACAAGAGTTGCCAGAATTTACCCAAGCACCACTAAATTTTTCTGTGCGTTGCCGGAAGTTAATATGGTGGCCGTGACAATAAAGAAGATGGTATTGATATCAAGTGTGTTTTTCAAGAAAAAATACAATCATGGAACTGGTTCCGAGATCAATGGTTTAAGAATGTGCAGCTTATCTAGCTCCTTGGAATGTTGTTTTTTTAAAATTGAAGTATTTGTTCTTAAAATGGGTGCAGTACCAGAGGTATGATGCTGATTCGTATTTATTTACCTAGTCTTCTCTATATCGTCTTACAGCTTGCCAGCGATGAGAAAAACGGCGAAGGTTAACGGACATTCATATTTACCAATAAGGGAACAGTGGAAAATACGTAATTAGGTTTAGACTACGCCAACTACGCTTTTTTTGGATCGTAGTTGAGCTTGCGCAAATGGTGATAATCGGGCAAAACAGTTCGCAGGAAATCAATTTGTAGAGTCTGCGAACCTTGCTTTTTAATGCCCTGACGCTGCAGAGTATCTTTCGGGCATCAACTGGGCTGTTCGCATTTGGATGCCAGCGCCTACTACACATCCACTTGTTACAATTACACCAAGCTCCACATAGGACTTGGTTTCAAAAACATTCTTGTTCCCGATTCGAGCTGCTTAACGGGCAAAACGGGCCCCGCCTTTGTCAAAATTGTAGCACTGGGCTGAACTACACAGTTCGACGAGAAAAGTTAGCACGTAAGTTAGCACTAAGTCAGATTAGTCAGATTTTAGTCACTAGTCAGATTATAAATATCTTTACATAGTCATCAGTTTTCTTTTCTTTTGCTGTTCATTCCAGTTGTAATTGGATATAATTATCGTACTATTGTTTGCCTCTTTTTTTGTGGAATTCGGCCATGTCAATGATAAAATATCCGTTTTAAAGTGCGTTAAATAAAACTTCATTTTTGGTCTAATGGCCTCAGTCCTGGCTCTTGATGCAATAAGCAAGGATGGTTAGTATAATATATTGGGGGTTTGTTAACATAACTGAACACGCCTTTCTAAATAACTCTGTATCAACAGCGCTTTTTACCTAGATTGGCAATGGTTACTATTTCATCGAGCTCAACTCGTCCAAATTTGGTTTGATATCTGTTGCTGTCAAAAGGGCGCTGAGCTCATTACAATCGCTACAATTAAGGAATGGAATACGATGTGCCAAGTGCACATCCAGACAGGGCTCCAGCACTTAATGATATTTGTGCGATTGCTTTTTGTTAATAATCTATTTATTGGACTTTATTGATATTTGTTTTTCTTTCAATAATTCAATATTGAGCATTAGATCAAAATAAATTAATTTTCGGTGCAATTTCCACAGCAGCCTCTATAAGTGGGGCATCAAGGTGAACAGCAGGTACGACAACAGCCACATCCTGTCCAACAGTTGTATCAAAAGTTAGTGCCTTGAATGCAACCCGGCATGTTGGAGTAGCCACCAGGATTGCAGCACATAATGAAGTAGATATTGTTTAGCTTTCTTCTTTGAATAGATTGTAGGTTCTGAAAAAATCAAAAAACAACCACCTTACAATCTTCAATTAAACGTTGGACGTAGAAAAATATCAACCAACCGCGTCATTGCAACGGCACAAGGTTAACGATAAAAAATTATTAAACAAAGATGTTCTTATACTGCGTATGTGTCATTTGACTTAAGACGACTACAGTTTTCAGTACGGCTTGCGGTTGCTATGACCATACACAAGTCCGTAAGGCAATCATTAATCTGAAAAACCCATGTTTCTCACATGGTCATATTGTATGTTGCCTTATTCCACGTTGGAAAACCATCAGATAATCAAACAAAAACAAAGCACTACAATGAAAATACTACTGATTTTTGTTAATCATGAGAATCATAATTATTGACAAAAATCTTTATAATTAATTCAAAATCTTTTTGACAGAAAGCCCGTGTAGTGAGTAATATAAACTGAAATTGTTAATTTTTATTACTATAATCTTAGTAATCTTATTATACCTTTGTAAAAAAATATATTAATTTTGGTCAGAAGTTTGGAACGCATAGAAGGAAGCATCGTCGACTATATAAAGTATATATATTTTTTATCAGGACGACGAGCTGAGTTAATATAGCCTTGTCCGTCTGTTCGTCTGTCTGGATCAACGCAATCTCCTCCGAGACCCTTAAAGCTACAAAGGTAATATACACCTTTTTGCTGCAGGCATTGTATAGCTCGGAGTCATTCCGATCGGATGAGTATATCATATAGCTCCCATAGAAACGATTGGTCGTGAATAAGCTTTAACCACAATAACTTTGTTGTTTTCCAACGAAATATTACGAAAGCCGGTATTTGTGAGTTTTATATACTTCTTAACATATTCACTAATTTTCATCAAAATCGGTTGACTAAATCATATAGCTCTTACTAAAACGATCGGTCATGAATATGGATTTCAAACAATAACTTGGTTGTTTTAAAAGCAATCATCTCAAAATTTGGTATTTGTAACTTTTATATACTTTCTTACATATCTACTAAGTTTTTTAAGAATCGGTTCACTATATCATATAGCTCCCATAGGAACGATCTGTCAAGAAAATAGTCTTAGATGAATAACTTGGTTATTTTAAGAGCGTTTCTCCCGAAATTTGGTATGTATAAGTTTGGTGTACTAATGAGTCTTATCGGCCGGCTATATACTATAGCTCTCATAGGAACAATCGGAACAAAAAAATTTTTTTTATAAAAGTCTATTTTGAGCCGCGTTGATATGAATAGCGGCCGAAGATAGCCCATCCTTCTAGTTTTTTAATTATAATTTAAATTTTTTGCAGTCTTTTTGAGACAACTCAAACAGTATTCTGGGCTGTATTTGGTCTAATTGATTTGGATAGCTTCGAATTGGATGGCATTAAGATCTTTACACGTTTCTGGGGAATGCTCATGTTTGGCACCTTTTCGGTTATCAATATAGTTGTTTTACTTAATTTGCTCATAGTCATGAGGTAATTTCGGTAAGTTGATATAGTCATCCAATCGGGATAAGTCCGAGATATACAATGCTTGTAGCAAAAAGAAGCCTGCAAGCAAAATTTCAGCTCTGTAGCTTTAATGGCCCAGGACGATCCAGACAGACCGACATACGTACGGACAAGGCAATATCAACTCAACTCATCGTGCTGATCAGTAATATATATATTTTATATCGTCGGAGATGCTTTCTTCAATGCGTTGCAAATTTCTGTTCAAATTTAATATACATTTTTTGCAAAGGTATAAAAATAATAGGGAATTTACTTATATATAATTTTGGATCTAATAGTCACGCACTGATGTTAAATGGAAATTTGCTCGCTTTAAGCTTTGGATTAGCTACTTTGAAGAAGGCCACACAAAACCAAATCCATTTGGTATGCTATTAAATGGATGAGCAGGGTATTCTGTAGTGGATCATCTGCGGCCCGCCGCTGAAGACCTTCAGAAAAGAAATACTTATAGAATGTTGTTTTTTTAATTTAAGTGATGGGGACTTTAACTATCAGCAGATAATGCTGATACTAGCGTCGCTATGTCACTGTGGAGGAACGTAGGGGCGAAACTCAGGGTGTTACTGAAGCTGATGTAAATGGGATAAAACAGGATATATGTGCCTTTCGTTGTGAGCTCGTTGAGATACTTAAAAATAGTGGCATGGATACAAATATTACCGCTGGCCAGGGTGGAAGTAAGCCTTTGAGAAAAATCTCTGCAGTTTAAAATGACAACTAAGCTGGATACTCCATTGGTTTTTTTCTTATGTGGCGGGTGTAAAAAGAATCGTCAAAAGGAGTGTCGCCAAATGAAAAGTTTCAATATTGCCCCACCGGGCTCTACAGGTTCTCTAGCCCCTGTGGCTGAATTCTCCACCTCATTGGATAACTATGATAATCAGCATGAGATTCTCAGTTCTACCTTATCAACATTGCTTACACCCAATTTCATGCATAAACGACATCATGGTGGAACCACAGCACCAGGTAGTTTGGAATCACCAACCACACCCACACAGGGTAACGGTAACAGTTACAGCAGCTGCTGGTGGTGCCACCAAACACAATAAATCTGCATTGAAACGAATAGCGGGACACAAAAAGCGTTGAGGTAAGACCAATACTTTGTCAATACTTATCACTAGAACTATAGCTAAAAATTCTTTGTTCTTATTGAGGCCGCCAAAGTGGGTAATAAATCTGATATCCTTTTCCTGGCTGCTATGGACTGACATATGACGTCTCATATCATATGCACGATTCCTTATATACTTGCAGCTAGGATAAACGCACTGCATTCGAGTTGATTTTTCACTTGAAGAACTTTTTGCTGCTTCCTCCAGGTCGTATTCGGGATGCATATGTGGCGTCCTAAATTAGTGGCCTTGTTTGTACTATATAGGCATTGAGGGCATCCTTTCCTTGTAGGAGACAACATTAATTTTTTTTATTTTCCTATTTTTGCTTAAGACCAGTGTTGGGCAATGTGGTCAATCTTATGGCAACGCTGATTTTCCGATAGAGATGCCAGATGCGTAAAAATTTATACTTTATAAAATGCCCGCCAAATTCAAACATTTGACCTTCTTTCATGCAAATTAGAAAATTACTATAAACTAAAAACATAATTAAACGAAAAAATTATTTTTTTTCTATTTCACTGCAAAACACTAAAAACTAGTGGTTAAATTCTCGACACATTCTATTGCTTTCGTGTAATTTAAAGTTCATTATCCTTAATTTTACAACAGCAACCGAGATCACACATGCGCTTTACATAGGCGGCAGAATGCAGCCGGCTTGAGATTATTCATTGAGTTCTTTCTGCCATTATTAATGAAAATTCTCGTCACCCCCATTCTTCCTTTAGTAAGTTCGTCGACTTGCTTCGTCTGGCATGGCTGCAAAACGTTAAACGGAGTCCTTGCAGTTTCTGTTTTTGTTGATTTTTTGGTTACGGGAACTCAGTTGCAAGTCGACAGCTGGCCAAGACACACAGAGAATTCGGAAAAAACCGCAAACTAAATGAACGCGAAATTATAATTATCAAAAGTGAAATATTTTTGACACCCCACAGCAGTGGAACAAAGAAAGATCCAGCGCGAGAGCAAAAAGTAAATTTCAAACGAAAAAGGGACATGTTGCGTTTGTTGTTTCCATTAATATAATTGTAGGAATATATCCGGTTACTATTTCAACCCCACCCACCTGGCGTTAAACAACCCCCGCAAAGCGCCTTTAATTGGTTAACCAATTATGATGTTAGCCCCCAATTCTGTCTTTATATTCCATTTTCATCTAACCCCCGTGATGTTTCCAAATTGGCATAAATTTATTTATAGGTCAAACAATGTTACCAAACCCAATATGCATTCGTGTGTTTATGTATTTGTGTGTTTATGTGTGTGCACTTCCGGTTGGCTAACACGTAACGGATATATGCACTAACTGCAGCATACTCGCACTCTCCCATTTTTTAGCTCCATTTGTGTGTGTTTTAGTACAGTAGTAACAAATTTAATTAACTTGTTGAAGGTTATAAAAAACCATGCAAAATTGGGTTTTTATATTCATTTTAAAATTTTCTTTAAGTTTACTTAAAACGTGCCATGAAAGCAAAATATTGAAAGTCAAAATCCAATTAAAAATGTTAAACAACAATTTTCCGAATCGCTAATTTGTTTAGACTTTAAAAATAAAACAAATGTTTTTCATATTTGTTTCGTTTGCCCAGTTCTATATAAACAATAAAGAGCATATTGTAAATGGAAATTTAAAAGTTTATAAATATGAATTTGGAACACTCTACAGAACTTTACAGATGAAATAAATTCAATTGAAACAATTTGAAAATCTTAAAAAAATAAAAAGCTTAAAAAAAGTAAATTAAATTTAAAAAAAAAGTGTAAAAATAGCCAAATAATATAACAAAGTTTCCAAATTAAATTAAAATTCTAAAAATAAAATTAATAAATAAAATGCATTCACAATCCAATATAAAGAATATAAAATTTAAGTTTAAAAAAACCGTTAATCATATATGACATATAATTAAATTTAACCGTTAGTCATTGTTATATAAAATTAACAGTTATATATTTTTGGGATCCAAATGTTAGCACTATAAAGTCAGAATTTACTATACATGTTTTAAATCTCTATTAACTATGGTTTCTCTTAGTCTCTACATACACGAATACTAACATAATAAAACCATTAAAATTCGTAAGTTTTATTCTAAAATAAACAAAAAGTATTAGTTTATGTTTTTGTTGATGGTTTACTTCTTTTTTTTTTTTTTTACTTAATGTGTATAGAAAGTGTTTGGTAATAAATAAGTTAAAACTATAAAGTTTTTTATGTTATTGTATATTTTAAGTTGTTTATATTAGGATGATCATATTTTAATTTTATCGAATAATTTGCAATAACCAAAAAACTTAATGATTCTTTAAAACTATTATTTTTATTATGAATATTAATTTTATTCTTCCTTTAAGTATCCCAAACAACACTTCTGTCTCGGATAACTTAAACACTAATAAATATATAATAATATTTTTAAGTTAAAATATTTTTAATCACTTTCAAATATTTAATATACCCTCATTCCTTCAATGTATGCTGCTTAAAATAAATTTAATTTTCCATATAGAACTTATCCATTCATTGATTTCGCTATAAATAATATTAAACGATCAACACAATAGAATATCAACAAAAGCAATTGAAATTCTATCTGGCTGATTTTCTTATTGTTCTTTTTCTAAAATTTTTTTTATATTTTTTTGTTTAACATTTTGTGCTCAGCTCTGCCCTGGAGGTTCTACGACAACAAACTCGTTCAATTGCCGCACTCAAGAGGAAATCTCAACTCAAGGTAAGCCAAATGATAAAAAAAAAGGGTGGAGGTTAAACTATATTTCAATTACTTTTATTTACTGAATTGCAATGGGTCACATTGTTTTCCACATTGACCGCCTTTGACCTCCTTGACTTGACGGACTATTGTAGTGCGCACTTGTTCCAGTTTTCTTAGCTTGTTTTTCCTTCATTTTATACGAAAAGTTTTAAAAATTGATCAAAGTTTTTTAACTTGAAAATTATTTTGTATAGTTTCGAGATATAGAAATATTTTCAATACTCAGCCAAAACGGTGAACTGCACTGGTGATCAACTTTAAAGTCTTACTGTAATTGTTAAAGATACTTTTTATGCATTAGAAAAATTGTAATTTGAATTATGAAATATCTGTTAAAAATTTATGGTTGAACAGATGTTTTTTTGGGTTGATTTTTTTGAAAACCTTTGTTAAAATTTCAAAACAGGTTAACCTACTTTTGGTGCTATAGTGTTATAATGTTTATATGTTACTGTATGTGTGTGTGTGTGTATGTGTGCGTGTTTGACCTGTACAAGCAACCCGTTTACCCCTCTCAACACATAGAGGGAATTTGATTCATTTGGCTTTGCGTGTTTCGCCAGTAAGGGAAAAACACATACATACACATAGACACAAAAAGGAATAAACGGTGAGAGAACGAGTGAAAATAACAAAACACAGACACATGAATAACTGGGGACAACGTCGTCGGGGTCACCACTAACTAAAGTGCAGTGCCCTCAATTAAAAGGCATAAGGGCCTCAAGGACAAATCCACAAACAGCTGCTTCTATTGCATCTAGAACGACGGTTTTTGCCTCTTTCCTTTAATTGCCAACAAACATGGCGACCTGCATTTTCATATGCATGCATGTCAATGTGTGTAAGTGTCTCTCTGTAAGTGTGTGTGTATGTTCTTTATATGTATATGTAACTTACATTGTATTTTGATTTGTGTGGCTTGGCACTTTGAACTGTTTGGAGAAAGAAGCTCTCAAGCAGCTCGCGCTTGGCCTTGCTTTGCCCCCAAAATGGAAGAGATTTAAGTACACGTGGTCCTTGGCATCTCAAAGAAACACACAAAAACAAGACATTATCATTATATATATATATATATATATATATATATATATATATATATATATATATATATATATATATATATATATATAATACTCTAACAAAAAAGGGTGTTTCAAGGGATTCTAAAGCATTTTAAGCTGTTGTCACAATACTTCAATGATATCAAAGATCAATACCAAAATGTTTGATATCTATAGATAAAAATCTTTAATTTATTTATCTGCGATCGGTTGCATTAACGAATTCGATTAAGAATTTATTTTTAAATTTAAATTTCCTATGCAAGAAAATATATAACAATCCATATAATCAATTAGCTCGTTTGCCATTAGTTTGCTTTGCTGTATCCTTTTTTCAGAAACTTTTTTCCTAATTTGAGTAAAATTTTTTATATATATGTATTTAATCAATCATTAACAAGAGAAAGAATAAGAATTTAATAGTATCTTGTGAATAATCTTGTGAATAATAATGATGATTATTTTCAATTGCAACTATATTCCAAAATTTGAGCCTGGGCCTAATAGGTGGGGCAGCATCTTGTAGTTGGATGCTTCGCTTCTTTGACGAGTGTTTCAATTTGTGGCATGTTTGTTCGGTTTTGTTATTCGTCTGGTTTTGTTTTGTCCTTGTCGATGTTGTCTTTGCCTGGCCAAGGACATAATGCAGGAGAGAATGCGTGTATGTGTATATATGAGTGGGAGCCACAAGTCGTTGGCAAGGACAACAAGGACACTCTAGGTATCCTGCTGAGTGCATCAGCATCAGCCGGATGTGAGCATCAACCTTCGGCCGAGGTGAAGCTACAAAAAACCAGCTGAAACCCCCCAACAGCCCCAACCTCACAGGAAGCGAATGTGCAAGCGAGACACCAATAATGCGTGTATATGTGTGTGTGTGTGTGTATGTGGTTTAAGTTGTGGCTGAATGTTTGGTCAGGCGTGAAGGTAACAACAAATGTGCAGTCAAGAGCTTGCAGCTCTCTCTCTCGCTCTTCCTCCTTCTCCAACACCTGTCTCTCTATCATTTTATTATTATTGTTGTTGTTTCTGTTGGTGTTGTTACTGCAATCTTGACATTTAATTATCTGCTGCTTGTTGATGTTCTTGTTGTTGTTCCTGTTGTTTTTGCTGTTTCTACTGTGTGTCAAGGTTTTTTCTGATGTGCAGTAGATGCTCTATCAAGGTTATTTTGTTAACTTTTGCCTTAATACAGGAAATTGCCCAAAATGTTCGATTTTATTATTGAATATTCATAATTAACATTTCATTTAAATTCAAAATTAAATTGCCTGAGCAACGACAACAAGAAAATTTATAAAGACTTAAAATATCTTTTAGATAGAGTAGTCTTTGGAAACTTTATTAGTCTTATGATTATTAAAGAGCGGTTTTAAAAAAGCAAAGAAATAATGATAAAGTAACTAGAAGTATTAACCATAAAAATTTTTATATTCAATTACCATAGAAAATCCGTTGATAAAAAGTCAGTTTATTCTGTTTGAACTTATACACAATATTGTTGGCTTCTTTTTTCGATCTTAAAGATCTAATACTTGGATTAGTAGTATAGCAGTTCGAGCATTTGCACAGATCTAAAATAAATTATTAAATTTGTTAAGGTTCTTATTCTATCTGATAGACAAGAACTAATATCTAAATGGATTGATTTAGATTGTTTAAAAATTACAGGTCTGAGTGTTCTTACTAAACTAACTTTCATTACATTGTAAAAACAATTAACTAACAATCTAAATAATAAAACGAACTTAAAGTTCGTTGTAAACTTGACAATTGTTTAAAAACTTTTACAATATTTTTCAAATTTACTTTAATTGCTTAAAATTTAATAAACTAACATAAAATATATGAATTTTTTTATTTTTATATTTCTGCTTTTACTACTACTAACTAAAGTTGTCGAAATGGAGCGATGTGACAGCCAACGAAGAAGGAGAAGGTAAGTACACAAAACTAACGTAACACAGAGTACATTACGTATCCGGCCCGTTACCTAGTATAAAACGTGCGCCCTGAATTCTGTATGAAAATTGACAAAGAATGTCGTGGAAGCAGAAATCTAAATGAAATGCCTTTCATTTGCATGGCATTTAATATTCACTTTGCCACAGTATTTTGTTGATTTATTTTATATTTATTTATAAAAATAAACTTTTTAGGAATATAATAATATAGTCACCTTTAAAACTTACGTTTCATCTTCCCTTTTATTCCTGGGCATAAGTTACTCTAATTAACTTATACTTGGCACGTAGCATAGGAAGAATTATGGTTGAAAATTGTATACTGGGTTAAGTATGGCCAATTAGTAGAAAGCTCATTATAACGGAGAGGCAGAGAATTGCACAAGTACTTCAAGTCTGTAGTTGCACTTGAAGGCAGCTTCAGTTTGTTACAGTTCAGTTTCTACTTTTCAGGTCAATCAATAGTATTTCAATGGGTTCATGTTTGTGATTAGTATGCCAACTGTGAAACAACCTCACGTACATTTGCTTATAGGTATGTGTGTGTGTGTTTCTGTGTGTGAGTACAAAATGGCGACTGCATAACAGTTGACGCCATTTTTTTCACTCTCCTTGTGCTTGTATAAGCCACGACCTACGACAATTGAAAGGAAAGTCGCCTAGGTAATGTCCTGCGCAGGCTCATACCACATGTACTTTCTGTCTATGTGTGTGTAACTATGTCAGTATGAGTGTGGAATCAATGAAAGTTCATCGTACGTTGCACAAATACCAAAAGCAGAAACAAACACCAAACAAATGGAAGGAGGGAAAAGGAGGTAAATGTTTTCCAAACAGTTAAAAGTTAATTTAAAATTTATAACCCAACCAAAGGCCAAGACACATGAGTAACTTGGCATATACTTAATTACGCTTAAAGTACTTATCAAATATAAAAAAAAGGGAAAGTTTAGTGTTTAAACTCTTATACCCTAACAATAGATTCGATTTTGCCTAACTTTTGTATGCAACTTGAACATTTGTGTATATCTATAAGCTTAAAAACAATTAACTTGATTTTTAGAATTTTTTGTACTACTATTTTTACCATATAGATGACAGATGTCTGTCGAGTCCAATAATACCAACTTGATTATATTTAGGCTTAAAGGAAGCAAATTTAAAGTATATTTATATATACTCTTAATCAGCATGACGAGTTAAATTTATCATGGTCAAATCAATGTCAAAGTTTACTCATCAAAAAATGATTTCTTCAGAAAAGGAAGACTTTTGCTGTCTATAGAATATATCGATAAATGTTAAAAAAAAAATTTTCCTAAATTTATTTAAAATGTATTAACAAAAAGTTGTTGTTATTAAAAGGGTAACCAACTAATCTCATCATTATTTTTGCATACACAAAAAAGAGCATAGAATGATTCGTGATATTCCATTATAAATGTTAAATTTTTGAAATAACGTAACACATTTAAGGGTGCAATACATTCATAATACATACATACATGCATACATATTGTATGTATACGTATGCGTGACTATATGTGTATGTATGTATTTGTGTGTGAAGGCCATGAAAATGCAGTGATTTGTTGATTTAGAACAAAAAGAAAAAAATTGCAAATGTATTATGTAAATATGTAATGATGATTCTTCAATATTTAAAACAAAATCTAAAAGTTTAATTATGGAACTGCGATTCTTCAAATTTTTACTTTAAAACTATTGAAGAGTATTTAATGTAGTCACTACAATCTACCAGGTAAAAGGAAGAAATTTATAATCCCATAATTCTTAAGCAGCATCAACAGTCGTGTCCATTAAAACATGTCCATATCAATTTTGATGACTTTAAAAACCAAATCGATGAAAATAAATTATAAAATATGAAAAATATTATTTTGTTTCTTTTTTTTGATCAAAAGTCTTTAAAATTGTATCGAACAACTCTCAAATATATATCATATATTGTCATCCGTTCGGTTTAACTCCACAAAAAAATATTTTTTCTTAAAGATTTGTTAGAAAATATTTCAAAACTCTATATAAAATTTTCATTTAATTTAAATAGAATAAATATTTAAGAAATCATGCACAATATTTTCATCGGGATAGATGAATGTCTAAGTTACTTTATATAAGTATAAAAAAAAAATATATAAAATGGAATCATAACAAAAATTAAAGCTTTTAATTAATTACCTTTTTTTGCTTAAAAAAAAACATACAAATGTGAATATAGATATATGTATGTATATATATTTATGGGTATTTTGTTGCCGGGACATTTACCAAAGAGTTTTAAGAAGGATAGAGAAAGAGAGATAGATTGAGAAAGAGATAGATAAATAAGGGAGAAGAGCAGACTATGTCTGTGTGCCTTTGTGTGCATTGTTTTTTATGTATTTGTATGTGTAACTATATGTACATATACATATGCAAAAAAAAAAAAAAAAAAAAAAAGCAACAATTGACCCAGATTTCAGTTTGCCACCCTTAACACGTCCAACCCTACCTCACTCCTTCTCTTATTCCTGTTACTTTTTATTTGCTTTACATACCTCGTACAAACAGAGAGAGAGACAAAATAACAGTTAGATGTTTCGAATGGTAGTATAACAGTTAAAATAGTTTACAGTACACAGTGAATATATAATTTATATATATGTACTCTCTATATTCATTTTAGATATTTTTTGGGAATTTTAGATTTTCTATTTATATGCCTTACTTAGTACAGGGTATTTAGGAGTCGGATTCGGTTTTAATTTATGAAATTTTGTTGTTTTTGCATTTGAATTTTGCTCTTGGTGAATTATAATTTAATTTCCATTTTACCCAGCGGCTTTATTGAAACAACTAGGATGCTGCTCCCCTCTCTGTCTCTCTCTTTGGTTTCCCCCTCCTTGTTGCTTTAGTTGTATCTGTGCAAGCCAAAGCAAACAAAATTTAATGGCAATTTGATAATTTCAATGGGGGGTATCTATCCAGTTATGGCCTTGAACATAGCCTGACTGAATTTTCTAGTTTATGTTGTTGTTGCTGTTGTTTCTCTGTTTCAAGGTTGAACAAATTGTGGGTAAAGTAAGTAACTTTAGTATCGATGCCAGACATCTCTTTAGTATGTATGCCAGATATATATATTATACATATCTACATAGATAATGGATTTCTCTGTTAACTTGCATTAAAAATGGATTACTTTAACTAGTGTAATAAGAAACAAGATATAGTTAACTTTTAAGACTAAAAAAGCACACAAACACATATTTAGTATAATAACTTTCAATCAATCAAATACTTTAAATTAATTACTAATTTCAGACGAAGGAAAAAAGTTGCATTTTGTCAGTCCGGCACGACGAAAATCGGTTCTGGCCCCCATACTGAATAAAATCAAAAATGGCTCCGATGCCTTGGATAGTGCTGAAAAGAAGTTGGGCAGTGAGAGTAGCGGCAGTGGTCACATAGCCGTCCAAATAGAGCCGGCGCGACGAGTTAAGGTATATCCAAAATATCATAATTATATCCATTTGAGCTTGACATTTTTTCTTTTGCAGCGTCATAGCATTCACGGGATGATGGAGGAGGAAAATACTATACGACCACACCAAGAGATTCAACAGCTAACGCTGGAGGAGAAGAAATTTCTCTTGGCTGTGGAGAGAGGCGATATGGCTGGCACTCGTCGAATGCTTCAAAAAGCTCAGGACACGGACTATATCAATGTGAATTGTGTAGATCCGCTGGGTCGGACGGCACTGCTTGCCTCGATCGATAATGAGAATCTCGAAATGGTTCAATTACTTATCAACTATAATGTCGTTACTACAGATGCTCTATTGCATTCCATTTCGGAGGAATTTGTGGAGGCAGTGGAAGTGTTGCTGGACCATGATAATGTCACCTTTCAGACTGAGGGCAATCATGTAAGCGAGCTAAAAGAGATAAAAGAATAGAATTAAAATGGAATAGAAAACAGAAATGTGAAGAGTAAAAAATCTTAGCCAAAAAAAAATAGGGTAAAAATTAGGTGACAAATATAGTTAGAGGAAGTTTTAAACTGAAAAACATAGATTAGTAGTATATTGCAAGAACGATGGGAGGAAAACAAGAATAATAACAATAATAATAATAATAATATAAGAATAATAAGAAATGAAGGTAGACCAATCTAGTCACACAAAAAGTTCCTTCATATAACAACAATTTAATTGACATTTGCATCTTATTCTAGAGCTGGGAATCGGCCTCGGAGGATACATCAACATTTACACCCGATATAACGCCACTTATTTTGGCCGCCCATCGAGATAACTATGAGATAATCAAGATCCTGCTTGATCGTGGTGCTGTCCTGCCCATGCCTCATGATGTCCGATGCGGTTGTGATGAGTGTGTACAATCGCGACAGGAGGACTCACTGAGACACTCCCGATCCCGTATCAATGCCTATCGAGCATTGGCCAGTCCCAGCCTGATAGCCTTATCGTCAAAAGATCCCATTCTAACGGCATTTGAGTTATCCTGGGAGTTGCGACGTTTGAGTTTTCTCGAACATGAATTTAAGAATGAGTACCAGGAGCTAAGGAAGCAATGTCAGGATTTTGCCACTGCCCTACTAGATCATACACGCACTTCCCATGAACTGGAAATACTGCTTAATCACGATCCCACCGGTCCGATCTATGAACATGGTGAACGTATGCATTTAAATCGCCTCAAGTTGGCCATTAAACTGAGACAGAAGAAGGTAAGTAGTAAATCTTAATTAATTTCTTGAAAATTAAATTTACTTTGGGACTCTCTTGTACTTTAGTTTGTGGCCCATTCGAATGTGCAGCAACTTTTAGCTAGCATTTGGTATGAGGGATTACCAGGATTTCGACGCAAAAATATGGCTTTACAGGCTGTAGATATAATACGGATTGGTATTATGTTTCCCATATTCTCATTGGCCTATATTTTGGCACCA
This sequence comes from Drosophila neocordata, assembly GCA_018903615.1. NCBI lineage: Eukaryota > Metazoa > Arthropoda > Insecta > Diptera > Drosophilidae > Drosophila > Drosophila neocordata. The sequence goes on along the minus strand of JAEIGI010000006.1, from coordinate 5,419,709 downwards.
TATTCCAGCATTGGTCAGACCATGAGAAAACCATTTATCAAATTTATATGCCACAGTGCTTCGTACTTTACGTTTCTTTGTGAGTCCTAGTAAAGATTCCAAGACATATATCAATATATAAATATAATAATATTCTTTTGTTCTGATAGTTTTACTAATGCTGGCTTCTCAACGCATTGAATCATTTATTGGTGGATGGTTTTTTACGGAAACCATTAGCATAACCACCACCAATAAAGTAGAGGAGGAGGTGCCCACTAAACGTGGTGCCAAGCCCACTTTCATCGAATGGTTAATCCTTGCCTGGGTTAGTGGCCTCATTTGGAGTGAAGTGAAACAGCTATGGGATGTCGGACTACAGGAATATCTTAATGATATGTGGAACGTTATTGATTTTGTAACAAATTCCTTATATGTAGCCACAGTGGCTTTGCGTGTGGTGTCCTTTTTTCAAGTGAGCATTACCTAGTTTCATTTGGTGTCATAAAAGAGATTTTTAGACTTTGGGTTTCCTGTTATAGGTGCAAAAGGAAATGATTATTAATTCCCAAGCCACTGATTTGCCGCGTGAGCGTTGGGATGCCTGGGACCCAATGCTCATTTCGGAGGGTCTATTTAGTGCTGCGAACATTTTCAGTAGCCTCAAATTGGTTTACATCTTCTCGGTTAATCCACATTTGGGGCCACTGCAGGTGTCATTATCGCGCATGGTCATGGACATAATGAAATTTTTCTTTTTATACGTTTTGGTTCTATTTGCCTTTGGCAGTGGTCTTAACCAGCTTCTATGGTGGGTCTATACATATATGCTAAATAAACTTCTTAGTGGTTAATCTTTATATATAAACATATAGGTACTATGCAGATCTGGAAAAGAAACGCTGTCCCGAGGTATCACCAACAAGTGTTCTACTTAACATGAATGGCACAACTGATCCCAATGCCTGTATTGTCTGGCGAAGGTTTTCAAAGTAAGTATCAATAAAAACAAGAAAAAAGAAAAGGAAAACCAGAAGGTGTACAGCAAAAGCTATATTCGGCCATGTCGAAGTTGGTATACTCTTGCAGTTCATAAGAATTTCCCGATTTGAAGGTTTCAAATTGATGTTTTAGGTAAAAGTAGAAAAAGCATTTACATATATGCCATATATGATTTTGGTAGGCAATAAAACTTACAGTAGTCAGATCCGGCCAATTCTTACATATACGTTACATACTCATTCCTAAAGATTATCTACCAACTTTTAACTAAATAAGCTTTAATCTAAAGGTCGAAAAATGCAAAGAGACAGTCAAAAAATATAGCTAGATCGACTCGACTATTGTTCCTGATTAATACTATATACATACATACCTACATATACATATCTTTTTTCTACTAGTTAGAAACATAAATTTTTTAGAATCTTCTGCAAAGATATAAAAATCAGAATAGAAAGACCGCCCACTCGTTTCACATGTTTCACTTTGCAGTTGTGTTTACCGTTGCATTCAAGCTTCAGCCTCTCCTAACAAAAATATAGAAAGAATGTAGGAAAAGCAAATAAAAAGAAGTACAGTAAATGAGCTTACTCTACATTAGTATAGATATATTAACTAAGTTATTAAGTTAACAATTTAAGATATTTAATTACCTATTTACATTTTTTAAGTTTTGTAATTTAGGAAATGGTAACATGAATTGTATTATTTAATTTTAATTTATAAAAATATATAAAAATATATTTTTTAAACTGAAATTGTTTATTTTTATTATTATATCTTAGTAATCTTCAATTTTCGATTACAATTTAAACTTTTTGCAGCCTTTTTGAGACAACTCAAACATTATTCTGGGCTGTATTTGGTCTAATTGATTTGGATAGCTTCGAATTGGATGGCATTAAGATCTTTACACGTTTCTGGGGAATGCTCATGTTTGGCACTTATTCGGTAATCAATATAGTTGTTTTACTTAATTTGCTCATAGCCATGATGAATCATTCATATCAACTAATTTCGGTAAGTTTGCAAATTCAAATCAAAAAAAAAAAAAAAAAACACAACATAATTTTTAATCTAATAGGAACGCGCTGATGTTGAATGGAAATTTGCTCGCTCTAAACTTTGGATTAGCTATTTTGAAGAAGGCGGAACTTGTCCGCCGCCCTTTAATATTATACCAACGCCTAAATCCATTTGGTATGCTATCAAATGGATGCGTAGGGTATTCTGTAGCGGATCATCAGCTGCCCGCCGTGAACATTTAAAAACCATCAGAGTAAGAATGGAATAGAAATACATGAAGAATGTGTTATTATATTAATTGAATTATTTTAGCGTAAAGCTCAACAGGCTAGTGATCGGGACTTTAAGTATCAGCAGATAATGCGGAATTTGGTGCGTCGTTATGTCACTGTGGAGCAACGTAAGGCCGAATCTCAGGGTGTTACTGAAGATGATGTGAATGAGATAAAACAGGATATATCTGCCTTTCGTTGTGAACTGGTTGAGATACTTAAAAATAGTGGCATGGATACAAATGTTACCGCTGGCCAGGGTGGAGGTAAGCCTCTGAAGAAGACTCTAAGCCGGATTTTTCATTGGTTTTTTTTTCTTAGGTGGCGGTGGTAAAAAGAATCGTCAAAAGGAGCGTCGCTTGATGAAAGGTTTCAATATTGCCCCACCGGGCTCTACAGGTTCTCTAGCCCCTGTGGCTGAATTCTCCACTTCATTGGATAACTATGATAATCAGCATGAGATTCTCAGTTCTACCTTATCAACATTGTTTACACCCAATTTCATGCATAAACGACATCATGGTGGAACCACAGCTCCAGGTAGTTCGGAATCACCAACCACACCCACACAGGGTAACGGTGGAACAGTTCCAGCAGCTGCTGGTGGTGCCACCAAATACAATAAATCTGCATTAAAGCCTTACAACAAACGAATAGCGGGACACAAAAAGCGTTGGGGTAAGACCAATTCTTTGTCAACACTAAGCATTAGAACTATTACTAAACATTCTTCTTTAGGCACTCTTATTGAGGCCGCCAAAGTGGGTAATGTTAGCAAAATGCTTGGACGTTCAAAATCGGAGGACTCTGTATGCAATTCATCGCATAATTCTACACCAGTTCATGGTCAGGTTAGGGTTACTTATGCCCAAAATTCACCACAGCATAGCTATGGATATCAGGGAGAACAGCAAAATGGTAATGCTACAGCACCACAACAACAACAACAACCATCACCACAGATTACAGCGCCCAGTGGAACGCACTCAAGCCACGTGGGAATGGGATCGCATTTCTTTCATACAACTGGTGGTAAATATGATTATTCTAATATATATTTTCGGAACATATATCGTATATTTATATCTTATTCCTATTCTAGGACTCACTGCCATTGCTGCCCTAAAGCGTAAACGCAAAAAGTTCTCATCCAGTAAAAATATATGTCCAGTTACCGAATCGGTAGGACCTGCTGTCAATACGGCTGATTTGTTGACTGATAAGGTAAGATCTTATTTATATATTTTAATTATAGTATTTATTGATTTATTTTTCTCTTTTTTTACCAAAGACCCTAAAACGTGTCTCTAGCTATCCGGCAGCCACTGGCGAGGGTGGAGTCCAGCATAAGGATCCAGCCCAATTGGTTAAACCACGACGGCATGAGCAAACCCAAAGTCAACATGATTCGGTGGAAACATCAACATTCACGCTGTCCATTGATCCATCCAATACATCGGTCAACTCAAGGGAACCATTGATTAGTAGCGGTTGTGTGTCTACCATGGGAGCTATTGGCTCAAACTCGTAGATATATACACCATGACACATGGTTTGAAGCTAAACCAAAGATATAGTAACTAAAATCACATATAATGCACCTGAAATCAAAAAAGAATAATCAGTCGAAACAAATTACATTCGAAAATACAAATAAAAAGTTAGTTTTCAGTTTTATAGGTTATAATCCCGTTATATATAAAGTATTCCCTGACTTATTTTATTGAAAATCTGTATAACTTTGATTTTAAATTAAATTTTTTTTTTTTATTATTTAAATTTTCCTCTCAGTTTCCCAAAATACTTTTCTTTGAAGGAATTACAAACGATCAAAAGAGAAGTCGTTAAGATATTTGATTTCTAAAACCCTGATTCAGTTCTTCAATTTTGCTAAGGTCAAATATAATATTATATATTTTTTATATTATATGTAATTTGAACAAATGTCTTATTAGATTAAAAATTTACATTTGTCTACTCTCAGTATTAGAGACAATTTTGGATTAGTATTTCCATAATAGAACTTGATTATAATAATTTTGGGCATAATACTTATAAAATGCCATGAAAATCTTGTTAAGAATTTTATACCTAACCTAACATAAACTCACCATATGGCACTGTACCTTAAAACTGAAAAAACTCACCATAAAAAGATCATACACACAACGCTTTCTTTTTCCACTTCTACATTTACTTTTCCCTATCCAACTAAATTCCAGCATATATAACATATCATGCAAATCGCTTACTACTACACAAAAAATCACGAATTTGATATATATAAAAACAAAAACAAAAAAAAAAAAATAATTAGATCAAGTAACCCTTAGTTAAAAATCCAAACTCTCCCATAACCATATCGATGTTAAACGTTGCCTTAGCATGAAAGATATTTTTTGTATGCAACTATAAACTACAGTTCAATGCTATATATATATATATATATATATTCTTAACTGAATAATGTATGTATAAATAATGTTATACAAATAAGTTTTGGATAAACATACATACATACATAAATAGGGGCAAAAGCTGTGTATTTGTTGGATTTGAAATCAAGGATTTGTTTTTAAGCAAGCAAACACCACAAATTTTATACACCGATTTTAAAACAAATTAATAATATTAAATAAATAAAAATTAAAAAGAAGAAGAAAACAAACAATAATAATACAAAAATATCATACTATAACATTAATACTAAAGTGGATCAATGCTTATACATACAAAAATAATAATAATGAAGCATTTCCTCCACTCGAATTTTAGCGTTTACATACAATACCATAAAATTAGTATTTAGAATATAAATGTATAACTACAAAAATTTTAGATGATTTTTTGTGTTATATTGTATAAGCAAAATGAAATTATATACTACTATATATAAATATTATAAAATTTCTGTTATAGAATTGTGTTTATAGGTTTTTAGATGAACTTAGTGTTAATATTAGCAGCACTAACTAAACACCAACTAACTAACGAACAATACCCAAAAAAAAAAAAAACAAAAAACTAAACGAATGTAATACAAATACAATGAAATACATATGTGAGTACTCAATGAATACAGACACCTACAAACATACATACATACATTTATACACTATATCAATAATATTATTAAATATATATATAACTATTGTCCGGCTTAATATGTTCGAAATATGAACAAGTGAAAAAAACATGTTCCTAAATATGGTCCGATATGATTTAATTTGGAAAACTGTAAAATGAATATCTTGCTAATTGAGTATAAATATACTTAAAAATTTAAATAAATTTTAAATTTTTTGAAAATTTTTCAAAATAGTATTCTAAACCCAGAAAGCTATTCATTTTGCAGTACTCAAAAACAAATATTCAACGAAAGAAATAACATAATAAATGCAAAATTAAACATAATTTATATTTCGATAACGAATATTAAACAAAGAATAATACAGAATATATGCATCTTAAGATCCAAATTCATGTATTCTATTGCTGATTTCATGCGATCGAGTCTGGCATTAGCATAAAACATAAGTACATATATATATATATGGAAAAAAAAGGACATAAAAAATAAAATTGTTATTTGCACGGAAAACAATAACCAATGAATAAATAAATATATTTGAAAACAAACAAAACTGAACAATTTATGTTTATTATTCTAAATTAAAAGGTTTATAGGATCTATGGAAAGGTCACGAAAATCTTAACAATGGACGTGTTTTTTAAACTAATGACCTTGGTAAGATTTTAAAAACAAATACTTTAAATTATTTTATATTATCATTTCATCATAAATTATTATATATTATACTGTATTGTATTATATCATATAATATAAAAAATATAATGTGCTTATAATCCTTTCATTCTTTCTATCTTTTTGATAATTATTAAAGTTTTCTTTAATTAAGTAAAGATATAATATGAAAAGCTTTTCTTTTTATCTCTGAATTATAATTTAGATCAAATTCTTTTTTTTAAAGGTTTTTTAACTTTATATAGATAAGAGTACTATAATGTAACATTATAGCAACAATGTTTTGGGATCTATTGTGAGTCATATTTAGGTTTATTTTTTCCGAGTAAGTTTTTTATCAAAAACTGTTTTATGAAATTTACTACAAATTTAGTTTTCTTTATGTAACATTATAGCTTAATATAATATATTTGTAAGTATAAAAAAATGTACTATCTTACCTTTTTTAGATCTTAGAATATTAAAGATTTATTGGAAGTCAATTTGCTAATAGCCCTAAAAACGTACAGAAAAATTAGTTTTTTAAAATAGGTGAACTTCTACTATATAGATGGACATATAATTTTTCTTCTAATAGCCTTAAATATAGAGAAAAGTTTGTTTTATTCTGATCAATGTGATATGTCAATGTAATATGTCATATATCTTTTCTGTATATAATAACTTTTAGATTCTATAAAGTAACATGTAAGCTATAAAAATAGAATTGAAAATTTAAATTCCATTATTTAAATTAATAAAAATTGACTTACAAGTTCATCCCTTAAATAAAAAACAAGATTATTAATTTTTTTTAGGTATTTTTTTGTATATCGCATTTATTTTGAAATTTTCATATATATACTTTTGCAAATAAATTTCATATATGTATATATATATGTATATAGATTTTTTGTTGTTGTTGCATTTATTTAATTTGTTGTTGTAATGTTGCTGTCGTCTGTCATATATGTATGTATATATATATATATATAAACACATATATATATATATAATCATAATTATAAACAAATAAATCGACAAATAGTACATCATAATCGTATTTTGCTAATATAAATGTTTTTTTTTTATTTGTTCAATTCTTCTTCTCAACTTGCGTTTCATTTTTCTCTCTCTCTCTCTATCTCTTATTTCATCTTCTACTTCATTCTCTCGTCTCAACTTCGCCTGTTTGTATATAATTATAAAGATTTTTTTTTCGCCATTTTTTTTCTCAGTTTATTTATGTAAAAAACAAAATAATGTATGTATATATAGATTCGCATACATATATATATATATATATATTTATATATATATATATTGTAACCATTTACCGTTGTAAACATAGAAACATATATAATGTATTTGTTTTATTTAATCATATTCATTATTATTTTATATATATATATATTCTTTCTTCTTGTTTTTTTTTTTATTATTTTAATTTGCCATTGAAGCAAATGTTTATGCATTTTTTGTTTTAGACGATCAAACATTTGATTTTCATTTTCGGTTTTTGTTTTTTAATATTAATATTTAAATTTCATAGATTATTTTCACATTAAATGCTATGGAAAGAAACAATTACATTTCATTTTTTTTTGTGTATTTTTTTTCTCTTTTTTTTTAAATTTATTTAGTTAGAAAAATAATAATAATTGGAATATAAATCACTTTGCGTTGCATTAGCTATAAATTTCAAATATATTCATATATACTAAATCATTTTTTTTATTATTTTTTTTTTTTAATTTTTTCTTTCTCTTTTTCTGTAAAAAATATATTTATATATATATATATAGATTTATTTATGTGTGTGTTTGTTTTGAAATTTCATGTTGTAAGAGCATTTGCCTAGTTCGGACTGCTATAGGACAGTCTTGAGAAAACGAAAATCGGAATTGGGAAATACATATATATATATATATACCTATTAACGATTTCAAATCTGTTTGGCATAAGCTCGGAAAAATTTCGCTCAACTCTCTTAAACATTTGTTTTGTTTTTCATTTTTACAAATTTTGATATTTGATTTACTATATGCCCTCTGTGATATAGCAGCCCTAACTGGTTGCCTTTTCTTTTTTTATTTGTTTTTTGTTTAATGTATTTAATGTTCATTTATATAGATATATATGTATATATATATATAGATGTATGTATGTATATAATAAATTGTTTAATAATTCGTATAAAAAGGGTTTTTTTTTGTTGTTTTCCTTTGTGAGAATGAAAGAAGCGTCTGCTGTTATATATGTATACATATAGAAAGATATATATATATATATATATATATAGCAACATATTATTATATATGTATCAGGATCATGTGCAAGATTTTGTCTTATATTCGGACAGAAGAAAGTTAATAAAAGTTAAATTGAATTGAAAATTTGAAATATTTGTATTACACCGAGAGAAATATCATAGCTTCAACTTGATATAATTATACATGTGAATTCTTGTTTTGTTGTGATCTTTAGCTGTTTTAATGACAATAAAGTTTGTTTTAAAAATACAGTTAAACTGTGATTTTTACTCAGTTCAAAACATTTTGTAAAATATATGTAGATAGACTCAGAAGTTAAAAAAAAAAAAAAAACAGTTTCCTGTAAATTTTAAACAATTTATATTGACTTCTATTCAGAAAAACTCTCTTAATGCTGGAACTGGAAGAGATATCTGACTTTTTCGCATTAATTGTAAGATTTAGAAGGACTTTCTAAAAAGAAGCATCTTAACTCTTCTTATACCAATAAGGTTTTTTTAATATTTTGGAAATGTTTAAGTTTTTAATTGATGGAATGAATAATAAGATATATAATAATATCATTTATCATAAATATTACTGCAAAAAAAGATTCTAAAAAAGATACATAAAGACTCAATAAATGTATTCTCTCAGTGTAGAAAACTCTAAAAAATATTGGGGAAATAATTTTGATGTTAGTTTTACAACTGTTTTGCACAGATCTGATATATATATATATAATTATACTATATATATACATAATTTGTATACTAGGAATAGAGCATAGTCTAATAAATTCATACTTTTCGTTATTCGTTTTGTTATGTTGAAGGAGGAGAGGGAAAGAGAAGTTTACACATATACATACAACAATAACACGGCAAACAGTTTGAGAAGCAGTTCGTTTTCTTTTCATACATTTTTTGTTTTGTTTTTGGAAAATTTAATTTTTAATTGAATTAGGATTGTTGACAATTTATTTTTTAAATTTTTTTTTCTTTCAATTCGCTTTAGAAAGTTTGAAATTTTTTTGACAATTTTTAAATGCAATGATATTTTTTTTAAGTTACTTTGGATGAAAAACTTACAAAATGAAAGTTTACATTATCTTTATGTTCCGTGATATATATCAACAATCCTATTTCGCGATCTTTTTGTTTTTGCTAATGTTTTAGGTTATCTTTTTGTTGTTGTTGTAGTTTAGTTTAGTTTGTTTAACTTTACAAGAATGTTGATTTGTTGCACAAACTATAGCACATATGGAGATTGTATTTTCATTTTTTTCATGATTTTGTTTACTTTTTTTTGTTATTTTTTCTTTTGCAAACAACAAATAGTTATTATTTTTTTATATAGGGTGAATACCATAATTTATAACATTTACAAACATTTATATATACTTGTAGCTGTGTGTGTGTGTGTATGTGTTATTATTCTTAATTTCTCTTTTCCGTTTCCGTTTTGTATTTCGGTTTCGGGGTTTCTGTTTTTTCGGTTTCATCGTTTTTGTGTACAATTTAATACAGTTTAGTTCTTTTTTTGTTGTTGGTTTAAAATTAGACAATATACAAGTTGTTTGTTTGTTGTTGGTATGTGGTTGTTGTTGGTTTTATAAAAAAATACAATAATTACAACTAATTGGTTTTATGTTTTCTTTTTCTTCATATTTTTCATTGTTCACTTATTTGAGACAACAAAGTGAATGTTTGTTGTTATATTTGTGTTGTTGTTGTTGGTTAGACAGTTTAGGCCCTTAGCATATTGACCAACATGGCCACCAGAAATGTGACAACAATAAAGGAAACCACAAAACAGACAGCTTTCTCCTGATCACTGAGACGCCTCCGACTGCTATACAATGCCGTTAGTTTGGCCACAAAACGCCGCAACGAACTGCCCTGGCCAAAGGATGTGGATATTGTGGATGATGAATGGGTAGAGCCATTAGTGTTAATGGCACCGCTTGCCATAGCCATGCCATGCGTATGATGGGTATGATGCATATGATGGGGATGATGCATGTGATGCTGATGATGGAGATGATTGCCACGCAGTATTACCCCCGTTGTTGGTGAAGTGGAGGCAACATTTGAGCCACCATTTGATGAACCACCTGCTTGCTCGCATGTTTGCTGATGATGGTGATGATGATGATGATGGTGATGCATGGGATCTCCACAACTATTGAATTGGCCAGATAACTCTTGTTGGAGTCGACCAATTGCCAAGGGATCGGCGCCCACACCACTACCAGTGCCACTAATGGCTGATGCACTAACCGATCTCAAATGAAGACCAGAGGCCGACAAATGACCATTGCCACTGGACAGCTTGCGACTGCTTCTGCTCTGGCTACTGACAGGAGGCATATGATTTAAATGATGATGCATACAGCTGGCCGTTTGTGGATCCAATTCACTGGGCACCTGATAGCGCATCGGACTCGATGGTTGGCCATAGAGTGTTTCTCCACCAGCGGTTAGACGCACGGGACAAACACGAAATTGATAGCAGGTTCCTGCTGCCAGATTGTCAATGGTAAATTTGGTCTCGGGTCCTCGATAGAGTTGGCAATAATCCTGATTGGGTAGGTTTAGGGGAGCACCACTTGAGCTGCCTCCCTTTGAAGATTCCATTTCATGGTCCACTACAGCATATTGAAGTTCATATTCCACACGATCGTGGAAAGAGTTCTTCGAGTGCTGCCACTCTAGTGTCAATTGCATTCCCAATTGTCCTGGTAAATCCATGAGGCATACACTTGATTCGTGCACCACTCGTGGTGGCTTAATATTCGAAGGCAATGTGGGACTTGTCTCGAATATAAATTCCTCGGAGTAATCACCGTTACCAGCCCGATCTGTATGGGCATAGATGCGGAAAGTATAGCTAGTCCTTTCCTGCAGTTTATGTACCTTGCACATGCAATTGGTTCCCGCATAGACAGTCTGAAATTGTTTGGCCCGTGTCACATACATTTCCACATAGTATTTTGTGGACGTGGCCGCCACCTGTTTGCCACCCTCGCCCCACTTGAGTTTAATGTAGTTGTGTCCCGATCCACTGCATTCCAGTCGTGGTGGTGCCGGTGGAGCTGGTTGTGTAGTCAATTTGGCATAGGCACTAAATGATCCCGCTCCCATGGCATTTACCGCCTGTACCCTAAACTTGTAGCTTGTCTCTGGCATTAGTCCGGAGACAGTGTAACGTGTACAGGCATCGGGAGTGGCAATGGTCCTCTCACCATATTCAATATTATACGAACGTATGTGCGAACCATGAGCCGGTGGCTGTGTCCAGTTGAGTGTTACCTCTTGGGCGGTAAATTCATATCCCTGCATTTGGGGTGCTCCTGGTACGGCTGCCGGTGTGTTAACACAAACCACATCGGAGGGTGCACTGCATCCAGCTGAATTGATGGCCAAAACGCGGAAAAAGTATCGAGTGTAGGGAGTTAAATTTTTTAGTTCCGCATTTGTCTGTAGACCCTGATAGCAATTATGAAAATCGGAAGACTGTGGCTCTGCAATATCCTCCGATTTATGTGAGTCCTGCTCATGCTCCTGTTCAGCCACTTCCTCCTCCTCGTCGTCTTCCTCCTCTAGCGGGTCCTTCTTCTCTGCTTGTTGCTGTTGTTTCTTTGCTTGGCTGGCACTTTTTAGCAAATAGTTTTGTATGGGAGCGCCATTATCCTGTTTAGGTGGCTGCCAGGATACACTGACATTGGTGGCTGATTTGACTTGTACACTCAGCTCCTCAGGTGAATTAGGTGGTGCCGCTGCAGCCTTGAATCTCATCCATTGTGACCAATTCCCAGCACCGATGCGATTAATGCAACGCACTTGAACCTCATAATTGCCTCCGGGCAACAAATTCTGGGCCACAAAATAATTCTGCTTGCCCCGAAAGACCACCTGTGGTGGCTTTGCTTCCTCCAGTTGTCGCATTTGTGCCTCATATTCCAGAATCGGTGCACCGCCATTGTAGTCAGGTGGTTGAAGCTTTATTAGCGCGGCATATGGCGTGGGCGGATCAGTGCAATGGGGTTGTGGTGGTGGACCAGGAGCAACCGCCTCTGTGGTTATATGACCAATGTCCGAATAAGGACTCTGGCCAGCAGGTCCTTCGCAACAGGCACGCAACTGATAGGTGGAGCCCGGTTGTAATCTCTCGCACATGGCTTCCGCCTCGGCACCACTGTAAATCAACTCGAAATTTCCACCACCAGGACAAAGTTCCAAATGATAAAGTAATATATTGGCTCCACCATTATCGGCTGGTGGCTCCCATTTGGCCTTGAAATGTGTACCATGGATTTTACCCTTGGCTGTGGGTTTGCCCGGTCTGCCTGGTCGCTCGGCCAATGTGGAATAGCTGACCTCCGTGGACCAGGGCGATGAACCAGCTTCGGTTTCCGATCGTAATCGAAACTGATAGCTCTTTGCCCTTTGCAAATGAAGGCATTCATAATGTAAATCTCCACCTTTGTAGCTATTCAGAAAACCATGTCCCGATTCCGCATCCTGCATTTGGAGTACAAACTCTCCATCCTGCTGACGACGTTCCCAAAAGAGTTTTAATGAATTGGAGCTACTACTATGAAGTTGGGGGGGCTTTGGCACACCAGGTGGATTTCCTGCCGTATAGTAACTGCTTATACTGGAATACAGGGATTGGCCGATTTCATTGACGGCCGCCAAGCGGAAACTATATACAGTTGTCGGTTGCAACTTATTGATCACATAGTGTTTAGTCTTTAGCTTGGCCAATTCCACAAATTGCCAGGGCTGACCTTTGCCCTCATCATACTCCAGCAAATAGTGCTGGATGGCCGAACCATTGGCGGATGGGGCTTGCCAGCGCAGATTGATGGAACTCTTATTTCGACTTACTAATTTGGGCGGCAACGGTGGATCGGGCTCACAGGCTGGCGTTCTAAATTCGGTTGGTTCACTCACATGTCCTTGGAATTTCTGATATTCCACTTGCAAACGCACTAGATAGTCCTGTCCCGGCTGCAGATCCTGGACAATACACTCGTAAGCCTCGCCACGATATAGACTCTTGTATTTGCATTGTTTGCCCGAATCACTGAGAAGGATTTGGTAACGCAAGTCTCGGATATTGATTAACACGGAATCCGTTATCACCGGCGACACCCAAATGATTTTTGCTGCCCGTGAGCTAACATCGATTACTTCTGGTTTCTCAATGGCCGAGATTTGATCTACTATCGATGATTGGTAATCTTCCTCCTCTTCCTCTTCGTTTTCACCCTCAGCCAAGCTTGAATTATCTTCACCATCGTCTGAAGTGCCAACGGAACTTGGTCCAGGTCTTTGATGCTGTTGGTTATGTGGTTGACCGTTTCTGTGCTGCTGTTGTTGTTGCTGCTGTTGTTGGTGCTGCTGTTGCTGGTGCTGTTGGCGACGTCCCCCATGATGATGATGATTGTTCAGATGTGCAGGCAGGGGCAATACACCCATGGGAATGTTATTGTTGTTGTGATGACCATTCAAATCACTTGAACGACGCGGTGAAGGCGAATGTGTAGGCGTGGACATAGCAGAGTCTGAAAAATCCATTTGTTTAATGTTTGATACGAGAGCATAAGGATTCACTTACTCATTTCCCTTTGTTTGTCCAGTTTACGCAGGAGTTTGGCATGTTGCCGCTGACTGCGCTCATCCCTATAGTTTGGTGGTGAGGGCGAGTGCGGGGAATGGGAATGTGTCACTGTCTGCTGCTGTTGTCCCTGTATTGCCCCACCACCTGGCGGCGGCACCTGCTGTTGCTGCTGCTGCTGTGGTGGCGGTGGTGGGGGCGGCAAATGATAATGCGGTGGTCCATTGCCAGCTGGTCCTTGTGGATAACCAGCCACAGGCGTATAGAAATGGGATGTCCCATTAGCGCTTATCTAAAAATATAAAAGGTAGGCAAAATAGATTAATTAACAAAAAAAAAACATTAACAATTTGCCGGTGTCTTAAATTACACAAAATTTACTTTAAATACAACTTTTGTTGTTGTTGTTCTTGTTGTAGTCGTTGTGGATTTGTTTTCCTCCATTTCAGCTTCCATTACCAAGCTAGGGAGCTACCACGTCAACATTAACACGTAGACTATTAATAACCAAAATTAGATTCTTTGAGGAAACAGAACTGATAACAAACAACAAGAATTGCACATTAACATAGTGTCGGCTTTCAGCTACCCTGTACCAAGCAGTGGCATATTAGCACAAGCATCAAGTAGCAATGGGACTTAAGTATTTTTCTCTAAAGTCATAATTCTTCAATAATGGCTGCATTTAATTAAATCGTTTAAATTATTTTCATTTTGTTTATAATAATAATAATAATATAATAAAATATTAAAGATATTAAACTGAAACAGGGTAACTTAGAAATCAGGTGTTAATTTTTAGTTGTGGCATCACTACTGTTATTGCCTGATTTCTGGCAGCACTGTCGATTTTTTAGAGCGCTGTTAACCCAACAGCTGCTGGTAGCAACACTGTTCCATTAACAGCAGTATTTTAGAACACTGGTAAGCTGCCCGCATTTTTCTTAGTACATTTAAAATTGAAATCCTATTCAAATTTGGTTGCATTTGATTTTAAACAGATAAATTTCTAAATGCTGCAAACATGCATTTAGACCATATTAAAGGCTAAAAAATTACTCTCAGTCAATTTTAATTGGCCATAGCCATATTAAGAAGCATAATTCTATAAATTATTAAGCGAAATATTGCAATAAAATTACAGGGCAAAAAAGGGAAATAATTATGCCTAATTTTATGATTGTGTAATAGAGCTTAGAGAGCAGTTTATGAAGTATGGAAAATTTTTAAACATTTAACACCCAAAAATTAGCGAAATCATAAAACCAAATAGGCCAAAGTTAATGACTTTTTGCAGGTTTTTGTTTTTTACCAAAAAAAAAAAAAGAAAACAAAATAAGATAAAGTTAATAAACTTCTGTGAATGAGTTAGATAAAGTTGCATAATAATTTGCAAGAGATTCCATGCAAGGAAAAACTATGCAAATTAGCATACAATCAAATTATAAAACATTTCAACACCGACACACACACACACAGGAAACTTAAAACTCTGGGCAAATGTTAAATTAAGTCAAGGAAATTTTTGTATTTTTCAAACTAAACCGCGGGCACTTTCATTTCACCAACAAAGCGTAACGACAGCACATGTGTGTGTGTGTGAGAGGGGGGAGGCTATAAGGTGGTAGACGGTGGGGAGTAGGTGGGTGTCGGAGTCGGACTGTTGGTCTCGCCAGCGGATGAAGTTGTTGTTGGCGCTGGCATTAATCAAGTTTTTGTCTTATTTTTCTTCTGGCATATTAGAGTTATGTAAAATGTGGCAGCAACAACTACAACTACAACAACAAAAGCAGCAGCAAAGTTCAAATTCAAAAGTGGAGTTCAATTAAAAGGCAACAAAATAAGCAACAATGTTGCTGCACGACCAACAGCAGCAGTTGCTAATGGATTGCAATTTAAAGATAAACGACAACAACAACTACTACACCAATAACAACAGCAGCAACAATAACAACTACGTTAACAACAATGAGAATAAGCTTGCCCCTTACAAATTGTTATGCAAATAAAATGTTTAAAGGTAAAATACGTTTGTCGCTTTTGCCTACCGGCTGACAGTTAGCTAGCAACATTGTTGCCAACAAAAGTTGACAGTTATTTGCTGCCGTAGCTGCAGCAACTTCATGGAATTAATTTGTAAACGAAAAGTTAAAAAAAAAAGAAAATTATTCCAAATGAATTTTTAGAAATAAGTTGATTAAAATTGAAATTAGCCATTAAAATGATGACTAACCTAATTATATGCTATGGAAATATACATATTGCTTTGGATTTGATTTAAAAACGAATTCGGTTAAATTATTCCATCTTTTGGTTATCGTTTTGCTTAGCTATTCACTTTAAAGCTCGATTTAAAAATTGAAAATGAAACACTGAAACGTTCTGAAACCAAACTATAATAAGCTGTAAACTCTCGCTTATCCGGCCTACTGTTATATGTAGAATATGCCTTATCCGACTTGCACAGAAAATGCAAAATAACTTGGATAAAAGCAAGTGTTAGCTGAAACAAAAATCCTTAAAACGGTTTCAGTGTTTGAGAATGAGAACTCTTGTTTTATCCAATTTGTTACTTTGTATCATTATTACATCGGATAAACGAGGCTCTACTGTACTTTTATAACACATTTTGACTTTGAAATAAAGATCTCAACGTTCTGATAACTTCTATAATTTTCTACTTGTATCTCTCTTTCTTTTAGACCTTAGTAAATTTTTTTCCTAAATGTTTTTAAATTAAAAAGTGCATTAAAATCCTCAGATTTAAATATTAGCAATTTAAATGTTGAGGCATAAACTTTGTTACATTTAGTTCTAAATTTATTGCATTTAATTACATAAATGTATATATATTGATATACATAAATAATTTCTAATGAGCCATAACTGTATTTTAATTGGCATCAATTTAAATGATTTCACATAATTATCTACAATACAAGAAACAACTTTAATTAGTGCAAAAAAAAAATAATTTCATAATAAGAGAAAAAAAGCTAAAACTTTAACGAAAAAATGTCAACAAAACATGTAAATTATTTTAATAGAAACATGTAATTAATTAATAATTATATATGTAGTACAAATGCAATTCATTTAATTGAGAGATTGATAATATACTAATAACATGATAAATCACGGAGAGGAAGCCTGAGAAACGGATGGGGAGCAATAGAATTTCAGTTGAAATCATTAAAATAAAAAAAAAATAATAATAATAACAAACAAAACAACTGGAATTATAAATTTCTCCTTATTTTTCTCATTTGTTTTTTTTTTTTTTTTTGCTGTTATGTAGTAATTTTTTTGCCTAGACAAAGTCACGAACTCACGAGAGTTACGATGAGATTTAACCAGTTTCAGTACCCTTTAATTTGTAGGGTATATCGGACTGCAATACTGTGAATACTTGAATACTAATTTTGAGGACAAAAGATGAGGCCATTCCAACTTTAATCCCATATAGGATCGAAGGGACTTAAGGAACAAACTTAAGGTTAAATAGAATTAACTAAAGATTAAACTTATCAAAGAAAAAGCTCTCAAATTTCAAAGTGAAGTCACCGATCTGAAAAATTTAGACTCCTAATGGCAGTTCTCAAATGAAAGTAAGTCTACGCTAATATAGGGTATATAGATATTTAAGGTCATAAACTTCAATACAATATATGCAATTTTCGTCATATAAAGACTACGAAAAATAGGGTATTCCTAAAGTCGATAACTCTAATATAATATGTACAATTTTTCCTATATTTATGCTTGAATGCTTAAATGGCTTCCATAATATGATAAAAAATTTTCCAACAATTTAATGCACATAATAGAAATTGACGTACAGTGATTATGTTAAGATTATTATTAAATTACCACAATATATATATATAAATATATATTATATACATATGTATAATATATCTAATGTACCATTTACATTTCTAAAATGAGATAAAGCGTGATTGGGATGGCAAAAAACGTGATGTGAATGTTTTTCCTATTGTGTTCTAGATATATAATTTTTGTTTTTTGCAAATTAACAAGTCAAT
The DNA here is from genome assembly GCA_018903615.1 of Drosophila neocordata. NCBI lineage: Eukaryota > Metazoa > Arthropoda > Insecta > Diptera > Drosophilidae > Drosophila > Drosophila neocordata. Next base: position 5,401,759 of record JAEIGI010000006.1, on the reverse strand, counting down.
TTGTCAATTTGCAGTTACCAACTTGAATATTAAACATTATTCAAACAAGAAAAGTGTAGCAAACAGTTTAAAGTCTATTTGAAAATTTGTTACTAATTTGTTATGATTATTTTTTAATAATAATGGGTTGAGTAATTTGTTCAAATGGTAGATTTTATAATAATATAATAATAAATATTCTGTTTATTTCTTTAATATAAAAGTATAGGCGACCTCATTTAGAAAGTAAATAATTAATCTTTTTTTGGTAAAATCTTATAATTTTGTTTTTTAAGAGCTCTAGATATATCCAGTCAAAGTCAGTCTATCGTATTTCCTACTACTACTACTTTTAAAACTAAAAGAAAAGCCATCTAATAGATGCATACTTATCCATTAAAGGTACATTTATATATAGATGTATATATATACATATGTATGTCTTTATATATGCAGTTATATATACTTTATATGTACCAATGTAAGCAGCAAAAACTTATAACATTCTTTTAATGCACTTTTTTAAAAAATTATGGAAATTTTATCTTAAAAGTTACAACAACTAATTTGTTTCTATTTTATCAATAATTCATGTAAGTTCTTGAGATAAATATAATAGGACTGTTATACAATTGGTTCAGAAAATGTTTAACCTAAAGGAAGAATACAAAGGGCGACACTAAACTGATGACTCGCAGTGTATGTATGTAACTCATTGCCCTTCATTTATTGTTTTAAAAATTGCTAAATGCAACAAAAAAAAAAAATGTATATAAATATATATATATATGTATATAAGTGTATATAAAACAATTTACAAGAGTTACAAAGTTTATCATAGATCTATAATTTTTATATGCAAATTAATAAATAAATTAAAAAATTGATTTACAACCAAATCGATATGATAAACAATGCAAATTTTTATTTTATTGTCGAATAAATAATACAATAATAGAAACTGTAATAAAAAGTAAAGCTGATAAGTTTAAGGAAAAGCAAAAACATATTGTATACCCTGTAATTAGTTTTCTTTTTGTAGATTGAAACTAAACGAAAGCCAAATTCAAATTCACTCGGTAATAAACGGTATATATAATGCATTTTTACATATATCAAATTATTGTTAATATACCCATTTAATTTATTGATTATAGGGTATAACATATGTATAATAAATTGAGTATTAACCGCATCAAACAAACCGGTTTCGAGTAAAATGCTTTTCCTGGAAACTATAATACTTTGGGTTTTTTTTTTCTTTATTTATTCATTCCACCTTATTGCTTCTGCTTTTTTTTTTATTATTTGTTTTTGTTATTGTTATTTAGCAAACTGTTGTTAAACAATTGCAGTGGTAACAATTACAATGGAAAACAGTTTTGCCAAATGGGTAAACTTTTTGCCTAACAAAATTAAAATAAATACTAAATGGAGTTGGGCCAACTTGTCGACGTTTTGCATTTATAACTTATTTTTCCTCTCTATACACTTTATGCATGTAATTTATTTATTTATTTATAAGCCTTTATTTCGCAAACAAATTTGCTGACTAACTATGAATTGACAGAAAGAAAGAGAGAGAGAAAGAGTAAAAAAAAGAAAAGGAGGAGAGAACTTGAAGAGAAAAGTGCGAAATGCATTGCTAATTTATTTGCTCGCATTTTTGTTGTTGCTCACTTATGAGTCATACAGTTTCAGCTAAATGTGTGCGCATAAAACTCTTCTATATGTATGTACATACATATATATGATATATAGTTACATTCAAGCACTATTTGAATATGCAATGAGGTAAAAATGTCATTTAGGCGTTAAATTGACAGACATTTACAATGGGCAGTTTAGGTTTATATTGGTTTTAAATGACAGGTTTTATAATATAAAAGCAGACAGTTAAACTTAAAATATTTATTTGAAGGGAATTCTTAAGAATATGATAGAGAAGGCTTTTATATAGTTGCGTGGCTTTAAGCAGTATTTCAAACAATTTTTCATAGACCCTGTTTTTGTTTTAGGCTATTTGAGAAGTTTGTGTTGATCTAAACAATCGGAAAAGCCTGAATCGTCTTACCTACCGATGCTGAACAAAAATATATATACCTTATGGGGTCCGAAATGATTCTTTCTGCCTGTTATATACATTTTAGCGACTTTAATATACCCGTTTACCCTTTTGTATACAGGGTATACATACAAATTGAATTATTTCTCATTTAAAACTTTGTTTTGGAAAATAAGCTAAAATATATTTCTTAAAATTTTGCAGAAGTAATTTAATTAACAATAAATTTTTATAAATTGTCCCTGTTTGATGAGTAAACAAATAAATTCTGATTATGAATTATATTTTTTTATACGATTTACTGTCAAGGACAGCGCTTCATAAACTTTGATAAAAATGTATCTATCAATCTAAATTTTCTCTTTTAATTATACAGACAAACCAAATTGAATATTCATTTAAAAAACCTTCAAGATTCCTAGTCCAATTTAGAATTCTAATTAATATCTATTAAGTTCCTTTGATTTAAATTATTCCCTGTTTATAAATTAATATTTCATGATCAATATATTTAATGAAAAGATGAACTCAATATTTAAAAACTTAAAAAATTGATAACAAAATTCCAAATCTAATTATTTAGTTATAGGAATAGTTTTAGAGATTTTATCTAAATTTAAAGAAACTCTTAAGAAATGTTTCTATTAATAGTTAAACTTAATGTTTAACAAATTTTTTGCATATTGTTAATTAAGTTTTTGATTTGTATTTTGTTTATAATTGTTTGTTGTTTGTACTTACAAATGGTGCAGCATGTAAATGTCCCTGTCCGGGATGGAGTTGTTGGTATTGTTGTGGTGATAGCATAACATGGGCTAATGTGCCATTCTCATTGACATATTGGGGAACCTGAACGGGTACCGGCATGGGTTGTGGTGGTCGATTTTGGGAGACCATTTGAACGGCTGCAGGACCTGCAAGTACAAGAAACAAAAAGAGAGAGTGTGAGAGAAAGAGAGGGAGATGAGAACAAAAAAAAAAAAAGAAGCAAAGATGAAAAAATGCCAATATGCCAATCCTGGAAAAGATGATGATGATAATAATGACGATGCGTGGATGCCTTAAAAGGGGCCACACTCTACTAGTAACGGCAAGGCGACATTTGGCGCCAACCAGGCGACAAACGAAATGAGACAGAGAGCAAAGGACATGGGACAGGACATTGCCAGGACGCTGCTTTATGTCAGCGGCGATTTCTCTGCTCTTCGTTGTGTTTGTTTAATGGATATCCATAAGAAGATATACATATATCTGTGTGTGTGTGTGCTTGACAGAGTCTGCCAATTTTCAGTTTTCCCCCTCGACAAACACGCATACGCACCGTTGACCCTCTTTCCTGTTCCCCCCATGATTAATATCCTTTTGCGACACACCAAAAAATATAAAAAAAAAGCAAAACTGAATGAATATAGGCTGAACTGCATTTTTATATATAACTTCAAATAAATATATATAAAAAAAAAAAGAAATGTTTGTAAATATAAATGTATATTTTAATAAATTTCTTGGCAACTAAAACGAAAAAGAGAAAACGAAAGAAAGAGAGAGAGAGAGAGATCTAGAGAAAGAGAATTTTTGGCACAAAGCCCTCACTTTATCCTGCCATTGTCCTGCCTCATTGTCATTAGAATCAACTTCCCAAACTCCCATTTCTCTCTTACAATATCTCCCTCTCATGCTCTGTCTCTCATTTTGTTTCTCAATTTTTTTCATTTGAAATTTTTTTTGTTCGCATGTCATTGCCACAAAATGTACATAGATATATCTCTGTCTATATATATATATATGTTTTGATATAGAAAAAGAAGATAGCAAACTCTCTTCAAACATATTTTGATTTGTTGGATTTGTATTGCTTTTCAATGTACATTTTTTGGCTGCAATGCGACGACTAAAAGCCCAGGCAATAGATAAAAGAAAGATGTCTGGACAAGATTAACGTTGTATAATTTGTCGTTTCTTGCACAACAAAACGAAACGAACTAGGAAAGAAAAAAGATACAAATAAAAAATAATCATTTATAAAATTATTAAAACAGAAATTATAAATGTTCAATGTTATATATTATGTTATCATTCCTGTCATTTTACAAATGATAAAATTAATTTCCTTTAACTGAAGAATGGAAAAGAAGCCAAGTCTTAAGAGCCATAAACTGATAAGTAAATTGTGGCAAATATATGAATATGAATATATATGAATATCTTTAAAAAGTTCCAAAAGAACTCAAAAATAATATAGAAATGTTTCAGCTGTTTTGAAGCAAAGTTAAAAAGTGAATGAGAAACAAGATAATGAATCTTGGTTCAAAAAAAAATTCAAAACCTAAAAGATTTTATAGATTTTATATGAAACAATTTTTGTTATATAAATATTATATATTAATATTCTAAAGCATTCTAACTAATTGAAAAAACGTTTTATTGAATTTCAAACAAATATTAATACTATTTAAAATTACTTGATAATCTTTTTAAAAAAGAAGAATGTTTACATGAACTTTTTTTAATTCCTTTTTTTTAATTTCAAACATTTCTTTTGGATTCCATAAAAATCTTTTACTTTTTGCTCCAAAATAATTCGTTTAGGTTTCAAAAATTAATCATTTTAATTCAAGAACTTCTCTGCTGAAACTTAAATTTGTCTTCTCTATTGAACATTAATCTATTAAGATGAAAGCGAATCGTTTGTCTTACAAATTTTGTTTAAGAAAATGCTTAAAATATCTTTATTATTGATAAGGACTCTTCCTAAGTCTCTATAAGTAAATATAACTTTTTCATCTTTTTGGATTGGCTTAATTGATAGTTTAAGAACCTTTAAATATATTTATACTATTAATCAAATTTCAAGCTGTTTCTACACAAATATTTTAGGGTTTCCTACAAGTTTTTCCTAACTATATAACTTCTTATAATTTTGCTTTATTTTAATATTAAATTATTATTTATTATATTTAAAATATTTGCATAAAGAAGAGAGATTAATTAGGTTATATACCTTCTTTTTGTTTTTTAAAAATAATATGTATATAAATCAAAAGACATATATGTATGGCATATTCGAGTACTAAAGCAACTTTTTTTCTATGCTTTTTAAAAATTTAATCTGGGAATCTTTTTAATTAAAATATAAATATTTGGTTAAGTGTTTGAAATCTAAAATCTTAAGGATAATTAACTATGAAATTACAAGAGAAGTGTATGCTAGTTTAAAAATATAACAGAGTGTAAGCATCATTCATTTCCTTTTTATTTTCCTAAGGAACTTAAAAAATTTGTAATAAATTTTTAAATTAAACATAAAGTAAACTTTATTTAGATTTACATTTTGCTGTACTTTAAAGAAAAATACTAAATAAATTCTTTACATAAAGAAGATTAAATACTTTTTCTTTCACCATATTTTTATACCCTGTACCCATAGGGTAAAAGGGTATATTAAAGTCGCTAAAATGTATGTAACAGGCAGAAGGAAGCATTTCCGACCCCATAAAGTATATATATTCTTGATCAGCATCAACAGCCGAGTCGATTGAGACATGTCCGTCTGTCCGTCTGTCCGTCCGTCCGTCTGTCCGTCCGTCTGTCCGTCCGTATGAACACGTGGATCTCAGAGACTACAAGAGCTAGAGCAACCAAATTTGGTGTCAGCATTCGTATAGTGTCTACGCAGATCAAGTTTGTGTCAAATTTTTGCCACGCCCACTTCCGCCCCCGCAATTCAGGAAAAACGAATAACTAGAGTAAAATTAAAGATAGCGTATTTTTATTTGGCACACCTAACAATATGGCTAAAAGGTATCACCTGACCAAATTTTGTTAAAATCGGACAAGAAATATCGGAGATATATCTATGTACAATTTGTACTGAAATGCCATGTGCGACATTGCGTAGTAAGTGTGAGCGAGATAGCATGCGTTCGTTGCTGCTGCTTGTGAAGAGAATTTTAGTTTGAATTAATGGCGAATTCGAAGGAGTTTGATTTCATAAAGTTCTTCTACTTGGTACAGGGTATACTCAAAGTCGGCAGGGACGACTTGCTTGCTTCATTTTGAATAAGAAATAAATGTTTCCAAAAATAAATTCCTTTTGTTTTATCGATCTAAAACTTTATCAAAATTTTTCATTCTTTTTTTTTATTGTTTTTGCATTAGATTGAGAAAATGTATTTTCATTTTGATATTTGAGAAAATATTGATTTGATTCTGCTTGTGTTTGGTATGTAACTTATATTCATTTGTATATACGATTTATAAACATTTTCAATTTGATATTTTTCTTTGATAACTGCTGATATGTATATATATATTTGTATGTATATATCTGGGTATATATGTATATATGGATATATACATATGTATGTGAATGGGTTTTCTGTTGAAATTTCTGACACATAAAGCACATTTTCTCACTGCTCCTTTTTTACAGTCATATAAAATCCATGAATTTCGAGTACACATCATCAAAATGCGTTGCATGTTTTTTGCATAACAATGGGAAAAGTGCTAAGAGAGAGAGAGAGAAAGAAAGAGAGAGTGCGAGAGAGGGAGAGGGGAGTATATGGCACTGGGCTATGCACCCAGATGGGATTCTGGACCAGTTTTGCAGCTGCGGTTGCACTTTGTATTTGTATTCTTCCCTCGTGGCATATACTGAAAGCACACGCACACTGTCCCACACACACACACACACATATACACACAATCCATGGTGAACACTAAACAGAGTTGCATTTTTTATGGGCACACGCGTCGTATGCGTAATGTTGTTCTAATGGATTGGTTGGGATTGAAAATGGGAAAATACTCTATATGGTATGGGGTGTATATGTGTGTATGTGTGTGTGTGTATGGATAGTATGGGCCACCATCTTTAAATGGTAAAACTGTAAACTTAACGGTAATGCGGGCAGGTAATACGCTTAGCCATGTCTCGAATGCATTCAGGCCGAAAATGCAAACAGCAGACAACACACACACACACACACACTCACAGACCAATCTACCCAATCTCTAGGCATTTATGTTGGTTAAAAAGGGGCGTGACCAAATCAACCGTATAATGCAGTCCAGCACCATCATAGTCATCGTTGCAATTTCACTCTCCTCTCACACTCCACATTTAGGTGTAAAAATGTTGGTTTAGTGCGCTGACGCATAACATGACAAAGCACAAACAGCGATGATAGTTAAACTGATAAGCAAACAAAAAAATAAAAACAAAATGTAAAATAAAAAAAAAAAAATGGTAAAAACAATTCTCCCAGCAGACTGCAGTTAATCAGTCTCGGCCTCCGGTCTGAGTCTCAGACTCAGACTCAAACTCAGACCCATAGTCTGAGAGGGGTCTGGCCAGGAAATGTACACCATACGAATATCTTGCCCCGCGGCTAGTTGCAAGTTGGCCAAAGTGTTAAAGAGCCAGCAATTAGTTAAGCAAGAGGGATTGGGTTTTGCAAAAAGGGAGTAAAGAGATGGGGTAAGCAGAAGCTTATCACTACCACGGCAGACAGTCAGACAGTTAAATGAAATGGTTGCAACTACTTCTTGTCTCATGTCTTCTACTCCACCTCATATATCCCTTGACTTTTTACCACTTCTTCCTTGGTTCTATTTAAACTAAAACTTAATTAATGTTAAACTGCTTAAGCAACAATAAGAAGAGTTTTTCCCTCTTATTATTCTAACACTGTTGCCACTTACCAGAAAGGTTTGAGGTAATTCATTATATACACTTAATTATTACTTGGGAAAAAGGACATCTGTTGTACAAGACTTTCCTCTTTTTTTTTTTAAATGAAGTTTGATGGAATATTAAAATATTTGAAATTAATGAAATAATTTTTGGTAGTTAAAGATTATTGAAAAGTTGAATTTAATTTGTAAATAAGTCAAATTATTTAAGATTGTAAGAGGGAAATATTCCAAGTTCTTTACACTTGGTATAATTTAAGTTTTTAAGTTCAACTTTATTTTCTTTTAAATTAAGGTACAAAATGTTTTAATATTTGAACTAAGAGAACAAATGCCAAAGACTTTTTTTTTTGGTTTTAGAAACATATTTCAGAGGAAAATTTAGAAATTTTAGATTAGGAATTTGTTTTTTGTTTTTATTTGTAGTGAAGTTTTTCTCTTTAGAGTGCGAATTAATTTTCTAAATTTTATTTTTATATTTAAAATAGTTTTTTCCTCTTTTTAGGTTTTTAAAAAGTTCAACTTTCTTTTATAAAATAAAATTTTTGAATTTTGAAATTAGTTTTAGAATATAAAAAAGGAAAATAATTATATTCAAATAATATATTAACTATATATATATAATTGCTAATTTGGCATATATTTAATACAAAAAAAAAACCAATAAATATATAAAAATAATTAAAAAATAAATGACAAAGCTTTTTTAAATATTTTATATTTTAGATATAAATTTTTAAATGAAGAAATAATTAAAAAAAAAGCATAAAATATTGTTTAAGTTTTCTAATTTTTGCTTAACAGGATTTCAAAACTATTTGAACTTGTGTAAAGTTAAATATAAAGAAAATTCGCTAGCTTAAGAAAATATTTTGTAATTTTAGTAAATTTCAAATATTTGAACTTTCTATATGAATAAAAATTCTGTTTTTTTAGCAACTCAGTTGTTAAAGTAAATGGTTTTTATAAAAATGTTTATCTAACAAGATTGTTGCCTAACGTTTTTTTTTTTTTTTGTTATCTTATTTCTTAACTAAACACCTTCTCTCTCTCTCTTTTCTTTTTTGTCGCTGTCTCTGTTGCTGTCTTAGTATGTATTCTTGTTATTCAACTCACTTATCGAAAAATGATCTTGGCATTCAATTTTCTGCCACAATGCCCTTGTCATTGTTGTTGTCGTCGTAACATTATCGTCAACGACCTTGTCTTCTTTATAAACCAAGTGTCAAAAACGCGTTTTGGCTAATTACAAATTGTTATTGCTTTTCCTGTTCGTCTTATTATTATTATTATTATTATTGTTGGTATTGTTGTTGTTACTACTCCCATTGTTGCTGTTGCTATTAACAGGCCACGCACTGTTGGCCCAACAGCCTATCAGTCGTTTAGTTATTCTGTCTGTCTGTCACCCTGTCGGCCTTTTCCTGCCAAACTCAGTCACTTGAGGTCTTGCTGCGGCTTGATTGTGGCACGCACAGTAAGCACGCATACACCCACACACTACACACACACAGATAGAGAAAATGCCTATAAAATTAATAATAATAACTAGCAAATGCCAGACAATGAGATTTTCCTTTTATTTTTTTTTTCTTTTGGTTAACATTTTTGGTTTTCTGGCTCAAATTGGTAAAGTTGAAATTGCAAAACAAAACGAAAATTGTATATAGAAATGTTCAACTGATTGTTTCTATGCATTCCCTGTATACAATTTTCGTTAATTTGTTCTATTATTTAAATGGGAAAACAATTAGATTAAGGTAATCTAAAACTTCAATTTGTTATTTTTTTGGTTGTTGGATTGAGGTTATTAAATACGAGATAATGGTTAAAGTATTTGTAAGATTTATTTTGGATTGATTTTATGTTAAAATCAAAGCAGCAAATTATTGAATCTCTTGTATTTTAGTTAGTATTTTAGAAATACATTTTAGAAAGAATTTTTGATGTATAATAAGCACTAAATTTGATTATTTTAAGTAAAGTTTTTAAGACTAAGTAATTAGAAGGAATCCAAAATTATATGAAACCTAAAAAAAGGTTTCGAAATACTAAAGACTTCTAATTGCAAATTGCTTTAAGTAAAGTTTTTAGGGTTTTTAGGAACCCAAAATTATGTTAAATATGAAACTTGCATAAAAAAAGGTATTTAGATACTAAAAACTACAAATCTACATTTACGTTTAGGCAATTTAAATGGTTAAGTAAAATGAATTGAACCAAAAAATTGGAGTATGTAAAATTTCTATATAGATGAGTTAAAAAAACAATAAAAAACTGCATTTTTTTTAAGCTAACTTTTAATTTTTATTCTAATTTTAATCGAATTTCTGTGAGTATTTCTAATTATTTGTGAAACCAGAATCTTCTGTCACATTTTAGTGTAATAACTTTGCCTTTATATAATACAATTATTATAAAAACTATAACAAAGGTTTTCCATAATACTATAGAAGCTATAACAGAGATTTTCTGTAATATTATAAAAACTATAACAAAGGTTTATAGAGAACAGCCAATCAATCAAAATCTCTCTTAACTATTCAAGCATCTGTTTTATATAAAATTGAATTTCTATATATCTTTGGTAACATATTTTTTGCAGAATTTTGTGGGTTATAAACAACATATATCCAACATTAGTTCAATTTTATGACTTTGTATTCCAGACATTATATATTTTAAATTTTTTTCGCATCCTTATTAAGTAAAGTGCTAGGAACAGCTGATGCTGTGAATTTCATCAGCTGTTTATTAATTTATTTAATAAAATTGCTTAAAGATAAGAGGAATTTTTAAACAATTTTATTTAGATACTTGACAACAGCTAATCAACATTTCTGTGTATGACAAAACCAATTTAAACAATGATATGGAGAATTTTTTTGGTTATAGTTCTTGTCTTTTGCTTTAGTATGTATATACATACATACATACATACATACATACATACATATATACATATATTAACTAACACACACAATACAATTTACGCATCTAATTGACTTAATCAATCATCATAGAAATTGATTATATGTCTAAGCAACTTCTGCACCTGTCGTATATCAAGTTCATCTATTAACTTGTTTAAAACACACACACACACCAAAATAATTTATATACATATTTTGCTATCTAATTTTCTGCACATCCGCACACACACACACACACTAAATGCTTTGAATGGAAAATTGCCTTTGGCATTTTCACTAATCAGTATAAATTAATCTTACCAACTAAAACCTTAAAAGTACTTCCTATTAGAGTTTTGCTTTGTAGCTATATAAAAGTAAATATATATATATATATATATATATATATATATATATATATATATATATATATATATATATATATATATATATATATAAGTAAACCACCCTTCTACTCTCTTTTACCATCACTTTCAATTCACTTGCTACACTCTGCTACATTAATTTAAAGCCCACAAGTGAAATGTATAGCTTAGCATACAAAAGCTTTTCAGATTCTCGACTGGAAAATATTTCTTAAGTCTAAGTGACAAAACCAATAAACCAAAATGCTAAATAATCTTACTTTATTTATAAGGAAAATGTTTAAGGAGGAGGTGGGAGATATGCGAGGGCGGTAGCTAATCATCTGGGCATGGTTTATCATTTTGTATAAGAACAAATTTTTCGTTTTAATAACAATATTTACTCAACATAAAACATAAATGAAGGCATAATGTGTTGACGTGTGCGATAAGCGTGGGTGAGGAGCAACCAAAGAAGAAGAGACAGAAAGAGAGAGAGAGGGATACGGATCCATAGACTCCACACAGATGTGTGCATGCCACGCCCCTTGTTGGGCTGTCAATTTGCCGCAGGCTTTTCACAGGAAATTTCACGGTTGTTTTACAAAAATTTTTTTGTTGGTTTTTGTCCCCTCCTTCTTTTTTTATTTTTTTTGTTGCTCCTCTTCTCTAGGTGACATACAAACTGCCAATATTTACATGCATACATATATGTTTGTATGTGTGAGTGCGCTGTGTGTAGACAAGATAGATGAAGAAGAGAGGGAAGGCAGGGAGATAAGTGCAGAGGAGGTGCAAATGTTTGCCTGTGGCCTGGCCACATTGGAAATTCAAATAGATACACAAGGGAGACGGCGGATGAGCACGTGCAGACAGGCAAATGTCGCTAAATGGCGCCGCTCATTCTCCTTTAACCAACAAAGTAAAATAAAACAAAAAATGACAAAAAAAAAAGATGAAAGAATGAATGGAATAAAGCCACTTGAAGAGTCGGCCATCAATCAATGTTCCAATAGATTCCCACACAGTTAACGGGGCGTATGCGCAATTAAAGCTGCTTGTTTCTTCTCATCATTTAGCTATTAAGCAACGGCAAAAGAAGTAAAAGAAGAAAGAAAAAATAAAGTCCAAGCCCAAACGATGAGAAGAAAAAAAAGGAAAAAGCTAAAAGAAAAAAAAAGAAAATGTTTGTGGTTCTGCTCTAATTGCATTGCGAAAGTAGAGGAAAAAGTCGCCATAATCGTCATCATGTTGTTTGATGATAATTGTGGCACGCATCGTTAATTGAATCTTTCTTTCTTTCTCTATATCTCTCTATCTCTTTCTTACTATCTATGCAATTAACTTAACAACTTACTGATGAGATGCGTTAAGATAAGTTGAGAGTAGGCCAAAAAAAGGGAGAGAGACAAGAAAACCACTGATATAACCAAGATAATACCAATAGATAGAGTGACTTTTCAACTGTCATCTTTCAATCAATTAATTCAATATGTTTCTTATAAAAATAAACTAATTTTATTTATATTTAATACTTGCAAACTGTCTATATTTAAGGTGTTTATCAATTATAAACTTTTTTTTAACAATTTTAATGCTATTTAAATGTATTTTCAAAGGCATTCCCATTTGTAATTGTTTGCTAATATTGGCAAGTTATGAAATAGTAAACTTTTTAATTGGTTTAATTAAGATGAATTTGGCAATTTTGTGTTTGCCAAATGCTATTGGTCATAATTGGTTATGATATTGGCCACTGCACTGTTTAAATCGCATTTGTTCAAGTAATCAATACCATTTTGCATTTGCAAACATTTCAAATTTCAATTTGCTCACCATAAGCCGATTGAACCGCCAATACAAATTGAAATATTTCCAATTAGTTGCCATTTCTTATTTGTGTTTTGGCCACACACAAACACACACACACACACATTGTGAGTCAAGGCTAGAATTTCTATAAAAATGTATGCACTTTTTTTGCTTCTCCACACAATTAGTCGACTCCAATTCAATTAACTTGCTCACTTAAGTACAACCAAAAAGAAAAGGGAAAACAGAAAAGAAAAACACAAGGTCCATCACCTTCTTTTAAGGCAAGGGACCACCAACACTTTTGCCAGAGTACCATGAAGTTTCGTTCCATACACAAATTCCTTACATTCTGAAGCTCATTTCTCTTATTACGAGCATTTTTTTTTTCTCTCTCTCCCCCCTTCGCAATGGCATTGACATTAAGAAATGCTAACCCGCAATTTGCAATTTGCCAGCTAGAGAGAGAGAGAGGGAGAAAGACTAAGAGTAAGAAGCAGCAGAGAAGGCAAAAAAAAATAAAACACAAAATAAGTGGTGTGGGGTGATGAGTGAGGGGGGTATGCTGGGCAACAATAATAACAAATGCAAAAACGAGAAGAAACAAATAACAGCAACAACAATACGAGTAGGCAAAATCAGCGTATAGCGAGCGCATGTAGCTCATTAAAACACGAAATGGCAAAAGAATGAAACGAACAACCAAACGAACCAACGAACGAACGAATGAAATCAGGAAGGAACAAGCGGTACAAACGGAAAAGAGACAAAGAGCGGATAACGAAAAAGGGGTTGACAGGCGGCAAACAAATGAAATCAAATTTTAAAGCGGGGTAATTAATTTCCTTCCAGTCAACTAAAACAGAAACAAAAAACAGAAAACCAACATAAAACAAAACCAGAAAAAAGAATATAAAAAGAGAGAAAAAAACCTCAGAGTGGTCCCTGGGTCAAATGTTAAATGTGCTTTGCATAGATTTAAGCTGTGTCAGAAGGAAGGGAGGGCAAAAAACAAAAAAAAAATGAAAGGTATTTGGATTTGAAATTTCTGTTGTTGTTGTTGTTATGGAAAGGGAAACTTCGTTAAGTACAGGAATTTGCAAACAACTTGGAAAATGTGTCTGCCTTTTCAACATTTTACAAAATGATTAATTATTTACAATTTGAATTTAACAAAACGTTAAATTTATTGTGTAAATCTAGTCATAGAAATCAACAAAGATTTTAAGGTAACATTTTGTACTTGGACTTTGGTTAAGTAAGTTGAAATATTTTTGAAATTGCTTAGCTAAAAGTGCAACAATTTTTTATATTTTACTTACTTTTCCATATATAGACAAATTTTACTTAAGAAATGTTTCTTAAACATAACAATTTGTTAAAGAAATGATTTTTTTGTAAAATAAATTAAAGTTACTATCGGAATATCTACCTATATATTAACCTATCAAACGAAACATAGAAAATGAAATGACATTGAAAGGAATTTGATTTGATAAGAACTTTAATTTTTTAGTTGTAAAAATGTAGTATCAATCCTAGCAAAATCAAACCTCATTCAACTTACTAAAGAACAATTTAAGGAGAAATTTGAAGAGTAAACTGGGATACTTCGGTGCATAGTTATTTTGCTTGAAAATTAAACAAATTAAAGTAAGACTAGGAAATTATATTTTGCCATTTCTATTTCGTGACGAATTGAAATTCTTTGGACTTAAAATTGAGATACAAACTTCTCATGCAACGGATATAAAGACAAACAAATGGAAATTGCAAATTGGACATATTTACAGTGCGAAAAGGAATACAGAAAATGAAAAATTGCAATGTCTGAGGGTATTAGGTAGTAGAGAGTTTCATTAAATGTTAGCACACATAGATAGTGGACAGGGAAACGTTTAATTAGACCATGTACCAGGTACCAGCCAATATTCTTCATTGTTGTTAACCATTTTAAATTGGTATTAAAAACCTAAAAATCTTTTATTGCAGCGATTTCTTGAATAATTATTAGATTATTATTATTAAAATATTAGTTTAAAAATGCTCTTACATAATATTATATTATGTAGTTAAAAACTACATATGCAAAATTATATATATTAATATAATTTTCGTTTATTTTATGTGATTAATAAAAGATTTGCTTAATAAATTTCTTACTTGATTTGTGGTCGCCTTAAAGTAGGCAACAGTTTTAAATTTCTTCTTCTATATAAACAAACAGCTAAATGATTAATTAGGTCCATTTGATTAATGTAAGCAAAACAAACAAGAAAAAAAGGAAAGCCAGCAAAAGCAGTGAACCAAAAGGAATGAAATGAAGGCTTAGAAAAGAAAGCCCAACAACAAACAATGACTAAAAAGGCAAGACGTTGACCCAAACACACAAATATTAACACACTCACACACACAAACGCATACATACACACACAACAGTCGCACCTACGAATACAAGTCAAAGCCAATGTGACTGACTGACCCAAATCCAAAGGCAACACCTACCAAAAACCATAAGCAAGAACGCAAAAGTATAAAGAACAGTGGAGAAAAAAAATTGATGATGGGAGAGGGAGGGGGAGGGTGGTTGGGGCAACGGCAACTGTGCAAATATTGAAGTGGTTGCGGTTCAGTGCTTCACAAACTGTGACAGGTGCAAATTGTTGAACTTGTTTTTCTCTATTTAGTTCTGTCTGCTACCACCTGGTGGAGCATACAAACACACACACACATACACATAAATATAAGTATATATGTGGCACACCTATACTACAAGAAGAGGCCCTTTACCCTACATTATTGTTGTTGTTGTTATTGGTCTTGTTGCCCTTTGTCTAAGTTTTATTTGTCTGCGTCTGGTGTTGCGTCTGTTTGGATTTTTGTTTTCCTATTTTGCTTCATCTTTCTTCTTCTTTGTTGTTGTTGTTGTTTTTCTCTTATTTTCATTTTTCTTTTCTTCTTTTTTTTGGAGGTTTGTCCTTGAAGTATCCTCAACTGGCTGCGGCCTTATAAATCTTTCAACTTGTATATAGAAATGGCGTAGCACGTGAGCAAGTGTGAGTGTGTGCGTGTTATTTTACTTGTTACCCTGTTAAAATGGATATTCGAAAGTTGCTTTAAACTATGGAAAAAGAAACAAACAAGACATTTACAACACTGAAAAATGTGCTACAATTGTGCCTAGTCAACATTAACTTTGAAAATTGTTATAAGAATTGCAATTATAAATCAATTTTGAAGGTTTTTCTCTTGGTAACGAATTAGAAAGAGGAACAGAAAAATTTTGGATATCTGTTATATATATATATATATATATACTGTGAATCGCTTCCAATATTTCTAACTGAAATTACTCGAAAAACTTTTCTTTGAAAGTTATTAGAAAATTTCTTTGTGACAAAGAGTAAGGAATAACAAATATTTCTGTAACTATTTTATGTATATAAAATCATACTAAGAAGAGCATAGCTATTATATTGACCGCTAGTGGCGCTAGTAAGATTTAAAAGAAATTCGAAATTAGAATTAAATTATCTTTAAAACATTGAAAAAAGATTTTAAAGGATATTAACTGGTCATTACTCTGCTTAACTTATAGAATTCTTGCCTTCTCTTTTGACCAAGCTTATAAATTATTTTCAGCTTGAGCTATCAGCGATTTTTTGTGTCCCAAAAACAGAATAAACTAATTTTTGTTGTGTTTTTTTTCGTCACTTTTGTTTTTCTCTCCATCACTCATGCTTTTCCTTTCTCTCTCACTCTCTCTCTTTCTCTCTCTCTCTCTTGTTATATGCTTATTTATCTATTGGCGTGTTTGGCAACTAATTGCAATGTCTTTGCCTTTTGCACCTTGTCCCCCTGTTGTACTGCCTGCTACCTGCTGCTTACCCCTCTCTTTCAGTTTGCATGTACTCAACAATTTATGAGCATTGCGGCTTAGAGACAAACAAGGGACAAAAAAAAAACGAGACAAGAGAATCGTTTGTCGCGGCATAAATAAAATTAATTATTCAGGCACAAACAGAAAAAAAGGCCAACGTTAAGTCATAGCCAACTGGCAAAATCTACAAAAAAAAAAGAGAAGACTTTAAGTGACAAAGTAAAAAATTAATGGAAATTTAATGAAATTTTTTTTTTAGAATTTAAAACGAGAAATTGATTGTGTCCGGGAATTAATTTAACACCTTTCTTATATACTATATTTGACCTAGTTTTTGCTATTATAAAATTAAGCAATGAAAATATAAAAATAAACTGAAGATAAAGAAGAGAAAAGATAAGTTCAGGAAAGTTTTATATTTTAAGATCTCTCTCTTAGAACTGGTTATTTGTTTATGTTTACTATATTTGTTTATATTTGTTAAATTATAGTCATTTATTATAATTTGCATTTCTTTTAGAATTTGGTGACTATTATAAGATCTTTTATTGGATCATCGTATTATACAATAATTTTGAATGAAAACAGTTTTTAGCTTTTAGTTCTTTTTAAGTTAAAAACAAATTTTAAATTTGCATAAATTTTTAAGTTATTAATAGGCAAAAATTTGGCATAATATAAAATTAATAATAACTTGTCTGTTTCTATATATTCAAAATAAGCTTTTCTTTAATCAATTTTTATAAACTTTGTTTTGTAAAGAACTTCTCTAAAAGAGTTTATTATATTTGTAGAGACTTTCCTTTTCCTTGATTACAAATAAATTACTTATTTATTAAAAATTTATTAATGTTTGCGACTAGCCAAAGATACATTATTATAATCAAAGTGTTAAAGACAAAAAATCGAAATAGAAAAGAGATGCAATTTTTTTTCAAGATATATTAAAAATTCACGTTTGTTCATTTTGTGGATTTCACAGTTAAATTTACCTTGAAATTATTGGCTGAAATTATCTATAGAAATCTTAACTTAACTTGGAATTTTACTTCCTCTCTTAACGGGTCTGCAATAACGGCTTTGCCACTTGGTAGACACCATTGAAGTTGGGGCACTTGAACAAAAAAACAAAACAACAAAAAAAAACGTATTTGCAATCCTCTTAAAGTACCGCAAAAAAGTTCATCATACATTTGGCCTTTTGTTACTACTTATTACCATTCGGCATGGCCATCACGTTTAATGTTCAACATACAAAGGGAGCAAGAAGAAGAAGAAAGGAGAGGCCGTACGAAAAGCCAGGAGAGAGGTAAGACGGGAAAGATACCAAAACAATGAAACATGCCAAACTCTATTTAACCATTCATAAATCCAACTGAAATACATCATCTTTAACTTTTTCATTTTTCAAGGAAAGAAAAAAATATTTCATTTTTGTTTTTTTTTTTGGTGCTTTTTATTAAGCGCTAATTGTGTGTCAAGAGTTCACAACGCGCCGGGGCACCGCAGACAGACAGACAGAGACAGACAATGTCTTTAAAAAATAGTTGAGAGAAAAAAAAGCGAGCATCAACAACTTTCACATTCAACAATGGGCTTCAACTTTGGCATATTTCTGGCCTTAAATAACAACAACAACAATAACAAAACAGAAAACAACAAAAATTAAAACGCGCGTGCAAAAACCAAAACCAAAAACAAAAAAAAATTGTTAAAAAACAAAAACTGAAAATCAAAGTGTGTCTGCAGTTCAATGAACGCAAAGACAAAAAAAAAAAAATAACAAAACCAGCAAAGCAAAAACAAAATATTAAAGAGATGACAGTTGAATTAGAAATTTATAGAATTTTGTATACCCTTACAAATAGTTAATAGTTATTTATTAATATATAGAAAGATATTTAACTCATAGAAGGTTAAAAGTAATGAAATTTATCTGTTAAATCTTACTTAAAACTTTTGTTTCTATGGCAAGGGAACACTCACTGTTATAAAGTCTTTGTACTTGAACATTTAACACCCACTGAATTTGTTATGGCCGACACATTTCGAGTCCTCTTTTTGTTTACACTTTATGTTTGTAATTCATTTTAAGAGCAACAAAAAAAAAAAAAAAAAAATTAACAAACAAACTGAAAAATTTGTAATATCCTCGGCAAGGGTATCTTAAAAAGAAAAACAAATACAAAATACATACAACAACAAATAAGCGAGCATATAATTAACACAATAAAGTGCAGAAGTAAGCAAAGCAGACAAAAATTATTGTTTAACAAAAATGCTAAGATATTTGCAAAAAAAAAAAATAAAAAGATAGAGGACGACTCAGAGAAAGATTGAGAAATACAGAGAAATAAAATCAAGTAAATGAAAAAATTCCAAAGAAAAAAGAAATCATTATCCAACAAACAAACAAAAAAAAAAAAACACAAAAAAAAAAGAGAAGAATTTAACAAATAAAAAATACAAACAGAGAAAAAAAAAACCAAATACAATTAAATAACTTGAAAAATAATAAAAATTCCAGCCATAAATTTCGTGCAAGCAGCAACAAAAAAAAATCAAGATAATTACTTAGATATGTATATGCAAAAAATTTGAGAAGGCTATGTTGATTCTTGAATACCCTTATTAACTTTTCGATCTCTCTCTATATATATATACAGATATACCTATATATAGAAAGGGGAAATGATCAGGGCGGGAAAAAGTTGGAGATGAAGATAAGGTTTCCTCCAGCAGCATGGCTAGTGCGGATTATCAGTTGACAATTTGGAGTGAAGGCTTCCTGGAACAGGAAACACTCCTTAAACTTTCTGTAGAAAGAGGGGAGAGGTATGCGGGTAACGATCTTTATATGTATATATATATAACTAATTAGAAATCTGCATTGCAATCAAAAACAACCAACAAAATATCCTTAAATTTAAACCTTTAGTGACCATCAAACTGTTACAACTGGAAAATATTATTTTTCTTTGTTTTTGATTAAATTTTTATTAAAAGATATATATATATATATATATATATATATCTGTGTAGCAAAAGGGGGGCGTGGAAACGATAAAGTCAATGCAGATGGAAATTAATATTGTCATAAAATTCGCATAAAATATGTTAAATCAAACAAAATTGGGGGCTGGGCAATCAGACAAAATGATTGTCACAATGACGCCATTTACGGTTTGACAGTCACAGACAAAGCCAAGTAGAAGTAGATGTAGAAATATAAGAAGAAGAAAAAGAAGGCGGCGTCGTTAGTCTGTGTCTGCAAGTTTTAATCGAAGTTTTTGGCTGATACGGAACAGAAAACTTAACTGATGTGAACATATGTGAATGGCAGTTAAAATTTTCTTGTACGACAAACTGTCAATAAAAAGTTGAAATCTGGCCAAAAAGGAAAAGTTCTAAATTGATGCTAAAAGGTAATATAAAATGTAGGTTAAGGTAAAAAACCATTGATGTCAACATTTTTGTTGTTAAACTCACAGACAGAGTTCAATAAATTCAATTGAAAGTTTGCCTTTGGAAAGTGTGAAGGATTAAAAGCAAAAGAAAATGCATAAAACCACAAAGGTAAATAAAGTTAAATTTGCATATATTTTTAAGTCAATATATATTAAATTTGAAGCCAAGTTGCATATATTATACTTAAGTACTTAGAAGTATTATATTTTCATCGATACTTGTATTTTCATTGGACTTAATTGAAATCTGTTGGAAATCATTTTGTTGTAGTAACTGAGTATTTGTGATTCAATGACTTAAAAGAAGAAAACCTGATATGAATTCAAAACTAACTATATATAGTTTTAAACCAAACTCAACTCATTCTTTAAAATATTAAAATGGCTTATTATTTAAGGCTTTTATATAAAGTCAATAAAAACTTTGTTTATTATTAACATTTTTCTTAAGTTGAGTGGTTTTGTATAGCAAGGAAATCTTAGAAAGGAGGTTAAAAATTAAACAGAGAATCAATCTAAGATTATCAAATTTTTACTAAAATAACTAAGTTAAAATTATAAAAATATATGTACCTAATAAAGAAATATATATTATAAATTCTATATGATTTTCTAAAAAATTTTTATATTTGTTTTCCTTTTCAATACAAAGAAATTTTATATATATTAAATAGTAGCAAAATATTAAGATTTTTTCCATTAAGCTGACCTTGAGCATCGACTAACAAAAAAGGTAAAAGTTATTAATAATAATATGGAATATTATTATATTATTATTAATTAGACTTTCAGGCAAAAAAAAAAAAAGTTTGTGGAAACTCCAAAAACGTGATTAATAAATCAATTAAATGATATGAATTTTTTTTAAATTTTTTTAATTGCAAAAATATTGGCAATAAAATAACAATAAACGTTTAATTAGCTTCTTTTGTATATATTATATTCTTCCCTTTTTTTATAAAGATAAAAAACATTTTTCTATACACTAAACATACAAGTATATTAATGTTTTTAATATTTAACCATATTTTTACTTTATTAAATTGTTTTCCAAATAGTTCTAAAAAATTATCAATTTAAAAAAGAAACTCTAAAAAATAATGTCTAAAAAATGCCAATTTTAAAGGCAGTTAAAAAGGAAGTGCAAGTTTTGGCAATTGTTTAGGATTACTATATGTATATTTTATATATATATATATGTATTTGGATATTCTCCCAGATACATTAAATGATCAGATAAGATATCATATCTTTGAAATTGCATTATAAATTGCTTAAACTTTGTCCAAGTCTTTCTCTTTTTACATTTTTTTTGTTGCTTTGTTGCAGTTTTCTCTTTCTACTCACTTTTCATTCATTGTGTTAGGTGTTTTTTTTTTTTTTTTTTGCTCGTTTTTCCATCCTAGTGGAAATTCTAGCTGCTGTTAAAGGCAATTTCTATGGCGTGCAGTTGTTGTTTTTTGTCATTGTTGTTGTTATTGTTGTTGTGCAAAGTTATGCGCGTTGTAATTGCAAAAGTGACAATATCCGCTTCGTGCTTAGCTGCAACAATGCCAAAACTATGCCACAAAACGGATGCAATAAACACGCAGCCAAAGCCATTGCCGCAGCCAAAGCCAAGTCATGAATGGCAAAGTGAAAATTAGCAATATGTAGAAAAAGATTTCATCAGTTTGGCGCAAGGAAAGAGAGTTTCATAAATTTTCATTATACAAGAAAAAAATGTATACATATATTAAACAAAAAGAAGAAAACAGAAACAGAAAGAAACAAAAAAACAAAAAATGTATCTGCAAGATACTTAGTGAAGGAGAAAGAAATCTGTATATATTGTTGCTATATTCTCTTTCTTTCTCTATCTCTTTTTCTCATACACAAATATACAATTTAATAAATTGCACAAAATGCTTATACATATGTGTTTTCGAGTGTACAAGTGTGTGCGAGTGTGTGTGTGTGTATAAAATTATTCAAAGTCACGTTGTCTGCTCCCATTGTGACAACACAAATGATCTCTGCTCAAAGTTAGTTTCCCACGAGCATATAATTGAAAATATATATGGATAATAAAAAGCGTTAAAGATTTGCCAATATTAACCGACGACCTTGTGGATAGATATGTAGATACAATGCTAAGATAGCCATCTAATGGTGAGAGAATGATTTGCCAAAAAACAAAAAAAAATATATGTATATATATTTTCCCAGCGGAATCGGCTTACATATTTTGATATATTTAGCATTGAAATATTTGAAAAAATGCAGCCACACTTTTTTTATGTGACGATTACAGATTGAAGAATATTATAATATTATATATCATTAAGAAGTCCTATTAAATAGTTATAAACATAAACTTTTGTACACTTTTAAATTCAATTATTTTGCCTAAATTTAAAAAAAAATAATTTTAAATAAACTTGTTTCAAATTATAATTTCTATAGTTTTTGAGTATATAAACTAATTAAACAAATGCAAACAATTTCTAAGTTCTTTTTATTATTTTCACAAATTTTAAAATCAATTGCATAGTCAACAATTATTTATAATATGTTTCTATGCATGTTTCAATTAGAATTAAGATTGATTTGCAAATAATTCATACGTTTTCTGCTAATTAAAGAGGTTTTTCAACAAGGAGTTTGATTTTTAAAAGTTTTGTTATTTAAACTATGAAAATATGCAGCCACACTTATACGTTTACATTATGTAACTGTTGATTAACTTGTCTAGTTAATTAGTAAAAAGTTTATATTTTTAATTATATAATCTTCATCTTAATTGTCTATTGTAGTAATTCATCATTCATTTTGGCATTTATTATTTATGAATATGCAGCCACACTAAATTAAATTTTTTAATTTGATTTGCTTAAAATAGAAACAACTGATAATATCAAACTAACTGCAATCTCACAAACATTCCAGAACATTATGTACAAAAACAAAAAAACATATTGTAGTACTAGAATTCAAGTCTTATTTACTCACTGGGCTATTGTTTTGCATTTGTTGCCTATTGTTGTTGTTTTTACTGTGTGTAGGCGTAATCTTTAGAGCATTGTCACTCAATGCCTCACTTAACGGCACTTAACCGAAACGAGCATAACAAATGCCCACAAGTATGAGCTGCAACAATTGCTTAAAGATATAGAGAGAAAAAAAAAAACAAAAATTGCGATGCACAGATCCAAAATTCGCACTAGTATGTGTCTGTATGTATGTATGTATGTGTGTAGTACAAGTAAGTGGCATGCCGTCAATTATAACATTTGTGACAGTTGAAACTTTCAAATTAACCCACACAATCTCATGCATATATCATACTTGCATACATTTATCGTATGAGCAAATTTTATATATTTTTTGCATAAGCCAAAAACTTTGCCATGGCCACCAATGCAGGGTTAGGCAAAAGGGGTATGGTGTTTGGGGGAAGGAGGTGTCAGTGCTGGTGCTGGTGGTGGCATTAGACAACTTCAAGTGGCAGCCAAGCGCGGAGTTTGGTGCAAAAGCCAACTGACCCAAATACTTGGCTTCCACTTCAATTTCGATGGCTTGATTGTTGTTGCTGTTGATCTAACGGTAAATGGCAGAACTTGACTTGAATGCCGCCAAATGCAGTTAACCGCATTTTTGCGTGCATTTCGTATCTAATAGATACATTTGGCCACACCTATCCTCTAACCTCCCCCAAACCCACCAATACCTCTCTCCTTCTTTCACAATTTAAATTAATTTTTGGCACGCACTATTTTTCCCCATTCTCCCCCTGCTGCAGTTGACACATGAAAATTAATTGAAAAATAAATTCTCAGAAAAAATATATAAAAAAAAAAAATTATTTAATTCACAACAAAACATAACAAATGTTGGCTTTAAAGCAATACAAATTGTTTGACAGGTCTTTGAACTTGCCATCAACCAGTTTCAGCTAAACTAATTATAGCCAAAATATTATTGTTTATTAATATTTATCTTTTTTTTCCAGCATCATATTGAAAACAACTAAATCAATATTTTTGCTATTCTTTTTTTTTTGCAATATTTCCAACTCATTCACAAGTCAAATATAATCTTTTGATCTGTTATACATTTTTGTTTACAAAATTTGATTTATGGGAAAATTGCGAAAAATAAAAGAAAAATGGAAAATTTTTTTTTACGTTAAAGTATAAATGATTTAAGGAAGTTGTATGTAGTTTTGGAAATATCAATTATCGAATATGAGTTCTTTGGATTTATTTTTATGTATTTTAAATATTATTTTAAGAAAAAAATTGTATTCAAGGGGATTTTTTAGTTTTTAAGAAATAAATTTTGATAAAATTCATAGAAGAGGAGAGTTTAAAAGATATAAAATTTCATTTAATGAATTGTGATAAGAAATTTAATTTAAAAAAGGAATTCAAATATAATCAAAAAGCTGAATAAAATATATTATAAAAAATTTATTAGATGGCTAAGCCAATTAAATAATATTAAATTTGTTAACTCTGCGCTTGGACAAGTAAATGAAAAAAACTGTACCTACACTGTAATAAACTGTAACTACAACAAATATTAAAAAATATTGATAAAATTTTTTATTAAACAAGAATTTAAAATGTAAAAATAAACAGAAAGTTTTTAAATAAATAACTGCAATTAAATTTGTATTACTTTCTTAAATCCTTTTCTTTTCCATATCAAATAACCCAAATTGAATTTTAATAAATTTTTTTAATTTCTTTGTGTTCTAATAAATATTAAATAATAATATTAAATAATTTTCCCACTCTTTTTTTTATGGTTGTTACTAAAAATTAGTAAATATTTATTAACAGTTTATGTTGGTTTTAATTAGTTTAGGCAAAACTGGTTGGAACAGGTTTAAAGACCTGTCAAACTTCAGCATATTAAACGGTCTTATATTTTTCAGTGTATAACAATTTTAAAATTAAAAAATATTTATAATTAGGAAGAAGAGTAATAAGTTAGTATCTAGTTTTTATTTCAAAGGAATAAATTTAAAAAATTTAGTAGTAAGCAAAATTTAAAACTAATTCATAAGATTTGATTCAATAAAATTTTAAATATATATTAAGTCCAGTAAAAAAATATTAACCAGGGTAATTAGTACATACTAACTAATTAGCTGGCAACCTCTTTAATTAAATTTAAATTTTCTCATGGTACTTAGTTAACAATAGCTTGAAACAGCTTAAAATATTTTGTATTTAAGCCAAAAGTTTCCGTTTAATAAATATTTTTTTCTTAAAGATTAATAAAAGGGGAATTCTAGTTGCATTTGACATTAATGTTTAATATTATTTTATATTTACATGCACTTTTTCTAACAACTCTAGCAAATTCTCATATAAATATTTTATTGACTTTTGTTGCCTTAAGCAATTTATATTTCCTATAATAAACTGTCATAGTTGTTGGGAATTTTTAACACTTGAATTTTATTCTTGCTAAATAATCACAAAGATTCCCAAAATTATATTTTGTTGAATTTTATTTCAGTGCCTTTAGCATATTCTTCCAGTTAAAAAGCAAAATTCGAGCCGGACATGCCCCCAAAAATCAAAGTGCTAATCGATGAATCATGGCAACTAATTTATGGCTTTGATCAGGTTTTTGTTAGAAATTTTTAAATACATGTATATAATCTTATATTTGCTCTTTGTGTTTTTTTTTATGAATGAGAGTAAATAGGTTTGTGTGTGTATGTGTGTGAAATGAACGTAAATTGAGGATGTGAGTCATAGTAGCCGCAATAGCATTTAAATAAATTATATTTAGAGCAGCTGCTGTGGCATTTCTCCCATCCCTCTCGTTTGCTTTTCCGCTCTTAGTGTGTATCTTTTTTTTTTTTCTTTTTAATTTGTATCTCAAAGATGTGCGGCACACACAGATACACACAACCGCAAGGCAAACAATAAAAACACGAGACAAACAACAGTTAGTTTGTCAATTTGCTTTACTGGTGTTTGCTTTGTTGTGGTGTTGTGTGTGTGTGTGTGGGAGTGAGTATGTATGTATGGGTGTGTGTGTATCTTTTACGTCAGGCCTTTATTGATAAGAAATTTGCTATGCAAATATTAAAAGGCTTATCAAGTAGCCGGGTAAAAACCAAAAAGAAAAAAAAAAAAACAAAACTACAAAGACTAATTGAATACAGAATGCCAAATTGATTGACTTATATGTTTAGATATATATATATATATATATATGTATATATGTATTTTTTTTTAATTTGCCATATTATTGTTGTCAAATCCTTTAAGCCATAATTGCTCAAAGGAAAAGTAACATTTATTTGTTAAATTAAAATATATTTATTTGTATCTTTCAGTTTTGTTTAAACATAGAACTTGAAGGAAGAATGGGATAGAGTGAAAAAGGAGAGAAAAAGAGAATGAAATGTAGACCCTTTACTTAACTTTTTCCCGTTCATTTTTCTCAACCACAATTGCAAGTCAAGTTAAAAAGAAATTTTCATAATTAGCGTTAATTGCTGCTTAGTTGTGCAAATAGAACAGAGAATACTTTTGCTGCTGTTGCTGCTGCTTTTGCTCATGATGATGATGAGGAGGAGGAGGAGAAAAGAGATGGGTATTTTGGGATGGAGAAAGAAGAGAAAGTTACAGAGAACAGGAACAGCAGCATAAGTACTAACCACAGTCAGCGGCAAATGGTGAGTCATCAAAGGAAAATTGCAGACAATATATATATGCATATAGAAAAAAAAAAAAAAGAAAAAGTGAACAATCTGCATCAAAGTTGAGGGCGGGCAAGTGCCTCAAGTGACCAGCAACATTCGTTCCCTCCGCCATCTCTCTCTCTCTCATTCTTGTGCTCTTAAAACGGTAAAAGTGAATGGCAAACTGGGCCGGTTAGCTGTTAGCTGTGTGTATGTGTGTGTGTGTGGACAATTTGTATCTGGGTCTGTATACAATGCTGGTACTGATATTTGGTAGTGACTTTGCTGCAGGTGATATAATTCAACACACACCCAACGAAATGTCAAAGAGCTGCACAACAATGCAAGTGAATTGAAAAAAAAGGAAATCTTGAAACATGACATAGATATAGATAGATGGATATATGGATAGATGGATAGATAGATAGATATATGATGTTCAACATAAAAGATATAACAAATATGTATAACTATATATCAAATACAAAATATCATTTTATCAAATCAGTATTGAATACAAATTAAGCATGAAAGCAACGAATTAGTTACACACTTACAAAAAGTGTTGCAAAACTGTATCTAAAGCGACTGTTTTGCAAAATAAAGAATAAAATGTTTTCAAAATATAATTATTCACGGAATTAAACCGTATACTTAAAAAAAAAAGGTTTTTTTAATTCGTTTATTGGAGAATAAATATATATATAAATATGTTCCACAGAGTATACTAATTGTTACTTAAGTGTTGTCAACGACAATTAATTGGGTATAAAAAGTGTTGTAAAGCATAGAAATGACTAACAAATGGTTTTGTGAAGTTAAATGTTATTAAACCAATGTTAACATGTTGACAAGGGTTAAACAAAAAGGTGTGCATAACGTATATTATCTAGAGATAAATAAAAACTTTGCGGTAAACAAAAAGTAAACAAAAACTTAGATAATTGTAGAAGTTCCATTCTGAAAACCATGTACGTATTCTATAGCTACTGAAATAGTTTGTTAAACAAAGATGATAACTATTTAAGTGACTCGTTTAAAATATGAATGTTATATATTCAAAAATACTGCACATCTTTAATGGATGATAAAAATATCTTTTACAGAGGTTGAATGATAGAAACAACTTGATCTTAAGCTAATGACATTGTAAGATTTTAAAATATTTAAAAAAAGTATAAACATTTGCAATATTTTAAATGAAATTCGTTGTTAAAACATTTTTAAATCGTTTTTTAAACAAATGGAAAATTACAGTGGGTTAAGTGGTTTTCTATGCCTTTTCACTTTTCAAAAAAAAGGAGCATTGCCCTTTAAGCAAAACTGAGATACAAATATTAAATTACATAAAATCTTGATTAATTTTCATTTGGTTAGTGTATTGAAAGTACCGCCTCAATCCAATCAATTGGAACTGCCTGGCATGGCAATGTCGTTGCTTTTTGTTTTTTAAATTTTTTTGGGTGCGGCGATTGCTCTGTTTTAATTGAATTGAATTGAGCGTGGCCAACCCGCCAGATATTTCAGACATGCATTTTGCTCATACAGAATTCGAAAAAAGAGACAAGAAAAATGAAAAATTAAAAGACATTCAATGGGAAAAGAAAAAAAAAAATGGCAAAGGCGTGGCTCATGCCAAAGTTTTTCAACATTTGATTTGGATATGCTTCGGTTTCGCTTGCATTTCTGGCAACAAGTGCCACACACATACACACACACACATATATACACACAGATACACTTTCTGGAGTTACTTGTAAAAGAATTTGCATTCTCATAGTTGTCGGAAAAAGTGAATTCATTATACTTTTGTTTTACATAGAAAAATTAAATTTAAGTATTTGTCTTTTTATGTCATCAATGACATCATCATCATTATCAATGTTTTCATGGCCATGGCAAGTTCCTTTAGGACTAGTGGAAAGAAATGGTTTTCTTTCTTTTACCCTGACCTCGTAAAGTTTGCCGCAGTGTTGCACGTGGCAATAAAAACCAAAGTTCTCAAGTGGGAGGTAAAAAGAGGACATGCAGCAGAGTTTGCAATCCTTTGCCAAGATATCCAAGAAAATTCTTTAGATTGCATAACTTTCACACACACACACACACACACACCCACAGATACATATAGAGCTATAGAAAGGAGCAAGAAATACATAGTTGACCTTGTTGCACGGTCAGTTGCCGTTTAAACGTTTCTGCTTTTAATTGGAAATTTTCAAGTGCTTTTTTTTCCACTTACACTTAAATGTCATTATCATTGGCAATGATGGTGATAAGAATTCTTGTTGTTTTTGTTGTAGTTGTTGTTTTTGTTGCTTACCTGTAAAGAAAACAAATAAATGTTAATATCAAAATTAATTACTGTATTTAAGTGAATGTCAATAAAAATAATATCAAAATTTTAACTTTAAAAAATTCTGCTAATGCAATTTTGCCAGTTCACTGAATTATTTCTACCAATTACCTTACCCCGCAACCCTGCCCTCTCACCATCATCTTTGCTTTTACTGATTGAAAAACAATAACGATAATTAATTCATAAGCCTCATCTGTATTGCATATATATGTATATATATATCTGTATGAAATATTTATGTGTATGTATGTATGCATGTTTATTTGTTTTCTGGCCTGTTTGTATTTTGACGGCATTGTATAATATTCGCTTTGCATTGCCATATTTTTTGGCCATTTCACGCGTCTGTTAAAACACAATGCAAACAACGAAATTTAAATTGAAAACATGATGAAAATTAATAATATGCCATAATAGCAAACAGTTTAATACTCTAGCAAATTGTTCATAGCTCATAATATAATTCAGTGAAAATTGCAAACAATTCGTTACACTTTCAGTTTTAGTTTAAAAATATGAAAATATAAAATAAATAAAAGTATCAAATTCAATTTAAAATTTAAAAAGCATTTATTGCCAATTCGTCTGAACTTTTTCTTAAGAAGTCCTTTCAAATAAAGGGGGAAAATCTGGTATAAAAATTTTATTGGCTTCGTTAGACAAAATAAATTCAAAGCCCTTTATTGAAAGTCCTATTTATATTTAACTGAATGAAAAGCTTCGTAAAAAGGTTTCTACAAGAACAAAGTTATTCTTTCATAGAATTCAAACGAAATTTAAAAGACATTTGGTTTGGTAGCATTCAAATAATAGTTAACTTGGCTAACAAAAAAAATAAGTTATTGTTTTTGAAAAGTGGGGAATTTGTTTTTACTTTTAAGAATTAAGTTTTTAATAATTAAATTTGTTTAAGGAACTTTAACATGTTACAGCAAATGGACTTAAGTTTCAGAATAAACCCTTTAATCAGTGCAATATCTACTAAGATCTATTAAAAGAATAACAAATAAATTAATAATTTTTGGCATTATAAAAATTATTAAACAATATTGTTCAAAATTCTTTGTTTTCATAGAAATTTGATTGATTTTAAGTAAATAGTTAATAATTATGGTAATTTAAAAAGTTATAATTCTATAGTCAACTGACTCAGGACTACTTTTTGAAAAGAAAACTTTACATGTGAAATAATAAAGAAAATGAATAACAACAATTTTAATAAATCACTTTAAATTAGTTCGATTAAGTTCAATTTGTTTTGATTTAAGAAAATGTTAAAAGTAATAAATATTTTTTATAATATTATATAAATAATTTCTGGAATAATCCCCGAAAAATGAACAAATTTTTAGTTTTAATATTTACTAATCTTTGGCATATTTCGAATTTTAAAGATTTGAACTTTTTAGTTAACGATTTGTTTTGGTTTAATTTAATTTAATAAAATTTTTGGTATTCATTTCTCTTTAAGATATTGAAAATTCGCTAAATTATTGAAAACAAAGAACATATCAATTTTGTTTAATTGCAATTATTTATGATTAAGAAATTATTAAAATAACAAATTGTTAACCAACTCATATAGAATAAAAATAAATGTGTTTTATCTTTCCATTTTGTTGGATTTTTTTGTAAAATCCTATAAAAACATATATATATCAATCAACCTAATTGAAGTTTTTCAAAAATTTTAACATTGTTTGTGGAAAGTTTTTAGCAATTGATAATTGAATTTATCAAAAAGTAATAAATTTAAAACTTGTTTGGAAATCATTTTTTTTCTTTTCCAAGGAAATAAAATTTACAAATGAATAATTTTACCAATATATGAGCAATTATTAAGTCTTGAAATTGTCCAGTTAAAAGTAATAATAAATTTATATGTAGGCAGACTTATGCAGATTTGCCTATATTTTTACATACATATATATGTAGATTTAATTATTCAAAATTAGAAGGCTGCCAAATTAATTCCATAATTTATTTTGCTCCATCAATTGTGTGTCTGTGTGTTGAATGTTCCGCATGTGCGCCAAAATTTTAAAAGTGGAATACACAATTTCGGGGAAAAACAAAATAATCAAGATTTGAAAATTTTAAGATATTTTCGTAGCGGGTTTTTGTTTTAAGTAATTCATCCGAGGCCAAAATAAAAATCCAAAGAAATCAAAAACCAAAACAATACGCCACTTGCTATAAATTAAATAAATATATAATTATGTTTTATAATATTATTTAATACCCTTTCCATAATGGGTAAATTCATATAAGTTTCTTTTTTTTTGTAATGTAAAAAAGATTATTTAGATATTCTTATCTCTTCTATATACTTTTTGTGCGTAACTTCTTTTAAAAGTAAAAATTAAAAAAGATTAATTTAAAGGTTTAAAATGCATAATCTTTAGAATATAAAAAGGTTTTATAATCATCTGCTATAAAAAGTAAATCTTCTTGAATTTTCAAAACTCTAAATATTTGAAAATATTTTTTAAAACATTTTGATACATTACATATTTTTTTATTAGAAGGTTATTCTTGAAAAGAAAAATAAACTCAAAGTAGTTCAAAATTACATAAGAGATTGAAATTAATACCTATAATCTAGGAACTATGTTTACACTCTGGTTTGGGCACACTTTTTATAGTAACAAGTGTTTGGTCATACTGTTTAATTCTCATAATAAAGAGAAGGGTACCGTGTTCCTAACAGTTTCATTTTTAACTAAAGTTTACAATAAAAATCAATAAATTTTATTAACCTAATTTTTTGAGATAATTAAATAGTATTTTCTGTAATTTAATCAGAAGAACTTGACAAAAATCTTCTAAGCAAACATTTCTTAGCTATTTATATGATATTTTTTATAAAAAAGTTCCATTTTTAACATTTTTTCCAAAAGATTTTATAAATTTTATTAGACTTACTTACTTAGCTTATCTGTGAGGGTATATAAACTACAGCTTAGTGAATAAAATTAGTTTAGGCTCTTTCTGATTTTATATTGTCTTTTCTCTAGACAACATATGGAGGATTTTATGTGAAGTCATTGTATATTATTATTATGACGAGAACCTCGCCACATTTTGTGGTTCATTCTGGTCGTTTGTTTAGTTTTCTTGTATTTTTTTGGTTTTCTGGTTTGTTTTATGCGACATGAAAAAAGGAGGCATAGCTGGAGGCTGTTTAATGAAGGCGTGGCGTAAGTTTTGTGTCTCTTTATACATTTATGTCTATATTTTTTGTTGTTACGATTGGTAACTGGGCTCTTATGACAATACTCGACTTACTCTTGTCGTTTATGACCCGCCATATACTGAAATATATGTATATATATTATGATATTTACCATGATTTCTTTTGCAATAAATCCTTTGTAAGAAAGAACTAGCCAATGTTTTCCTTTTTTTTTCTTTTTTATAGAAATTAGCACTCAAAGAAATTTATGTGAAGTGCAAAAACAAAAACAGATTTGAACATATATATGTACATATATATTATACCATATACATATAAGTATATAGGTTAGTTTTTATTAGTTTATATATGACAGACACGTGCTTTGTCCCATGAACAAAATCCTTAAATTAATATTACTTAAATAAATATTTCAAATAAGGAAATTATTTGTTCTGTGGTTGAAGCTTAAGGAAAAGTTTTAGAATGAAATTGATGAAGGATATTTAATGTTCTTTGCCTTATAGATATCGGTTAGTTTTTAGCTATTCTTTTTAGACCTGTACTTTAATTTATTAGTCTTTTTGCCGTCTTTCATAAAAGCATCGTGATCCCTTTTCCAAATCCTTGCGTATTCCCATCCCAACAAAAAGGACATTGGTGGATGACAATCCTGATTGTTAAAAAAAGGTCAAAATAGTTAAATTGTTATAAATTTCGTTTATATCAAAATCTCACTTCTCTCTCATAGGACGGTACAAAGACTTTTCGAGCCCTTTGGCCTGCTTCGGTCCTGATATTATCTCTTGGTACACACGGCACTGCACGGGACCAAGTAGAGGCCATTGTGAGTGTGGTTTGTAGATTGGTTAACCGAAAATTTTGAATTGAATCAAATTTCAAAAGATATTGTAATAATGCGTGTAAAACTATTTTTGTGAAGTTTTGAACATATTTGTGAAATACTGTTAAATCAAAGCATTCTATGTTGAAGCAAATTTAGGGACTTTAATTTAATTTTTCTTTAGTAAACTTAAAGTTTATACCGATTCAAATCTTATTTCCAAGTCATTTTTAAACATTTGCCAAAATCTATTTGAGTTGTCCCTTTACATTAAACCGAAACAAATTTATATATTTCTTACAAAATGTTGTAGCCTCAAGCTTTTGCTTGAATTGCCATCATAGTGTTGGCCAATTTGTTGAACAAAAATAACTTCAATTCGACCAAACGAATCCCAAATTGATAACCAAATGAAAAAAAGGGCAAACCATTTATGTAGTTGGCTTAATACTCAACCCTTTTATCCCTTTCGCCTTCAAACGATTGACCCATGACCATTAACCGCTAAAATCTCTCACAACCACAAATGTCACCCACAACAGCAGCAACAA
Organism: Drosophila neocordata; assembly: GCA_018903615.1. Classification (NCBI taxonomy): domain Eukaryota; kingdom Metazoa; phylum Arthropoda; class Insecta; order Diptera; family Drosophilidae; genus Drosophila; species Drosophila neocordata. The sequence continues at coordinate 5,367,965 of JAEIGI010000006.1, read as the reverse complement.
TAGTAACAAAAACAACAACAGCAATAACAATAACAAAAACACGAATGATGTGAAAAGAAAAGTCGCGTGTGGAAACTGTAAAAATTGTGTCCATTGGGCAGGCAAAGAGAGAGAGATAGAGAGAAAGAGCAAACGCAACGAATTGAATTGAAACAGAATTTGAAACGGAATCATATGAATCGAATGAAGGTGATGGAGAGGTAAACTTTATAGCAACCCGCCTAGTTTGTACACCCCCCTCCAAGCCATAGCAATGACAATTATATGGTACAACTACAACAATCATAACGTGTAGTACAAACGATTTGTATAGAAAGAATAATAAAAATATATGTGTATAAGTATTTTATGGGCAAAGATATTATATAAAAGATATATGTAAAACAAAAAGATATAAAAATGAATATGTATACGTGCTATATAAATATATATGTATGTATGTACATATATATATATATATATATATATATATATATATATATATATATATATATATATATATATATAAATATATATTTTAATAAATGAAGCGCCCCGAAAAAAAAGCGAAAAAGTCGAAACAAAAAGCAAAGGACACAACAAACAAAAAATAAAAACAACAACAGCAAGGTTTGGGGGAAAAAAAAAGTTTAGGATCAAAAAGCAGAGAAAAAAAAAACAACAAAGCAAAAAAAAGATTGTACTAATGGTCAAGGCAATGCAACGGCTATGCGATACCCTTTATGACATAAAAAGAATTAGTTCATATTATAATTATATATAGGCCTATATAAAGATAATAACATATCGGCTAAATGGAAAAACCTACTTACCAATTTTTTCTGGTTTATATAAACAAAGATGTCTAGAACATATAATGATACTTATCAATTTACTATACTTGAAATAAATATATGCTTTCTATTATAGGGTATAGAAAAAATGGGAAAAAGAATCACATGAATGGCACTTAACTTGCCTGGGAGATGGTACAGAACGATGAAAAGAAGAAGCAGCTAGAGAATGGACAAAAGGAGGTGGAGTTGAAGTGCGCCTGGGGCCAGATAGACATACACAGATAGACCCAAAGAGAGAGAGACACACATACACAAACATACACATATAAAGAGAGGAAGAGAAAGAGGTTGGGCGAGTGAGTGAGTGAGGGAAACGTTACAGTAACAGTTTTAATGCGCATTGCATGTGTGCCCCATGCCCCCCCATTCAGCTGCCCTCTCTATGCCACAAACCGTTTCGCCTAAAAGTAAGTTTCTGTTGTTTGATGCCAATTTTTTGCATTGCTCTTCCCAGTTGTTTTTTTTTCCTTCTTCCATTTTTTGGGGTCCTTTTTTTTTTGTTTTCTCTCCTTGTCGCTCGCTCTGCATTTGTCGGTTGTTGAACTCAGAACGCCCAGAAGCTTCTGGAGGCCATAAGTGGCCCTAGCCAACAACTGCTGCAACAACAACAATTGCAACTGCAACAGCAACAGTAGCAACACCAACAACAACAACGACAACAAATCAAATGAAAGCTGCGTTTGCTGCAATTTTTTCCCTTTTTTTAAGTTTTTTTCTCTTTTTTTTTTTTGTTTGTTGCAGTCCAAGGAAAAATACGACGATATAAATAAAAATGCATACAAAAGCGAAAGAGAAAGGTAGAGACACTAGTAGAGCAAAAGAGAAAGAAAGATACATAAAATATGCACACATATACATACATACAGCTATAATATCTGTATAAGTATGTATGTATGTATATTGAAGATGAAATTTATGGTTTGCTTTATTTTAAATGCTGTCAACGGTTATTGAGACACATATTCGACAGAAGAAGCCACGCCTCCCTTTGGTTTTATAGCAAACTCATTAAAAAGTAATTAAGCAACTTGACTCATGAGACTGTTGTCTTGCACACTCTCTCACTCTATTTGTATCTTCTCTCTCTTTCTTACTCTATCTGCCATTGCCTGGGACTCTCTTTAGCTTGTGGCTATTTGCAAGGTCAACACGCACAAACCGTTATATACAACGCATATACATATATATATATATATATGTATATATATACATTATTTGTATGTATTTAATGTCTGGCCTGTGTCTGGTTAGGCTTGAGGCAAACAAAAACATATTACGCATACGCCACGAAGGACAACGGCAACGACTACCGCAACGACACTGAAAGCCAATATACACAGACACACGCATTCAAAAACACACACACACACAGGCAAGAATAAAAGAAAGGTAAAACAAGATACAAGATACAAGAATCTGGTCGTAGCATTTTAAGATTTTTTATGCCTCTGCGTATAAAAAAAAAATGGATGAGAAAGAGCGAGAAACAGGAAGACTATGGAAATGTTACGATTAAATTGGTCCACATTGCTCAATTGGACTTTATATTTAATTGGTTTCAATTTCATAAACCAAAAAAAAAGGAAAGAAAATCATATTATCAGCAAGGATTTAGTTGTTTGCTTCTAAATATTGTTCTATTTGTTAAATCACTTGTATTTATCTTAGGTTTATATCTCTTTCTTTTTATGTTGTCCATTTTCCTGTCTTTCGACATTATTTTGCTATCTTTTCGCTTTACTCTTTATGCGTGCTTTTCCTTTTTGGAGTACACCAAATGTTTTTTTTTTTTATCTATCTCTTTTTTCCATTACATTTATTAAGTTGTCACATTTATGGTTATCCTTATTTCTGTTTAACTTAGGTTTTTTTCACCCTTTACTAATCCTTATTAACTTGTGTTTAACAGAGCATCTTCCATAATTGTTTTCCTTTAATTATATATTTTTTAAAGGAAAGTTGAAAAAAAAGAAGACAGATAAACAGGAACTATAGAAATGTTACGATAAAATTGTTCTTTTCTTTCCCAACTTCTATTCCTTGCCTTTGTTTGTTAATTTTTGGCTTTCATTTATTTATTCAAGTTCAAATTTTCCACATGTTCTGTCTTCTTGGCCTTATTTTGGCTACTTACTCATTACTTAGTTGAAACGAATTCAATTGCAGTGAGACGTCACTATAATACCTTGCCTCACCAAGTAAAAGTATGTTAACAAACAGAAGACCAAATCCACGCATCATTCAGCAAGAAAAAAGAAATACCAAAAAAAAAAAAAAAAATGTATAAATCTCGAACTCAAAAACATTTTTTTTGTGAAAAAAAAAACAACTTACACAAACCTTTAGAATGCTTTGTTATTTTCTTCTTCTTTGCGGCTTAAAACAGAGAAACAAAATTGCCAAAACGTGTTGACAATTTCGCCTTACACCAGGCCAACACACGGACTCAATTTAATGCGACTCGACGCGACTCGATCCGGACAAGGATTTGCCATTGTCCTTGAGCTAGAAAATTTATGGCCGCTTTAAGTTATTTTGTCATTTTGCATTATTTTGTTTAGTTTTCTTTTGTTTTTTGTTCTCATCTTTGTTTTTTTTTTTTTTTTTTTTAGTTATTTTTTTTCGTTTTGTGGTTGTAAAGTGCCACGCCTTTAAGGAAATAATATTGCGTAATGTATAAAAAAACAATTTTTGTGCAATTTAAAGAAAGTTTTCTATACTCTCCTCTAAAAGGATGTGTTTGTTTTTGGGAACAGCTTGCAGCTTAAATAAGCAAATATATTTTATAACTTTTAATATAGAACTATATATTCATGATCTTCAAAAGAAATTAAAAGATCTTATTTATATTTAAGATCATATTTGAAAAAACTATTTCTGAATCTAATAATGAATTTATTAAATTGCACAGAAGGAAGGCTTATTTACCCTTCTTAAGGCTCTTTAATTATTAAGATTCTCTCATTACGTAATACCTAACCTCAAAAAACTAATTTGAAAGGGTATAGAAACTTCTCCATGCTTACATCTAGCTAGAACCCGCAATGGTTTTTGGAGGGTAAAAGAAAAATTTATGCAAAAAATTGGTTGGCGGTAGTTGACTGAAATTTATTTATGGGCCGCAGTGATTATCAGCTGGCTTAAACGTAGCTTACACTAAGAGCAATACAATATATAATTCCCAGACAGACAGACAGAGAGAGAAAGAGAAGGAGAACGATGAGAAAGAGAGGGTTGGAGATGAAGCAGTATTATGTTACTTCCAACTGACATTATTACGAATGCAATGCTCATAAATTTCAGTTTAATAGACTTGTACGTAACGTAACAGACGTATGCAAAGAAACCCTTACAAAACCTCCTAGAAGAAAAGAAAAAGCAATAGATATATTTCGGTTTTCTCTCTATTTTTGGTTAGCAAAAGAAAAATTGGTTTGTGAATGAGTCAGTATTTGGGACAATTTCAAATTTTAATTAAAATCGAAGTAAAGAGAAAAGAACTAAATTCCAACAAATATTAAAAAAAAAAAACTTTTCTGTTTTTTTGTTGTAATTTGTTTGCTTTACGGCAAACAAACAAAGTTCAGGGTCACAACAACTCAATAAGTGGGGGAGTAGGGGAAAGAGATTGATAGAGAGAGAGAGAGAGAGAGAAAGGCAGATTTGAAATATTGTGTGACTTCATTTACCGTTAGATTGCCAAAAAATTTGTTCAACAGTAAAACCCAATAATGAAGTTACCAGATCTTTAAAGAATTCATTTGAAGCTAAGGATGGAAATGTAATCTCAATTTGTTTACCAATTTCTATAATAGATTTGCAAAATTTATAAAAAAAAGTAATACAATTTGTTTAATTAGAGTTACCAGAAAGAAAGTTGATCTCCTCAGGGTTACCAGATGAGATTTTTGTGATTACTTTGTAAGAAATGTGATCTATTTAATTAATCTCAAAAATCTCTTTATAAAAACTCTTAAAAATATATTAAATAATAAACAAAAAAATTTGGGACTAAAAACACTAACATAATAATTTTCTAAATTTTATTTATTTATTTTATCCTAATAAATTTCAAATAATGCTTTAATGAGATTTCATATACAGAAATAATTTAAAAGAAAATATTTATTAGTTGGTTTCCAAATCTTTTCATATCAAAGTCACTTTCTTTTTTGTTTGTTTTCCTTTTTCAACGAATTTTCACTGTATTCATTGTTGGCCAAAAAACTTCACACTTAACGAAAATCAAATCAAGGGAAATTCGTATTCGACACGCAATTTTTTGTGTGGCCAAACTGAGATTTTTTTCCGTTGTTCTGCATGAGAGGGGAGATTATATATATATATTTTTTTAGACGGGGATCGGGACACGCCTGGGAAAATCAATTACGCGTACGCGTCGCAACGGAAGTGGAAATCTACAACAACGGCAACAACATAGCCACTTTAAGCCGGAAATGTGCGACAGCCACAGAAAGTATGCCGGGCTTAGGCCATGGGAGTCAGAGGGGTCAACCCACTAGCAAACGAATCGAATTCTCAGTTTCTGTTTCTCGTTTTTCTTCAATTTGATTTTTCTCTCTCTATTTTTTGTTATTTTTTTTGTATTTTTTTCTGTCCACGTGCCTGACATTTCAATTAAATTGCCAAAATAAATATATATGTATATAGCAATGCACAAATATGTGAAATTTAAGCTAGATGTTTGGAAAATATTTTATTAAATTTTCCTACTCTAGAGATTACTGTTTGTAGAACTATTATCATGTCTGGTTGGTTGTGTGTGTGTGTGTATGTTTGCATGCCTCTCAAACTGTGGCGCAAGCAATTAGTGCATCGTTGGCGAAGGCTCGTGCCCAAATGATATAATTACGTTTCAATTAGTGCAACTCTTGCATAGAGTAGTACCACCAGCACCAGCTCCAGCAACAGCAGTAGCAGATGAGAAAGATGAAATGGTTGATGACTATGATGGTGATGGCTTGCTGTTAGCTGAGGGATGGGGGGATGAGGGGGTTTAGAGATTAGTTTGCCTGGCATGCCACATGTCGCAAAACTTGCCACAAATTATAAGTTAAACTAAAATCCCCCCCAAAATGCAGGCAGGCATATGGCTTTGCATAGAATAGAATAGGTAATATCCTCTGTAAAGAGATACTAATGGTGGTGTTATAATGTTTTAAAATGAGGGAAGGGAAGGGAGACAGACCGACTTAATGCATGAATGATAAACTGAACAAAACTAAAATGTGCATAACTTCAAACATTTGTCCAACTTTATTTTCGAGATTTGTGCAAATTATTTGATATGAAATCTCACAAAATGAGTTTTTAAACCAAGTGAAAAGCAATCCTTAAAGCATTTAACTAGTAAATTGTTAATTAAATAGATAACTAAATAAATTTTAAATAAATTATATAATCTCTATGATATATGAATAAATTATTTAATATTTTTGTGTTATAATGTATATTAATGCCGCAAAGTTCGGCCTTATAAGCAGGTGTTTAGTTTGGAGTTGCCAGATGTTTTTTTAATATTGTAATTTCAAATATTTGCTAATGAATAGGTAATTAAGATATTATTCTTAATTTTATTTTAAAATATTTTAAAAGAGCTTTGAAAAATTGGTAGCATTATTAGTTTTAAACTAGGGGTATTCATTTTATTTGCATAATTCTGATAAGGATTAAGCAGAGTAGACTGATTGTCTACAGCTGGTGTACCTAGAGTTGCCCCATCAATTTATAAAGATGTTTAAGGTTTGCAAAACGAAAGATTGTTTAAATTACGATAACAGAGTAAGGGAATAAAGTTCTATCCGCTAGAACTACTTTATTTTTAAACCTTTATCCTTTTTTGACAACCGAAAACTTATAAGAATTTCATTTGGTGTTGCCAGACTATCATTAAGTTAAAGTTGTATAGTAAAATTTAAGTATCAGTCCTCTAATACTCTATTAGATGACTTAATGAAATCTTCTATTACTCCATTAGATGACTTTATGATATTTCGTTCAACAGTTTAAAAGTTGTTCTGCATATTAAATATATATGATTCGAATTTTTGGTGGTTCAATGCAATAAAGGAAACTTTTTTTTGACGTAAAATTTTACTAATAATTTCACTGTGTAGAAGGTTTACATAGGCTCAAGAGGGTCAAGAAGGTCTACATATGCTCACTAGAGGTCCATATCTAAAAAAAAATTTCATAAATTATATCAATTTTGGTCGTAAAACTTTACTGGAATCTTCTAGAAATAATCTTTCAAAAATTCTTCTAAAAATAAGTGTATTAAATATTTCAATGAAGATTAATTGTAGAGATTATTAAAATCAATTTTTGTCTTTTATTTTATTGATTTTAATAACAATAATTGAACTTGTTTAAATTGAAAATTGGTATAAAAGTTTTCCAAGGCTTTCTTAACCCTTTATTTTTCCCCTCCTTCACCTGATGCGTAGAAAATTGTAGAAATTTATCTTTGTTTTTCACTCTGGCGCCTCTTTCATAGTGTTTCCTTCTCTTGTACAGTTCACTGCACGTTAAAGTTCATGAACTGATTTTACCAATAAAGAAATATGTTATAAGTGTGTGTCATTAAGCTATGAGGAACACATAAACAACTTGGCACAAAATCAGTCTCCCACCATCTCCCCTCGCCCATTCTATGGATGAAATTGTGGGCGGTTTTAGTTCAATGAACTGACTGCAAAGTAAATATGAGGGGGGAAAAAAAAAGAGATCTGGTAGGATGTTTGAGTATATGAGAATGGGCTGGCAATCTAAGCATTACATCAACACTTGAAGAAGAATAAATATACATACAACCGCACACACACACACACATACACACAGAGCACAAACTTAATCTCACTGGCAATAATTCTCAATATATTTTTGTTCATTTTCTTTGTGTTTGTGTGTGTGTGTTATTTTTTTTTATATTTGGTTAATCTCTTTGGTAATAATTTTTAATTAACTTGGGGGTCGAACCCGCACATTACATTTTGAGGGTAAAAATTTATGAAGTCTCATTACTTGGCTGTAAACTTTGACTTGACTTTTGTTCACTGTTTGAACTCTCAACTTTACCAAGATAAATATAAAATTTTTCCCTCAATGCCCTTTAATGAGCTAATTGGCATCAAAAATTACACAAAATGGAAAGACTTACTAGAGTATAGAGCATTGAAAATTGAGGAAATTTGAGAAGGCCTTAAAAGAAATATCTAGGCAACTACAGAAACTGTGTCAGTACATAAGAATACAAAAGAATATTTCAATATCTGAACAATAGATTGCCACTGTAAAGTGTGTCTGTGTATGAGAGTGTGTGTGTTTTTTAAGTAAACATTTTCATCTCAAATTCTTTGAGGAAATAAACTTCAAAATGATTGTTACTTATTACCGCACATAAAACGTTTTGCAAACATTTAGAACATTTTGTCTCTGATGTCATATTACAACAAGGAGCAAACCCAAGGAATGAAGAGACGTCCTCACTATGTGAATCGTAAAAAAAGAGAGATAAATAGACAGACAAACAGTGTAAGATGGAGAGCGAAATGCGTAGCCAGAAAAGTGCATAAAAATGTTGTGAATGTCAAACTGTACATGAAGAGACAGGGAGTTAAGTCAGTCAGTCAGTCGGGCGACAGGTAACCAACCAAGAAGGAAAACAAAAACCAAATGGATACAGAATGACAAAAGAAAAAACGGAAAAACGACTTGAGTTAAATTCAGTACATTAAGTAAGGGAGTTGAGATACCCTATAACAAGTAGAGGTATGTGGAATATTATACTAATTATAGAACAATAAATATTCTAATAACATTTAGTATTTGAAGTTAAATGTGATTTCACAACACTTAAAAATTTGTACAAAATATATAAAACATTTGCCTTTTCAATTTGCCAAAATATTCAAATTAAATAATAACACAGATATAATAAATCTTTAAAAATTTTATAATTATGTTAAGTCTGTCCTTATTATTAATGTCAATCTATTAGGAAAGCGTTAATATAACAAATTACAAATTTTTTTGTAGTTTTAAATGAGTCCAAGTCCACTTTAACATCTGCTATCATATGGATTTTACAACAGAACTTTCCTTAAATATATTTTCCCCAGTTATGATATAATTTCAAATTGAATTAATACTGAATTAATTTAAATAATTTTAAATCGGCTTCAAGCTTCTTAATTAAAATAGAAAATTAACCACAAAATAGAAAAAAAAATTCTTAAAAATTATCATTTTGACTCTCTATGAATTTAACACTTTTCCAAAAACCTTCTGAAGTAAAAGTTGTGGCCTAAAATTTGAATTCTATATTAAAAATTTTAAAGGTCCGCTGACATTACTTATAAACAGCGTTGTAAAGCTCTAGAAAAACTAAAGTATTGATTTGTTTGTATACCAAATAAAAAACATGTTAATTAATTTAAAAATTCTTTAAAAATTATATCAAATCTTAGTTCTAGAGTTGTTATTTGGTCATTACTTCCCAAGCTTTAAATTTAAAAAGAGACTTGAAGAATACACGAACATAGCAAAATGTTACTGATGATGTCAGAGATTGCGGATTGTATCTTCTCATTATATGCTTATCCAATTGGTATACCCTTTAAATATGCATATGTATTTGTATGTTTGTATAGAGGGTATTGAAATGACAGCTGCTTTACTTGGTAAGCATAAACTTGCCCATTTTTACGATTGTTCAGATTTATTGGCTTCCTCGTCTTACCCGATTTTATTATTGTAGTCAGTTGATTGTCGGTTGCATTGCATTTGCATATTTTTCGTTATCGCCGTCTTGCGGCTCGTTGATTTTTATGCCAAACTCGAAGGTTAGCCGAAATAGTTTCTCAAGTTTCTTAGTTTTAGTTTTTTATGCGTTTTTTTTTTCTTTTTGTTCTCGGTTTTATTCGCCTGCTCTTTTTTTTTTTTTTTTTGTGTTTTCTGCTTTGAAGTGCAAAGCTGCCAAATGCTAATGACAGTCGCGCGCGAATGGGCCAGCGCGAACCAGAGAGACTGTCAAAGTCAAATGACAAATTGCTTCAGCTCAAGCAGATGGATTTTGGACGATGCCTTTGACAACATGGAGGAGACGTATGAAGTTTGAGGAATGGAGAATGGTGTTTGTATGGGAGTCACAAGTCTAGAGGTGGCACTTTGGGGGCCAGCGTGAGTTGGCATAAATTGTGACAGCATTTTCGTGTGACTGACAGAATGCCACTACTGTTGTTCGCATCAAACTCTCCCACAGATGGCTTAAGAGTGGAGACATTCTCGAATAATTCTCAAATTGATGTTTTTTTTTTTTGTTGTATCAAATGTGAAACTTTTGGCTGTCATATCCGGTCATCTTAAGCTTTCAAAATATGTTAGTACAATTGACTTGTTGACCCACAAAAATGTTTAACTGATTCTTCCTTGAAAACCATTTCCATGTTCTTGACAGTCAATCAAATGCATTTATTTTCATATCCAAAGAGAGATAAAGTGCTCTCAAAAACATATTACCTATATATGTATGATGGATTTGGCAATCCATTTTCGGATTAATTTTGCCTCTTTTCTGTTTAGCTACATTTTTTGTGTATTTCAATTTATCTATATAAATATCCGGACTTACATTTGACTTTTTTATGCACTTTCCACTTCTATATCATTCTTACAGAAGTCGGACTTCATAATTTACTTTACAGATTTTTTACATTTAATGTGTTAAATTTAATTGCTGGATGAACCAAGTGAAGATGAAGAATAATATTCTTAACAAATTTAATGCGGCATTAAAGTTAAGAATTGTTCTTTTTTAAGTATCTGCAGTAAAAGTCTCTTGATATAAGTTATATGCAATTTGAAGCAGTTGATTTTAGTTGGAATTTAGGTTAGTATAGAAAAAAGAAGACTAGAAGCAGGGTTTCCATACTATGAAGACACATTTTCTAGTTTTCAACGTGTTAAATGTTTCTGTAGCGACTGCCTACGCAGGATTAAAGAAGAGATTGATATAGTCTCTCGACACTCATTATAGCAGTTGACATACTTTGAAAAAGTTGTATCACAGAATCAAGAAAACACAGCAAAAAGACAAAAAGTGTCTATGCTCTGGCTATTAATAATTTTGGGGATTTAGGCGACTTTTGTCCATATATTGGAACCTGGACTTCAAGTGTCTCTTTGTTACTGAAATGTCTCAGTTCTAATATATAATTTTGGGTTATCTAACATCTCATAAGGTTCTCATAAAGCAAGCTCTATTAGCTTTTTCACTCCATTTGAGTATAATTCTCAACTAGTTATAGCATTGATGACGTGGTGTGGCAATGCACCTCTTGTGCTGCTATCACATACTTAAGCATTCTGTACTCTAAGCGTGACCTTTAACTGGTTAGCTTATAAGCAATAATATAAATGAAACTTATTCACTTTTTAAGCTAAGTTTTAGCCAAATTCACTTTAATGTTAATCCAGTTTCATATAATGAGTCAAAGTTATTTGCATTTCAGCAAATCTTCGAATTGGTTTACAAATAAAGTCATGATCATGTCAAGATCATATTGAATTATTTAATTTAAGTTTTGTTAATAATTGTTCATTTATATTTTATACTTTAAGATTTTCTATTCAGTATGTGTGTGTGTGCTTTTTGTCGGTTTTCGTTTTTTTTGCTTGCCTATGACCTTGTTTGCTTCCTTTCTTAACCTTTACTCACTTCCGTATCATATCGGAAATTCACAACCCGCATAGTTTGGCATAGTTTGGGACTGACCATTTGTGTGTGTGTGTGGGCATATAAAATAATAAGAATTATGTTGATTAGAGCAAAGCATTTACAGACTTAACACCAACACCATGAGTATTGGTCTATAGAAACCTCTTCAAGCGGCGCTGGGCAAGAAGAGAAACAAAAAAAAAAAAAAATCGAGGAAGAAAAATTAACGTAGAAAATGTTCAGCAGCAATATTCTCCAAAATATTTTGCACATGCCTGGGATAATGGAATGGGTAGTAAAGTGGAATGAGTGGTATGGATAGAGAGATGGGTGGTGTGGAAACAAGAGCATGCTCAGCATTCTTATAATTATAACATGCTCAGCATCCATATCAATATAGCGTAGACCCCGGGCGCAAATTCCATTAGAATGGCAGCAGCCAAAAGGGGGATAGGGAGATAGAGTGAGTGAGCTAGCAAACTAAAGAGAGAGAGAGAGACGACATAGAACCCAGCAGCAGCAGCTCAGCAGCCCAGCGGCACGCAGCACTCAAAGCCCATTTCCTCTGCAAGTTTATTCGATTAACTACAATCAGAGCACGGGAGGAAGGTTAGGTATGGGTGAGATGTAAGAACAAAATTGAAGAGACGTTCAAGGAGAAGGAGACGCATAGATGGTAAGTGAAGGAAATAGTGTAGACTCCGTGTCATTTGGCAAATGAGGCTCTGGCTTGGCAGTGAGGCAAAAGCCATTTACACTTTTCCCTATAATTGTAAATTATGAGAACAAGGAGCAAACAGTTAGCGCAAAAGGAATGGAAGTAACTGTAATAGCAGCAAGAGGTGATAGAGTTAGATGGCGGGTGGGGGTTGCAGCAACAACTATTACTAACTTGCAGCTTCACATGCAAATTTAATTATCTCTCGTATATCTACTCCCCCTCCAAAAAAAAAAGAAAACTAACTATAACTGGAAATTCAATTTGTGTTTTTGCTGTCTCAAATTTCAAATGTTTCAATTTCTATTTAATTTTTTTTTTATTTTCAATCAATGCTTGCTCTTTGTTTAGGCATCTTCTAGCAACGGCCACATCTTTGTCTATATATTCCCCTCTCACTCATCTCTCTCTTTCTACTTCTTTGCCGTCCCAATTAAGGTTAATGACATTGATAAATTGAAAATGGTGGTTATTGAGGTTTGTAGGTTGAGCAAAACTTGATAAAATTCAATTATTTTGCCAACATCGTATATTCCACCTTCCCCTACCGTTGTCCAGTAGCTCCACAGTTCATCTGTTTGAGAGATGGCAAACAATTTCAGTAAAGAAGTGACACATTCTGGTCTGGAGTCTTTCTCCATGTTAGTTCTAAGTCAACTAAGTCCACTCGCTGAAACGAATTGCGTGTTTCTGTTCTGTTTCTTTTTCATCTTTTTTTTTTTTTTTTTGGGCTTGGCCCATTCTAGAACAAGCCAGTTTGCCAGTTGTTGGCCAGGTTAGACAGTTATGGTTAGACTCTATGGTCAGTTTATATGGTCACGTGGGCGTGCTAAATGTGTGCATGGTAATATGGCAGCAGCGACAAGAGCAACATGACCAAGATGAGATTGCATTATACAGGGTTCGATATAAAGAGGAAAAACCATACTCAATTATATAGGGTTCGATTAAAGGAGGCAAAGCTTATAATCTTTTCTTCTTTTGTCTAGGAAAACAAGGTTAAGCTAAACAATGGCAAAAGACAAAACCAGACTAAAAAACTTATTAAAGATAAATTTAAACAGGGTGCTATTCAAGAGACATCTATATTTTAAGAGTCTATAAAGCTGTAGAAACCTAATCCAAGCTAAAATATCTCTTAGAAGACATTCTTAAACAGTTCTAAGTTCTAAATTGATAAGAATTGCTATTTCTTAAAAAAATTACAGGATGTTACATCCGAATTCAAAGCGGATCTGTTTGCAGAATAAACAAAAGTCAACAAATACAGGGTGTGTATAACTACTAAATTAAATTAGCATCTGTCAATGTTATACACAAGCTGGGTGCTCAGTTGAGTCAATTAAACATAACAATATGCACCCTGTACGCATTAATGATAATAAATAATCATTCTACTGATACACTGACCTACAAATTTGGATTTTTAAAGGTGTTTTAGTATGTATATATATAATTTTTAATGTTGAAACGTTACATTAAAGATGTAATGCTAATTGTAAAGCGTTGGTTCGTATCTATTCATGTACAGAGAATATTTTAATTTTCTGTTTACATAATACATTAAAAATGATTCCTTACTTTAAGTAGATATAATTTGATTAGATCTTGAATTATTCCAAAAATTAGACTTCTTTTTAAAGATTGTATATGGAGGAATTGTTCAGTTTCTTTTATTTCTTTGTATAAAATAAGCTTAACTTTGTAATATTTTGCCTCTATCTGTTAACATTTCCTGAATTGTGCGATTTTGCTTTCAGCATGAGCTAATTTTAATTAGGATTCTAATTTTTTTGTTGTTTGATTAAAATTACTTGTTAGATTGTGTTATTGCGTGGGCGTATTTCCAGTTCCTGTTAGATCTATTTATACATTTTTTTCTTATCTCAATGTTTCGAATTTAATTTATAGTAAACAATATTGTTCAGAGAACCCGCTAAGCATATCAAGTTAATTTGTTGCTGATGGTTTTTAAGTGACTACTAGCCCAGAGAGAAGTCTTGATGGTTAGGCAGGGACATGGGGCAGAGAGGTGTCTGTATACAGCGACTTAAGCCGGTTCAGAGGGGATTGTTAGTGGGAAGGGAAAGAGGGTTACAGGGTGACTGTGAAAGAGAAAAGGGGGAGAGAGAGATAAATCAAATGCAAAGTTTACTTGTTGACTTTGCGGGCAGACTGAGGCAGCTTAAATGCCAAATGTATACACTTACTACAAAGTGAGGTAGGGGATAAGAAGGAGGGACTAAGCAACTTGCCGGAGCAATGCTATGAGATGAATTGGGGTTGGGTTTGGATATGGGATTGGGATTGGGGTACGGTTTGTGGTTTTTTCGGACTATTTTAAGATTTCGACGACAACAACAAAAACTCCACATTACTTTTCTCTTCTCTCCTCTTGTCTTTGCTCAGCACAGCTCCTCTTTTCTTCACTGTAATCTTTTATCTTTTTCAAGTCTTCTGGCAAGTTTTTTGGCAGCTTAAGAATAACTTCGGTTTCGGGGAAAGGCTTAACAAAAGTTTCGCCTTTTTTGAAGAAATTGTGATGCTTAAGAGAGGGATTACTTTAGATGTAATTAGCAGCCATCAGCTGCTTACTAAGAAGGGAAATTGATAGCTTGGCAGCTTAAACAAAAATTGGTAATTAGTTGAAAGGGCTAAAAATTCACTCTTCCAATAGAAAGTTGAAAATTTGAAAAATGCTTCACATTTATCAAATAAATTGCTAATAAACTTAATAAACAAAAGAAAAGATTATAAATTGTGTCAAATTATTTTTTTTTGGGTGTGAAAAACAAAATGATGATTGACACTCGCAAGTTTTTAATAAAGCTTAAAATGTTCTCACTAAAGGAAAAGGATCATCACTTTAATTTAATAGAATTAGTTTATAAATAGAAACAATTGTAAAAGATGGAATTAGAAAAAGTTTCATTGTTTTTTATTGAATTTCAAATATATTGTTTATTTTGCTCTTTCTGTTATTAGTATTTTGTTAGATGTCTTTATTTTGCAGTGTTCTTAAGTAGTTTTGACTAATTTTTTTCATAGGAATTCAGCACACAGGGTGAGGCATACGAACTTTTTATATAGAACTGATAAGTATTTTGATTGTCAATGATGAATCTTCTACGTAAAGGAGTTTTGGTTCTTTTCTGACTAAATTTTAGATCTTAGTTATTTATATAATAAGGACGCAATGAAAAATCATATATAACAAGGGTCACACTATTTTATATCTTAGTGGCAACTCTAGAAGAGAGAAAGGTCGGGTTGCCGTTGCCATTTACCTAAGTTGATTCGATCCACTTGTCAGAAGTCATCAGTCTCAGCGCTCATTTCTTAAATCACCCTACATTTCTATAATATAATTTCAATATCATATAAATATCCATATTTACCCCATGTAATATATACACAACATTATATTTTTTGACCTTTTCAATACATATATAAAACATATGGCCAAATTCGTGTTTCTTAGTATACTACTTAATGTAAAGTATTACTACCAAATTGTGGATAAGTAACTCACCATATTCCGTTGACATTGCGCACATGGGCTGATGATGTGCATGCGGATGATGCGGATGTTGCGGACAAATGCCCTCATGTGGATGCGGTGCTATATAATATTCGGGTGGATAAAATTCACCCGGATATTGTATATAAAGTGGTCCCGGTGGCAGTTGAGCTGCAGTTGGTGGAGGAACTGTTGGTGGTCCTATACCATTGGTGCCATTGCTAGAGCTATTACCCTGACTACCGCCACTACCGCTGGAGACACTGCTCACACTGCTGGATGATGAACCGCCACCGCCATTGGGTGAGATTCCTCCATGACCGTGGCCATGGCCATGCCCGTTTTCGTGTGGTGCATGCTGTTGATTTGGCGGTGGTTGTGGCAGAGGTGCCGCTGCATGATGATGGAGGGCATGTGGTGGCGGTTGCTGTGGCGGCAACATATGATGATGGTGTTGCAAGGCCGCTAATAAGGTCAATTGCTGTTGCGGATGATGCAATGCACAGACAGGCGGCACAATCTGAGCACCCTGTGGCGGGGTTGCAGTTTGTTGCAGCAACGGTGGTGAGGCGGGCAACGAACAATTCGAAGATCCACCATCGGAAGGAGAATGTTGCTGTTGTTGTTGCTGCTGCTGATGCTGGTGTTGGTGTGGTGGCAAATGTTGTTGGTGCTGATGTTGGTGGTGTGGCTGTGGCTGCTGTTGTTGTTGCTGCTGCTGCTGTTGTTGTTGTTGTTGTTGCGGAACTGGAGCAACTGCAGCCATATTGCAGGCTGGCGATGTTGAGCTACTATTTAAACTCGTTGTCGAGGATGTGGTTGATGAGCAGCTGCCACCACCCGCATTGCTATTGTTGTTGTTGCTACTGGCACTACTGCTGTTATTGCTATTGTTACTGTTGCTGTTGCTGCTGTTACTGGTGCTTATGTTGTTGTTGCTATTTTGTTGCTCGGCAACATTCAATCGCACCATGATTTCCTTCTGGAATTTCGTATAAATTGCTTATGCGGCTTAACTAATTTGTTATCAACATTATTGCTGCAACTTTGTTGCCAGCTTCAAAAAACTTTTATGGTTTTGTTTTTTTTTTGCTTGTTTATCTGTAAAAAAATTTGTTTACCCAATATTAATAAATGTGTGGATGAAGAAGGGATAGCGGCAATTGCCACTTCCACTTGGTCCCAACGTTTGCGTTTGCGTTTGCCTAGAGATAAGCGAGAATGTGTTCCGCCTTTATTTTTTTTTGTTTTTCCTTTGCTAAATGACTCGGCCCTTGTCAAGGTTATCAACACAATGTCTGTTTGTATATAGTAGGATTTAATTAGAGAGAATCGGCCTATATAGACCTCAAGTAGGTCAATTTTGTAGTACCATAAAATACCAAGATTGCCTTATCTATATAAAAAAGAAAAATAATGAAAAAAAATCTTCTTACGTTTTGCGCTTTCATATGACAAAAGTGAAAGCAAACAAATCTAGAGAAAATTGCAAAGGGAGAATTAAAAAAACCTTAATATTTAAGTTCTTCAAGATCTTAATAAATACTTAAAGCTGAATATTATGAATTTTTGCTAACCATGGAATATTTTTCTTAAGAACATATCAGAATATTGAAATCAGAGAATCTTAGATAAATATCTAAATAACTTTTAAGATTTACAATCTTTTAATATATATTCCATTTTATTCGCATGGAATCCATTTTAAATACATATATATAGTAATAATATCAATTTTCAATAATATACGAGTCATAAGGATTGTCGTCAAATAAATAAAAACAAGTCTGAATTCCACTTTTAACAAAATTTGTTTAGTTTCGTTAATGAAAACCGACTTTTATTTTCAAACGGAGTAGCATTACTTGAAATATGACTAACAAAGAATTTAGAATTCATGGAATCGTTTTATCTATCTACATATATCCAATATATACAATGTGTGAAAATATTTATAAATAAGAAAAAATTCTGTTCTCAACTTTCAAAGACAAACAATATTAACAGACTAAATAATTCTTAGTATTTTATGAATTATGTCAGTTCCTTAATTTGTCAAATGTTTTCAAAAACCTCCAAAAAAAAAAAAAAAAAAAACCGTTGTATCTACATTTCCATTTTGATTAACTTTGATCTCGGACTGTTGTTTATGGAACTTTTGTCGACCACCCGAGGAGAGAATTTAATGTAAATGTTAAACACATGTTGCATATGCAGCATATATGTATGTATGTACATATATTAGACTAAATATTTGTTTTTAGTAAAAATCTCTGGCTAAGTCATCTCAATGTTGTATGCGTCGCAAAGACTTCCGTTCTAAATTTCCAGCAAATAAAAAATATGTGGCAAAACAAAATTGTGCCAACTAAATTTAGAGAGAATCCATAAATCACATGGAAAATTATCACTAAATGTTGACACAGGCATCAACAATGTCTGAGCATAGTTGTTGCTGTTGTTCCTAATGTTGTTGTTATTGTTGTTGTTGATCAGGCCCCAAACAATTGCAAATTGTTGGCATAGCAAGCAGAAAATGGCGCATTGTGTCAATTTGACAAATAATTGAAATATTTACACAGAAAGCACATAGCGAAAGAGACAGAATAGTGAAAACAAAATAGAGAGCATGAGCGAGAGAGAGAGAGAGAGGGTGATATAGATAGGAAAGGGGCGTCTGGTGCCACCCACATGCAGTCACAGATAACGGCGATGACAGCAGTAACAGCAGCAGCAGCAGCAGCAACAACAGCAACACTTAAATGAAACCCCGCAAATAGCAAACAGTAAAGCAAAAGCAAACTCAACAACAAAAAAAGTACAAATAAAAATATAAAAAAAGAAAAAAAAGAAGGGAACGCAACAATACAAAACACAAAATTAAAACGTAAAAGTGTCTTAATCGTTCGATTTGGTATTCCCCGTCATTAGCTTTACTGTTGTTATTGTCGCTGTTGTCTCCATTTGTATATATACACCCTGTGCTTCTACTACTACTACTTCTACCTGCAATGCCTGTGGGCAGTGTTGGGGGATCGGTTTCGGGTTTGAGACTTGGTTTGCTATCTCTGTCTAACTGTTTCTCTGTCTGTCTGTCTGTCATGACGAAATTTGATGCCTGCGCTTTGTTGTTGTTATTCCTTCTGCAGTTGTTGTTGGGTGTTTTCATTTAGCTGTTAATGCAGCTTTACTTTAATGGGTTTCTTTTTTTGGCCCTTTCGTGCATTTTACCCGTCTGTCCGCAATTTATCGCACCTTCGACACACACACACACACACACAAACACAGTTACAAATACAGAGAAACTGCAGAGAAATGCGCTGACTGGTCAAGCATTTTGACAAAGGTGTTGGTTAGTTGCATATCAACCAACAACTTGCAAGTCAGTCAGTCAGAAACGAGAGATAGTAAAAGAGACGGAAACAGTGTGAGAGGGTATGAGTTCATTGAACTAACATAAAAAGAAAAAGCATGAACTTTCATTTTTGGGGTACATTGACTGCAAAAGGAATGCAAAAAATATTCAATACAAAAAAAAACAATAATAATAACAAATCGTTAAACTGATCATATTCTTTTGCTTATGAATTCACATAAAATGCCTACAGTAAACTCGCGCTATAAAGTTCTTAAAGAATTTACATTTATTAAATATAAACGAATAAATTCGAATTCGAATACAGAATATCAGTTTAAGAAAAATTTAAAAAAAAAAATAAAAAAATGAGAGCTTTATATTTTAAAAAGTAAATATTTCTAAAATCTTATAACAAATATTCTGTTTACTTTTAAAAAAACTTCTTTAACATATCCGAAATATAGAAAATATCATTAGAGTAAAGAAATTTTCATTATTTTCTTAGGAGTTTTAGATTTGCAATTCAAAAACTTGACAAATAATGAATTAATAATGTATTATCTATGATGTTTTTATTGTGTATTGAAGATTTTCAAAATTTGGAACATGACAAATTTATAGTTAACCTTTCGTATACTTCTATATTGAAATTCTTGAAATAGGAAATAAGTTTCAGCTTTCTTATTCTATATATTAAATGACTATAAAATAAAGTTTTTATATAACAATATTACTTTTCCGGTCCTCTGCCAGTTCATTATAGAGAAGTTCTACTGTATTTCATACACAGATAGCAATGTTTTGTTAAGCAAATGATAGTTTTTTTGTTTTACTTAGTAAATTTAACACTCAAATGCCCTAAGTTAATATACTTGACTATTTAACTTATTTTCATGATTTACAAAAGCACAAAGAATAATTATCTACAACCATACAGAATAATGCAAAGAGACGTATTTCTTTAAACTCCAAGAGATTAACAATTTAAAGCAGAACTTACTACAAAATTAAGTCTTTAGCTTAGATTTACTATAGACAAGTTCTGCATACCAAGTTCAATTAATTGTCCAAGTGTATCACAGATATTATACAATATTTTCTTTACAAGCCATTGATTTTAATGGCCAAAAGATTTAGATATTTAACTTTGATTTAAATACTGATGGGGGCAATAAAGAACCAAAATATTTGCAACTGAACACTTTTGAATTTTGCTGACACTTTGGATTTGTGCTTTAAGAGACAAATCTCCTTGGCCTGGCTCTATGGCAAAGAGAATGGCCTCATCAACACGCTCAACGTGTCGCAAATGCGTTGCCGTTGAGTGGCCCGACACGCCTTCAAACTCCACCCATTTTTTTACACCCACCATCATCCATACCATTTCATTTCATTTTATGCCATTCGTATCATGTCCTATCCTATCCTATTCTGTCCTATCCTATGCTATCCTGTCCTGTCCTATACTGTCCCGGTCTAGACACTTTTGACACAAATGCGGCAGTGTCCCCAAGAAAGTCTACAAATGTCTTCTACTCTCTTCATCTGTCTGCCATTAAATAGAGAGAAGAAAAACAACAACAACAGCACACACATACACAAAATGAAGGCAATTCCAAAGCTGCGTAGATATCCGACAGTGTTGCAGCTAGAGAACTTGGTAGCAGTCAACATGTATATGAGGTGCGTGTAGTCATTGTCTGGGAATGGTTGTTGTTGTTGCTGTTGGTGCTGCTGCTGTTGTTGCTGTGGGAGCCACACACTTGAGACAGCCATGAGAGGAGCATATTGAGACAGGTGACAACAGTTGCACTTATTCGCCTTCTTGTTATGACTAAAGTTCTTAAGACTTGTTGTTGTTGTAGCTGCTGTTGCTGATGTTGTTGTTGCTGTTGTCATTATTATTATTGTTGTTGTTGTTGCAGCAGACGCACTAAATCAATTAGAATACAAAATGCGATATAATGTTGACTTAAGCATATGCAAGTTACACAAAGTTCTTATGCAAACTTTAGTTAAAAAAAAAAAATACACTTTAGAAACCATTAAGATTAGCTTTGGCTTTGTTTCTCAAGAGTCTAACAGTTATCCCTGACATACTATATAAATATATACTATATATGTATGTATATATATGCTATAATTGCACAATCATCAAGTGCCATAAAATGACATAAGTTTGTAATTCAGTTTTATAATTAATAACTTGATTCTTCATATAGATACATAGCTCAGCAAAAAAAAAAATGTATATATAATTAATTTCTAGAAAACATAAATTTAAATTACTAGATAAAATATATAAAAAAAAACCTCTTAAGTAGCTTTAAGGGAGAAATCAGCAATAATTAATAATATCTTGATTTATAAAGTAAAGATTTTAAATCAAACATAATTAGAGATTTGGTTTCACAAATATTATAAATTAAATATTGAAACCATATTAAAGTTCTATAGAAACCTGTTACGAAGGATTTGAAACGTTTATTAACAAAGTTATCAATGAGGAATTTGACGTCATCTCTTAGAATTAATGGATCACTCAAACTTAACTTTTCCATCTGAGCATCCATCTAGAATCTATATAGCAATAGCACTGCGATGAGAAGACTGAACGGGATTCATTCCTTAGATCTACCCTTCTAAAAATAATATAGGACTATATGAATTCCTTCTTTACTAGGCTTTAAATATTGTTCTGAATAATTGGCCAAGGCATAGACATAAAATTTTAAGATTATCCCTGGGACAAAAAAATTGGAGTAAAATAACATTACTTTGATCTATTAATGTTTTCTGTTTCATGTGAAATAAGTTTATATGTAATTAGTATGGATATAGTGAAGCTAAAACGCAAAGGATCAACAAATTTGTACCGACTTTGATTAAGACAATGAAATTTAGAACAGTTACAATTTTTTATATCTATTCAAAAATTATATAATTCAAATTTTCTTATATGGATTGTAGTTTTTTTTTTTTGAACTCATTGAAACCTTTATATAAATGTCAAGAAATAAACTTGATAATTTTATTTTATGTTAACAAATTGAAGATTCTTTTCGAACATTTCAAACTATTTTTTAAATATTTTTTCAAAAATTTTACAATATTTTACATTTTAAAATAATAATATTCCATTTGTTATTGTTTATGGTCGAAACCCAAACCAATATCTCACTCCTTTAAAAAAACAAAAAATAGGCAAAAAAAAAGGTTCCATTTTGTTGCTCCTTTGTAAATATTTTGTTGACTTGACTTACTTGACTTACTTTGTGTGCAATGCCGCAAATACACAAACCAAAAACAAAATAAAAAAAAGAAACAAAATAAAATGCCAACTACAAAACATCAAGAGAGCAGAGGCAATTTTTCTAACGGTAATTTCTAACATTTACCTAGTTACCGTTAATAGACAAGTTGGCCAAGTTGGCCGAGACTGCAATAGCAGCAGCAGCGGCAGCGGCAGCGTCAGCAGCAACAACGCGAAACGGCCAAGACATGAAAAAATGCCTAGGCCAAAGAGTGGCAAAAATGTTCAATGAAGAAGGGGTGAAGAGAGAGAGGGAGAAAGAGAGGGAGAGAGAGAGGTTGGTGGAGAGTTTAGGAGTTCCAAGTGTTGGTTTGAGAAGAAGAAATGAGGCAGGGGAAAAAGGGGAGGGACTGTAGTGCGCTTTCTTTACTTCGCTTTGCGCTCGAATGCGTCTAAAGTCTGGTCTGGAAATTGCTGGCAAGGCTGACTCTATGAAAGAGTATAACTGCAAGAGAAACAGTAAGACAGAGAGAGAGAGAGAGAGAGAGAGAGATGGCAATGTCTCAGGTGCGTTTTTGTCATGCCACACATTTCTCTGTGCCCATTTCTTGATGCCACTTCAACTCCTTTCTCTTACCTCTCCCTCTAATGTTGCTGCTGTTGCTGATGATGATGATGCCCCCCATTTTCAATGACTGGTTATTGGGTGGTTCCGTTTCTGGTTCAAAAGTTTTGTTAATAAATTGTGGCAACATGTTGTTGTTGTTATTATTATTATTGTTGGCAAACCAAGTTAATTGCATAAGCAACATATGCCGAAAAAAAAGCCACATGCCTCAATAATTTCCTCATGACTTTTTTCCACAACAAAAATGTGTGTGTGTGTGTGTTTGTTTGTTTTTTTTTCCATATGCACAAAACTTGCAACCTGTTGCGTCCACAAACCACTTTGCCACTGGCGCGACAGCTTCTTCGCTGCTTAATTACTACTGTGGTTGCCACACACACACACACACATACAACCCAATCTAGTCGTATGTTAATGATTTGGGTTTTTGGTATTTCTGGTTATTGTTTGCCACTCTTTTCCTTTTTGTTTTTCCTCGTGTTTTCCAAGCTTGCATAAGGCCCCAGCAAATGGAAACAATGCAATCGAAAATGTTGACTGCGACTAGCTAATTACTACCAAAGAGATTGCATAAAATGAGAAAACGAATACACACACATACATACATATATATATATATATATATATAGATTTATATTGTAGCCAAGTTTTAGATAACATAACAAATAATTATACTTCAGTTGCCATTATGCGGGTGACAGCCAAATAATTGTTAACTTGTTTCATGAGAGAGTAAACGAATATGTAAGATCTTTCTCTCAAGAATCAAGGATAGTTAAGAGGGTAATCAGACAAGGATTGAAAACTATATAAATATATCTTTTTTTTGTAAACTTTTTGGGATTGAAATTTGTATATATGAATTTCTTTGAATTGATAATTATATTTATATATATTTTCTTTGCAAGCTTTTTAGAATTGAAAACTGTTTATATATTTTCGTTGCCATCTTTTTTGGATTGAAAATTTATATATATATATTTTCTTTGCAAACTAAGGTTTAAGGTTTATGAAATATATATATATATTTTCTTGGAACTCTTCTTAGGAAAATTATATACATATATATTTTGTTTGTTATCTTTTTCGGTTTAAGAATTGTATCTATTTATTTTCTTGGCAATCTTCTAAGGAATTGAAATTATATATAAATATTTTCGTTGGATTCTTCTTTGGACTAAAAATTAAATATCTTGCAATCTTCGTAGATTTAAAAACGCGTATCTAAATTTTCCTTGCAATCTTCTTACGTTTAATAATTTTATATATTTTTTTTAAACTCTTCTTAGATGTATGGCCAATAAAATCAGTTTTGGGAAACATTTCTTTTTATTCTATAAATAATTTGGATTTGTTATATTCAAGAAGGAATTAAGACTGCATTTAGTACAACAACATTTGGTAATAAATATAAATTTAATAATTACATAGATACTTGCATTATCGATAGTTTAATTAGATTCATTTTAATCCACATTCCTTATATATCCCTTAATATACCTTATATATCCCTTATACATCTCCTATATATCCCTTTCACACCTCTTTTAGATATCTCTTCTTATAGTGTGAGCAAATCATCGAGTTGGTATTTAAAATCTCATTTCCCTTTAATTAAAGATTACTTACTTAAATACCATTTCGAACAATTAAGATTAGTTTGCATAATAACATAATTTCTATTTATTTATCGTCTTCAATTAAGTGCTTCAACTGTTTCTACCATAATAATAAGCTGATTAGGATTTGTGAGTGCATTTGCTTCCATTTCATTCCGTGGCAATTCTCTGTCATATTTATTCCTTTCATTTACCTATTTATGGCAATTTCAATTTCAATGCGAAGCTTTCTAGGGATAACTGTGGTATGGATAACACTAATTAAAACATTGTGTGACTACAATTCAATGACTCTGCCAGTCAATGATTAATACCTTACTGTCTACTATATGTTTTACACTTACACATTACACGCCCAGTTTTTCATGGCATGGAGGGAGTGTGGGGGGGTACAAAAACCATCGTGCCGCATAATCACATGCAAACTAATACCAAAAATCACATGACAGTGAGGGGAAGGACTATGAATGAATGGGATCGCGTTATTGCCACGCACACATGCATTTTGCGGTTTTTGTTTTCAATTCAAAAGGCGTTATGCCCCCAGTTATGCCCCCAACCCTAGTGGGCGTGACAGTAGTGTTAGTAATAGTGAAAACCGCATAAATGACTAAATGAATGCCCTTGATATCTCTATACAGAGACAGTGCACAAATATGCGGGTTTATATATGTATGGGCGTGGCACTGCATTATGACAATGGGCCAGGCGCGCAAAATATATTTTACAATCATTTTGCAGAACTATGCGGGTAACATACTGAGAGAAATATAAAGGAGAGGCGCAGTAGAGAAGGAAATGATGGAGGGGGAGGTGGGGTAAAATCAAAAAGAAGGAGTGGCATGTTAGTTGACTGAATGCAATTTTTCTTCTTTTTTTTGTTTTCTACATTAATAAAAATCAATTTGTAGTCAAAATGTACTATAAAGTGACGGCCAACACGTTTTGGTTAGTTGATAATAACCAAAATGGAGGAGAATATACATATATGTATATATAGATACATTTTATGGCCATAAAAGTCAAAGATTGCACTGTAACAGTTACTATTACAGTTGCAAGAACAACTGTACAATTTGGTAAAATAAATTATTAGAATTTATTGAAGTTTGGCGACAGAACCGACAACGAGGCAAAAGCCAAGGCCATAAACTCTAAAATGTAATTTAATTGTTGTCGACAGTAAAAACTTATCTCATAAATGCAGCAATCATGCCACACACACACAGACACAGACACACATAGGAATCATAAAGAGGAAGAAGATGAGTGATATAGAGAGGAGCAAAGAGAGAGAGAGAGAGAGGTAGATAGACAGACAGTTGCACATTCACTTTGCGTATTATGACTAGGGCGTACCATTACATTTTTACTCCCTTTAGTTTTTCTTTTTCTTTTATTTTTTTTTGGTTTTATTTTTTTATTTTTGTTAATTACATTCTTTTATAAATTTTCCACCACAGGCGCCACTAATTGGTAGAAATTTTCATTTGTTCAAGTGAAAAATTCCAAACCAACCAAAAAACAAAAAAAAAAAGGAGAAAAATATGTAGAAGTAAAATTTATTGTGGGCAAGCATTGAGGCATGTAATTAGCAAGCATGTGAACAAAAAAAAAAAAATTATTATTAAAACTGAATTAAAAAAAAAAAAAACATAAAAAAGAAAAAAAAAATTGTGCGGAAAGCATGAACAAATTATTGCAGAGAAATTTTATAATATATCATATTAAGACAATTAATCAAAAAAATAAAACAAAAGAAAAAAAAAACCAAACTATAGCCATGACGAAGTTCATACAACACCAAACAGCAACTTAATCAATCTTCTATTTGATATATATATATATATAAATATATACTATATATCATTTAAAAAGTTATCTGTTGAAATTATTGGTAACTATTTACGTAAATGTTTGACAATAAAAAGCAAATGATTAATACTAATTATTAATAGATTTTATATGTAGCTAATTTGTTAACACTTGATAACATTTAATTAAAAATATAATCAGTTTTTGTCTAAAAATTAATTATATTTTTTACTAAAAAGTTTAAACAATAATAAACACTGGGAACTACAACTTAAGCATTTTTTTTGCACTTAAACATTTTTTTTTAAACCTTTAAATACTTTTAAACAGAATCAAGACTTTAGAAGACCTATAATAGTGCCCCTCCCACTGTACTTGGTGCCTCAAATTTGCTCTGCCTCTTTAATTAAATTGCATATATAATTTTTATAATTTAACAGATATATCATATATAAAAATCAATACATATCAATGCAAAATAATTCTTAACAATTAATTTTGAAATTTTGTAGTTCACGAACTTTGTTCTTTGACAACATTTGAAAAAAGGATATTTTTTCATTAATTAAACAAAATTTAACAAATGTTTTGGTTTAAAAAACAAAAGAAATACAAAAAAAAACTTTAAATCTGTACTAAAAGCAGTCCAAAAATAATCCCTTTTATGAACCAGGAGCCAATTTTACGAAATTTCGTTTAAATCCTTTCATATGAATAACTTGAGAAAAAACAGAACTCCATGGTATATATATATGAATCTGTTTGTATGTATTCATAGATAAAGAAACCCTCTCGATTTTAGATAGATATATAAACTTAAGAAAGGATATACTCAATATAAGTAGAACTATAGAATAACTGCTTTGGATTGCGTCCAATGCTTATAATCAGCTGTTCGAAAGCATCTTACCAAGGGGTTTATCAGCTGATAATTCGATTGTTATTTAAGATCAGCTGTAGTTTAAATGATTTTTAAGAGATTTATTTTTAAAAATCTGTTTCATTATTAGGATATAAAAAGCAATTTTAGTTAATTACATTAGTTAAACCACCGAAAGTAACGTAAATAGGTAATATTGGTTTAATGGGTATAATCTCATTATAATATCTCAATAATTTAGATTGGATCCAATCTTAATATACAAAAAACTTTAACAATTTTCACACAAAATTTAAATATTTTGAGACCAAGTTATTGCTTGTAAAACCTTTCTACTAAATTAAAAAAGTGTTTTTTGCTTTAGGTTTTGGAAAATCCTTACAAGCCACATATTATTTCATTTCATTTGATTTAAACTAAAACTTACAAAGCATCCCTCGTCATCATTTGACAACTAACTGCAATTTGTGTAACTAATTAGATGAATAAATAAATGAATTCAATAAACAACCATAAATACAAAAGCCTTGCATGAAATGTTACCAAAAAAAAAAAAAGAGGCAAAATATGCTTTTTCAATGCATTTTCAAAATTGTTTTGCAAAAAATTGTTGTTTTTCATGCGCTGCTCACAATTTCAATCTCTGGCCAATTAACAATGTGGCAGCAACAGCGAATGCCATTCAACATTTCTCTAATGCCATAGAAACGCCTTGGGGCATGCAGCATAGAGTTGATGTTGCTATAGTCAACATATCAGAAATTGTTGCTATACAAATGTATATATATATATATGTGTGTGTGTGTGCATATGGCAAACGACAATTGATGCATAAAATTCGAAAAAGTAAAAAAACAAATAAAAGCCAAAAGAAAAAACAACTAAAAACTAGAAAATATTTATGAGGCACACGAAATATTTTGTTGATTTTTTCGAGCAATATTTTGAGAAAAAAGAAAAAAAAAACAATATACCTAGATTCAGGCTGTATGCTCTACCCCACCCACCCCTTTTAATCGAATTTTGCCACGTTTGTTCTTTGGGTCCAGTACTAGTATGAGTTTATAAAGTTATGTATTTTGTGTTAGTTTGTGTGTGAAATTCTGTTCATGGGTGAAAATTGCTTTTGAAATATATATGTAGGTATATAGAAAAAAAAAATAAAATAAACTCAGAACTCTAACTTGCTGTTTACTACCAACGCCAACAAATGTTGTGTACCGTTTGTAGGTTCGTTTTGTTTCAGCCAACTCTTACTAGCAATTTCTCCAACCCCTCCCCCTCCCTGACCTCTTCTCATATAGACTGGCCAACATAAACGTGGCCCACATCCCCTGTATACTATAATTGGAAACTTTGCACCATTGCCGAGAGGTTTTTCCCAATTATACAGAAACCCGCTTAGTTTTCTTCTTTTTCTTTTTTTTTTTTTTTTTTTGTTTACTTAGTTTATGCAGTTTTTGCCTGTGTTAGTTTTTAACTTTTTTTATACGTTTTTGTTTTTGTTTGTTTCAATAATGTCATAACGCCTTTTTGGCATTAATTTTTAATGGAATAACGTGTATATATATTTATATATATATAGTGAAATCTACAATTTTATTTTAGAAAACAGTTGGTAATTAAAATAAATGACCTTTGCCATGAAGAGAGGCAAACTAAAGTTAAAGTTTAAAGTTTGTTTTTTAGTTATGTCAAAAGTTGAAAGGATTGAAAAGAAATATTTTAGAAAAACTTGGACTCTTCAATATTTTAAGAGTAGTTACTCGAGAGTTAAGTACTGTTATTTTATTTAAATTATTTATAATTATTTGATATCTTTAACAAATCACAAGAAATTTTACCTATGACTGATTCAACCATAGTAAAAAATAGTGGATGGAATAACAAATAAACAAAGGTATAAAAAACCAGGACAAAGGTATCAAATATTTACATAAATGATGTAAGCCAATTCTGAATTAGTTAAGAACATTTATTAAAAAGTTGTTAGATTTCGTTAAATACTTTTATACTCGTTTGAAACTGTCAGAAAATTAGATAAAGTTTAGTTGGTTTAATTTTGAGTCATAGGTTTTTTAGATTTTTCAAGCTTAGAAAACTTTAAAAACAAAAATCCTGTCCAAACCTTTTTACAAACCCTTACGAAACATTTTGGAAACTTTTAAAATATATTTTAATAATTTTGATCTTTTTAAAATTTATATAAAGAAAAATAAGATAATTGTGTTTTTTATAATTTTTAAATATAAAATAAATATATTTTAATAATTTTTTAAAACAAGAAAAATATATTTTTATAACTTTTTTTCTTATTTTGAGAAATAGTTTTATTAAAGCTTTGGAAAAGCTTATAAAATAATATTTATAAAATATTTGAAAACTAATGCTTTTAAAATTTATTAAAATTAAAAAAGATATTTAAAAATATTTTGGTGCCTAATTAAAATTTTTAATTCTTTTTTTCTTAAAATGCTACAAGAACAACTCATCTTTTTAATATATTTAAAATTTATTATTTAGCTGAAGATACTGAATAAAATATAATTTTTATAAATATTAAAAAGACAAGCTCTTCTTAGACCTTATTTAAAAAAAAAAAAGAAATAAATCAAGTATAATTTTATTAATTTAAATTGTATATAAAAATTATAAATAAATCTATAAAATATTCCCTAAGAAATTTTATGTTCCACTATAAGTTAGAATTAAGTTCCTAACATTTTTCAATTTATTGACTTTGACTAACTTTATAATAAGTATATATCTATATATCTATTATATTGGTCAAGTTTCTCTTGTCTGTGGCTCTCATAATGTTAAACACTTTTGTTGTAATGGGCGTTAAAGTCACACACACACAGACACATAATTACCATATGATTAGATGTCATTGTAAGCAATTCTTTATATGGGCCTTTTTCATTTTTTTTTTCTTCTGTGGCTTTGATTGTTAAATCGCGACACGCACTATATATAAAAGCCACATTACCAGTGCGTGATTTCAATATGAAGTATATAGAAAGCCTTCCATCATGACCACAAAATGGCAACACAAGACATGCGAAAACTCATACTTTTACTCTTTTCTTTCCATTTTCTTTTTATTTTCCTTTTTTTTTTATATATGGGAAAAGTCATAAATTTTCTTTGGACTATGGTCGAGCCGTTTTGCTTCGTTTTCCCTTTTGGCTAAATATTTTTATTATAATTTGTCATATTTTGTCATTTAGCATTATAGTTTTTTTTTTCTGCTTTTTTTTGTTTACAATATAAGAAGATGGGGAAGAAGAAGTGAAGAATAGAGTTGACATGGACCAACAAATTGTAACTAACTCGAGAATTTTTCGCATAGATCTCATTTGTTTTGGGCCATACTTAATGTCGGCGCCATGTGTGTAAATGTTTGTATGTGTGTGTGAGTGTGAGTGTGTTTGAGCCGCTTGACAACAGTGGAAAAAGAAACGGAAATGCTGCTGCCTGTTTGCCTGCCTTTCTGCCTAACGCACTACCAAAAACCAAAACTCAAACCAAACAAAAAAAAACAGAATATCCAAAACCTAAGCAAATCAAAAATGAGCAGAAAAGAAAAGAAATCTCAAACAATGAGCCTGGGCCAAGTCCATGCCAGAACGGACATGCCAACTACAACGACAACAACAACAACAATAATAAGAATTTCAGTGGCTGATGCCAAGAAAAAAATTATATAGAGCCAGCTTTAGCATCAGCAGCAGCATCAGCATCAGCACCACCATCAACCACCAACCACCAAAAGCAACATCAGCAACGGAAGAGACTTGACAACATACGCAACATGGGCGAAAAATGAGTGGCGACGACGACGACGACGACGACAACGGCAAAGACGAAGACAACGACGGCGCACATGTCGTATGAGTGACGAAACGAGGCAAAATGGGTAAACTCCATTGCGATGTTAGGGAATGTAGCTTCATATAGCGACAGCCAGAGGCGTACACACAGATTTGATAGTTTTTATCGATTTAAGTAGATTTTTGGCCTCACCAAGCATACACATACACACAGACACACACAGATACACTGTAGTTGAACTGAAACTAAGAGAACACACATACAAACATATACCACATTTATATATATACATATATTTATATATATATATCGCATAGATAGATGCTATATAGACAGCATTTGCTTTTTGGCAAACGCCGCGGCCCCAAACAAATAAACATAAAACAAGCAACGAGAATTGGTTAAACTGCTGCGGTCAATGCCGAAACTATGCAAATACCCTTTAGTTTTCCTATCATCTTTTCAATGGGTATTGAAAAATTTTACAAATTCTGTTCTTGTATATTGTTTTACAAAATTTATTTATTTTATATAGTTAAATTAAAAAAAAAAATAATTAGTTTCATGCATTTTTTTAAGTTAACTATTTGGACAAAAAATTCTTTTATTTATGTTTGAGCTTTTAGTATTATTTGTAGTTTTAAAATATTCCAAATAATAATATTTGTAATTTAAAAATATTCCAAATAATACGATGCAGTTAGTCCGCCATTTCAGAAAACAATTTTTAAATACTCGTCTAGTATTTTCTAATATAAATCACATCACAAAATATTTTTGAAAATATTGTTTTATATAATAAAATATTTATTTGAAATTTTTAAAATGTTGTTCTATATTGTAAAATGTTATAAAATATATTTTAAAATTTTTAAAAATTTTATTTAATATTATAAAAAATTGTAAAAATGATTTAAAAAAATTTTTTAAATATAGTTTCGAAATTTATCTAGTATTATATGCCAATTTATTATGTTATAATCATTTAAAAAAAAATTTTTCATAAAAGATTCTTAGGTTAAACTATTTGCATTTAAATTCTATTTATTTTCTTGATTAAATTAAAGAATAAAATATTTTTACTTAATTATTATATTAATGAAATATATTATTATTAATATTTTTGATTTTATTTACTAGTTTAAATGAGAATTTAAAAAGTTTTTTAATGGAAATCAATTGAGCAGTTGGCAGTTTAGATAACAAAATATAAATTAAAAATTGTTTCTACTCATTCATAATGAAATATTTTATAAATATGTTTCAAAACAGGGTAAAGGGTATTTCTTTAGCTTGGCATACCCAATGTAGTCACAATATGAAGCGCGTGTGGCGCAATGTGCGTTGTCTGTGTCTTGGCACCCGGTAGAGATAAGCGTTCTACACAAACACACACACACATACACACATAGACATACCAAAGGAGAAAAGGAGAATCAGAAGAATGCTTAAAAGCGAGGGGGTTGAGGTGGTTAGGGGGCTGTGACAACAGAAATCAAAACTCAAAGTTTTTGCGTATAAAGCATAAAGCTTAGACCATGAATTGTTTAACTTTTATACACACACACACACAGGCATACAGTGGGGTAAGTATGAGCGTATGCCACGCCTACCCACAACCCAATCCAACTAACATACAACTTGCCCTGCCTACGCCCCTTAACTTTAACCAATACCCTTTCCACTTTCAGCAACACTCTGAAGCTAGGCAAATGCGTAAAAATTATGCCACAGCTTGAACGAGGCAAAAAAAAAGAGAAGAGAAGAGAGAAAAAAAATAATACTAAAATGAGATAAAAAGAGGAGAAAAAAAAAGGAAGGCAACACAATAAAGTTATACGAAACAGGGGAATGTGGCAAAAAAATGTGAAAATCTGGTGGATACTGGACAACAACTAATTTACTTTTATTTTATTCTATATCTCGAGGTTTTTGTGGATAAATATATATATATATATATATATATATATATATATGGGCTGATATAAAAAGGCGTTAAATAAGTATTTTTTATATACAATCGTCCATAATTTATGCCTGTCCTTCTACTATTTTACCAACAGTGCGGATATTTTACGCATGGCATGAATAACCGAAATATTGTAACTAGAGCCAAAAACCCTTAAAACCGAAACCCAAATCAATTCTCAGCTAAATGCGCATAAATATTAAATGAGCTTGTGGAGTGTATCAATTGTAGTTGTTGTTGTTGTTGTTGTTGTAGCTATTATATACCCAAATGCCTGAATGCGACTGGTATTATAGATATATATATATATATACTTTTTGCTTTGAAGATGATGATTTAGTTTTCAGCACTCTATTGCAATAAATTCCATTTGCCAGGCCATTTTCTCCAACTGGTTTTTCGGTTTTTCCGTTTTTTTTTTGTATTTTGGGGCGACTCTTGTCTGGCTAGAGATTTTTTGGGCTATGCTTGGCACTCAGCATTATAAATTGCCGCAAAGGATTAATGGGAATGGTACTGGAAATGGCAATGCAAGCCAACAACAAAAGCAACCACATATATATAAATAAATATATATATATATATCTATAGGAATTGTATACAAAATATATAGTACAACAACAACAACAATTGCTGCAAATATACATAGCTAAAGTGAGACTGAGAGAGAGAGAGAGAGAGAAGAAGTGAATGCGCACTTCTCTTCTAATAAATAATTATCGTATTGTTTAAGTCTCAAATAAAATATCATAAATCATGTCCCATTTAGTTTTTTTTTTTTTTTGTTCTACGATAGACAAGAAGACATGGATACAAGGATACAAGGGGACAAGCATACAAGGAGACAAGGGAATAGATATTCATAGTCGTCGCGCGCGATATTTAACTCTGAATTATTATCAACAGTAAAAGAACTTCATTTCAGACTTTACTGATAAGTATAATGGCGACAGAGAGAAGAACCAAAGAAGAAAGAAAGTTTTCAGTTAGCCAAATATTAAAAATCAATAAAATCAAAAGTTAAAATATCTTAACCATGACAATGGTGAGAAAATTTACCTTTAGTTTCTTTAAGTTTAAATACTTTTATGTCAATTAATGGGATTTAGAATAAAACAAACTTTATGATAAGATTTGAAAATTATATATTAAATAATTTACTTTTTAAAGATATTTGTCAAAGTTTGCTACCATAATTTTAAATATAAATTAAGGTTTTAAAATTATGAAAATATATTGAAAGCTTAAAAAAAATGTATTTAGAACAAAGTTCCTTGTCAATCTTTTGATATTTCTTGTTCAAAAACCATAAAATTTTATAAATTTTACAAATTTAAACAATATTAAATTAAGAAGCGTGGACCCAAGACTACGATTCCTTGGATCCTGAAAGCAATCCGGTTCTATACTTTTCAATTTCTCACCCATAATTTAGTTTCTAAATACCCTTTTGTTATAAAGTCACAAATAAACTAGAACTTCTTCTAACAATTTTAGAGTCTTTTTGACATCTTAAGTTTTCCTAAAACTAAGTGAATTTAAAATTAGGTAAATTAAATAAATGTTTTCTTTTTGTATCAACAACTGTCATAACTTACTTAAGCCCATTTAAAATTCAGTAAATAATGATATGATATCTAAACTAACCTCTCATAACTTCTTCTTAGAAAATTTACCAATTTATTGACTTTAAAAATTTAAATGAAACTAAGCCAAGAAATAAAATTT
The DNA here is from genome assembly GCA_018903615.1 of Drosophila neocordata. Classification (NCBI taxonomy): domain Eukaryota; kingdom Metazoa; phylum Arthropoda; class Insecta; order Diptera; family Drosophilidae; genus Drosophila; species Drosophila neocordata. The sequence continues at coordinate 5,333,066 of JAEIGI010000006.1, read as the reverse complement.
TCTTTCTTAAAATTTATATATTTTTACATGATATATTAATAATCTTAATAAGTTTATTAATTAATTTACTAGAAGATTTTGGAAAATTCCTTATTGGATCATAATGTGGTAATATAGTTTAAAAACATGAAACAATTAGTAAATACTACTAGAAAATGAAATAAATAAATAATTCCTATAAAGAATATACTTTTCCTTATAGTTAATATTTGCTAGAGACATTTATATAATATATTTCAAGTTTCTTAAGATTTATTGTTTAAAAGTTTTCAGTTAAGCTATTTAATATAAATTTCTACACAAAAGTTTTATATTCCCAATTAGAATCACCTGTGTAAATGTATCTTTAACTTATGGTAATCAATTTTACATTTTGGCTACTCTTAAAAATTTGAGTACCCTTAATCCATATTCAGATTTTGTAGATTTGAATATCGTATAGTATGAATATCTAAATCCTAATCTATTTGCTTAAAATTTTCTTCACATCGTCATTATCATCTTTTCGCTGCTTGTTATAAACCAAAAAGTTGAGCTGGGTAAACAAGTTGAATATGCATATATAAATAATATATATATATATAGGTACATATGTGTATAAATGTTTATGTGGGCTCCCACTTGTGCCTAAGCGTCCCACTTAAAGTGGGGCACTTGTTATCCCCCCGCCCTGTTAACAAAAACAGCAGACGAAGAGAAGGCCGGATTCCCTCCGCCTTTTATTTTTTTTTTTTTTAGCACGAAAATTACGTTTGGCCTTTGGCTTATGTTGGCCTATGGGGTTAGATGAAAGGGAAGGAACCAGTCAGTTGAGTTAGGCACACGCACAGGCATCTAATGTTGTTTGTATAACACACCATATAAACACAAACACATACACACACACACACACATACATACTAGAAGACATGAACCAATGTAAAGTGAAACAAAGCCACAAAATGTTAAAAACGTTTGCTAAAACAAAAGTGAAACTAACCCAGTTTAGAGAGCAAAGTCAAGTGACTTTAAATTGCAGTTTATTGACCTTAGGACAGATAATGTTTTAATTTTTTGATATTTTTAAATTGATTGCATGACAAAATTTCAATTGCATCAAAGAGAAAGAAAATTAGTTGTTTTTTTTTCTCTTTCTTGCGAAATGAAATTTCATCCACATAGAATACGATTTTCATGTTTCCTTATATTGAACATAAATAGATTTGGCATAATATTTAAAAGTTTTGAGTTAAGTACTGATTGACCATATAATGAACCGGTTGATCGATTACTGGTTGGTGTATATGTATGAATGGAAAATTTTTGTCTCATATTTTTCAATTTCTCTTCAATTGAATTTGTTTTATATCGTTGAATTTCATTGATACCAACACGGCCATCAGGTAAGATACGTGCCTGATTGGGATGACGACGTAACCACGTCCAAGGTTTTTTCTTATCGAATGGTTCATGCACAAGGACTGGAATTTGATCACCATAATAAAGTCTTGTCCTTTTGGGTGATACATAACTAGAGTTATCAGATGTTTGTGATAGAAGGCGTTTAACAGTTGTTGGATTTTTTACCACAGAACCATATAGTTCAGATATTTGATCGACATGAGAGTTAGCTAAATGTCTAGCTTTTTTTCCCTTTGAGCCAATTTGGTATTTCGAATGACCATGTTTTAGTTTCCAGTGACTTGAATGCAAGAATTTCGATTTCGATTTCTTTAATTTAGTTGCTCCATGTAATCCATTTGATTCATCTTCCAATCTTAAATGATTGAATAATATATTATCACGTGATTCTGTTAATTTAGTTGCTCCATGTAATACATTTAATTCATTTTCCAATCCAAAGGGATTGAATAATTTATTAATTGAATTCATCTTTTCGTTTTCCAAATCATAGGTAAATTTTCTTTTCTTTTCACTTGAATCAATATGATTTTCTTGATCTTTAATTAAATCTATATTCCCATTGATATTTTTCCAAAAGTCATAATTTAAAGCTGCATTTAAGTCATTTTCCAAATTAAATGGAAATCCTTTTCTTTTGGTTTTCAATCTTTTTGCATCTGCCAGACTTGGCATATTGAGAAATTTTTCTAAAATTTCTAACAATAGGCCAAGTATTTTTGGATGCATTGGAGTACGTAGATTACCATATTGATCAAAAATGCCATCGTATAGATCACATGTTTCGGATTGTACCAAGGGCACACGATATATATTACAACAGGATAATTTTGGATTCATAATCCGATTGAATTTATGCAAAGTTAAATCGGAAAGAAATTGGCAAACCTCTTTCACCGATTTACCCAGATTGTCGGCCATTAATCGTATGATTTTACCATTTCGAATACACCAACGTCGTTGACCAAGATCCCCATTGTCGCCATTTGAGTGATGACAGCATGGCGTTGCCGGACTTATTGCTGATTGTACTAGTGCCATTAGTTTGGTTGGACAACCGATAGGTGAACAGCAACGGAACATGACTGAGATCGAATGGGTTTTGTTTTTTTATTATTATTTTATTTAATTTTTGATTAGACATAAAACTGTATGTATACTTAGGATATGCTATACTTAAATGACATTTTGATGATAAACTTGAGATTTTTATTCTATTCTTTTTAGTGGGATTTACGCTTAGTCCTATCAGGACTTCTTGGTAAACTCTATTTTCCAAACATTGGTTTCTCTTTGGAAACTTTTCCTCCAGAGTCAATACTGTACACAGTATGAACAGAAAACCGACGTCTTGCCATTTCTAATGAACGTTCAACAGAATCACGTCTATAGCGTCGAATACTACCAGTTGTTACTTGACCATCGGTAAGAATTCGTAATTGGTCCGGATGACGTCGCATCCATGTTGACCTATTATTCATATCATAGGGTTGATGATACAGTACTGGCACCTGTTCACCAATATAACGACGCTCTTTTCTATTCGTCAATGGCAAAAGGCTTGGCTCCTGTTCTTTTAATATAATTTGATTTGGTACAATTTTACTTTCAAAACTTTTTGATTTCTTTCTTTCATAACGATATGTGGAAGGCTTTTTAGTAACTACTTCATTATAATGGTCAGCTATATCAATTGCCAGTAGTTTCTGTTTATGTTTTTTTGTTCTACGGCTTGTATTACTAACTACATCTAGATCTGTTATGGCATTAATTACATCATTCGGTTCCTTGGTTAGATTTATATTATTATTAGTATGGGCAATAAGATAACGCAAAAATCTTGCACTTTTGCTACGTAATACACCCAATTGAATTGGATGACTACCTTTGCCTTGACGTCTGCCCTTATTATCCATCAGTTTAATTAATGATTCTCTAAATTCTGCGAGTTTTTCTTTTCTTCGATTGACATATGTTTTTTCATCATATTTATCATAATCCAATTGATTCAATGTATAATTGGGTATAGTCGACACTGTAAAATTTGTTTTAATGGACCGTTGCTCATCGGGAACATTTGATTTACTAAGATTTACTTTAATTTCATTATTATTGACGATATCTGTTTCATCTTTTGTATAGGTTTGAAATACTTTTAATAATCTTATAAGACTTTTTGGATTTGTTGGATCACGTAAATTGCCCCTATCATCGAATAATCCAAAAAAATTATCACACAAATAGGGCTGTGTAAACGGTATACGATCGCAATGATTCCAACATGTTTTTTTTGGATTGATTAATTGGCTATAATTAAGCAATGTTAATTCATACAGAAATTTGGCCACATCTTCATTTGATTTGCCCAACTTGTTAGATAGGCCGCAAATTATTTCGTCATTGCGTCTACACCAAAAACGATATTCGTTAGCCCAAACAGTGCTGCATGGACAGCATCGACGTTGACGTTTCCTAATATTTGCACTTATCCAAACCAATTCGTTGTGCGTTGGTGGCATTAATGGTAAACAAAATGATAATTGTGCCGGACAACATGTCCTAGGTCGACCGATGTTAGTCCCACCACTTGATATCATAACGAAGTACCATTAAAGCAAATTTTGAGAACTTTTCCAAATTCATTGGGTAACATTTATTGTATATTTATTGAAAATAAAAGCAACGATAAAATTAAGTAAAATAAAGAATTAAAATTAAAATTTTCACTTAGTTAGTTGAAGGATGAGTTCAAAGCAGCAAATTGTCTGCCAATCTCTTAGACTAAAGCTTTTTTAGCAGCCTCAAGTCAACCCTAAATAGTTGATAAAAAATTAAGTCAGCAAGCTGACATCCCTAAAGAGTTATACTTGTATCCCTTTTGCCTATATTCTGGCTAAATGTAAAATTAATAAAGTTCTTATTTTATTAACAGCCATGGATCTACTTCATCATCTTAATCAATAGGATTTATTTACTTGCAAATATCATAAAGTTTCAACAGTTAATCCACTTGTAATTCCCAACTTGTTTAAGCAGTATATGATAAAAGATTGTGCTGATTGTTATATTACTTTTATATTAAGAATCTGTTCACCTCCTTCTGTTATTTATTTTCGTGACATTTTAATAACCAAGTTCAAGAACTTAAAAACTTTAATTTTCGTTTATTTATTTTGTATCAGGCAACTTTTTCTCATATATTTTTATCAATATATCAAAGTTTTTTTTTGGTTTTTGTGAGCATTGCACTGCCTGATACGAAAATTGTAAAATAGTTTTTTTTACCTTTTTTTCTTTACTTCTTTTTCTTCTTCTTTTGCTCTTTTTTTTTTTTTTTTTGTTGCTGAATAACTATAAAAAGTAAATTTGATTATGTTAATTTTTTTACACCCAAAAAAAGAGAGGAAAAATGCGACATTTTGAAGTGAACAAAGAAACAGTCAAAGACGAAAACGAAGACGAAGGCAAAGTCAAAACGGAGAAAGATAAAGTCAATAACCGCATATACGCGCCCACATATATCTATCCCTTTTCTCACTACCATAAAAAAGAAGAAGAAAAAAATTGTATAATGTGTGTGATTTTTAATTTTGAATACCCTGTAATTAAGGGGTTTAAAAGGGTATATCTAGTATGTCAGAAACTTTTGTAAAATTAGAAATATATATAATTATAATAAGTCTATTCATTTGTTTTAACTTCATGTGGAAAGTTATAGTTCTTAGACCTCGCCTTCTGATATAGGTTTTAGTATCTATAAGATCTATATAGATAGTTAATTTATAAAGATCTAATGAGAAGTCTTCAATACTGAGATCTATGATCTTAGAATATAGAACGATTGCATACTCCAGATAAATTCTTAAAATCTAATGTCTTTAAAATGATCAAAGTCTAATTTTAATTAGGATAGAACTAAAAGATCCAACTGTGTCTTATCTAGATTGGTTTAAATTCTCAAAAGATTTTTAAGACAATTCCTTTATGATATATCTTTATCTAAGGATATATAAGTCTAGTTACCATTATGAATTATAAAATATATGTAGATTCTCGATGTAAATTTATGTCAAAAATAGACCTACGTGGGTTTTGTAGATATAAATTTGATTAGTTTTTAGAAAAAGCTTTAAAATATATAAACTATATCTATCTTCATAAATTTGTCTTGATATTCCGACGATCATCAGTTTTTAATGTTCTCTCTAGAATTTCATCTTCATTTATTTAGTTTCCGGATTGTTAGCTTAAAGTAAAAGTTGACTCATCTATAATATAGGTATATATGATATATCTATTATAGTACAAACATTAGTTCAATATCATCAATTTAAGTGACGCATATCCCGAAAGTATATAAACCGCTAGGTGGCGCTTTAATCATAATGAAGGTTAACCATGTTAAAGCATAGTATCTGAAATTTCTTTGTGTAACAAAAAATATAACGTTATATAGGGTAACTGCAAGTCGTTTTTATCATTGAAAGGGCGGAAGTTTTTTGTTTATGTAGTTTTTGATTTTGGGCCTAAACAAACACGCAACTTGTTGGGCTTTTTTTTAGTGGTTTGGCTTGGTTTACACACACACACACACTAACGCATAGATTAGGGAGGTGGGGTTCACTGACCTTAGACATTATAAAACAGTGAGTGCCAAAATTGCTTGTCCAATGCACCGGAAATGATGCTAAAATGTCAAATTGTTTCGTTGATGGACATTTGCTTTTAGTTATAAACAATTTCATTTTTTTTTGTTTTCACTCAGTCTTTGGTCTACATAAGTTAACTCAAACAGACCGTAAAATTAATAATTACAAAATTGCATGTTCTCTTTGTTGTGTGTGTAATATATATATATTTCTGTGTGTATGTGTGTGTTATCATGAGCAAAAACAATAAATTTGATGAGCTGTGTGTCAAAAAAAAAGCAGAAAAAACAAAATCTAAGCACAGATAAAAATGTTACACGAAAGGCTTCGACAACGCACGTAGAACAGAACTACAGACAACAACAAAAGCAACAACAATAACAACAAAAACAACAACAACAACAAGAAAAAAATGAACCATTGGGGAACGTCTGGCAATTGAGTTAAATTTATTTCACAGCATATTTGTAGCCGGGGATATTTGTTTCTTTATATTCGTTGTTGTTGTCTGTTAAGCCTCTTATCTGAAAATTACCCAGATTTATAATACATAAATCCACGCACACACACACTCACATATATAATTGTATCTTTGTATCTATAACATATATAAATGTATCTTTGTATCTATTACTTTATGGTAAGTCCATTAAAACAAAAAGGGGAATCCTCAACCAAAGATTTTCATCCAAACAGGTGACCCATATAGACAACATTATATATTTCTGGTAAAAGAAATTGTTAAATATTTGCTTTTATTTAAGCTCAATTTGTTAATAATTTTCTTTGCTCAATTTACAATTTCTTTTGTTTCATATGGCAACAGAGTGGAAAAACGTTGTACTAACTAAAATTAAGTCATTATAATTTTCCAATTGTTAGTCTCAATAAAGTTATCAAGTCAACAATCAAAGCTTAAATTGTTTCTTAAAGTCTTTCAGATCAATTTTGTGAAAATTTTATGATATAAACAAAGAAATTATATGGCTTTAAGATTCGTATAATATGGCAATTTCTAGAGCAATTCGAAATGAACTGAAATTTAATCCTAAGATAAGAAAATTTTTAACAATTCTATATGGAATATATAATATTTTCTATATTCTGACATTTTTCTTGATTATTTTAATGCCCGCAAAGTATTTGATAGCAAAAAAAAAATAAATTTTAATAACAATAAATACTTGTATAAATGCATTCACAGTGACTTGGCAACATGTGACTTTCTGTCACTTGAAATCACAATTATATATAATATTAATCAAAATATATAAATTATCTTGTCAACTTAAATCCTCAGTAAATTCATTTAAGTTCTGTTTTTTTTTTTTTTTTTACTTTATTTTCCAACCTTGGCCGAAAACGCAAACACAAACATTCAAGTGGGATCAAGTGGTTTATAGTGTATATATATCTTTATATATATACTAAAATAAATTTTATTATTTTTGAAATACTTACAAAAACACAAAAAAAATTGTATTCCAGCAATGGCAATTTGTTCCAAATTTTAGATTTAAAATAAAAGTTTCTTCTTTTTTATTTTTTAATTGTTTTAAAAAATATTTTTTTTTATATAGTTGAAAGATTGATTTGTTGTTATTGTTGTTGTAGTTATTTGTTTTATATATAATAAAAATTTTTCAAAAACTTTTTTTTTATTTTAGAGTTATAATTATTATATATATATATATATTTATGACCTTTGTAAGGTTCATTTAATATTTTATAGTTTGAAATTGAAATTGCACTGATTCAAGTTGAAATTGAAATGTTATTATTATTATAATTAACAATTTTTTTATAATAATATTTTTTTATATATGGGCTTGATTTTAGCTGTTGGAAACTTTTGTTGTATTGCACTTAATTTCCTTTGATTTGGAATGTTTAAATTTCTTTTTTTTTTCTCTATTTTTATCTGTTGGGTTCGATTAGATGACTATTGCACTTTTGCCCACACACAATAACACACACACAACACACACGCGTACGCTCTAAAATAAAAAAAAAAAAATTAAAAATGAGAAAAAATAAGAAGAATTTAAAAAAAGAGAAATTTCTTCTTCAATTTTTTTGTTTTTTGCTTTTTCTTATTGAAATTGATAAATTGAGGTTACATTGTTGAAAAATTCTGGGAAAATGTTCATTTTGCTTAACCAGCAATAATTTTCAATTTTGTTTATTAGAGAGGCAACCAAATGTGTCTGTATACAATGTATTATATAGTACCTATATATACTAGATATAGCTACAAAATTTTTTGCAATATTCCAGACACAAATACAAGCTCTCCTTCTCTTCCTCTAGCCATCTCTTTCTCTCTATTGCTCTCGTTTTCCCTATTTCTCCAAAAACATTTTTCACATTGGTTCGACATGAAAATTTGCCTCATTCTCATTTATGCACAGAGTCTCTCGTCTCTCAATAAATTGTCTAAACTTATTGCCAAAAAAAAAAAAACCAAAAAAACAAAAAAAACCAAAGGAAAAAAAATTCTTTTCTGCCGGGCCAAATTTGTATGTTAATTAGCCAACAGAAGGAACTCACAAAAAAGGGTGAGTGGGTCATGTCTTTGGATTGTCTTATAGGAAAATGGGTAAGGGGAGCTTTGGGGAGGTATAATCAAAGTTTTTTTTTTTTGCGTCCTTCAAGTTGTTTTGCTTCTTTGGCCAACTGAAGAGTGGCTGAAAGTTTTGTGGCTGGCCAAAAGATTGATAACTGATTCTCAGTTTTGGGTTTATCTTTAAATAAGTTTAGGTTAGGTCAGTGTTTGGCACATAAAAAAAATATGACATTAGTTAAGAAAGGAAAAATATTTACTTTTAGTTTATATAAAATGAAAATAAAGATAAAAATTGTCGTATAAAACATGAAAATGAAAAAAAGATGAAAAGTTTTTTGTTTGAAATAAATAAAACCATATAAAAAATCTCTAAGAACATTTGACAGTTTTTTCAAAAAAAATTACAAAATACTTATGCGAGTAAATTATTCACTTTTTTAAATTTAAAAAAAAGTTGATAAAATTAAAATAAAAAAATTTTTAAACACTTTTCTAAGCTAAAAAGAATAACAAGTAAATTAAAATAATCGATCAACATTTACTGAAAAAGTTTAATAAAGTTTTTTAATCCATTTTTAAAGTTTTTTTTTTCCATTTAAAGAATATTTAAATTAATTTAATGAAGAAGAATTTGGTTGATAACTTTTTGAAAACTAAGAAAAATTTAAAGAATATTGTTATTAAGAAATATAAGTATATATATTTGCAAGCCTTTTGAAAATGATGAAAACTTTAACAAAATACTTGTACGAAATTTTGTTGAAAACTTTTTAAAAATTGAAAAAAAAAAGGTTTTAAAATGAAGAAAACTTTTACAAATTTCTGGTAAGATATTTTATTGAAAACTTTTTAAAAATGGAAAATAAACACGTTTCTTATATGAAGAAAATTATATGTAAAAATATTTGTTAGAAAGTCTTTTTAAAGCAGTTAAAAATTCAAAATTTTGATAAGATTTTAAAACACATATTAAAAGTCTTTAAATATATAAAATATATTAAATAATTTTTTTACAATAATTGTTCCAAATTATTTATGAGTATACATATAAATATATATATACATTATTTTTAACAAAAGACTTTAATAGAATATTCTCGAAATCAACAAAAACTAAAGTTTTCAAAAACTTTTTTTTCAGTATTAGAATTGAAACTTAGTATTTCAATTTGTTTAATAATCTTTGACCCAATTTCATGTAGCTTTTTTGTAAAAATCATTTTAAAAAAAGGGAAAACTTTATTAATAATCTAATCAATTGATTTTCATATTGTTTATTTGTTGATGCAATTAAGTGCAAATAAGTGTCGACAAGGAGCACAAGATGAGGAAAATTTTTTATTTTCTAGTTGCAAAAGTTATTTCTTTTACTGCACACACAAACACACACACTTATGATTACTATACTCAATATGTGTGTGTGTGTTTGGTTAGTTGGTCTAAAGGGTAGGGTGGAAGGGGTTTGTGGGGTTTTTGGCGTTTTGTTTCAGTAGTAGTAGTTTTTATGTAACCTCAATATACAATTGGCACTTGTTTCTCGGCAATAAATTCAATAAACAAAAGAGGAAGATGGCAATTTCTGTTTGCCCTGTAGACTTTTGCTCTTGGCTTTTTGCGTCTTGATGGGTTTTTCTTGATTTTTTTTTTTTCTTTTCCTTTTCCTTTTCTTTGCTTATATCTTTCTTTGCGTTTGCTTTGGGGTTCAGTTTTCAGTTCAGCTCGGTGGGCTGTTTATGTTTTCAGTTTTCTTCTTTTATTCATTCTTGCCTTTGCTTTCTCACACACATTCTCTTGCACACTCAAACACACATACGCACACACACACACATACAGAGGCAGACAATGCACAGTGAAATTCCGCTACACCGGAAATTACAATTGAAATTCTTTTTTCACTTGGTTTGTTTTTTTTTTCTTTTTTTTGTTATTTTTTTTTTTCCTCTCGTTTTTTTTCAATGAACAAAAGTTGTTTATTTGTAGCATGCGATAAAAATTATTATTATTATGTTTTATTATTATTATTTATGCGAATTAAAGAGGTATAGCGAGAAAGAGAGAGCAAGCGAGATAGCTTTAATCAGAGAATGAGAAAGAGAGCGAGGGAGAGAGAGATAGATCGTGATCGAGTAACAAAGACCAGGATGTCATTTGAAAAAAAAAACAAGCCAACATTAAACAGTAAAAATTTTTTGAAAAATTTCCAAAACCGATTTTGATCGTATTTTGCACAATATTTGTTTTTTTATTGGTTTTTTTTTTTTTTTTTGTTGTTTTTTGGCACTCACTTTAATTGTTTAAACTTTTTTTTTTGTACACTATTTTGCTTTTGGTGGAACAACAATTGTTTTTTTATAACGGTATAAATTATTTTAATTGTTGTTGTTGTGGCATTATTTTACTTCTTTTTTATTTTGTTTTGGTGGAGAAGGGGGGGTTTTCTTTTTTTTATTGTAATATTGTTTTAAACACGACGCGCTTGCCCATCCGCTTTGCTGCTGGAAACGCTGCCAAACCGTACAGATTGAGAGTTAATATCGAACTGCGTTCGGCGTGCTCTGGCACTATGGCCTATGCCTTTCAAACCAACCAAGAAGCCAACAGAGATACACGAGCGAGCGTGAATAACCGATGCGAACGTACAACAAGCGTTTCGACTGTGTGGATGTGGCAGCAGCACTACACTAGCACCAGCACCAGCACAGAGCACCAACAGTAGAAGCAGCGACGGCGACGGTAACAGCGACAGCAGCAGAGGCTGTGGCAGAGCCGCCCTCTCATGGAAATGTTTTCGGACTGGAAAACGTGCCTTCCAGTATGCCGAGATATACCGAACTCAAAGTCGAAGTCTGCCCGCATTTGTATGTGTTTGTATGGAACCCGCACAGCTGAGCGGCAGGCGGCATTTACTACTACTCAAGATATAACAACAATAACAACGACAACACAAATGTATCTGAAAAATACGAAGCAACGAACGACCGTCACCGTCAGCGCAGCGTACGTAGTAAAAACCAACAAAAAAAACATAGAGACAAAAACCGGCAATCATCGGTCGCCGTCGCAGTCGTTGTCGACGTTGCTTGCCTGCATATTATGTGGGCGAAGAGTCTTAACAAAAGAGACAAGACGAAAAATACAAAAAAAAAATCTTGTAAGCCATTAAGAGAGTATATCACTCTCTCTCTCTCTTAGCGACTCTCTTTGGTTTATTGTGTTTGAGCCATGGGGAGATCCCATTCAAACGTTAACTTCAATTCATTTCAGTTGCAATCCTCATGGGAATTTATAAAGTTCGATATTAGATTTTCGGAATTCCATATTTCTTTTCGATCACTTGAGTTATTTTCGGTAATTCAATGAAAACATTAGCCATATTTATTTCTTTTAACAATGGATCTTTGATCATGGGTTAGTGCATTTTTTTCTTCTGGCAATCCAATATAGAAATCAGTCGGTATAGATTTAAGTAGCTTTGTTATTTTAAAGCTGTGTAATCATTGGATCCTAAAGATTTTGGTTGGAATATATTTACCTATCCCTAAGAGAACAGTCACTTTTAGGATCATATAGGATTTTGAAGACTACTGATTATAACATCTAAGAAGCTCTTCAAATACATACTCTTAGAGCTCTCCAAATATTTATAGCACCTGTTATCTAGGACACCTCCAATTTGTTTTAAAATTTAACATTTGTATGTATTTTCAAAAGAAAAAAATTATTTTTTAAAAGAAATTTTCGAAGTAATGCTAGGAATAGATTCAGTTTGGGAGCTTCAAAATCTCTATACCGAAAACTAAGTCAAATTTGAGATCTCTGATTCTTCTAGTCACGTAGGGAAGAAAAGTAGTTTCTAACTTGTAATTGTATAGCATGAAAATCTTTGTTTGTGAGTCTTACATACTTCTTAGACTTGCTACCAAGTTTTATCAGACTCAGTTCTCTATATCATATAGATTTCATGGCAACTATCGTTTAAAAATAGAACTTAGATCAAAAATGTATACCCAACTTATACTTAATTATGATGAAAGGCATTAGTTATAATATTTAACTTATTTTAGACTCTTTCTTTAGTTTGGACAATAAAGAAAGTTCTACAATTTTAATATCTACGTATTATTATCAATTATTATTAATAATATTTATCAAATTAAAAAAACTTAATATTATTTTTATAAACCTCAAATTTTAATTCAGACAATAGCATTGTTTTCCATGTTATTGGAGTAAAATATTTTAATAATTAATTTTTTTATTTTTAGCATTATTTTTTTTTTCTGTTCAGTTTATAATCAGCTCGTTAGGATTATTAATCACAACCATTTGGTTTCGGTTCACTAGATTGACAAAGCATTTTTTTTAATTCCGAAAAAAGTGTTTTCTGTGAATTAATTTAAATTACAATAATAAAAAATTGGAACAGATAAGGCTAAAATAAAAAATTAGAAAAACCCAAAAAAAATGTCGAGGGCAATAAATAGAACTGTGAAACTCTTTTTGTTTTTGGATCTTTATCAATTTGAACTACACGTGTCTATATATATGTATATATATTGATTGATAACTTTTGAACTTTAAAAAATTATCTATGCTAAATTTTGGGGCACTTGCACCAGCATGTATGTATGTATGTATATAAACACACACACACAGAAAGTGGAAGCTACAAAATTGTTAAGCCAAAGTTGAGTATTAAACCTAAACACATCCAACAACAAAGCGAACCGTATCAGTTTTCCCACATAAACAACAACAACAATAATAAATACGGCTATGAATATAATACACCGAAAAGCAAATGCTCTTTAATAGAATGTTAATACAGAAATTAACAAAAATCATTTAGAATCAAAATGTTATAAAAGTTATAATTTTTTTTTTTAAATTTCAACCTGGCGGTAACTTTTTTTTAAATCTTAGCTTATTTAAAGTTAACGGTAATTTCAGATATACTGCCCCACCATTTTGTTGCTCATTTAATGAAATTTTAAGGTTTAAAAGCGGTAAACTTACAGTGTGACCGTATTTGGAAACAAACTTAATTTGCTTTGATTAATACCAGAAACCAATTTTTTTAAATTTTGTTCCGGCACTTGCAAAGGGCTTTTTATCAAGTAAACTTAAAAATAGTGTGACCATAGTCTATACAGTTAGCTAGCTATTAAGAAATACATGTATGATCTTGTCAAGTTTGGTCCAATTTTCGATCTATGGCTGTTTATAGTAGTCTTATTGCTTTTCGTTTCAAAGGGCCTTTTATTGAGGTAAGTTTAAAATAGTGTGACCAAAAACGTTTTGTAAGCAGATTAAATCAAATGTTTTTATTGGAATTCCTTGTTTGTTCTCTATGTTTGAAAATCTAAATATAACTTTTCCTTAAAATTTATTTTGGTTTAAAGGTCCATCACTTACAATCATTTTGTAGGACTGAGAATACCCTCTTTTTTCCTCTAGATAAAAAAAAGGGTATAGCATTTAAATTGAAAACTTTTCGAAATGCAGAAGATGAACCGAAATAATAATGTGTGGCCTTTGAAATTTGAAACGTTTTATGGGGGTTCAGATTTTTCATTTTCTTCATTTTTGGTTGAATGAAATACACAAAAGACATAAGCTAAAATGCAAACTAAGTAAAAATTGTGTTAGGTCGCATCAACATCATCGTCATTATCATTATCATCATTATTATTATTCTCATGATGATGTTGAAGTTGGTTTTAGAGCCTGAGCTAGTAGTCTAATAAAATTTACGACAATGCGAAAGGCAATGGCACTGCTAGCCGGCCCAAAAGCATATCTCTCAGATACTCTGAGTCGTTGAAGTTGCAGTCTCTTGTTTCGCTCTTGCTCTCCCTCTCTCTATCTGTTTGCATCTCTCTCTTACTATATATGCATATATCTTTAGCTCACTCTCTGTCTCTCAGGTTGGGGGTTTCTTTTTTTTCTTTTTTTTTTTTTGGTTGTGGGAAAGAATGCAGTGAAGGGAATTTCCAAGTCAAGACTTGGCAAGCCATGGCCGTAATGTGTAATGTATCTCTTGGATACATTTTTAAATTGTTGGCTGTTTGGCGCGTTGACAATGTTGGCTGCTTCTATGTTTGTGTGTGTGTGTGTGTGTGTGTGTATGTGCATAACTCTTTCCCCCCCCTCTCTCTCGCTCTAACTTACCATATATATGTGTAAGTGTGTGTGTGTGTGTGCGAAAGGCCAACAACATTTGCATTGGCCATTGCCAATTAATCAAAAAACCTGCAATTGATTTCAATATTTCAACAGCATTGTATTCAAAAAAAAAAAAGAGCCAGATACAGATAAAGATATAGATACAATTGCATTTTATTTCCCGAATGTCTTTTGGGATATATTTGCGTCTATCAAATGTTTAAGAACATGGCCAATGCTTCCGAAAAAGGGGGTTAAAATGGTCTTAATAAAACTAAATTAACTTAATTTAATATTTTTCCAGGATTTGCATAAGACAAGAGAACTAATTTTTGAAGATCCTTTGTCTTGATTATTCACTGTGGTAACCACTTAAATTTTCATGCTTTACTGGGGATTAAAATTAAAGTAAAATAAAAAGAGTCATACTGATCAAGAATATATATTTCTAAAATATGTCTGTTTAAGACTGATTTTTAAAAACATTTTATAAATTTTATGTGTGGAAAATATTTATGTCCTGCAACATTTAAATATATTTATTTTAAAATTAACTTTTATAATAAATAAAAGTCAGGAATAAGAATAAGTTATATCTACATTTGAGATATATTTAAAAGATATAAGAGTACCATAAAATTATGGAAAAATTGATTAGAAAATTTATTGTTTTTTGTATAATTATTTAATTTAATTTTTATAATTTTAAATTATTTAATTAAATCATTAGTACTCAAATGTTTTAAGTATTAGGTTCACTAAATGGAATTTTAGGCTTAGTTAAGCGATAATATAAAAACTAAGTATGTGAATTGTAAACATCAATGATAAAGTCATAAAATAATGATTAACTTAAGAATATTTTTAAATATAGGAAAATCATTATATTTTTAATCTTAATTTATTTTTTAAATTATATTTGCTATTTTTCAGCAGAGATCGTTGGGGAAAAATTGTTTTAAAACTTTTTAAATCCTTTTTTTTTTACATTTATAAATTGTTTTTGCTCAAAAATCAAACCTAAATGACAATTTTTCACTCTTCTATTCGGATTTCATGAATGAAATAAATATTTTTTTTATATAAATGTCTAAAATATTATTATAGCCATAATCAAATAGTTGACGTTAAAAAAGTCTCGTTATATTTTTATTTTGTCGTTAAACAAAAAAAAAATTTAGAGAATAATGTTAAAATAGGGAATGAAAGCATTATGTGCTAGATACGCTTGAATTAATTTATAGATTTTTTTATTATAAAACTTAATTTTTAACACCTCACCTTACCTATATCTATATCTATATATATTTATCTTTACTATTGAAATTTATGCTCATAGAATAAATTTTTGTCCCATTTAACTTAGCTTTAACTTAAATGGTAACCATTTAAACCTCAAAGTGCTTTATTGTCCTTTTTGATTTAAAAAAGGATTACGAAATGGAAAAAAAGGAAAGCAATTTCACTTATTGATTCCCTTTTTGTGGCTACGCCACTGTTTGACTGAACCTCTCAGCGTTTCGTCGTATCTGTGCCATTTATCGTTTGCGTAAATCAATAATTCTTTTTTTCTCTGCTTTTATCCCTTTCCTTTCCCTTCCTACATATATTTTTTTTCTGTTGTTGTTTTATGTTTGTTGTAGTACGCCCGCGCCCAATTGCATTTCGAGCCCGTTTGCCGATACATTCCCCCCTGTAGTAGATGTATCTGTATCTTTATGGATGTATCTTTTTTTTTTTTTTTTTTGGTCTGTCTGACTGTTTGTCTGTTTGTCTGCTTTGGACTATTGGTCTGCTGTGAAACTGTTTGGCTTTCCGCATGTTTACCTTTCCCTTGTTGCATGCATCTTGTTGCACTTTTTTTTTGTTCCTTGTATTTCTTTTTGTTTGTTTTGTTGGCTTTACCCAATGTGGGCTAGGTCAGTTCAAAGTTCACGTGTTTCGCTTCTATTGATTGCCTGTAAAAGTTTTTGGTGCTGGGCCAAAATTTGCCATAAAAATCTCAACCTGTTTATTGCAAGGTATAAGAGAGAAGGAAAGCGATATATGGAGAAATAAATGACGAGTGGGAGAAAACACAGAGAGAGAGAGAGAGAGGAGAAAAATGACCTTCCTCTGTGTGGACTTCCTTCTTTTTTTTGTGTTTTGTTTTGATTTGTTTTCCTTTTTTTTCTTTGCTGCTTCTGACTGTTATTTATTTGACTTTTCATTGAAAATTTTTATTGGGCATTAATTGTTGATTTAAGCTAAAAAATAAATATTAGGCTTCGAAAGGAAAAAAGATATCAATAAATTTGAAATCGTTTTTAAATAGAATACTAATAAAGATGGTAATCCTTAAAGCTTATGCCAATCAAATGAAATTTAAGTTCAATTTACATTTTACAATTATTCCTTTTTATTTAAATTTTATACATATTTTCTATAACATTCTTAATTGTCTGACTTATTTTCTTTTACTAATCAATCAGGAAATCAATAGGCAATCAAAGAAAAAACTTATAGGAAAACAAAATTTTTAACTTTTTCATTTTTTGCACTCACTATTCGAACCTTATAGTAGTCCGATTTGATTAATTTATATACTTGCATAACCTATATATCTAAAAAGCTTAACTACCAAGTTTCAACCACATAGCTCATAATTGAAGGTCTAAAAAAAGCCAAGGAACAAACAGACGAACATGACTCGATCAGATTAGCTATTGATCGTTATCAGAAATATGTAGGTATACTTTACGGGGTTAGGAATATGAGAAATAGTTTATCTTCAATGTTAAATATTATCTCTCGAGTGCAACAAAAACCAATATCTTTTCAAAGATGGCTATAACCAATATACAACAATGGTTCAGTGTTTAGTTAACGGTTTTGTTGCAATGCCAACAACTGGATTATTCAGTCAGTGCAATGCCAATGTTCATTTGAACTATAAGATAAGATCGGAATTTCAATGAAATTAACAAAAATAGAAATTTTTTTTTTCCATTTGACCAAATCTTATAGATGTATGTAGCAAATGCAGCAGCTGCTTTTTATTTGTCTCTCTTTCTGTACTACACGCACATGTATTTATGCCTCTCTCTCTTTCACTCTCTGTCTCCGTCTGTCTCTGTCTATCTCCTTTTAACTATCCATTCTGTAAAGTGGCCAGTTTCGACTGAGTTAGCATTCCTCTTACCCCCACCCAGCAGCAACAAACAGCATCCTTCTTCTTGTCATCTAGAACAAGTTGCAATTGCCGTTGTTGTTGTTGTTGTTGTTGCTGTTGCCGTCGCCGCATCGCTAACAAAGCCACTCGACAACTGCAAAAATGTGGCCAATGGCTCCCAACGATGTTTGGTAGGAAGTAGCTGAGAAGAGGTTTTATTTTCATTTTCCTTCTTCTATTTATTTATTTTTTTCCTTCTTTTTTTTTGGTTTAGATTGGCTAAGTGGCAATTTGTGGACTGAGATGTTGCATGGAGGATGGTGGTGGTGGAAGTTAGTGGATCTCGGTGTTGGCGGTGGCTATTTCTAGTTGCTGCTGATGCTCTCTTGCATGACAAGTGGGCCCCCAACTAAATCGCCGGAGCAGCTGTAAGATGAGCTCAGTCTAAAAGAACATTTTTGGTTTCAACTAAGTATAAGTACTAGTTTCTATATGTATCTAGATCTATCTAGATTCTAGTGATATAGGTACACTTTTTTAATGCTGCTGTTGCAACAACATTGTTTCAAGTGTTGTTGCATTCTGTTTTATAAATAAACATTTATTGGCCCAAGCAATTGAAATTATGCGTATGCATAAACAATTTTTTTTTTTTTTTTTTTTTTTTTGGTTTTGCCTTGCCATCTGTTTGTTTTGACCCGATTCTAAATCAGCAATTCTATGGCCAAAAGGTATCTAGACTGAGTGATTGAATGAAAGGCTGGAAAAAAGGAAGTGTATGAGTGGGTTGTTGTCTGGAGAGTTTCTAATGTGTACATTTCGCTTGTTGCTTTTGTTGGCCATGCTTAAAAATTGGCAAGAAATTCTTTCACAAAATATTTTTGCTTTGTAAATGTTCTCTTTTTTTAAAGTATTTCATATTACAATTTATGAGGTGTGGCAAATGGTTTGAAAAGAATCTCTTAAGTCCTGTGTGGAGGAGGAGTAAAAGTTATAAAAACGTGGGAGAACAAAAAAATATGATATAAAAGTGAACTAAAAATAAAATTTACATTAAGCTTTAATTACACTGAAATTATATCAAGGCGAAATGAAGATGAAAATTTCAAACGAATTTAAACTCAAACTATTAGAAATTAATGCCTAAGAATAGGAAAATTAAACTAAACCCAAAGTTGGTTTCTTAATCAGATCAGGCATTAAAAAATATTGAGAAATTTTTTAAGTTGGGGATACCATCATAAGTTTATCATGTCTAATATGAGATATTATATGGTACTTACACTTAAAAAAAAAAATTTGGAAAATTTTTTTAGTGGCAATACCATTACAATGGTATCAATAGATCATAAGTATAGTTATTAAAAATAATTTAGAAACTTTTAAAGAAGGGATACCATTCCAAGTTCCTAAAATTCCCTTGGTTGAACAGTTCAAAAATTAGTTTTGAAAAAGAAACATATATTTTTAAGAGTTCAAAAATTTGGATTCAGATAACAAATGTAGATCACTCTTGGGCATATCAGAACAAAATAATATTTTAAAGATTTTTCATATATGATTGTAATTATAACACAAAGATTCTTTTTTAACTTTTGTATTATTAATTTAATTTTAATCTTTTTATAAGATATAATATGGAAATTGTTATAACAAACCAATAGACGTTAAATGCCTTAGTAATGATAATGGAAATGTTATCACTAACCTGAAATGAAAAAGAAGAAAATTTATTTTAAAATATTTAGTAAATGTATTTTAAAAAGAAATTATTATATAAAAGTAGAACGTAACCCACTTTGAATATGGTTTATGTTTTTCTATATATGTATATATATGTCAGTAGATGTGTATTATCGGGCCAAAAAATATATATAATAGTATAAAAAATTTATGTTTGTATTTGCGAATCTACTGGAAAATGCAAAAACGAGAAGAGAACTTGAGTAACTAAAACCGACAATCTATTTAAAATGAATATCTAAAACTAGTCTTACAAGATATACAGAGTAGAGTGTGTGAATGTGTGTGAGTGTGCGAAAGAGAGAGACCCATTTTGAGTTCAAGATTCTTTTGTTGCTTTGCAGGCAGTCAGCGACACCAAAGTCGCTACGAATTGCTTCTCTCTCTCTTTCTGTTTAATGTCTTTACATACATATATGTGTGTATGTATATGTATGTAGTTAGTCAGTATGTATGTATGTATGTGTCTATTTGGGTTCGGTTCTTGTCTTTATCGTTGTTTTTCTACACACAATGGCATCTAAACTGCAACTGTATGCATTGTAAAGATTTCAATTTGAATTGCATTTGATGTTGAAGCTTAGTTGGATTTCATTCGACTTGTACTCTAACTCACCTACCCTCGCCCCTCTCCCCCTGCACAACACACTATACATACATACATACATACCTACCACCCAATTCTCCACCCTACCACAATGCCAAACTCACCATCCTGTCTCTAACTAGTTCTGCACTGAACCAACTGCTGCCATTCATGTCGTTTGCTAGCTTTGAGATATTGCAACTCACACACACACACACGTACATACAAACAGAAAGCAAAAGAGAGCAAACGTCGAGAGGGGAGTTATAAAGAGTGGGAAGTGTGGTGGAGTACCATGGCGAACCATTGGAGATGGTTCGTTGAATAAGCTTGTGCTACATATTTTGATGGAATGTTGGTTATCCACCACCCACTATCCACCACCCACAATCCACCTCTTGCGCCACCATATGCGACCCAGCAAGTTGAAATTTTTAAAGTTTTAGCACACATTTGATGTTTGGTTTTTCGGTTACGGTTTTTTTTTTTTCCTAGTCTTTCTTTTTGATTTTTTGCTTCTTTTTGATTTTGGTTGGTCGACTAATCCGTAAAGTGTTTTTGTTTTTGTTTTTCTTTTTGTTTCTGTTTGTATCTGTGTGTGAAGATCTTTTGGGATTTGTTGTCAATGACATTGGCATGTTGTTTTGGGATTTCGAGTGCAACTAGCTAAATTGAATATTTGATAAGTGGCAAAGCAAAATATAAAATGCAACCGAAACATGTTACAGTTGTGCTTGATATATGCATAGGATATAGTTTTCTTTTACCCTTTTTTCTTTACATTAAACATAACTCAATTGATTATGTTGCAATAAGAATGACAGGCGGATAGGGTGGGAGGAGACTAGTTGTTCAAAAGGGTCCAAATGCTGTTTGGTTTATCATTTTACAGAGTTATCCAATGGAAGCAAAATGTGTCAAACTGTTCAAAGTAACATCAAAAGATACAATAAGTTCATCAAATAGAAAAGAATCCAACTAAATAAGTTATAAGGAAGTTCTTTTAGGTTAACAATTGGATACAACTGGATACCAAAAATAGATATAACCTAACTTTTTCGATAATACTTAACCAAAATTTTTACACAATCCATTATTATCTCGAAAAAGAGAGTAGAAATAGCTACATTTTATAAACTATCCAAAGTCTTTATCACTAGTCTTTGATATTGTCTTTAAGATTGGAATACTCTAGCAACGCTAGTTAAGAGCTTTTACAAACCCATCTCGATAAAATTTTCATGATTCATGATATATTCATTATTATATATAGCTCCAAATTATGTATTTCTATTCTATAAATATAAACGGAATTATTTTCGAACATGCCTAAGACTTTAAAACCTTTCAAACTAACTTTTGTATTAAAAACGATATCTGTTTTACTTTTCTAAAGTCAGGACCGATCTTTACTATGTATAAGCTTTTTTCGGCACTTTCTATACCTAAATCATCTATACTATTAAATTTAGAATATAAACTTATACCTTATCAATATTTATAAAATTTTGTAAAGGTTTTAAAATGTATATCAGACTTACATATACCAAATTTTGTAAAACTTTCTTTAAAAACATCTATGATATTGATCCCAAAGTCGACCTATAATTACTATACCTCGGCTTACTTCGATACTTTTTATACACTATTATCTTTAGTATTTTAAAGTCTCATTGGTCTTTCTACACAGCTTGTCGTGCTATTATTAATTTATTTTTAGAAGTATCTCCTAATTAGATAATTATTTAAGTAAAACACTATAAGAAAATCTCCAGCTTGCACTATTAAAACCATTCTTATATCTTAATCTAATAAACTTCCCATTTATTCTACCTTAATAAACTACAAGAATGAAGGACAAAAGTACTTAAAGAATTAGAGTAAGAACTTGTTAAAGTGTCTCAATAATTTCGTTAATGAATATTTATAAAGTACTTAAAGTTGTCTCGATAAGCTTTTAATCTTTTTAGTAATTATATTTGCAAAATCAGTTTCATTTTATATTGGCTAAATTCCCATCTGCTTTTTGCTTCAGGAAACTTGTTTCGAAAGGGAGGGCAAAAGGAGGTGAATAAATATTTTCAAGGTTTCCCTCCCCCCATTCAGTTGACCACACAGCTGCATTTATTACTTATTTCAGTCTTGGTGTTGAATTTTAAAAGTGGGGCAATTAAAACTGATGCAAAAATCATAAAAAAAAAAAACACCAAACGAAGATCAGGTTTTAAGTCAAATGGAGTGTCGTCGGTTGTCGGTGGAATGGAGAGACCAGCCCTTGATACAAACTGAAGTATCAGTTACACAGATACAGATTCGCATCATCTCCATGATTTTTTTTAATTAAACTTGAGCCGGACAATGGTCCTGAGAAGAGACCCATAGTGTCAATTGCTTATCACTCATAATAAGCGACCATAAAATGTGACAGCAAACCAAACTGAAAATATATATTAGTTATAGCATATTGGTCATTGAACTTGTTCAGTGTCAAACCAGAGCACACGGGCTTATCATGGAAAAAAAATTTAATTTTTTTGGATCCCTCACTGGCTGATGATGATGATCATCAGATATAAAATCTGTACATCTGATAGATGCAGCTGCATTTCAACTTGGTTATATTTTTAGCTGACCAGCTTCTTGTTCAACTCTCTTTTCTTTTTCTTTTTATTAAGCCCAAGGCGGATTTTGCCTCATTTAAACTTGTTCCTTCTGCTTCTTCATCTGCCCCACTGTTGACTCTCTTCATCTTCTTGTAGCAACTTCGTTGAAGACACGGACTCGGACTTGGACTATGTCTACTTGCTTAATTCGTAATGATATGTTGCTTATTGCGATAGTCAACTTCTTTTTTTTTTCTATCTTTCCTCCTACTACTTCTACAACAACAACTTTAACTTCTCCTCTTATTCCACCTTCTTTTTTCTCATCATCATCATCGTCATCATGCTGTAATTGTTAGACTGTAAAACTTTACTTTTTCTTCTTTATGTATTTCTTTCATTTTTATACCCTTTCCAGGAAAGGGTTTTATGATATTAAATTAATATTGAGCAATGTTTTGATAAATTATATTTATAAGTAATAAAAAAAAAAAACTTTAATAAAAAAACTTTAGAATCTTTATTTCCAAATCAATATAAAATGGAAATGAACAATTATTTTGGTTAATTTCATTCAAAATTTTTAAATGTAACATGTAATAAAATCAATAAAATAAAAAGCTTGTTATAAATTTGAAAAGTTATATCCGAATCAAATAACTATAGATTATAGCAAGCTGCTTAAAAAATCTTTGTTTATGAAAAACTTTTAACTTTTCAAAAAATTTTTAAAAAATTTTTTAGTTTTGCAACTTATTGTAAAAAAATTTATTTATGTGATTTATTTTAGAAGAAATTTATTTTTGATAAGTTTTTAGATATTTAAATAATTTTTTATAAATTTATTGTTATGGCTTTTCATTAGCTTTTTAAACAATCCTTAATAAATTAATTTTTGTGACTGATTTTTTAAGTATAATAAATATAGAAATAAAGACAACGTTAATATGGAAACAAAGTTTCTAAAAACTCTTTTCGAATAGTTGTCAAATTTAACAAAATTAATTTGCAATTATTTTTTAACATGCTCAATTAAAAGTTATGTTTTACATAAATAACATCCACTCCAATTAGAAAAAGGTTAATTTGTTTGTCGAATATTATTTATAAAACTAACTATTACTTAGTTTTTGAAATCATTCTTACATTGTAGATAAATTTCTCAAAAATATATGGTCCAGAATAAACTTATTTTAGCCATAGAAATTAAAGCCTAAAACCTTGTTTACCTAATAATATGCACCTACCAACTAGCACATATTTTTATAATATTTTTTTATTTTTATATATTGAAATTTACCTAATATAATTTTAAACATTATTTCAAATTTTTATTTAATAGAGCATACAAACTTCATCATGTTTCAAACTAGCTTGGCCCTCTTTATCTTTTTTTTCTTTCTTACTTTCTGTGCTCTTTGGTATGCGCACTTTCTCCTTAAATGCTATTTTTCGTTAACATTGTTTTCGACGGAATCGTTAGTTGGATTTTTTTTTTTTTTGTTTTTTTGGTTTTTTTTGTGGCATGGATATCTCCTCTACCATCTATCTAATTTGTGGCTTTTCTCGATTTTGATTCGGTTCCGTTTTCTGCTTCTTCATCTGTTTCTGCATCACCCTCACCTTTGCCACTTAACAGTGACTCTTGTTGATTTTTATTCGTTTTTGTTTTTGTCTCTAATCGCAAAAAGAGTAGAAGAAGAGAGGAAACAAAATAAAACCGAAATTCCCATTGGTGTTTAATTGGCATTTTTTAGTGTCGCAATTTTAATGATTTAATTTTTTTTTTTTTCGTTTTTTTTTACATTTTGTATTGTGCAAATTGCTGAAGTTTGCCGTTTGCTTTTGGGTGTGTTGACATGCATCAGCTGTGGCTGCCACTGTATATGGACATAGATACTGGTGTGTGTGTCTGTGTGTGTGGCAAAAGGAGGAGTTGCTCGAAAATCACTGTTAACGATTTGTATTTCGATTTGGTTTTGGATTTCAAATTGGGGTTTCCCCTTTTTTTTCTCTTTTTGTGTTTGTGTATGACTAGCAAATTGGAGCAATTACACAGTGTTGTGAAATGGATAGGGAAAGGGGAGTAAAGATATGAAGGAAATTCCACAAGTCTTTGCATATGAGGATCACAGCACACACTATAAGGAAATGCCTACAGTCAAGTAAAAATGTCTTCACATATCAACCTGATTTATGGACTAAATATGCGGAAGTTATTTTATTAACATTACAACTTAAATGTTTATCTCCAATTTTGGAAAAAAAAAATTCAAGTAGATTATGTCAATTATGTTAATAGTTATACATAAGACAGCATAAAGAAAGTTAGATGTATATATAGCTGGAAATTATGAAGTACTCTTTATATTCGGTGTCATTGCAACACTATTTTTTTAGTGTTGTAAGCCTATTTTAAAGCGTGCACCACTATTTTTAAGTATTGCCAGTTCCATCTAATTCAAAAGCTTATTATAGTTTGGTTTTTCAAACACTTTGTTAAACTATTTTCTATTTTTTTTAAACTTTTAGTTAAAATTAGTTTTTCAGATAGATATATTATTAGAAATCAGTGTTAACTCTGTAAGAGCTGAATAAAATAAGACTAACACCAGTAAAAATAAAAAAAATTTAAAAGAAAACCCACATAAGTAAATATCTTTACTGATTATTTTAATAAATTAATAATCAAATTCATTTTAAATTCATTTCAAATAGCTATTAATATTAATAATATTATTAAATTTGAGAATTACAATAAATTTTCTTTAGTTTATTAACAAAAAATATCCTTATGGGAGGCCAAAAATATAAATAGAACAATAAATTAGCATTTAAATGCCAATTCTCACATTCAAATGTTGGCTTAATGCATTTTATTAACTGTTATAAGTGTAAATTCTTGAAATGGAAAACTTTGTTAATATTTATGACAGGAAAATCTTTTCTATTGACTGTATCAATTGAATAATTTGCTGGTAATTCTCATGTATATCCTCGTTTAACAATCAATTTCCTTGCCACAAATTCACTTTGATATTAAATCTATCACTTGTCTACAGTTTGGTTAACTGGTAGAGATAGCCAATATGCATCTATCTAGCAATTTCAAATCAAAATATCACTTCCTTTTACCTCAGTCTGGTTAGCTGTCTCTTTCTCAGTGTGTATGTGTGTGTGTGTGTAAGACCACAAATTCAAGTCAAACGTAAAACTGTAAAGTTTCACTAACCACAAAACGTTGCTCTAGGGAGTCACAGATATAACTACAGTAAACCCCTCTTCTCCGTCTCTCTCTCTTATTGAGGTGTCTCAACCGGACATATTCTGCACACAGACAAACACACACATACACCTAAATGCCAACACCTAACTACCTACCTACCTACCTCTCTTTACCTTACCAAAAGACCTTGAAAAACATGCGGGGCAATAGCAACTCCAACTTTCACCAGTTGCGTTAATTTTTCATGTCACAGTGTGCGACAGGGAGACAGGGAGACAAACGAAATGAAACGAAATGAAATGAAACAAAGTTGCCCCAATCTCTTGCCAGCCAATTGCATTCCCCAATTACAACAACAACAACAACAGCTTCAAGTTGTTGGCATCATCATCATCATTATCATTATTATCATTGTCGTCATCGTCGTCACGAAATGGCAAACCACAAGGCCTCCACCTCCATCTCCTACTTGAATCTTGTCTCTCACTCTCTTGCCACATGCAATTAATGTTTTGTTTTGTCTTTCACCTCGCGAAAAAAAAAAAATATTATAAAAAAACAACAACTGAGATGAAGACGACAACGTTCTAGCTAGCCCCAACGGCAAGCAGCATCTTCAAGGCAAATGGCGGCAATATGCTTGGCCAATATGGCCATCCATCCATCTGTCCCATAGTCTGTTGCATCTTCACTTTGGAGTAGGTTGGAGGTAAAGGCTTATATATATATATATATATATACATAAGTGCATTTACAAATACATACAAAAGTACTATATATGTATATAATACTGCAAATTGCATATTTTTCTTTAGCTTAGCTCACGTTTCTCGCTCGTTTCGCAAGCTGTTGAAAAGTTTCCTTTTGTCTCCCCCCTCTCCATATTTCTCTATCTCTCTGGCTCTTTCTCTCTCGTTTCATTTACCCCAACTCTTTTTTGCAACCCCTCTTTGTACCCCTCCCATTGGTGCTTGCTCTTCAACTTCAATCTCTGTCTGAGCTTGGGCTTTTGCTTTTTGTGGTTCCGTTTATTTTATTGCAAGTGCTTTTGTGTGCTGCATCTGTGCTTCTGCTTTGTCTTCTTCTTCTTCTTATACTTCTTATTTTTTAATAGGGTATTTATAACTTGTTGATAAAGTTGGTAAGCATAAACCAATAAGTTCTACCGTTAGGGTATTGAAAGGTAAATCCATTGTACTGACAATAACTTCTGCAAAAAAATAAACAGTAAAATACTTTTTCTCCATTAATTGAACACAATTTAACAGTACTGTTAGTTGAAGTACTGTTAAAGTAACGCCTGTTAAGATAGTGATCCCTGGAAGAGAAAGTATAAGTCTTGTTCGAGGTGGTTTTTTCCCATGACAGTTTGTGCAAAAGAAACCTTTTAACTTCAGAAATAATAAGAATATATAATGATTTCCTGAACATAATAATTAGGGCTATACTATCCTATAAAACTTATCTACTTTAACCAGTAGCCCTAAGATATCATTTGTCTGCATTTATAGTTCATTGAAAACAATTTTAAAAACATTGGAAAACTATTTTTAAAAGCAAGATCAAATTTTCTAAAATTTATGTGTAATTTATCGATCTTAAAATTACAATCATATCCTTGAAAAAAAATCATAGGATCACGTTTTTACGTTCTTTCTTAACGATCCTATTAGTTCATCGAACCAAACACTTATATTTAAGCGTGAATAGCTCGTTTCACAGGTGATTAACTTTGATAACTTTGCAGTTACTTTTTTTTTTACTATATCATAAAAATAATAATAATAACAAGTTAGAGAACTCATAAATATATTGACTATCTGATCATAAAGGTTTGTTTTAGCCCTCAAGCTAAAGACACTTATTAAGTATTTGCTTTAACAGAAACTTTATAGAAATGCCTAAATTCTAGTGTATTTAATTGTCGTTCAACATCTAGTTAATCTTTTTTCCCCCCTTTGTTGATTTTTATTTCTTTTTGGTTGTGTTTTGTACATTTTTTAATAAAAGTTGTTTCTGTTGTGGCTTTTTCAGCTGTTTACGTATGAAGCTCACGGGCCGTCGCAATGTCTGTTGCAAAGGAGGGCGAGAGCGGGCGTGATTGTCATAGGACCTTGGGTCTGAAGAGCTTCAGCTCACTTCTTTTTTCAACGATTTGTTTTTGCTGTTTTTCTACTTTTTTTTTATTTATTTATTTATTTTTCTGGTGTCCCCCAGAAAAGAACAGACGAAGCACAAGGTGTGCAACAGATATTGCCTTGCAACGATTTTTTTATTTTTGCTCTTTATTTTGGGGATTTCCCCCGTTGTTGTTGTTTATGGTTAGAGGTCGAAGCGATTTATATTTTTATTATATCAAAGATTTATGCGTTTGTATTACAAATTTATGAATCTCCATTTTTTATGTGTATTAAATTAAAATTGATTTTTTTTTAGTGAACTTCTAAGGGAATTTTTAAGAGGTTTTTTTTTCTCTGTTGGCTTTTTAAAGTAAATTGAGATACATCTTTGTGATATAAATCCTGTCCAAACAGGATGTGCAGGTAAAGATATATATATATATATTGCGCAAACTTTTTATCTTGATAGCATGGTTTTTCTTTTCTTTTTTTGTTTTTTTTTTATTTTGCTACTTCGATCGGAGCAATTTAAACATAAATATTTAACACTCAAACGGCAAACATCAATGACAGGCCAGGGAGAAGGAAGCAAAAGCCAAACCAAGTCAAGTCAAGCCAAGCCAAACCAAGCCAGGCCAAGTTAAGATAGAGTGAGTAGAGTAAACAGACAGACAGACAGGCGGGCAGGCGAGCAGACAGACAGACAACCTCGGCCATAACCATAGCCAAACACTTCAAACATTTCAAATGTGTAAGTAAGAGAAGAAGAAAAAGATGCCGCATATAAGCAAAGCATACGACTTGAGGATACCCTAATCTAATTTGTAATGTCCTTTAGCTAAGCAACATCTCACGACTCTTGGGAACTACTAAAAGCAAAAGCATCTTATTTTCATTATTCTCTAAAAATTTCTCGAACCATTCAGAGGCTATTCATTTTTGGATTATTTTTTTTAACATGCAATAATTTATCAATCAACAATTTTGATTGGACTTATAGGCAGTGGACTTATACCCTTCTGGTTAATAAAAAATACTACCAAATAGCGGGCTAAAAGGACTTCCGCTAAGTAAAAGTAAAACGAAGCCGCTCCACCTACCTAAAGAAAATTTCTGAAAGCTAGATCTTAGTTGGATTTTCATGAATTTTCCAAGTGAATTAGAAAATATTCATATAAAAAAGTTGTTTCCTTTCCCTTTTTCAGTTACATACATTTCCTTGTACATGATATACCCTTTCGTTTATGATCATTGGGTATTAAAAATGAGTACATATGAAGAAAAATGACTTACTTTTTGTCAATTTAAGTGGGTAGCTTATGTAATTTAAGTCATTTGACAGTATCATTGCTCTCATTATGAAATCATACAGGAAGGAAGATAGACTTGAATATATATTTAGATATATTTGTTGCATAAAATGGTACATAAAAAAGGCAAAAAAAGTAAAAAACATTATCAAATTTAAAAAAATTAGAAACGTTTTCAAAAATATAAAAGTTTTGACCCATATTTAATAACTTTTTTGAAGCAAAGCCTTACAAAACATTTAAAATGTCCATATAACCAATATCGTTGAATACTTCTAGGAGTTTGAAGTATACAGAATAAATAAAAAGAAATAATTAAATAGGCAAAGTTTTTTATAACCAACAGAAATAAGATTAATCGATCACTAATAGAAATAATCTTTGAGCATGCTCAAACTGCTTAAAATTCTCGAAAACCATCAAAGGGAAAGACGAATTTTTCTATTACAACAAACTGGTTTAAAACTAAACTAAGCTAAACCGGTTTGAAACTTATTAAGAACTAGAACAAATTTTAATTAATTTATTTACAATATATGCAAGTGATTTTAGATCAGTAAAACATATTATTAAAAGTATTTTGTTTAAAAAATGTGTTTAGAAAAGATGCTAATTAAAAATTAACTAGATATTTATACTAAAATTCAAGTCTATAAAAAAATTTCAGAAAATTTTAACCACTCAATTCGTATATTACTTAATTCTACAATTTCTTAAAGTAAAGTAAACAAATAAATAGAATAACTATAATATATGGAAAACTTGAACTCTTCTTTATCAAAACTTCTCAAACTCGGCTCTGTCTATTTTCTATGTTTGTATGTATGTCTATATATATGTACTTATATATATATGAATGTTTATATATACATTTTTATCTAACTAGTTTTTCTTTTCTTCTCAAGTTAATGCAAGGCAACTAACTTTTGGTATGCAGTCCCGGCAGCACCAACAACAACAACAACAACTAGTCAAAAAAGATAAAATAAGAAAAAAAAAAAGAAACTGCATTCAAACTCATAAATCGAGTTTTTCCAATTTTTAGCCCTCTCTCTATCACACTAGCAAGCGATCCCCTCTATCCTCTACCCCATACCCCACCATCTTCTGCTCTTATACTCTTTGCTCAAACACTTGGTTTTTGCGTTTTTCCAAAGCTGATTTTTCCTCTCAACGACTAATTTTGCTTTTGTTGTTATGGTTGGGGTTTTTTTTTTCCTCCATAGATTTTTCAGAGACTTAATCATTATTTTTCCAGTGCTTTGCTTTCATTACTTGTTTTTCTACACACACACACGCATACACACAGATACATATATACCAGCAAATAGACTCCCATATGGGACACCTTTTTTTCCTAGGATTCAATATGAGGATGATGATGATGATGATAATGTGGAAGCCACTTGGCAGTTTTCTCAACTCTAGTTGTTGTTGTCATTTAGCACTTTGCTATATGCATTGATTTCTTTGTTTGGCAACAACATGAGGCAGCTAGCAACAGCAAAACAACAAATAACAACAACACTAGTAGAAGATGATGTAGAAGAAGAAGACAAAGATGACAAAGAAGAAGAACAAGCAGAAAGCAAAGAGAACTAACTACCGACTTGCATCTAGTTCTATGTATGTATGTATATATCTGTAACTACATTTGTATCTGCATCTGTGACTTGTTGACTGCTTAAAAGAAACAAAAATTACATTACTTCTCCTCTAACTCTCTCTATCTCTTTGACAGTTTCTCGCTTCTCTCTCTCTCTCTCTCTCTCTCTCTTTTGTGCTGCTGATCAAGTGCTCAATTATTATGACTTGTTTTGTTGTTCTTGTACATACATGTGTGTACATACTTCTTTGGTCGTTGTTGTCTTTCCATTGACCATTCCGAAAAGCGCATACCAATGCTTCCAGCGAACACCAATTCCAATTCCAGTTTTCAATTGGAACACAACATCCAATATCACGCTCTTTCTCTTTATGTCGCCACCCTCTTCGCTCTCTATCAACACTATTGCGAGTTCAGAAACCTGTAACGCAGCGCAGTCAACGTTAACGTCAACGTCAGCACTTGCCTGAGAGATCGTGGGACAAGAAGAAGTTTCCAGCCCATTCGTTAGCTAGTTTACCTAGAAGCTGCAAACACTTGTATAAGAGTACAATTGATATTGTAGCAGTAGTGAAAGCATAGAAGAGTTTAATACAAACATTTTCGAAGAGTCCAACCAAAAATATCTTCAATGAACGTTGTAACAGAAATTGATATGTGTAGGTGAAGGTGAATGTTGTACTGAATTAACGGTTACTTACTGAATATGAAGCTAAAAAAGATATTTCAAATGTGGGAGCCGTTTTAATCCAATAAAATAAAATATAATATATAAAAAGTATTTCATATAACTCAAACAAGCCAAATCTCTTCTACACACCTAAAAATTACAATAAACAAACTCCATCATTGAAATAAAATGTGGAACAAACAATGTTGAACTAAAGGTTCAAGGGAACAAGCGGAATGAAAACAAAACAAACGACCTAGTTCCCAAAACTAAATGCAACAAACTAATCATGACCTTTGACATAGCATTGTTAGGGTTATTCAATACCCAACCCAAGACTCTAAGTCTTGAAGTGAATTCAATTCTTTATAGAATACTTATACAATAATTTACACAATACTTTCATATTTTGCCGCAAATACAAAATGAGGCTTTAAAGTCACCGCATCTTACAACAGAAAAAACATGTTGTAATTTTTTTTTTTTTTTTTGATTTTTTAAACATAAATAAATTAAATGAACCACCGCAATGGATTTGCGTGCTAATGAAAACTCATTAAATGAAGTGCCCAAAGCTGGCGGCAATCAACGGCTGTCTGTCATCTCTGTCCTCGGCGCTACCTTTGTCATAAAATAAGTAAAGAGCGAAAAAAAAATAAAAAATGAAAAATAAAACGAATGATATGAGTTGGAGAGTCGACTCGGGTGTACCCTATACTATGAAAAAAAATGTTGCATAATAAAAACTGCTATAAGTTAAAAGAATAGTAAAAGGAAAGGCAAGACCTCTTCTTACATCTACATATTAACACTTAAGCGCCCCCTATAGGCCAATTTTCTTGTAATTCCAAATTCATAAACAAATTTTATAAACCCATATTTATATGTTGTAACACATTTATAGTAACAACATGCCTGCAAAAGTTATAAACTTTTTTACAGAATACTATCTTGACACAATTAATATTTACCAGATCTTATATATCCAATTAATCATAATTAAGAGTTCCATTTAAAAGGATATATTCTTGATT
Organism: Drosophila neocordata; assembly: GCA_018903615.1. Lineage (NCBI taxonomy): Eukaryota > Metazoa > Arthropoda > Insecta > Diptera > Drosophilidae > Drosophila > Drosophila neocordata. The sequence continues at coordinate 5,300,236 of JAEIGI010000006.1, read as the reverse complement.
TGTTTAATTCAAATTTTATGCAATGGGTTTATTTTGAGAAAACAAAAATTCTTTATTTTTACTATCAGGCAACAGTAATATACCCTTGAACCATTATACCTTACAGGGCATAAGAACCGTACTTAAAGTAGGGGTCACTATTTTAACGCTACCCTGCAGAGTTCGCCACATTTGGGATAAGCTTTGGCTAAATCATAACATGACATAATTAAAAATATATCTTTTTTCTAACAATTAAGAGTATAAGTTGTAGATTTTTTAAAATTCTATTTTTAGAAACTTTTAGAGGCCTTATCTGTTTACAACAGAATATAAAATGAATCGATAAACATTTATTTCAAAACACTATTCGCTTTACACTACAAGCTTTTTATATCTCGAAATAATCCCGATCGCATGACTATAACTTATATTTTCCCTGGAAACGATAGGTCAAAGAGCTGTTTTTTATGAATAACTTTATTACTTTTCAATGGATTATCAAAAAATTTGGTGTTTATGGTTTTTATAACCACCAAGTTTAATCAGAATCGGTTGACTATAGCATATAGCTGTTGTAGGAAATATACAAAATTATTGTAAATTTTAAATAAATATTTTGGAATGTGTTTATTTTTAAGATATAGAAAGCTTTCTTAACTTAAGTAAAAGAAGTTAAATTTAAACTTTTTACTTTGAATAATCTGAAATAATTCTAATGATGCTCACAATCAATCACAGATGATATCGATAACAACGACAAATATTAAAAATATCCGATTAATTTACTCTTATAAATTAAAGTTTTTAAAGTAATTGAAAACGTTTTGTATATCTTATAAAACTTTCCCCTATTCTCTTGCGTCTGCCTTATACAAGCAATTCACTCTGACTCATACTTCTGTCAGCGTTGCCATCTGCCATTTCTATGACGTTCCCACATCTATTTAACAAAGTTCAGACTCTTAAGATCTAAGTTACCACATCCTACATGTTCATATCATAAAAATAACTCTTCTTAAAAAGATTTTTAATACTTGGAAAAGTAATTACAATTTTAGTTTAAAATATTTATAAATAAAATATTTTTTATTTACATTTTATAAATTAGAATATACCCTTTTGAAAACCTTTTTGATTAATACTAAAGGGTATTTTTCAAAAAAAAAGGTTGTAAATTATTGGCGTGGGCAAAGACCTTTGACGTCAGAGGAATTGCTATTGCGATTGCAAGAAGTATTAATTCTAAGCCTTCTGTGAATACAGTTTGAAGTTTTTTTATTAGTCTTTTTTTTATTTGTTGATGAACTCTTTGATCTGTGCCTTGACACATTTTCAAAAAGCCGCAGTTGCAACCACAATTGCAGCAAAAAAAAAAAAGCATGCAGTTTGTCAGTACTTTGACATGTTAATTGCATTTAAGTTTTGCTTTATAATGATTTAGATGATGATGATGATGGTGATGATGGTGATGATGGTGATGATGGTGATGAAGATGACGGTGACAGCCTGCCTTCAAGTTGACTACCTGACAGTATAACCAACTAACTGTCTAACTGACTGACTGACTAACTGAATGGCAATCAATTTTTATTTCGACTCTCTCTCTCTCTCTCTCAGTGTCTACCCACATAGATCGAAAGAACATAACCCTGATTCAGAGATGGCAACGTGAAACGAATCTTATACCAATTATTTGTTGGTTCAACTAATCTTTAACAGACTTTTAAGCTTCTTCTTCTTTTTTTTCACGCAAAAAACTTTGTTTTGAAAAGTTTTGTAAAGTTTTGTGCTTATAAGCCAACAATCCATCTCTATGGAACGCACCTTTTGGTATGAGCAAAATGCGTCACCTGCTGCTGCTGCTGCCTCACTGAATGAATCTTAACTTTGCAATGTGAGCATGATGGCTCCCGTTCACTTGGACTCCAAAAAAAAGAACGAGAAGGAGAAGCAGAAGATGGGTAAAGAGTTGGGTATGGCAAAAGCAAGGCAAACCTTACCAAATCTGTAGAGAATCTGTTCAAAATGCGGGGGAGAAAGATTATGATGATGACTATGACAACGACAACGACGACAACGTTGTCATTTGATGCATGATATGCAATTTAAGCAACAATTTATGATAGCTGCCTAAGCACGACGACAACGACAACAAAAACAACAACTATGACAAGAAACAGCAACGAATGTCACAAGAGCTCCGCCACCGGCACTGTGCTCCGTGCTCTGTGCCCTGTGCTCTGTACTCTGGGAAAGCGGCAGATTGAAAGAGATTGGCCCAAAAGGCAATGGAAATGGCAACGGCATCAGCAAAAGGAATCAGATGCATATAACAACCAAAGCTTCTTTTCTTTACTCTTCTTTTTTTTGTTGAGATTGTTTTACGCATTTTAATGCACTTGATGGTTAGTAAGTCATGTGGCTTGTTGACAATTATAATGGCATTTAAATGATTAAACTGAAAATAAAAACCCCAAAAATATGTACATTACAACATGCCAACACAACTTATATACTTATGAGTATAGCCCATTAGAGCTATCAACAGTTCCTTAAATATAATTTTTGGGATGGAATATTGAACTAAATAAAGTGACAAAATGTGCGTCACGTAGCAAATAGCGTAAGGAAACAGTGTTGTCTGAGATGACTATTACATATAGTTCGTTTACTCCCACTAACATCAAAAGACAACCCACTAGGCAACCAGCCAGCCAGTCATCCGTACATGTCAGAGTCAGATGTTATTTTGTGACACTTTGGCATCTTAGTGATAGTTTTCCCTTATACCATATTCGATATGAAATGACAACTTTCCAAGTCCTTGTAATTGAGCGCGAGAGTTGAATAAGAAAAATAATTTATTTTAAAATTGAAAGATTGTCAATATTTATTTAGGTTAAAGGCATTTATAAATATTTATACTTTTATTCAAAGTAGCTCTGATATTGATAATCATTAGTATAAAAATATCAAAGAAGTTCTTCTTCTTGATCCAAGTGGGAGTCAATCATAGAGACTTTATCTTCTAGTAGTTCGATCCGACCAATTTTTAATCTAGGTAAACGTATTCACCCAAAATGCATATCTACCAAGTTTTATATATATAGCTTAAAATTTAAGATCTGAAAAATGCTAAGAAACAGACAGATCAAGAATAAATATAATTTTCGGAGTCGGAAACGTTTTCTTTTCTTCTATAACCATTTATAAACATTTTAATTTGATATGAATACACTTAAGAAAGTTTCAATTATACTAAAATAAATAATTAAACAATTAAAAAGTTCTAAATGCTTTTAAAAAATATAAAATAATTTAAGTTAACACTTAAATTGATCTTTATTAGTTAATGTATAAGTCCTTATAATCATTAACTTAATTAATGTTTACCTGAGTATTTGCTACTTCAATTTTTAATGAATGCTTTTTCTATACTTAACATGCATTAGCCTTGCCCACTTGTTACCGTTAGAAGCAGGGCTGTCCACTCAACGCTATTATGCTCCACCCACTTTGTATACTTACTCCATATGGATTTGAAGTATCCCTTTTGAGTATCTTTCATTCCACTTCAACAGTTGCTTTTATGTTATCTTTTTTCTCTCTTTAACCTACTTTTGGTTTTGAAAATATTCCATTTTTTATTATACTTGCAATTAGTTTAAATTATAATTTAGACTTAAAAATTTTTAACAAGAATAACTACTGCTTTTACATTTCTGATGTAACCACTTTTTCGAATTTCTTTACAACGTATTCTCTGAGTCCTTGTGACTTACTTGAGCTTTCAACCGTCAGCTTTTCTTCTTTTTTTTTAATAAAGCAAATGCAGCAGCTGTTGTCAAGATGTTGATGCTTTCATTCACTTCTTCAGCTTATTGAAGTGTCTCTCAATTAGTTGCAATGTCCTTAACACTGACTTTTTCCCCTGTGCTCCAATTCTAAGTTTCATCTCTTTGTCGACATGTACCTCAGTCTCCATATATACCAATGGTAATTTATATATATATTTCACTTAGCTACCATTTAGAAATCTCCGCTTTAACTTTAAGTAAAGTATTGTTGTTGTTGCCTCTTTTTTTTTTGGTCTTTTTAAAAAATTGCAAATGACAAAAGTTGAACTGCAATTTCGGCCTAAAGTTCTCTAATATATGTAGGTAAATTGCTATATACATATATATATATATTTTTTTTCTCCTGTTTTGCAAGGTGGGTCAAAAGTTTCTAGGACCAGAAGCACTTTTAGGTATGCATTTTTTTTGTCTCTAGGTTGGTGTATGTGTATCCATCCATCCACTGACCAAATCTCAGTCAGCAGACTAGGCTTGGCCTAGAAGAGGGCCTAGTAGAAAACGCAGCAGTGACAAGAGATTTAGTTGACTTTTGTTTGGCTACGGAAATGGCAAAATGGCATGACAAAACGAACAAATGCACAAAAGACATTGGCTTGACTTGGCCTGGCCGAGCTCTCTAGGTATGTGGGTGGGTTTTTTTTTTCTTTTTTTTCTTCTTTTTGGGTTATGGGTTTTAGCAAGCGGACGTGCAGTTCATCTTCTTCCTTTTGTTTAGTGCAGTTTTCTGTCTTGCAAATTGCATGCAGGCACGCGAAGAGGATAAGGATGGCAATGGGAATGAGAATTGGGATGAGGATGAGTATAGGGATGAGTATGACACGACACCGAGAAATGGCTGGCAAAAAGCTTCAGGGACAGAACAGGTAACAGAAGTGAGTGGAAATCTTTTTTTTTTATATTTTTTTTCTATCCAAGTTTTTCTTTGCTGTTGAGGTGTTGTGTGAGCTTAGCATTTGCTCAGCTATATTAGAAATTGTTTGACATTAGAAGCAAATGGAATGAAATGCTTGAAACGTTGACTGCAAACATAATGTAGATTAAATTGGCTGAAGGCAAAAAAAAAGGAAGAAAAAATATTGTGAGAAATGCAAATTCAAAGAAGCAAAACAAAAAAAATATCTGGAAACTAGTTAAACTTTTCCTTTGGTAAAAACAATCAGTAAAAATAAAAAATAAAAATGACCAAGCGGAAGTAGAAAAAGGAAATGCAAAAAGAGAAAAAAAGAAAATGAAAGTTTTTAAAAATTGAATAAAAATATTGAAGAGTAAATATTGCAGATAGAGTAATAAAAAGTCAATAATAAAATTAGATGCAAAACAAACCAATTAGTTTTTCATATGAAAACGGAATAAACTTGTAGATGACACATTCCTTTTCTCTTTACTTATAAAGATAATTAAAATTGACTGGCAAAGAGGAAACAATAAAAGAAAGAACCATTTGCTAATGGTAGAACTATGGTAGCTAAGTCAAACTGAAGATTATATACCCTTTAAAAGAGTGGTTTAAGACGAAACGAATGTAAATGATATCTTTTAAATATAATTAACTAATTTAAATGGTAAAAACTATTGAAAAATTTAGTAAAAGCGACTGGGGAAACAAAAAAAAAGGTTTTTATACTCAAGCATTTTTGTTACCGATATGGAATACACATGATATAGTCAACCGATGTTGTTGAAACTTTGTAGAATCTTTTAAATACTTATTGTTTATAAGGGTACTTAATTTTTTTATAATCCTTTAAAAAATAACCATGTTATGAATGGAAAAGTTTGTTATAGTCTTGTAAAACCAAAGTGGTGATTATGTAAAATTTGAGCACGTTAGTTGTCAATCTTTGAAAGTAGTTAGGAAAAATGAATATAGATAGACATGGATATACAAATTCAACACGTCGCTTCGATCATGAAGATATATGTATACACACATGTCCTATAGCGAAAAATGCATATATATATATATATATATATATATATATATATATATATAAAGATAATCTCTTTTATACATTGCCAACTTTTAAATAAAATATTTAAAACCTTCTAGAAATGTACACGCAAATTTTACACTACTTACATTCGAAATATATTTTAGAAAAATTCATAAATATATTTTTCATTTAAGGAATTTTTTTCACAAATTATTTTCAAAATTTTCTCAAGGCAATTCATTTAAGATTTCAGTTTGAATTCAAATAAAACCAAAATTTTGTAATAAGGATAAAAATAATCTTCTCCTTACAAAGAAATAAATATAATAAGCTATTTTTGCTTAAACGATTAATGTGTATCAAATCATATTCTAAAATTTCATTCGAATTCTTGTGAAAAAAAAAACACACAAATACATTCACAAATTTCAACATCAATTGCCTTAACAACATAATCCAATTCAAGTCAATCTACGAGAAGCACATTTTATTTGGCATATAGGTAAGTATGTATATAAATAAACAAGTATATACATAGTTGGATACATATGAATATATAGGTATATATATCAACGATTTTTCATGCATGTTCCGTTGCTTGAAGTGTGTCAAGGTAAAGAACAAGTTAGAAGTGCAAAAAGAAAAGGCTAACAAATAACGGGGGAGAGCAGATAAGAGAGAGCAAGAAAAAAAACCTAGGAAAATTAGATTTCCTTTTTTCAAGCATGAAAAATGCAGTCAACTTTTTCTGGCACTCGCTCAATTTCACTTACGCTAGAACAGGGAAAAAGAAACGGTAAAGAAAATGAAAAGAAAATGTACATACTCATGGAAAATGCTTTCGTTTCCTTGTTATTGTTATTATTTTGCAACTTGCTTACTGCCTTACCTGCAAAGAAAAAGATGATATATTTTATATATATAAGGAAAATGTAATTAATTTTAATTAAAGTTGAACAAAATGGCAAAGCAAATTAAGTTATTATTTAATGAAAAGTTTTTTTATTTTCTATTTTTTTATACTTATAATTTTTTACGCAATTAATTGCTACAAAACTTCTCGGCACTTTGGTCAAAGTTGGTCAAGCAATTTAATTGCATTAAAAAACGACATTTTTACGTGTTTGCCTTCCAATTAGAGAGGCTTTAATTATATATATGTAATTATGGCAAAAGCTCAAAAGCTGACATCTTTAAGACAGCCAAGCCCAAAACCCAAGTAAAACCATAAAAAGTTAGCAAAAGATTTACCAAATTGATTAGAAATGAAATTTAAAATAAATTCAACTTAAGCAGCTTGTTAATTCGATTTAATAGACACAATATTCTAGACAACTAGACGGGATATTTGAGGCATGCAACAGAGCTTAAGCCACAGCTTATGTTTTTTTTTTTTGTTGTATAACTAGATTGAGTAGAAAATTTTACCCACGAAACAATGTTTCAAATTCTTGCTCAACAAAGGGGTAATGGAAAAATATTTAATACCAGACAATAAAGTTTATAATTTTATAAGCAACAAAAAAAAAAGTTACCTGTTTTAGTTTTGCTTCGAAAAAATATTATCGAGGTTATGATATAAATAGCAGCTAATGTCCAAGTATTTACTAAACCGTGCCGAAGTTCGAATACTCTTGTAAACTCCCTTTTTTTCTAAAGGATTCCGAAATATTCATAAGCAAAAGAAACCTAGGTGCAATATTTTAGCTCTGTAGCCTTTAGGGTCTCGTAAGATGCACCTTGATTACCTCCAAAAATTAACCTAGATAAGAAAGCAAAAGTGTAAGTCGTTTAACTATAAGCTAGTTAGATGAAAAAGGTATAGCTTTCACCTGCCACTTTCTTCGGTTCATGTTTTTATGCTTTCATTTGTTATTTTCAACAATTAATTACAACGGCAGACGGCAAAAGTCTTTAAAGGACTTTCTCAAGTATTTGAACTTGGCAACTTAATTTGTTCAATTTTCAAACCTTGAGCCACGCCCACCTTAAAAAACGACTTACAGGTGTTTTAATAAAGAAGAAAACTTTGTTAGTTGTTTCTGTTACTGTTTTTTTTTTTCTGTTTTCATTTCACTTTTTTTGTTCTTAAGCGGCAGCGCATGAAAGTATGCAATACTCTTTTTGTTTCTTTATACAATTTGACTGAAAAAAGTTTTTACATCTTGATTTGATTTGATTTGATTTCTTCTTCCCCGTACCCTTAAAAAATTGTGAAAGAAATGTATATAAGAGTCGGCAAAATGTGCAATTGAAATCCATGGGAAACTTTTGCTCTTTTATATTTGTATATTCTTATGTACCAGAACTCGTAGTGTAAGGAATAAAAACATTATTAAGATGAACCTTTATAGGATATAGATTTTTATTTATTATTAATACGAAATTCAGTAAAAAAGCACGCTAGTATGGAATACCTAGCCCAAAGACTTCCTTTTGTAATTAGCAAAATGTTTAATCATTTTGATCAGAAGGATCCAACTAACATTCCCCTAATGTAGGAGTTGTACGCAGTGCCAAGGCTTTTAATATTGGAATTTTTTATAAATTATATAAATTTGTTTAAGACAACTGGTTACTAGTTTAACAGCACGTTATTTTGGCTATATAAGAGCATGTCAAACATTTAAAAACATCAACTTGAACCACTTCTAAAAGGCATGTTTTAAAGAACATTCTTAAAAAAAACAATTTGCGTTGAACTTCGGTAATCTTAGCGATTTGCACTCTCGATCTCTTTTAAGAAAGTGAAAAAAGAATTTATAAAAAGTAAAAAAATTTTAAAAATATTTCGATTTTTGCACCAGCTTATTCTAGAAAGACAGTATCAAATTTTAAAAGTTTTGTCTTACAATATACTTATAAAGATAGCGTTTAGTTTAAGCCATTTTGTTTTAAAAAAAAATTTTTCAAAAACTGTCTCCCCAAAATGGCTTATACATATATTTTTATATATATAAATCTTTAAATTAAAAGAAATGCAAATAAACAGTTTCAAAATATTTTTAAAAAATTTTCAAAAAACTATTTATTTATTTATTTTATTTATACTATGATTAATAAGTAATTAAGAAATTACCCTTAATCGGAGATCTAGCTATAACAACTTGGGTCTTAAGCTAGGTTTGGTTGTTGAATAATAGTTATGTAACTATGCTATACTTATGCTATATTTACATATGTACAAAAAAAATTTTAAATTGAATAAAGTGGTATAGGTGGATCTCTTTCAAAAATTGTGTGATGGATACCATGTTAGGGTTGTTAGGGGATAGGTATTCAATGGGGTTGGGATATAGGTATTTTTTCCTCCGCTCATTATAATAAGTACATTCAGTGAAGATGTGTAGGATTGTCATTTTAGTTTTGCAATATGTACACTGAGGGGGTTGTAGTTTCTTGAACATTGAACATTGAGTGTCCGAATCGGAGTCTTTGAAATTTAATGATGTCGGTTCGTTTACTGTTCTTTTCTATGTTTATTTTATATTCCTTTATTAAATGAACTTTGAATGAATTTTCTTTGAAATTTGCACTGGCTAACGTTTAAAAATTGATTACTAATCAACATAATTTGGTGAAATTAATTACAGAGTATACTATAGTCGACTATAAAGTTTATATATTTATATTTATTTTCTTCTTGAAGTTAAAGGTTTCTTTTGGTATATGGTTAAAATTGAAAATAAACAAACTTTTTGACCCCCAATTCATCATAATCATAAAAAAAAAGTCAAGAGAGAAAACGAAGCAGAAAATGAAATATTTATATACATATGAATTTATATATATATATATATATATATATATATATATATATATACGTATATATAGAAATTTTTCGTTTCAATTCATCAGAAATAGGTTTTTGTGCATTCAAGTGTGTGGGCGCATATTTTTTTTTTTATTTTTGTTTTGGGGTTGTCGATTTGCTATTAAATAAATAATTTGAGTAGCTAATGGCAATAAAAATTTGTTGGTTGTTGACAATTTTTGGTAAGAGTTGGTGGCAAACTCAAATCAAGTGAAAAGAGGCCAAAGTAAAGGGTAGAACTTTTGACCAAAGATTTGCCCATTGGCCATTTTTGTGTTAGAGTCATATTGGCAAAAGAAAAATATCAATAAATAAACTTTAGAAAACCTCATCATCAATAAATAATAAATGTTAGATTATTATTAAAAAATTTAGTCTAAAATGGAGAAATTTTCAATACAAATATTATTTTAGAAATTTTTGAAAAAATAAATAAAGTTTTTGAATGTCTGTAATGTACTCAAATTTCCATCTATCTTACTTTTTCTTCGTTTGGGCTTAATCATAGAAAATATATTGAAGAAATAGATTGAAATTGATAACTAGATTTGAATTTTAAACAGTTTTAAAACTTCTTAAAAGGTTATAATTAAATTCTTAACATTTTTGAAAAGTTTTCTTTCCTAAGAAGAACTTTTTTTTATTTCTTGCTTTTGCTATCTGCAGTACCTTAAGCTTTATTTATTTTAACTTTATTTTTGGTTTTTCTATTAAATTTTTTACATCAATAAAAGTCAAATGATTAAAATTATGAAGCTTTTGAATTATTAATAGTAATAAATCCATCACCATTTTTGCATCTATCAATAATCTGTAGCATCAATTAGCTATTGATTATTAATTAAAATATTTCAGCTCATTAAACATCTAATCTATTATTTATAAACAAATTTTAATTTTTTTTACATTTAATGAAGCGAATTAATTTAATTATTAATTAGCTAAAAAAAAAAAAGAATACCCATCAACTTTAACTCTTCATAGGAGAAATGCAAATGCAACTTTTAAAATAAAAATCCAAAATATATAGAAAATATTTATACATTGTTTAAATATTTAGTTAGTCACTTACTTTTTAGTCAATAACTAAAATATTTTGTACAAACAAAGTTTTTGAAATAAAATGAAAACAAAACAAAAAAAAGTTTTTAAATGCAGATGGTCAGTTTGGTTTACCGCAGAGACCGAGCCAAAATATACCTTTAACTGCCATGTAAATTAGGACAAAAATGTTGCACGGATGGTCTGTTCCACTTTCCACCAGATAGAGAGAAAGAGAATGAAAAGGGGAGATGGAGATGGGGTAGAGACCTACTCCCACTAGCATATATGTTGGGGACAAATGTGCTGACATTTTTTACTCCACGCTTTCCCATCAAATTAATGGTAAGAAAATATGCATATGCATGTCGGGTAAACGACGGGTATATTGTAAGCAAAATATTTGCACAAAGTGTGACAAAAAGGAGAAAGACATTGAGTGAGAGAGAAGCAGAGGGAGAGAAAGAAGGTGGCAACATGCTAACGAGTGCCACTAATAGCAAGCAGCAGTAGCATAAAATGTTTGCTTAACAATGAAAATGCATTGGAAAACTGCGTGCGTTAGTTTTTCACTTTACTCATTCTCTTAACCCCCCCCCCCTCCCCGTTCCTATTTTTTGTTTAAGCCCCCCTCTTTCATATGAACTTCATATATATATACATATATATATATATATATATATATATATAAATATATGTGTATAAATGTTGCTCTAAGCTGAAATGCATGTACAAAATGCCAAGAGGAAGAGATTGGATGAAAGAAATAGAGAGGGCATAGTAAAGAAGGGAAAGGACATATAGGGAGCTAGTGGGGCAGCTCCAAACTGACACTTAGTTGGCAGCCAGCAGCAGCAAAAGCATCCCGGCTATAGTGGAAGAACAAGACGATGATGATGATGATGAAGGCGACGACAACGATGAAGCTCCAGCCCTATTTCCGGCGCCAACTGCTGCCAGCTTTCAGCATTTGGACAGATAGAAAGACAGACAGACATACGGACCGACAGATGAACGGACATACAGAATATACCAAAGCTCCTCCTTCTATTTCTTTACCCTCCTCTCCCCACCCTTCCTTTCTGGACCATACATGCATGTAGATGGGGCCAAAGTGCGTTCTTAAATATACAAGAATTTACGTGATTTTAAATGAAAATTTTTTCCAACATGCCATTAAATTAGCCAAAGAGCAAAGAGAAAAGGACGATGGTAGCCAAAAAAAAAAAAAAAAAAAAAATTAAGTTTCTTGTTTTAGCAGGTGGCAGACAGAAAGTCACCAATAAGGTTTAATTAAGTTGCCACATAAAATATTGTCAAGGTTTCTTTAAGCTTGGCCAAAAGCAATACTTTTTGGGCGTGACTAGAATTTGATATATATATATATATATATATATATACATTGATACCATAAAATGAGTAATGAATTTTTAATGAAAATTTTCCAAAGATATGATAAAACTTGAATAACTTTTTAATGAAAACTTTGCTAAAATAAACTAAAGCTTAGGCAACTGAGAGTAAGATATTTGATAGGAGCTGGAAATATTTAAATAAAAGGATTTATTTTCAAGTAGACAGTCTTGAATTAAAAGTTAAAATAATTATTATATATTTAATAGAAATTTTTAACAAATTATTTTAAACTATAAATTTATTTAATTGGTTTTGAAATTGTTAAAAAGCTATTTAATAATGAAAATTGTAAAAATAAGTAACGTTTTTAAAAGCAAATAAATTATAAAATAGTTTAAGTAACATCATTTTAAAGTAAGAAAATGTTATTAGGTAAAACAAATTCACACATAATTAGGGTCATAAATAAGATTTATATAGTAAATACCAAAAAGTGCAAATCTTTAAGCTTTTGCAATTACTTCATTCACTCTTAAACTATATTACGCCCAAGTTACGTTAGATAAAGCAAACAAAGTGAAGATCATGATAACAGAGAATAGAATGCCAGACTGCCCAAACCCATAAAAAGTTTGTTTTTTGCATCCCTTAAACTGTTAACCAAAACAAGTTATGGTCACACTATAATAGGTAATAGAAATGTAGCAAGGACATACGTATTCTATAAACATACGCAAATGCATACACACTACTCTTCTCTATTAGTTCTACACTTACATCCATTAAAGATAATTATCTCACTCTATTCATCTAGATAAAAGTTTCACATTCAGTGTAAATAGAATAAGCTAGCATAAGATAATGCAATAAATCAGTTCTTTGAAGTTCGCTGAATCGATCCGTTTCATAGGGGCTTAGTTAATTAACATTTTCCATAAAATTGTATATTATTTTAAATCAAACTAAAGATACGATATAGCAAGGATGCCAGATTGTTACTTTAACCTACGCGTTACAACGTTAATTTCAAACACAACGCAAAATGAAATTTGATAATTAACTCGTTTGGTAATTCTTTGTTTTTTGTTTCTGCTGCTTGTCTGACTGTCTAGTCAATTTATTCAATAAAGTTCTATATATATAGCTTATTGGTTATAAGTAATAGAAACTTTATGTATGAATTAATTTTACTTAACAACATTTTTTTACTTTTAAATCTCATTCTTAATTAATTTCATCATTTACTTACCCATAAACAAAGGCTTTATCTATTTTTTCACTGCTCATTTATTAACAATATTTTTTATATTGTGGAACAAAAATTTAAGTAAAAAAAAACTATAATTTTTTTAAAATCAACCTAAAATTTCCCAACAACATTTTATTAACTCGTTTCTCATGATATCTTGTTGTTTTTTACAGTCACTAATGCAACAAAAATGCCTTTTGCACGAACAACAACAAATAAATTGGCCACTTACCCAATTTTGAGTAGTTTACAATAAGGCAAGAAAAAAAAAGTAAAAAAAAAAAAGATGAAAATAAAAAGGAAACCATCAAGTTGTTATAACAACTTTCATATTTTGCATAATATTTTTGTGTATTGCTGACAATAAATTTTGGTATAATGCGCTTATTTATAGATTTACGTTTTTTTTTTTTTTTTTTTTCTGTTAAGTCTTCTCCATTGGAATGTATATATATTTATATATACATATATGTATTGGCCTGCATTCTTACTGATTTGAAATTCTTATGACAGAATATGGTCGAAACTCAGTTGGTATGTGTGTGTTTTGAAGGTGGTTTACCTTGAGCCATTTTTACTCTAATATCAATTCTCTTTCTATTTTTCTATTTGTTATGCTTTTGTTAAGGAATTTATTTGGTCCTAAGTCGCTTACGTTTATGGTCATTGATTTTTCAATTCAATACGATTCAATTGAAATAAATTGAAGTCACCATTTTGCGGTTTTCATTTTTCCTGACTCTTGTAAGCGCATTATAATGCATTATGTATACAAAACAAAAAACAAAAAATAAAAAGGGAAAACATAAAATAAATTCAATGGAAACAATGCATTTTGCCGGTAAAATCATTTTAATTGAGTATTGTTTTTTTCCATAAAAAGTGTGTATAAAAAAACATTCAATAAATACATAGAAATATTTGTTTGTCTCATTTCATTAGTATACACAATCTGTAGCATACTTTTTTGCGCTCTCCCACTATTATATGAATAACAAGTATACGCCCAATTTGCCAGATTTTCGACAATAATATATGGACAAATAAACATTTTTATTGAAATTTAAATGCTTCTACATTAAACTTAAAGTGTTATACATTAATTTCAATGTTTAAAATAATAAATTTCCATTTAATTTGATTTTAATTATTTTTTTTTTTTTTTTTCTCTTTATGCATAGTTTTAGTATATTGAAATACCCTTGAAATATTGAGAATGCGGGAATATTGAATGTTTATAAGAGAGAGAGAGAGAGAGATTTAATGCTTATTAGAAATGATTTAAAATATTATTGAAAACTTCATCTTTTAAATATTTTTGATAGTTTTAACTGATTATGATAAATTATTAGTAACTAATTATAAGCTGGAACTTGATCAGTTGAGCGTTGAAATAATACTTTTTATTGCTTTGTAACTTTCTAAATTATTATATAAAATTATTTTTTAAAGCTGTTTATATATATTTCATTTAATTATTAAGAAAAACCTATTTAAATTGCTGATGAAATAAGATTCAAAAATTTATTTGATTTCTTAAAACTCTCTGAATTAATTGTTATTTTAATTAGTTTAATGTATTGTTTCACAATCTTTATATTAACAAGTTTTTTAAAGTGATATTTTAAAATTGTTTTTGGTACATTGAATGTCTTCCAATGATTTAACTAATTAAACTTCAAAAAAAAGGGAACACAAAAATAAATAATTACTATTTAATTTTAAGACTTTTTTTTAATGAATTTCATTAGTTTAGGCTTTCCTTTAAACAGGGTATTTTCAGGTCCTGCTTAGTATTTTTTTTTTTTTTATGTTTTATTTTTTGCATCGTTTGTATCACTTTTAGATAAAAAAAAAAATTATTATAATAAAAACCGGACAAACGAACCACACACACGCTCCCTGACCTTTTGCAATTCGATTGTCAATAAATAATGGAAAAAAAAAAATTACTTGCTTGGCCCACTTGTATATTTATTTTTATCGCATTTTCATACATTTTTTTATTTTTTTTGTTTTTGGTTTTTTTGTTGCCATTTTATACTGTTTTTTGCTTTCTATTTTAAATCGTTGGCATTTGCATTCTTTTGATTACTATTATTAAACAATTTTTATACTTTATGGCTTTTGTAAAAATGTGAGTAAATTAACAAGCATTGCCAACGGTTGATGGCAGCGTAATGAATTTTTATTAACGGTAAAGAAAATGAATACATGTATATGTAAATTAATAGGCAGCCATTGATTGCCAATTGATATTGGCATGAAATGATTGTTATTTAACAAAGTTGTATATATAGGCGGCTGTTCTTTGGGTTATTATGACAAGATTTTTTTGTGTTTTTATATGAAATATGAAAAGTAAAAATCAAAAATTCAAAAGTCTAAGGTGAGGCTCTTGTCTAATGGATAAGGTGAGGCTTATGTCTTAAGATATAATTAGATTTTTGTATAAAATATTAAATAGATTTGACAGTTTAAAGTTTTAGCAATTTAAATAGAAAATTTTAATTTTGTATCTATCGATCTGTTTATTTGGTGAAATTATTCTTAGTTTGTTATTAAACTCATATAAAACGAGTAAGTAGAAATTGAATTATATATTATTTTGCATTTGTCCTTACACTTTTTATGTTCCAAATTCAGATCAAAATAATATAAAAAGCTACTATTATAGATTATTTATTGAAAAAATTAAAAGTCTTAGTAGCTAATATCTTTCATAAAGTATAGTTAACTAGATTTCATTTGTTTAAATAAAACCAAAATATATATATATATATTGATAAACTTCTCATTTAAGCCGAGTTTACGAAAAGATTCTAAATTCAAAGAGAGAAAGTTAGCAAAAATCATCGATAACATTAGAAAGCAGGAGAACGAGGCAACAATTGTTGAATTCTATTTCATTCCCCCAATTTCTTGAGCTTCATTTAGCTTGATACTTTAGATGCTATAGATACAATTCCTATATATAATTTCCTTTTATAACTTTATTGGATGGATTATCAGCAAATAATTTAACAAATCGATAAATATATTATAGGCCATTCTTAAAAAAAATGTCCCAAAAAAAGTCCTTACATTAAAATTCTCAAAACCAAAGTTATTTAAATTTCTACTTTTTTTGCATTTGTATATGTTTTATTAACAAAATTTGCAAAGTCATAAAAACCACTGAAATGTACTGTAAATTATCTTAAATATGCAAAGAAAATAAATACGCAATTTACAGAATTTGTGGCAATTTCTTTTTTCTTTTTTTTTGCCACCTCAATGTTGGATGGAAAAAAAAAACACACCACTTGAGCATTTTGTAAGAGGTTCAAGGCCAAAGTTATGTCGGGGCCATTGTCGTGTAGCCAGACCTGACCTCTTACCACAGAGCAACTAATACACACACATACATTTATAGTATATATCTTTATGTATATATATATAGCCCACTTACTCACATTTCATTCACACTAAATCTGAGGTCAGAGTCATCATAACACCTACCACAAAAACACTCACCCCGCTTAGAATGGGGGAGTCCAACCATATCTTCTACCTCTCATTTATCATAAATAAATAATAACATCATGCTATCTCTTACTCTCTATGGTGTATGTTCTACTCGCCTACTCTTTGCCTTGATGACTGTCTGTGACCTATGCTATGAGCCATATTTGAAGGGAACTTCATTAGCCTTACCGTCCTGCCCTCTGGCATAATTTTTGGCCTGCATTTTAGATCACATTACCCATCCTGCCATATTTCCGGCGAAAGGTTTTTTTTTTAGTATCTTCTGTCTGTGTGTTCGCTGTGTATGCTTTAAATTATAAAGTGTTAACGGGGCTTTAATAAACCGCTAATTTGCTTGGTAATCTGACCCCAGTCAGAGGTATCAGCATGTGTGTATATGTGTGTGTTTTGTTGGTGGGTTAACGAACTTTATTTAACCATAAATCGCCTAAAAGCTGGCAAACACAAACTCCACCCGTTTACCATCTCTCTCTCTCCCTCTCTCTCTCTCTCTCTCTCTCTCTCTCTCTCTCTCTCTCTTTATCGTGCTCTTTGCTCACTTCCTGTTTCATTATCCTTTTGTAATTATCAATTGCAATTACATTACATGTTGCTTAATGAATAACAGTATTTATATAAATGACTTTAACTCATTTACATAATTTTATTGCCCTTTAATTTCCCAAATGATTCAACATTTAAATTTATACATTATGTTGACAGGTTTCACTACAAACAATTTTATGATATAATAATATTAATTTCAATTTGAATTTTAAAACAATATATATATATATATATATAGACATTTTTAAATACCCTATATCAAAGATAAATAGATTTTTTATATAATTAAATCAATTAATATTTTAATGAATTTATAAAAACTAAAAAGGTGAAATTTCAGTTTTACAAATAAAAATTAATTACATTTAAAATATTCATAAATTTTATTTATTTCTCAAACATAAAAAAGGTTAAACTACAAGAGATGAATAATTCTTCTTAATTTTTTTCCGGAATTGGTGTTTTAACTAAATGGATTTTATAGAACTAATCATATAATTTGCCAGGGTATATAATCTATATTTTATTAAAATTTAATTACTTAGAATGAGAAGTTTATTTTCTGCTTAGATTCATTAGTTCGATCCAAATAACTCTCGATAACTATAACCAAATGTCAGTTTTAGGCCTATAAAGGGCTTAGATAGTTTATCAAATAAAAACTTTAATTAAATTAAAAGCCACAAGAACTTCTAAGCCGCATTCATATTTATTCCCATATTATCTTTGATTTAGAGAAGCATTAAGATGGTTGAAAAACAACAAACAAGTAAAAACTAAATTTAAAACTCTCGTTTAAGTTTATTTTTGTTTCAATTGGTGGCAAATTTAAAGGAGTTCGATATTAAATATTTTTTTTAACCTTTCATCAGGATATACTCAAAAGTAAGTAAGGTCGACTTGCTTGCTTTATTTTTAATAAATATTTTAAAATTTTTTTGGTTATTAATAAATTTTGTTTAATTTTTTAAGCTAATATTTAGAAGTTTGTAGGATGCAGTTCGAATTTAAGGCAGACCTAGATTATGGTTCTGAACTCGACTGGAAAATATTTAAGAGCAGATTAGCGCAAAAAGCTTTAATTCTATAAATCTCTTAATTCATCAAATAAAGTTTAAGAATATTGCACTTAGCAACTGCTAATTACAACTTTCGGCGCATGCGTCTCGCTTACACCTATAACAGCATTCAAGCACATGTGCGCAAGATCATACGATTTAACCGTTAGTTTTGGAGCTTTAGCTTGCAAAAGTCGTCCAAAATGTATATAAACTGCCAAGGTAGGGAGGGTAAAGACAGGGAATGCGAATAACATCTTAGCATCTCCCACAAATATCAATGGTCCGAGTCAAAGTCTTAATTTTTACAGGGAAAAAACTTTTATGAACCTTCAACTTTTTTTGTTTCCATATACATTATTAGCATATCCGATAGTGCATTTCTTTTGTTTTCTTTCAAATTGTATATTAGAAGACTAGGCAAAAATTGAATGTTTTAGAAATTATAATCCAAAATATAAAAGCAATTTCAAAAATTTACTCCCTTCTGTATTCCATTCATTCATATACATATACATATGAATATATATAACAATCTTCTTAATTAAGAATTCATGTTATATTGAGAGAACAAAATTAACTGATATATGTTCAGTATTTATCAGTTGATTTGATTTTTGAAATAGTTCATAATTCCAATCGAGTTATTAGGTTGAAGTTATCAGTTTTTTTGGAAACGTATATATCTATAGTATATATAATCCATTTGAGTATTATAATAACACTACCTAATAACTAGATTAAGATTATGCTTTATTTTAAAATCAAATCAAGTTTAGTTAGTAAATTGAATATTTGTTAATTTAATAATAAATTTTATTTTATGGTAATTTCTACAAATTTGTCAATTGCTAGGCAAATGCGAATGAAAATCTATTTACGTCAAACAACAGTTGAGACAAACAAATAAACAAAACAAAAACAAATAAATACAAAAAAAATTTTCGTCAACAAAGCAAGCAAATCCAATGGAAAAGCCAAAGGAAAACCAAAATCTAAACCATAAAAAAAAAAACAAAACAAAACAAAAAGGTGGAAAATTTCACACGAATTTCATTACGTGTCAACGGTAACGGAACAAACCAGAGGGGAATCCACCTCCATTCATCGGATGTGGCTTAACTTCCTCTTTTAGCCATATTTCGCAAGAGAAGAGTATGAAAAATTGTGATGAAATTTGTATGTGTGTGTGTATATATAAGTGTGTTTGACAAAAAGCAATGAGAGGCTAATCAAAAAGTTGAACAGATTACATTTTAACGCTTCATTAGTTTTGACGCAAGTTGGTTACGTGAAGCAAGGACAAAACTATTGGGTAGTTGAAGGGTCCTTCCGCACACACACACACACACAATCACAGACACACTGGAAAAATTGAAATAAATGCGCACTTTCAAAGTCATTTGCAGGCAAATAGTCACAGCGGGATATAGTCAAACTTATCCAGCGCATAAAACCGTTGTATTTTTCTTAATTTTTTTTTTTTTCTTTCTTTCTGTTTTGTTGTAGCTGAGCGGATTTTCCGCACTGTTATTTTTACCCTGAGACCTTCCCTAGCTAGCTTCCATTTATCCCCTCCTTCCTTGCAACAATTGTTGCTTCTTACTTTTCCTTTAAGTTCATTCGTGACATTTATTTGCGGTTTTTCAAGTGAGTGCAAAAGACGCAAGAGACTTTTTCCTTACTTCTTCTTTCCAATTTTTTTCTTTTTTTTTTTTGTTCAAGTACGTGCAACTTGTTTAGGGGTTTCCCCGCTCCTTCTTCCTCTTTTGGTCTAGAGACTTTTTGCTAGTTTTTGCGGCACCTTTCGCTTTTTGGCTTTTAGTTTTGGGCGGTTCAATGCACGCTTGCAATTTTACTATTTTTTTTTCTTTTTAAACAAATTTGTATTTTGGTTTTTTTTTTTTTTTTTTTTTTTTTTTGAAAGTAAATTCATAACGAACAATGAATTGGCGATTTTAGTTTTCATTCAGTTGGCTAAGTAAACGTTATACCCTGTATCTATAGAGTAAAAAGGAGGCAGCTAAAAAAAATTTTAATTTAAGCAAATTTTGCAGAAAGTTAGTTTCAGATATTAGATCAAGATGTAAAAAATTTAATAAATTTATCATTTTTTAGATCAATATTTCTATCATCTTTCTGCTCATAAAACTTCTTTTAAATTTTAGGCTAAAATTTCTGCTAAGAAGAAGGAACGATTGTCCTCAAAAGTGCTTTAAGTTTGTATTAGTAATTAGTCTGTATTTACTATAATTTTTTCTACAATTTGATAATAGAAATACTGAACAAATATATTTAAATATAGATGGAATATATATATTGATATATGATTTCTATTATAACCTTTTTTGAAACTGTTTTGCATCACTAACTATAAAAGAAATTCTTGATAATATATTCAATATTACAAAATAAGATTCATTTTCAATTAGAAACTTACCGTTTAAATAAATTAATTCAAACTTTGTAATATTAACGAATAATTAATTGAAAAAATACTTTTTAAAATCAAGTTATTATAGGGTAACTAAAAGTCGACATTTCAATTGAAATTAAGTTATTTTTTATGTCGATTATTGTATGATGAATGGTTGGTTTCTTTTACTTTACAATTTTCATCGAGTCTGAATTGCAGTTTTATATAATCTTCAGGGAGAAGTGCAAGTTGTTTTACTTTGAACTTATTTTCAGTCACTTTAAACTATCATTACAAGAGATTATGATTTCATTCAGGAAGAAATGTCCAAATACCCCGAGGAGGGAATTACCCTTTGAACAAAAGTGTTTAATTTATTGATTTCCAATCTTGTTACAGAACTTTTTCATCAAATTATCTATAAATGCTTTCCTCAATTACCTACAAATAATTTTCACACACTCTATAACTACTTATAGAGAGAGTGAAAAGTATTTAGGAAAACAATTACATAGGAAGACTTTATATATATTTATATATATTCTTCAGAAATAAGACTTTCTTTTATAGTAAATTTTTTCTTACCTGTTTTATATTAGTAGTTTCCTATAGTTTGTATTACCACATTAACATTTTGAACTTATTACTTTATCATAATTAGAACTACATCCTTTTTATCCTTACTCTCATTCATAGAACACTTTTCCTTAATACTTTCTTTCATCATTATTTACTTTCAATGTATTAACTATTGAAAAACTGTAATGCTTTTATCTTTTATTCATTTCTTTTACTTTATGCCTTTACTATAGATTTATTTCTTTCCTTTTGCCAGTTTCATTCTGCTTTAGTTGCTTGGTTTTTTTTTTTGCGTAGATTTTATCTCGCACCATTCGGTTTTGCTTTTCCCTTATCATCCTTTATTTGTTCTACCACATACACACACTAACACACATTTTATA
Organism: Drosophila neocordata; assembly: GCA_018903615.1. Classification (NCBI taxonomy): domain Eukaryota; kingdom Metazoa; phylum Arthropoda; class Insecta; order Diptera; family Drosophilidae; genus Drosophila; species Drosophila neocordata. Next base: position 5,278,493 of record JAEIGI010000006.1, on the reverse strand, counting down.
TATCATGCATCTATTTAATCTCCTATCATCCATACGATATTTGAAATACTCAATTTTCTACGATTTTTCCCCAGAGCTTTTTTTTAGCCACTCAGGCAAAACGAAGCTAAAGGTTTTTTTCTTTACTTACAAAAAAAAAGAAAAACAGAAAATGGAAGTAGAACACTCAATTACATTTTGAGTTTTTCCATTTCAGGTAGGCCCAAAAGTATCAATCTATTTTTGTTTTTTTATTTTTGGTCACTTGGGATAAATATGGAAAGAGAAAAACTAACCACAAAATGAAATGTTATACAGGCTTTTCCTCCATATATATACACACACACACACACACACACAGAGAATAACATTTAAATTGTCAGAGTTTCAATCTGCTTTAGCAAATATAGATATCCATACCCTCTACGTTAATGTTTATCTTACTCACACCCCTTTCACACTCTTTTTGTTTGTCACCACCCACAGCTTTTTATTCTGCAATATCTTTAGGTGAACTCAACTCAATTACAGTTTCAATTGCAATTTTAAACATTTTTTCCTATTCATTTGCATTCATTCAGTTCGTCGAAAGTCAAAATAAAAAAAAAACAAGAAAGAACGAAAGAAAAGCGCAAACACACACACACACATACAGCATACACACTCACACCCACAGACAAACACTGAGACACTCCAAGGTAAAGCTACATAGGCCCAGGACTTGGAACTCGTCGACTCCATTGAAGCAGAAGGCAAAGCTGATAAAGCATTTGAATTTTTCACAGTTGATTTAGCCAAATGCGATAGATGGAAGTGGAAGGTAGAAGGTAGACTTTTCCACCTGTTGACTAAGCCTACAGAAAACGACAAAAAAAAAGAAGAAAAAAAAAAAAGATGAAAATGAAAAGGTAAGCGTAAGCGAAGCCAATGAGGCAGACAACAAAGCGGTAGTCAGCGATAAAGCTGTCATACCTTCACCACCTTTTTGTTGAGCCACCCCCCCTCTACCCTTCTCTTTGTCTGCCTTGCTGCCCTTCTTCAATCTATACCTGGGTAAATGAAGCATACGCCGTGTGTGACGATGCCAAGTTTCCTTTTTGAGATAAATTTAATGCCAAATGTAATTAAGGACAACAACCACCAACAACAAAAAAAAAAAAGAGAAAAATGAGATGAGCAAAACTGTAAACTTTAAATTTTTAATTAAAGCTGCACTTAGACGTCGGGGTCACCACTTTATAATCAACTGCCGTATGCGCAACAGAAAAGAGGGGAGAAAAAAAGGAATTGTATCCTCGCGACAATTCATGTCCCTCAGGGCAGTAAAATGGAGCAACAACGTCGACGCCATCGTAGTCGTCGTCGGCGTTGCCGCGCAGTTTGAAAAATTGATTGCATAATGCGACACAACAACTGAAGTTGATGAGCAGCGACAGCAGCAACAGCAAACGACAACAACAAGCTAAAGGGACAAACTGATGGAGAAGTGCTACAGCGGGGGAGGATGATACAAGGTGGATGAGGCAGGTTATGGAAGAGGCAACTTGTACCAAGAGCTAGACACAACCCCAATAGATGAACTGACAACCAGGCCATGGCGAGTGCTGACTGTTATTGTATTTTACTTGCATTTAGTTACATCAAAGTTTATGCATTGCCAAAGTACACAAATTCAATACACACTGGAAAAACTGTGAGTAGGTGAGTTAGCAACGTGGTAAGAGCGATGTGCTACATGTGCCTTGAGACAAGTCTAGTGTAAATTTGAAATTAATAAAAAGGGCAGCAAAGTACGAGAAAGAGGTAATTCAAAAAATGCAGCAAAGATTACGGGAACTCGTAAAACATCAAACGTAAATTTAAAAAGAACCTGACATTTAAATAAATAAGCTAAGTCATAAGTAGATTTTAATATAAACTTCAAGCTTAGAAGAAATAAACTTAACTATCATATAAAGTATTAAAAAATAATATTTTATATCTCAACATATAAAATAGCATTTTGGCTTCACATTTTTTAACTACTAAGCATTCAAAGAGTGAAAGTTTAAAATTTCAACTAATTCGCGATACACGCCAACGTATAAACGTTGCGCACAAGTCTGTGCGTATATCAACTCCTCATCATTGTCAAACGTCTCTCGCTAGTTAAAAACGAAAAAAAAAAAAAAAAAAAAATAAAAGCAGCAACATTGCATTGCCACCTTAGCAGCAACAACAACAACAGCAATAGTATCATCTTCTGTCATGTTCGCGCAGCCGTGGCCGCGGTTTTATGTAGTTGCACTCGTTGTTAATGTGTTGCTGTTGTTGTTGTTGCTGTTAGCGACAGCAAAAGTATCCAGCATCACCGACAACATGACAGCTGTTGTTGCAACAACTGCAACATGGCATGGCAAGTGGTAGTCATAATAACAAAGCCGTCAACACCACCAAGCGCCAGTTGCAGTCTCAGTTGCCTCTCGACTTTGTCTTCTTCTTCTTGTACTTCATGTTGCTGCCGCTGCTGCTGCTGCCACTGCTTCTGCTGTTGATATTGTTATTGTTGCTGCTGTGGCCCTTGCGAAAAATTGCAACAATCTGCTGCAAATTGCTAGGTTGCTCGACTGGGGAGTGAGTAAGTGATTGAATGACTGAGAGATTGATGCAGTTAAGGGAAATAGGCTAACGGTTAAATTGATGGAAAGAAAACTTGTGTGTTAGCCAATAATGAAATGCAATCTATTTACATTTACAATAAGAACATTATAATATGATAATTGTATGATGAGTTAGATTCCACGATACTAGAATTAGGAATTTCACAGAATTTTCCACTTCACTTTAAATAAATATTTAAATAATTGTTAGAGAACTATAACAAATTGATTTCAAAGCAATCGTTTCTTTGAGTTTCATGAATGGGTATTAATATTAAGCAGTTTCAAAAGTCTCAACTAGCCAAATATAAGAATAAAGTATATAACTTTTGCTACATATTACACTATATATAAAATAGACATAATCTTGCTACGGTAGTGAATTGTCAATCATTGACAAATAATATTTGTAGTTATTTTTGCATTTCAATTAATTAATTCCAAGAGTGAACAATTCAAATGAATAAGTTTTATAGCAAAATGGTTATCCATTAAATACCGATTAAGCGAGTTTATTAAATATTTAAAGTTGTGACAAACAAAACAAAAGCAACAATTGCAATTCGATGGCAACAAAAGGCTACCGCAATACAACAACTGTTGCTCCAATGCCGGGAGCAATACGCACAATAGCAACAGCAACCGAAACAGTGACAGCAACAACAATTGCGTAAACAAAACCAATTACCACAAAATAATACTCTGTGGTTTGGTTCTCCTCCCCCACTCCCCTAACTTCCAACATACTTCTCTATGTCGAACTTAACCTCCTCCAAACCGAACAATACCAAATTTGCTGGCTATTATGTCGAAAATTAAAGCCATTCAATGATATTGTCGTGCCATGTTCCTGTGTGCGTGTGTCCTTGTTTGTGTGCGTATGTGTGTGTTATTTTAATCATGGCAACAATGCCAAACCAGGCCAAAATGGGCGTGTCTATGGCAATAAACTGTCAATTTTCAATTATGCTTTCGCTCACTGACATGAATATTGTAGCACAAAAGTCTATATGACAAGTCGACAGGCAGAAAGACAGATGACATGGTCAAACATTTTATAGACCAAGAATTGAAATGAATTGTAATGCGTTGTGTTGTTGATCTTAGTCTTTGTCCCATTGTCCCATAAATGCAACCGACTTTGACCTGGATTTGTCAAAGTCCATCTTCTGGCACTCAATAAACGAAGAGAATTGAGAATCAAGTTGAGCCTAATCCAAAAAGACCTTCGGGTCATAACTGAATTGGGAATGAGACCACCATTATGATATAATAATAATCATCAAGCCATATAATCCAGGATAAAATCATATTGCGAGGGTGGCAACAAAATATAATTTCAATCAGATGCCTCCTAAATTATGCTATGGTTAAGGATTTTTGATTTCGAGGCATTACTCTACGATAGATCTGGAACTGAGGATCTTAAAATAAATTTGTTTAGCAGCCCCCAAATGTATACTATGGATTTTATTTAAATGGATAAAACTAATTTTGACGGACTTCTATAAGAGAATATATAGGTAACAAGTTACGAAATGAGGAATTGAAGTGAAGAGACCCCCAAAAGTATGCAATGAAGTTTGGATTTAGATTAAGTTATACCTAAATTAAGAATGAAACCAGATCCAAAAGCAATAAATTTCCATTTGAGAAGCTTTTAAATATGTTTTCCCCAAAGGTATGCTATAAATTATGCTCATAGGTTTAGTTACTTCTACTTAATATATATGCATAAATTAACTAGTTGACAACAAATCAATACTATAAACGATAAAGGGTGATAGAACACCAACAACAATGTGTTGGCATAATGACCCTAAGGTCAATGTTGACCTTATTTAGCTAAACTTTCCATAGCTGTCAATCAACCCTCGTTGTGTGGGGTTAGCCGGCAATTGTTCAGTTCTGCCCATGACATTCATTAGCTTCAAATGGGAAAAGTGTTTTATGCTGTCGAACCGAACAGACATCTCTATGAGACTCAGACAAATGGTTGATACTCAGACCCAAGTCCATGGGGCTATAAGGAAAAACCCAATACCAGGACAAAATCTGCCCATCATTTGGTTCATTGTTCGTGTTTATGTCGTCGGCATTGTTATCCTTGTCATGCTTTATGCCATGTTTACAAGGCGATTGTGTCAGCTCCATACCAATCCCCTTCTACTCCTTAACCCCTACCATTGAATTCAACCAACAACCTCTTCAAGTGCAACACTTGCGGCCATCTTGAAAACGTATTGAAATATCATCATCATCAACATCATCATTATTTGTAGAGTGGACTGGTCCTCCTTGCCTTATCCTCTTTTGTCTTGCTCCTGCTCCCAATCTGGTGTCATGTGTGTGTAATTGCTATGAGTAACCAAAAATTTGTTATTTGTATGCCCAAAAGGATTGCGTTTCCTTGTTTCCTCGCCCCACTCAATGTTACAAAATATGCTTTGGCATACAGCAAAGTAAAACTTTTTCAGGTATTTTGTGAACAGCATCCCATGTAGACGAAGACAAAGACTCAATAGTATAGAAGGATTAATGCTTGGTTTTTAAGGGCTTTTCCACAGAATTTTTGATTCAAGTGTTGCATTACAAATTGTTTTATCGAAGATGCAAACTGGACTCCCTTCTGGTTTTTGTTTCGATTTTGGCAATTATTTGAATGACCTTAGAATACTGATGATGCTTTTAGGATACATCGAATGAAAGCTGATTGATGATGATGATGATGAATTTTCTTTGAAATTTTGTGTTTTCAAACTGACTTTGCAGAGATTACTGCACTAAGGATAGGCAGATGGAATCAAGTATTTAATGATTTTAGTATGGCAAAAGTGTTTGTAAGGTAATTGGAAATTTGCTGGCAATTTGTAGAGAATACACAATAATAAGAGAGAAAGAGAAAGAGTTGGAACAGTAACTAAGAAATTGCAATTTCAATTATCATCTGTAAAACGTAAAAGAACTTATCAAACAATTGAATCGAATTTCAATTTCTATGGGAGAGGAAACACAGAATGAAACCTCAAAGCAAACTTGCAACAATTTCTCAAGCAAACACATATCGAATACCACATAATGAGCATGTGTGCCACATTTTGGGAAGACTTTATGGTAAATCCATCTAACATTAAGGTAACTGGCAATCCTAACTTTAAGAGCACTTTTATAACACTTTGTCGTGGCCTTTAGCTAACACTTTTTTGTCTTTTGTTGGATTGTTTTTTGTTTAGCATTCTTATCGTTATCCCTATTACCAACTCTGTCTGAGCCTAGCATCGCAAAAATTTTAGCATTTTGTCTTTAATTTGCAACTTTCAAGTTGCTTTGTAATCATTGCATGTCGAAGACTAACCAAAAAAAAAAAACTAACAAAAGTGTATAGATATAAATATAAGGGTGATTCAAGAAACTAAATTACTACATTTGGTTATGAAAATATGATTTATGATTGCTTAAAATGTCAAGCCACTTAAATTGAATAAAAGAATCATTATTTATCGATATAAAACTAAATGTCATAATGCATGTTAAGTAAAATATGAAGCATCTGGCAACGCTAGATAACTCGATACAATCTTTACTTCTTTGTTATCTCCTTTTAGGATCTCTGGAAATAGCAGACAGTAGAGTCTAAAAGCCAAACTTTTAAACTTTATATACAGAAAGAACAATTGAAAACATTCGTTGATTAGTTTTTGATCAATATTTTTTAATTATATACGTTTCCTTCAACATGATTTATGTATTAGTCATAAAAAATTCTTAATAGATAAACATAATTACATACTCTTTGTTTAAAATTATACAGCTGGCATAAAAAAAACAATTTGTTTTTAATAACCTTTGCATAAAAAAGGAATCGATTGACATATAGTCTTTTGTTTTTTGCCGATGACCTTGACATTATCATTCGACTCACTGCAGAAATGTTAAGTTTAAAAATTTTATGCGATTTAAATATGTACATTTTCTATTTTTTAAGTATAAAAATAAAATTGGCTTCTCAATGATTGCAATACAATAATAATTATTGAAATATGTATGTAAATAAACATAAGTTGAAATGTTTAAAAATTATAGAAATGATAACTAATTTCAGTTTTAAAATCTTCAAAACTCAAACTTGTAATCTGTTCATCATTTACAAATAAAAGTTTTTAAATAAATTTGCATGTAAAAATGATGAGTTTTAATTTATTTAAACTTTGTTCGAAAAATAAATAAACTAATTATTATCAAGATTCTCCATTTGCAAAGTAATTATATTAGTTTTCCAATCAATCCAATCAATCACTTTTTAAGCTTCTGTAGTAAATATTTTCAATGCTAAAACAAAGTATTTAAAATTCTTATTTACATGTTTCCTTCTTAGGTATTCATAATTACTGATCTATGTGATAAAGCGGAGTAACTAGTTACCTTCATATGAGTTTTTACAATCGACCAAGTACTTATGTTGCCCTTGTACAGCCTTATGTCACAGCTAAATGACGTTTAAAACTAATAAAAATGGTCGTAAATATTCACAACATAATAAAAATGGAACCAAACAGAAAAAAGTACTTTAGTTTAAAGCATGTTTTCAAATAAGTCTTAAGGAAACGAGAAAAATAAATTAAACTATTTAAATTATTTCCTGAACTTCTGTCTAAATTATCTTTAAAACAATATGAAATTTTTATTAAATTTTCGTGACTAACCCTAACAAAGTAATACATATACCTACTTACAAATATATACAAAAGAAACAAAAAAAAAAAAAAAGTTTGGCGCCAAGACGACATTTTAGTTGTTGGGGAAAAGTTTTCCCTGAGACTAGTCTAAGGGACCTGCTGCTGCTTCTTCCACCACTACCCTTGTGTCCTGTTCCTTCACTTGCTTCTACTACTGGTCCAACTCCAGCTCTGCCTAACTGTAACATATTTGCATAAATTTTCTTCTTGTCCCCAGCGAAACGCGATGAATTCAAGTTGAAGCCCTGTCAAAGGCGGCAACGAGCCCTGGCCAAAAGAAATAAAAATAAAAAAAAAATATACAAAAAAAAAAGGAAACCAGAAGATTGAGATTACTTGAAATCATACAAAAAATTGTATACTCTTTCTAACATTTATGTTTTATTATTCTATATTTGATTTTTAGTTTTCATTACAACTAAATTTTAAACCGACTTTAGGTCTTTACGCTATAGTCATGAAGGAAAACTTAAAAATAAATAAATTAAATTATAAAAATCTTGACATAAGCTTGATGATTGAATTTTAGCTATAATCTTGATATTAATAAATTAAATAAATTAATAATTAAATTAATAATTGTATTTATAATTGTACTTATTGTCGTATGTATCGAGAAAATTAATCAACTTTACCTACTTAATTTTACTTTTATTTTTAAAAAATAAATTTTACCTTTAAGTTAATTTTTAGTAACAATTATTTGTTTATACTTTACTTAAAGTAAATTTTACTAAACATTTTTTTGTTTATAGTTTTTGCTTTTAAGATATTTATGACAATTGATATACCCGCTTATTTTGTAAGGGTAGAAAGAAAATTTTCCTATCTAACAAGTTGGAAGTTTTTGGTGCCTCATTTTTGGTTAAGGAAGGTGGCACAAAATTAGCAACTACCGAGAGGCAGATAGACAGTAAGACAGAGACAGCCACAAAGAGAAAGAAACCCAAAGAGGGAGTTGGAGAAGAAAAGAGGAATACAGAGGGCAAGCAAATATGACAGCGTTTCCAGTCAAAGTTGAAATCATGAGAATTACTTGGCAAAAAGTTGAAGAAATTTTTCTTCTTTTTTCCATTTTTTTTTTTTTTTTAATTTTATTTTTCTTTTTTTTTTTTTTTTTTTTTTAAGTGAAAGGTGCGAGATGAGCAAATTATTTGTCATTATGCATGGGCGCGAAAAATGTTTTCCATTTTTCTTGATTTATTTCTCTTTTGTTTACCTGAGACTTCTTTGTTTATTTTTTCTGTCTATGTATAGGGAACCTTAAATCATTTGTCATTGAAATTGATTGATGAGTTTTTGGCCAAAATTTAATTGAAATGAAACGTTTTCCCATTGTTGTTGTCCTTAAAAGAGTAGATCTCTGACAAATGACAAATCCTTATAGAATTGAACAAATCAAAGTCAACTAATCTTTGTGAGAGAGAGAGCATTTCAAATTGCAATTAGCCACACAAAAAGCCAAAGCGATTAAGTCACTAACTCTCTACATCTTCATTTCTCACTCTTTTCCCTTTCTCTCTCACTCTCTTAAGCTTTGTCTCTGTTTTAGTTTGAAATGGGGAAAATGGAGGTAATAAATGTGCGATTACTTTACTCCTTTACAGCAACTACAATAGAAATGAAGATAGAGATAGATAGTTATAGAGATATAATGTGTATGTGTGTGACAGAGATAGGGAGAATGAAAATTGTCACACACCGACAAGACAGAACAAAGCTCAGTTCGGGTCCCTTAAGGCACATACAAACATTAAACAATTTGTTTCACATTTGTGAATCCTTCTTTGCACTCTACCATACCCAAAACCCATAAGGACACGAAAACTTTTCTCATGCAAGTATCTCTCTTGCTCATTTTATATCCTTCTCACTCTCTCATTCTCGATTTGTCCTGACATTACAAAACGTTACACATGTGCAATCTGTCTACTGCAAATTTGTTACGTTTTGCACGCCATTGCAAACATAAAAACTGCATTTTCCAACTTGGCACTTGTCAAGGAGACAGAGACCTTTTCACAAAAGACCTTGTACTTTCCGTTATATGTATATATATATAGTATGCAAATTGTCATTTAAGTCAAAACACGTGACCATTATATATCCAATTCGTTTTATATAACATTTAATATGCATTTACACGATTTGTTATGGTGTGATTATATCAAATTTATTTAAGCGCAGCAAAATTGTTTCATGCTTAATTTGTTTTAGTATAAGTGTGGTGTGATTATATCAAATTTATTTAAGCGCAGCAAAATTGTTTCATGCTTAATTTGTTTTAGTATAAGTTAAGTGTAATATTCAATCAAATTAATGAACTGACATTTAGTTACTCAATGGCTTTGAATAAAATTACTTTGAACTGACGAATTATATAATCAATTTCTTTTCTAGGCTAGGTAAAGAGGAAGTTTACATAGATAGAAAACAGCATTTTTAATCCGTTTTTCTGGATCAATAAGAAAGATCCTTAAAGCCAAAAAAAAATTGTTCACATGGTCACATTAAATTTATATTTTACTTGTACTACTAAATGAATATAAATCAAAAAGAAGTTTACAAGGTTTTTTTAACCCAAACATTTTTTTCATGGTTTTAAAAGGATTAATTTTTTGGGTAGATAATAAAACAAATATACAATTGTAAAATATATTAGAATAAGCACAAGTTAAGTAAAATAAAAACATCTGTTTCGCCCTTAGCTATACGTTCTTAAACAATTGCTCTATCTTATCTATATGTATTTTTTCCTCAAAATGTTTTTTCAGATAGTCAAAGTCAATTTAGTTTTATATCAGTAAAAATTATGTAAATTTAAGCTGATTTATTACATATTTTTTTTTAATATTTTAATGAGCATAATTTATTTTTAATTTAATTTTCAAATATATGAATTGAATAATTTTTCTAAAAATATTATTTACATTTCTTCAAAATAATAATTATTACGTTTTAAATATTTCAACGGCTTCAACTTGTGTTACGCCATTATTATTTAATTATACAAAAAACAAATAAATATTTATTGACTTAAAACTGAAGTGAAAATTGTATTATATTTATTTTGAATTAATTATCTTACTAGAATATAAAAAGGTACTACCAAATACACCGTCTAAACAGTTTATTTTTTCAGCAGTAATAATACTTAATTATTACATTAGAATTAAAAAAGCAAAATATTGCCAATTTGGTAGCAAAAATCATGCTAGTCCAATTGAAAAATTCAATTTAAATAAACTTTAAAGTTTAAAAATTTTAGTTAAAATAAAAAGTTTAAGCTTTTCTCCAACTGCTTGTCACCATTTAATATATTTTTTTTTTCAATTCTAATTTCCAAAATTTGAGCCAGCAGGTGATTAGTAAACAATAACATTTAAAGATATAGTCCACAATTTACATATTGTCTTATATACATCAAGAAAGCTCTTCAACACTGGCAACCAAGAAACAGAACAAAATATTAATTTCATCGTTACAACAATTAACATTTCTTTAAAGTTTTTTATTTTAATTTGCATTTTAAATATAATATTCAGATCAGAAACTGTACATTCTCTTAATTTAGTTTACTTTACAACACTGGCAAACAGCTTATGCCACATACGTACTAATTGTCACCTCTCAACTACGTTTCATCGCCAAAATTGAATTTAAAACGAAACGTGCCGTTAAATGGATAAACCGTTTAAAAAAGACAAAAAAAAAAACTAACTGTGTGTGAATGCAAAGTTCAACTTTCTTCTTTTTTTTTTAGTTTTTTTTTTGGGTTTTTATTGTTTTATTTTTCGTCTAGCTTCTTTTCTGCCTTCTGTTGTCACCGTGTCAAACTGCCAACAGCTAAAAGTCGTTTGGCTAACTGAACTAACCCAAAAAAAATAAAAGGACAAATAAAACAGGAAAAAAAAGAGTTGGGGGCAACTGCATCAAAAGTTGAGCATTTAAGCAACTCTGCCGAGTCGAAAATCCAACAAAAGCCACACAACAACAACAACAAAAGCACCAAAAGAGAAAAAAAAATGGCCAAAAGGAAAAAAATAGGAGAAAAAAATGCAACTGACGCAACTGTCAAATGCATTATCGGAAGAGCATCTTTTGCCAAAGTTGGAAAGGTAAAAAGGTAACAGACGGCCAAAATAAGAATGAAAACAGAAATAGTGAGAAAGAAATTGAAAATGAAGATAAGGTGAATCAATTGAAATAGAATATACAGAGAGAACAATAAACTAAATATTTAATAAAATAAAAATAGAAAACAATTGTAAGCTAAAGTCCTTTGATCGGATAATCTATTACTAAGTAATTACTAAGTAAGTTAAATAGAGTCAGTATTCTATATTCTTCTTAGATTTCCATGTAGATTAAGAAAACCCCAAGGTGCCTTATTTTTCGTTTATAAAATTTCAACACTTCAGGTAAGCCCTAAAAGTTAAAATTACTTTAAGGATTGTTACTCGGAATATCCTTATAAAATATATTTATAAATTTAATATCCCAAATTTTTAGACATTAAAAATTCAATCGGAAATATATTGTGTTCTCCTTATTTTTCAAGAGGATTAATCATGTACAGGTATATTTCCTTTGTATTTGATTTTTAAAAGAACTTAACTTTTAAGGCAAGCGTCCTTCAGTGTTTTAAAAATTAGTTGTCTCAGGGTTTCGCATTTTGTAATAGCATTATTTATAAACAACTTGACTGTATCAGTGTGGTGTGCATCAGTTGCGAATTACAAAAGATAAAGTAGAATGCGGTTTGAATCAGTTGCGAATTACAAACGATAATTAAATAAATGCAAATTTACAGCACTGTTAATAATAATACACCATCTATGTGAGTCTTATTGTTTTCTTAAGTAAGAAAAATAGTTTAATAATAATAAAATAATAAACTATGTCTTTACAAGAAGATTTCAAAAACAGAACGGCATTAGGCATTTGTTATTTGGTGCTTAAATTGACACATAAATCAATTTTCATTTTTCATTTTCAACAATTTTCAATTTAAGCAGCTTTTATATTTATCTTCTTATATGAGTTTAGTTTTCACATATTATTTATAATAATGTATAAATATTAGTTAAGCTTATGTACCCAAAAAGTTCTCAAACTAAGAGGAAACTATGTCGTTTATCCTATCAATATAGTTACCTACAGTTTCCTACAGATCCTTAAATTTGACACTTTTCTAAAATGTATGTAAAAATGTTAAAAGGATATACGGAAAAAACACCGAAAAGATAATACGCTTCGAATTTATTTCTGGATAAAAGTGAAACATAACCTTTAAAAACTAAAATTAAAGTGGCCCTAAAATAGAAAGCAACAAAACCGAAAGCTAATTGTATAAAGTGACAATTGGTAAATACGGAAACTAAATTTTTATTTCAATTTGTTTAATTGAATATTTCATATATAATCTTTATAAAAGTTTATATATGGATGAGCTTACCTTTAATTTGGCTTTAGTTTGCTCGCACCCAATACCAATTGTCTGGTGACTACCTGCTGCATTTGATAATCAACACATTGAACACAAATACAGACACATACACACACAGACAATACCCAAAAAGTTTTTAATGAAATGCTAAAAACTTCAACACAACACACACATTCAACACTTATATACATATATAGTAGACAGACAATCGGATGCATGTGTTGACAATGACATTTTTCGAAAGCAACTTTCAATACTTGTGGCAATCAGTTTGTTAAAGTCGAACTTAATTAAAATGTAGGGAACCAAGAACAACAACAATAAGAAAAAAGAATTTTGGAAGGGAGGGGAGATAAACAACAAACCACTATCAAAGCAAAGTTTTGTTTCTAATGGAAATGTACAGAGTTAAATCAAAAGATAGATAGCCAGTGTTGGGTAAGAAATATGCTTGCACAACCAATACGAATAGACAACTTTCGCTTAATGAAAAGATGAAGAATAACTGGAATAGCATTTCAGCAAACAGATTTAATTGGTAGCACCCACAACCATACACGCCCATCCACACTAGCCGCCCACAAATGAAGACTTACGAGCAACAATTGAAAATGTTGCCGACGAAAAAGTTTCTCTTTTCGAAGCTCCACCAAGTGCAAAGTTTTTTGAAAGCTGCCAAAAAAGAAGCAGCAGCAAGAAGTGCAGTTTTGTAGTTGCTCCTTCCTATATCTACTTCTACTTTCAACTTCTACTCCTACCACTTTTATTCCCTATCGTTCTTCTTACAACTCGTGCACACTATATACATACATGATGCCTTCTCACATATGTTGCGGATCTTGCGGTTGCCTTAAACTTTGTTAAATGCCGCAACGGTGTATGCTTAACCCTTACCACAGAGAAAAAAAAGAAAGATAGGAAGAAAGCCAAAATAAAAAAGAGGGAAAAATGTGAAAGCAAAGGAAACTAAGGGGAAAAACTAAACTAGTCCTTGCTACTACTACCACTGCTACTAACTACGCTTTACGTACCGTCTATTGGGTGTTGTTCAACTTGAGAGTTTATAAGTACATTCCACGTTTCGGCATCTGTGTAAAAGTGTATGTGTGTGTGTATAGTAAAAATTTATGTATGTGTGTGTTGGTGTTACGTGCGGCATTTGGGGTGATGGGGAATTGATTTAATTTGTGCAGGAAGTGAAACTATGATAAGACTTTGGAAGGGTAAGTTATTACATGCACCAGTACAAGAATTAGATAGAGGGGGGGGAAATTTGCCTTTAGCTATCAGAGTTTAAGCTAAAAACACTTAAACCCAGATTGAAACTTGAACTAAGCCAATAAGTAGTGGCATGAAGTAACATAGAATATGCATTGAAAATGAAAGGTGTGGCACTTGGTATTTTGATTTCATGAATTGCATTGAAAGTTTCTACAATTAGTATAGAAATTAATACCGAAAGCGTTCAGAAAAGTTTCAGGACAACCTGAGTCCCATTCGACCGATGGCATTAAGTCAACTAGACCAGCGTTAAGTCATCAAGAACAAGCCAAAGGCGATGTACATACATACATATATACACAAAAATGCCTGGCAGGTGGAAAACTAGCTACAATAGTCAAAAATTGCAATTTCATTTGGTACAGTGATTTTCCAATAAAGTTCATGGCAAATTTGCATGTAACCACAACACAGGCAAGTCCTTTAAAAAGGCAAGTCAAGGCAAATGCAATGAGAAAGGCTTTTATCTAACCAAACTAATGAGTGTCCAGTACATAATGATTGTGAAAATAAAACTTAAAGATAAAAGTTTAAAATGACAAATAATGATATAGCAAAGAGTAAACAAGACTGATTGGAAAACATTAAAATACACCAAAAAGGAAACAACCAAAAGAAGGAAGATATTAAGCAGACAAACTGCATATATTAAATAACTATAACTCTTGAAAAACAAAATAATAAATGCAATAAAAGTTTTAATAAAAATTGTCAAATACACGATGAAAAAAAAAACTAACAAACAAAATGCCAAAATAAGACAAAATGCAATGAAGCAAAACTAAACTTAAATCTGTAAAAGTATTTTTGTATTTAGTATATATGTAAATGATGCGGTCAAAGTTTATGTGGAAATTCCTTCCTTTTTTTAAATTTGGATGGCTAAGAAAACCATAAAATTTCAGGAAGTAATATATTTGAATTTTTATTCTTTTATAAGTTTTTTTTTTCGAAAAACGAAACATACAAGAAAGCAACTTTAAGCTAGAAAAAGAGGCTAACTTTGGCTGTTCCGAATTTCATACACACACTATATACACACAACATCGTTACTATAGGAACTGTAAGTTATAGTGTTCCGATCGGGATGACTTCAATACAATGCGTAAAGCAAAAAAAACCTGTGGTCAAAATTCCAGCTAATTAGCTTTATAGGATCATGTTGATTTAGACAAACGGACAGACAGACAACTTGTATCAACCCAGATTAGCGTGCTTATCTAGAAAAAATATAATTTATATGGCTGCAGAAAATTAAACCAAAAACTAACATACTCTTACCTTATTAGAGAATTGATTCCTTTCTACTAAAAATCTCAATTTCCATTTACTATAATATAAGGTAATTATGTGTACTTAATTTTATATTATTGTAAATTATTACTTAGTTACAAGATTATTAAAATTTGTCAAAAATTTAATTGTAATTTTTGTTTTCCAATATTTCTAGTGACTTTTAAAATTTTATTTTTCACCTATTCATAAATTAAAACTAATCCAATAGTTTTAGTAGTCACATTTCTAGAGTCTCTAATGGTTTCCATGCTTGAGAAATTGACCTGAATTGTTAACCCCCAAACTAGATCATTTTAAACTGGAGATTTCAAAGCTAACCATGCGTTAGGCCAGTGTTGTCTAATTTTTTAATTTTACCTAAGTTCTCTTCGTTTTAAAGTGCTCAAAGGCTTAGTTAGTTAGATAGTTTTGGGTGCTGCTCTAACTAATTTCATTTTTTCGAGTAAAGGTGTCATATTTCCAATTACATTGCTTCACGTTTGCAAAGTGAGAGAGTGAGAAAGGTCATGTGAAATGACCAGTGTTGATCAGTGTTTAAAAATATGTATGAAACTGTTTATATTGCAAAAGTAATGTATGCATTTTAAAGTTTAACTTTAAGTACTTATGCTATGACTTATACAGAATGCATTTCATGAATGCTGCTAACTGAAAACGGTATAAATAGGAAGTTAAAGCTTCTACTTGACTGAGTGTGAAAGAGAGTGGTGGGAGGGAGGTAAACTATATCTCTATTGTCGCAATATGACGCATACGCGCATTTTATGGCCAAAACCAAAAACAAAAAAAATAAAAACATGATAAAAAAGCAGCAAAAGGCACACAAGTTGAATATAGAATTTGTTCGTTTTCTGGTGAGATAACTATGACTTCATTATGAGCTCATGCCCGTAAAGTGCAGGCCCAATCCCCGCCTTTCCACCACAATCCCAGCCATAGCCAGCATAAGCCAAACATTAATAATAAACAACTTACAAGCCATAAACCAATGGGAGGCCGACAACAACCAACAAATAAATTACAACATGGCAAAAAAAAAAAAAGTAAAAAATATATATAAAACAAAATAGTGCAAAAGAAAAGACAGAAACGCATTTTCAATGCACAATAAAAACAAAAAAACATATATATATATAGATATGTACATATATGAAAAGGGAACACGTAATAACCAACGGAGCACAGTGAGTGTCAAAATTATGACAACAGGCGGGCTGCTGTCTGGTTATGGTGCCACGGCGAAAATTGATACTGGACATTTGTCTGAATGGCAAATGGCGACAACTGACTGAGGCCTCCACTATGGACAAATGGACAACTGGACAAGGACATGATGCATGCCACATGCTACGCACTTTATACAGAATAAGAGCAAAGCAGAGTGTGTCCCTGTGTATGTGTATGAAAGAGATAAAGAAAGGAGATGAAGAGTTGAAGGCCCTAACAAGCCAATGAAGTTCCAGGCAATGTTTTCATTTCCATTTGCAAAAAATACAAAATGGTAAAATTTAAGAGATTTTACTGAAAATTTTTCATTATTAAAATAAATTTTAAAGGATTATATAAAGTTCTGCATACATTAAGGGCTTTTGTCCAGGCAATGAAATTAAGCACATTATGTAAAGGATAATTAAAATATCTTGTACCTCAAAGCAGATGTTCCCATACAATTATACACGCGTTTTCCAACACTACTTTTAAAACCCCTGAAATAGTTAAGGTCGTTTAAATAACATATTGAATTTTGTCACCAAAACAGGTGTTAGTTTTTCCTCCACTAATGATTCCATTGTATACATTTTATATATATATTCGGATATATTTTGAAGGCTTGCTATACGATTTCAAGGAAATTTAGGCGTTAACCAACACTGTGACAAGGCACAACCAAGCCCAGGAAGAAAAGAAATTAACAAGGTAAAATTACTGTTTTCAACAGGGATTAAAAAAACCTTTGAGCAACTATTTTTTTAATACTTTAGAAACTTACTTTGTTGGCCTTTAAAAATACTTTGAAATGGTATGAACGGGCTTAGGCAAAAAATCTGTGGTTGCAATATACAAGAGTTCTAACTTACACTTTAGAAAAGAAAAGTGTAACCAGGTGCAGAAAATAATTTACAAACCAGTGAGCCAGATAAGGGAAGACAAAAAGCAGGAATTGTATCAGAATTTATAAAACATAAACATTACCTAACAGACGGATCAATTTCTTTGTTTTTACTATGGCTCAAGCATAAAGCCATTGTCTATTACTGTTAACCAATACTGCTGAATAGTGTGACCATGCACAGGATGTGGTTCACAAAGCGAAACAAATAAACCATTCAATGGATTTCATTGTATGCGTTTTTTTCGAAATCTCTTTCTGGAATAACCCTGTAGAAAGCTACCCAAGAACACTAAAAAAAAATCACACAAAATGGCTACCGAAAAAGCCAAGTAAAAAGGCAAATAAAATACTAGAAACCGACGACACACATTAAAACGAAAAGCAAGAGGAGCCAAATAGAGATCAAACAATTTTTTGGCAAAAAGCCTGAACCAAAAAAGGGGCAGAAAAAAGGCTTAAAAAAAAAACGAAAAAAATAAAAACACGTATAGCAAATGGAAATGTAAAAAAATGTTAAAAACTGTAAAAATTTGTATGTATGTATATATGAGGATGAGGATGAAATTTTGCCGAGAAAAAAATATGCAGCGTAACAAAGGGAAATGGACACCATTGTTTATGGGCAACTGTATGACAGGGAAAGGGAGATAAAGAGGAGTGGCAAATGAGAGTGAGAGAGACAACAACAATAGAGTCCATAAGACCACAGCGTGTGGCACAGCGACAGCAACAGCAGTAGCAGCAGCAAAAAGGAAACTCTCAGCCAGCAGTTTGGCATTGGGAATGGAATTGGAGTATCATCTGCATACACAGCTGGATATGGTCAAGTTGGCGCAAGAAAATTGCCATGAGAATGTCGCCAAATGTGTGAAGCAAAAGCGGCCCAGCAACAATATGCCCTCACAATTGATACGATTTGAGAACCAGCTAGTAGAGAGTGAGAAAGAGACACAAACAATAAAAAAAGTCCGATAAAACAAGGAGAGACCGAGAGATGATATGGGATTGAGACAAAGGTGTCAGTGTCATACAGGTAAAGGAAATGCCTTTGGGACAAAGTAAACAAAACACAAAGCAACATGAACCAATCACAGTATAGAACCAACCAAAATTGGTTAGTTTCTTGCTTGAAAAACCGATTAAAAATTTGATCTATCCTTCAATTTAGTTCTCTTTAGTTAGTCTCTCTCTTTTTTTTGGTTATATTTATTATTTCTAGTTTTCATCATTTCATTAGTATTTTTGCCAGACAGAATAGAGTGCCTAATCCCAATTGGTTAAAGCCAAAATCATTCTTTTACACCTTTTGCTTAAATTAATTTTCTAGCCTTTGGTCAACTATGTAAATCTTTCCATCTCACTCAATGCTCCTTAGTGCATTTGATGATTGTTTGAGCTTCAGGCTAAGGTAAAAGTCATTGGAGTATGTTCTTGGGCTTGTTCTGTTTGGTCTTTGGGTTTTGTTTGACAAATAATCTGTTGTTTGATTAAGCAATAAGTAGTCGTTGGACTTAGTTGACATACCAGCCAGCAGACCAGAAAGCCATTCAGGCAACCCAGGTATACATACACACACACAGTGTATATATATATATATATACATTTAACAATGTTGCCGAATGAAGGAGAAAATTGAATTCTAAATATACTTTGGTTTCCTCAAAGGTCAGTTACGCTTTACCCAAAGGTGTTCTACTTTAGTTACTTCATTAAGACTTAAGTAAACTGTACTTAAGTTGGTAACGTTTCACAGGCGTTTTAAAGATTTACGGGTTTTGGGTAACAAGTTAACGGATTTCTACTAAAAAGCCAAAGTTTTAAAGGTCGAGCAATATAATTTTAGTATTTTTTGGATTTAGTTTGACAATGAAATCTTTATATATTATTATGGAATAATAACAGAGTACCCTATATAACTATTAACTTTTCAATTTTCTAACCAATTCTTTTCATTTTCAGTTGCTTTAAATCTTCTTCTTAGCTTTTCCCAATTCTCATAACTTTACCATATATTTTATCCAAAATGAGTGTAATTATCTCTACGAAATAATTTTTTTCTCTTACTGTTGTTTTTTATTATGTTTTATAAATCGTTTTTATATATCTGATATAGTTCTACTGTCTATCCTTACTTTTTCTATATCCTTCATTTGAGTTAGAAATCTGAACTTTTCTATAATTTTCATTTTCCTTCTTTTACTATTTCGGCTTTTTTCTACAACTGTAACAGAACAAGGACCAAAGACAGCGAATTGAAAGGCGAGTATGAAGGGGAGAAGGATAAACCGAAGAAATAATATAGAATTTTAATGTACATTAAAATATGAGAAAAATGTTTGTCTATAAAACAATTTTGTCCATTCCATTCCCAAAATATTTTTTTCTTTCTTGTATATTTTATGTGACTAATTCAAATCTCTTGCTTGGATATGCCTGCTGCTTGCCACATTTAAACATATATACACACACACATACGCACATACTCTCTGACTTCTGATATCTATGTATGTATGTGTACATATGTATGTATGTATATAGCCTTGGGCCAAGGGACAACAGAAAAATTTTAGTCCAACAAATGTCATAAAACGGCCACTCACCTCGATAAACTTTATTGCGCTTGCCAGCGGCAACGATTTGTTGCTGTTGTTGTTGTTGCTGCTGTTGTTGTTGCTGCTGGTGGACTGCGTCCAGTTGCAGCAATAAACGAGGCTGCTGTGTTGCTGCCTGCCCAGCCTGGGCCAGATTTCCATTAACATTTGTCACTGCTGAATGTTGCTGCTGTTGCTGTTGCTGCTGCTGATGATGAAGTTGTTGCTGGTGATGATGATGCTGCTGTTGCTGTTGCTGCTGGTGTTGATGCTGATGATGGTGATGATGATGGTGCGAAATGGCGCCAGTTGGATTGGTCACTGCTGGTGGTCCATGTGCTGGGCAATAGCTACGAAATTCACCATTGATGTCTATGTAAATTGGCGCCTCTACAAGTGGCCAGGCGGCGCCAGTTGCTGCTGCTCCTGCTGTTGCAGTGGGTGTTGCTGCTGTGGCTGTAGCAGTGGCAGCACTAGCCCCAGTAGCACCAACAGCAGTGGCAGCACCCGATAAGGTAATCAATTGCACTGGCAGCAATTGGGTTCCATTTCCAGTGCTTGATGGTAAATGAATGTGCGGTAGACCAGCATGTTGAGCACAGTGTTGTTGCTGTTGTTGTTGTTGCTGCTGCTGTTGCTTGGGTGACAACTGTTGCTGCTGCGTGGGTGCCGTTAGGGTGGCCATCTGTTGTTGATAATAAAATGTTGTCTGCTCATAGGTTGCATAGCTGTTAAGAGTTGTCGCTGCTGCTGTTGTCGGTAACATGATGTTGCTGCCGTTGTTGCAAGTGTTTTGCATTTTAGCTTTCAAGGCAGCTGGTTGAAAGGGTGGAGCCAATGGTGTAAGATTTGATTTGAAGGCTTTGATTAAGGTGCTACTATTTGATGTTGCTGCTGTTGTACCATTTAATGATGTTGTTGCTGATGAGGATGATGTTGTTGATGGTTTTTGAGTTAACGATATCTGTACTTTACGTCCCGACTTTGATCTATCATGGCTACCACGTCCGCGGTTATTGTTGTTATTATCCACTACATGAGGTGTTGCTGATGTCACAGAAGCTGCTACTGAATCAGGTGTTGCAGGTGCTGTTGCTGCAGTCGCTGTAGTTGGTTTATTCTCTTCTACCGCTCCTGCCACTTTTGTCACTGCTTCTGTTTCTTCCGGCTGATCATCTTTAACTATAATAGTCATTACATTGTGACAATTATTGACTGAAGAGCTTGCTTCGTTTACATGTTCATCTTCCTCTTCTTCGTTATCATCACTTTCGATAACATGTTCAATAATGCGCAAGTTATCGTAATCTATAATACGTGCATAACCCATTTCTAAGGCTAAGCCGGTTATTCTAGCAACATCATCATCTTCAATATCTTCCATTTCTCTTTCTATATCCTCTTCATACTTTTGTTCGTGTTGTTCGTTCTCTTCTATTTTGTAATCTTCTTTTATTGTAAAGTCTTTTTGATTATCGTTATTATCGTTTTCGTTATCGTTTCGTATACCATTTGTTTCCACTTTTTGTTCTAATTCCTGCTCATGCTCTTGCTCCTGCTTCCGCTCTTCACTTATATCCTGATTTACATCCATTTCGTTTTCTTCTTCTACAATTTGTGTTAATTTAGTTTTATGTTGAATCTTTAATTCCAATACTTCTTCCTCTTCATCATCATCTTCGGTTTGAGTACTGTTATCGATAAATATCGCCGATGTTGTATTAAAATAATCGCAATCATCGCATAGCATGGGATTTAATTTAGATGTGGGACTGCCTACAGTTAAAGCAGCCATTTTCTAAACGATTTCTCTTTCAAGTTGCCAGAGAAAAAGAAAACAAAAATTGTTTTAAACCTGGCCAAGAATCGTAATGTTTCGATGTTGCCTTTCCATGGTATCCATTTTGCCCAAACTTTGGTGCAAAATTATTCTCATCAATAATCAATGGACCTTTTTTTTGCTCTCTACTTGTTTAATTATTTTTAGCTCCTGTAAATGAGAAAGAAAATTGTATAAAATAAAAAAAGGAACTTTTCACATTTTCTTTTTTTTTCATCATTGATTTTATTTTTTTTACCCAAAAGTTTTGGTTTATTTTTGGTTCGTGAAAGTTTGTTTCTTGTCTTCAACTTGTTCTTGTTCATATTTATCCAACAAATTTGTTTTGTTTATTGAAAGTCATAAAATATTTATTTTAATTAAAAGCAAATCATAAATGCAAGTAGTAGGTACACATATATATATATATATATAGCCTTGTGCTTTGTGTTGTTTGTTTATGGCTAACAAAATGGCCAAAAAGCAACTTTAAACATTGTCAACAACCGGCAACAGGTAAAGGAAATAAATTGATTCGTATCTTTAATCAAAGGTGACATTATAAGAATAAGGTTTATATATAGGTATATATATCACAAAAGAAAGCATATGAAAAATTGCAAAAAGTTTTAAACAGAAAATCAACAAATTGTCAAATAACAATTAAAGAAGTTTAACTCAATTAGTTAACTTAAATGGTAATCAATTAAAATTTCAACTGATTGAAAAAGAATTGACTATTTGATAAATTAGTTTTTTGTTTTAGATTAATTAAATTGAATTTAATTGCATGGACTTATAAGTTATATATTAGCTTATGGCAAGCAAGTGAGGATTACAAAAAATTGATATATTTTAATTTTATTAAGAAGATTATATAAGTCGTTAGATTCTTTAAACTTTGAACTTGATTCTAAATAATCGTTAAGCGAGGGTAAAGGTAATTTGCTCATAAAGCAAAATTAGTTTAGGAATTTGATTATAAAGTGTTTATGGTAATGTAATAAGCTTATTCAAATTGTGTGAAATTTTTATTCAAATTTCTAGTAATATTAGCCTGCTGCAGTAGCTTCAATGAACCTTTTCGATAGCCCTCAGAACTGGATCAATAAAAAGGAAACTAAAAAACCATTAAATTCTATAAGTCAACAAGTTTTCTAAGGTTATCCTAGCGAGTTTTGAATAGGGAAGTATGAGTATAATTCCTTTTTTATGGCGCATCCAAGTCAAAACATTGAGTTAATAATTGTAGTGATCCGAAGCTTCGGATAAGTCCGGAACCAAAGGTAGTTCCTTGTACTGATTCCACCCTAAAATTTTTGTTAACCAAAAAGTGCGGTAGTTCCATTTCAATTTACTTGGTCAATTTAACAAATTATTTCAGAAAAGAAAAAGTGTGAAAATGTGGTTGAGGAAGAGATTAAATATTAAATAAATTAAATTTAGTGTATAAATTCCGCAGAGAAAAAAATCAAATACTTAAAAAGGAACTTGCCAATAATTGACGTAGTGTGCCCGTTTGGTGATATTGAAAATTGTCCTTGTCTTTCACCTGCTGGTCACCTTTTATGGTATGAATATATTCGAAATACGAAATTACAATTAAAAACAAACAAATAAAACCAGCTGGCTAATAACGATTAAGTATAAAGAAAAGTAAAAAATCTTTTTAAAATTATTCATAAGATTCAACAAAATTTAATTAACCTTTAGACAACTTTCAGGCTAAAAAAAAAAAGTAAGGCAACTTGTGTCTTTGATAGATAAGGAATCTTATGATTTTTTCCTGAGTTTTTTTTTCCATAATTTTAATCATTTTTTTTTTTTTATATATTAATGTTACTTAATATTCTGTGTGTTGGTCTAATTAAATTTGTGGCTTTTCTTTTGCTTTCGAGACTTTTCCTTTTACACCACAAGACTTGAGCATATATACAAGTAACAGAAGCCCCTATACTCCACCATCATTCCTCCATTCCTCCCCCCGCGCGCTTTTTCTTGATACTGTCTTGTCTTTTTATTCGCAACTTAATTGCATTTTTCAAGTTTACAGAGCATTAAAAAAGAATATGATGAAGGAGAGAAAAAAACAACTAAAAGGATAAGATAACTAGGGCCGCACCGAAGTTCAAATACCCTTACCAACTGTCTTTGGTGAAAAGTATATAAAACTAGTCAAGTTTTTCATATAAAAAATATTTTTTAGTCCAATTGTTCCAGTAAAGCTTTGAGGAGATCCCCTTAAAGATCCCCAAAAAGACAGACATGGCTATATCAACTCAGCTGATCGAGCTGATTTAAAATATATATTCTATATATAATCGGAGCCGTTTCTTTCTATGCATGGCAAACTTTTGACCAAAATGAATATATCCTTTGGGCAAGGGTATAATAAAGGGAAAATGGCAAGAACATTGCATCGCTTGGCAGCTTATTGATAATGCCTGTCGTGTTTTGTTTGCCACGCCCCCCCCCCCACACTCATATACACACACTATCCCTACTACCCCCTACCCACAGTAGACCAGCTGACTTTCATTTATGGCTCTGCTTATTAAATAATTTCTGCAATAATTTTTTGTAAAAATATTTAATGTTTACTCTCTCTTTGTTTCTTTCTCTTTCACTGTGGCTATCTCTTTCATATACTATCCATCTCTCTCTCCCTCACAAACATATTAATGTTTTAAATGAATCACTTCAATTAGGTGAGGGGGAAAAAGGGGGAAATACACTACTCGAATGTTTTTGCGTAATTATTGAAGTGTACAAATATTTGTTGTTAAATAAAAACAACAACAACAGCAAAAAAAAAAAAGTACATTTACTTTGCAACAGAATCGGAATCGAAAATGGAAATGCAAAATGAAAATGGAAATGAGCAATGCAATTATATTGTGGCCAATTTTTCTTCATTTTTTTCGTTTTTTTTTTTTATTAAATAGTTTACAAAATGCAAATTTTATGGAAAACAAAAATTTTTAGATAATTCTTTGGTTTATTTATTTATTTATTATTATTTTATTTTTTTGGTTTTGTTGGTTGCCAAAAGCTAAATGACCAAAATTGTTGTCAATTTTCCTAAATAATTAGAAGATAAATAATTTTGGTTATTTAGCATAAAGTTTTGTTTAGTTTTTGTTTTAGTAAAAATACATGGAAATAAAAGAATATTCCATTTTGTTGGTTGCCAGAGAGATTTTAAATTGTTTACGGATTTATTTATTTTAATTTATTGATTTTCAATGTGATAATACATTGAATGATAGAGAGTAAAAAAAAAATTTAGAAAAAATTTATTGTCGTTAAAATTTACTTTTAAAATTTAACTAGGCAATGTGAAAAGTTTTAAAGACTTGTGATTATTTTTTTTTAAAGAGATTTAAAATATTATAAACAAATAAATATTGTTTATAAAGCTTTGTCATAGATTCTTAAACAATTTGGCTAAGTTTTGGATAATTTTCAATATATAGGATAATTGAGAAATTATAAAGATTTTTAGTAAAGTTAAAGTGGATTTCGTGTTCAAAAAATAAACAATCATTTTTTAAACTTATTTTAGTAGACATAAGTATTACTCTTTTTTAGTATTCTTGTTCATGCTAAAAGACATTATATTTTACACAATAAGTTCGATCAAAATATTAAAATATAAAAGTATTACTTTTAATCAAAAGTTTAGTTTACGTTTTTATATTTAAATTTTATGTTGATTATTGAAAATTTCTTTTTACTGCATTTTTATGTTAAATACAAATTTGGTAATAGTATGAAGTTGTAATCTGGTCACACTGTTTTTATTTCTAGTATGTGGCTTCACCTCTCGTAATTTGTTTCCCTTGAAATCGTTTCAACTAACTAGCTTAAATAAACTCACATATATACTCAACTGCACTGAAATTATTCTTCTTGGAAAAATATCTAAGTGGTTTGTATAATCCTAACATTTCCTTTAAACAAATATTCATTTATTATTCATTATCATTTATTAATCACCAATTAATTCTACTTATTCAATACTATTTAACTCTATTTCTAACAATAACAACTATTATTAAGTATTACTCACAAATTAAAAGTAATTTTTCTAAGTCAACTTACAATATTTAAATGCTTAGCAGGGATTAGCATGCAGAGATTAGATTAGTTAAAAACTCATTAAAAATGATTACTAATATAAGTACATAAACTGATTTCAGGTTAAACATATTCCAATATCTCGCAAACTAAAATTTGTTAAAGCTATAATCTTAATATTTGCTAAATCTCTAAGCTTAAGTCATTTACTTTAAGAAAAAACTTATATTTTTATTTTAAATTAATCATTTTCTTTCCCTCTTGACAAATGCCAAGCCAAGTAAAATACTTTACAAGGGCAATAACAATGCATAAAATGAAAAAAAAAAAACATTTAAAGAACTTTCTCTTTAACTTAGTGGTCATGTTCTCTTAAATAAAGTGTAGAAAACTACTGCCAAAACAAGTTGCAATAACATTGGGCATATTTAGCACTTCAATTCTATACATATATTAAGTAGGTAAATATATGCACACATTGCGCATACGCCGCATTGGCCACTTTTGAGGGCAAAAAGCATAAAATATTGAAAATATTTCACCAAAATATATCTGATAAAAAATATATATATAGAAATATCGAATTTGCAATACTCTACACATGGTCAAGTAAAAGAACATAACTGTTATATGGGTTTTTAGAAAGAAAAGTGAAGTTTTCTTCCTTCTGTGAGAAAACATTTTGATTTTTTTTTATATGCCCAATAAATTTGCATTTTATAGTGTATAGAAAATTCACAATATATGTTTGGATATTGGATTTTGTTGTTGTTATTGTCGTTACTGTTTTGAGAGTGTGAACATGCGTGTGTGTATGTGTGTGTGTATGTTTATGTGAGGATGTTGAATTGCCATTTGATTTACCATCTGCATTTGGCAGTTTCTATTTGGTTACGAATTTTTTTAATCCTTTCAAAAATAGAGCATATAGATTATGAGGAGAAGGTTGTAGGATGATTGCGGAATAAATATAAAAATTCAAAATGAAATTCATATTATTCCTTCTATTGATGTAGGATTAATGCAAAATTAATAAGTTTAAATGTTAATCGTATTAATATATAAAAAAATATTAAAATAAAAACAAAAAATTCATAAAATTCATTTCCTAGGCATTAAGTTTCATTTCTTTTTATATTATTAATCTCAGCTTATATAGACAGATAATCTGAATATCTTTGAATCAAAGGTGCCACAAACTAAGCTGTAATAATAAAGATTAAAATTTACTTGCAACGACTAAATGCATTGATTAATTAGTATGTTAATTAAATTTATAAGCTTCTATTAAATATTCTAAATAAAATAAGTTTTTCTTTTTTTTTAAATAGATAAGCCTTATGTTTATTTCGTTATTTCATTAATATGAAAGCTAAAAACTTGTTGCCTTAATCTCAAGTTAAATTACTGCAATCCATTTAATAAATATCATAAAATATATTTTTATAATATATTTAATATACTTAACTATTTCTACTAGGGTACTCCCAATTCGTTTTGGTTTAAATTTAATCTAAAATAAATTTTTGTATTTAATTTAATGCACATTATGTTTATTTGTGTGCTTTTAATGCAAAAACTGAAATATATTTGCAATGAAAATAAATTAAGGGCTTAAGTTATTTTGTTTTATGTTTTTTTTTTTTTCAATTTAATTTTAATTCTTGGTTAGTGTTTATTTAATATTTATTAACTGTGGTGACAATTATCATAGGTATTTTTGTTGTATCTGGTTTATGGGCGTGGTGCATTTTATGTCAATCATATTATGAGCCAATCAGATGCAGATGACATTAGGGAAATGTATTTTGTAAATAAAAAATTTATTCCATTATAAATAAAAAGTGTTAAATTCTGTGCTGATAAATTAATAGAATTTGTAAATGTATTTAAAATGTTAAAGTTATTTGAATGTGTAAAGAAATTTTGTAAATCAAACCTTTTTTTTTTTTGTAGGTAAACAGTGTCAGAATTTGGGCTTTAGAAACAAGTTTATAACTTTTTGAAAAAGAAGATAAATATTAAAATATATTTTTCTAAAGTTTGCTTTAAACTTTCATTTATTATAAGGCACTTTAATATATTCCCCATTATCAAATTTCTTATCTTAAAGTTGCTTCAAATAGTCCTTAAATATTTGGCTTAAACTTAGCCAAAAGCCATCTATAATAATATAGTTCTAGGTCGTTTTAATTTCCTCACAATCCCCAAGAAAATGATAGAGAACTTTATTAAGTTATTTTTATACCGATTATACTGATTATATAGATACAGATTAGACCACAAATTAACAAATTTGGAAAAGGAATTAAAATATTTTAAAACAAACTAATTAGTATTTTTTACTCTTAGGTATATGATAATTTTCAAAAAGCGTAAAATAGTTTGAAAAAACATTTCCCATCCAAAACAAAGTTCTGCAAACTATGAAAATTACGAAAACGGAATCTAAGCGGAATCGAAATCATTATAAAACCAGAAATTAAATGTCTAAAATTCTTGAAATAAACAAAAAAAATTTAAAAATCTCAACACTAAATCGAAATCTTTATATAAACAAGGCAAACAATACTATTTTGTTTAAATTGTTAAAAGAATTCAAACTAATCTCAAAGTATTAAACATTTTATAATTATTTATAATTTTAGTTTTAGGCAGTTTGTACATTTCTCAAGTCATAGTTGAAAATTTTATTGGGAATCGTAGACCGAACCTATACTTTCATATAAGGTTTAATAGTTGCCACAACTATTGAAAATGGAGAAATCAGATTTTCTTTTTGATAACTTTTTTAATTTATTTTCACCACAAACTTCCTTGAAACTTTCACTCGACCAACAGCAAAGTTAGCACGACTTTCACTCAATTACCTGACTCAAATCCGACTCTTTCTCTCTCGCACACATTCTTTGGGTGTATTATTATTGTGTCTCTCTCTCTCTTTCTCTTATTCTCGTTCTTTGGTTGTATTACTTCCTTTCTGGCTTTCTCTCTCTCTTCATACTCACGACGCAGAAGTTTCTCGTTTTTCATGCCATTTGGAGCGCAACAAGTTAAACTTCCAATTTGCTGACCACAAGGAAAAGAGGAGGACCTTGAGGGCTTAAGAGCAAACCAATTTACGACACTAATTTCTATTTTAATTTGCATCCTTCCTTTTGATCATACTGCCGTATGATTAATATTTGTATTAATTTGTTAAATTATTAGGTATACGTATAAAAGAGACATAATAAATTTTGTTACGCCTACACACACACACACAGGCAGACATACATATACACGCACACATATGACATTTGACAAATGACGTGGGCAGGATATGGCTATGGAACCGACAAAGGCTTTAAAAAAAAAAAGCCAAGACGAAAGCATAGATAAAAAATGTTGACAAGCTGCTAACAAATGAAATGCAAACATGTTGCAGAACCAGGATAAAACATAAGAAAAAAAAAGGAAGAAAATTTTTGCCTAAGCCCTACAACAACTGATAGCAAAAAAGAAGAAGAAAAAGCTGAGAAGAAAAAGTAAAGGAAAGGCAGGGAAAACTTCAGGCAAATGAGGGAGCCGCTCTTAGCCTACATACAATTCATACTCATACACAGATACATGCACAAACCAACACACACACGTATACACATAGAACTCTGAAAGGAGCTTAAGGATTTAAGTTGGCAAGGTGGCAATGGTTCTTGCTTGGTGGGGGGTTGAGTTTGAGGCTTTTGGCGAAATGAGGACAGTTGAGGGGCTAGCTTTGAGGTCTGCCAGCTCCCCCCTTTTCTTTTTTTTTCCTTTTTTTTGGTGTGAGTAATTAAGACGCAAGTGCGTAAAAGTTACCCGCATGAAAATGACGCAAGTCTTAGAAAATGGCAGACAGTTACATAGACAGACGATAGAGTAAAGAGAGGAGTACAAGAGTGTAAGAGCCTCAAATGGCTTCAATTAATTGACTTAAATAAGAAAAAGGCAACAACAGCAACAATTACAATAAATAAAATGAATGATTCTAGCTAAGAAATTTGTTGCTGCCTTGTCAAGTTCGTTTTAAGCCCAAAAAATTCACATATTTCATTTCATAGCATACTTTTAGGCAGGCCATTGATTTTTCATACCCTATCAACGAAAGATAATTAAAAAGGTATATTAAAATCATGTAAATATATGTAATTAACAGTTAAATTTGAAATGGAAGTATTTCTTAAAACGGTAACAAGAAATAAGAGTATCTATCAATGTCTGTGCAGTCATCTTTCTATTAATTGAAACGTTTTTAAATCTATGTTATAGTTAATCTTACATTTGCTTTGCCTGTCTTTTTAATTAAGTTATTCTCAATGTTTTTCCCTTTATTTTATTTTACAGCATTTAGGATTAAAGCTTATTATCTGTCTAGTGTTAATCCCTTAAAAATTAATCTGTCACATATTCATCAAATTTTGTTTTTTAGACAAAGTAGGATTACTTGGATATGTTTTGTTAATCTCTAGAGATTTTGTTAGTAATGTTGTCAAGGTGAAGGACTTTTGCCAAATTTAATTTACAAACTAAGAATACATTTAATTAAATTACCTAAATTAAATTAAATTACCTATGTAAAAGGTGAATTTATGTAAAATGAATCTAAATTTAATTGTTCTGTTTTGTAGTTTCTTTTAATTTTTTCCAACATACTACACGTTAACCAACACTGTTATACAGCTTACATATAGGATCGTTACCAGCACTAGCATTAACATTGTACTAACAGTAGTGCAACATAACAGAGTCTCTAATGTTTACATACACAAAAAGACAGAAAAAACCAAAAAAAAAAATTATTTTAAATTACACGTGACATACACGTGATGGCTTAATTATAAACACACCTAATATAATATTACCATAAAGTAAATTAACTAATTTACCTCATATTATATTGAGCTGTAAAACTTGATATCCATTACTTTTAATTACCTAATGAAATATGAATGAGCCTTAACCTGTATAGTTAAGAAACAATCTTTGAAATACACTTTGTTTCAATATTAATTTGTACACTGACAAACTTTAAATTAAATTTTAAACCAAATACAATTTAAGCAAATTCTAAAATATATGTAAATGAATTTTGGCAATATTTTGCAGGCTTTATTATACTCTATGGTTTCCATCCATAAAATGTAATGTAATTTATAATTCACTTACAAAATGGCAAAATGCAAATCAATTTGTGTAACATATGTGAGTCGTAAAACGCATCTCAAGTAGCTTGGAAAACACACCCCATGCACACTAACATGCACACTCAGACTCACACCCACACATACATGCATAAATACATAACAACAAAAACGAGTCAATTAAAATTGACAATTTATAGACGACGACAAGGTGAAGGCGAAAGGATATTTCCCTTAGGGGCCCATTTGAGTTTTCAATGCAAGTTATCTACGCATAAAACATAAAAGAACGAGGTTTGTTCATAAAGTTATGGGAAAACTATTTAATTGAAATTCAATTTGTTAGAGAAATGCAAATATTTTGGGTATTTAAAGTTTTAAAAATTCAAAGAAAGCTTTGAATTATTTAAAACTGATTTTTGGCAATTATTATACAAAATTTGGCTTTCAACTGTTTTTTGTTCGCTAGTTTGAACAGAAAAATTTCTTAATGTATTCATAATTTGAAATTGCTAATAAAAAAAACTTTTTCAACATTTATAACATTTCATTTGAATTCTGAAGTTATTTTAAAAACATTTATTTTATCATCAGTTTTCGGTTTTCTTACTCTATAATATAGTCCGTGTTGTAAATTTAAACTCAGTGGTAAAGTTTTGTTCTTTTATCTTTTCTCTTGTTTTTTTGTAAAACCTCAATAGAGTAACGTTTGAATTTCCTATAATCCTACGTAGGAGCTAGTCTAAGAGTCTATCTTAAGCTATATAAAACATACGTCACATTTAAAGAGAAATTTTAATACTTAGATTTGGACTCTGTTGCAGAAATCAAGGCCGCGCTTAGGGATTAGAATTCCCTAAATAAATTTGGTTTCCGACTATATAGGTGATAAAATATATTTTTTACTGAAAACTAATGTTAAAAATGAAAATCATTAAGTAAAATTATCATTAAAGAAAACAAAATTTTTAAAATTTATACGAGTTATAAAGAAATTTTAAAAAAATCAATAAAAACATGCGAAAAGTAAGATTTTTTAATATAAGTTATTATTACGATTATTTTTTTAAAGACATTTTAAAAAAATAACAATTATTTTTACGAGAAGAGTAAATCTTGTACCATCATTTAGTCTTCTAAAAGCAAACTTTTACTATAATTCTCTATTACAAATGTTTTGTCATTTGAATTGGTTCTGATTTCGAAGTTTTAAAATATATTATTTAATTTTTAAAATTCAACTTTAGAAATAAAGGAAAATCTACTTTCACAATAGAATATATGATATAAGGAAAAACCATTTTGCACCATTAGTCACGTTATTTCAGAAACACACCATGCATAATGCACACAGAGACAAATATACTATATACACACACATACATATATTTATATATATACATATGTGTATAGCAAACAAGCAGCAATTAGATGATATATGATATATATGCTCATGTACATTTGTATAGGAAATGGTTATACTATGGGAAGGTAGAAATTGCTAGGAAAGTTGATTGGGTGGACAGTTCAAAGTTTATAGTATTGTGAAATGCAACACATATATCATATAGACAAACCAAAATGACACCGATGCTGATACACAAACACACACACACACATAGATATATATATATATATATACAACTGATTGTTGTACACGTGTCGTGGCCAGAGTCAACTATATAGCAGAAGAAGCAAAAATTGTGCCATTGTGAATATAATTTGTCACTTGCATGGGTCTTATATACCACACAAGCCACAGAAATGGTAGAAAGACAGGACATGGCAGGTCCTTTTCGGAAAACATAGCAAGTATAACTGTCAGAATGCTGTAGCTGTCGTTTATCACACACACACACACGCACACACAGACAGAGGCAACTGACATACCTTTAGCCACACATCTCTGACTCTGCATAAATGTCAAAAGTTGCAGATATGAAAGGAAAATATCTGTATATTGGTCAATAGTAGAGAAAATATTTCACTACCTATTAATTTGGCCATATATGTCATTATGGTTGCTTAAAATTAAATACAAATTCAAATTATAATTAATCATATTATAATTATCTTTATTTTAGATTATCTCCCAAATTAGTAAGTTTAAGAAAATAAGAGAAAGTAGATCAAATATTCAATTCTAATAAGTTGCAAAGTAAAGCATTCTCATTATTCTTTCATATTGCAAGTACTGATCTACAATTGAAATACCCTTTTATATATATATATATATTTTTTTATATATATATAAAATTCTATCATTCTTTTAACTTTTATAACCGCAGACAAACTTGAAAGCAAAATGGAAATCATGCCACTCAAAATTAAAACAAAAAGGTAGCCAAAACTATGATTGTGACAGTTAACAACATAGTTCTGAGAACTGTCCAAGGATCATTGTGGCTTTTAGTGAAAACATGAATATCAAAATATTGTATACTGTTACAAAATGCCGCAATTTATGTGTTGAGAAAGTTACAAATGGAATTCATGTATATTAAACAGTCTAAAAGGTAAACTATCGCATTTGGATCTAAATATTTTCAGAATATTCAACACTAAGACCTACTTTAACTATTGATATTTGACCTTTTATGTACACATAAAGTGTATATATAGGGAGCTTAGAATTATTTACTATAAAAGTTTTTTCGATATAGCATTAGAGTTAAATTTTGTTTTTATAAATATTATAATAGAAACACAAACGAGGAGCTTACACACCTTTAGCCGCACATCTCTGACTCTTCATAAATGTCAAATGTCGCAGATATGTATATATATATATATATCTTGTATCATTATTATATTGCATTCCAACATTTTGTTGTAATTACTTTGAAAAATCTTATTCCACATCATACAATAATTCTAATGACTTCACGTTAATCATTTCTGATATGAAATTTATAGCCAAAGAAAAAAACCAAAGCATGTGTAAATTTTAAATAGTTTTCTAGCTTTTTCAAGCTAAAATTTAACTTACCCGAAAACTTTTCTATACCAAGAAAATTAAGAAAGTTTTAAAACTACTCCTAAAAAACTGCTAAGAAACTTTAGAACCTCAAAAGCATCTTACTTGTTATTCTTAACTAACTGAACTAGTTCCTTCTATTATTAAACTACAAATAGATTGGAATTCCCTACAATTTGTAAGATCAATTAACCATGCTAATTTGAGATGATTTATAAGTCTTAATATAAAAAAGAGTAAAACAGCTTTAAGAGACTTTAATGTTTAATCCTGAAAATTGTTTGCTTCGTCTGAAGCAAAACATAAATAAAAGAAAGAAACCTTTTTTATATTAAAAAATTTAACTTGAAAGTCACCTGATGAGAGACTTTCTAAGAAAGAAATCAAGTGAGCCTACAAATAACGTCGACAGTTCACATTTCACAGATATAAATATAAACCTCAGTTGAAAAGTGAAAAAGGAAACACTTTTGTACATAAAGTCAAACAGTCATTTACAGATTTTTTGTGAATTAAAATAATTGTTTTTCATAAAAAAATTATTTTTCTTTTATTTTCATTTGGCAATAATTTATGTTTGATTAACTTCTAAATAAAAAAAGAAATAAATAAGAACTTTCAGATGATCCCTTTTAAGCCATTTGAAAACTCCCTGAAACTATGCTTAATTTTGTTCAATTCTTTTCTTCCTAAATGTTCATTCCATTTTTTAAACCACCAAGCACTCAAAATATATTTGAAATAATAGTAAAAACCACATGATAAGAATTTGGTATCCAAGTACTTTCGAAAAGCCCCTAAAAATGTGTTTTGACGGTCTTATTAGAGGAACAATTTGAGCCTGTGACTCAAACAGAGTTATTTTTTAGCCATTTTAAACATTGAAAGGTTTTGTAAAAACTTTAAATTTTGCACATGTTGCAGAATTCATTAATTTAAAAATAAATAATCTCAAACATTTATAGTTTTTGTAAAGTTTTGCCCATTTTGTTTGTGTATCTATAAATTCCAAAATTTTGAAATAATAATTCCAAACATTTAAAGATTTTGTTATATTTTTGTTTTTTTTTTTTTTTGTACAAAATTTCTTTAAAACAGTTCTACAAGTCCAAAAACTAACTATATTATATAAGAGTATATAACATTCGTTAATAACATATCACAACAGATTATTTCGTAATCGTTTTCTTAAGAAAAAAAAAAATTTAACTCAACCTTATAAGCTTAAAAATGTTTGTCAGTCATTATCAACCATCTATATTATATTGCGAATGACTTGTAAATTGCGTTCTCGTTGCTACGCTTTAAATTCTCAACTAGTCATTCATTTTGGTTAACATACACACACGGAGACACACATACACACACACACACATACGTGTACACGTTAGACGGACACAGACAGTGAGCAACTACAACGTTTTATCACCTCACATAAATAATATGCAAGAAGCGTGTTAGGTTACCTTCTAGCTTTTGGTATTTGCACATACATACATACACACATACATACACCGACACACGTGCACACACACACACACACATACAGGATAACCCATTCTCTTCTCTTTCTTTTACTCTTTCTCTTTCTGTTTTTGTTACACACGATTTGGCCATCTCCTGTGTCAGGTTTTGTTTTGTTCTTCTTTCACACGTTTTTATGTATTTTCTTCTTCTCCTTTTTCTCCAACACTGACAAGTGTTAAAATAACATTTACACTGCATTTTCAAGTGGCATATTCAGCATGTATATAGAAATCTTTTTTTCTTGGCATTTTTGCTTTGGCACATACCTATTTGTGTGTTTGTGTATGTATGTATGTATAAAAAAAATTTGAAAAGTCTGATCAAAATTTCCATTAAACACAAGTTCACTTTGCTCCTATCCATTAACCTCTTTCATTTGGTTTTAGATTTTTAGCTTTGTCTATTTTTAGCTGACTATCTAAAACGGAAATCAAAAAGAATTTAAGCTAACCATACACAGACGCACACAAGCGTACACAGATGCAAACAAATACAGGAAAAGACAAACATCCTGTTTGGCCCTAGCGTAGCATACTTTAATGCGCTGCCCACGCGCAATTTTTGCATATTTTTGTCACATTTTTCTTTTGCAACTGCCAATGGCAGTCCAGTATATATTAAAGGATAGCAACTGGGTATATAGGAAATTTGGAAATTATGGGTGAAAATAAATAATTCAATTCATATTTTTAGAATATTTAAGAAAAAAAAAGAGAACAAGTTGAAACGGGTAAGAATTTAAATAAACTAAAATTAATTAAACAAATTTAAAGCTTAACAAATGAAAATAGAATGGGTTAAAGATAGAGTGAGAGTGCAAATTTTTAATAAAGAATTGTATAAGATAAATAAAAGGCAATGATAAAACCAAGAAAACCTTTATCAAAGAACAATTGAAGAATATTTATTGAAACAAGTCACGAAAAACAAAATTTTATTTATCAAAAGAAAAAAATTTTTAAAAATTTAAATAATATATAAAAATATAGAAAAAGAAAATGAATAAGTGAAGCTAAAGAATTAAAAAAAAAAAAAAAGAAGTCTTATAAATAAATATATATAAAAAAAAATAAAACAAGTAAAAACAGACAAGGAAAGTAAAGCAAAAAGGCCAACCAAGAAAGGATAAAAATGGAAAGAAGTCATATGAATGAAAAGTAGGCGAATAAGTAAGAGATAAAAAAATAAATAAATAAGTTAAATATGTAAAGTATTAAGGTAAGCAAATAAGATAAAGGAGAAAGCAAAGAAGTTTAAAATTTCAAGGACAGAGGTTTGAAAATAAATTGAAGAAAACTATATAAAACAAGTTAAACGCAGTTAACAAAAAATTACAAAAAACCGAAAAATAAAAAAGAATTAAATTAAACTGAAAATTAAAAAAAAAAAATTTTTACATTATAAATGGTCTACATAAAAAGATTCTAAATTTAAAAATAAAAAAAAAAATTTAAGTGAAAATGGAAAAAAAAATCGTCGTTAAAAATATTCTAAATATAAAAAAGTTAAAATGAAAATTGTGTAAAAAATATTCTACATTGAAAATATTTTATATAAATATATATTTTAAGTTTCAAAATATAAAATAAAATAAATTAAAATAAAAATTGAAGAAACATTTCACATTTCTGAAAAAGTTTACAAAAAGAAAGAGTACAAAAACAAAACACAAGGAAGCAAAAAAAATATTAAGAAAACTAGAAAAAATGTATGGAAAACCATAAGATTTAACTTTAAACAAATTAAAACAGACAGTAATTGAAATGAAAACTCATCAAAGAAAAACAGACTATGAAATACCAGATTTACTCCTATTACTCACAGTTAAAAGTATTATCAAATAACAGATATATTCTAAATTATTATCAA
Organism: Drosophila neocordata; assembly: GCA_018903615.1. Taxonomy (NCBI): domain Eukaryota; kingdom Metazoa; phylum Arthropoda; class Insecta; order Diptera; family Drosophilidae; genus Drosophila; species Drosophila neocordata. The sequence goes on along the minus strand of JAEIGI010000006.1, from coordinate 5,240,978 downwards.
ATACCAGATTTATTTCATTTATCGAGAGCTAAAAGTATTAAAAAGTGTCAAACCAAGATCAAGAAAAATATGAATGCATTTTTCTAAATTAACTTTAGCTTTGAGCTCTCGGGAATAATGTTTGTGTATGGTCCATTCTTTTAGAGATTTCTAAGGATATAACCAGCTTCGTTCCAATAGTATTTTTTTTTTCCTCTTTTTATGCATCTCTCACAGCCTTTTAGCCTTCTAACGTGTTTCCCCAACATCCGTTTGTTGCTGTTGTTGCTTGCCATTTGCCATTTTTTTCCTTTTTTTCTATGTTTTTTTTCTGTTTTTTTACCATGTTAGAATGGGGTGTCACGTGAACGCTTCAATGGTTTGCCATATGGTAGACTCTGTCTGACACTTTTTGATTAAATTACCGTTTGCTGTCAGTAGCAGAAGAGCAAAGAGTAAGAGAGAAAGAATTTCATTGCGTTCTTGCTCTTGCAACTGTCAACGTTTCCTATATTTTTTTTGCACTGATTTTTTTTTTCTTTTTTTGCTGGTCGTTGCTTAAAAAATTAATATAATATTATTGGTAAAAATCGCAAAGCTTTTGTTGATATAAACACCACCCACGCACACACACACACACATCATGGGGGGAGGGAGTAGTGTAACCGTCATAGTAATGACATCTTGACTTGTCAGTTAACTTGACAGCTGTTTAAGCTTTAATTGGCCACTATAAAAATGATTGATGCCACTCGTTCTCTTTTTCGTTGCATGAACTCCAAAAACAAAAAAAAAAAACTTTTCGCTGTCGGTTTAATTAAACCTTCCATATGCCATATGTTTCTGTTACTATATTTAGATACTTTGACTAACTGTTCAAACACCAATTCACAACAACATTGCTGATTAGCGTCAGTAAGAGGAGACACAGCAAAAAAAAAAAGGAAAACAAAAAGAAAATCAACAATCAGAACACGTTGAGCAAAATGCCCTTCCACACTCGATATGATATAGCATATATATGCATATATATATATATATATATTAATATGTTGTTGACCACCTCTCCACTTTTTACTCATTCACTTTTTACATTAATTAGTTACGGTTACGGTTTCGCGCATTTAATGCCTTTAATGCAATTTCTATGTTAGTTTTGCCACCTTACTAAGAAAAACTATATGAGGCAATTCTACAATTCTCCAGTTCTATTTAGTTGAGTTTAGACCTCATGAAAAATCTCTATACTCTGATTAAATTTAAGATAAAAACATATTCTATTTACTTTACTAACTTTAACATAAAATAAATATACCCATTTTGTTAGGGTCGAATGATGTATATATCAGTCAATATTTCGTTGGCCACACATTGAACTGGAACGTGCAAAGTTGTTGTTATATTATTCATAGATATGGCTAACTGTCCTATGTATACATATATATATAATAATCATTGTCAACAAAAGATTGACGTAGCTGGCAAAAGAGATGAAATAGCAAACACCAATGCTCTGTTACCAAGTGGTTAGAAATATGATAAGCTCATGAACTTTTACTCCTAGGGCTAAAACTTATACCCAAGTAACTAAAACAGAGTAGACAAACTAGAAGCTATCCTTGCTGAGAACTTTTAAGGAAAAAACGAAAGGGTGTCAACTCTAGAAACTGTTAAAAGCAAGTTATAAATTTCATAAAGTCTTTGCAAAATTGATAAATATGTAGCAACTAAGTTTGCCTAAGCAGCATAACTCTTAGATTTCTTAAAAGATAAGGTAAGTGGGAAATAAGTATTCCAAACTTAGCCCATAAAACTCTATAAAAATTGTTTTTAAAATAATAGCGGATCCTAGAGCCTCTATAATACCAAAGCTCTATACATTTAAAACACATTCTTGTCTTAATAGGATATCGAATCCTAGATCTCCTACAAATCTTAAAAAGAAAACACATTCTAATCTTAAAAAGAGAGATTTGAGCTCATACAATCCCAAAGATCTATATATTTAAAACACGTTTTTAACTTAAAACGAATATTGGTTTCTAGAACCTTTATAGTCCCAAAGTTATACAAATTTAAAACACATTGTTGTCTTGATCTTGATATCGTAACAAGAAGCTCCTTCAATACCGAAGCTTTGTACATTTAAAACACATTCTTATCTTTAAAAAAATATCGAGTCCCAGAGCCTTTGTAATTCCAAAGTTTTTTGTCTTTTAAACACATTTTTATCCTTGAATATTGGATCCTAGAGCCCCTCTAATTTAGCCTTACACATTCTTATTTTAAAAAGAACATCGCACACTTGAGCTTGCACAATCCCAAAGCTCTATATATTGAAAATGTATTATTTTCGTAAAAATAATATCGGATCCTAGAGTCCCTGTAATTCTTAAAACACATTCTCATCCCATTTAGTTTAGTTTTCGAAAAATCAAAGCAGGCCTTACAAACTTTACATGAACACAAGTAAATTTATTTATCACTTATATTCTCAGTATAAAACTTCCTAGCAATCATTCAACAATACGTTTTACAATAGTTCGAAAACATCAGTTTTTAATACATCTTCACTTTAAGACAATTTTCATAAAGAAACAACCATCCGAAAATGCCTAATTTCAACGGGGCAATCGTAATGCATGCTTTGCAATCTTTGAAGGCTCCGTCAACATTACGCGATATTGTTATGACCATAGCCAAGCATACAGAACTACCCAGTGATGAATTGAAGTTGCCAGTGAAGCAAACCCTAGATATGGGCGTGGCTGGTGGATTTCTACAGAAATTGAATGGTAACTAATAAATATGAAACTCATCATTCAAGTTTCTTTAGATGTGTATGTCTTTCAGATCGTTATTTTGTAGTACCCATGACTTTTGCTACTCTAATGACTGATATGAAGAATTTGGACTATGATAAAGTTGAGAACCCAACAAACCCAACAAAGAAATTACCTAAGAAGCAAAAATTTGCGTTAACAGAACAGGATATGGGAACTCCATCGGCCACAACATTGATACCATCGACAGCACGCTCCATGGGAAGGCGTTCCAAAGCATGCAAACGCTAAAATGTTTGCAACATTTTTACACATAAAGTGTTAAAGAAAATTTACTGTTATGTTTAGTTTAATTACTGCACCTGTCAAGATCACAAATTAAATGAAACTTAACAGATCTAAGATCAGATATATTTGCATTTCGACTGCTTATCTCGCTCTTTTCCTCATTTAAATGTAAGAACCCTTTAAAGAGTTCCTCCTTTATTTTGGTGTGTCTGTGTATAATTTAGTCAAAATTAACTTTACTGTTTTTGTATACTTCCCATCATCTTTGTCGGAATACTGCTGTTGTGTCTTCATGAACACTTTGAGAAATGACCGCTCATTTGTGCAAAGTTGACAAATGTCTCAATTAGCGGGGGCAAACTCAAGGCAATGGAGGAAGACAGGAACCGAGGGAAAGCATCATCGACAAAGCGTCGCGTCGCATCGCATCGCGTCTCATTTTCCGTTGCTTCCTTTTCAATTTGAAAACCAAATGAAGCGTCGCCTTCTATGCCAAGTACCAATTTGCAGTGTGCATTGACCATATGGTTGGGCCCAAACCACCTCTTAACGCCTCCTAAAAGTCAAAACCATCTAGAACCAACATCGCCCACATAAAGCAACTTTTGCCCACCACTCATAACCCCCCTCGCTTTCCGAATTCCGTATGCCTTTGTTACCGTTTGGTTATGACCTTTGCTATGACGTCGGTAATGCCGGCATCCAGAATGAAAGAGAGAGAGAGAGAGACAAAAAACAAAAAAAAAAAAAGGAGAAAGAGAGCAATGGCACAATAAAATGCAATGTAAACAGAGAGAGAGAGTGAAGAAATACGAAGCTAAACCCGAGAGAAATTCTCAACGAACTGCTGTGGTGAATAACACATACACATGCAAACGGTAACATACATAATAATAAGGGCTTTTTGGGTGGTAAAGGAGACGTGGGAGTCAGACCATCGTCCAGGGGGCGTGCTGATGAGACTTGATGCTCGCGTGGGCGACCTAACGGCACCGAAACAGTGTATAGTTATTTTCTTGCCCTTTTTTTTCGGCATACTGGCATACATAGAAGAGAATAAGCAGCAACAGCAACAGCAGCAGCAGCAGCCGGCAGAAAGATTTCATCGTCTATATGTATGTATGTATTTGTAGGTATTTTTGTATGTATGTATATATGCAGGATTACCTTTTAGAAAAGGACCTTGCGCTTGTATATGGTTCGTGATGCGCGCGTGGCCAGACAATGAAATGTCAAAGCAACTTACTGAGAGACTTTAGCTTCATCCGCTTCCTTTCACTCCATCGCCATCCCTCCTATGCTCCTTCATTTTTCTATAAAATGCTTTTTGGCATATGGCTGGTAAGTTGGTACGGTGGGAGTTCGTCTGAAAAGCTGTTTTGACTTTTTTTTTTCCAAGTTAAATATATATTTTGCCACACCGCATCACATTTCCATGATTAGCAGATAAACATATTGTTGCCTTGTTTGTATGTATGTATATATGTATGTATGTATGAATATAGCTGTTCAAGTTGATTTCACTTTCAAGTATGTGTCCATAGTATGTGCGTGTGTGTGTGTGTGTCTGTGGTGAGGTAGGTTGTCAAAAAGGATTTTGAGTAACAGCTGTTGAAGCAACTTTTTTACATGTACGTTGTAACGGTAAAAGTGTCTGTTTTTTTTTTAAATCATTTAGACATACTCTTAATTCCACTTCAACGCCCTGGCGCCACCTATAGAACAACGATTAATATGATTTTGCATAAATCTATTAATATTCTACTTAAATACTTACATACTAACGTACTTACACACATATGCAGATGTATGTATGTCAAATTAATCTATATATTTATATTCAAATTTATTCACTATTAATTTTCTAAAAAAAAAAAATCTTTTAATAATCATATTCAAGAAGGCAAAAACAAGTCAAAGTTTTATTTTAAAGTTAATGACATATTGAGTTTTTGTCATTTGTTCTACATTTAATATTGTTACTAACTAACTGTAATAACTATTTTAAAAATAAAAAATAATAATATTAAATTTATTAGCAAAAAAAATCAGAATGTCTTTAATTAAAATTCATTCAATATGTTACCAAAAATGATAAACAATTCAAAAAAAAAAGCTCTAACAACCTTAAAATCCTTATCATGTTATCTTATAGAAAGTATCGCTTTCTACTTTTTAAATTCATTAAATCCTCTTAAAAAGAAACTTTAAGACTGGAATTTTCGGTTTTAGAAATAGAATTTTATCAATCCTTGAAACTTATTTAGTAATGCCTATTCTTATTTTTCTATATACAATGGAATTTAGCATGCCTTGATTTGTCATATGGTTCTTACAAATAAATAAATTTGATTAGTCGATTTTCATCTTAGAAAGTTTTACCATCTTTTCTTAAGAAGAGTAGCGAACCTGACTTACATTTAAGTTCATCTAATCAAAATATTTAAAACTGCAGGTTTCTTTATAGGGAAATCACTATAACAACAAATTCCAATTTAATTCCAAAAACATTTAGCATATTCTTTAAGGGGAAAAATATCTTTAAGCTATTAGTTATAACAGATGAAATTTGTTTCGGGGCCTTAGAATTTCTCCTTTGTTTGAAAGGTAGGAGGAGAACTTTCTTTGTTGGATATGGCACAGATTTTTTTATAGGAAGGAATCTTATTTTGACGTCATTTTTCAATATTACTTCAATAATAATGTAAATTTTCTTAACTGGGTGCTTACAGATTGATAACCCGAAAGGTAATAATCCTTACACAGTGTGAACTCCCATAAGAAACACCTCTATTGGAAGGAAACCTCTCTTAAACAGAGTTTTTTACTATAGCAATTTATTGTTAATTGAAAACTTTTTCTAAGACAGTTTTAAAAACCGTAAGTTTTCAGACAATTCTTAAGATTTCTTTGTAGCACTAATGCCATTTCCTTTACTTTCTTTTCCTTTTTCATTATGGTAAGACTTTACATTTCTGTATCCTTTTATACGGTACATTACACATTGACAACCTTAATTAAGGCTAATTGAACAAATTATAATTGCAAACAAATGAAACAAAATTGTTCCCCGTGCTCCTTACATCATAAGTATTAATCTCCATTATAGTAACTGTATGTGTGTGTGTGTTGGTGTGGGTGTAGGTGTGACGTCTGTTGGTAACGTCAAGGTCAATTACAAAACTTTGACTAAACATTAAGTAAAGACCTCCTCCATATGCCAATGTGAAAACGAAAAAAAAAACTCAAGTAAAGCTTCCTATCCAACTGAAACTCGATTAAAAATGCATAAAATGCAATTATATTGAAAAGAAGAAGAAGCAGCAAACGAACAAGAAACAGATAAAGAAGAAGACAAAAAAAACGCAAGTAAAATGGAAATCGAACAAAAAGCTTTGAGCCAAAGCAACGGCAAAACGATGTAAATATAAATGCTTGATGAAGCCAACGGATAAAGAGGAGGGAAAGAAGGTATTTCTCTATGTACGTATGCATGTATACGTGTGTGTATGTGTAAAATGCCAAAAGACATACTCGGTAAAGACGCAAACGTGCAACAGCCAAAAGCAAAATCAAAAGCAAAGGCAACAAAACAAAAAAAAAACCAAAAGCAGACCTTACTCAAAAGGCGCGACAAGTGTCGGGACTAAGCTTTGCTTTTCGCGTGGTGAAATAAAATAAAAACAAAAAAAAAATAACCGAAGAGAAGCATAGGAAGCCCCGACCATGCAGAAGAAGTAAAGGAGGTAGACGGGTTGAAGACGAGGAATTTAAGCATGGGCGTAGCGAAAAGCAAGATGGTAACACAATTTTGTTTAGTTTTAATTGAAATATGGTCACACTTGAGTTTCTATAGATGTGCAAAAACATTTTATTTCAGGGTAATGTTTTAAGTGAAAAATAAGTAAAGCAACAAATAAAAATTAGTTTATTAATAATTATAAAAAGTAAATAACTATAAAATTCTGGAAAAAAATACATCTCATCACCTGTTCATTTCACTAAAACGCAATGTAACACAAGTATAAAATACAGACATTGCATTTCTAATTACAAACGAATTAAAAGTTCAAGTTGATTGTTTTAATTAACAATTATAATGTACTTTGAGTGGGACACAATTTATAATTAGTTGATACCCAGAAAGTAGCGTCGATTTCAAAATAGAGACAAAATAAATATTTAATATGTCTAAATGTAAATAATCGTTTCATAAATTTGCTTAATCTTTACTCCATACGGTTATTATAGAAATTCTTAGTTACTTTTGTGACGTCAGCAAAGTTATTAAGCAAAAACCAAACATATTTGTATAATTTTTACTGACAAATTTATTTAAGTAGCCATTATTGCTTTCCCTTTTTCCCCTACCAGTTTGTTATGCAGGCTACGCCCATGAAAAAAAAGGTGGCTATAGTGGTGGGGGCAACGAGAGGTGGCTCGTAGGCAACGCTATAGTTGCGTCAAGAGACGGCTGCGACGGCCACAACTGGTTGAGTTGCTTTTGCTGACTGCATTGTGCACTTGTTTTTTGTGTTTTTTTTTTGTTTTGTTGTATTAATATTGTTGTTGTTATTTTCTGCTTGTGCCACAAAAACTATTGCCAATTCGCTTAAAAACACACACACACACACATGCAAGAGAGATAGCGGTAAGTCTGCCTATATATGCATGAGTATGTGTGTAGTTATGTGTGCGTGTGAAATGCTAACATATTGTATTAAATTTTGGTTAGATCCTTCATTCAAATCACTTTCAAAATCATTAAAACGTTTGTTAAACCACTTTAGTTGTGAATTATTGGCAATTAATGAAATGTTTTCGGCCAACATATGTTACTTACTTTGAGTTAATGCCTATTATTGTATTTCCTTTACACTCACACTAAAACACACACTGAGACACTCACACATACACACACACACGCGTTCACACGAAAAGCCAAACAATATTTTTTCTTTGCCAAATATTTTTGTTTTTTTATTTTTTATTTTTTTTTTTGGCAATTTTTGATTTTATTTCATTTGAACTCTGTTGGTTGTTTGATTTTTATATAGTGTTGTTGGCAATTGCGCGGTAACATATCAAATAGCGACACACACGACAAAACCGATTTATAACGGTAACGCGACGACGACTACGAATACGACGCACATGGAAAGACGGTTAAAAAGTATTACAACAAAAAACTAACCGCCCACAAAAATTCACACAAGACTCACACACACATATAGACAACCGTTTGCAAACGCGGCAAACATTTGATTGACGCCCGCCGCTGTGGAAAAACTGCAAATGAGCTGCCGCTGTTGCTGCCGCCACACGACTTCAATAACGAAGACGAAAAACGACGTGAAACGAACGGCCTAGCACGCGTGGGAGAGAGAGAGCGCCAAACCGCAGCAGTCTGAGCGACGCCGACAAGTTGCATGCAAAAAACAACAAGAAAAATGGGAGGTGGGTGACCTATTAGACTGGACATTTCAACAAATTTTTCTTAGCATCTTATAGGAAATGCGATTTTTAGTAATACTAGGCAACATTTGAGGGGAAATTTTGTTTTAAACAAGTATTATTTACTTGCAAGGTTTATATATCAATGAAATAAGAATAAAATTCTTATTTTCAGTAAATTTATAATTTACTTATAGTCTTATATTTGTTGAAGCAGCAAAAGTAAATAGTATTGACTAGACAGAGAATAGATAATTACACTTAAGTATTTGAAAAATTCCAGATTTATAGCTTTCACAATTGCAAACAATATTGCTCTTGCAAAAAAACGACCATCCTAATGAGCACATTTTGAGTGCTTTTTGCTTTGCCACCAACCTGTATGAGTGAGAGTGAATTTGAAGAATGGTTATGGTGGAGATGGTGTGGTGTGTTTTTACTAGGTTGAAAGTCAAACAGCTGTTTGTGAAGTGCGAAGAATTTTTATTAAAGTTATTAAAAAATCAACAGAAATGCGTTACAGGTGAGTAAGATTTACAATATATAATTAGATATTTTCAATCATTTATTTATTGAAAATTTATTAATTTTAATTTGTATCTTTTTTTATTAATTTTCATTTTGTTTGTGGGGGGGCGAAGAGCTTCTGTTTGGCAGACAATTAGGAAATGAAATTAGTACGACGCGTTAACTTCGTTTGATTAACACACGATTTATTAGGATGTGAAGTACACAGGTTACGTTGGCCACTTGGCGATACAAAAAGATTTTAAAGATTTAGGTGTTTGAAAAATGTACGGGTGTACGGGTATACGAATTGACGGGATGAAGGTCAAAAGCGAACTAACTCAAGATGGAGTTCTCCATCCCAAAACTCCATATCATCCCAGGTGTGACCGTCTGTGTCCGAATTCGCTCCTCACCCGCTGTTCACCCTTTCTGGCGTGAACATACCGCCCCCCTTGCAACGAATTGCAATAGCCCGGCTGGACTGCTAAGGATGGGGCGCGGCAGTGTTCTGGATCGCCTAGGTGGCGCAGGAGCCGGAGAGGATCCATCCAAAGACGGTGCTCTGGGCCGCGGGAAGTCCGCTATGGCCAGGAACGCATCCTGGCTGGATGACCTCAGGATAGAGGTCAGCCCCGAGCACGACGGACACAGAGGCCGGGCGGTGGAATGCCGGATCCGCTAGCATTAGCGTGGCAAAGTTCTTTTGTACCAAGTCGGGTATCTCCCGGATGGGAGTGTGGATCCGGAGGTCAGTTTCCACCTTGAGGACGACTTCCCTTCGGAAGTTGGGATCCGTCTTGGACCGGATGGTCGCAAGGCAGGCCTCATCTTTGCCCACTCGAAAGGTCCCCAACCCCAAAGCGGACGCAAAGGAACCATTGATGCGGCTTTGGGAAGAACATGCGTCAAGGAGGACGCGCGTCTCGGACTCTTTCCGGCTGTTGCCGATCTTCACCAGGGCAGTCGGCATGACGGGTGTGGTCTTCGTTTGCAGCAGAGCTGAGAGGGAGAGTTCTCCAGTGGGAGCGCCGTCGGACTTCCTCCCGCGGGGTGCGGATGCGTTCCGCTTACGAGGCGGAGACCGTGCTGGACTTCTAGCACGAGGGGCCCTAGCTTGGGGCCGAGAGTGTCGTCGACGGGATGACTCCGTTTCATGGAGCAAGGTATGATGCGCCTCCCCACAGCGCCGGCATCCTCCAGCGGTTCGACAGGCCTCGTTAGAGTGTTCGTGGGCCAAACAATTGGGGCAATACTTGTTCACCAGAACTGCCCTCAAACGCTTCTCCCCGCGGAGATTTAGGAACCGCTTGCAGCGACGGAGCGGGTGAACCCCCCTGCAAATGCGACACCGGTATGAGTCGACTCCGCGGATTGTGCGGAGCTGCACTTGGCTGGATGTGGGGGCCATGGTTCTGTATAAAAAGAGTGAACAAAGGAAGGATTAGAAACAAATAATTGTGACGTGCAGTGACATAGGACAACCGACGGAGACGGAGACGGAACATTAGACGCAAGGAGGAGCTTAAGGGGTCACTGCGTGGAGGGAGTGACACAAGGCTCGTTGGGGAGCAGGATCAGCTTGGCAACGGGCCTTTTTATTGAACCCCGCGAGGTTCGCACATCAACGACCCGGACGAGGCCGTCCGTGCCGGTATGGGTCAGCTCAACTCGTCCCAAACGCCAGTCCGTGGGCGGAAGATTGTCCTCGTACACGACTACGAGGTCACCGATCTGGAGATTCCGTTGGGGCCACTTCCACTTGTTGCGTTTGTGGAGCTCCTTGAGATATTCGTCCTTCCAGCGGCGGCAGGAAGTGATGATGAAGCGCTTTCAAACGTTGCCAGCGATTGACCAAGGACATGGGTTCTTCCGTGATCTCTGGCTCGGCGATGGCCAATAGCGGCCCTCCCACAAGGAAATGCCCCGGGCTCAAGGCTAGGAGATCGGCCGGGTCCTCGCTCATGGGAGAGATAGGTCGTGAATTCAGACACGCCTCTATTCGACACAGCAGGGTCGAGAGCTCCTCAAACGTGAATCGCATATTGGCGGTGGACTTGTAGAACAGTGCCTTAAAACTTTTTACTCCTGCCTCCCAAAGTCCACCCATGTGGGGAGCGCTGGGCGGAATGAAATGCCAGGATAGGATTTGCTGCCCAAAGGAGTTGGTGATGCACTGCTTCGTCGCGTCCAGAAAGCTCTTCTCTAAAGTCTTGGATGCTCCGACAAACGTTTTCCCATTGTCGGAGTAAATGCGCTGTGGACACTGCCTGCGTGCCACAAAGCGCGAGAAGGCCGCCAGGAATTTCTCGGTCGTGAGATCGGAAGTTGCTTCGAGGTGGATTGCCTTTGTACTGAAGCATACGAATACGCATACGTATCCCTTTGTGATGAGGCAGGCCCTTCCGGTGTAGTTCTTGATTTCGAACGGTCCAGCGAAATCTATTCCGGTATAGGTGAAAGGCCTTGAAAACGTTACCCGACCTCGGGGTAGGTCACCCATCAGCTGCGTTTGCTGACGGTGGTTAAAAAGGATGCACGCCTTGCATCCGCGGATGTGAGCCTTCACGGCGTTCTTGAGCTTAGGGATCCAGAACTTGGCACGTAAAAAGCGGATCATTAGTTGGTTGCCTCCATGCAACGTTACTTGGTGCGTGAAACGGATGAGGAGCCGAGTCAGGTGAGCGCCGTAAGGAAGAAGTATTGGATGCCGTTCATCGTAGCTGAGAGATTCGGATGCTCTCAGTCGGCCGGAAGCACGAAGGACACCGTGCTGGTCAAGGAACGGGTGCAAGTTCGCAAGGGAGCTTGAGGCAGGAATCGGGTCCTTCTGGGACAGACATCGAATTTCGGCCTGGTATGCATCCCGTTGGGTTAACTGGATGAGAGTCCTTTCCGCCTCCACCAAGTCTTGTTGGGAGAGCGTCGGCGTGGGGGGTAGCAGCTCCTTCTTCTGGTAGACTCTTCGGACATATGCGGTTACTCTTAGCGCTCGCCCGAACTCTGAGAACCGCTCAACGAAGCCGTCTGCTGGCGATGTTATGGCTATATGACAACGCGTCCGCTGCTCTACTTGGGTTTCGGGCACAACGCAAGGAGATGCGGGCCACTCTGTAGGGGGTAACTGGAGCCACTCCGGACCGTGCCACCACAATTGGCTCGCTGCCAGGTCGGTTGCAGACGCACCTCTGCTCGCTAAATCGGCTGGGTTGTCCTCGGATCGGACATGAGCCCAGTCCTCAGTGTTGGTGTGGCTGGAGATGGAGGATACCCGATTCGCAACAAAAGTCGACCAATTACACGCGGGCTTTTGGAGCCAGGCTAGCACGATGGTGGAATCCGTCCAGAAGTAGGATCGGGCATTGCGGATGGGGAGTTCAGGGACCACTGCTGCGTACAATTCGGCCAGGAGTACCGCTCCGCACAGTTCGAGTCGCGGCAAGGACACAGTCTTCACCGGAGCTACCCTTGTTTTAGCGGTGAGAAGATGAACGCTCACGTGGTCCTGATACCTCACGTGGACGTAGAGCGCTGCTCCGTAGGCACGCTGGGATGCGTCACAAAAACCATGTAACTGCCATTCACACTCTGGCCTCACCTCCACCCATCTCGGAATGTGAACGCGGCTGAGACCTGGATAATCTTGTAAGAATTCGTGCCATTCTTTGAGTAGTGATGGCGAAAGTGGATCATCCCAGTTAAGCTCGGTCAGCCAAATCTGCTGCATAAAGATTTTCGCTCGGACGACGAAGGGAGCTAGCCAGCCGGCAGGATCAAATAACTTGGCTATGTGGGATAGGACCTCCCTCTTAGTGACTGCTGCGTTCAGCGTCGGTTTGGTAGTGACGAAGAAGAAGTAGTCCTGCGTAGCCTTCCAACGAATTCCTAGGGTCTTGGCCGTGCTGGCGTCTTCTAAGTCCAGAAAGTCCTCATTTAGAAGGTGATCCCGAGGGATTGCTCGCAGCACGTCCTTGTCGTTCGACGTCCACTTGCGGAGAGGGAACCCAGCGGAGTTAAGGGCCTCTTGGAGATCTTGGATCGCATGACGAGCCTCCTCTTTCGTGTGTGCTCCGGCTAGAACGTCATCCACGTACATGTAACGTTGCAGAATTTCGCTTGCCTTTGGGTGTTTGTGTTGGACATCGTGAGCCAGTTGGAGTAGGACTCGAATGGCCAAAAAGGGGGCGCAGTTGACTCCGAAAGTGACGGTTTGGAGCTCGTAATCGTAAAGGTTTCCGTCTCTTTCTCGATAGAGGATGCGCTGGAAAGGGGTGTGTACCGAGGCGACAAGGATTTGTCGATACATCTGAGTGATGTCTGCATTGAAGACGAATTGGAAAAACCGCCATTTAAGGATTTGCACGGTTAGGTCCGCTTGGAGGGTAGGACCGGTATGCAGAGCGTCGTTCAGGCTGATGCCCCTGGTGGAGGGACTGGAGGCGTTGAAGACGACACGGATTTTGGTCGTGGTACTGTCGGGCTTGAACACCGCATGATGAGGCAAATAGAAGTTTCTTGAGTCATTTGGAGGGGGCACTCGAACCATGTGTCCCAAGTCTAAGTATTCCTGAAGAACTGCTTCATATTGGGCCTTTAGAATAGGATTTTTGCTCAATCGCGCTTCGTTTCTGAGGAATTGCCCCATGGCGATAGACCTCGAGTGCCCGAAGTCGACGTTCTCTGGATCTTTGAATGGAAGAGAGACTTCATACCTGCCGTCCTTCCTGCGCTTGAACGTTTCCCGGAAATGCAGTTCACACCTTTTGTCTGCATCCTTTTCCAGTTTTGCTGGAAGATCTTCCACCTCCCAAAACTTGGTGAGCATTCGATCCAAGCTCGCATTGTTGGGCGCTACGGACACTTGAGCAGCCAGAACGTGGGCAGGTGCATTGGATGAACCAGTCATGGGCCCGCAGAGTACCCATCCGAAAATGGTTTCGAGGCCGACGAGGGATCCGCAGATGTTCTTCCGAATACGCTCTCCCAAAATATGGGGAAAGAGATCCACTCCAATCAGCATATCAATGTGGGAGCTTCTATGGAACAGCGGATCTGCCAGAGGAAGTTCTTTGAAGTCGCTGTTCATCTCCTTGGGGAACGGACAGGCGGGTAGCGCTCCGGCGAGGTTTGGCAGGACATACGCTGTGGTTTCCACGTGTCGAGAGGGGTCTTTGGAAGAGACGAGCTGTAATTGACATAATTTCTGGGCCCTAGCGGCCACACAATTGGAAATGCCGCTTATCTGGGCATTAACGAGACGGAACGAAGGTCTCACCAGGTTGAATATCCTCTCGGATAGAAATGTTCCTTCAGACCCGGTATCAATTAACGCGCGCGCAAGGAAATCAGCGCCCCGGTGTCGAATCGTTACTATGGCGGTGCCTAGGATGCCTTTACTTGGGGTGGACACGAAGAAATTGTGGACGTTCGAGGGGGGCTCAACCGAATCTGCGTTGACGGATGTTGTCGGTTGCTGCGCATTGGAGGTCGCTACCGCCGGGACTTGGGCGCGATGCAGCAAAGTGTGATGCCGCTCCTTGCATATGTGACAGCTATGGGCACTGGGGCATTCCCGCAATTGATTGCCGCGTGCGAAACAATTCAGGCACAGCTTCTGTTGTTTAATTGCAGCCGAACGAGCTTGGACGGACATGGAGGTAAACTTTGGACAAAGGCGGATTGGATGGTTCTCTCTGCCGCACAGTTTGCAGGAGACCGAATTAACACGGACTTGAGTGTTCAGCGCCTGAATTTTAGCTTGTGGCGCCGGTCTGCGAAGCGCATTGGGAAGGGGCTGGGAGACTGGAGCGGAACGACGATCTTCCAGAGTCTCCAGAACGCGATAACGGTCGATCAGGAACCCGTTTAGGTCAGCCCACGAGGAAAGAGCTGTTTTGTTTGGGATGGACTGTTCCCATAATGCGATAGTGGCGTTAGGCAACTTAGACGTGCAAAGTGCCACCAGGAGGACATCCCAATTGTCGATGCTGACTCCTGAGCGTGTGAGTGTGGTCAAGCATCCTTGGATGGTATTTTGCAGCTCCTTCAAGGCCCCACAAGTCTCATGGACAACCGTAGGGAGGTTGAAGAGAATCTTGGTCTGATTGGCCACGAGCTGCCTTTTGTTTTCAAAACGGGCCTGCAAGTTTTCCCAAGCCGCTTGGAAGCCCTCATTAGTGAGGGGTGAACTAGACACGATCGCCTTTGCCTCGCCGCGCGTTTTCGAAACGAGATGGTACAGTTTTTCTACTGGTGCCAATCTCGGGTTGTTGATGTACATGGCCGTAAAGAGATCGCGGAACGTAGGCCATTGATTGTAATCTCCGGTGAACGCGTCAACCTCACACGGAGGCAGTCGGTAGCCTGGCTGTGCGGGGTGTTCACGGGAGACCTGGACGTTTTGGGGCACGGAAGTTGCTTCAGACGACTGAACTTGTTCAATACGTTCTCCCAAACTTGTGCCGCACCGAACATACACCATGTATGCATATTCATATTTTGACTTAACGGTCATTAGGTCGGCGCGGCTCTCATCGCTCCCATCAGCCGTAAGGGCTCTGGTACATGCCATGTACTCGGACTCGATTCTGCTCCAGAGGACCTTGGTTTGATCCAAATGCATTCGCAATGAAAATAGCGGAACGTCCCCCTCGATGGAGCCCATGGTGTTGACCTCGAAAACGGTCAGACTGTCGCAAGCGGCGATAAAATGATTAACCGACATGGTAGCTGCGTCGAGTAGTCGTTGAGACTCGGATCTGGTTAAAGTTCTCGACGCGGGAGCTGAAACAGTGACGCGCGGAATCGAAAGCGCGCTGGAGTCGGACAGCGTGGGCGAGGGAGTACGTGTGGAAAACCGCTGTGCAGGAGAGCCTGGGGAGGATGGCGATGATAGTGTGGTAGCGGAACTGGATTGGCTACGTTTTACCGTATCTGTGACGCGCGGTACTTTTACTTTGGCCGGCGGTGTGGAAGGCGATACGGAACGGCGAGGCAATGCGAGATGATCTGATTTGTTGCTGCTTTTAGCAGGATCGATGGGCATAATCGGAATGTAGGAATATGTGTGTGGTCAAGGAATCTGACCCGAGTGGACTGTATGGGGCGGATTAACTGCCGACAAGATATATCAAAAACCGGATAAAATCAATAAATAAATAAATAAGGATATCTTTATTAAATTTAAATGATCTTGTGATATATCGGAATGAGAAGAAAATAATGAGAATTAATGGAATGTGATTATTGTGAGGCGTGAACAATGATTATTAGCGTTGGATTGGCAATCTCAGGCAATATTGTTGTCACAGCTTGTTATAAAAAATGTTGCTTTGCTGTAGACCAATGAATATTGGAAGGACCTGGTCAGAACCGAATGCCTGTGCTTAGAATTGCGTGGAATTTTATTTAAAAATTAAAGAACCAGAATTGTAGCTCAGGTTGGAAATTGGAACTAGTTCCGGAACCGACGAACGCCTTTTTTTGAAATTAATAATTGTTTTCACGCACACACAAATGCCGAAACTACTCGATCGGCCCTCGGAGTTATTAGGAAAATTTTCGAAAAAGTAAAATTTTTCAATGTCGAAAAATATTTTTCTTGGATTTGGATTGGATTTGGATTTTTTTTTTTTTTTTATTTGGAAAAAATATTTTCTGATTTTAATTAATTAAATAAGTTTTTTCGAAATGTTGAAAAATATTTTTTTTCCTTGGATATGTGGAAAAATATTTTTTTCCCTTGGATATGTGGAAAAAATATTTTCTGAATTTAATTAATTAAATAAATTTTTTTTTGAAATGTGGAACAATAATTTCCCCTTTTTTTTGATTAAATAAATTTTCCTTTTTATTTCTCCTTTTTATTTGATTAATTCTCATTAACTTCACTCGGAATTATTTTCTTCTTTTTTTGTGAGGGGTTGTACCACTGTGCACAACTCGAACAGCTGTGCGACCTTTTTGGACAATTGTTGCACTTGGTAATTTTAAATTAATTTTGCGCGTTTTTTATCGGATTGGACACAAAAAGAAACAAGTTGCAAGTGCAGAAATTCTGTGCAATTAGTGCGTGAAAATAATAAATCAATTTTACCGCGAAATCAAATTTCTATGCACAAAAGAAATGTTTGCCAAAGCCGGTACATTTACATATGAACATATGTATGTAAATGTATGTAATTTGAAAAAAGCTTACAAGCGGAGCTTTTATGCGGTTCTTTTTGTTGTTGGCTTTTAGTGGCGGAACAATGCTTTGGAGCCGGCAAACAATAATAATAGGTAAGTTTGATTTTATTTAATTAAGACACAGAAATTAATTGCACTTTTATTTTCAGCTTGCACTTGCACTTGCACTTGAACTCGAGATTGCCGGTATGTATACAATATATAAATGGATATAGATGTGTATATATGTATGTGGATATATATGTGGACTGTATATTGATATATGTGTAGATGTAGATGTATATATGTATGTGAATATATGTGGATTTGATTGTAAATTTTATGCAATTTTTTTGTAGAAAATGATACAATATGATGGAGTAGATGGCTAGAATAAGCGATCACACCAGGATAGGTGAGGGCACAGGACACAATTACATAGAATGTACATACAAATTAGAGTGAAAAGTCGCTATGGAAAAAAGCGGGAAACTTTTCACTGCAGGTAAGTATGTGTATGTGTGTGCTAATTAATATGTTGAAATTAAAAGTTTGTCTACTTAGCAGATTCTCCACCGATGCGATGCTGGGGTCGAGAGGAAGAATATCCGGCTCGAAGGACCAATGTTTGTGGGGGGGCGAAGAGCTTCTGTTTGGCAGACAATTAGGAAATGAAATTAGTACGACGCGTTAACTTCGTTTGATTAACACACGATTTATTAGGATGTGAAGTACACAGGTTACGTTGGCCACTTGGCGATACAAAAAGATTTTAAAGATTTAGGTGTTTGAAAAATGTACGGGTGTACGGGTATACGAATTGACGGGATGAAGGTCAAAAGCGAACTAACTCAAGATGGAGTTCTCCATCCCAAAACTCCATATCATCCCAGGTGTGACCGTCTGTGTCCGAATTCGCTCCTCACCCGCTGTTCACCCTTTCTGGCGTGAACACATTTGTTTATTTATTAAGTATTTATTAAACTTAAACATGTCTTTATTTTATATAATTTCTTCAACTTATTTATTTAATTTTATAATGATTTTTAATTGCTGTGTTTTCAATGCAGCTTCAGAAAAAAGACTAAACTGTACGTAAAATTCTAAGTTAAGCCAAAGCTAAATGCACATGCGTACGTGCCGAAAATTATGTTAGTTGTTGTTTTCATTGTTTTCTTTTACCGCTATTCTATGTGTTTTTTAATATTATAGAGTACCGAAAGGTATATTGGTTTTATAGTTGTTATTCAAATATGTTACTATATATATTTTTTTTAAATCTTACAAGTTGTATAAATAAAACAAGAAAAACTTTAATGTTGCATAGTTGATGATATGATTTTATATTCTTACATTTTAAATTATTCTATTTTACAGTTTATGTTTATCTCAATTTATACACTTTTCAAGAAGTTTCGAATTCATTTTCAGTTTTCAAATACATATAAACGTTTTTAAGGAGCTTTTTCCACAATCGGAACTTTAGGTAAAAGAGCTTTTCACAAAAAAGTTTAATTTTAACTTTATGCAAAAGCTTATTATCAGTGTGACCATGATTTGAAAGTGCCGCAACGATATAATGCCGCCAATTTAAAAATACAAGTTGATATAACTAAAATTTTTCTTTCCTACCAACGTTATTTTTTGCAAAATTTTTTAGTAGTTTTTCGCAAATTTAACCACCATTGATAATCGTTTGTTATATGCTTGGGTTTGACAGCCCGTTCGCGTGCTTTCACAAAAACTGCGCGATCACGCAGCCAGATCCTTGCATATTCTCCGGCAATTATAAGGGCCATCGTTGGGGGGCATTCCTAATTAAAATATAAAATACAACAAAAAAAGAATAGCAAACTAATTGCATAGCTTACATTCTGTTCGTAGGAAGGCACAAAGGGCACTTGAGATCTTTTTCCAGCTTGGGTTTTAATATTATCCTTTGGAACGTAAGGCATAGCTGGGGACCAGTCTTTGGTAGTAGCCATTTGAAATTTTGATTTCGAAATTCTAGAACTAGAAAATTCTGTGTTTGATAATTAATATAGCTCTTGAATGCTCCAAAAGTAATTTGAATTCATGTTAAATTTTATTATTTTTTAATTTGTGTGTGTAAATCAAAGTTTACTATATAATTTTAAGAGAAATCTAAAATTTGACTGACTACAAATCTGTTAAGAACAGATAGATGACGAATTGAGATTAAATAATCTTTTATTTTAACTTAATCCAGTTAATCACCTTATGATTTCTTTCCTATTTCTTATATAATATTTGTTTATATATATTCACCCTTCAGTTTATATATCTATGTATGTACCTATATACATATAAGTAACTTTCGTTTCATTTTTACTTGTCTGGTCAATCTAACGTCCGATGCGACCTCTGAAAACTTTTGTTAAAACAAAACAACGAAAAAACAATAAAACAACAAGCGAAAAAATTCCGCCCCAAAATAAACTTACTAAATTTTTTACTCTGTTGGGGCTCAGGACCAAGTAAACCCGTTCTCCTTTATACCCTCCCCTTCCCTGCCATCATCATGGCATAGAGCAAACACTCTGAAATGTTTTGGAAGGCGTTTCCTTCATGCAATAACCAACGAACCTGTGCAAGTAAAGGACACTGAAAGAACTGCAAACTGGAAAAACAAAAAAACACAAAACAAAGAGGCAAAAGACGGAGAAGTAGAAGACAAAAAGCAAGAAGAAGTATAACAAACTTTAAGTCAATACACCTACAGAGAAAACAATACAACAACAACAATAATAACAACAACAATAACAAAATATAACGAAGAAAGGCGAAACAACAAAAATAATACAAAATTAAGTAGAGGCAGCAGCAGCAGCAGAAGAAGAAAAAGAAGAAGAAACAACACAACAAACTCATGCAAACCCCCCACCCCCTTTGGGGCGCAAACAGCGCACAAGTAAAACAAAACGTTTTTGAGGGGTATGTGGGTGGGCAATAGGGCGTTTGGTTGAGTGGACAGGGTAGGGGAATTTGGATGGTTGGCTTGGTTTGGCTTGGTTCGCTCTCTGAATGGTACGACCAAAACGTAAATCAAACAAAAATAAACAAAAATAAAACAAAGCAAAACAAATAAAATAAACATAGCTACGCACAAGTAACGGACGATAGACGATAACGATGACGACAACGATGATGATGACGATGA
Source organism: Drosophila neocordata (assembly GCA_018903615.1). Taxonomy (NCBI): domain Eukaryota; kingdom Metazoa; phylum Arthropoda; class Insecta; order Diptera; family Drosophilidae; genus Drosophila; species Drosophila neocordata. The sequence goes on along the minus strand of JAEIGI010000006.1, from coordinate 5,220,620 downwards.
TGATGATGATGATGATGAAACAAACAAGAAGCAAGGCCAAACAAGAAGTTACAATGCTTCCGAAAATACTCTTTAAAAGTAAAAAATTTTTAACATAAAAGTTCTGTTGCCAAAAGCAAATGCAACAAGTGGTAAGATAAATCCACTTTCACAGGAACTGTAGCCAAAAAAGACTTACCCTTTCCGTTAATTTTCTTATAAAACAGTGTTGTATAACGTTTACTTTAACAGATCAGTTTGTATAAGAATTGAAAACAAGAATTCAACAAACTTGATCGTTAATTTTTATTCTCGTAAATGCTTTATAAATCTCCTTTATAACAACTAAACAGTTCCTCGATTTGTTTCCGATGATTTAGATGTGGAATTACTTAGGTTTTTTTCATTGTGAGATTAAGGGTTTTCTTCAACAAAAACTAATGACTAATACGCCTGGAAAATACCAACTTTAACTTACTTAATTGCAATGTTCTTATGGTTATGTTCCTTTCACATTAGTTTCTGGCTTTTATAATCCATGACGACATTTCGTTTCCAATATTGTTTCCATCAGAAATCATTAGGCAGAAATTATTCTTTTATTAATAGCGTTCTGTGCTTTTTCTAGCGATTTCAACTTGAAATAAATCATCGAAGACTCATAAAACTAGAGCTAGTAGATTAAACTAAATCGTAGAGTCATGTCTAAATATATTTAGCCAATTCTTATTGAGATTATTCACTATATCAGGATACAAATTGAAGCTGAAAAACTAAACTAAACTTACATACTTCTTTTGAAAATTTGCAATTTTTATCTATTTAAAGTAAAAATTTTGTGTTTTTACTATTTAGGGATGTTTACTGTACATAGGGTTTACTATACTTAGACACAACTGTATTAATTTTCGATTGATGTTATTTTTAAAAATCTTTTTCAATGTGTTTTGCCAATTTTGAACCCCTTAATTTGGGGTTTTTGTAGACTTCTTTAACGGAGTAATCGATTACCTCCTTTCGTAAGTCTGTTGCGAAGGATCTTTAATCAACAAATCATTGACTATTATTTCTTTTAACTATCTTTTCAATTTCAAAATATGATAAGTTATCTTTACACAGGCAAACAATCTCATAACAAACAGAAATGTATATACATACAAAAAGAAGATGAATGTAGAAGAAATGAATGTACAAAAATATGGGTGTTGACTTAAAAGAAGATACAGCAAAGCAATTTGTCAAAATAATCGGGAATTCCCCTTTTTTGTGGTTTTTATTATTCCCCTCATTTTAAGCATGCTTGACGCTCTTATCTATTTATTATTAATTTTTCCCCTAAGCTGTAAGTATACATTTTCCCTCACTGTATCTTACAGATTTCCCCCCAATTTTAAAGCTAAAGATTTAATACAATTCAAGTAAATCCTCCAAAAGAAAAATAATATAACAAACTGAAAGATCTTGTTAACTTGAAACCAGTTTTAAGGATATTCGCTAAATAAGCTTTCACTCTATAAAGCCAAGCTTTCAATATCCTTCAAGAAATCGAAATACTTTACCTAAAGGGCATTTCCAACAATACCTAAATTCAGAATAAAATGAAAAACAGAAAAGAAGGAAGCCAAAGTAAGAACATCCACACATACATACATACATCCTAACACACACACAGACACAGTCAGCGAATGATGATGATGAAACAAACGAAGCATTTTCCGTTTTCTAAAACAAACATTTGCAAATGTTCTCAACAAACTTTTTTGGCCCAACAACAGGAACAACAACAACAACAACGAATAAGGAAAGTCAAAGAGTAGGGGGGGAAATAGCAGGAGAATACAGAATGGAATGAGTGAGTGGGGTAATGGTGTATAGAGGAGTTTGTCAGAGGGTGAGAGGAAGTTGCCAAACGCAAACACACAATTACAGTTACAGTTGTGTTTGTGTGTAAGCAAACAAAACTTCCTACTTTCGTCCAATACACCGCACCACTTCTGCCGTTGTCTATCCTATGTGCATTGCCTCTGTCTGTAGCTCTCTCTCTCTTTCTCTATGCTTCGCTCACGTGCAATTGTATGCGTAAATAAGCATTTTACTCTGTCCTTGTTGTTGTTTTAGTTCTATTTGTTTATTTCAAACGCTGTCACGAACGACGTCGACAACGCCGCCCGCTGCTACGACTCAGCGGCTTCCCAATTCCACCTCATGCCACCCAATCCACCGACTCCTCTAGCCATTGTCGTTTTTGTTGTTGTTGTTCTTTCAGTGCTCATTAGTCGCATTCGGCATTGGCTCCTTGTTGTTTGTGTCTGTGTATATGTATGTATGTATGTGGCTGTGTGGGTGTATGTGTGCTTGTTTGCCTTTGTTTGTTTTAAAATTTCATTGTATTTCATTTTGTTCATTCGTTGGCCTTGCCCTGCACTGCCCTGCCCTCCATAACCTGCAACCCAGAAATATTTCATCTCTCTCTTACTCTCTATCTCTCTCACCCCATTACCATAACTTTTGTAAAGCTTTTGTAAGAATTTCATATTTGCTATTGTTTATAAAACATTTCAATATGCAACATTTTATTAAAAGGCAATTTTCAAAAAAAAAAAACAAAAAACAGAATTAAGACTCTTCCAAAGTCGAGCATATGTATTTTTATACCCTAAATATATTTCGAATACCTTTAAATAACATTAATGTTAATTTTTGTAACTCTAAATGTTAACCCTTAATGTTAACCCTGAATGTTAATAAACTAGTTTGAAAAATTATGAACATTCTGTAAAAGCTCTTAATCGATTATTTAATGAATTATAAATTGGTATTTATTAATTATCAGTTAAGTAATTTTAGGAAACTTATAGGACATACTAATCCAATCTGTCTGACTTAATAATATCCTATAAAAGATATATTCTTTCAGTCGTTTTTAAAATCTTTTAAAATTGTCATATTAAAGTATTTCTGTTACCGCTTAAAAGGTACTTAAGATTGTCTTCAGATGTTCTATGAATGACGTTAAATGCAATCTTTGCATGGGCATATTATTTTTTGGCAAAAAAAAAAAAAGATTTAAAAAACAAAAATTTCATAAAATCAAATTAAAAAATTTTACAATTTAGAATACTTTTTTAATTTAACGGTAAATACTTTGGAACTTTCTTCCGCACATCGCAAAAAGCTGTCAAAAAGAAGAATATACGGATTTGCAAATTCAAAAACTACATTCTTTTAGTTTTCGACGGTCATTGTATAGTTGTATAGTTGTATAGTTGCCTAATTCATCCAAAAATTACTACTTATTCCACATTTTTAAAGCACAGGATGCATGGTAGTAATGCCATCTAAAAAATACCATTTTGGACCAGAACTTTATAAACTATTCATTTCCTTTATAAACTATTCGTTTCCATTAAACTTATCTAATTTTGTATACCTACAGAAGGCTTTGACTTACACATTTCTAAACACAAAATTGGATATATCAGAAATGTTCACAAATATCTAGACGTAGTACTACCTACTTTTTATCTACTCCTTTCGGACTCAAATTCTTAAACTAACAATCATTCAAAATTAACAATAAATCATGGATCAAAATTCAAAAATATCCGAATCAAACAAAGAGGATACGCAATCGTGCAATTTCAACATCACGGACGCTCCTCAAAAACGAAAAGAAACCTTTGTGGCATCTTTTGAACGGGATGTAAGATGACTAAGCGTTACATTTAGTTTAATATAAGAGATCTAAGTTTTCTTTTTGAAATAGGAATGTCCGCCTAAAATGTCGTGGCTAATTGGTGGGGAATATGCAAGGATTTGGCTTCAGGAACGTGAAGCTTTTCTAAATAGACAAAAAAAGGATGCTAAGAAATGAAACATCAACAAATTGATTTCGCTTTCTTTGAGACAAACTAAAACCAATCGAGATGGATTTTCAAATTTAGCAAAATACGAATTTTTGAAACCTACAGGACCAATGAAAGGAATACAAATTAAACATTGTGAAACGAAAGGAAGTACGCCTGAAGGCGGCATAAAGAAAAACAAGTTGAAAACGGTAAAAATAGAAGGTGGCCAAGCAAAACAAGGAAAAATTTTTTTCTTGTTTAAAAATACTTCTATTTTTCTTCTATTTATGATTATTCGTATATCTATATATATGTACATTTATATATATACTGACATATATATATAATATATATTTTACATATATACAAACTTATGTTTTTCAACAGGAAGCTATCCAAATCCTGTGTAAGCAAAGGACAAAAAAATAAATCAACAGAATTTCTGCTGTGTTCTTTCACATTTTGTGTTTTTGTTTTTCTTCTGTTTTGCTTTTCAGTTATGCCTTCCGCTTGACAATTTTGCAGCAAGTAAGTATGCAACACTTTTTATACTGAAGGCAACTGTACCTGTGTGTAATGTAATTAGCTGAAAATGTTGTCTTTTAAATCGGTTTCAATGATTTTGGTGGAGTAAAAATTTGCGATTCTAGAAAATTATTTTAAAATAAGGTAAATATATTCAAATTTTCATAAAAATGAATAACAAATGAATATATAAAAATATTTTATTGGGTCAAAATTTGTTGTTTACTGAAAGTTTTTAGTGTATTGCTTTGGACTAAAGTTTAGTTTTAGGTTTTCAAATATTTTTCAGCTTAAGCTCATCGATTTCTTTATATAAGAATAAATTTTTTTACGAATTGCAACCTCTATTCTTTGTATCCTAGCGATTCGTACCATATTGATATCGAACTAGAAATCCATCGTACTTATATTCTAAATGTTATCGTTATACGTTCCGGTTACGTTGCTTGTTAAAATATGTTATATATTTTATTATTGTTGTGAGTTGTTTTTGTTGAGGTTACTTTTGTTGTTTTGCTTTCGGTGTCGTTCTTTCTCTCTATCATTCTTTCTTCTACTCTGCTGTATATGTTGACATTGTTTTGACGAAAAATACGGTTGTCGCATTTATTTACTAACCCAAACCCAGATGGCCAACAACTACAACAACAATTTGAACCCAACTCCCATTGCAATTTTACATTCGGTTGGGATTTTTGTGTGCATTCAGCAAAAATTTGTTGTTCTTTTTATACCCTATACTAATAGGCTTAAATGGCATATTTGCCATTAGATTTTCCAATTCCATTTTACAGCATATATATTTTTGATCTGCATAAGCGTCAGAGTACTGCCTATAGGACCTTTAGTTCTCTAATTGCTTGATTTATCATATAATTTCAGAAATTTTTATATCAAGGCTCTTCAAATGTGGTTCCACCTGTTGCTTTTACCACACGGATGTTCATCTCTTGACTCTGCTTTTCATTTTTACACGACTCTGATATATAATACAGTTCAAATCTCTCTTAATTGAGATAGGAAAGATGGGAAAGATATGTTCCTCTAAGTGTATTGATCTAGACTCTACGAGTAGAGAGTAGAGTAGATCACATTGGATTACAGTAGAGTAGAAAAGTGAGGGTCGAGTAGAAAAGTGAAGAATAGAGTAAAGTAAAGAATATAACTTTATATATCTACTTAACTTAAAAATCTTAATATATCAGTTTCATTTTAGTGCTACAAATCAAAACTTTAAACCAAAATCCTTTAAATGGTTTCATTTCAATAGAGTTAGATAATGAAGTAGTTACTGAAAATGGAGTGGATCATTCGCATGAAAATTGTTTTCGTGAAACGTTTAAAATTTAATTATAATGTGAAGTAGTGATCTATAATGAAAGGATTTCAATTATTTCAATCTTATTCCATCGAGGAAAAGAAATAGTAATAAATTTTAAGACAAATTTACAAAATATTATGAAAGATCTAAGCAAACCGAGTTTTAAGAAATATTTCTTAGTGTATCACTTAAGTTCCTAAAGATTCATAAAGAAAGAAGATTATCTTACTAGAACTATCTTTTTAAAGCGATTTATGAAGAAAGCAGTCTCTAATTATCAGATTTTTCTACCTACTAAATTTTTTATATATTTTGTTTATTAAAACTTAAACTAAATCTAAAATTTATTTCTTCTTATTGTTTCTTACACTTTATATTCTAAAAACAAACTTTTTAAGTTGTCTAAATATCGAAATAGATAAAAATCTCGAAATCCAACCTATTCACGAGGTATTCCGTAGTCGACTCCTTTGCTTAACTTTCTTATGTATGTATGGAATTTTGTTTTTTTTTTTTTCTGTATTTCTGTTGTTTATTGTGCGATGCCATTTTGTTGTTTAAATGTTCAAGTTGTTTTGCTTTTGTTAGTGTAAATTTGCAAAAAGTACAGCTGTTAACAATAACAATGACATATAAACAGAACCAAAGTAAAGAAAAATTGCAACGTAGCTAGAAGAAATCATTTTTAAATTAATTAAGCGATTTTTTGTCGTAAGTACGTCAAAGACACGTGAGATAACCAAAGTGTGTGGGCGATTATTTTGCTGATGAGGTTGATTTTGAGTACTGTTTTGACTAGAACTTACATACATGAACTTGATAAATATATTCTTTCTGTCTGCACTCTAGACATTACAAAAAAAGAAACCCAAGGACTTGTTTCAGAAATGTTTATAAGTAATAAATTTATTTATAGTATTATGTTTCTAACTTATTTAGAAAGTCAAGGAAGCTTTCTGAAGTTTCTATATAAGTAAATACCATTTAATTTTTGTTAATCCAAATAAAATTCATATAGAATCTATTTTTAACGGTTTTAAATGGATGTATAATAACAGAAGCTAAGAATCCTTTGTAAATTTTTATTATTGAAGCCTTAAAAGCATAAATTTGTAGGGAATTTTATATTTTATATAATCCTAAAGAGGCAATTAGTTGAAATAAAAGATAGAGTTGTAAAGGATTGCATATTTTGGGGTATAAAATTTCCCTAAAATCTCAGTTCTTTTTTAATTTAGCTTGTTAAGCGATATCTGATGACTATATAGTCTTGTGTATATATGCATGTAACAGATAATTTGGCTCCGATCTTAAAAAACTGTGGGATCTGTTAATTAAACGTCGTAAAAGTTGATAAAGTTTTTTGATTATATTCTCATAGGACACATCTGAAAAATATATTAAAATATAAATATATTAATTAATTTTATACACTTTAATGGTTAATATTTATATATACAGAGATTGTAAATATGAGCATTTAATCACGTAGCGATATAAATTATTTGATAATATTATTTAGGAAACAAGCAAATCAGAATTGAAGTAGCTCATTCTTATCATGTTCCGATTTGGCTTATTCCCCTGGTCATATCTTGCGATATGATATTAAAACAAAAAAAAAAAAACAAAAACATAAACGCAGCCAAACTATATAAATAAATACACATGTAGGTATGTATGTCTCTTTCTATTTACCAGTACCTGTCTATCTCTGTCTCTATTTGTTTAAGTTTAGTGCAACAGCAGCAACAACAACTAATTAAGTTCATTGCTTTTATTTGCATATTTTTTTTTTTTGCAACTCAAGAACAACAACAACAAAATGGTGGACAACAACAATAAAAACTCATCAGGCTCATCTTCATTAACTTCTCGTCTTTCTGTCTGCCTGAGTACCCACTCCCCCAAAACCCCATGTACGTCATACCCCCTCTGTTACTCCATCTCCACCTCCCACCATTTCGTTCTACTTATTCCTTGTCTTCATCCCCACTCTGTTTCCAAGTTTCTTGCATTGTCTCTGGTAAAAACAACAACAGCAACGAGGAAAACTTGATGAAGAAGTGGAGGTGGGGTCACAGAACAAAAAAGACACCCAACAACACCAAAAAAAAAAAGAAGAAGCAAAATACTTTTGTTTACTCGCATTGCCTGGCTTTTGTTTTTGTTGCCATTGTCGCTGACGTTGACGTCGCTGCCTCTGCTGTTTACACCAGTTCCACAACAAGAATACATTTTGAAGTGATCAATCTTATAATACCCTACAAATCCAGAATTAAATGCTAAAGCATGCATATCCTACAGTAATTCTTTTAATCACACTGATTATATTACTCTAACTAACGGTTTGTGTATATGCATAAGATGTACATTATTATAGTCTTAGGATCTAATTCAATCAGTTTACTGTATAAATATTCTGACACAACAAAAATATTTTTTTCTTTCTTATAACTAATATGCTCGAAAAAACAGTTGGTAATAAGAACAAAGCTTCCAAAGAAATCGTTGGAGACGAAGCTCGCGGTGAAATGTGAAATGTATAATGACCTTCAGTTGCGTTGACGTTGGCTTCGTCATTGGACGCTAACGTCGCTGCTGTGTAGGTGGCAGTGGTGACAGCGGCGTCAGGGTTCTTGGTTGGGTCAAGACTCGGCACAACTTAATTTCCAGCTAGCCATGGCCGGCCCCCATACCATAACTCCTGCTTGCCTCCCACGCACAAACATTGTAAACAACCAACTACGACGACGCTTCCTAGTTGTAAATGCTCTCTCCCACGCACACAGACATACACATACATACAGTGTGCGCTGCCTGCCTTTGCGCTTGCTCTCTCAAGCAAATTTTAGCATTTCTCTCTCATACAGTCTGTCTCTCCTGTGCAAACAAGTGTTTGTTTGCAGCGTCGCAGTCGGCAGCAGCAGAAACAGCAGCAGAGTCCCTTACCAGCCAAACATTTAGCCAAAATAACCCTCATGCTCACATACATACCCCGGCCACCTCTTCCTTTCCTTGACAAAGTTTCTTATTTGATTACTAACAACAAATAAAACAAAAAAAGAAAAGGGAAATACAGACAACAAACGAACTCTCACAAAAGCTTTTCTCTCTGACGAGTTTTGTGACAAAAAACGAATTTGTACTAATTAGCATTTCTATTTTACGTATTGCCTTCACACAGTGGGTCACTATGAGACAGATAAGTATTTAAAAGTAAAAAAAAACTTTAGGCAAAATTGAATTACCCTATGCAGCATGACTTGGCATTTTGTTTTAGTCGTGTGTTCTTTAGGAGTAAAGGTAGTAAATTTGATACACGTGCCTTCATTTGATTTAACAAATTCTGCTTGGTCACTATATTAAGCCAAAAGTATATCAAATATTTTTTAACAATAGTGAAAACTGATGTTATCATCAGTAACTACATATATGTATATATATACATACATGCATATGTAGGTAATAAACATAGTCGTCATTTTTAAACTTTATAATTTTTAAAATTTTAAAGTTTATAAATTATTATCACATATAATGGTTTTTTTAAGGTTTCTCAAATTTTTCAGAACAATTTTCAGTGATTCACCTTGATTAGGATTAAGTTCTAACCACAGTGTTATTCTAATTTACGGTCATTCAAAATAATCTTAGTCATGGTGACTAAGTGCGTATGGGCGCTTTGAAGTTGGACTTCTGTTAGTCACAAAACCACGGTGCGACGAACAGTTATGCAAAAAACAACACAATTCTAATAAGACCAAACTATAGAACGAGAAGGTAACTAAGAGGGAGAGGAAAGATACTGCATTGTCTTCGTTGTTGTTGTGGTCGGCCGCACGTGAGAGCTTGCGCACGAGAGCAGCGGGAAAATGGTAAAAACAGCAACAACAACATGCCTCCCACGCAGGAGCTTAAAACGCAATGCACTTTGACAGCAGCAGCGAGTGACAAAGAAGGCAATACAAAGACAACCAAAGGCAAGTAAGAATTATACACTGCAAGGGGAAATTCGACTTGCAGTTACCCTGTAATAATGACAATGTGAGTAGAATAGAACTCATGAAATGTTGAGGCTAATAAAGATAAAGCTTTAAAGTGTCGTAAATGTTTTTAATATTGCAGCTAGATACATACACATATGTATTTACATATACAGTACGTGAGTATACCCGCTTAGAGGGTAACAAAAAAAAAACCGAAAGCAGCTGCTGGAGACAAATAAAAATGAATTACATACAAAATGCATTTTGTTTGCATAGCAGAAAACTAAACAACAACTGCAAAAGACGACGACGACGCAACGCTCAAGGCAAGCAGCTCAGTCCGTATCAACGTTGGCAGAGAAGCAGAAGACGGAAATACCAAGCGAACGATGACGAACGTAAAAACTACGCACCAGAGCAACAGCAACACAAACAAAAACAACAACAACAACAACAGTAACAGCAACAATAAAACACGGCACGAAAAACAAACAAACAAGCAGCAAGAGACGGCAGAAGGAGACGAGCCACAGCGGGAAAAGGAATTCAAGAGAGTAAGAGAGAGCGCGGTTGTGGGGGAGAGAGTAGCAAAAGCGGCGTAGCGACAGCGAGCGGAATAGAGCAAAGCACCTGCTTGACCTCCCCTCCATCACCCGCTTAGCTAACGAGCAAACAACACTAAACAAAAATAAATAGAGATATACAAAAAGTTTAAAAAAATGAAAAAAAATATACAAAATAAAAATTTGTTAAAGTTATACATATGTATAATAAATACCCTTTTTTAAAAAACTATCTATTCGATGATGTTTTGTTAACTTTTGACTTGATACTAACTGTAAATATGTATGTATGTACATTGTTGTGCTTTGGTTTCCATGTCACGTGATGATAATTTTTAGCTGATTGTTTTATGAGAGTCATACATATACATACATTTTTAAAATCAACAAAAATATTAACAATCAACAGTTATTCATTTACTATATTTTTTATCGCTGTTAAAAATTGTTTTTTTTTTTATATGTATGTATGTATGTATGTATGTATGTATGTACGAAAGAATGTCGTTCGAACAACTCGGAAATTTTTGGGAAATACTAAAGAAAGATAATTTGGCCTCCTTTTGGGCCATTCGAATTTTAATTGAACTACAACTAATTAGTTAAATAATGATATATTTTTGTTATTTTCTAAATCAAATATATCCAATGATAATGGCTATTTTTCCCTTATCCCAGACATTTGAATGACAAATCTTCTATCAGATCATATAAGGTCCCCCCGCCATAAAAAGTGTACGAAAAGCAAAGACTAAAAGCAAATGCACGGTTTTTTTATAATTTTGTCTCTTTTTGTATAATTTACTACGACGTAGTAGAAAAATTCGATGCTCTTTTTTTTTTTTTTTTTTTGGCGCGAAGCTTTGCTGTTGTTGTTGTTGCCCTCGTTCGTTCAACTCACTGCTGCTGCTGCTGTCGCTGCTGCCCGCCTCCTGCCCTCGCTTGAACCGCTCCTGTCTACTTGTTTGTTTAATTTTTTGCCATTTCTGCTTCACATTTTATTTGTTTGTTTGACTCGCTGCACATGTATTGGTGTATGTGCGGTGCGGCCCAAGAAGCAACCGTCGTAGCCGCCGTCGTCGTCGTCGCCGTGGTCCGTTGTCATCGTCGTGGCCTCCTTCCTCCATTATGGCTGCCTCCCTCTTTACCCTCCTCCAAACCAACACAACAACCATGTTGTTGTTTTTCTTTTTCTCTTTATCAAAACAACTGCTCAGTTAACGCTGACGCCGAAGTCGACGTTTATTTGTCTGCTTGTGTTTTTGGCGCGCACTCTCGCCCTCACACTCTCTAACGCTCTTTCTCTCTTCCTCACTTAGTAGATGGGTTGCTGTTGTTTTTTAAGCATGACAAAGCACCGGAGAATTTCACAACAGGCAGAGGCCAGACGACGACGTCGCTGTCGACCGCAACTTACTTCATCATGATGTTCGTTTTGTTTTTCCACGAAACACAACTGTTTACCAAGCGACGTTAACGTCAACGTCGCAGCCAACAGCAGCCGTTGTGTGCTCATTTCATTCAAACGAGAAATTTCGTTTCAATACGGGAACAGAGCGCGCGGGCGTCGCTGCCGCTGCCGGTGTTGCTGTCGCAGTCGGCACAACGATTTTACAAAGCGAAGTTTGTCAGTGTTTGCCGGGAAACAGACGCTAGCAGACGTGTGTGTGCAAGCGAGCAAGTGAATGCGTTTTAATGGTAGCTGGCCATATCACACGCGATTGTAACGGGCTGCCTACCAATAAAAATTGAAAAAAAAAATTAAAACGTTAAAAAAATTCTACATTTATTTACGTAGCACTAATATATTTAAAATTGTAACAAGTGCGTGTCGTGTTATATCGTGCGTGAGTGAGCGCGTGAGCATCAGCGTATGCGTGCAAGTGTTTGTGAGAGTGTGTGTGTCTGTGCGAACGGGACGGCCCACAATTGTATATAATTGTTTGTTTTGGCAAGTGAGATGGAACGACGGCCTCCTCTTTCCATTCGTGTTTGTTAAACAAATAACGGAAAACCAAATACACAAGGCAAAACGCTGTTTCAGAGTTACGACTAACAAAAATAAAAAAATAAAAAAATGTTAAGTAAAATGTACGTGCAGTAAAAATTAAAAATGTTATAATACAAGCCATAAGATTCTTAATTTGAAATTTCTAATCATTTCGATTTTTAATCGATGTAAACTCTGTTATCGAGATTGTGATCCACTCATACAATAAGTCAGGGTAATTCAAAATTTCGGGATCTTTGTGTGTGTCTTTTTTTTTTTAAATAGTTGGATAACTTCCATATTACTAAATAAGTTGCATAAGGCTAAAATAACTAAAACATTTTTTAAATTTTAAAATGTTGATTCGATAATTCTTGTAGACTTTGTCTGGGTAAGCCGAGTTTAGAAAACTATGTTTCAAAACATTTTAGAACGGGATTTTACAAGGGATCAAAACACTTTTCAAGAACTTTAGCACAAAGTATGATTAACTGTTAAGTTTTCGCTTTTTGGTATATAAAGGACATTTCGTAAGAGGAATTAAACAGGGCCATATAATTGATCTTTAGCAAGGTTCGACTAGTTGGATTCTTACAGAACCCTTAGTGGATAATCAAGAACTTTCCTTATGTACGTACATATATATAATACATACATATGTACATATGTATGTACGTATGTACATATATGAAAGATCACTGAAATTTAAATGACACAAAAGTATACCAAATCCGGGTTAAATTATTAACAATAAATTTCACATGATCATAACGTTATCGTTAAAAAATTTTTGCGGTAATACAACTTAATGTTGAACTACAACTTTGCATATGAAACTAAACAGCTTTTAATATGCTCTTTAAAATACATACAAAAAAAAAAATGTTTTTGTTTTTCTTTTATTTTTAATTTGTTTTTATATGCCCGCTCGCGTGCGCCTTGAAATGTATTTTTAAGTTTTTTGTGCTCAATTTTTGTGCTGCTAATGTTTACTTTTTTGCGTTGTTTAAATTTGTTTTTGGGCTTTTAAATGAAACAGAAAACAAAAAACCGATCCACAAAATGACAAATCCAAATCCATGGGATATTTACATATGAACATAAACTTTTTTTTTTTTTTTTAGCACATTTTTGGAAATTTTATTTTTATAAAATTGCTTCATAATGGAAAATGAATGAATTTTGCGTTGTAAAACTGTACTAAAAGTGAGGAAAAGTTAATTAATTGTCTAGGAAAAATTTGTGTTTTAGGGAACCCAATGTGCTCGTGTTGTTATTGTAGTTGTTGTTGTTAAAAAAAAAAAAACCGGTTCCAAAATGTGCTAATAAAACGTAAATTATATACCAAATGAATCAAATTTCAACGACTTACAGAAGTGAAAAACAATAATAGTGTTTGAAAGTGCTAAAAATGTGATCTAGTTATACAATAATAGAACCTAGAAACTAAATAACAATTTCTTTTAATTTTTTGTTGTACAAATTACAAAAGTGTGTGAATAATTATTTTAAATAAACAATTATCGTTCATTTAAAACAAACTAATAAAAAGTTATCTTTAAAACTAAATAATTAAATAAAAGTACTAAAAAGCTTCACACAATTTGTACCAAACGATTAGATTCTTTCACTTAACGGTAATCTTATGCTTTTCTACTATATCTTTATCCTTATGTGACTGACTTTTACATAATTAGTTAACTGTTTTAACCAAAGAACACAAAGGAATTGTCTTGTAAATTTTACACTTGATTGTGTGTAGATCAAGCAAACGGATCTTCAATATAACCTTAAAGAGAACTAATGACTGTTTGAGTATTTAAAACGATTCGTAATCGGAAACAGAGATCTGTTATAAATGTGCTCCGGCAGTTTGCAAAATGTCATTTCACAATTTCTTCAAAAGATACGCCGGGGGAATTTACCTCCGACCGTTTCACACTGAAAGATCGTTTTCATTAAAATTAAACAACAAATACAACAATGTATGTATGTAGATTTCGAATCAAAATGAATTTGGCGAAAAACCCACAAATATAAACGCAATCAGTAAACAAAAAAAAAAAAACATACATACACATACATATACAAATGTATGTACATTTATAGAGAACAAAAACTGACCGCAGAATTCCAAGTAAATCCCTCAAAACTGTGCTACTTAAAAATAAAACAAGGCCGCAGACAAGAAACAAACAAAAACAACAAAATACTCGAAAATTGTTTAAATATAATGCAAAAAAAAACAAAACAGTTTATGGCAAAATCAAAACGAACTATTGGGAATATGTAAAGAGACATAATATAACAACGGACGGCTAGAGCCCAAAAAAGTGCGTAAAAAATAGTCAGCGTGGCGTAAAAAACAAGTTCTAAAAATAAACCCAAAAACAAAACGACCAAAAAAAAACATAAAAAAAAATGTGTCGCGTCTAAAAATTGACGCAGAGCAAAAGACAAACAATAAACCAACAAAAAAAAAAAAAACAAACCAAGCAAACAACAACTAAATAAACCAAAATACAACTACAATAAGAAGATACAAGAATTAAACCAAACTAAACACACACAAAAAAAAAAAAAATGAAAACTTAAAAAAGACACCAGCAGCAGCAGCACACAGTTGTGTGGTGGTATTGTGACTTCTCTTTTCCTCTCGCTCTTGTACACATTTACCGTTATGAATCATCCAGCTGTTTGCGCAGCGACGCAAAAACAACTTCTCGAAACAAAAGGCCACAAAACTTACACACACATACAAATGGTGGACATATAATTTATAAAAATGAAATATTTAAACTAAATATTTGTACTAAAAACAATAGAAAAAAAAAACCAAATTGTCTTTGAACTAAGACACAGACAGGGAAGAAACTGTAAGGAATAGTGTTGACGAGGTGAGAAGAGAAGAGGTAGAAAGAGCATACACCTAGACCAGGAAGCGAAATTTTGTCGAACAACGAAAGATTGATGTTAAAATGAGATGCCCGCATAAGCTTTATGCGCACCAGCTAAAAGCAGCGACAAGTATGGGTGCGAGTGAAAGCGCACGTGTCCCTGCTCTCTATATACATATACATAAGTGTGTGTGTGTTTGTGTCTGTATAAATAACTGTACAAATCATATGTTTGACTGTGTGTGAGAGTGCAAAATACACTTCCGTCTATTGTGAATGACTTGGCTTTGCCATCTTTGTGTGTTATCGTTGTTGCCCGTTGTTGTTGTTGACTTGTGACATTTATACACGCGTTTTCTTAGCAGAATTTTACACTGCCTGCTACTACTGCTGCTGCAAGCATTTGTACAAATTGCGACATACGCGAAAAAAAACAACAGCAACAAAACAAAAAGAACAACGTAAAGGAAAAGGTTGCAAAATCAGTCTCAGTCTCAGTAAAATGTGCTACATCATGACGTACATGCATACACACACATACTAGATTCTTCCGTTTGCTATTCGTTTTTCTTTACGCGGACTAAGTGCGATAATGTTAATACGTACACTAATACTTTATACAATCACACAAAGATAGAGTCGGAATAGTGCCACTGACCTAGGCTTTGCCAGCTTAACCAGATGACGTGTTTGAAACTAATTGGAAATTATTGCCATTTGGGTTTTTTTTTGCATATATTTTATTCACTGGAATTATTGAATGGCAACGTCTAAAGCAAATGCATTTTAAATGAATTGATTATTAAGTATGTTTCGACTATTTAACTTCGTATACATGTTTCGATGTAACAACGCAGTAATACAAATGTATTTTTTGAAACGTATTTATAACGGGTTCTTTTGACTGAGAAATAAATCAGTTTTTAATATTAGAAACCAAATAATTTAAAAAAATACCTATTCTAGAAAGTGTTGTTAAAAAGTCCCTTACCAGGTTTAACATTGATTTTATGGAATCTTTTAAAAACATTTTCCCATTAATAATTCAATGTTTATCAAATTTTCAACAATTAGTCCTTTAATTATATTCACTAAATTGAAAAGTTTCTCGAAGGTTTCCCATTCATTTTTTTTTGCCATCCCATTCTGTAACGAGTTATGACTAGAGGTTTTATATTAAAAATGGTTCCATTAGTATAAGATCTCATCTTATTCTTGGTTAAGTGCAGCTCGCATTTGCTCCTCAACTGTATAACGATCGCCATCTTTATATAAATGGATAAGAAGAAATATTATTAAAGACAACACTTCCTTCGTAAAAAACTTCCACTTCTCAGACCTTGTAGTCTGTTTTTCTAAGCAGTATTGTTTTATAAGTTTGTTTCTATTGTTATGCTGATTCATACTGATTGTTGTGCTTTTTAGTTTAAGGAGGATATCAAGTGCGAATATTACGGAACTCTAAATTGTCGACTTTTGTTGTACTAAAAACAATTATGGAAATAATTTCATCATATATGTATGTATTTGCCTATCTTATGGCTGTTGGTAATCTAAATGTTATAAAACCAATGGTTAGTAACGTCACTATGATTTCATCATATTACTTAAAGTTTAAACTTTAAACAAAATAAACTTATCAACTAATTTAAATAGGTAAATAATAGATAAATGAATGAAAGGTGGATGATTATTCAAAAGTGTAGAGTCAAAATAAGTACAGTTTCCAATTGTAAATTTAAGCTACTGTTTTAATACTGATTTTGATGAATATTCATATGGAATTTCACATAAGACTCACAATTTGTCAATGGCATGCCAAATCAAATACAAATCCTAAAGCAATTAACAAGTTTACCTCAAGCTACTAGATTTACAGAAAGCCGATTCCTCATTTTCTCCCCTCCTCTATTTTCCCTTACCACTATATCAAAATAAATATTCATGGAATGGGAAGCCTATTTTAGTTTGATGATGAAAATCATCGCAAAAAAATATGTCATGCTTAGTATTTTTTTAGTGTGAAAATTTCCTACTTTTAATTAGCACCTTTGAATAATGTTTGTTGGCCAGAAAACGAAGGGGAATGACCAACGAAACGTATACTTATGATATAGTCAATACAATGGTCAATAATTTTACTTTTGATTGTCGGTAAGGGGAGCGTTCATAGTCAGTGTTATCAGGAACCAATGTTCGTCGATTTGCAACACGAAAACTGTTTTATTAATGTGAAATTTCGATTTAATAACTATTGTTCATTGTGAAATTTATAGCTAATCATGAAGGTGATATTTTCCATCAACTTAAAATTTATATCCATTAAAAATGAAGCTATAAACATGGTTTTAACGCGAAATTTTATGCGTTGCGTCGTTTAAAATTGTTATGAACGTGCTAGGAAAACTTTGGATAAAAGATTTAGATTTAGAAAGATATTGAATACCACAATATATTGATATTTCTGTTCGATTTCATGGTTCTTAAAGTTAGTTTTAGAACAACTGTAGAATTGGTTTTAATAATTTTAATACTTAAGTGCTGAAATTAAAACAACTTTTAATTATCTAAAAACCATTTTATTCTATAAAATGCAAGAATAGCTTGGTAGAATTTCTTCCTTATGTAGAGGTTTTTGTCAAGTTCATAAGATATAGGTATAAAATTCCTTTTTAAAAGTTTGTCCAACAAACTTTCTAAAACTATTAAAACGACACTTTCTAGGTGGAAGGTCTTCAAAAAACATAGTGCTTGAAATCTATTAGGTTTCATTAGAACAAAAGAAGAACAGGATTCCTTAAAAAATAACCCTTCGAAACCTCTACTAGATCATTTTATAATATACCAAATAGCGTAGCGTAAAGCAATATCATTAACCATTACCCTTTTGCTTTTATTTTCACTCTTCTTTTTAAATAACAATTCCCAAGGCTTTTGCCATGAAATTTGCAACTAACTACATATGTAAGCATTCTTCTTCTATATATGTATGTATGTTTCTACAATTTCCAGCTAAAAGAGTGCACACAGAAGAAACAACAACTAAGGCTAAAACATAATCAGCCACTGCCAACCACCCACATAGGTTTCACGTGTTGTCAACGAACGTACATTCATACATACATACATACTTAGCTATAAACATACCTTTCGTCGACGTGCCAGTGCACAAAAAATTGCTTAATTAATTAAATGTTTTTCTTTTCTGTTTGTAGCATTAAATGCAACATTGGCATATTAATTTACACAAATTTACATATGTCAGAAAGTACAACAAAAAAATAATAAAGAATAATAAGAAATATGGGTATTTAAAATTTGACCAAGCAATGACCATGGAAAGGTAACTAGGTAGAATTTATAATTGGAGTGGTCTTTAGACCCATGCTTCTATATGGTAATCAAAAACATTTGGAAATATTCTGTGTGTGTTATATTATAAGAATCATTTGACGTAGGATCGTGTAGGAATTCTCCTTTAAAAAAATAGTAATAGTAATAGAAAATAGTAAGTTAAGTTTAGTATTAAGTAAATGTTTCTAGAATTAGCCAACAAATCAAAAAAAAAAAAAAATCCTGAATCCTAAAACCTTTTTTTTTTATTTTTATTGCCTTATAATTGATATTTTAAAATTGATTTTGAAAATTTGTTTTGTCTTTTCAGCACACATTGCTCTAAATGAGAAAAAAAGATCAAAAGACAACGATGTTGATTGAGTGCATTTCGCGTGACATTCCCTGAGCACAAAACAAATCCATTACAAAACCCTCCGAATTAAAAAAGGAAGATATCAATCAAGCAAATATAGAAGATAATCTCAGCGCTAGAAACAAAAAAACCCACCAAAAAGGAAGAAAGCGAGTGAGAGAGGAATAGCAAATGAACTTCAATCCGGCCAGTGTTATAGCAGCAGCAGCCGCCCACAGTGCGCCTTATACAACGCATCATCATCCACATCACCACAATCATATAATTCCACTGCCCAGCTACAGCAGCCAGCCGGCAATTGTGGTAGGCGTGGGGGGCAGTGGAGGAGGAGGTGGTGGTGGCGGCGGTGGAAGTGGTACCGGTGGAGACGGTAGTGGCGGTGGTTCTGGTGCTAGTGCCGGTGATAGTTCACCAAAAATCATGGAATGGACCAATGATGATGCCTTGGAACTAATCGAACAGTATCGTTGTCATACAGAATTATGGAATCGTGCCGATCCAAAATATAAGGATAAGCTATGTCGGTTTCGCGCCTGGTCAGAAATTGCCGATCGTTTCGGTTGCAGTAAAGCGGAAGTAGAACGTAAAATGAATGTCCTTCTAACGCAATATCGTCGTGAGAAGCACAAAATGTTTATTAAAATCTATCAGGGCATTCAGCCAAATCCGTCCAAATGGTATGCCTTTAAACGATTCGATTTTATGGAAGCTGGTGGTGGTAGTCTTAGCGGTGTTGTCGTTGGTGGCAGCGGCAGCAATAATAGTGGAGTTGGTGGTTCCTCTGGTCCAAATATTGTGGCCAATCCCGTTTCTACGTCCTCGCATAACGGTCTGAATGGCCTGGCCGCTGCAGCTGCTGCCGCTGCGGCTTATGAAAACAGTACGATATCAGCAGCTGGAAATGGTGGTGCTCCTATTGGAATCGGAGGTGTTGGTGCCACAAATGCAGCTACATCAGTAACATCGTCACAACAACAGCCCGCCATCCAACATAGACGTATCAAGACCAAAGAGCTAAAATATTTCGGCGCGGTGAGTAAGCGGGGCAAAAAATAAACCAAATGCGTAATCATTTTTGTTGTTTTTTCTTTGGTCCAAGCACAAGACGGTACGGTACGTTACCGCTACCGCCGACGAACGTTCGAACACAAACAAGAAAACACAATGAAATATACAATCAGTTAACCCTAGAATAAACTACGTTTTTGCATGTATCTTTTATATTTCGATCAAAGTTTTTTAGCAAGATTCATCAAGATTATTAAAAAAGGAATTTTTTAGACTTTTTATTTAGATAAAAACTAATTTTCAAGTCTTGTATCACTGATTTTCAGTTTGGAGATTAGCGTAGACTTTGTTTTCTTTGAGTTTGTTCACTAATTTTTAGATTTTTATTTATTGTAATTTAATAATAAACATATGTATGTAAGTATGTTGATGCAAAAGTTATTTGAACTTTATTTGCTAAAATTAAAGGTCGTCACTAACTTGCGACATTTTCATAATGTGCATTTTATAGTCTGCTTTATAATTTTTCTAAATTCTGTACGATGAATCAGGCACAACGTTATTTCTATTCATGATTCATATGTAGTGTACGGTTTGTAGAATATAAAATCAAATTCATTCATTCAACGAAATCTTATCTTTGCGGTATTATCAATTTTTGGATCATTATTACATGGCATATTATAGAACCTTATGGCTATTCTAGTGTTAAATTCAATCAAAACAAGTAAAAGCTAACTGTGCTTGACACAAAGAGAGAGGTAGACAGGGAGAGAGAGCGCGAGAGCAAGAGTTCAAACATGTGCGCAAATGACTTGCTGTTTTTAAAAAAGAGTGCGCCTCGCTCTCTCAATTTTTCTCTCCGTCTCTCTCTGCCTTGCTGGCGTGTGTGTTTGTGTGCTGTTTTGTTATTGACGATGATCAAAACAGAATTAAAATTTTACGCATAAATTTTTCTTAGAAATTTACCTTTGTGTGTGTGTGAGAGTTGTTTGTGGCGTATGTGTGTGAGTGTGAGTGAGTGAGGCATTGGCCGCAGCTACATGAAATTGTTTTTATTTGCGTTGTCGTCGCTGGTTGTGGAAAGGGAGTTTGGGGGAGAGGCGTGAATGGAGCGACAATGGTGACAACGGCATGGTGGTAGGGGAAACTGGCGCTGACATTTTGTCGGCCAGTTGTAGCTGTTATTTTTATACCCTGTAACCAAGCAGTAAAAAAGGTTATTACAATTCTCAAAAGATGATTACTAGCGAAGCTGTAGTATTGATTTACTGTTAACCTTTTAGTTCCGGTTTATTTTCGATCGAGGGTTCAAGGGGTTTCTTCAACTAAAAAATACTTACCATGTAACTTAACTTTTTCAAGGGTATCTTTAAGTCGTTTTCTCGACCCTAGTTGGGGGATTTTTTTTGTGTTTGTGTGATGAAATGTTTGTTTTGCACGGCGAAATGTTCGGGCCAGGCACTTGCCATTGGGTTTTTGGTGACGTTTTTTTTTTCTATTTTGCTGTGGTTTTGCCCAGTGTTGGACATCGGTCTGTCTGTCTGTCTCTCTCTCCCTCTCTCTGTCTCTTTTTGTCTCTGTTCCTCTCATTTACTCTAGCGTAGCGATTCGTTCGTTTGAAGCTTTTGTTTTAACTTCGCTTCGTTGTTGTAGTTTTTCACTTGTTCCTTTTTTATATTGTTGTTGTTACCGTGTTGTTGTCGTTGTTCATGTTGTTTGTCAGAGACTTATCAAAACAACATTTGTTGTTGCTATTGCTGCTGTTACTGCTCCTGCTGCTGTTTTCTTTTGCCTTTCATGCTATTGTTTCTATAAAATAAATGAAATATTTGTGCACCAAAAATAATATCGGGGATAACTTGCCATTGCCCTCTGAAGGATGTGTGTGTGTATGTGTGGGAGTGAATGTGTGTCACTTGTTTGTTCAAGTTCCACATTGTTTTTATTCAATGTTGTTGTTGTTTTGTCGTATTCCATGTAATGTCAAGTGTGACCACACTGATTTCCGTAGCAATTCTTAATTTTCTAAATTTATACGTACAGGTGCCTCGGTTTCAACAGAAATTTTTTGAGCCAACTTTTTAAATTAAAAAAAAAAAGTATTTACATATTCATTTTCTTTATTATTCGATTGAAGATTTTTCAAATCCTTTGGCACAATACACATGTACATATGTATATGTATGTTCTGCCTTCTGGTTATTGTTGATATTTCATTTTTCACGTAGTGACAAACCCCTTACCCTTACGTTATGCCTTCGTCTTTGCCTTTCTTAGTTTTTCTTTTTTTACGCAACTTGTCCCCTGTTGATTTTGAGTCCATTTTTATACCCTGTAACCAAACGGTGAACTAAGAACCCAAAGACTTGAAAAGTCTTTAAATCTATTTATTTTTTTTTCATAAATTTATTAAAACTGTTAACAAAGCTTTGCTTTTGTTGAAACCGTTATATGCTATCAATAGAGTTGTTTTTAGTTACTCCTTACTTCGTAAAGAGTATTTTGAAATCAACATTTTTAAAGGACTTTACGTATGAAATTTATACTGGTGTTGTGTTCTTCGCTCTGATTTTGGAATCTTTTTGTTTTCTTTTGCATTATTATTATTATTATTTGCGTGTGATGCCATACACGCCCACCTGGGTACCGCCTACATTTCATCCATCCTCTTTGTTATGTATTTTTGTTCATATTTTGCAATTGTTTTGCTCTGCGGCATTTTCTCCAAGACAAGTGAACAACAACCAGTAAAAGAAGAAGAAGAAGACGAAAACTATGCCCCACAATGCTGCGGTCGACGCCACACGCACTCCACCAGCCGCCACCTCTACTTCTTTTATACCCTCTTACCATTACTCCCCCTCAACAGTAGTAGTTGCTGTTGTAATTCACGTTGTTTTGTTTTCTCTTTGCCATGCCCAACTCCCTCCTCTGCTCCGCCGCAATCCTCATCGCCACTTTTATCTATAGGAACCTCCTGCTGCGGTTGCAGTCGAATGAAAAGTGCAAGGCAAATAAATAGCAGCAGCGGCAGAAGCAGAAGCAGCCGCTGCCGTTAGCTGCCGACGCCGACGTTTGTTTTTGTTTACTCATTCATTGCAAAGTTGTTTAGAGTCGTGTGCGCAGTTTTTCGGTTTCGCGTTGCAACCAAAAAGGGGGTGGTGGGTGGGATTCCAGAGCGTGAGAAAGAGAGAGAGTGAGAAAGTGGTGGTGGGCTTGGGTTATGTATGTATGTATATGTGTGTGTGTGTACTAAGGTTTTAGTTAGGGGCGAAGTTTGTTGTTGTTAAAGTTATGCAAGAATCTCTGTTATATACCCTTATAACTCGTAATATAGTAATTTTGACAGGAAGTCTGTAACAACTCAATAAAGCATAACAGAAAGATATTTATAAATTGATTTTGATACAAATTTTTTTTTAGCATATCTATTTCGAACTTTTAACGAGGCTATGTCCCCCCTTTAACCACTCAGATTAAGTCTTAGCTTAAATGGGCCATTCTGACTTTATTTTAACAACAGATTTCGACGTTGATAATGCAAGATTAGAAAGGATGTGTTATGATACAACTATTTTTAGAATAGTTTTTTTTGAAAAAGTACTGAATTTCATTTTTAGTCAACGTAACTTTTGGAAGGGTATACAAACTACATCGCAGATAAACTTAGCCACATCCTTTTGTTTGTTCATTTTTATTTTGGAGGTGAAAGGTGGTGTTGTGTGGGCGGTTATTTGGCTTGGATAGAAGATTGAACTACATCCACACATATTTACATAAAGATATAGGTGAATGAAGTGCCAGAACAACAAAAAAATGTGACTTGAAAAGGCCAACAATAAGTTGGTGGCACAAAATGGTTGAAAATCTTATTCTGCATAGAGTTGACATAGAAATCAGGTCAAAGGTTAAAAAAAAAACTTAAATAAAACAAAAAATACTAATTCTGTTCCATAAAACTTAAAGTAAAATTTCATTTAGTATATCCAAAGTACTGTTTGAAGAAAACTTTTAACTATTCTTAGTTAAAAAGGAAAAAGCATCGCCTTTTAAAAAAAAACAAATTTCAATAAAATAATTTTACTAGAATTCTAATCAAAAGAGGCAATTTAATAGTTCAATAGGTAATATTATTGTAGTTTGAAACATTTTCCTAAAAATGTGAATACATTTCCTTTGGTTTGGCAAAAATTTCCATTCGTTTCATTCCACTCAGTTGGGAATATTATAGAACCTGTTTTTTTTTAAGTTTTATTCCACTGTGATGACTCTGAAACTTCCCTATTGCCAGGTAAATCCCCTAGCTAGATAAATAAGTATGGGGACGTTACAGTACATGGGGTGGAGGGTAAATACTATTGCTCTCTGCTGCCCACTCATTCACATTTACATTTACGCGACAATGTGACGTTAAAACTAACGTCAACGTCGACATTGCGCTTGCGGTTTTTTATGCACTTTTCATTAATGTTAGTGTAACAGTTGTTGTTGATGTTATAATACTCTATACAGACTGAGTAGTAGGGTATCTTACGATTATTAAAATATGTGCCAAAGGAAAATAAAAATCTGTGATCAGTTCAAAGCAAGCGCAATATTATAAAAATAATGGATATTATTGTTAAATTTCTTTATAAAGCTCATTGCTATGTTGAAAGGTAGAAAACAATTAATAGAGCAGGGTATTCTAAAGTGGTAAACTATTTAATATTTGTTGGCTTTGTATGCAGTTCTCAAATTTGCGTGCTTTTCGCTGGCGACAATGAAGTTGGCGCCTCAGTAGCAGCAGAAGCCTCAGCTGCAGAAGCGCAGTAATAGTAGCAGCAGCGATATTCGTGCCAAAAGGAGTAAAGCGCTGTCGCATAGTTTTCTATAGTATGTACGTATGTACATATGTATTTGTTGTATTTGTAGCTGTTTATGTATTTGTGCTGCAGTTGTGTAGTGTGTTATTTATTCATTGGATTGGATGATAATCAGTTTGTTTACATTTTTCAGTTGCACACACACACGCACACACATGTGTGTGTGTGCATATAAGTATAAGAGAGGGAGAGAGAGTTCATTTCTCTGCCTGTTTTATTTTATTTGCCTTAACAAAATAATAATACAGACATGCAAACACGCATACACATACAGACATAAACAGACAAACACACACACACTCACAAAGTAAGCTGCCGCACTGAATGCGTAAACAACAAAGCAGCTGCAGCTATAACAACAGTGCTAGGCGAAGGGAACTAAATGAGGGGTGGGGAGTTGAAGGAGTGAGTAGAGAGAAGGCAGAGGCAGGCAAAACTTAAAAACAACCAACGACGGGCAACAATAACAGAAAACAAAAACTCTTGATTATTGTTATAACAAAATGGGTATGTTAATAGTGATATGGGGTTTGTAACATTGTGAAGAAAGCATAAAAATATTTTGCATGTGATTATTATCCTTTGTTGCTTTCCTAAACTATACTACACTTGCCAACGATTGCCTATTTCTTTAATTATTTTTATAAAAAGAGTATTAAAAGTTTCGACATTCGAAGCAGAAGTCTTGTCATCTTCTTGTTTGTTTTTTGTCAATGCCTTTTGATGGAAAGTTCTAGGCGCCATAATACAGTGACAGACAAGAGGCAAACATCCAACAACAACTACACAAACAAAAACAAAACGAGAGAGCCGATCGCACTACTGTTGGTAAAGTGCGGGAAGAGCTTTTGGGGAGGCAAGCTTTGATCGTCGCGTCGCCTGACCACATTAACATTTGCTTTTTTGTGTGTGGCCCCACCATCATCATAACGTGGGGTAGGTTAATGCAAATGCCGACAGAGGCGCTGCTCTTGCTCTTTCTCTCGCTTTTTTCAATAAGCCTGATCTCACAGTCAATCTCACTCTCTTTTTGCTGTTGCTGCGCAGCTGACATTTGCGAATTGTCCTCAGAAAACACTGATAGCTAGCTAGTAAGCTATATGCCGTTATGGCTCTCCCACACACGCAACTTACTCTCACACTCTCTTGCTGTGTCTGTCAGTGAGTGTCTCTCAATCTCCCTTCCTCTCTTTTAAATTTTACTACGCCGCTAGAATATTTTCGGGCACAAATATTTAGCATTTGAGTTCACTTTGCGTTGTCGTCGTTGTCGCAACAACAACGATATTGAGAAACCAGTGAAAAACATTATTAAAAAAATCAACAAATTAATTGTTAAAAATTTTAACATAATTCCAATTACACGAATATACAAATTCATTCCAAAACCAAAACAGAAACAAAATGCATTACAACAACAATCGGCGACATCACAGCAGACACGCCGCTCCAACACAAACAACAACAACAACAAATGTGAGCAGAACTTTTATGGAGCTTTGAACAAAGATTATCGACACCCTGTATCTATAGGATAAACGAGCATATTAGCTTAAAGTAGATATGATATATTTACTTGATCAGCATTTACAGTTAACCTATTTGACTCTTTCGAACACGTATAGAAATTTATAAAATCATATATCAATTTAGTTGATTAACTTATTAAACAAGTTTTGTCACTCCTATGGCAATAACAAAAATGTGTTAATTACACTATAATCCGATGTCCAACATTACATCAAAAAATCAAAGGAAACAAAAGCTTACCGTTATTTGGCTCTAGTCAGTTACAGGGTAACTCATAATCGGATACTCATTATTTGTCTGTGATTATCACAAACAAATAATTATTATTTATGTCATTTCCATTACCATTATTAGCTTTTTTTTTGTTATTTAAATAATTTATGCTTTCAAGATGAAGCAGCGGAGCGATGGCGTGGGGGTTGGTTGACCGATCTTGGAATGCGCGTGTCCTCGCTTTAGCTGGCTGACATTTTGGAATGTTATACAAATATCAAAAAAAATATACGCAAATAATGAATTTGAATAAATTGATGTCAATTTCAAATACATACATAGTAGAAAGTAAATTTATTACGGTATTTTTGAATAACGGTTAAGTTTGTTTTTCACTTTTAAGGTATTAGAAAGATCAAAACAAAAACAAATTTTGGCTAAGGGTTGCTTTGGATTCGTTATATGGAGTAGACAAGTTAAAACGTGTTAAAAGGATTACATCAATTTAGTATCGATTTTTCGTAGGAAAAAAAAAGAGTCTAGTATATTGTCTTATTTAAATTATAAATTTTAAATTTAATTAAGAAATTCCCGATGAATAATAAATATATTATAATAAGTTAACAAATTAGCCATATAACAGCAATTTTAATATGAGTAACGCAAATGTGTTTCTGGACTTTGAGTGTATGTATAAATGACGATAGAATTTTATAATTAAAAATTTGTTAAACAAAAACAAAATTACATTTTATCAGCGATTGTCATTAGATTTGTTAGCATTTATCAGCGTCGTAAAATTCCTGTGAAGATTTGTTTCACCATTTAATTGTAAATAATGTCACCATGGTTTTTCTATTGATTCGTTTACTAAAATCTTAAATTTTCTATTCGTTTACTAAAATTCAATCCCATACCCTTAAAAATGTCTTTTCCTTGTCTTTGAAAGTCATACAAATGCCATGTGCCATGTGAACTTCCTAATTTTTGATATCAGTAAAAGATTTTATTATCGTGGATGTATTTAAAAATATATATGTATAATTAAGGAATGATTAGGCAAAAAAAAAAAAAAAAACAGAAACTATATATGATAAGAGCATTTGATACTTAAAATAGATATTCTTTCATTAAATGATGAAATCAGAATACCAGTTTAGGAGATCCCAGCAACATTTACACAAAAAAAATGTGAAAAATAAAGATAACATAGATGTAGATAATATATGTACATATGTAGCTAGGGGCACGAGGACGTATTTCTAGGAATACGTTCCTATATCTATCAAACATTCGTTCTACAGCAACGACCCCGAACACGTAAGTGATAAAGCACTATGTTAGAAAACGTGATATGTATGTATGTATGTACGTATGTCATACAGCTAGCCATACCGTGAAAGACTGTGTTTTATTAGGCATTTAACAATTTCAAATGTTATCGCTAGTTAGTGTAGGATGAGGGGCAAACCTTTTCAAACTGCGTCATAATGATGAGTTAGTAAATTATTCACATACGTCTGCTCAACACTGAACTTTGATCGTCAAAAAAATATGACCGAAACTTTCTTATCGTTTTCTATATGTATGTTTCTTTTTATTTCCAGATGGGACTTAGCATACCCATGCTGATAGCGGGTGGCCAGACTCTAGACAGTTGGAATACAACGGGTCAATATTCACCACCGATTGGTGGTGGTGGATCGGCAATTGGCAGTGATCGTGGTGGATCGTCCTCCCAGCAGCAACAACAACAGCAGCAGCAGCAACAACAGCTAAGAGTGCCACTGCCTATGTCCTATGGCAATGCAGCAAGTACTCCATATGCTGGTGGTGGTGGAGGCAGCAGTAGCAGTGAATTCCAACCAAGTCCCCACAAAACTATGGATACCTCCGATAATGAGGATAATAATAACAAAGATGAGGCTGCTGCTGCAGCGGCTTTGGGTCACCTGGAAGCCAAAGTTGAACGACGTTCGCCATTAAATAACAATTTAGAGCGAGTTGGTGGCGGTTCAATTGGATCAATTGGAGATGGTACAAGTGGTAATCCTGGTGGTGGTAGTAGCAGTCATGGTGAACCCAATGAAATGACTGCTGGTGAGGCGTTACCTGCTTTAAGTGAGACGGGCTCTAGTCCTATACCCAATACGAATATGCATGAGGCCCATAAGAATCATTTAAATCTCTCTTCCTCGAGTCCAGCTAGAGGACGTTCCTCCACACCACGACAGGCCCACGAGCAGCTGCATCATACACATCATCATCACCATCATTTGGCCAATCGTCAAGATGAATTGGATATTAAACAAGAGCTAGTAGACTATTTCCATGCGCCAAATGTTGGACCAGCTCCTCCACCACCGGAATCACATCTCTCCTACAGTTCAGCTGGCGAAGAGAGGGATATGGCTCAGGATTTAAGAGTGGCCCAGGCAAAGGCGAATTTTGTTAATGCCTTTGCCATGCCACCGTCAACTGCCTCCGTTACATCAGCCTCAACAGCAATGCCATTAAATATGCGTAAATTGACAGCTGCTTCGAATGCGGCTGCTGGCCATATGCTGATGACCACACTGCTCAATTCCAGGGAGAGTATGTCCGATGGTGACAATGATGATTGTATGAACGATGAGGCAACCGAATCAGCTGCCAGTCCTGGCCATATCAAGAGCAGTGCTTCCGCCCAGGATGCCAGAGCTGCTGCAGCGGCTCTTTATGCCGAAAGTCTTCAAAGAGATGATTGTGATTTCATTGGATCGAATGTATCAATGAAGTTGCGCACAATGGATCGTACGCAACGCATCATAGCTGAGAAATTGATTAGTGAAGTCTTATACTATGGACAATTCAATGAGCTGGAGCGAACTGCACGCATACAGCCCAAGTGACAACAGTGGCGCCTCAAAAAATGGACAGCGGCAACAGGAACACCAACAGCAGCAGCAAGAACAGCAGCAGCAACAACAGGAACAGTTGCTGGGCGAGTGGCAATGGGAATGGGCATGGGTATGGGAATGGGTGTGGGAATGGGCATGGAAATGGGTATAGGAAGGGGTGCAATTGGTGTAACAGGTGGCGGCGGTCTGGCATTGGCTTGGCATCTGGCAAACAACAAACGCAACGAAATTCCATTGTAAAAAAAAAGAGAAACAGTCAAGAAAAAACAAAATAATGAAACAGAAAGCAAAAATCATAAACGATACAGTACAATTTACTTTTAGTTTTTCAATAAGGGCCCAGCGAGTTCTGGGACCCTACCCACACACACACACATATACAAACACATCTTGTACAAAAGCCATTGGATAAGACAGTCGGAGGCAGTGTTACTTACACGTAGGAAGAATCGTAGTGTCAAGATTGGGGACATCGAACAGTACTTAGAAATGAGGTGGAAAAGTTGAAAGAAGTCCTATGTTTATCGCTATGAATTGTTAAATCTATATACTAAATTCCACATATTTAAATTCAAAATTTTGATTTGACCGATGCATAAAGGAAAGAGCAAAAAGCTTAAAGTTATCGCTAAGAGAAATCTTCATTTTGATACAAGGGAAATTCATTTCTAAAAGTTATCGATTATTTGATTAAAAGAGATATTCATTTCTATGTTTGGTCAATTCTTTTCTAAAAGTTAGCAATATTTTTATTTAAACAGCTTCCAATTTTTGGACAATTCTTTCACTTTGCATTTTCAGTTATACAACTATTCCATAATTATCGTTAACGATAGTTCAACAGTAAAAAAACCGACTTTTATAGAAATTTCTGCATTAGATGTAACACTTGAGACTTTCCATCTCGAAACCATAAACAAAACCAAAGTTGCTTTCAATTCTAATCACACAAAAACGATTGAGAACAGAACAAAATATTTAAAAGTTCAATATTACCAAACATATAGATCCATAGATACAAATAGAAATAGTTGATACTAAATATGAACAGAACTATATAGAGTTAGTTTGGGTTCGGAGGTCGATTGTCAACTTTACCTGAGAGACATCTAAATGGCAAGAATCTCAGTATTACTTATAAAATACAGTTTATACAATATACTACTAAAATATACATAGAAAGAAATGTATATAAAAAAATACATACCGAAAGCTAAAACTTTGGTGCACCAAAGTTTTCTTTATCCTTGCAGACCTTAAGAGATTAAATCTAAATCATATTACATTAGGTTTATCAATAGCAGATACAATATAGTTGTCCGACTTACACACAGAAAGAGATTAGATTATCTTTTACTTGGAACTTCGATCTTGATAAGATTGTTTCTATGTTTCATCTAAAAACAGTTCTACAATGAGTTGAAGTTACACTTCTAAATCGATTATTATTGTTGTTCAGAGAACTTCATAAAGTTGTACAGAAATTTTTTTTTTATATAATAACTCCAAGTTCTGCAAGGGTATAATAACGCAAACACTTTACATAAATAGTTCAATTATTAGAAGAAAAGAAAGAACGAAAAAGAAAACAGGGAAGAAGCATTAGAAAAAAAAATGCATTTGCCATGATTTCCAAGACCTCTCTCCCACCCACGTCCACCACTTTTCTAGGTTATTAGATGTTAATTGTTCAGGAAGTGCGCCCCTCTCCCCCCAGCTAAGATCAGATAATTCACCACATCGATTGTAGAATAAAAACTGATGCAGGGCACCACGTTGGGCGCCAAAAACTAACAAGTAAAAAAAAAGGATTTTAGATCAAGTATGCTTTGTATGAAGAACAAGAACATGTATGTTTTATATAATTATAATGAAAAAAAAAACAGAAAGAGAAATCTATCATTGTACCTTATTTAACAAACAAAAAGAAGAAGAGAGAAGAGGCAAATATGCAAAAATTGTAACTGCTATCTTCTCTTTGTCTCCTCAACTTAGTCATTTAAGTCTGGTCGTCACCAATCCCAACCAACGGCAACTGAAACCAACCAACAAAAACAAACCAAGCAAACTAACCAACAAACAAAAGCAACAACAAAAAACACTTTACCTATGTAAACTATATAGGATATACAATATATATATTAATATATAAACACAATATATAAACTAAAATATTGTCTGTCGTCACTAGCAAGTAAATGGAAACAACAACAAACAAGAAAAATACACTATGTTTAAATATTATTAAATTAAATATTAATGTAATTATTATTATTATTATTGTACATTTTTTCTTTCTGTGTATATTTTTACGAGTTTTTTCCTCTCCTTGTTTCTTATTTTTTTTGTAAATTTTTGCATAATATTTAAGTAGTTTTATTTTTTATATATGCAAAGCAAAAACCATAAAGAAAACACAAAACAAAAACGAATGGAAATATTAAATTAATTTATAAACAATTTATACATATTAAAAAACAAAAATAGAAACAAAAACAACCAACTATGAGCAAAATTAGTTAGTCACATAAATGAGAGAAAGAGATCATAGTGAAAAGTACATTGATGATGCTGTTCAATTGGGAACGTTGATGAATTACAGTTTCGGCTTTTGCTGCTAACTGCGTTTACTTTTTATTAGTAATAGATTTTTGTAACAAAAACAAAAAAAGCAAACCAAGGAAAACGAAAAGAATGCAAGGAGTCAAAAAAAAAAAGTCCAGAAGAAAACAAAAGTCAAAAAATCGTAAAATATATACAAATATGCGAAATTTCTGTGTAAAATTAGTAAGAATTTTAAATGTGCATGTCTGCATAGGCATGTACATGTGTGGGTGTGCCTGTGAGCGAGCGTATGTGTATATGGCAAATTAAACCAAAATTTTAGTCTTGTGAATGTATAGTGTAAAATACAATTTAAAATAAATGTGTACCTATTTGTCTGACAAGCATTGTAATGCATGAAAATAAAATGGAGTTTTATTTCTATTGGAGCTGAACGGGTAAAGCATATTTTGGTTTGAAAAAAAAAAAATTTGTAAAGGATATTTTTAAAGACTTGAATTCTTATACCCTTAAAAATTTAATAAAATGATTTTTACAAATTTTTATCAGCCAGTTAAAAACTAGGCCAGAAGCGATTAAAATATGGTAAGTTAGATACTTTAAAAACTTTTCAAGAGACGACACTCGAAATGATTTTGTTACCGATTGTTCATAACAGAGCCATTATATTAAGAATATTTGGTAACTGGTAAGCTTTAACGATCAACTTTTTTTTTAGTTGCAACATTGTGTAAAAAATTGATTCTGCATCTTTTTGCAACTATTCCAAAGAAACATTCGATTAAAGAAAGTCTGAAGTTAAACGACAAATTTTGCATGGTTAAAATAAGCTTTTGAAGCCCACTAAATTTGCTTTAAACATATATAGCATACTTTACGGCTCAGACTTTATATGGGAATTTTTCAACTATTTAATTGTTCAAACGTTTCAGGCATATATGATGTATGCTCTAAATATGGACCACAATTGTATGAAAGGTGTTCAAAGCTGAGAAAAAAAGTGGAACTCTGTTTTCATAACTAATTTGAGGCGTAAATTTTTCTATTTAACCATCTCGATTATCGATTGGGCAATATTAGTTATACATATTGTATATTTTGCAAATATAATTATAAGTGATTCGACATATTTGTATGTGTATTACATGCGTAGCTTTTATTTAAATAGTTGGTTTCCATTGTAATTTAGCATTCAAATAAAAATACTGCTGACAAAATCGAAATGAAAAGGCCAATAGTATTCAAAACCTTTAGTAAAGACTTTATATGGGTAAGCCGAAATAAAGAACTTTCAACATTAAGTTCTTTGTGGCGATCAGAATGCGTTGCTCTCTCTATATAACTCTGTATATATACGACCGCTGTCAGAAACGTACAGCAGTCTGGTTTTATAAACATCCTTTAAAAAACTACTTTGTCTACGAAAAACGGTATTTTCTTTTTTCCTAGTATCTAGGTATTTATAAATCTTTTGGGATCATTTATAGCAAATGCAAATTTTTATATTAAGAGATGGTTTTCGAGTGGAGTTTTGGTATGACTTAAATCATCATAGATCAATGGGCCAAGGTTTACTGGATGTCGACTTATATATAAAAGAAAGTTTTAATAAATCTGTGACTTAAACAAGTCTCTTCTGCTTATCAGCTGATTTAAACATCTTGTTCTATTCTTATCAAAAAGGAGAACGATTCTGAATATAAGCTTGATTTGAAGTTTTACGAAAGAACTCTGTGTCTGTACATTAATTTGAATACTTTTTGAATATACTAATAAGTAGACTAATAACAGATGATATTCTATATAAGCATACATACTATTTACGAATCACCCAACAATTCCTTTTAATGACGTTTTTCATTTTACAATTATAAAGATATTGTTTTACCATTTTACTTGATATATTTCTTTAAGGTTTTCATATTTTCAATTGTTCAATTTTCAAATACAATTTTTTTTAATTACATAAAAACTAAATTTCTATTTGTTGTATAATTTTTTAAAATTTTTT
The DNA here is from genome assembly GCA_018903615.1 of Drosophila neocordata. Taxonomy (NCBI): domain Eukaryota; kingdom Metazoa; phylum Arthropoda; class Insecta; order Diptera; family Drosophilidae; genus Drosophila; species Drosophila neocordata. The sequence continues at coordinate 5,186,704 of JAEIGI010000006.1, read as the reverse complement.
TTTCTATTTTTCTTTGTTTTAAACTGAATTCCGATTTTGTGTTGCTGAAGGATTTCACTCAACAACAACAACAATGTCAAAAGAATATTATTACTTGCTTTTTTCTCTTTTTTTTTAACTTGTTTTCGGGGGAACTTAAAAACATAACTTATGTGAATCACTTAAAGATTAAAAATCATACAAAATGTGGGTTATACAATAAGGCCTATGCATTTAATCATTAATTAATCAGTTATTTCTCTATATAGTTGCGCACAATCAAAACGCGCACACACACACATACACGCACACATGCAGACGCACATTGTTATACATATACACATATATATTTCCATATACATATATATGTATACACACATTTATGCGACTCAGAAGGCCAATTTGTCAAAATAATATTCAAAATTTAATAAATTTTTTTTTTTACATTGTTAATTTGCACGCTTTCAGTTTTGGTTTCCTTCCTTTTTATAGATATTTTACATGAATTTTCAAAGCCTTTCTATTACTTTCTTAGTTAAGTTTTTCTATTTTTTTTTTTTTTTAAAAACAAGAGAAAATACACTAAAAATTTGTGTGTTTTGGTATTTAGAATTTTTGATTGGGCAAAACTTAAAACAAAGTATATCTATTATTATATAGAGAAAGGTACTAAAAAAGGGAAAATGCAAAAATGTTGGCTGGTTTGTTCTCCTTTTTCTTTTTTTTTTTTTTTTCTTGTGCGTTTTCTGCTTTATGTGAGACGATTTGGTTGCAGTATATGGCCAGGAAAGTCGGTCTATATATTTGTATGCTAGATGGATAACTTATATCTGCTCATATATATATATATATGATAAGTTGCTACTTTGTTTCATCTTTTTGTTTATGGTGAGTGAGGATGTTGTGGTGGCGAAACTGTTGTTTAGTTGTGGCTTTGGAACTTAAAATTCAAAATTAACTCCTCCGTCACCGAATTGGAAGAACGAGCGGAACATTTGATTTGGATTAAAATCGGCTGAAATGAAAAAAAAAAAAACAATATATTAATAAATATACATTTAAATTTGGACTCATTTAATTTAAGGACTAACCCTGCTCTGACTCTTCAATATCTTGACCATTATCATATCTAGCCTTTTTGCGAGCATCCGACAATATGGCATAAGCTTCGCCCACTTCCTTAAATTTGAGTTCCTCATCTTTCTTTTCCTCTGTACTGCTATTGGCATGCCTATCGGGATGATGGACCAAAGCCTTCTTGCGATAGGCCTTTTTAATTTCATCATCGGTGGCGTTACGATTAATGCCCAAGATTTTATAGTAATCCTTTCGCTTGGATTTCTTCAATGCAAATTTCGCTTCACGCAATAAACGTCGAATCTCCGGCAATTTCTCCAATTGCAGTGCCAATTCATAGTCGGCTACTGCCTCTTCGAATTTCTCCAGATCATTGTGACAACGGGCACGTAGGAGTAAGGCCTTTAGATATTGAGCATTAAGTTCTAGAACACGAGTACAATCGGCTATAGCTTCACGCTGATTTCCAATACGCATATTAACCAATGCACGATTATAAAGCAATTTCGAATTAATCTCCTTATTGTATTTATCGATCTTCAAAGCATCGGTATAGACAGTATGTGCTTCACGATATCTACTTGACTTGAAAAGCATATTTCCATTCTCTTTCATCTCTTTTAGTTGTTTGCATTTGTTACGCATCTGTTTTGACTTGTAATGATCGGGATCCAATTGTAAAGCACGCTCAAAATGAACAATACCCTTTTCCAGATTATCCGTATAGTAGAGACATAAACCACGCACGTAAATCGCATCAGCGGAAGTTGTATCCAGTTTCATGACACCCACAGCAATATCTAGAGCCTCGTCACAGCGTCCCAAGTAAGCCAAACATTCGGCCTTTAGTAAACGGTATCTAAAAGGCAAAAAGTATAAGAGATTAGCAAAGGATAATGGATTTCTATTCTGAAGTATACTTACTTTAGACATGCTGGAGCCAACTTGAGTGCACTATCCAAATAATAGACCACATTACGATACGCTTGTGTATCGTAATTGGTCTGTATGGTGGTTTCCAGTTGTCGTAGGGTCTGAACCGCTTGTTGTTCTGCACCCACTGCCGTACTCTGAGGATCCAATTCAGTGACCGTTTTCACTGCCTGTTCCGTGCCAATGATATCGCCCAAAGCTAGGCAACATTTTGCTACACGAACGTAGGCCTTCTCAAAACTTGGATCGATGCGTATGGCATGACGGGCATCAGACAGAGCGCTATTATAGTTGAGCAACATCATGTAGCAGGCAGCACGATTGCCATAGTAGGCAGCCGAATCGGGACATAGGGAAATGGCATCCGTATACAATTTGAGGGCATTTTGATAGTTTTGCGCCTTGTATTGATCGTTGCCTAGTTTCTTTTTCTCTTCAGCAATGCTGCAAGCAAAAAAAAATGTAAAAAAATGAAGTAAGTTGGTAAGTTGGCAACAAAAGAAATGGCAGAGTCGGTCTGGCTATATATGTAATTTGAAATTTTAATTTTATGAGCGACAACAAGAACAAGAAGAAACATGCGGCGGGTGACAATAGTAGAGCCGCAGGGGAAAGCCTTTTCTTTAAGAAAATGGCACAACAAAAAGCAACAGGAAGTAATCCGCTTGCTATAGCTTGTTCCAACAGTGACTCTTTTTAATGAAAACAGTGGTTCTATTCTGCTAAAAATAAACAATTTTATTAACCATATTTTTAACCCCTGTATCTAACTATTAGATATTTCCATTTTTCATTTGTTGCTTAAGAATTTTAAATTAATTGATAAAATAAAATATATTCTTAAGATTAAGTAAGACATAAGCATAATCTACTTTTTATCAGATTTGAATGTAATCCCCTTAGAATTTTTAACCTCCATAAGTCTTGAGTTGGATTAAGATTTCATCTCAAACATTAAATTATCTTGTTCATTGTATTACATATTTTTAGATTATTTTCAAAACTATTTTTATAAAATTTTGGGAATATTTAAGAATATTTCCTGAGAGCAGTTTTGATATCAAATTTGAAAGAACGAATTCTAAAAATTCCTTCAACGCAAAATGGGATATCAAAAATATTAGGCAACTTTTATGGGAAATATATATTTAATTTTGATTACTTGTTCTCCATTGAATTGACAAAGGAAACTAATTTTCAAAGTAAATGATCTCTTTTTAGTTCCTTTTCTATATATTATTCAAAAGTATTGAGTGTTTGATATCATATTCAAAATATATGATCTCAAGAAATGAAAAAGATCCTTTTAAAGGAGTAAAGAAATTTAACTGGTTGGAAACTATAAAAAGTTATTCGGATATTAGATTTTTTGGTTACGAAGAATTTAAAGATTAAGATAGTTATTGAAATTTATGTATTTATGTATGAATTTGGAGTATTCTTTCTAACTAAAGAAAGTTTAAGTAATTTCTATGATTCTTCCATCATTTCTCTTATATTATCTTTCACCTTTATCTATAGATATCTTTACTCTAACTTTAACTTCTTAAACTTACACTCTGAATCCACTGTAGGGAAAAGACTAAGTGCAACAACCCGTGTTCCACTCAAATGGGCCAAGAAAGAAGAAAATTATGGTGCATGCCGCCATCCATACAATGGTCGCCAATAGGGCGACACTAATGCCAGACCAACAACAACAACAACTACAAAAAATGAAGAGAAAAAAAAACCCCAAAGAATAACGGAAAGAAATGCAAAGAAGAAAAAACCGAAATCCCAAAGCCAAAGAAATTCCAATCATCCCACCTCGTCTTCTTCCTCATCCTCTACCCCAACAATCCTCTCTTTGCACTAACTATCCGACCAATTGTTGGAGTTATGCCAGCACCAGACAGAAAACTGGCGACCAAGGAGGTGTAGAAGGAGGTGTTTACTGTACTTTTCATTGCATAAGTGTCGTCATCGTCATCGTCGATGTTGTTATCGTACTTAGTTGTTATTTATATGGCGATGACCCATTAAAAATGCAAAAGCCAATAACAACAACAGAAAGTTTAATGAATATACAAAAATTATTTGACATATTTCTTTTCATATTTGAGAAATCATTAAGAAAAAATGACCGAATTGCGTGAGAATAGAAAAGTCAACATTTTGTGTGCGGTTTTGTTTACTTTTCCATTTTTTTTTTGGCAGCTTTTCAAGCTTAAAAAGAAACTTTTAATTGCTGCCATAACTTGTCAGCCAAAAAAAAAAAAAAAATTTTACACTTTTATTTTGGGGGGCAATGGCAGGAAAAGTGGTTAGAAGGGCACTTCAGTTAACAGCAGTTTGCATAACAATTAGAGAAAGCGCCATAAAAGTCAAATTCGTGAAGCATTCTCGTTTGATTGAGGAAGAACACATTTTTTGCCACCCTTTCATAGAAGAAAAAAAGTAGGCAACGTTATTTGCATATTGCCCAGCAAAAACCAACAAAACTCAGACTTTGTATTGCCATCCTTGCCAATTTGTGTTTCGGCCAACAATTCCTTATGATATAATCAAGCCAATTTCGATAAAATGACATTCGAAAATTGCATAAAATTTATTAGTTGCATGTTTTCATAGCCTTCACCCAAAACTAGGACCAGCACATACTCCTTGAACAGTTTTCAAGGATCTACATTAATTCCCCCAATTGTTTTTTAAGGATCGTTTGTTAATGACACCAGAAATTAAGATCTACAGTTGATAAATGATCACCGTTTATCGATAACACGTTTGTTCCACGATTAATCGAAAATCTCAATTGTTTACAGTACTCCGATCCCACTAATTTTTATACTTGGTTTATGTACACATTCAATTAGCTTATCTATCAATTTCGAAATACATAGCTTAAAATTTAAAATCTAAAAAATGCAAACAAACAGATAGACGGACGGACAATTAGATTGACTCGGCTATTCATGCTGATCAAGAGATCCTTAGTTGTAAGCAATACTGGACACTGAATAAAGTCTATTAAAGGTTCGAAAGTCAAACTTATCTAATGAAGGTGTCATCATTCTAATTTTTAAAAAAATGTACCTAAGTACATAGAGAACTTAACCTCCAATAACTTTTTCTTTCTAGTTGAAAATCCACGTTTATGTTTCTCCAAGTAAACATAACCATACCATTGCAGGGTATAAAAACGTATACAAAAAAAATAACATGGAGTAAAAATTGAAGAGCTGATTTAAATTACAAGAACATGAAAGCCAAAAAGTCCAGGTTAGATAAATAAGCCGGAAAATGGAAAGCAACCTCAAAGCAAACGACTGGCGAAATGTATGGTAAAAGGCAAAAAGCGAAAAAAAAAAATGTAAATTTAAGTACCTGTATAGGTACAAATTGTGTGTGTGTGTTTGTGTGTGTGTGTGTTTGTGTGTGTATGGTGTTTGGTATGCCTCAGGTCATAGAAAAGTTCAATGCGCGATAAGCGGGCGAAGTGACTTGAATATTCCAAACGTTAAGTAATGAATGAGAAACGGACAGAGACAGAAAGAGAACGACAGAGATAGATAGACAGAGAAACTAATGTAGAGAGAAGGGTTGTGAAGTTTTCCCCTCATTCTCATGAATATGTAAGTATGATGACTGCGTGCTGACGTTGACTTTGCCCCCCCACACCGGCTGCCACTTCAATTTCATCCATTTGGTTAGAAGCAAAACTTTTATATGCAAAATAACATGTCAAACTTGTCGAATCAACTTATCACTTGGACAATTTCATGGTTACTTCTAACAAAAAAAAAATCAAAGTATTCAAGAATCACAGTGCTGCATTGTAATTAACAAAAATTTGATTGAAGTGCCATTTTTGACGCACCCCTTGGAAAAGTGTAACGATATCAAACACTGATGGATATATATTGGATGTAGATTTTGATCTTGGAGAAAGTAAAGTCTTCGAAATCAAAATAAAAAAAATATTTAAGTAAGTATTTAAGTGAAGTATAAGCTTCCATATCTTCTAATATTATACCTGAAGTACAGTAGCACAAAAAGTGTGGCTGCATTTTTTAAAGATTTTTAGTACTAAAAAAGCATTAATGCCAAGTTAAAACCGTCTAGAAATCTTGCAATGAGACTAATCTTAAAAGGCTCCTAAAGCTAAATAGGAGTTTCTTATAAAAACTGTCGGCTGAATGAGTTATTTTAATATAGTTCAAGATTATCTTTGAACCTATTTTCCCCCAAAAAAGAGCACACTATTCTTTTACTAAACAAATCTGTCTCTAAAACGACATTTCAAATTTGTGTTACAAAAATTTGAAATTAAATCCTTTGAATATCTATTTCCGACTACTTCTATCTGTTAAAGCCACTGTAAAATGATTTGCGTTACATTAGCATCATCCTGTCACATCAAATTTACAATTTTTCCGGTTACCAGCAACTTTTCGCACTTACCGCGGCAGAAATGTAAATTCCTCCGAACTCATATACAATTTATTGAGCATGGAGAAGTCAGACTTTAAATTTCGTTTTGGCATATATATATACATAGATATATATATATATATAAAATTTCGCGTATGTGTTTAAAATTTAAAGTATACTAATATAAAATTTCATGAATTTTTGTTTTTATTTTTTACAATTATCACAAACATATTGTTAGCACCACACACAATCACATAAAATTTTTGGCCAATTATTTTAGTTATTTGTTGGGGATTTAAAAAACTACTAATTAATGCCAGAGATGATTGGTGATGGCTGATGATGGTGGTGGTCTCTCTGGGAGCCAACGGAAGCGACTGATGTTGATGCTGCAAGCGATGATTTTAATGCAATGGCACGTAGTTAGTTGGGTAGTGCAATCTGCGAGGAACGACCACGAACGACGAACGGAGAAGGTACACGAAGAAGACAACACACACGACAACGAGAACGAACAATGCGACCGAAATGCCGGCGTTGCAGTTACTTGGTTGGTAGCCGTGTGTCAGTTGCAGGCTACTGATGTTGTTTCCATGCTTTTTGTACGTACTGTGCGGCAAGAGTGCAAAAAATAAAAACGAAGAGAGCGAAAAATACCATTCAAGAGAAAATCGCTTGAATCACGGAAGGGTGAATATGCTCCATGTGGCGCTAACGATGCACCCTCCCACTTCTAAAGCCATTTGTTGGTCAATACAACCAAAATGGGGAGGCACTTTAAACTCCAATGACAATATTTTCAAGACTCTACAGAATAAAGAAATAAATTAATATAGTTTTTACGTTATTTAAGAAAAGCTCAACGAGAAACTTTAAACAATTTGTCAGAGAATTCAAAGTCATTTTGTTGAAAAACTTTTCGAGTTTCTTTTCAATCTTAAAAGTTTTTTGCATCCGGTTACTCACGACCTTTTTAAACTGAACGAATTGGCTAAAAACTTTAATTACTTCTTGAACTTTCTAATGACTCTTACACTGACTGAAAATTAAGAGGAATATATCGAAAGTAAAGCTTAAAAATTAAAAAATTTATTTTTGAAAAGTGAATTTGGAAAATTATAAAAGTGGCTCTTTTTTTAAATGCTGAATTTTTCTTTTACAAAATCTTAGATCGAGTTTGAAGAGTTTGAAAATATGGCAATTTATTTTCATATTTTTAAAATATTAATTTAAATCTTAGATAAACTAAAACGAATTGCATTTCTATGATTTTATATAGGAATTCCTAAAAAAAATAAATATAAAAATAGAATTCTAAATATTTACATTCGATTTTAATTGAAATTTCCTTCGTTAAAATTTTTATAATATATGGAAAATTTTATATATTTACTTTATTTAAATTAAAATATACTTGTTCTGAACAAAAGTTCATTGTATACAATTTTGTCTATAAATCAAAATATGAAAGGCGGAAAATAAGTGAATATAATATTTCCCAATTCGATACTTTAACAATACAATTTAATATAAATTTGTTTATTCAAAGAATTTATCAACTTTATGTAAGATGAAGTTCAATAGAAATAAGGTTGGCTTTAGTATAAATAATTTATGATTATCCTACAATAATTGTGTTAATTTAATAATTAAAATTTAATAATAAAATTAATAATAAAATAAAATTGTGTTAATTTAATAATAAAAATAATGACATAATTTTGCTTGCTTTTGAATAGAAATCTGCTAATTGGATTGACCTTTTTATTTAGATAATCTTAAATTATTGGTAGGTTTTGGTTTTGGATTTTGCAGATTTATAAATCTTTTGTATACAATTAGATTCACTCCCCATTTAGATTTAATTTTGTATGGTTTCAGACTCACTGCATAATCCTAGATAATCCATTTAACTCTGATTTAAAGAGAATTTAGCAAACAATTCAACTCCCTAGAAAAAGGCCAACAAGCTTAAGGAGGAGTAAAAGAAGAAGAAGCAACCATGGACATGACCTGCCACAAGATGAAATTGTTTGCTACAACAATAAAACAAACTCTTCTCACCTCCTTTTTCTATCTCTTTTCTTACTTAATATGTTTCTCTTTCTCGCTTACTCATCTCACGTAAAGTTACGCACAGTAGGTCAGCCAAATGTTGAACCGGAAATGAAATGCTCTGTGTGCAGACATAATGGCAGCCAAAATGGGAAAAACTTGTCAATAAAAACGACAATAGGGCGCGAATGGCTTAAGCTTTGGCGAAAACTTATCAAGTTAATGAACCTAGACCAAGTGACAATTGTTGAAAAGTAAGCGAACTAAAGTTACAGAGTAAGAGAGATAGAGAAAGAGGAAGTGTAATGCAAACACAATATGTAATATATAATTGATTTTAGTCTGACAATAGCATCATCATCATCATCTTTACGATCGTCGTCACCATCACCATCAGCATCATCATCATCATCATCATCCTCATCACCATGTACAATAGATGACTGAGTTCGTGTTCTATTGACACTTGCTTCAATTGAATTTATGTTTACGAGTTTTGGGTCATTGCTCGAACCATTATTACTATAAGCCACTGAGGAGAATGCGGAGAAGGGGTAGAGAAGTATTTGCCAGTTGTCGGCTGAATGTATATACAAATATATATTCTACATATATGCATATGAGGAGTCTGAGTGTGTGTTCTATATTTATGGGCATCTCTACCCTACAACAAATATGAATTTATGTTTGGAATGTTTCATTCTATATATGTATGTACATACATACATTTCTCTATGTTTGTATGTATGTATGTACAACATATATATAAATGCATTTACCACGTGCTTTAAATACGAAATGTGGGACAAATTTCCATCTAAAGAATGCAATAAAAAGTTCAATTTGATAGTTTGCCATTATAACATTTATTTAGAGATACAAATTCTTACCTTTTGAATACAAAGATATAATTTCTTACAGATATATTTTGCTTTCGAGTATGGACAACATTTTATTAAATAATAATAATAATAATATTTCTTAATATATTTTATCATTCAACTGTTTATTTCCGAGGTTTTAGATACATTTTCTGTTCTTCTGACATAAAACAATTTCTTTCTTCTTTTATTTGATATGGAAAATCGCAGCTTTTAAAGTCCTAGATCATCCCTAAATCAACCCAATAAATCATTTAAGTCTAACATTTTAAATCAGTAGTTTTTAAATATAACTTATTTACTCTAAAAGCTTTAGTTTTGTTTGAGAGAGATTTACTCAACCTAGTCAAAGAGCAACCCTTACAGTTAATACATTTAAAATCGAAATTATTAGTGTTAAAACATAAACTCTTCGAATAAAATGGATTTTAACAGTAGTTTTTATATGAATGAATCAACAAAGTAGGTAAATATTGTCTCAAACAACGAATTTGTTAAAGGTTTTAAAAATTTTTAACACAATATGGGACCAGAATGGCTTGTAAGTGATGTTACCTCCAAGAGTGCGAACGACCGAGTTAACAGTACGGTACCAAAATTGCCTGTAAGTGCACTGTTTACAGTGATGGTATTATTAACTTTGAGTGCGAAAGGCTGATTAAACAGTAGGGAGTGAAACTACTCGACAATTCTAGTTAACTACAGGTAAGAATATATTTTTTTTCTATTATACTTTTCAATATAAAAAATTGTATCTATATTATATAGAAATTCCGAATTGCTTGGCAAAAAAATGCTTTTACTTATTGAAACGTATGTTTTTCTTGCAACGTTCTTAAGACATTTGCATAAGAATTTCGTAAACTCAGGTAAATTTATAAGAAAAAGTTAAAAAGTTAATCTCTTAAGTAGGGCAATAAATTGTGCAAACTTTAAAAGCTGTAAACTCTCTTTGAAGCCATAACCAAGCAAATATTTGATGGTAAAAAAAACAATTCACATTTCAAAAAATGGATTGCTCTTTGAACCTATCAAGTATGCAAAAAATAGCAACATTGTCTTTTATTCGCCCTATCTCTCTTCCTCCTCTCTCTGTATCTGTGTCTGGGCACCCATGTGAGTCATTTGTTTTAAACAAACTGCAATAAAATGCATACAAAATTTAATGCCACTGCAATTTAAATGCAATCTGCAACGCCTACAGCAACTGCAACCACAACAACAAAATGCAGCAGAGGCGGAGACGAAGGAGGAGACATTAAAACATTCATGTCGGTCCAATAAACGACACACCCAAAAAAGCAACAAAAATGTAGAAGAAAAAGAGATATAAAAAAATATAAAATAGCAGAAAAGACAACAGAGAAATAAAAATTATAGTGCGGTAGCCATTTGGTACATAATTTTTAGGTTTTCAAGAATTTTCGTTGGCACTGCGACCCAAATGTTGTCTTTAGCCAACATATGTGTGGCCCCAATAAACTGGCCAAAAAGATATATGGAGAGAAGGCAGAGAAAGATCAATATGACAAAAGGCAAAGAAAGAGAGAAAGAGAGAGAGAGAGAGGGGAAGAGAGTATGTTTGAATTTATTTGAAGAAAAGTGCATTTGTCAGGCCTATAAAGACGTCTGGCATTTAAAAAAAAAAAAAAAAAAAAAAAGATTGCGACACTACATCTGCTTTTCGTCACATGTACCACAAATGATTGGACGTACTTGCCTTGGTCAATGCACTTTTTAGGCGTGTGAAGGGCAGTTTAGACCAAATGAATCATCTTGGCTATTATACAGGCACTAGTAGAAAGCTAAGCAAAAATTTTGTTGCCATAGAAAAATAAATAATAAATAAATCTATGTTTTACTTCCCACGAAATATTGAATTAAAAATGTCCACACGCTAGAGTCAACAATAAGCCTTGGCTTATCTTATCAAAATGGCTTCTATGTTCTAACATTAGTATCCAACTAATGAATGCTTTGTTGCTTGGAAGAGTTATATCATTAAGCGATTTAGCTAGAATTTCTATATCCCAATAATTCTACAATAAAAAATATAGTGACGGACTGCTGAATCCGTCAAATAATTTGTGTCCCCAATAGTATATTATTGGTAGTAGAGATTACTATAGGACTAATGAACTCTTAGGCAATTTTGAGTAAAGAAAATGTTCTCGCAAAGTTAGATTGTATTATATATTTGCATTTTTTCCATTTAGGAATCTATTTTGGAAACTGTTCTATGAAAACAAATCATACTCATAAAAACTGCATAAAAACCTAATATAGTCACATCTTTAGACCTTACACATTTTTGTATACCCCTTTCTTTTCTAAAAAAAATGCTGTTCTGCAAGTTTAATAGAAAGACCTGGGTAAAAACAATGTTTTGCAAGCGATTTTCGTGGACTATTCGACGCACGTGCATGCTTAATTCTCGATTTATTTTATCTACAAGTCTACTTAAAAACCATTTACCAATTGCTTTTTGTTTAAAATGTTCCACGTGTAGTTAGAACAATGCAATTCGAAACGAAAGCACTTTTTTAAAATTACTTGAAAAAGTTTTACAATCGTTCAGCGGAAGGTTCTCAAAAGTGAGGTTAGAATTCTACCGTTTGTAGAAAATATAAAATAGATTAGCATTATATATACATATGTATATATATATACTATATTCATGTAGGGTTAGTGGTCAACGAGTAGCCGTATCAAAATTGTTTCTGTCTGGTCTTTTCTTTCTTTTATTTCGTTTGTTTTGCAATATTCCGTCGGATCAGGTTCTTTTTTCTTTATTTCTTTTTAGTAAAAATAGAATTGAGTGCGATAAAAAAAAAAATCACACACAGAAACACAAGTAGCAAGAATAAAAGAATTCCGTTGGCACTTACCTAAACATTTTAGTTCAGTATGATATCTCGACGACGGTTTGAGTACTTAGTATATATCTTATATTATATTTTCCTATCAAGATAAGAAGAGGAACAAGGAGGAACCACCAGTGCACTGTTTCTTTTGTCTCTTAGCTTTGTCATCAAGAACAGTTTGTTTTTTTTTTTTGGTATAAATTTGATCACTGCTTGGTTATTTATAATGCACACCCTTTTTCTTTTTTCTTTTTCTGCTTTACTTTCAATGACATCAAAATCATTTGGTAAAACCAAAACATAAATTTTTTGATACAGATTTTAGTTTGTTTTTTTGACAAAATAGTCGCTGGGCTTTAAATTATCGTAACGAGTGTAACTAAAACCAAACAAATTGATTTCAATCCGACAATTTGGCGGCGACACACGTCCAAAGCTGCGGCAGAAAATGCACTGCCAAATAATGCAGTTGCATAGGTCGGCTAACGGAAAGAGAGTTGCAGCAAGCAGTAATCGACGAGAAACGTTAACAGCTGATCATTGCGGATGAGCGCAAGAGCATAAAATTGGATGAGAGAGCAACAGCTGAAAGAGATATTAGTAAATGCAACGATTGTTATTTTTATAGCTTGGAAAGTGAGAATGGATCTCAGCAAGCGTTTTTATGTCAGGAGGGGTGGGGGCCCAGAAAGAGAGCGTTCAAAAATGTAAATGTATGTGTGCTTTTTTTTTGTACTTTACACTGAACAAAACAGCATTGCATTTGACAATGATATGATACAAGGAAAACGTAGTAAAAGCTATAATTTTGTTTTGTGGAGTCCCGCAGCAAATCGACGTTGTCCTGCTTGCATCGAGATGCCGTGGAAATCAATTTAATATCATTTCATTGTTTCTAATCAGTTCGGCAACCAATCGGCTTATATATGACATTAGCCGATTGTAAATGACTGCGCGGGCTTTAGGGGGTAGCCCTGGTTTATTTTATAAGAGTTAACAAAGTTCAAGCAGTGTTTTTTTATAAGCAGAACACTGCTTAATATAATTAATCTTAATTTCGTTCTAAGAGTTATAATCTTTTTTGTTTTCCCGTGAATATTAATTGTAAAAAACAAACGGGGAATGTTTAAGAGACTTTCTTTTGACTTTAACTATTTCTTATAATATAATAAATTTTTTTTTTATATTTTTGAACTATTGCTTAAATAACGAAAAGATTAGATCTTCGTTTTTACTATTACCATCTTTCTTTCAAAAGAAAGACCGGAACCTTTAAATGTTACATTAGACACTCTTTGTTTCTTATCTTAATTCATAAGTAGTCTCATCATATCGCGGTCATTTAAGTAATTGCTTTAAGTATGAGACTTACAAAAACCAGTCCAAAAGTAATTTCATATCAAAAAGCTTAAACAGCTTGTCACGAGACAACAAGATGACGCGTATATTTCCATATCTTATAGATGGGGAAATGTCTAGTGTAGAGAGACAAAACATGTGAAAGAAAAACTTGAGACATGGCCCATACCACTTTCCCAACGGGCAGCAGCAGCAGCAGACATACAAAAAAAGAGATTGTCTGTGTGTCCGTGTGTAAAGGGAGGGGGAATACACCCCACAGGGGAGGGGGACATGTAGGCGATTACCGATCTGGTTTCCATTTCACCTTGAGTCATTTGTATGTGTGTGTGTGTGTATGTGTTGGCAGTTTGTAAATTACAAGTGGCAACATTTTTACAGTTTTTGCTACTCATTCAAATAGATAGTTTGAAAACAATTACAGTTTAGCAGTCACTGTTATTCGCCACTTTGTTTTAAGATATTTTACTTATTTGAGTATTTTCTTTATTTTTCTTTTCAAACTTTTTACATGATATTTTACTTGTTGTTGTCTATTTCATCTGTTTGTTTATATGCTGGTTTTTAATTGCTTTGTTTTTGTTTTGTTTTTCTTTTTCTCTTTCTCTCTATCTATCTCTCTGTGGAAACTTTCACTAATTTTTGTTTTGTACAATTTTTGCGGTTATTGCGTGTTTTATTTCTGATTTACCAGCAATGCAATGCACTTGTTTATCATGCTAGGAAGGGGGAAGGCAAAGGAAATTAATTTTTCCCTAAAGATGAAGCAACGCAATAATAATTGTGCGGTTTTTTAGACCACTGTCAAAGTTAAGACAATTTACTAATTATTTGTTTTAGCATTCTTGTTAACCAACTAAACATTTAGTACAGAAAAAGTAAAGTTAAGGAGATGCATAATATATGGTTAGATTCAACTTTGCCTTCTTTCGTTCTTGGGGAATCCATAAATTTCTTTTTTGACCATTCCTAATCTCTTTTAGCCATCAATAAACACTGGTCAAATCAGTGCTTAAAAGTCAATACGTTGCACTATTAGTAATTTCGTACTGCAAGCAATCTTTTAACAAGAATATTGATAAGATATTTTTATATGGTTAGTTAGTTAAAGATTGGTTAACAAATGGTGAAATTACTACTACACTTTGGAACAAAAACAATTTACTGGGTATAAAATGATGATAGCCAAGTGTATAAAATTGCTTGTATAATGAAATTAAATATTGTACTCTACATACTTTTTAGATTAAGATTCTGGGAGAAGAGATTTGCCACTTTTAATTTCAATTATCCTTTAGATTCAAATCTTTATAAGAAATCTGTATTTTATAAACTTTTTTTAAACTAAAAATAATTTTCAAAAATTCAATTCTAAAAATATATAGTGAAATGTATACAAATATTACTTTTTCCAGAACCTAAAACCAACAATATTCTTTAAGCGCAACTGATAGTATAAAACCTTTCAAGTTGCTAAAGTTGTTGTTGCTTAAGTGGATCAGGAATTTATATAGTTTCTACATACTCAACATCCTTGTTCTGTTCAAAAACCTACTTTTAAAGAATGAAGTTTTCTTTTTAAATGTTTCTTACTTGAACTTGCTCTATCACTGTCATTTATGGTCATATCAACTTTCTTTTTGGTAACTGGCAATAAGAAAGAAATTTCATTTCATTCTCCCCACCTTTTTTTTATTATTATTCTTGACAATAAAACCATTTATGGTTTTATTAAAGACAACAAATAAGAAGAAACGAAAAAAAAACATTAATTAATGTTAACTGTCAAGAAGTCGGGAAACGGAAAGTCAAGAGAAGAAAGAAGAAGGCCGCTCCTTCTTTTGAGGCTTGCTAAAATTTCAATTAAATTAAAATAATAAAAAAATATGAAATATAATTGACTTGCAAGGTTTTTTTTTTTTAAATAATATTTCATGTATTCTAAAATAAAAAATATTTTTGTATTTAACAATTAAAATAAACAAAAAATTTGTTATAAGCTAAAATTTTTTGTATTTTGTTTATTTTAAGATGCAGCCACACTTTTTTTTGTTTTAGTTAATATAAAGAAAGATTATAATATGCACTTTTTTAAAACATTTAAAAAACATATTCTGAATAAAAAAAGATCTTAACTTACTTATATATTTTTTAAAGCATTTTAAGAATTATAATAATATATTAAGGAATGCTTTAAGAATTTCCCACTATCCCATTCAAAAATTTGTTTAACCTTGAGTAAACCTTTTAAAACAATAAAAAAAATTATCAATAAAAAAGAAGCCCACACAAATAGCCACCAATTCAGTGGTTTGATCATTCTCAACTACCTATTAAGTAATAATCTTGATTAAAAAATTACCTGAAAGCCAAAATAGCCAACAATTACGTAAGTGAAGCAATATTTCTATTGAAGCGCAAACGAGGATGAAGTCTCTTAAGCAAGTAAGCGGACCTAACCATAATTCGCTTCTGGCCATAACTTGAATCAATAATTTAATTGACCCACTTCTCTGACGTATTTTTTTTTGCTGCGTTTGTGTTGAGTTGTTGAGAGAATCGAAGCTAATTGCACACTCGACAACTCGTTTAGGAGTGGAAGTTTTTTGTCTGAATGATGGACAAATATACAAAAAATTGGAACACCATGAAGAAAAGAAAAAGGCAACTTTAGTTATGTTACTAAATGAATTGGGGTTAGGCGGGGGTTGGTAGGTAACTAACACTTTTTGTTGACTTCTAGTAAATAGAAAGAACGAAACGTTTAATGCTGCTCAAACTGTCTTTATAGCCAAAGAGAATTGAAGGTCTTTCTATATAATGGTCATAATTGATAGACAAATTGAAGTGTGACTTAAGTGGTTATTTTTTGTTTTATTTGATTTTAAGTTTTGGGTTTTAATATTTAATATAATTATATTAATGAAACTTTTAGTTCAAGATAAGAAATACTAAAGGTCTTATTTGAAACCAAAATCTAGACGGCTATTCGATCAGCTTTTAATAAAAAATGAAAGTTTTAAGTGTAAATATAGTTTCTCAATTTCCAAATATCAGAAATTCAAATTTTTAAAAAAATTCAATTGTGTTCCTTGGCTAAAAAATACTTTGAGGCAACTTTTCTCCTTCTTTAAAATAACTAATAACATTTTATAGAAATTTGTGAATAACAACGAAAAAAGGGTGTTAAAAGTATTTAGATTAGAAATCAAATCAGTTTTCGCGTTGTCAAGCAAAAATTTCATTGCTTTGTTTTTCAATGACAAGGTAATTAATTGAATAGTAATGGAGCCACCTTGAATAGCATTTGCCACATGTTTCTTAAAAATAATTCACAGTCTTAATCCAAATAGTTAATTAATTTGTCGAATAAGTAAAATGTGTTTATAGATAGGTCTTAGAATCAATCATTTGAAAAGGTTAAGTATACGTTTATCGTTTCCATTTTTAATATACTTCCAGACTATGTATTAAGTAAGATTGCTATATAACTACATAATAATTTGTTAGAAAGATGGGCTAACTTCCAACATTTTATGTATGTAAACTTATTAACTCCGTGTTTCTTTATATTCGATAACATATGCATATATAGTCATCCGATCGCGATGAAGGGGAAGCCTAGACGCAAAATTTCATCTCTGTGGATTTAAGGGTATCAAACAAATGGAGATGGTTATATTAACTCAACTCATTTTGCTGATCGACAATTTATATTTTTATTATAGTCGGATATACTTTCTTATATGCGTTGTAAACTTCTAGCTAAAATTAATATACCCTTTTTGCGAGGGTTTTTATATTCTGTACCCATAGGGTAAAAGGGTATATTAAAGTCGCTACAATGTATGTAACAGGCAGAAGGAAGCATTTCCGACCCCATAAAGTATATATATTCTTGATCAGCATCAACAGCCGAGTCGATTGAGACATGTCCGTCCGTCCGTCCGTATGAACACGTGGATCTCAGAGACTACAAGAGCTAGACCAACCAAATTGGGTGTCAGCATTCTTCTAGTGTCTACGCAGATCAAGTTTGTTTCAAATTTTTGGCACGCCCACTTCCGCCCCCGCAATTTAGGAAATACGAATAACTAGTGTTATATTAAAGGTAACGCAATTTTATTGGGCACACCTAAAATTATGGCCAAATGGTATCAGCTGACCAAATTTCGTTAAAATCGGACAAGAATAAGCGAAGATATATGAATGTACAATTTGCACTGAAATGCCTGGTACAGGGTATACTCAAAGTCGGCAGGGACGACTTGCTTGCTTCATTATGTATAAAAACACAATTGTATAAATGAATACTCGGCCACTTGACTTTTTAATGTTAATATTATTTATAAATTATAATAAAAGTGTAATTTTTGTGTCATGTAAAAGTATCTCAAGTTCAACTTTGTGTTTTATTATCAAACATTCATTTTATTGCACCACCCACAAAGGCAAATAAAAACGACCTTGTTCAATTTGACACTTGACACTTTAAAGAGACAAATTTTTTTACTCTGTCCTATAAATAATCATAAAAATATAAAAGAAAAATCAATAACATGTAGAAGGATGCTGCAAAAAGAAGAAGGTCACCTTGGTCGAATGTGCAAATACGTTTATATTTTGCCAATTTAAAAGTTAAGAGTTTTTGTTGGCTACCTGTCTAATCGACTAATAAACGGGTTTCCTCTGACTCTCTCTCTCTCTCTTTTTTCGTTATAAATTTGTATAAATACTAATGATGATGATGATCATCATCGAGATTCCAAATAAGTAAAACTTTGGATGAGTCACAGGTAAAAACGTTGTGAAATTTGTTATTATATCTTTTGTTGAAAGCGCTTTCTGTTTGGATTGGCAAATCCTTGAACCTTGTAGTTGAACAATTACTAAATTAGATAATTGTCAAGGCACAATAAAAACAAAAGCCAAAGTCAAGTTCATTCACACCGAAAAACTTTCCGCATGTGTGTGAGCGTGTGTGGGCAAAAAACTCATTAGCGAATTGGAGCGTGACTGTACCTTGACTTCTTTGATCTTGTTGAGGTCAAAGTGGATGTATTAAAATCACCTATTTGCCATATTGCATTATTATTTGTATTTGTTTCTTATCTAAGACATGTATTACATTTCATTATCATTTTTTTTGTTACCTCCAGCTGACTCATTGACGCGTGAGAGAGAAATGACGCACATTCTGACGGTGAATGGGCAAATAGGAAATTTCCCGTTGTTGCTTTTACCTTAAATTCACAGATTTGCATTAACATCAAAAAGTAGAAACGCGGAAATGTAAAACTAACTAACAAATTAAATGAAAAGTAATTCAATTAAACATTGCAAATAAATGATGATGTATCAAAGCATTTGCACATAGTTAGCGGAATTAAATGCTAAATTATTATGTATTTGACTTTTGTTTGTCTTGGAAATGAAAGATATTTCAAATGGATATGGATACAGAATAATTATTAGAATTGTACACGCAATATTGCTTGGATTATGTTAAACATCCACTTTTATATAAAAATAACTCGTCGGGGTCACCAATTTCAAAAACTTTCGCCGTAATTCAATTTAATTTATAGTCTATATATAGATAAATAGATTTACTTATGTGCATTAAGCTATTAGATCAAATCTAAAATGTGTTAATTATTTATAAATGCATTTGATTTGCAATTTTTTAAAACTGAATATTTCCATTTGTTCTTAGCTATAGGGTATTCAAAATTGAATATTTTCTACGATAATGCAAATCAATTTATATGTATAGGTATACATATTAACATATCACAGGGTTATTGCATTCATAAACTATTCACATGCTGAATTTTTGAAATTCTGCAGTTATAAATGCACTGTATATGGATTCCAATTAGAACCCATTTGCCATTTACAGTTTGATTCAACAATCATTCTCAAACTGCACTTTTATGGCTTTGGAGCATATGAATTGAAATTTAAAATTTAACGGGCACAAAAAGGGGTTGGAGAAGAGCAATCGCACTCACAGACAAACAAACATTTAAACGAGTTTTTTTGCCCACAAGAACAGAAAAGAAAAACAAAAACAAAACGCAGCTAGCAACACAATAAGACAATCGCAAATACAGAAAGAGACGGTCAAAAGTGTACGAAAGAGGTAGGGATATAGGGGCTCGGGGGTCTATTGCAGCTGACAATGATGGGCGTCATGTGCGTTGGCGTTGTCGTCGTTGTTGACGTTGTTGATGTTCTGCCCATGACCATGTCAAAAGGGGCGCTCACACACACACACTCATATACACACAAACAAACGGACCAAAAGAGTCAGAGAGACAGACGATTACATAAAACCTTATCTGGAATTCTAAAGTTTGACATTGACTGCTAGAGTATTTGCTGCTGATTTCTTGTACTCACGTTGCTGCGTCCTTGGGGACAATTTGCTCAGCATCGGGCACTTCCTGGGTCTCCATTTCTATTTCAGATGTTGTTGAGGTGGTTTCCTCGCGTTCGCTATCGCTTATTTCAATGACTTCAGATTCGTCCATGCGGTGGAAGGCTGCTTTACTGCTTTTCTCACACCACTCTCAACAACACCAATAAGAACAATTGCAAAAATATTTGAACGAGTGTTGAAGGGGGACGGGCGAATGACAGGCAGGTATTAAGTCAACTGGCGCGTGTTAAACACCTCGTTTTTTTATTTGGCTTTTGTTAATAAAATCTTTTCTTTTTATATGTGTGTGTTGAACTGATAATTCTTTTCTTCTTTATTTTTGTTATTTCGCGCGTTTCGCTAAATGATATTGCACTCACTTCTTGTAGCTGTCTGTGTGACACTATAAATTTGTAATTATTTGCACAAATTGCAAAAATCCTACTAAATTTTTAACAAATTTTGACTAGCCCGAGGAAAAACTACTAATGAAAACCAACGAACAAGCGAACGAGGCGACGGCAAATTTTAACAGCGTGCTTGTGAACTAGAGCTGTGCAAACCATCGATGGCACTATCGATAGAATAGTAATTTTTTTTGGGTACTTTAAATAAAACGTGATGAAAAACTAATGATAAGCCTTTGCCAACAAAGACGCGAGTACGCATAGCTATATTGAAAAGCTATTAAACAAATCATTCAAAAAAAAAAAAACAAATAAAAATATAAAAGTTATCGATAACTTCTATATCTAGAGCGCCGGCAACAAAAGACAATGGCGCCACCAAAAAACATTATTTTAAAAATGTTATGTTGGATACAATTATTGCAAAAGAGCTTTTAACTTCTGCATAAACCACTGGCAGCTTATGGCCAAATGTGAATAAATAGCAAAACAATTGCCAATATTATTAACATTAAATAAAAAACTGTTGGATTACCTGTGACTGGAGGCATTTATTGTTCGCGCTTGACGTATTTGTATTGGATTTGACTGCAAATGCATAATAAGTTCTTCTTCTTGGTTTTCATTCGTTGCCCGACGGTTATAAATTTGTTTTGAGTTAGATCGGGCAACTCGATTAATATTTTTTCGCCGCACTGGCGGCATTTGATTATTTAAATAAGAGTGTTTTTTTAAATTCACAATTAAGGCAAAGCCGATTTGAGCATGTTTTATTTAAAACATATTAAAGTCATGGCCAACTTTAATTTTAAAACTTTGTTATAACCTACAACCTATTAAGCGAATTATTGAAGATTTATGTTCTGCATTTATCCAAAACATAATATTCTTACATTTTTAATTTGATTCAGAATTAAACACCGTGGATTAGAAACTCCGGATTAACATGCCGTAGCTGCAAATTTAAGAGGAACAAGCTTTTAGTTGATACCCAAACCACTCTGAGCTTTCTGGTCAATGTTAAGAAGCAGATTATGAATGCGCTATGTTATTTAACAGCATGTGCAGCCAACGGTTTTCTCAAATTCAAATTATTTTTTATTTTTATGCTGAGATCGTATGTATCTGCTTAAGAATGCTAGCTTTGTATACATTTCAATGTTTCTTTTTTTTTTGTCATGGATATTATTCAATTGTTCAGATAAGTAAGCCATTCAAAATACAGCAAATGAATTATATTTAAAGATATACAATATGGATAAATCGGATATGTTGTAGTGCTCAGTATCTAATATTGGAGAGAACTAACTATTTTGTCTATATTATTATATTAATAACATTTATTGTATATTAACCATAAGCAATCAATATTTTGAGTGTAGCCTCTTTCAATGTAGAGTACTCATGGGCCTATTATAGTTTTTGAAAATCGTCTACATTAAATATGTACAACTTTGGTTAAAATATCGACAGAGTGTTTGTATTGGTCAAGGTTGGGAAAATTTTTTTTTTTTTTTTTGAATAATATAATTTAATTTAATTATATAAATAAAACTTTTTCGCTGTTTTTCTGTTGGAATTTCGAGACTTACAGATCGCTAAAAAATTATATCTAAAAGA
This sequence comes from Drosophila neocordata, assembly GCA_018903615.1. Taxonomy (NCBI): domain Eukaryota; kingdom Metazoa; phylum Arthropoda; class Insecta; order Diptera; family Drosophilidae; genus Drosophila; species Drosophila neocordata. The sequence continues at coordinate 5,164,689 of JAEIGI010000006.1, read as the reverse complement.
ATTTATATAACAGATTATATCTATAAAATTAGATCTATATAGAGAGAAAATAAAAGCCTTTAATTGGCTTATATTCTTATACAATAAACGTAACTTAACTTAGTCTTAATGGAATAAATTATATAATTTTGTATAGAAACCAAGAATTCGTGTACTATAAACAGTCTGTTCTATAAAAAGGTTTCTGTAAATTTTATTCCATTTAAATAAGTAAATACAGATGTACTTACAATCAACCAAAATACTTAATATATTGAAAGTTTTATTTTTCTATTATCTTACTTACAAAATTATAATTATAAAGTATCTATTAGCACTTAGCTAATAAAAGCTAACTTCAGCAATGACGAATATTGTATACCCTTGAAATTTTTTATATGGTAAATGAGTCTTACAAGATCTTTTATATTGAAAGCGGATTCAGATTAGTCCGCTAAATTATTCTATTATTACTCCATTATAATAATGATATAAACTAAAAATTCGATTTTAAGAGTTGCTCTGCACAAAGTATCAAGTTTTCTTCGTTATTTGTATAATAGCACTATGATATAGTTAACAGATTTTTAAGAAACTTTACACAATTATAAGGAGGTGTATAATAATTTAGTTTTTTGGACTTTAGTTAAACAGAAATTGTTTTTTATATTAAAAATTTCGTTTAACACATCGGTTATATGGTAACTATATAACACAGTTTATCGAACTGGTTGAGTTATTTATGTAAATTCATATGCCTATTTATATATACCTATATACCAAATTTAAAAAAAGTAGATTTGAAACTTAAATTTTCGACCGTTTGTTTCTATGGAAGTTAAATACAGTCGTCAGATGGAGATGATTTTGAAATATGTTTTTCCAAAACGAAGAATATTTAAAAAACTTCTGCCTTGGGAGTTTTAAAAAATCGAAATGGATGCCGTTGATATAAATAGACGGGTATTTTGAAGATATTAGACCAATCAAAATTGATTACCCTTTTTGAAGGGTTTAAAAGAAGTCTTATATATATATTATATATAAACATAATTGAACTTGCCAAATTAAGGAGAACCTAAACTTCTCTTCATAAAAACCTTCTAGGATAGTTCCCTATCATATTGAAATGATATTAAAAACTAGATTAATATTTATATATATAATATATACAAAATTTATATTATAAATAGTAATAATAATTGATATTTTAATCCAAAATCTAATAAGACAAAAAAAAACCTAACCTTAATTTGTTGGTTTGTTAAAGATTTTTCTCTCTGTAAAACATATTTTTATCAGATAACACCTTTGTATTGGTATTAAAGTGGTCCAATATCTGTTTCTTCCTGAAACTGCATGGCTATAGCCACAGTTATTCTCTGCAAATATTTGTTAATGTCGAGGAACTCGGTATCCTGTCACTCCAAAGAGAAAGAATGGAAAAAGAAAAAAAAAAACAGAAGGAGAAAAAGAAAATTAAAAGAAAAATACATTATATATATACATACATATAGATATATATGTATGTATAAATATATATGTATGGCAACTCTATATGCGAATCGTTTGCCTTAACAAATCGTCTCTCTCTTTCTCTGATTGGTTGCAGAGAAAAACGGTTGAAATGGCAAAAGAAACACAGAACGAAACGAACAAATAATAGAAAGAAATGCCAAATGGAAGGAGAGGAACACACCCGAAACGGCACACAAGCATATAATATATATATATATATATGTATATATATATACATATATGTACATATATATAAATAAATGTATATGTATGTAGATTGAAAAGGTGCCAAAGGTGCCGCCGATTTATAAGCATCCGAAAACAAAAAGAAAGAAAAAAAAAATAAAACGCCCCAGGCCAGCCCCAAAACCAATTCAAACCGTTTCAGAGCGAGCGAGATAAAATATCAAATAATGCCACACTGCTCTGAGTTGAAAGAAAATGGCAAAAAATAAAAAACAAAAAGAAGTAGACAGAGAAAAATTGCAAAGAAATATAAATACAAACCGAACAGCAGAGAAATGAGAAACGAATGAGAAACGAAAATCGTGTGACAAACCCACAAAGGGCATAAAAAAAAGGAAGCTTTAGCTCATGCCATCTCACTTAGTTACTCTCTTGCTCGCTCTCCCTCACTGTAACAGTGTTTTTCAGGAGAAAAGTTGAATTCACAATGTAAGTGTAGTGGGTGGGCAGGGGATGTGGGGGCGAAGGGAGCCAAAAGTTTGTCATTTACTTTTTTAATTGAAATTAAAATGCTTTTCCAATAAGTACAAAATATGAAGAAGAATAAGAACAAAAAAAAAATATAAGAAAAAGTTATATGCAAAAGCAGCTGCGCAGACTCAATGACCCCTCTTGGCCCTCTTTACCCCTCTCAAACCAATTTCAACCCCCTTCTTTGTCTCTGCCAAATTTATTTTAATTTACTTTACAACAACAACAACGAAACGAAGGGCAAAAAAATGACTAGAAGAAATGCCAGAACAATTGTCATTTGTTTATATAACTGCGAATCCAAGAGAGAGAGAGAGAGTGAGATAGTAGATGCGATGCAGAGCTCCCTCTCACACACAGACAGACGCACACATACACACTCGGATAGAACCTATGCAAATATGCTCTTGCTCACTCATGTTTATTGGTTGCAGCCCACCTGACCTGAGTGTATAAGTGTAAAAGAGAGAGCATGAAAGATTGTAAGAGTGAGTGTGTGTGTGCATGTGAAACAGGGATGGCGTCTGGGGCTGAATGAAACGAAATGAAATTGAAACGCAAATGAAATGAACAAACGTCTGAAGCAATCAAAAGAAAGCAAAGAGAGAAAAAACAAACCAAAAACGAAGAAGAAACACAAATGAAATGAAAAAATAAATAAAACAAATGACGTTGGCTGCGACGCAGCAGCGCCAACACGCAGTAGCGACACAACCAGCAGCAGCAGCTGCACAATCAGGAGCAGGAGCAGGAGCAAGAGCGCTCTAAAGAGAGAGATATAATGTGAGAAAGAGAGAGAAGAAGAGACAGACGTCCTTGCTGGTTCGACTTCTGTGTTTCATTTGTGTTTGTCGTTTTTATTACGTTTGTCATTGTATTTTTCGGGGTTGCTACTCACACACACACACATATACCAACACATACACGGAAATAACAATCCTACACCACTCCCACTTTTCTATCATTGTGTGGGTGCATGTGTGTGTGTGTGTAAGCAATTCAAACATTTGTATCTCGTATTCGTATTTCTGGTTTTGCACAATCGCACGAAACGAAACGAAACGAAACAAAATGAAACGAAACACATTCGGCTAGCCTTTCATTTCGAATTTGTCATTCATAAGCGAAGGTAATGCAATAAAATTTTTGCGCGCGCATTTCATATACATATACATATACATGGACATATATATGGACGAGCCGAAATGAAGCTCATCTCGACAAGTATATAACGGTGCCTCCCGCACATACATACATACGTACAAAACTCACGTTGCCGTGTACCATCGTGTGGGTGGGTTAAAAAAATAATTCTCGCTCTCGCCCTCAGAGTGTGACTGTGTATGTGTGTGTGTGTATGTGTAAGTACGTACGTACGTATCCCTGTGTGACTGCGTCAATGTGTGGGTGACGACGATTCCCATTCGAATGCAATTCGTTTTCGTTGATTTCTTCCAGTCGCAGTCTTCATCTCGCTACAAACTAAACGTGGGTGCTTCTCACAATCCCAGTGACACGCCGTCGGAACGGTACGGTACTACGGTGCGCGGCGCGTTCATTTAATTTGAAATTAAACAAAAAAAATAAATCCATTGAAATCCAATTGAAATTGTTCGTGTGTTTAAAACCATTATCCAATCGAATTGAAATTGGATTCATTTAAATAAAATAATTGAGAGAGAATAAAAAATAAATCTTTCTATGAAAAATAACCAAAATTATTATATTCAAAAATTGATTGAATAAACCAAGTGCGGTGATTAAGTGCATAAAGTTTTAGTGTTTAATTTAGTGAATTTTATTAAGGTAATTTAAAGTTTATTTAAAAGAATTTTTAGTTACTTGTTAGGATTAAAAATATCAATTTGTGTTCAAATTTTTTTAATTTAGAACTTTTTAAAATTGAGGACGATCAGCAGAGTTAACGGTATTTGATCTACGGAGGCCGATTTTTAGTTTTGAAGTTAATCTTACTATAGTTTTTTATATCAAATTGATAAATGAGCCTCTTATTAAATAATGTTTATACCTTTTTCTGACTGTGGTCAAAAGTTTGCAACGCATAGAAGGAAGCATTTCCGACTATATAAAGTATATACATTCTTGATCAGGACAGCCATGTCCGTCTGTTCGTATGTTTTAACTAGAATATAGTTTGTATTTAAAAAAAAAATTGAACTGTTTTAAGACAGTCTATCATTGTTCTATTCTGAAACTTTTTCAAAGATATATCTTCCAATTTGTAGAGTGTTCCAAAGTTTAAGTTAAAATTATAAACGCAAATCTTTGTGATTTGGAAATTTTCTTTGGAATATCTTTATCTGTTTAAGCCAAGTTGTTCTTGTATCATTCAAATATTCCTGAAATTCCTTTTCTTTTGGAATTAAGAAAAGATTTCAAAAACCGATAAGAATCAACTTATTAAATAAGTTTAATAGAACTGTCAAAGTTTACACTTATTTTGGTCTAATTCTAGATGAAATCTAAAGTCTTTGTAAACAGATATCAAAATAAGAATCAGATATCAAAATGAATAAGAAATTTTAGTATATATCAAAATTAACTAGTCGTTACATTAGCTATTCTATTTTATCATCTTCCTTTTGAACTAGGAATAGTTTATCTTAGGTTCAGAAGATCAAGTAATATATATATGATCTTATTAAAATCACATTTATAATGACTTCTATATAATTTAAGATAAAGATGGGTAAAGAAACAATTTCTAATAAATTTAGGATTAAAAACTTTAAAAAATTTCTTTATGCAAATAAAGTATTTCTATCAGAATCTGACAAAATATAGATTTAGAAAAAAAGAACAAGAATTTAATTAAAAAATAAAAATATGAATAAATATTAAATTATTCCATATTTGTAATGTAAAAAACAGAATACTGATTAGAAGCCATGTAAATGCAGTTGACAAATCGATTTCGATTACAGAATTCCTTTTTGGGCCCCAAGCCCCCCAACCCCTTCAAAAGGAAAATGATAAATAATTTCCATATACACGGATATTAGTTGATTTCTATAGAATAACAATTAGTTAGATTAGCATAATATTAATAAAAAAGAAACAACAATTCTGCTAAATAATTAAAAATAAATTAAAAGTTCATTAATTATTTATTTTTTAGTGGCCTGTAATAAAGAAAAAAAAGAAAAACAAAAAAAAAACCCGCGAAAACAAAATCAAACGCAAAAAAAAAAAATTACAAACACAACAAAAAGAGAGAAATAATAAAAAGTGTGACCAATGACGAAGAATGGATGATTCTATGACAAGTGAACAGAGTGAACACAATAATAACAACAACAGCAATATCAATAACAACAACAACAACAACATTAACAACCTTACGACCAGCAATATTAAATTATTAACAACCAGCAATATGAATACCACAGCCATGTTAATGCATCACCAACAACAACAACAGCAAGCCGCAGCTGCTGCGGCAGCTGCAGCAGCAGCAGCCCAACAACAGCAGCAGCAACAACAGCAGCAGCAACAACAGCAGCAACAACAACAGCAGCAACAACATCAGCAACAAAATGGCCGAGACGGCAGCAACAGTTCCCGCGGTGCCAACGATGATCGTCCAAATGGTCGTGGACGTGGCTCTAGTTGTTCACCCTCAAGTTCGCCCAGTCGTCATCCAAGTGCTGTTAGTCCAGTTAGTTCGCTCAATCATTCAATGATGGCCCAAATGGCCCAACAGCAGCAGCAACAACAGCAGCAACAGCAACAGCAGCAGCAACAGCAACAACAACAGCAGCAACATCATCAATTGAGTCCACCGCCACATGTGACCGGCGCATTGCCAACTGGTAATGGTCTACCCAGTGGCTTACCACCACGCATGCCACATGGTCTACCGCCCCATTCATTGGGGCTACTCAATTCATTGCAAATGATGCATCATGCCTCACCATTGGAACTGATGGCAGCTGCCCATCATCATGTACCACCGCGTTCATATAATTCACCACCACCCATATCCACATCGGATCCATCCGCCAATGAATGCAAATTGGTCGAATATCGGGGACAAAAAGTAGCCGCATTTATTATTAGCAGTGAGACAATGTTGTGTCTGCCACAGGCATTTGAATTATTTCTCAAGCATTTGGTTGGTGGCCTTCATACAGTCTATACGAAACTGAAGCGTTTGGATATTGTGCCACTTGTCTGCAATGTTGAACAGGTGCGAATATTACGTGGCCTGGGTGCCATACAGCCGGGCGTCAATCGTTGTAAGCTGCTTAGTTGCAAGGACTTTGATGTACTCTACAGGGATTGCACAACAGCCAGGTACGAAATATGATCAATCAATTAATGTTAACAGAAATGCTTGGGCAGAAATCAGAAAAGTTATCCAATAGGTTATCATTAATTACAGATCTATCTCTCTTTTGTTAGGTTTATAACTTACTTTCAGGAGTTCAGGACTTAAGCCAAATTCTTCAAGCTTACTTTTTCGTTTCTTAGATTTTTAGATTCTTTCTGAACCTCTCTTATATGAAGTTCTTGTATCTCTCTCAGCCTTAAATAGATATTTACACTTAAAAGTGTTTTTAATTTATTAAAAAACTTTTCTTCCTTGTTCCCTTTTATTAAAAAGGAACATTTATTTTCATATGTCTATGGGTTCAATTCACTCGTCATAGTTTTTCCTTCTTGTTTTGAATTTGAGGCACAAGGAATTTTCTCATTTCCTGTTTCCGCACACACAACTTACGCACTGAATATACATATAAACATATTTCTATATACATACACACATACATATACATATGTATGTATGTGTAGTACAATGTAAATAGTTTGTAATCGACTTTTCTTAGTATCGATATCGTATCGAAAAAACTTTTCCATTTGCCCGATGACATTTAACGGAAATACGCAATGCAAATGTAAATGGAGGGGATCCGACCGAGACCAATATATATGTATATATATATATATATACACCGATACGGGGTCTCGGGCCCCACCTTGTTAACTATGCCTAGAAAAGCTGCGTAATTTTTTTTGTTTTTTCTTTCCCCCTACTACTTTTATTTTTATAACATTTCTAACAATAGTTGGCCCAATAGTTACCTATAGCTGTATGTATGTATGTATGTATGTATGTATGTAGATTGCAAAACGAAAGAGCATAGACATGTGCTGTATGCTCGGTTGCCCTGTCAGAGCATTTCCGTTCGAGTGGAAAAAACGACAAGGTAAAAAAGCAAAAAATACTTAGTTTGTAATTGTTATAAAAAGAAGAGGGAAAATAAAGGTTGAAAATAAGTTGGAAGTGCAAGTAAAATAAAAGTTTAAGTTCAAAAAAAGTTACTAATAGCAGCTGAAGAGTTAGCTCTACTAACTCTATAACAAAAGGAACCTTTTTTTGTAGAGGTAATTTTAAAGATGTTAAGGTATTTATAGTTAGATTTGAAATAAGGAAGTAACACTGTTGGTTTGCTAGATAGTTACACAATGACAATATTTTGTAAGATTTCCATTTTTTATGGTAGAAAAAAGGATAAAAAATATTTAATATACTCCTATATATATGAAGTATAAGTCTTAACTTTCCCCAAGGATAAAGCTTAAACATAATAAGGAAAACCTAGAAAAGTTTTTATAAATAGATCTTAAATTTTGAAAACAAGTACAAGAGTTCAGAAGACAGTCCTATACTTATGTAGATCTAAAACTTTAAAGTTTAGTAGAAAAGATTAAAAAATTTTGAATTTGAAAAACTTTTGTTCAGTAGATAGTCTTATATATAGATTTAAAATTTTTAAAAATTAGTAGAAAAGATCTAAAAATTTTGATTTTGAAAATGTTTTCATAGTTCCGCCTGACTTATCAGGGAAATATTTCCAAAATATATTTCAATATAAACTATTCAAAGATTATTGTTCATTTAGGCTTGATAATAACTATTGTAAGTCTAAGAATCAAAAGTTTTATACATAATATACAGATATATTTAGAAAATTCATCGGAAGTATAAATTTCAAATATTTTTTAAGAATAGAAAACTTTATTTGATCTCAAGGAATTGAGGATATTAGAAAACGAAACTAAATTTGTTTGTGAGGTTTGCTTTTTATCAAAGAGAAATTGATTATTCCTAAAAATATTAATGAATTAACCGAAATTAAGAAGCTTAATTTGATTAACTTAAAGCGAAATTTTATTTATATTAGTTTCATGCATTTAATTATTAATTTTTAATTAATCTTTAGGCCACTTAAAGCTTTTAAAAAGAGCCTTTTAATGCAGTTTTGCAACCTAATTAAAAAGAACCCTTCCTTATATTCATTTTATAGCATATTACTGTCATTTCTTTAACTTCCTATAAATCCATCATGCTTAAAGATCAAAAAGTTTATCCACTAAAGCGAATCCTATCCGCTTAAACTACGTTAAATGTCCTTGCTCTGTTGTTGCTCTGACCCCGGCATTAAGACATCATACAACCCTATATCTATTTCGTTTAATGAAAACCCATCTAGTTAATTATGTAAAAATATATTATTGCCCCCCAAAAACAAAAAAATGTAGACATGCGTGTGTGTGTGTGTGCACTCGGAGACGAGACCCAAGACCGTAGACCCTAGACCCCAGTGCCTTGTCTGACCAAACAGAAGAACAGTTAAAAATGTGTGGTTAAACCTATTATTAGTTTACTTTTTGTTGTTGTTGAGCTAAATTGAAACAAGAGAGACTACAAGAGAGATTGAGAGAGAGGGAAAAGAGGACCGAAAATAACAAAAAAAAAAAGGGTAAACAAAAAACCGCTGGAAGCAAATGGTAGGTCTGGATTGCACCCCACCGTTTGTAGCGCTTTTGAAACTTGGCTATAATAATTATGAAGAGACCCTCTCAGTTATACATACATACATATATAAAGAAGGAGATAGCAAGCGAGCAAAAGAGATAGCTGAAATTAAGGGGGGCAAAAGGAAAAGGGTTAAAGGCGTGTGCATTTTCACACCCGCTTTTGACCAAAACTTGCGTCCAGAAAACTTTATGCATCCCTGTGTGTATTTTACTCCTTATTCCTTTTTGTTTGTTGTTCCTTTTTTTTTTACAAATTTTTGTTTGTGTTGTTTTGCTTTTGCTGTAATGTTTAACAAAAAAAAAAATGTTGTGCCTCACTTGTCTCTTCTTCTTCTCTTTTTAATTGCAGATGCCTATCGATCAAGCCACCAGAGAGGTAAAACATACAAGTATAATAAAAAGCAACAAAAACAAAAAAAAAAAAACTATGGCAATAATATGTTTTCCGTTACAAAAACAAAAAATCGATCGCATATATCATATATATATATCTTTCTATATGTATGTATATACAAACACACACACATACAAGCACACTTGAGAGTTTTTAGAGCGAAAAACAAAACTTAAATTTCATATATATTTTATTTATTAAATTAAATTTTGTTGAAAAAAACGGAAATGGGAGAGTCCTGTTTGCTCCTTAACTCACTCACTCGCTTATAAAGATATTGAAGGATATGTGTAAATAGAGCATGAAAATTATTAATTCGTTAAATGGCCTTCTGCAGATAAGGATATTGGTAACGGTGCTGGGCGATCATCCATAAAACAGAAGTTCATTTTAAACAGGTGTAATTGTGGTTTGAGTTTGAGAATAATTATTTGCCAAACATTTTTTGTTCACTCTAAAAACACTCAAAAATCTAATGAATTTTATGCTTTTACCTTTGTTTTTCTATTTATCTATATATTTTTTTTTCTTGGTTTTTATTATATTTGGTTTGCCTTTGGTTTTTGGTGTGTTTTCTCGAAGGTATTTGTTAAAGTATAAAAAAAGCTTAAAACGCTAAGAAGGAATATATATGATAATATATATATTCTTGTTCAGCATGACCATATTTATTTAATTACCCAGTCTGTCCGTCTTGATTAAACTTTTATCCCAGTTTTCAACAGGTCATTTTCGTTTTTAGCTTAAGAAGAAGGACTTTGTAAGATATATACCTGGTATATATATCTGGTTGGATCATTTCCATTCTTATGATGTGATTTTTGGAAACCTAACGAAACTATTTTAGAAAATGTATATAAAAATTTACATTTTAAAATATATAGTTTCATAAGGTTCGTAAGTTTTTTATCCTCATAATTTCTGGATATTAAACAAATCAAAGAAGTTTCCAAAATTATTTGATTTGATGAAACTTAATTCGGATATCAAATTACTATATCTAAGAATTTTTTATATAAAATATGAGATACTTTTGAGAAAATACTAGATGATATATATGTATACTAGATGATGATAGTTTATTTCCGATATTTCCCAAAACTGCAAAATTTAATTCTTTACTTTTATTTCTCATATTCTCCTATCCAATTTTGAAATTATTATAATATTTTTCAATAAGCATTCGATCCTCTGCAAATTTTTATCCATCTTCTATTGTGATTCTGATCTTTATATTATACAGATCTTTAAAAACAATTAGAACACCAAGATTACAGTTTCTTTTTGATATTTAACGATAATTAAACTCAAAAAAACAATAAAAACATCAAGTATACATAACCTTAGTTCTTACCAAACTCATAAAAGTTGATGAGAATCTAGAATAGATTTACTTTTTAATATTTTACTTTAATAAATCCAAAAAAACAATCGAAAAAATCGAGCATCGTTAATATATCGAGCATCGTACTAAATATAAACTTAAATATAATTAAAAATTTTTTATCTTTCCTTTTTAAAATTTTACTATTACTTGATTAACCAAGATTATATAAAAAATATAGTTAAAAAAAGTCCAAGTAAAGTTGATCCTAGAATTTTTGTTATTTTTTCAATTTTTTCAATTTTTATTTGACACTGACATTTAGCCAAGTGGCATGTGTGTGTGTGCTTGTGTGTGCGCCCACCAGTTTGTCATTTTGTCAGATTTCCTTCAAGTCAATTGATCACATTAGAGGCGCGCACGCTTACAGTTCAACTTTAGATATTTGAGGCCTACAATAAATTGAATTTAATTTCAATTGACAGTTTGGTGGGCCAAAGCCAAAAGGCTTTTAAGCCAACTCTAAAACGATGTTTTAAACCAAGCGGCGGCATTGGACCAAAGAGACCAACCTGGCACTCAAAGAGTGTGTGTGTGTGTATATGTGTGTGTTGTGACTTAACTGGTGGGCACACCTTTCATCTGTAAATTGGAACTTTAAACCACAACTATGCAAATTGTTTGAGCCAAGAAGAAAAAAAATATATGAAAATTGGTAAAAAAATATGAAAAGTCAATCGTTTGACTTGAGTTGAATTGATTTTAATACTAGGAGAAGAGAAGATTTAAGGCAAGATATTTCTTGGGGTTATAGGCTCCTTTTAGAGATATATTTTGGTATGAATTCTTCTATATTATATTAGGTTTTGATTTGCTTAACCTACAGAAATCATAAATTAATTCATTATATTTAAAGTTTAGATCCTATTTGTTCAATATACTATAGCTTTCATATATATGCCATAAATCTTCTAAACAAAAAAAAAAAATTGATTATAAATAACTTAGCACAAATTGCGACAGGGCCATTGATTTATGTATAATATATAAATTTCATATGCATAACATTTTTGTAATTTGCCAGTCTATAATTTATGCTATATACAACAACAATAGCTACAACAATAACATCGAATTGAACAACTGTCGAATGTCTAATCACAAATGACTGACTGACAATCAAGAGATCAAGTCAAAGTCGGCACAAAAAACTCCTCGGGCCTGTCAAATTGTAAAATACTTTTGCAATACTTTGAGATAAATAGATATATAGAAGAGAAGGGGGGGAGAACACAGGGGGAGAAAATATAATAAATTAATTTAATTAAATTTCTAAAAAATATATATATATTTTCTTATATATTATATATAATTTGTACCGTTGTTTGTTTGAGGTGTTAGCTTCATATTTTTTTTTTTTTTCGATTTCATTTGCATTTTGCAAATTCGACTTAATTGAGTGTAACCAAATAACAAAAGCAACATTGTTGTTGTAAAATATAAATGTAGCAACAATAGTTCAATTTATTTTTATAATAAATAATTATAGACAACCAAAAAAAACACTCACACACACACATAGAAAACAAAACAAAATGCGCCACATTCTCTCAGCATCACGAAATCTCCCCTGAAGCCTCTAGTAAAAAAAAAAAACTATTGTTTGAGTATCTCGGTGTTGCATTGCAGTTTTGACTCAATGCTGTAGGTACGATACCTAAAGTATATATATATATATACCTATATAGAAGGCACCATGGCATGCTTGCTATGTTTTTTTTTCATTTTTTTTCTGCCTTTTTATGCGAACTAAATGAGTTATTAGCACGCCAATTGAAAATTGAAGTGAGTGCAAGAAACAAAACAAAAACAAAACAAAAAAAAAACGGCCACCAGCAACAACAAGAAAATAGTTTAAAATTTTTTTTGCCAAAGTAATATGCATAAATATAAGGCCTAGGAAAAATCACAAGTCGGTTGAGGAAATTATAAGGCAACAACTGAAGAAAATTGAAAAATTGTAAGAAAAAAAAACAAAAAAACCTTTAGAATAGGCCATGGAAATATTTAATTAGTTAGTAGCTTTAGGAGTTTTGAATTTTTATTTTTGACATAGAAATGGTAAAATTTTGGAAAGGATATAAAAAAAATATATACATATGTATAAATTGAATTTAAATAAAGCTAATCAAAGTGGGAATCAAAAAAGAAAAGAAGAAAGTATACTTAGGATTTTAGTTTTGACCTTTAGAAATTTTTAATACGAAAACAAAATATGTTATAACTTTTAAAAGTTCTTTTATTGTGACAATAATTAGAAATATATATTTTATTTCCTTTTGAATCATATCTTAACTTTTCTTTGAACTTTAATTTAGATCTACTTCAGAAATTAGGAAATATATATATCTTTTATTTTATTTAAGGCTTATTGATCATATGTAAAAGATTTTATATAAAATACAGAGTAGTTAAAGTGGTTGTAATATATGGTTATATGGCTTAATCTCAACTGCTGCTACTGACGACCGACTGTCAACAGCTTTCTCAGGGTTGCCAGAGATTACGCTTTATCTCTGTCTACTAACATTGATAGATCAACCAATTGACAACGCCAATGCAAAATGGGTAGTCCCTCGACTGCATGGCAACTCCTCTACTTATATATTTATATAGAAATTATACTTTAAATATAATTTTTAGAAATTGTATTACATTTACCAAAAGAAGTTTGCTTATTTTAAACTTTAATCGATTGATTGATTAATTATAACTTAGCACCGAATTAGATACTTTTATATAAACTTTTATTTGAACTTTCTTCTATGACTAGAATATTATCTGTAGAAATTGTATAGTAAGGACTTTGAGATACTTTTAAAGTAGAGTTTTTTTTGGAACTACATTAGGTACTATCTTATATACCAAAACTTAATATGATAGTGAATATATACACATATTTTGTAGGCCAAGTTGACCATACTTATTACATGTTCCATGTCCAAGTGAGTTAAAATTCCCTTTTAAAAAGATTTAAAATTTATTTCTTTTCGAAATTTGTTTTCTATAAATTTATTTCTTAAAGAAAACTCTTTTTCCATTTATAACCGTTATATCAATATAGGAGAACATTTTCCATCATTTCTGAATTTTAACAAAGATAACTCTATATCAACTTATATACAGTTCACTATAGAAAAACTGTTTTCCCTCCTTACTATAACAAATATTTCTTTCAATTCTTAAACTTTCTTTTCATTAGCTAAGATCCTATTGAAAAAAACTTTTCGCTTAAACCACAAATCAGGGCGACAAATGTTTAGTTTTGCCTTTTATTTTTTTTTGCTCTTTTGTTGGAGTGTTTTTTTTCTTGTCTTTTATTCGTTTTTTGTTTTGTGTTTGTTGTTAACAAATTCCTGTCTATAATTTGAATGCAACTCGATGATAACTGGCAATTGTATGTAAGTAGTTTGTTGTTTTGTATATATGCATTTCCATTTTTCCAAGTGCTTGAGCACGATGCGCCGTTTGCCACTGCCACCGCCACCGCCACCGCCACAATTCGCTGGTCTTGAAACCCACAATTATCATAGCTGGGGGTATTGAGAGCGGGTTAAAAAGGGAATGGAGGATATATATGGTATATGTAGATATATGTGGCTTGGTGGTTATCTTTGCCGACTTTCAATCGCCTTTTTTTTTTTTTTTACAATGCCATGTCATTTATACATTTGCATGACATTTTACAATGAATTTGTTTCACTTGTTGTTGTTGTTGGAAATGTTGGTCAAAGAAATTTGAGACGACTTCCAAGCCAAACTGTAGAACTTTGAGGACGGCTTCTTTCCAACGAAATAGTCCAAGACAAACGAGTTGTGTACAAAATCAATTTGAATTTGTTGTAAAGTTGGTGTTTCTTTTTTTTTTGTTGTTTTCTCGCCAATTCAATTTGTTGGATTGCATAATTGAAATATGGAAATTTGTATGTTGGCTTTTAATTGTAGGCTAAAGCAAAAGATTGCATTGATATATGTATGTATGTACATACATATATACATATGGTTAAGGTAGTGGGTAAGGTGGCAATGTGGCTATAAATTTAATTGATTTGCCAATTTGCACAGACAGAGCAACAGACCCTGGGGCAGTGGGTTAAGCTCTCTCTCACACACTCTAGATCTTGTGGCCAAAAGGAAGCGCTGACAAATGTGGGCAACGCCCTAAAATATTATTTCTATGCAATTTTCACTCTTATATAACTTTAACATTTGGTATACATATATATTTTGGCGTCATCGCAAGTCCAATAATTAACAACTGGGTGAGAGGGAGAAGATATCCCTTGATTATTATTGAAATATACTCAATGCAAGGCGGCAAACGGCGCACATGGAACACGAAACACGGAACACATGAACATGGACAAAGGAGGCATCGAGCGAGAGTAATCGTACAGCTGCTTTAAACAGGTTCAGTCAGGAGTTGTCTGTTAACCGGTTTGTGTTTTGGACCCCAGCGTCTATTTTGACAAATTGTTGTTTATTTCTGACTAAATGTTTGACCGCTTGGCTGGTGCTTACCACGAATGCAATGTGACAAGTGACAACGGTGCATAAATTAACCAAAAACAAAAAAAAAAGAACGAAAATAGTATTAGTGCCGAAATTTGTTATCCGTAGATCAAAAGTGACTTTAAATTGATTTTGTAAATTTATAGGTCACTGAAGTTTTGTTTAGGAGAGTTTCAGTTCTAAGTACTAACAATAGCTTGGGCGTTCAATTAGATGCATTTAAACTTGTGCAAAATCTTCGTTACCTTAAAGCAGAGAAAAAGAGTTAGATTTGTTTCATTTTCGAACGTTCCGCAATGTAGAATATGTGAAAGGAAACGTTCCTTGACTTGTTAAAATGGATCGCCCATACTTGTCTTTTCCTTGTTTATGGATTAATAACTTTGTTGTGCTTTTAAATTATAAAAAAATAAAAATTGTAATAAGTATTCGATTTATAACCATCTATTCTTTGCTAAGTATATTTGATAAAGAAAGTTATTATATTTTATATAGAAAGTTATTCAAAACATTGAAAGGTCAGTTTCGTAGAGGCTTTTAAATTATAGATAAAGTTATTTTATTCCTTTGAATACTTTGGAAGATTTCTACTATCTAAATACTTCAATTTATAAAAATATACCCAAGTTATAGATAAAATAGATATATATATATAGATAAAATGTCTCTTTTAGTGATATAACATGCTTTACTTAAAGATCGGTTATAGATTTCCTCAAATTTCAACATTCAAAAAGAATCTTTTAAAGATTGGTAATCATTAAGAACGTTAAGGATATAAAACTTTGAATGGAACCTTTTGTTATTAATCAGAACCTTTACAATGAATTCAAAAACTGCGTTTTCCTCAGCATTACTTGTTAATCTATATGGAACTTGTTCCATCAAGAACCAAAGAAAAAGACTTCCTTCTAGCTAGTTAGTAAACTGTCGGATTCCGTGTTTTTTTTTAATAGGAAAACTACTGCTTAGCAAGAAATAACCTCAAAGAGTGGGTAAGTTCTTATCCCAATTTTATCATGACATATTTCAACCGAAACTCCAATTTCTAGGCAAAAACAAATACCTAAAAAATAAAGCAAAGTCAAAAACACAAAAATCAAACATGGCCAAGCAAAACTTTCCAATGAAAGTGAACTCTAGTCTTATCGGAAGTGTTTGTTATTGCAACCTCAAATTCAACCCCACCCACTTTTCATAAATTCATTAACTTGACTGACTGACATAAACACGAGCCGTTGGTTGTGTTATTTTATTTTTGCACGTCATAGACGAACGGCCTTCCGATTAGACCCGAAAAACACTTTCGTTTTGACTGTTTTTTGAAAAAGAAACTTTACTTTATCGCCATGAATCACTGTTGTTTTTGTGTTTTTTTACCATGGATTCTCCGGCTGTCTTTACTTGACCTTTTCAGAAGGGGGCCATACCAACATGACTTTGCTTATGTTAATATTAAAGAAAATCAAATGTTGAAGAAGTGGTCGCAATTAAAACTCATTTTAAATATTTATTCTCGACATATATGTAACAATAAATATTTGAAATTGTTTCAGGCCCTATATACTACGCACAATTATAAATTGTTCAATGTTTCGCCATATCTGTGGAATTGTTTTTCTTTTTCATAAAAGTATTGCTACCAGTGTTTCATTGTTTGTACGTGTGTTTGCATTTGGCAAACAATTGAAGAAGATTTAATTTCTTCTTTAAATTGTCCAGAAGCCAGCGCCAGATGGCGCTTCAGTTAAAGCAATCTATTTGCATAGAGTCTTCTCATTTACCAGTACTATTTGCTGCAGGTCTTTATCCATTATCTTTCTCTCTAACCGCCTTATGCAAACTTGTTACTGACTTTTGTATCTGATTCAACTAACTAGTATTTTACTTGTACATACGTAAGTACTTGTATGTCAAGTATTTGCTGAAGGCTTGTTTAAATATTTAAAAAACAAATAGCAGCAAATGCAGTCATAAATTAGTGGTAAAATAGTTGAACCAAAAAGAGTAGAAATAGAATATAGAATAACTTTTGTTTATTTAAATTTTTTTTTGTTCTTACTCTTTTTAAATTTGTTTTTTTATGGCTGATAATTAAAGTGGTAGCACGTTTTTTATGCTCACAACGGGTGGGAGTTTTAAGAGTTAACGTTAAAGCCTAATGATGAGTTTGTAACTTGAGTGGAAGTACCAAAAATTAATCTTCTAGTAGATAACTTACTTTGACTTTTACCCCCTTTATAAAGAAGAATATTTTCTAGAAAAAAAGGTGAATAATATTTCTTACAGTCACACTTTTCTTCTAAGTAAATAATATTAACTAGTAAAGTATACAAAAGTACAGTCACACTATTCCTGTAGGTACACGCTTAGTTTTGGGAGATAGTAACTTTAGTAGAAGTAGGCCATTTATTTATAACTATAAAAAGGAAAACTATTTTAAATAATATTAGTACGCATTTTATATCATCTTTTAAATATTCCCTATTTAACGGAAATGAGTTTGAATATATTAACTTATTAGAGTTTATTTGAATTAAGAACTTTTCAAGAGCATGTTTTTTGGTATATTTTAAATATGAATATGCTGCCACACTATTTTTATTGCGGTACTTTTTTAATGTTGTGGATCTACAACATACAGCCAGGCTATTTTGTTTATTGAAAGTTAAACCAAGGAACACTTTACATCCAAAACCTGAAGCACTAAAAGTTTTTAAAGCTCTTAATTTTCTAAAAGAGAAAAACTCTGAAAGTTTTTTTTTTAATATTTATACGTTTTCTTTTTTTATTCAATTTTCTTTAAATAGAGTTAAAAATTTACACTAGCTACTAAAAAAATCTCAAGATGTGCATATACAAAAGTATAATATATTATATACATATAGATAGATCTTTCAATTTTTGTTTTCTATATGCAAATAAATAAAATGCAGCACAACCAAATCGAATACCAATTTATACATATCTTTAAATCATTTTGCCATGATTTGGTCTGTGCTTTAGCATTTTTTTTTTAATACTGATACCAAGCCAATTGTCCATTGCTTTCAACCCAACAGTAACTCTCTGCAATTCCGCAGTTCCAGACCGGGTAGACCGCCCAAACGTGGCCCAGTTGGGCTATCATTGCCGCCCACACATCTATCGCAGCATCCGCAACTGAAGAAGCATCGTTTGGATAATGGTGACTATGCCTATGAAAATGGACACATTAGTGGTAAGTTTTTGAAAACAACAGATAACAAAAGAAAAAAAACAAAAACAAAAATAAGCAGTAATAAGAAAATATGTTTGCCACATTCTTTGGGAAGTAATAATTTTGATCAATTGATTGGAGTGGCATGCCCAGAAGGTGCACGATTCGGATTGCTTGTTGCAATTTGAAATTGAAGTTGAAATGGTAATGAAATCATTTCTTGGTTTCGGGGGGAGATCGATTCGCTGCTCGTTTTGTTGCCGCCATTTGTGATTTAAGTTGATTATTAGTTACAAGTTGTATCTGGTTGGAGCTGGATGGCATAAAAACGGATACACAGATACAATACACAAAAAATACAACAAAAAGAAGGAAAGAAAATGAAAAAAAAAAAAAAATTGTTCCCATATAGCGACACAGCAATGAAGAAGCTGAAGCATATGATTTATACAGGAAATCGCATTGAATATTTTCTTTTTTTTTCTTTTTTTGTATAATCTGTAATTATTGATAAGTACTTACGAGTGAGTACACAGTACAATTTTAAGCTGATATTTAATTGATTTCTTCATACACAAGTATTTTTCATCTCTTTTTACATATTCGAACTCTATGATTTCCTGACATATTCAGAAACGCCTCTTTCTATTAATGTGTCCGAAAAGAGTTGAAGAAATCTTGTATATACATATTTTTTTTCTTTCTTTCTGTTTTGTGTATATCTTTTTCTTTAGAACTAAGCGCCAAAGTAAAACTTGTATATTTGCTTAGTCATTGTAAAGGTTCTTAGAGTGCGTATCAAGGGGGCGTTGATATTTGAGTGATACGGCACTATTAACAATCAAAAATCGTAGAGAGAAAACCTGAAAATGAATGTTTAATTTTTAATTGCATTTTGGCACTTTATAAAATGTGTTACAAAAAATGCATTTGTCAGGAATTTAATGCAACACTTTCAATATACATTATTAACTATATACATACATATGTCAATATATATATACATAGATGGTTACTCTTAGGTAAACACATGGCGTATGTCCAAATACAGATACGAAAGTATCTACATGTATGTATATATATATACAAATGTAGGTGTATATGTGTGTGTTTTCTTTAGTTGTTGTGTTTAGTCTGGGCGCCTACACAATGGCCAGTCTATATATAGTTTTATGTATACAGATGCATATACATACATATATATATTTATGTGTATGAAAATGTATATGGAGATACAAGAACAGGTGTCAGTGAGCTTTGAAAGGCAAAATTTCTACACTTGCGGAAAATAATAAAAAATTTAGTTAATCAATATAAAATTTGAAACCAAAAACTTTCTTAGATAATCTTTATTGATATTCTTCCTTTTGTTATGCCTAAAAGGATCTTCATATAATGAAAGATATGGTTTTTAATGAACCCATTTAGTTGCATTTTTATGCTTAGTCAAAAAACGGGGTTACCTCTGGTGTTAACACTATTACAATTAAATTCTTGTAAAGGAAGTTTCTCCCAGTTGTTTCCCCAACAACCTTTCTAAAAATCCTTTCTCTTTTGTCTTTACAATATTTTTTGTTTTTAAAATAGATATGAACCGTTTGGAGAAGAGTCCGTTATTGGCCAATGGTTATAATCCGCCACCCATCAATCATATGGCCTTTATGCAAATGAATGCCCATCATCCAGGCGCGGCGGCACTTATGTCTCCTGGTATGCCTCCGCATGGTCTTCATGCACGGCCGGAGAGTCAAATGTTAAAGGCAGCCGCACAAAATGCTGGAATGTCGGCAGCCAATATGGATGCACTTGCCCGTTCTGGTATTTGGGAGAATTGTCGAGCTGCCTATGAGGATATTGTTAAGCATTTGGAACGATTGCGTGAAGAGCGCACGGATGAGCGGCAACAGGTCATGGGTATTGGTGGTGGCGGAGTTGGTGGTGTTGGTGCTATTGGTGATCGAGTTGGCGGCATGGGTGTTGGTGAGCCCAAACCCAGAGATCTAAGTTCTCGTAATTGTAAGTAGAAGTTTGAAGAGAAGAAATCCTTAAGATTCAATGTGCCATGATCTTGGATCGATCTAAGATTTTCTTTATCAAATTCTTTCCTATTTTTGTTAGGTTCCCCTACACGTCAGAGTCCTGTATTGAATCTTAGCAAATCCGGCGGCAATACAGATCATGGTGGTAGTAATTGTGATGCTGGCAGTGAACGTAGTGATTGCCATTCAACTGCTGGTTCACCACGCGGTGCTTCACGCAGCCTGTTAGACGAGGGCAGTCGTAGTGGCAATGGCGGCATTGGCGGTGGCAGTGCTGTGATTGGGGTCGAGGACGATGAGGAGGAAGAGGAAAATCTTAGCGATGAGAATCAATCTGAAGTCGATGAACGCTGCCTGGCCAAAGACGATGAGGGTGAGTGTACTTTACCTTTGTGTGCACGATAACAAATATGATGACTACAATGACTGACTGGTTGACTGAATGAGTGACTGACTGACTCCACATTGTTTTGTTATACTCTTTTGCAGACTTGAGTGACACGGAACGTGATAATCTGTCTACGGGTTCGGCCGCAGCCGCTGCTGCTGCTGCTGCAGCTGCAGCTCATCTACATCAGCATGCAGCGGCAGCATCGCATCATCATCACCATCATCATCATCATCAGGCGGCAGCGGCGGTACATCATTTAGGTGGCTCCCCCTCGGCTGAGGCAGCAGCAGCCGCTGCCCTTCAGCATCATCGAGCTTTGAATTACTCGCAACTGGCCGCAGCTGCTGCGGCGGCCAATGGGGCAGCAGGTGGCACAGTGTCAGCAAATGGCCCATCTGTCGCTGGTGGTGGCGCCTTGACCCCCAATGAAGCTTTGCTGGCAGCCAATGATGCCACAGCAGCCGCTGCATTGGCTGGTGGTCTGGCATTAGGTCCTCTTGGTATCGATGCTCATGCAGCAGTTCCGGCCAGTTCAACGGAAACCCTATTGAGGAATATTCAAAGTTTACTCAAAGTTGCAGCGGATAATGCTCGACAACAGGAACGTCAGATTACTTATGAAAAAGGTGAGTTGAGTTGAATGTTGGTTTAACTATGGTGAAAAGTTTACGATTAAGTAAAGTTTTAGGCGGATTTTTAACTAATTTTTTTCTTCATTTGCTTGCTTTTTTCCAGCTGAGCTCAAAATGGATGTTTTACGAGAACGCGAGGTGAAGGATTCCCTAGAACGCCAGCTAGTTGATGAACGTAAACTGCGTGGTAAGTTTAAAAAGATCTTTTATTTAGAGTAGGGAAGGTGGTGAAAAGTATATTATAAGAGAATGGAAAGTCAATAACTTATATAAATCTAATTTACTTTTGTTTTAAAAAGATTTGAAAAACACTTTTAGATGTTAATTATAATTCTGGAAAGGCTTTAATCTTTTTAAATGTTTTAAGCAATAATGAAAATTGGAAAAACCGGTTGGAAATTGTTAGACTGGTTTTCACTTACTAGCTTATTCAATTTGATTACAAGTCAAAAGTTTTTTGCTCCAAAAAGCCACCCCTAAATATCTTTGACAACCCTTTTAAAGTCTTTGAAAGTCATCTCCCAAGAAAGAAACATAACAACCAATTAAAAGATTTACGTTATGTGCCAAATGAAACTTCTGCAAAATAAAAAAAAAAAATCAACTCTCAAATTCCACTTAGCCTCCCCTTCATCTGTCGTGTTCATCTTCATCATCATTTGCTTTATCATCATCATTAATATCATCATCATCATCATTATGATTGTTTTGCTACTTTTTGCCAATCATTCGAGTGTAACTAAATAATGAAATGATATTAAATTCATTTGAATTGTGATTTCTGTTGAAAAAGGGGCACCAAGATAGCCCGAGACCAAGTCCAAACCAAGACCAAGACCATGCCTGTGCCTGAGCCTTTAAAAATCCTTCTTGTTTTTGGTTTTGCCCTGGCTTTTAGCCTGGCGACGACCACCAGAGAGCCCCCAGAGGGTGATGGTAAGAGGGGCGCCATTGGGCAGACAACTGGCATATCAGGTGTCATTGTCATTTGAGTCAGTTTGCATTATTCGTGGACGATTGGAGTTGGCATAGGCACGCACTCATTCACTTCACTCTGCCGGGATCTAAGGACTGCCAAAGCTGATTTACTGCCCGTGTATTAGAAAGATGCCAACATAATTCTTCACAACTGACAAATTGATGTGAAGTGAAAACTTTTGAATAAAAGAATTTTTCAAAAGATGAAGCGATAATTCTTGATCTGACATTTCTTATTTCAATAGTTTATATTTCAATTAGTTTAAATAAATTGACTTCAATTTGTTTGACTTGACCTTAGATGGTTATTTGTTTATTCAAAGATTTAATTTAATAAACTTTTTATTAGAATGCGTTTTAGAAGATATGATTTATATAAAATCGTTTTATTTATTAAGAAAATATTTGTGAGTAAGAATGAATACATTTCAGAATGTATTAGTAAGCTTATAGCCTTCAGTTGGGTTTAATCACTTTTTCGTTTAGATTTTCTAAAAGTTTTCAAAACTATAAAGATTTATAAAGATTATATGTTTTTAACTTACTAAAGCAAGAGATGTATTATGATTCGTTTTTTATTTATTTAAGAAACTGATAATATAAATCAAATTTTGCTTAGGAAAATGAAGTAAAATTATATAAAATGTAATATACTTTTGATTAGGAAAATGAAGTAAAATTATTTAAAATTCAATTAATTTCTTAAGCTACTATCAAAAGAAAATCATTTGAATTTATGGGTTTTAATGAAAAATATTAATATTAAATATTATTTTTAATTCAGTTTTTCCTGGTAGTAATTAGAGTCTTCAAAGTTGATTCGACTTAAAGAAAAACAAAAGTTGTTAAGCAAAAAAATTATTTTGATTTTTCTTGTGTATTCACATATTTAAAATTTCTAATTCCTAGTCATTTAAAATGTATTTTAAATATATCTCAGAGATATCAAATGTACTTAAAATTTAAGAGTTTAGTTTAGCTTAAAATTTTGGAGTTTAGTTTAAGTGTTTTGTTGTTTTTAAAAATTTTACTTTAACAAGCTCAAAATGGTTACGTTTTAGACCGAAATTTGCTCCAGATATTCAAAGTACCTATAAAGTAGCCATTATAGACCATTCATTATATAAAAGGCCTCAATTCTTCGGTGTTTAGCCGCCAATCACAATCAATCACCGGGCACACACCCAAACACTAAAAACAGAAAAAAAAAATGCTAAAATCAAATCAAAAATACAAAAACACTTGAAATTCTATATAATTGCCAATGTAAGGGGCAGTTCATAACTTAATATCTTTTTAGTTTTTTTTTTTGAGAAAATTATGCAGTACAACATAAATCAGGGGAAATAATGAAACTGTTGGCCATTTACAAATGTCGGTGGTATTCAAAAACACAAACTTCCCCAACCCAAAAAAGGAAAAAAAAAAAACCGAAAACCAAGTCAAAATATCGAGAACACATGTGAAGCAAAAGCAACCAACCAAATTGCATGCAACTATGCAGATGCAGAAAGGAAAAGCCACACACGGGGCACATAGACATCTAATTGCGACTAATAATAAAGTTGGCGATAAACATCGTCGGTAACAACAACAACAACAACAGCAACTCGAGCGGCAATTGCAATGGGAACAAACGTGGGTGCCATGAACTCATAATTCCACTTCTATCTTTGTCTTTCTCTTTTTGTGTCTATCTCTCTCTTTCTTGGGAAATTCAATATGCCTTAACCAATTTGAAATAGTTTTGAATTTGATGATTTTGTTTCTTGCTCCACCCTAAGACATTATAATACAAAATCGGCTGTCACCACTACGCTTCAATGAATCGATCGATATTAATGCTCTATGTATATGTGTATGTTTGTATATGACTGACTCTCCTTTCCTCTGGCCTGGCATTGGGTTTGCAAGTCAGGATCAATAAACATAATTGCGCCCACACAGGCGGGCGGATGCGCAGTTGAATTGGCACACAAACCAAAACGACTGAACAACTGAACGAATGAACGAATCGATCAAATTACCAGATCAAGATCAAAATCACTCACGATTTAGCTCTATCTCGCTTCCTCTACTTTTTCATTGTATTAGTCTGTGTATTGTATATTTAAGGCATGTAGACGAGAATTTGTAAATCGCATGTTTTTCTATAACAATTTTCTATCAATTGGAAAATTCATGTTTTTAAGCAAATATTTTGGTTTAAATAACTAATTCTATATTATATAGGATTTAAGCCATATTACTCTGATTATTCTGTTATAAAGACTCTGCAACCAGCAAGCAGTCTTTTAAAGTGAACAGAGACTTAACATAAGTTCTGTTAAGCTTAAAATAAGAACAGACATTAACTTTAACTTAACATTAACATAGTCTGTAAGCGGCAAATCAAACAAAGCCTTTACATTTAGTAAATCTGATGCTGTTACTAACACATTCTCCCTGTAGGACAGAAGTTATAGAGAATCATAAATGAATAGTTGTATATAAATCAATATTTTATTTGTAAGGAGTTATTTTTTAATAAATTTGTATTCCATCTATCTTTATAGTGCTCTATCAGAAGCGTTTTAGACGAGAGCGTAAGATACGTATACGTTATCAGCAACAACTTGGCGGCAATTCGGGCAACAATGGTGGCAGCGGCGGCATTGGCGGTAATTCCAAACTGAATCCCAATGCTAATGGTAATGGCAATGGTGCGGGTGGTGGCGGTAGTGGTGCTGGCGGCTCTTGTAGCGATGCTGAAATCTGTTCGGGCGGTAGTGCCAGTGGAGAGGTCATCAAATGCAACAATAGCAACAGCAATAGCGGTGATTCCGTTGCCGAATCAACTCTGAAAGGTAAGTTTCCATATGATGAAATGATGAAGGAAGATGAGAAATTTTGCGCTGCAAAGAACGCACAACGCATGGCTAACAAATCCCTTCATTTGTCCATTCCCCTCTGCCCCTCTGCTGACATACAAATACACACATACAAACACAAAAAAAAACACACGTGCCTACGGCTCCCCACGCTTTTCTAACCAACACAGCGCCCTCTGCTCTACCTTTTTTACCCCCATAGATAACGATGGCGGTAGTCGCAGCGGCGGCAGAAGCAGCGGCAGCGAAAAGTCTGATAAATCCCTCAGCTCCTCCTGTGATGTGACTAGCGGACAAGCAGCATCAACAGCGCCCATCCGTTCCTCATCCTCCCCCACCCATTTTAAAAGCGAACCTCATTCCGATCACGAGGGGTCCATGGAGCGTCAGACGCGTTCGGGACCAACCGATGATGATCATCGTCAACAGCGTTGCGATAGCCGTGAACGGGATGATACAGTCAGACCACCAAGTGCTGCTGCTGTTGCTGCCGTGGCCGCTGCTCAAGCAGCTGCCGAGGGTAGTCTGGCGGCAGCAGCTGCAGCAGCAGCAGCGGCTGCTGCTAGCAATGGGAAAGCTCCATGGAGTTATCCTGGCATCGATCTAATGGCCACTGGCGCCTTCTGGCAAAATTATTCGGGTAGGTTGACTATGCTAAGACATTTTAGATTAAAGGGATTATTATTTAGTGTTAAGAGTTATAAAAGAAAAAGTTTTGAAGGAATCTTTTCTTAATACCTAAGTTTTAAATCGTTATTTGTGAAGCTTTGATGGTTTGTTTTCTTAGTTTATTTTAAGGTATTATCTTTTAATATATATTTTAGACATATTTTGAAATCTTTCCTTCCTTTTTCTATTTTTATTCTCTATAGAATCCCTGGCACAGGAGTTGGAAATGGAGCGTAAAACACGCGCTGCAAATGCCGAACGTGATGTAAAGAGTCCTTTGTCGGAGCGACCGACGGCATATTATAAAAATTCGGTACTTTTTGGTAGCGCCAATTAATAGGTCCAAAAGCAACTAACACCCCAATACGCCCCTCCTTTCAAAACAATTCTGAAACCTATGGTAAGCTCAAAAGGATATTTGATCTCAAAGTGCAATCCAGGCGTTGGCAACATTGAGTAACAATTTCTGTATATAAAGTAAAAAACAAAAAAGAAAAAACAATTGAAATTGAAAATTTAAAGAATTTTTCCGTAGCGTTGCAAACGTTAAAGCGGCCATTTTGTATATATAAAATTAAATATTAACTAGAGCAAACAACAAAAAACTTCCAATATACATTTGATTAGATATACATATAAACAATTATATGAAATCAAATAAACAAAACAGTTATAAGCTTATATATACATATACCGATTTATATATATATATATATAGAACAAGCAACAATTTAAACTTGAAACGATGCCAGCAAATTTTGTATATAGCAAAGAAAGACTTTTTCAGCTTACAGTGGCGGCCAATAAAGTTGGCACATACACTTCCCTAGATATAGCATTTAAAACTATATATATATATACCGATATATATATATATAAATGGTAAGAAATTTTTAGCATTGCTTATAAAACTATTGATAATTAAAAACCGATATAGCTTCAATTTTTGACTAAATGTAATACAAGATGATGAATTTTTAAAAACAAACAAAAAAAAGAGAAGAAAATAACAATAAATAAGCCGCTTTTATTTCAAGTTTTTAAAAACCGATTTGCATAATGTAGATGGATATATATATATATATATGGTATGCAGCAAAATGAAAAATTAAAGTTAATGCCCGATTTTTAGTTAAGAATTTTTAATTTATTGATTAGCTTAAAACATTTGCAGCATTAAGAACCGAAACCCTACTAATAATAGTATTTAACTTCAAGTAAATTCACTTGTCTAGATCTTAAGCCAGATATATATACACATTATATATATAAATATATATAAATATAGTTATAACTGAATAATAAAGCAAAGAGAATGATACAACAAAACAGCAACAGTAACAACAACTACTTGTAGTATGCCCGTCATTAAACAAAATCAAATAAAACAAAAAAAAAAAATTCTATGTTACATTTAAACAACAACTATTTAAACGCTTCATATGCTATAACGTATATATATACACACACACACACCACAAACACACATACATAAATACATATATATATATATATATATAAATATATAAAAAACATTAACTTTAGTCATAAACAATAGTCAATGAGCAGCAGCAGCAACAACAATAATGATAATGGCAAATTTAATATAACAAAAACAAATATTGTGCAACATTTCGCCCCCGCTTGCTGGTAAAACACAGACACATACACACACACACAGACAAAAATTATTACAATAAATACCATTAAAATAATACCGAGACAGCAACAACCAGCAACAACAACAACAACAAAAAAACATAAACAAAAGAAAGTTTAAAAATAATATATAATAAATTATTATTGCAAAAAAAAAAAAAAATAATAAATTCAACCAAAATTTTGTTTTCATTTATTTTTGTGGGTTGGCAATTGACATTGAGAAATAACTTTAAAAGTTTTCCATTAAAAAAGTTTGAAAATTTGTTTGAAACCTTTAAGCGGGGTGAAGAAACATCAGCAAGGTCAAAGTTAAGTTCCTTGATATAATTTAATTTTTTGATTTTTAAATTTTGAGTTAAGGGATAATCTGGTTTCAGCTAAATCACTATTTATTTATCTTTATAAAAAATTATTTTAAAAATATTAAATTTATTTTTCATGCTTTTCCAAAAAGCAGCATTATTGATTTTAAAAGTAGGTATATATAATATATATTCATTCTTGATCATTAGAATGCTTTAAGTTAATGTAGTGAGATCCTTTTAACTAGCTCCCTTGTTCTAAGCAAAGTGAGACATGAGTTTTGGAATCCACCTAGATTTCTAAATGTACTGAATAATCGGCTAAAATTGGTATGAAAACTTTTTATTAAACTAAGTTTCGCTTGTAGAATTCTGATATAAGTTTTCCAGGTTACTATATTCTGCTAAATCCAGTGTCCAGATATATCCGCAACATGATTTATGACCCTTTGTTCGATTTTCCTCAACTCGAAAGTACATATACCCACAAAAGATATCTTTAAACTAAACAGGCGTTGAAAATTATAAAAAGAATTAAATTTATTCATCTTTAAGAAAACAAATATACTTTTTATATAATATATTTGAAACTGGTTAACTATATTTATTTACCAGCATATATATATTGATGTTAAAGACAAAAATTTTATGGTAAATTAAATTTTTTCAAAACTTCCTTCCTTCTTTTCCTTTTGAAGGTTCTACTTGGAGAGATTTTGTAAATATTTTAATATAGTTTAAAAGATTCTAACTCTTAGTGTTTCTTTCACAAAATTCTGATATCACTTTATCCTATCACTATATCCTCTCTATATTTTAAGTTAAAACTTATTAGTGAAACTGTGAAAAGGCAAATAAATGGCATATTGATCCACTAAGTAAAAGACTACATATTCCATATTTCACATTGTGTTTAAATGTAAGATTCTATATATATAACTTTTACAGCTCAATAGCCAATTTAAGCTCTCTTATATTTTTGATTTTGATAAATATATGTATAGATCGATTTCTGTTAAAAACTAAATGCCTGGCTCTAAAAATCCTTCTTCAACGACTGCTTAAAGCGTTTTCAAGTTTTTTGTTTTTTTTCTTCTTCCAAATGTTTTTATTTTTATCTAACATATGCCCCATATGTCTGGGCACTCACTCCACAAAACGATTTAGCATTTAATTACATATCACAAAAAAACCGTGTGAGAGACTTCAATCGATCAGTGAAAGAAGGCATAAAAATTCAAAATCAGCTGCGTGGCGCACACTTCATCAGGTCCGATCAGTATATATCAGCTCAGACTTGGACATGGACAGTTATCGATCCCAAAAAAGAAAAGAAAAACCCAAAAAGAAGATAAAAAGCAAAGGTAGAGATGCAATAGCATCATCATCATCAGATGATGATGATTTATATGTCTGGAGTTAGCTTAAGGGATCAAGATCAACACTCAATCTCTCTTTATGGCCAACTCCATCACAAAAGGCCAAAACAAAAGAAAAAACAGGGACAGAAACTATATATATATATACATACATATATATACGATATATTGTGATTATGATTATTGGTAAATTATATTTAATTTACAGTTAAACGATCACGTATGTACGCCAAAGGGCCGCGCGGATCTCTACTTTTTTCTCATTCTGTCTCTTGCCAAAATGCCTTCTTTTGCTCGACTTGACCTCAATTATCGATTTAACTTTATTATTGGTTTTGATTTGGACTTTTGTGTTTTTGTTTTTTTTTTGTTTTCTTATTTTTTTGGGAAGCCGCAGAATCAGAAAAAGTTGAAATTAAATGGAATGCTGTTGATTGCTAGGTTGCCAAATGTTCTTCTACCCTTTCCCCATTCCCGAGAGCCTTTCTCTGGTTGGTTATTTTTGGCGGCGCATGTGTCGCTGTGGCGTATTAGGTGGGCAGGTCGCTTAATTCTCGTTAATTTCTCAGATGAGAGGGGAAACGTGCAACGTTTAGCTGATTGTGGGGTAAACGGAATCCAATATCAAAATTTGTGGCAATCATATTTTGTGTTAAATGCATTAATTTGAAGCATATTTCTTTTGACTTTTTGCCCAACCTACAGTTGGCTTATACTTATAACTGTTATTTTGCTTGGAATTTTTGCTTGAATTTGGTTGACAATAAATCAAATAAAATTGGTTAAAAAAAACTGGGTTAATCATAAAAAGCCTGAGAAACTAAAGTGTAGGAAATCAAAAAGAGAAAGAAATATCGGAATAAAGAAAGAGATCAGTTAAGATCATTAAATTATTTTTTAAAGCATTGAATTGGTAAACTTGCAGGGAATTACTCCAAAGAAACAAATTTAATAAAGTTTAGACTGTGTTTATAATTTTCACTCTTATTTTCTCAAAAGATTTTTAGGGGTTTTTCCATTGTTTTGAATGGATCTGCAACTTAAAGATTTAAGATCACACTTTGGTTGATATATATAAAAAAGGTTTTTATATTACATAAGTAAAATTGAGAAATATGTTATAAAGTAGTGTTAGGGATCTTTGATATAGGTAGAGTCATAGCTATAATATCTATGAATGATAGTTTTCCGATCATCTGATAGTTACCATCAAATTTATAAAGTCTTAGACCACGCTTCGTATATATTTTGTTTGTTTGGCAAGCACTGCTTATAAGACTTAGTTTTGTTAGATTCTTATCAGATTATTCTGCCTTTAATTGTCAAATGAAGAAGTAGTTACTTTAAAACTGCTACAGTTTTTGCAGTCCTTTTTGAATCTTAATGATACAGTTTAGCATATTTCTTGAATATAATAAACTTTATAACTGAATTTAAGGTAGGCAATTAGAATTTACAAGGAAATATTAAAAAATTAAATTAAGTTAACCAGTAAGGCACTAAGCCTTACAGATGTGGTTTAATTAATCTATGGATAGTTTAGTTTATAACTTTATGTTCCTTCCACATTTTCTTAATTGTACTTTATAATGTTGTTTTTTGCATTATCAAATGTATATCATGTTCGATTTATAATATTTACATATGTTAAGCAGCTTATAGATAATATACTAAACCAACTGATCTATGATATCTGGAAATCGACCTAACTTACTATGAACATTTTCAAGGTGTTCTGATTAACAACTGGTTTGAGAACTTATATTACATTTTTATATTGTAATTGGATTATATTCTCAAATAAAGTGATCTTCGATTTACATGATTTCTATATTATTGTTGTACATTTTGATATAATAAAAAAAAGGCACCCTTTTTTAATCAGTTAACTTATCAGTAATACTTACTTATTAATACTATCTCTAATCTTATACAATATATAAAATCCCTAGCATACCAGTAGGAACTCCACCATATCTATGTGGGTCCTCATTCTCAAAGCCTACTGACTTAAATTAACTTAACTAGGATACATGTACTAACTTGAATATTTAAAATAATGTAAAACGTTTAAGAATCAATTGAAAAAAGATCCTTAAACTTAGATAACATAACTTTCCTTTTAATAAATCTTGTTTCAATATGTCTTTAAAAAAGCAGAAGCTGGCCAGGAAAGCTATGATGATCACTTTAAACATTACGGGAAAACTTTAAGTATAGATAAGTATTAATAAAAATAACAAAAATTTCATTTCCAGGACTTTTGTTTTATCTATTCCAAAGTTATAAATATTTCATAAACTTCATTTTTAACTCCCATTACGCTCTCTAGCGCCATAGATCACGATCATATAGGATCGTATGCATTTTGTGTGTTTCATTTGGCAGCTTCCACGGCGTGTAAGTTGTTGACAAGCAACTGTCACCACCATCATCAGCAGCGAGATGTAGGCGCCATATTGTGTTGAAGCCTCACTAACTTGCAACTCGTTGTGGCTGCACACTATTCCATGTTGGACCATAGAGCATGGCAGGCCAATTTCCACACAAATAAGCCGCCAATTTGCCCCCGCTAGCCATCTAAGCTCTTAGCAAGCCAGACAGGCGAACAAGTCCAAAGCGAACCCACCAGACACAACGTCAACGAGAGGGATGGCAAGGGACAGAGAGTGAGGGGGGGAAAAATATACACGTGAACTGAACCATGGTCTATATGAGAGAACTATGGCATAAATTTGAACAATTTTTAAATTGTTGCCAAAAAAATATTGTAAGATTTGTAGAGAAGAAAAATTTATTTACTTTTTGGACTATTTTTAACCACTGTAAAGGCTTTTCTTTGTCTTAGCCTTGTTTAAGCTTAACTCTGGTTACTGCAGGCTTTTGGTTATAAATCAGTTTGCGCGTCTTTTAATAAATTGTAATTGAGTCGCGAGTCGCGGCTGTAGCTCATAGATACATTTGTATCTGCCTGCTTGCTCTCAGCCTCAGAGTCTCATCCTCATTTACCTTCCTCCTGCTTCAATGCGGAACCTACACTAGGCTGCGATTGTGATCGCGTGTGGGAATGCATTCATACACACACACACACACAGAAAGAGAGAGAATGAGTTAGAGAGAAAGAGAGAGTGGAGTTGAAGAAGCCACGATGATCCTTATGGCTTGCAGCAGCGACCCTACAGCCCCTCTCTTTGTCTCTCTCTCACCATCTTGTAGTTGTTGTATACATGGCACTTTGCCGGCTGTCGCCACTTTGGGTATTGAGTATGGGATTGGGATTGGGATTGGTACTGGGATTGGGTTTGAGTTCGAGTTCGCGGGGTTCGTCGTGGCATGCTTGAAAATCACGTAATGAAAAATGTTTTGTGAGCAATTTTTCTTTTCATTTGTTTCGCATGCTTCTCTTTCGTCTGCCGGGTTTTTGGTGTTTTGTTTTTTTTTGTTAGTTGTTGCTGTTGTTGTTGTTTGTGTGTCGAGCAGCAATAAAACTCATTGAACATGAGTTGCTTTTTGAAGCACAAACATGGAACAATTAATGCAACATATGTTTAAACTGTAAAGGAAGACCAAGAAACGAAAAAAAGAGAATATATATATGTATATAAAAGGAAAACGAAATCTTTCTTTGCAGAACCTTTCTATAAATATAATGGCCAAGCAAATCGAATTAACTAAAAAATTGGCTAACGATTTCAAGCACGCGAAGTAGCTTAAACGGAAAAATACAAATAATTAGAACTAGAGTGCGTAAAGTACTTGAATATCCTTAACGAAGTGCTAATGCCCTTTCAAAAAGCTCATTTTATAATCAGTTGGAACTTTTATCTTTTAACAAATCTTTTTTTTACAGACGAGATTTGCTTTTAATAGTTTTTTATTTATTATTTATCTCAGTTTTATTGTAAAATTATTCTGATTATAAAAGGATCTTCCTTTTGAATAGGTATTTAATGAATAGGTTTTAATGATTGTTTATATCTATAAGTAAGTTTATTAAGTCCTATGAATCATGGTCTATGAAACATTACAGATCCTGTATTTTAGGGACTCTAAGCAGGCTTATTTAAAACCACTTGATATTTTAGAAAGAAATCAAGAATTGTATTAATAATTGTTATTAAATCACTTATAAAATATATATATTTTATAACTTTTCAAAATAAATTTAAAAAACAATATATTTTATAACATTTTAAAGTTACTTACTTAAAAAAAAAAAAAAAAACATTTTATAACATTTAAAAGTATATTTACAAAACAAAAAATATATTTTATATTTTTTTAAAATAAATTTTTAAAATTAAATGCAATGCTTTTGGAATTTTAGGTCTGTTCTATGGCACTTTACAATTGTTAAGTGCAGTTGAAACTTTTTAAAACTAATAGACATTTTTAAAGTGTAAAACAACATGCTAGTCAGTTAGGTTTTATTAGCATACTTTAGGGAGTACATTTGCATAGTCATTAAAATGCTAAGTTAACTCTCTTAATGATTGAAACCAATTTTAAAGCATTCGGATAATGTTAACCCTCTTAAAACTTAAATATATAATCATAAGTGGTATAGGATTTAGAATATATATCCTTTTTGGCTTAAATATTTGTATCATGGATAAAAGCTTTTGAAACTGTTGTTAGTGCAAATTTATATATATTTTTTTTAAGTATTTATATATATAATATAGTATATATATATTTGATATAGCTTTGAAAAATAGTGAACCATTTTGGATTACGAATCAATAAGTACAATTATAATTTAATATTTATTTTTGAGAATCTTCAGTACAACAATTTTTAGTTACAACCAATTAACATTGACAAATAACTCTATTAACAAAAGAATAATATACATAAACTGCAATTCAAATAATTATTTTAACATCTTTTCAAATATTTAATTTGTAACTTAAACAGTTTTTCGCTTATAGCAATAGTTTACCTTTTTTTCTTTAAAAAAAGAACAAAAATAATTATAAAAGTTAATAAAATTTGAAATAAGAATAACTATCATTACCATTGATGTTACATTGACCCTTTACAAAGTAGAGTATTAAAAAATTAATTTCATAACGTTGATGAGATGTCGACGCCCACTTTTTGGAAAAAATTGTTAGGCATCGATGAGTATTTGCTGATTCCAATTGCCAACTTTTCTAATTGAAAGTTTTTTTTTTTTTCTTCCTTTGCTATCGATTGCCAAGATATGAATTAACCTGGACCAGTAGATAGATATATGTAGAGATATGTACTAACAAACACACAATCACAGATATAGGAGAGTACGTACAGACATTTACTCCCATATGAAAAATTGTTCATTTAATTGTATCTCTCTTTCTCTAGGAAGAAGAGGGCAATTCAACCAATTTCGCATCGGTTCTTTAATTGCTTTGTGTGGCACAAGGGGAAAACTCGTACGTATTTGTTTTTTTTTTTTTTTGTTAAGGGGGCGGGTCAATTTATGGCTTATCATTTTTTCTGGTTTTTATTTTGTTTTCTTTCTTGTTTTTGTTTTTCGAGTTATGTAGGTGGCTTTTATAGCAGGTGGTTTTTAATGGGTTATGGGTCAGTTGCAGTGGAATTGCAATGGAATGAAAGTATTTTTAAAGAGATTTGTTAATAATAAAAGGTTGTTCATTTGGTCAGAGGTCCAGGAAAAGAGTTACGTAGAGGAATCATTGGAAAAAAGTAAGTATATACAATATATATAAAACTATTCACTGGTTTGACCTTGTTTTTTAACATAATCTTTTACATTTTTTGCCTTAAGTGGTTCTTCTTATTACTCTCTTACCTTCATTTCTCACGATGACAGGTGCTAACTGCTACCACTTCAAATGTGTAATATATATACTCTTTTTTTTCGTAATCTATAGTATATAATTCTATGTCAATTCCAAAGCAATTTATAAAAAGTAACCCGCAGAAGCCGCAATATAACAAATCCGCTCAATATGAAAGCAAAAAGAAAAAATAAGAGGAAAAAATTAAAACGAAATCACAAAGACCTCTTACAATATATATATGCCCTATTGTTCCAATATTTCACCACAAGAATAGCAAAATAAGAGGAATAAGAAGCAGAGCAGGATGAAAAGAAAACATATTTTGCGTCCCATTATATTTCATAAGTCCTTGAGTATGAGTACAAGAGTGAATACAATTCTAATGCACTCAGGCAAAATTGTATTCTTTAGCCTTCCTTCTTATGGCCAATGTTTTGTTATATTGCCATGTTTTTTTGCGACTATGATGCAATGGTGCAATAAAAAAAAAAAAAAAACTATCTTTTTGGGATTAGCGAAAGGCTTACATATGTCGAATGTGGTTTGATTTTTTTTCTTCAATGAACAGCTGACACAGACAAGCAAGGATATATGTATATATATATACCTAATAATCATTCCGATGATCATCATAATAATGATTATACAACAATGTATAGAAAGGATATTTTTGTTGTTGTTGTTGTTGTTGTAGAAGGAGCGCCAGCATGCCGCCTGTCAATTCAAGTGGAATTTTTATTAATTTATTTTTTCCATCGTTTTTCATTTTGCCAGTAGTTGTTGAGAGACATCTGATATTATTTCGCTAATTCGATACTTTTATTTCAAGAAACGGGCCTTCTTTTTTTCTTCCTCTCTCTCTCTCTCTCCCTCTCCTCAACACATACTTCTTTGTCTTTTTTTTTTTTGGTTTGTTCTTTTTGTTTTGTTTTGCATAATTTTTCATAATTTTTCTTATTATGATAATTTTTGTGAAAAATTCTTGTATGAAATGCAATATGATCCGTTATTTATATGTCTGCGGGCAGTTCGTGTTGGTTGAGGTATATTGATTAACCGTTATGTGGGCGCTGGACCACACATAAATATCACCCTATACCCTTGCAATACGGGTATATTCAATTTGATTATGTGTTTGTTATACATTAAAAGGATGCAACTTTTGCATGTTAAATACATAAGTCTATATATAATTCTATAAAAGCAGTTTGTCATTTTAAATAGGTAAGCCAAGACATTTGAAATCATATATCCAATAATATTGTTTTTTAGCTTATTTTTCAATGGTCAAGATGAAAAACTTTTATAATTATTAATCAGAATGGTAGTTATATGATATATGGTACAGTACTCTGGTCTAATCATTTGTTTCAAAATGAATCATTGAAAAATCTTTGCTTTTATAAAAAAATATTTACTAAGAGTATTTAAAACGAAAAAATGTTAAGCATTAGCGCATGGAAACAGACGATATTTCCAATTCGTTTATAATATTGTATTGATTGGGTGGAAAAGTATTATCAATTTTACTAAAAAAACCACTAAAAGTAAATAATACTAAAAAAAAAAGTAACGATAAGATTTATTATATAGGAGAAATGTCGGTCCAATATATAGTTATTTATATATAGATCTTTAGTTAGCTGTAATAACTATGGGCAGTAAGAGAACTAGTTTTAGAAATTGAAAATTTTAGATAGCTTTAACTTTGGTGAAGAAAATTTATTGAAATTTAATAGCATTACTAAGTTTTCCTAAAAAATTTGCTGGGAATTTAAGGAAATTTTAAAATAATTATGGAAATTTTAATATTTTCTTTTAATTCAAAATGGATACTAATTCGTATTAAAAGATTAAAAAAAAATATAAAAGTAAGCAATCGAGTCATTTATATCTTTCCAAACACTTACTTGTAAGGGTGTATAAAATGCGACGCAATCGAAGTTAGTCTCTTTCTGTGTTTTTGCTTGCATGTTCTTGTTGTTATTGGGGTTTTTTTTCCCTCTGTGATTTACAGGTGACAACAGCTGTCAATTGGCCACAGTTGCCCATAAGATGGTAAAGCAGCCCTACAGCAGGTGGAGCAAAGGTAGAGTAAAGGATAAGATAAAGCGTGGGATTGATTGGGTTTCTTTTCTGGACCCGCATTGGCAATAAGATTTGCATCCGCTAAACTCACGGAAACCGCAACTTGATCACGTTTCTCTAAAGTCCTTGTTTAATTTCTCAACCTAACAATATATATTCATATATATATCCTGCCTGTGTCAGTGGGCATGAGATTGGATGCGGATGTGGGGTGTTGCTTTATTCTGGGTTGATTTGCCAAAGAAAAGAAATTTTGTAAATTTCTTATGGGATATATGAATTACGGGCAACATTTTTTGCTTTTGTTGTTTGCCAGTTCTCTTGCTTTTTATTTCCCCGTGTTTTACCCCTCTCTTGTAACCATTCTTATTGCTGGCTTTAGTTCCGACGTCTTGTGGGGATTTTTTTCTTGTTATTGTGTTTTGTTGCTGCTTCTTAAACAATGTCTGTATATGAAATGTATATGGTTTTTTTTGCACTTAGTTTTTTTTTTTTCTTTGCTGTTGTACGCTTCGAACTCTTATGGAGGTAGGAATATATAGAAAACAGGGTGCCACTACAGACAATAAAAAATTGCTTTATTTAAATACTAAAGCAAAATATGTAATGAATAAACAGGGTTGGTATAGCTTAAATTATTTGAAAGTCTTTCAAAGAACAGTTCAGCCTTCTTCCTTCTTGTTACAACTTTCTTTAAAATGCAGATATACACAAGAAACTAGGCTTGATTTTTATATTATTGTCAATATGGATAAGGATTTTACGAAGAGAAGACTAGTCATCTTTTTGAAATCCTTGTTGACAATTTTCAGATGCTTATAAATAGACTTAATGAAAACCATTCACAGTAAAGCCTTATTTAATCGAAATAGTTGACTTGAAATATTTTTAAAAATTTATTTTTACAATGTTTTTAGTTTTATAATAATTGACCTTTTCTTTGACACAGAAACTATGTTTTTTGTTTACAATTAATAGAATTTTATAATAAAATATAATCATTCATTAAAGAAAAAATGAAAAAGTGTTTTCATTATATATACAAAATATTTAAAAAATTAAAAATCAATAAAGAAAATGCAAATGCAATTACATAGACTGAAATAGAAATAGTTCTGAGCTTCTGAAAATTTTAAAATAAAAAATCAAATGAAACTGCTGTTCGCTTTTATTTTTTAACTACTTCATTATATATACAAAATTTGGAAACAATTGATAAAGTAATAAAAGAATATTAAATAAATTTAAGCCAAAATAGGTCACGAAGTCTTTTGTATAATAGGAGTATATCAAAGATAATGCTGCTGTTTATCCTTTTCTTTTAAAGTGCTTTCATTATAGAGATAAATCTAACAAATCTAATTAAAATCTGGAAAAAAAAAACAAATCAAAGAAACAGGACAACAATCGTTTTTATTTCTTCAATTTTGTTTTTTATTTTGAACAAAGAAAAACCATTAAATAGATTAGTAAAATTTTATAAAAGTGATAATAAATCAAACTCACAATTAAAGACATTATAAATTAAGTTTTTCAAATTGAAAAATAAAGTAAATTGATTTGATGTTTAAACTTTTAAAGTTTGAGATTTACATTTTAAATAATTATTTTTAGCTTGTTTTCCTATAAGAAAAACTTTTATAATATTGAAAAATTTAACATTTTCACAATTTCAATGCAGCTTCGTAGAAAAGTTGCCTTGTATTATCAAACTTGTATATATATACTTATACCCCCCTCTTCCATCAATTTTCCATCTCTTACTATAGCTACACATGCATGATGGAGTAACAGTTAGTTAGTTTTTTGTTTGAGTAAAATCAACGCCATATTGTAGACATTGTTAAGGTTTTTGTGAAAATTTTATAATTAATTTTCTGGTTAACATGTTTTTCCCATACATACATACATACATACATCCAAACATATGTACATATATAATACATATGTGTAAATATGCGCAAAATCCATACAATACAAGGACTTCTTCTCTTCATAACCCCTTTACCCCCATTGTTGTTTCATATTCCTTAGCATTTTGCCTGTTGTTATGGCTTGGCAAAGTTCAGGAAGTGTGTTTACAAAGAAAAAGCCTTTTGTACAAGTATCAGATTCCTGTACTGATTAAAGAACCAAACGATATAGTGAGAAAGATGTAAAGGGGAAGGGGAGTTTGGGTGCAGAGAAATTTCTGTCTATGTATGTGTGTGTGTGTGCTAGGAATATTTATTAAAAATTTAAACATTATAAATGATTTGCCACATGGTCTCTCATATCCTGTTTTCGTATATCAGTTCTTTTACTTTTTGTCTCGTATTTCTCTGTCTTGTGGCGCCATGACTAGACATTTTTATAAAAGATGACCCGAGAGCTCTGTCTATATTAACCATTAAGAAGGCATTTAAAATCTACACACACACACACATATACTAACACCAATATATATTCCTTATAAAGAGATAGGATTGGCCTGGCTTCATACGCCTGTTGTAAGTTTTCAAACGTCATTTACTTCGTTTTCAATTCAATTTTGATAAACTGTAAAACTCTTTTTCAAATACCCTAGATTTAATGCCAGGAAAGGGTAGTATATGATAAGTTTAGAGTTAATTTAATAATTTTATTTTGTTTATATAAAAATTATAAGAAACTGTTGATCTTAAGCCAGCAAAATTCTACAAAGGAATTGTATTCCAAAAACTGATTATTAATTTATAGTAGATAGAAAAAATCTAACTAAATATACATTATACGATTTATTAATAGTTGTTTAACTTTATAATCTTTCAACTATATAGATCACATCAATCAATGAAATATAAAACATTATATTTTAGATTCAATCAACTGTTAAAACCGACATTAGTTTTACTTAAAGTTCTTATACTTACCCTTACCAAATAAAGAGTATCTCAAAGTCAATTTTTCTAACTTAACATAAAAAGATGTATCTTTTTCTTCTGTTATATTCGAAGAGTGACATGACATCCATGACGATAGGTAGCCAAATTGCTGCATCATTGCTCTTGGCTCTTGGCCCTTTTTAGTGTTTTGCCGCCAAATGGCATAAGATGTTGTTTTCGGTTTCTCTTTCATTTTATTCATTGATTTCCTTTTGTGCAACTTGCTTCGTTTTTTATTGTTATTATTATTATTATTGTGTATCCTTTATTGTAGATTGTGTAATTCTCTCTTTCTCAGTGTGAGTGTGTCTTATATATTTTACTTTTTTCTCTCCGTCATGCCATGTGATCCATCTTAATTCTTTCAACATTCGTCATCAGTTTAGGGTAAATTCTATTGAGTAAGTTTCACTCTGCATTTTAATTTGTCAGCGCTTGTTATTGTTGCTTGTTTTTTTTTCTTTTTTATTTCGGTTTGCCAAATGTATTGCCTAGAATTTGGCGCTCAACCCATGACTCTGTATGTGTGTGTTTGTATGTGATCGATGACGTTTTTATTTGTGTTTTTTATATGTGTTATGCGACTGTCTGTGATGGATGGCTTTCTGAATTGGTTTTGGTCTTGGGCAAAGGATTTCCATAAGCCAAAAATTTAATTTAAATTGAAAGTGTCGACTCAAGTAAACGAGGGCAAGACAGGAGAGGGGTTAAGAAATTCACCGATTGGCAAGCTAATTTTATTTAATAACTTTCTTATTTGCAATCTTTTATCTATATAATGCTTTTTGTGGTGAATCAAAAGAGAATAAGAATAAGAATTTACATAAAATGATGAAAGGATTTTTATTTAACACTCCTTAAAAAAGCTGTTGGGTATTTAATTTATCATCTAATTTAACAATCGAATAGATTATTTGCCAAAATGAAGTTTTTTATAGGAGGTACTACATTCCAAATCAATTTTTGAACTTTGATTGTCTTCTTAATGGGTCTTTAGTTAATAACAAAGTTAGAAATCCTAGGCCAACTATCATCCCTTTATTTCTCTTTTCGACTATTTACCTTACCATATATATGTTTAACCTATTAAATTTGTTTAATCTTTCTTTCTATTAATTCAAGTATCAAAAACTTTCATCTAAGCAAAAGCACATAAATTCTTGACCAACGACTTAAAGTAAATTTTTTTTCCACTCCTAAATCCAAATCTTTTCATGTTATTGCCAATTGTAGGCAGTTCGATATATATATGTATGTACTTTGGGTACTTGATGCGTGCTAATATATCACGATTATGTCAGTCGGTTGTGTTTGTGTCCCAGCATGTGGGCCCTAAAAACTAAAAGAGGGCCAACAATTTGCGTGCGCACGCGTATAGCGCCAAAACGAATTAAGCCTGATGCACCAGCAACTGATAATTCAATTTTTTTCTCCTTTTTATTTTTGTTTTGTTTTCTCTGTTAAGATTCTCTGTTTAAATGGTGTGTGCAGGGGGTGGGCAGAGTTATTCAATTTGTCTACCAACAACACGCACAACAACAATAACAGGCAAACAATTTGGCAAGTTGGCAGTTCGATTTGGTATAACGAATGAGAAATCTGTGCGTGACACGCAAACCACGACCAGGGCAAAATGGCAAAGTGTTGGATCCTGGATTTCGATTCCTATTCGAATTTGGATTCGAATTTTGGGTTCTGGCAAATCATCGCTGTAATCTCTTCCAGCTGCTGTCAATGTAGAATGAGTGACTGAATGAATGAATGAGTGAGTGAATGAGTTAAGCAATTGTTAAGCAATTTATGCAAAAAGCAACTGAATGACAGCCCAATCTCCTTCTCTCTATCTATCTATCTCACTCTATCTATTTATTTCTATCTCAGTTTTGGCTGTCAAATTTGCCAAATCATGATGACGTATCGCCAAAATCATGTTTGACACTGCCGTTTTTTGGTAACTTGTTTTTTTTTCTTTTTGTTGTATCCGTGACTCTTCTCTTTCTTTCTTATTGTTTTGTTGTTGGTGTTCATCAGGGGCTGCAAAAAGGGTTGCATACTAATTTACCCAAAAGGGGAACAATTTCCGTTTTTCTATTTGGTTGCATATGTGGCAAAGAGATAAATATGCGGTACGCAGTGATTCCGGCCATCAATTTATGATTAAGTCTAAGGGGAAGGAGGGAAGACTATTGTGTGAGAATATTTGTAATAGAACGGAGTAAGGGTTTATTTCTTTCAAAGATATTATCATATCGAAATGATAAACTAAACTAGTTCTAAATTTAAAAATTATTCATATTAAAAGAGAACTTATTGATAGGTTATATTCCTGGATGATCTAGCTATTATTTATCAAGGAAAAACAAAATAAAAAACTTTATGTATTTTTGTTTAATATGTGGAAAATTGAAAATCGAAACAGTTATTTAGTTATTTCCCTTTTTAATTAATATGTTATCTATTTCTTAAATGGAAATGCGCTCTTATGTCAATTATTGATTCTTATATGCTGTGTTTTAATACTGTGGAATATTTCTCTTCTCTTAACAATAAGATGAACCAATAATCTATCAGAATTATCTTCAACATATACGAAACTTTACGGATTACATTCAATTCATTGATTCAATAAACTTTGACGTCTTTATCATATTGTTTTCTCCTGTGAATATATATATTATAACACTTGGTAGAACTTAGGAAGGTTTAAAATACATATTTTGTTTTAGCAGTTTTAAAAGTTAATTTATTAATGGTTTGGTTTAATGAAAGTACCAAATAAAATTGTTTCATAGAAAACAATAATTCAAGACGAAATATGGAAATATCGTTCTAACACTGCAATGAATATAGTTTTCTATTTTAAGAATAGCTTTCTGCAATTCCTTAAAAGTTGACCATATACAATTCAAATTGGTTTTCCATGCATCTTATTAAGTAAGTTTGTATCCAAAGTTGCTGTTTGCTAAAAATAAGTTCACAAAGAATTCTTTAAATAATTTTTTCTATTAAAAATTTAAAATATAGCTCTTAAAGTAAACTATCTACAACTTTTTTAAGAGTCTTTTCAAATATCACAAAACTATTATAATATTACTTGTTTTAGCTAGTTCTGAAAGCTTTAAAATAAAGTTTCCTTAAATAAATAAATATACCCAAAATTGTTAGAAAGTTAATTAGAGTTAAAAATTAATCAAAAGGGTTTATTTTTATTTTTAAAGCAACTTGTTTATATAGAAATCCAGTCAAATCTTTATTTAAATCAAATTTCTCCATCTATTTGATGTAATTCATTTGGCAAAGGCAAAAGAAATATCAGCAAATGAATAAACAATCCATCACCCTAGACTTGTGGTCACCAAAAAGAATGTGTATAAACATTTTGCAAAACATTTTTAATTGCAGGCACTAAAAATACAGAAACAAACTCAAGGAAATACACACAAGGAAAATTGGTGGGGATAAACGTGTGAAATGGGCCATTCAATTGCAACTAGAAATTGATATAAGAATTGTGTGAAGAAGGGGGATGGGTAACAGCACCGAGGGTGTTGATAGTAATGACGCAGTTGATGATGATGATGATGACGACGACGCGCCTAAAACAAACAAATAAACGGACCAACTAGTTAACTAACAGCCTTAGCCTCGACTGGCGGCACGCTTTTAG
This sequence comes from Drosophila neocordata, assembly GCA_018903615.1. Taxonomy (NCBI): domain Eukaryota; kingdom Metazoa; phylum Arthropoda; class Insecta; order Diptera; family Drosophilidae; genus Drosophila; species Drosophila neocordata. Next base: position 5,120,771 of record JAEIGI010000006.1, on the reverse strand, counting down.
GAAATTTAATTAAATCGTCAGAGAAAACAATAAAATTCATCTACACACACACACAGTTAGAGCCATCTATATATGCACATGGATGAAATTTTATTACGCCCTGCATCCCATGAGCCAATAACTCAAAAAATCACTTGCCAGTGTATCATTAAAATCAAAATCAGAAACAACAAAATGTAGAAAAAAAATTAAAGACATGAAATGATTAAACACCGCGTGGGTGTTCGTTGCCAGCTTATGATTTGCCATTAAAATTGTTTAGATGCACAAATAAACACTAGGCCAATCGTAAAAATGCTCAACCATCTCTATGGATCTATTTCTTAGGGGACGCCAAAAACGTAATTACAACCCCAGTACCCTTTCCCCCCTCTGCCAACCATTTTGTTTCTATAAACAATTTTGTAAATGAAAGAGGAAAGAAGAATCGGTTAAGGATCTATTGCAAAATTCCATGGAAATACTTTATTTAAGGAAAAGAGTCTCTTAAGCGGTGATAAAACTGAAAAGATATAGCAAAAATAAGACTAAGATGGGGTAGAAAAAATAAAATAAATTATATTATAAAATTAATTGTATTGACAACATGGTTTTTAAGTCGAGAGGAACGCTGATTCCTAATAAAATATAAAGTCTATTTTCCTAATGAACAACTTGTAGAAAAATAGTTAGTACATAATTAAATTAAACCTTTCTTAGCTTTAAGTTTTTTGGAACTGATATATTTAAAATAGCATAATATAAAATTTATAAATGTGTGATCTTAAATAATAAAAGAAATGTCTTGTTCATGAATGATGGAAAATTATTACATATAACTTATTTTTAAGGGAATTTTTCTGTTATTAACTTAATAACTTTAATATTTATAATCTTAAGATCTCTAGTTCACCTGTATTTCTTTATATAGATGTAGTAAGTATTTAGTTATATATTTAAATAAATTTTATTTTTAAAAAGTTTACTTCAAAAGACGTATTTATCGAGTTTGCATAATTATTTAATATATAATAGGTATTTAAAATCATTTACCATTAAGTAAGTTAAGTTAAGCAAATTGATTAATATCTTATAAGAAATTAACATTTGATCTTTTAAAGGTAAACTTATGATTTATATAGCATAATGAATTAGTTTGTTATATTCGATTTAAGTGTGTATAAATATATAAAAAATGATAGTCGGGATCGACTCTGTATAGTTAAAACTACCTTCCCTTTCACCATTAAATCTGCCTGGATTAGCCTGGTGCAGATCTCTTTTAACCAATTTTGGTAAAGGATTTAAGCAGGGGCGAATATTATAAGTATATATATAATATAAACAAAAACTACACTAAAATAAGAAATACAAGTAATTGTTTCTAATTATATGATTAATTTCTTAAGACTGGTTCCTATATGAAATTTTATTTAGATACTTTAAAATATAACAAAGTGAAAGAGTATTAGAATTGTTGCCAGTTTAACCATCTCTCTAGTTAGAAGTACTAACTCTTTGCTTGCATTATGCCACTTCTTTGCCCGCACCCGTTGCCAATTCACACTCTTCCCTGGCCAGATAATCCTATATAGCGCCACACACGTTTCTTCATTAAATTCCACGTGTTTATTTGTTTAAACTAACCTTTTATGAGGCAGTGGCGCTACAGACTCGCCGCAGACACATTTTGACGGGGCGGTCTCAAAGTTTGGGGCTGGGGTTGATATGTATTTATATATATATAAACATACATATATATAAAGATATAACACGATTATCTATCACAGAGTCAAAAGAGCTGACAGCTAATTGAATTTAATTGGCGCGAAAAAATGTACAAAAGAAAAAAAATTGAAGGAAGGAAAATAATAAAACAGAATCACAAACAATAAACAAAATAAAGAAAAACTGAACAATTTAGCGTTTTTAGTTCATCGTGTATGTATCATAATTTAACGAGTTGTTTATTTCGTTTAACTATAGTTTTTTTTTTATTATTTTTTTTATTTCTGTTGTTTTACGAGAAACAAGGAAATAATTGTGGTCAGTTGAAGTCAAAGCAAATTCACGTTTAAAGCGTTAAATGTCTATAAAACTTAGTCTCCTCTTGGCGCCAGTCAAGACTAAGAACCAAAGATCGCACAGATCGTCACATGTAAATCATTTTCATTTCTCGTTTGTGTGACAACCCGCTGACAATTCAATGAGAAAGACCAGCAGACCAGATTTTACTGGCGAGAGGACCAACAGCTCAATTCAATGGGACTCTTAACGAGGTTCTGGCCAACTTGTGGGTTCATAGGTACCAAAAGAAAGAAAAAAGGAAAGAAAAGGAAAGAAAATACAACAACTAAACGAACAAATCAACCAAGGAACGAACAACTGTGAACATAAAGTCGCGTGGCTTATTTAAAATTAACAAAGCAATAAAAATGCAAACTCAATGCAAGCAAAAGGGGATAACAATGAATGAAAGAGAGGAAGCTACTAAGGAAAGAGATGCCTGAATATTTATATATATATATATGTGTATACATTTATAGCCTCAAGTTAACTGAACAGTAAAAGGAAGTTTTTTGTAAGGCAAAACTAGAGGAACAAAAAGAAAATAAAATGGAATGTTCTTAAAGACACAAAAGTCAATCAAAAATTTAATCTTAACAAAACCACTAAATTAAGGTTAAACTCTTTATACTGAACTATTCACTTGAATTAGAGTTTGATTTAACTATAAATTAAATTAGGCTGATAGCTGATCATGGATTAAACATGAAATGCATCCAATTTATATCCAATACGAAATGTTTAAGAAACACGTTAAATAGATGGTCCATTTATCCCTTCAGTAGTTTAGTTTATTTATAATACTATCTTCATTTAGCTCCTTGATAATAAATCGTTCATCAGCAATACATAGGATTACAATTTTGGAGTATATAACATCAGTTAAAGATAGTTTTTGAAGGTAACATGATAGGTGAGACGTGGAATAGAATAGAATACCATTCAAGATCTTTAGACGAAACAAATTATGATAGTATTCCTTTAACTAGATAACAGTAAAAACAAAATTAAACTAGTTTCGAAATAGTTTGATATTCCGTTACCAGTTTCCAAACACTTTTTGGAACACTTTCTCCTAAATATTCTTCTTTAAATCATAAAACATAAACATAAAACAGAATAAAAATATCTTAGAAAACAAATTGTTATAATTTTGAAATATTTTCAAAAATTTTTAAAAGTTTTAGCTTCTCTTGATAACAAATTTGTAAGCAGCTTTTATTTAACTAAACAAATTAATAATTTGATTGAATCTTTCTATTTATATAATAAATTTATTTCTTTAGTAAAAACTATTCTTTAAGTCTGATATAAAATAAGTTAAGGTTAAACTCAATATTTTAAAGAGTTTCAAGTCTGACAAATTAAAAATGTTTGGCTTATTCATTAATTATTAATTCAGCTTTATTATTTAAAATTTATGACTTTTATATATCATATAATGACTTGTTAAATAATTTGCAAAAACATACAAAAACTTTTTGGAAATGCAATCTTAACTTTTTTTGTCTAGTAGTTAACAGATCGGGGAGGTTATCTTAAGGAGGCAACCCAACACAGCAGGATATGTTTTGTGGTCATAAAAAAGAAGAATCTCTTTATATAGCTTAATTGTTTTTCTACTAATCAAACCAGTTTTTGACTGTTCCCACACACTAAATGTTAAATTTATTTGTTAATTTTTTTAATTAGCAATTGCATCAAGTTTATCTGCTTATTTAGGCCAGGTTAATTGTTTAGAATTTAAGTTAATTGTAGCCTCTGGATGAAACGAATAGATTAATTTGATGATTATAAGAACATGCGTCTATATATGTATATAAACATGTAAATACATATATATCTAAAGGACATATAATAATATAATAAGGGTACGATTTCAGGACAGTATACTTTATATTGTAAAGATCGTATATATATCTAAGCAAACTACACTTAATAAGAGTTACGTCAGGACACTTTATATAATAGGGATCGTATGTGTATGTATATATATCTTTAGAAAGTACACTTAGGTACACTGAGGTTATTAAGCGTGAAAGCACATAGTCTGCCTTTAGCTGGAAAGGAATATTGAAGTTTTATCTGAGTATATAGATTAAATACTAGCCTCAGACTATTTGTCTACTCTTTTTAGAAACATCTAATAATTTATCATTAGTTTTGCCTACCAAACACTAAACTAGAAAGGAAATATTAGCGATTAAGTGATATATATATAAGTGTAATAAAACTTTAATTAATTGGCTTACCTCTTTCATTTATAAACCTGACACTCTTCTTGTTTAGCTTTCATCTTAAACTACCTTTACCTCAAATATAAGTTCAATATTTCGAATAGTTTATATACTAAGCTGATTATGTGCATTTAGTCAAAAAAATACCACAATCTAAGCATTATACCCACCCCGTCGAAAGGACCATAAGGAAAAAATTGTATCATTTTTTGTTGCCAACTCTACAATGAAATCTTTATCGCTGTGTGCTGGCTCAGTAGCTTATCATATCGAAAGGCAGTTAACCAAAATACCCACAAATCCCTCGATCTGATTTCAGTCCCAGTCTCAAAGCTTCCACACACAACACACATACACTCATACACATGGGTATTCCTTATCGCCATCGTGGACATCATGCATCGAGCCCAACAGAGAAAAAAGAAAAAAACCAAAAGAACCAAAAACAATGCAAAGCGCAATCAGCGACACTTCATCGCCTCCTGAAAAAAAAGAAAAACAAACAAAATATATCCAAGCAAATAAACAAAAGGACACAACGCGTAATGAGGGCGAAAATATCTTTATTTTAAAGAGCAAAGCGAGAGCCTTCCATGGAAGGCAGCACCACATACGTTTATACCTATATACATTGGTTTTTTTTTTTCGTTTTCTTGGTTCGGGGAGCAGCATATTTGTCATTCGCATGCAGTTTACTGGCTTTTCTCTTCCCCGCCAAAGGGGCTGGGGTGAAGGGGGAAAATAATCGAGCAGGCAAATATCATGCACAGATCTTGTAGACGCCGCCAGAGGTAACCTTACTGGGGCCTCCTTAATTAGATGAGGCGACAAGGAGGCTCACGATCGCCGATATTTCGGCGCACAGCTGAGGCCACAAAACAATGCCGTGTTTACAACTTGTAGGCATCCATATACTGTTGGCTTATGTGTACTTAGTTCTTAACATGCCCTTTTGCTTCTAAAAGGGTCTCTTAACCATACAGGAGTCGACTATTGCTGCTGGGAAACCAGCTAATCCAGTAGCCAAACTCTCGTCTCGACTACCACTAATGGCATATTTTGCATTCCAATAAGGCATTGCGCCAATTGCAAATAATTTTAGAGTGTAGTTTTTTCTTTTTTGCTTAATAAGATCACGATTTACAGATAAGCTGACTAGATAGCGACTAGAACTTCTTTATTTTATTTTGCAAAGACTTTTGCCACTATATGTTTAAGTGGCAAGGATGTTATCTCTTTGATAACAATAGTTAGAAAAAGTTGTCATCTTTATACTATAGTCGAATTCTTTTTTGAATTCGTAAATATGTTATTACAGAATGGCTTTTTATATTTAATAAACGTAGGGTATTTTTTTTTTTTTTTAAGTTTTTTTTGACATTTTTTTCGATAAGAAAATGCGTATATTGATTTGTAATTTAAGAAAACGTTTTAAAACCTTTAATGGAATCTTTAAACGATATGGTAACTTAAGGTCCTTTAAATATATATGTTTTTATTAACAATATATTTCGATCTTTATAGGAGATAAAAAGTAATGCCTTTTTCTAATGATGTGTTCTATATTCTAGAATCATGTTTAATTTCACGACCATTTCAGCGATTTCTATCTATTATTATAGCTATAAGACAATAAGACTGTTGAAGGTGACTTGAAAACTAACATTAGTATCTATTATTTTTATATTTCTAATATTTCTCTAGACCGATGCAAAAGCTTTTTTAGGTATATCTTTGTACGAGCTTGAGGATCTGTTAGTAAATTTTCAAAAATTGAAAACCATTAAAATTAAATAAAAATATTGTCTGATTCTCTCATTAAAAAATTAACTAATTTTATATAGTCATTTGAAATAAAAATTCAATTTTGTAAGAATTAAAAAATTATTTTTATAATTTATGATATAGTCAAAAATAAATGAAAATCATATTCACTTTTCAAACTTTCGCAACTGTCTAACACAAATTATTTAAAATTGTTAGAAAAAGTATATTTCCTATAATTATTAAGCGAGTTTACTATTTGAACCTAAAGTAAAGTGTTATATCGTACAAATTTTGTATAAATTAGTTTAATGTGCTCAAATATTAATATTTGAACGGAAGTTGGCATTAGCATTTGTTTGATGCTTGAGGAAATTTGTAAAATTAGTTACCTTATCTCTTTTAGCGTATGCAATAGTCACCAGTGTCATTTTGTCTAGTTGCTTCGAAACAATAACTTAATTTAGTTGTCTTACATCGTGTCGTTGTCGTCGCCAACCTCTGCCAGCCGACACCCCACTCGCCCTCTAGACACGGTTGTTGCAACCTTTTGCATGGTGGTATGTCAGCAATTCTGTAAACAGACGAAGTCACATGCACCCCAGACTGCGACTCCAACTACGACTTAGAGCCAGAGTAAGAGTAAGAGCAACGCATAAGGATCGTTGGAGTCCAGTTCGAGTTGGAGTTTAAGTTACTCTCTTTACCCCTGTGTCTCTGTCTCTCTTCCTCTCTCCCTTTCTCTCTATCTCTATGTACGTAGCGCCAATTACACAAACCAAAAGCTGTAGTAAAATCTGTAAATCTGCAAAGGAAGGTAAAAACAGCCCGACTTTAAAATGCCATTTGACCAAGATGGCAACAAGATGATAAAGCCAATGGACGTGGGCGCCAACACACACACACACAAATAACAATTCAATGGAAAAAGGCAATTAAAACCAAGATCGAGAGACTACTGTGCCAACGACTCCTTTCCCACATCATCTCCTCTCCCGACAATCGAATTAATTTGCGCTGGTTTTTAGTTTACAACTTTGTAATTAATTTGCAAGTGGGTGACATTTGGTTGTTGTTTTTTTTTTTTTTTGTATTTTAATTTTGTGGTTTTTTGATATCTTTATGGGCTGCTGTTTAGAGCAGACGATACTTGATGGCTCTTAACATGGGGAAACGATCTCCAGTGCACTGACCACGAAAATCATCAAGAGTCAAATCGAACAGAGCCACACCTCCCAAATTCTTGGCCCGCACATACTGAGCCTTGCTGGCAGCAGTATCGGGATCCTCGTAACTAATCCAAATGCCATGATCACCATTAGAATCGGCTGGACGATAGGCATAGCTGCCATAACGTTTGGTGGGATCTAATACACGACGCACAGGTGCGGCATTGCCTTGAGCATTCATATTACTCGGATTTGGCATCAATTGACAGATTTCCGCCCAGTTGAGTAATCCCTCAGTTTTTGTCTGAAAACCAGCAGGTGCTGGTCCATTTGTTTTCTGCACCACAGGCATTCCTGTGTCACCCGATTCACTGCTCAATTTCCAAGCACGGCCATAGCTGGCAACGCCAATGTTCAACTTTTGAGCTGGGACACGTTGCAGGAGCCAGTGTTCCATTTGAAAATTGACATTGTAGTGATCGAGACGATTCTGACCAAAGGTTTCGTAGAGGGGAGAGGTAAAGTCAGCTTCCTCGGGATTACGAGCAGGCGTAAGAAAATCAAATGTTGCCAAATTAATGAAATCCAAACTGGGAGCAATAGCCGGAACATCAAAGTACCCTAGAAAGGTAGATAAAAGCTAATTATTTGAGTTACTTAACGAAAACTATTTCAGGTAAGTTTTGTATACTTGGAAACCCGATCTAAACAAAAGCTTACTAACTAACTGGATGTGTTTATGCAGTCTTCAATCTTTGAATTCTATGAATGAGTATTAAACCTAATTATATCTATACACTTACAGCTGGAATTTACATTTGGTAGAACAGTCAGACTTAATAGCAGATCATTTACTCTCAATGCGCTGCTTAGATCCTTAATTAATCCAGTTAGTTGACCTTTATGTGTTTCTGAATCGGTATCCACCACAAAATCTCCAGTAAAGAATTTCTTAAAACTCTTCCATGCCGAACCAATTTCACCATGAACTTTACGTGGTTTGTTTCGTGGCAATTGCAGGGACAAATCCAAACCATCGAAATTGAAACGACGAACAATATCACGAGCCGACTCTATAAAACGGGTGTGTGCTTGACGTCCACCTTCTAGGAGCCTAATATATTTGTCCTCTTGCAATAAATCACGATCACCACCCACACTTAAAAGGAATTTGATATAGGGATATTTATCCTTCAATGAGGTAATTTGAGAGAAGTGACGTTGCTCAAAGTCCAGACGTTTGTTAATACTCTGCAATTCGTAAGTATCCGTATTGATGCCCGTATAACCGTAGATAACATGAGTGCAAAATTGCAATGCCAATTCCATATCCGTCAAAGAGAATTGACCGAGACCTGATTGAGAAAGAGAAATATAATTTGATTTATTATAATCGAAATTATATTACACTTACCTTGTCGCTCAAAGCCTTTAGAATCGTAGAAACAAACCATATGAGGCGCTCCCAATATTTGAAGCGGTGCCAAGAGCACAAGACTCAGCCCTAAGCCGAGCCACAGAGAGCGCATTTTTGTCAACTTTTAAAAGAGAGTGATAAAAGAGAGAGCAACAGTTGATACAAATGAAACGCTTTGGCAATTATACGTCTGTCTTCAACTAGATTCGAAACGAAACTGAATTCGAATGGCATTGGAAATGGCATTCAGCGAAGCTTTTTGTAGAGGCTTTCAAACGAACAATAGGCGGACTGGCGGACGCGAAAGTGTAATCAACAAAAATTCACCAGAATTGTTTGTGTAAAGTGACAAGCTGACATCGAGTTCAATGAGATCACTTGATTCTACCCGGGTAAAATACACTTATCTGCCCTGAGATAATGTTCAACAAGATTTTACTATTTAAATACGAAAACATCTTCCAAAAAAAAAAAAACAAATATATAAAAAATGATAAGTCTAATCGGAAGCTGTGAGAGATTCATTTTATTGAAATAATTTACTTAGGGCTTAGTAAAGATTTTTTGAGTAATGCAATGTGACAAAATGTCCCAAATTGTTTTAATGACTCATTGTATATATAGTAAAACCATTTGAATACTAAAAAACAGTTCTACAATATATTTTAGTACTAGAATACTAGAATCGTTAAATAAACTAACAATACGAGTATTTCTTTATTTAAGTGTTCGGAGGAAATTTATAATTGCACCTGTTTGAAAACAAATACTATGTGGGGGGATAGTATATCACTTATATTCTCATTAATAGTAAACAGTAATCACAGACCTCGTGGAAATATGATCACATATAAATCTATAAACCTTTAAAAACCATCCAATAGGGGCAGAGATTAATCTTTCTGCTAAAAGAGTTTTTTAAACAAAACTTCTGGAAATGTCTGGTAACCATTCGCCAGACTTTACTTGAAATTTTCCAAATAAGAACTCATTTCAACAAATAATTAAAATAGTTCATAACATTTATTAAGGTTTTTAAAAAACTGTCATCCGTTTTCCATATTACTTACAAACGATATTTAATAGAACGTAATATAGGATATTTATCGCCATTGCACTGACCACGGAAATCATCATAGGCCAAATCGAAGAGGGCTACGCCACCTAGATTTTTTGCCCTCACATAGGCTGCCTTATTGGAGGCTGCATCTGGATCATCGTAGCTCACCCAAATACCTTCGGTAATGGCACCATCAACGGGACGGAAAGCGTAGTTGCCATATCGTTTGCTTGGATCACTGACACGACGCAAAGGTGAATCATTTCCCTTAAGATATTGGTTTTGAGGATTGGTTAATTTTCCACAGATTTCAGGATAGCTAAGAAGACCAGGTTTTTGGGACTGGTTACCGGGTGGGGCTGGACCTTCTGCGTGGCCCACAACTGGACTTCCATCAAGACCCGAATCGGGAGTTAATTTCCATGCATTGCCATAAGTGGCAACACCCAAATTGATACGACTAGAAGGATATCCCTGTGTTAACCAATATTGAATCTGGAAATCAACATTGTAATGACCCAAACGATTTTGACCTTCGGCTGCATAAATGGGAGCAGTATAATCAGCTTCCTCGGGATTGCGAGTAGGTGTAAGGAAATCAAAAGCTGCCAAATTCACAAAATCAACCAGTCCATTGAAGGCAGGAATATCAAAGTACCCTAAAATTAAAATTTATAATGTAGTACAGTAAAGACATTCAGTTTTTCAAGACTTACAGGTGGAGTTCACATTAGGTAACACCGTGAGACTCAACAAGAGTCCATCATTGCGCAGGGAATCTTTTACATCCCGGACAAATGCCGTAAATTGCTCCTTATGCAAAGCTGACTGAGGATCTACCACAAAGTCTCCTGTAAAGAATTTCTTTACACTTTTCCATGCGCTGCCCAATTCACCATGAACTTTTCTTGGCTTATTACGGGGAAATTGATAGGCTAAGTCCAAGCCATCGAAACCATAATTTTTCACCAAAGCAAACGCTGATTGTATGAAAGCAGTTTGACGGACTTTTTCACCTTCCAACAGCTCAATATACTTATTTGGATGCTCCACATCGATATCATGATCACCACCAACACTCAACAAGATCTTTAAATGTGGATACTTGCGTTTAAGAGACGTTACCTCCGAGTACTGATGCTTGTAAATATCGAGATTCTCATTTAAACTATGCGCTTGATAGTTGTCAGCACGAATGCCCGCATAGCCGTATATTAAATGAGAGCAGAATTGCACAGCAACCTCCAAATCGGGATTTAGTAGCTTACCCAAACCTGCAAACGCATGGAAACACAATTAAATCAACATAAAAGTGAATGTGATACAGCAAGAGAATCAAAAAAAAAAAAAAGAGATCAAGTGAGAGAGTCATCTCTGACAGAGTGACGATCGTAACACAGTAGCTTAACCGCATGAAAAGAAATCTCTGCTAAGCCGCTGCATCTTCCCTTCCCTCCCACTATGGTTTTGTCATCCATTGTCTCGTTGTGACTTAATTGAACATCACAGTTGGGGGGCTCATTGTTAAGCACAGTGGGTAAAGGTATATGGGAAATGTCATATTAAATATAAAATTTCTTTGAATTGTATATTATATTAAATCAACTAATAGCCAATCTTAGAAGAGGTTCCAACTTTATACTAACATGTACATATATTTAAATTGTATTTATTTCTATTTTTCTTTGATTTGACTAATTGATAAAATATAGTTTTATGATAAAAATTTGAACCACAGTTCATCTCTGCTGAGTCACTCGTTTTGCATTGCTTCTCAGCTCTGTTCTCTCTCTTTCTCTCTCTCTCTCTCTCTTTTTGTCTCTAGCGACTTGTCTCTGGGGCCATGGTTTGGGGCAGTTGTGGCGCTGGACTCACGGCGAGTAGTGTGCGTGGTTGTCTTCAAGTGTTTTTTTATGTACACATATTTATCAAGACTTTTGTTTTTGCACCATCATTCTATTATTACAATTGTTAATTGTGTGTGTGTGTGTGTGTTTTGGGTAAGTAAACTTAACTAATTAGCTTGTATTTTGATAGCTCTTTTGTTTTTGTATTCATTACTATGGAGCGTACATATCAATGAGCTCGACTTAAACGCAGCGGGAGAGAGCACAGAAGAGCATAAAAATATAAAATAAAAATAAAAAACTTGTCTGATAAGCCACTGACCTCTCAGAACTAGATTTTTGCTCTCTGATGATAAGCGGGTTTTTTTTCTTTTCCCTACCAAACTGAATTAGTTCACAACATGTGTGTACAGAGAGAAAAAAATGTTTGGTATGTTGTGCATAATAAGAAAAATTATAAACAAAAACCAGAAATATAAATTTAAATTTCCTAACAGCTACATACATATGTAAGTTATACTTTATATATATATTTTTGAGGAATATTTTGATTTTAAATTTTGATATAAAGGATACTATGTTTTCAAATATGATGCTTATGATAATCCAGTCCCTCTTCATTAAAGTAACGAAAGAGATTAAACTTTACACAATAATTGTTTAAATTATTTTAAAATTAAATCGAAGGCAAAATAACTAGAACTACTTCTCACTTTTGTAATGCCGATTTAAAACCTAACAACTCGTACATATATTAATACGTAACAATACTCTAATACTCTAGCTAAGATTGTCAATAAATAAATATTTTCAATTATCCTATTCCCTTTTAGAGTTTATTTCTTAAACTCTGTAAATTAATAAATAAACATTTTTATGAATCTTCCATTATCTCTTTAACAACTTTTCGGTAAGTCTGACAAATTTTGGAGGGGTATGAAAATTTACAAAAATAAATTAAATACTTTAAAGTATTGCGAAAAAGGCTTTATATAACAAAGCGTAAGCTTTAAAAATATTTTTTACATGTTTTATAGGTCTCATATATTCCATTTATATAGACTTTTATAATACTGAACAAGAAATTTGTATCTTCTCTCTTTCATTAATATTATTTTTCTTACTGTGTATCAATGAAAATGCAAATGCAATGAACACTTTGTTTCTCTTGCTATAAAAAAGATCAATTTGTTTTTTATGATATAATTTTAATGAGTGTATAATGAATATTTCAGATATAAATATTATTATAGCCAGTTTTTAATGACATCAACGTTTAGGAAAATTTATTAATTTTTTTTTAATTATTGTTGCACACTCGCTGTATTATAAATACATTCTAATTTTTTTCAGTGTATGTAAATTTTAAATTTTATTTTTTTGGGTTTTTATTATGTAATATGTTGATTAGCGACATTTGTGTAAATTTTTAGCAATTTTTTGAATTTATTTATTTAAGTTTTGGAACCTGCTTCCTATACAAGCCCCCTATACAGACATGTATGTATATGAACTATATCAAAATAAATTGATCTACAAAGAATTGCAGTATATACATACCTTCTCTAGTGTAGCTAGATGAATCATAATAGCACACCAAATTAAGGGCACCCTGTATTTTAACCACAAGGAAGCACACGACAAATGAAAGCAAAAGCAAAAATTTCATTTTGCCTTTACAGAAAACACACAAAGAAACACAACCGCAACTCAGATCGAATGAAATCGAACTGAAACCGAAATGAAAATCGAGCAAAACAACAAAAAGACACGAGATGACACAAAAATAAAAAAGCTTTAACCAGAATAAGCTTTGAGCGAGGCATTAAGTCATGCCAGTTGATATATAGTTAATGACGATCTTGGGTCTCAAGTGCGAAATACATTGAAGTAAAAACATTGAAATTGATTTGGTGATTAGAATTTGTAATAAACAGAGAGACATTTTTATTACGAAATCAGACTTGGAAATATATACACATAAAAATATACAATTTAGAATGAACAAGAAAAAAAAGATCCCCCCTGTCTATTTAACCCATAAAATATTTAATAGAACGCACAATGGGATATTTTTGGCCTGTGCATAGACCACGGAAATCATCATAACTTAGATCATAGACGGCCACACCACCGAGACCCTTGCTTTTAGCATAGGCCGCTTTAATGCCAGCAAAATCGGGATCATCATAGCTAACCCATAGACCATGTTCACCATTCTCATCGGCTGGACGTATGGCATAGTTGCCATATTTTTGGTTTAGATCGGTAACCTTGCGTAATGGTGCCTGGGCTCCCCTATATGCAGCTGTATTATTGACCGGCATTTTGGAACAAATCTCTGGCCAACTTAGTAAACCTTCGGTGCTGGCAATTTGTATACCTCCCGGTGCAGGTCCATAGGTTTCGGGTACTACTGGCAAACCACTGAGACCCGAATTTTTGGTTAATTTCCAAGCTCTGCCATAACTGGCTATGCCCAAATTCAATTTATATGATGGACATTGATTTTGGAGCCAATGATTCACTTGATATTCGACATTCAAATGGGGCAAACGATTCTGTTCATCGAAAAATGATATGGGTGCAGTATAGTCAGCCTCATCGGGATTACGTAATGGCGTTAAGAAATCAAAGGCAGCCAAATTAATAAAATCGAACTGGGAATGCAGTTTGGGTATATCAAAGTACCCTAAAAGAGAGAAAGATTGATACTTTGGTTTTAATTTTTTTGTGAAAAATATTTTTATTACTTACATGTGGAGTTGACATTGGGCAAAACTGTCATTGTTAACATTAGATTGGCACTTTGAAATGCTCTCCTTAAATTCACAACCAAATCTGTGTATTGTCCTTTATGAACTTCAGCTTGAGGATCTACTATAAAATCGCCAGTGAATAGCTTTTTGAACTGCTTCCAATAGCTACCAATTGTTCCATGGACTTTTCTTGGCTTATTCTTGGGCAATTGCAGAGCCAAGTCTAAACCATCAAAACCATTTAGACGTAACAAAATCATACTACTATCTATGAAATTCTGTTGTGCCGTACGATTTGCCTCAAGTAGATCCAGATATTTAGTTGGATGTGCCTCATCTATATCATGATCACCACCCACACTCAAGAGTATCCTTAATTTTGGAAATTGTGCACGCAATAATGTTATATCCTTGAAATAAGACATATCCAAATCCACATTGAGACTATGGACTTCATGGGTTTTCGGATTCAAGCCAACATAACCATAGACCAGATGAGTACAGAATTGTAGAGCTAATTGTAAATCATTTGGCATTAATTTGGCCAAGCCCTGGCGTAAATATGATGATGAATCGTAATAGCAAACTAAATTGCCAGCTTCGACAAGGCTAAGAGCCTGTACAACTATACCGATTAATCCAATTAATTGGATCTTCATTATTTTTAATTTATTGTAAACACGTCCTGATCTTATGAATGAATATTTGCAACTGTCTGGAGAGTTTTTAATTTCAAGCTTTTTGTGCTTGAAAATTTTCAGGGGCATTCGAGAGATAAGCAGCATCAGCACACGCTGATCTGAGACTCAATCTCGGTTTTATTCTAGATGAATATTATTATATATATTCCTACTCGTAAATACATATATATATGATGATGACATTATCAGGTTTTGTTTTTTTGTTTTCATTTATGTTATTTGTGGTATTACGTAGCCACTGTCAATGTGTCAGTTTTGAACGGGTTTAAAACGGGTATATTCAATTTGGGAAGAAGCTACCAAAACTTAGGGATCTTATACCTTGTATGAATCGATAGGAAACTTCTTGGATTTTTGTAATACATAATAATTTTAGTATATATAGGTTTAAATATCTTTATATGCATAACTTCTGCGATGAAGAAGTCGAAAAACTGACCTGTTAAATTATTTTCAAATACTTTGCAAATATAAATCAGTGGGACTTGTCCGCTTACGACTGAAGTATCAATCCTTTAATTCATATCTTTGCAATTAAAACAAACAACAATATATTGAATTATATAATTAGTATCTTTTCTCTTAATTATATTATATCTTAAATTTACAACCAAATACTATATACATATATGTGATTTAATAGTCGTTTAAAGTTACTTTCCGGCTTTGATGTGTTTTGGCTTTAATATGTATAAACCAAAAGGCTAACAAAATGTAAAGACACTATTTAGATTTATTAAAAAATGATCATTAGTTGTTCTTAAAGGATTAATAGTTAATAATATCGATGTAAGAATTCAAACTACATATGTATTATCAATCGGTGATCATTAATTTGCTCCTTAACCTATAATATATTTATTTTCAAACTTTCATTTTTATACTTTACAAGAGTATACAAAGTTCGTATTTCTATTGAAACAGCTTCCCAACTCCCTATTTATTATTTTTTGCTTGTTTTCGTGGAAATAATTTTGTTTATATAGCATTCGTAATATAGAATTTCAACTGTCTTACTTTGACTTCGTGTTATGCGTGACTGTGAGTCACTTGTTTTGTCTATTTACTGATCATCATCGTCATTATTTTGTGAGACTTTCAATTAACTGACCCAGGTGATCTTGAACAAAGAGCAAAATTACTTTGCCTGCAACTCCAAGCAAAAGGTAAAGATAGGGCAACCTGCTGTGCTTTTGAAACGAAGACTCAAAATAGTCTGAAAGGAAAAAGGTAGCTCGACTTTAGACAGCTGGTGGCTAAATGCCTGTTGTTAGTGTGTTTAAATCAGAAATCAATTGAAGCATTAAATTCCTTAAGGATGAACAAGATAAATCCCTGGCAGATATTTAGAGTGAAGACTAATGACAACACGCAATAGTCACAACAACAAAGAGAATCAACAATGTAGGATGCTCACACAAGGATCTGGGACATACATACATACGTACATATGTGACACAACCAATTATACAAAAAGGACATGGCCATTGAGAGGGTAAAATCTACTGCCAAAAAGAATGCGAAAATAATCCTCACACGCTGCTTAGATGACAATGAGATGACAATGGGGCGGGTCCCGGTATAAGGATACGGCTAGGGGTCACAAAGGTTTCGAATGGAAAGGCGTGTTCATATTCGTGTTGAGAGCCTCATAATCTTCAATATGTCCCCTGATTTTGAGTATGCGTATCTGTATCTAGTATATATGTATTTGTCTCTCTTTCACTTTTTCTTTCTCTCTCACTCTAACTGGCATTGTTGTTTGATTTATATCAAACGAGAGCGGCGGCCTGAAAGTTAAATAGCCGCCCCATTCATCCCAATCATAGTATTTATTTGTATAGAGATTGTGTATGAGTTTTCTTTGTTTGACCAAAATGGGTCAAGCCAAAACTAAAAAAAAAAACCCAAAAACCACTCATAATATTGTTGGTATTTAGTTTACCTAATAACCGCAAATGGATGGAGAATATTTCACTCTCTTTCTCTATTTCCTTTTAGTTGATATTTGATCGGTAAATATATATATATATATATATAAAGATATTTGTTTATATACCTATCATCAGTCAATCGTTGCTTCTTTTTGTCAATAGAAATCAATGCCAAATGATTTGTTAATGTGTATAAATGTGCTAAATACAAAGATTGTATTATATCTTTAGATGTGATTTTTGTTTATTTAGCCAAAAAGTGCTAATGGTTAACTTAAGAAATCATTGCAATCGATTTTTTATGAGAAAATTAGAAAAGTAACATTATTTAGTATTTTACTTATTACATTTATATGATATTTTTATTCAATTATATTTTAAAATCATTCAAAATTGAACCAAATAATCGTATTTAAATAATAAGGTTTCTCTAGTTTTGCTTAAGAAAGTTTTTACTTTCGTTTAAATATTTTCAATTTTATTTTTTTCCTTTTTTAAATTGTACATATTTTACTAATTTGAAATAATTAATCATATCAGTAATAAGTTTTAAAGGTCAATATTTTTTAAAAATTGTTTTCCTAGAGTTTTCTGTAACTGATGATATTATGATCTAATTTGATATAAATTTCAATGAATTTTTTAATAATCGTGCATAATCTTAAACAAAATATATATGTATAATATTCTTAAAAATATAAAAGAGTATCTGATTTTTAAATATATAGGATTTTCCATAATCTCACATTTTGGTTGTTAATTGTTTAATATTCCTTAAGAAATTTTCTTCTATCTCATTACAACTTAAACAATATTCACAAGTGAAGATTTAAATGTTCTCTTACCTTTCTTTAAATTTTTTGACATAAATGTTTCCTAACTTACATTAAATTCTTTGTTAACTTCTTAAGTTCTAGCAAATTCTTAATTCATTTTCCTTTTTTCATGATTTCTTTTGTCCTTCTAAGGAAAATTTCTTATAACAATTAAACCTTTATTAAGCTTCAAGTGTCCATTTGTTTTCTACTCAAAGCTGATCATATTTTCTTTTCTTGGCTAAAAAGGGGTGAGCAATCCTCCCCCTTTTTAACCATCTTCAGGTACTTTGCATTGGCTTCCCATTCTATATAATATCTTTCATTATTTCACATTCTTTTGCTTGGCATAATTAAGTCCAATAATAATTTAGAGAAAATACCTTTACCAATTTACAATCCCTCACACCCCTTCCATAACCACCAACTCTCTCCCACCTTTGGCATAATTATCTTTAGGTAGCAGGTGCAGTAAAAACCGCAAAAGCATTTGAGTTGCTCTTGCCTTATTTCTAATTACAGCCAAGTTAGAACACAGAAAATGATAGAAGGAGAAAGAGAGATAGATAGAGTGTGTTTTTTGGTTAACAATGCCGAATGCCAAAAGCACAAAAGAAAATTCAATTTTCACAAAACAATTGCCATTAGCAGAGGCAAAGCAACAAAGCTTTCCTTTTCCCCCCTTGCTCGCTTCTCTACCAAGTGCTTAATCAGTTTATCTGAAGTATCTATAGTTTTTTCCCATTTTTCCATTTTGACCAGGGGTTGCAAATTCATCATTGTCAAATGTGTGGCTTGACATTTTTCTTTTAATTTTTTTTTGGAATAAAAACCTAAAAAAAATACAAAATATTTTTGGTAAAAAAATTGTAAACTTTGGTCCTTTGGGGCTGGGGTTCAGTTCGCTTATGCCTGGGCAATATAATTAGAAATTCATAATGAATTTTATTTGCTTTGGCCACAGTGATAAAAAACAAGTGGTAAAATATGAAAGAGACTTAACAACGAAGTTTTTATACTCTTAAAATTTTAATAATTATGTTTTTGAATTATTTTGCTTTTAGATTCTTGTAAGAATTTTATATTCTCTCGATCATTTTTGAGAAATTGATTATGTAATTCTATAATTCGTAATAAGTTGATAACCAGTTCAAAACAAAAAGAGTTTATACATAATTAAAAGCTTTATTCAAGCCTAATCAATAATTAAATGATGTTGACTCAAACTTCTAACTAGAACCAAAATACTCTTCCTTTTGAGGGTACAAAAAAAAAACTGTAGAAGGAAAACGGCAACATGATGCCATATTCTGACGTCTAAATGTAATATTGACGCGCATTTTTGTGCAAATAAAATTAAAGCACCCGCCCCCGAAATCGCCTATATGTATAGATGTATATATATATTGGTATAGATAAACAGACCAAAAGGCATATCAAATTATCAAGCCAAGGGCTGGTCCCCTGGTCGGGGCAGGCAAGTCCGAGTCAGTCCATCCATCTAACCATCCATCCGTCAGGGTCTTGGGTTTTTTATTTTTTTTTGGGTCTTGGGGAGGGTGTTAATGCGATGTGCAGGTATCAAAGCGACGTTTGAAAAATGAAATTAAAAATTGTTTGTTGATTTAAGCACGAAAGGAAATGAACAGAAAGAAGGAACATAAAAAATATACTGAAACAAACAGAAGACGAAAAAAAATCCACATTTAAGTAAGTTTTTTCATATGGAGATAACGAATTAATTAATACTCTGATTAATAAAATTGGTAAAATTAACGAAATTTTATCTTTAATATAACTTTAGACCAATCTGTTACTAGGTAAATTAAATTTAAGAATTTTGTGTATGAAAATATTTCTCTGGTTTTTTATCGGCAATTTAGGAGGACGAGATGCACGAGATAATACTAATATATTTGAAAATATTGTATTCAATATTGAAAATATTATATTAGATTATTTTCTGGGACTCTGTACTATGAACAAAAGAACTTTAGTACTTTTTCTTTATAGAATCCATTCTTTGTATTTGCTGGGATTATTTTAGAGACATATGAAAACAAGGAAGTGAATCCTTTTCACTTAAAGTTTTCAGTTACAAAGATTGAGAATATAAAAATATATTCTTTTCTATTTCGAATATTTATAATAAAGCCACCAATATGAAGAAAATCCATATATACAAAAATTATAATAAAAAAAATGTTTTAATTAAATATAAAATCGAAGAATATAAAAATATAAAGAAAAGAAATTAATACAGGTTCTTTATTTGATTAAATCCATCTAAAATCATCTTCTTCTTTAAAGAATATAATCATATTAAACTTCAAGAATATTTCATTATATCCAACCTGAAGAGTATATAGAGAAAAATGTAAAAAAAAATAAAACCTAGAACGCCTTCAAATTCAAATTTTTTTAATGAGACAAAAAGAAAAAGGAAAATATTTTCTTTTACCATTTCCTTTGGGGAGTAATAGACAGACTATAAGTAGCATAATGATGTCCTGGTCTCGATGCCATTCATTAACCAACACAAACATTCTTTGTGTGCATCTTCATTAGGAGAGGGCAATCTAATCCAATCCAATCCAATTCAATTGAATCCAGTACAGTTCTGGACGCTTCACAAATCCAAAGACCATCAAAGTAAACTTTGACTTTTTTTCTTCTTCTCTCTTCTTTTGGTTGTCCGGAAATTGCTTTGGTTAAATCTGGCGCCACATGTCACCAAAGTGAACTTGAAGGATTTCTTTAGGACAAACTGACCTTCGAGCTGTTGCTCATATTCATTATAAGCCTAAATAACTGTTGTTTACAAGCGAAATGGCAAGTGTCAAAATACCAGGATTCACATATAGAGGTAAGGTGGTGGGGTCAGAGGGATAGCGTCGAGAATTGGCGCCTTCTGGTTTTCTGCTCAATTTGGTCGTGTCTCGGGTATAGGGTTACCATTTACCAGTTGCCAGTCACCAGTTACCAGTGAATTTGCAGCTTTAACTGACTGCTTATTGGTTTTGCTTTGGTTGTCTGTCTTTTTTAGCCACATTTAAGTGCTCAAGTGACAGAGAGAAACAGAAAGAGAGAGCAGATAGTGACAGAGAAAAGAAGAAACCTTAGTGGCGACAGTTGGTCATGGATTTTTTTATTTTTGGCTATATTTTTTTATATCTTTCTTATAGGATATGTTGACTTTGGTGAGAAACTTTTTATCTGATAAATCAGAAAACTTATCGTAAATTATTTTATTTAACAAATTTATTATATAAGCATTCACAATGAATTAAATATTTTATCATTTTGTTTTTTAATAAAACAGAAGATAATTTGCTTAAAACAAAATAACAAATTTTATGTGTACTTAAAGTAATTTTTATGTATTTTAAAATTTTTAATTAAATTGTTTTAATTTAAGCTTGGTTATTACTATAAAAATATAAGAAAGAGTATTGAAAATTCAGTATGCTTGAAATATGTGCCATTAGGTAAGGTGTTTCTTCTTCTTAATGTAAATCAATATTTAAAATTTGTGGTTAATCTTAATATGTATATTATTATTTCCCGGAAATTTAATTATAAAGTTGTATTAATTTTTCTTATTACTTTTTTATTTATATTTTATTATTAGTAATAGTTAATGATAAGTTAGGAAGAAAACTAAAAACTAAAAATAAATTTTTTCGAATTGTTAAGTATTTAAAATAATAATTTATTATATTCCATAAATAAAATTAAAATTAATGGAACAATGTGAAAGTGATTGATTTTCTTTATTAAACATTGAAATCGTTTGATTTTTAAGGAGTAAATTTATTATTCCCCACTGGAATCAACTAGAATTGTTCAACTTTTTCAACTTTTAAGTAAAACTTCAACTTAATTTATATGAAATATAACAATTTCTAGTAAGTAAATTAAATTGTAAATACCTAGAGTATGAATTTAATACTTCAAATACATTTACGAGGAGGTTCCTTCATCTATTTGAATACTTTACTTAGGGTATATCGAGAGTTAGTTCTTCAATTGGCCAATTTTGTGTTTTTTCTTATTATTAATAAACCATTTTTTTTTTGTGTTAAACTGTATGTGTAAAAAACAAAAGCCTAACGGCATTAATTTATTGAAAAATACTATAAAAATTAAATGACAAAATAATGTCATAAATAATAATTAATGCCACTTCATAGCAACAACATTGAAAAAATGTAGTACTAAAAGCAATAAAGAAGTTGGCTGGGTGGGAAATCAAAGGGGGGGTAGGACAACGATTCACCATTTTTAATACGAATAATAAAAATAAAATGCGAAAAGAAAAAAAATCCATGGGGCAGACATAAAATAACAACAATTGTTTGCATTGTTTATAATTGCATTAAAAAAGGAATGAAAATGGTTCGAAATCGAACCACATATTCATATACAATATATACTCTCACTATGGGGATATAAATTCTATATCTTGTCATGTTTGGTATATATAAAAAATCTGTCTATATTAAATCAATTATATAATCAATCTATCATTCAATGTCATAATCGAGAGTTAAATATCAATATTTGGAAAAAGAAATTTCAATTTTTATTATGTTAAAATTTAATTTATGTTTATAGAAAATTTATAAAATGTATAAAAATATTCTGTAAGAATCTTTTCATCTTCCTTTTTAATCTTAGTAAGAGTATTTAAACTTTTTTGCTCAGACATTGGCAATACAAATTATTTCTTTTCATTTTTATTTTCCGATTTAATGCCCAACATCGAGAATGTAATTAAAACAGAATCTGATTAAATAAAAACAAATTAAGTGGTTTGTAAATAAATTAAAATATAACCAATACATAAAAAAAAAATACATAAAAAAAAAAAATTGGTTAGAGTTTCGTTTTTTTTCACAATGGTTTTTTTATATTTTGGTAAATAAATTTTGTGGCTTTTGTTTTTAAGCGTATTACAAAACAAAACAACAAAAAAGAAAAGGGAAATTCTTTAAAAATAAATCTAAAAATCATCCCTTTTGAATTAAGTATAAACTTTAAACATTTTACTCAGTTAAAATAATATTTTCACAATATCCCTTAAAAATAGAGAAAGCTCAATAGCTTGGAACATTTTGATACCCTGTAGGCTTAGGAAGTAAAAAAGTTATGTCAAAATATCGACAGTCGGAATCCTTTCTGTTCATCGTTGGAAAAGGAAATGACATTGCCTATGGAATAGATATTCATAATGGGTCTTTAGCTATGTAATATTGGGTATTGAAATTCGATCTTAACAAAATCTTTAGAATTTATAATTTTATCAGTTAAGTCTTATGACCTTTTTAACTCTTATCCATAGTACTAAATCATAATCGCAATTATCTTATATATCATATTTATATTATGGTATTATGTAGTAAAGAGCTATATATTTTTTATATTATTTTTCGTATAGTTCTATAGATTCTTACTCATAATGTTAGCCCAATAAAGATTGATTTCTTATTTAAGAGATAAATTTCTGTATTAAAACAATTTGAAACAAAGAACTGAAAAATAATATGACTTTTATAAGTCATATATAAATGAAATCGAATCGAATCCAACATAGTTTTTTCATACAGAGGGTACCTTCTATTCGTTATTTTTACTACCCATTTTTATAACTTGACTTCAGGGCAAACTTACAGAACCTTTTCCTTTATTCCACTCATCATTCGCATCTTTTCACATTTGCCTATTTTTCTATGCAAATTTAAACCCTTTTGCATCTTCTTCTTCTTGGGCATTATGCGTAAATCTAAAAATGTGTTTTCTTTTGGAGTGCTTATTTTTTAATTGTTAAGTTTTTATTTCCTTTTCTCCGACCCATCAATAATGGGCAGGCACATCACTCCCTCCCTTCGTTGACTTACCTTTCTCCCTTCACCTTAAGAGCAAAACGTACACTTCCTTTGCCATCCATCGTGTAAAAGTTCAGGTTCAACGAAGTGTGTAAAGTTTTTGCCTGCTGCCTGCTTTGGCATTAAATTTGTGTAAATGGATTTTGCTAATGGATCCAATAATTCATTTAGAATTTACTTTCTAGCCAGGCCAAATGCTGTTTTGCGCTAAGGTAAATAGACTAAAAACAACTTGGCCGCACTTTTCTGTGGTCGCTTTGGTGATGGCAAAAGTGGGGTGAAAAATTTTCCCTTTACCCTCCTTCTCTCTCCACATTTCAATGGAAATGGGTTAGGTAATGGGTGGCTTTAGATTTTGGCAAAGGTAAAGAAATTGTAAATACTTGAGTTGCTATGGTTTTATTTTGTTATCTTAAGCTAATTTACATCGAAAGCCATTAAAAACTTAAAATACTAATCGAAAATCGTATGAGAATTAATAAAATTTTTAAACATTCTAGTAAAATTCCCAGAAAGTAACTGATTAAATTAAAAATGTTATATTTAGTGGTAAGGACAGTTAATTAAATTAGTGAAACACAAATTATTTTTCGTAGGAAAAGTGTAAAAGTGTTTAAAGATATATCAATTATATTAATATTTATTTTTGAAGGATTTATTCGGACAAAATTTGTTGATTTACTTAAGTAATTAGAAACTGTTTGTTTTTGCATCTTTTGGAAGCGGAAATTGTGGAGGATTGGTAAAGATATACAGTCGAATGTCCCTATAATGAATACATATAAGACCACAGGAAATTTTGTACTTTTATTGTCTTAATTATATAGAAATTATGATATATGATAGTGAATTAGATGAAGAAAGTTGTGATTTTATAATATATAAAATATACAGAGAGTTGCATTATATAGAAGTTCTTCACATGGACTGTAGTTTTCTTGAAGTGATTTCTGTGGACAATGATTAAAAGATTGTCTATAAGAGAACTGTCATTATATAAATCAGAAATAGTAGATTTAACAATTTTGAAACAAATAATTATGAAAGTATATCCTTTTGCAGTCCCTTTAGAAGATTTGTTTAGGTGTACAACTTATCAGATTAATTTTTATCCTTATATCTAGTGATTCTTTAAGATAAACATCCTTCTGTGAGATATGCTCATCATTGCAACTTCTTAATAATAAAATAGTACTGAAATATACAAATTACTTTAAAAAATCTTAAATACAACTTAATCCTTTAGGTCCTTTAAATTTCATTTAGATAAATTTCCACTATGCAATCTTTTTTTTTTATATAATTTGTTGCATAGGTGCTTATTCATATATTTTATTTATATAACTAGACATCACCTTCTCACATTGGTTTCTTATCAACGGAGTTGTTTTTCCATCAGTTTGATCCTTTCTTTATCCTTTTTTTCTCCATTGTTGTTGCTTTGTATAGCCTTTGGGCAGGAGGAAAAGAATTCAAACACACAATTAAATATAATTTTTTACGCCCAATAAATTTGTTAAAAAATGCATGAGTCTTTTGGGTCCATTCCAGTTCAGTCAGTTTAACAATACATGAAAAATAAAGCTGACCATTTTTTTTTATTTTGGTCTTGTTGTTGTTGCTTTTTTGTTTTGGTTTTTCACACGCCAGACACGCAAAGGGAAGGCGCATAAGGAAGTTCACAGGGTGTAGCGCGTGCTGATGGTCAAAAAGGTTCACCAACACAATGAACCGAAGTGAACGTCACTTTGTCTGTTGGCAAAGTGTGTGTATGTGTGTGTGGTCTTTTTTGTTGACACACACTCACACTGCACACACACACACACATGTGTGTATATGAAAAATCACTGCCGCATAACGAAAGGTCCTTTTTTTTGGTTGTTGTGCTCCTCCATTATTTTGCTTAATTATTTACATGAGTAAACAGTTGAGGATGGAAACTCTTCATACCCTTTTCATATATATATATATATATATATATATAGATACATATATTAATATATATATCTGCCGATGTGCATGCATATGAATGTATAAAGGGAATGAATACACACACTTTGTGTAAATAACCGCAAGCGCGGCGTAAAAATGGTCAAAAGCCCATTTAATGGATCGTTGGGCAAAAGTGAAAGAGAAAAAGATATTGTACACACATACATTTACATATATGGATGAGAACTGTGTGTGTGTGTGTGTGTATCATCTATGCAAAGAAGAGAAGCAGAAAAGTTTTCAATTTCTGATATGGCAACGCCTACAACAAAACGCATTCGCAGTTAATGTCTTTTCTCCGGCGAATCAAATCGAAAACGCAAAAAAAAGAAAAAAAAAAACAAAAACTGAAACTTCCAATCAGACACAATTTGTTCCAACCTCAACTTTAGCCTCGCGCATCCTCCAAGTTGGTTTCTTGACTTGGTTTTCTGGTTTCCTTATATATTTTTTCTTTTTGGTTTTTTCCTTGTTCCTTCTTCTTTAACAACAACAACAACAATAACAACAACCGCCGCCTGGGCAATAATAATTTTGAAATTACAAATTCACAAAACGTACGCGAAATTATGCGCAATGTCTGCACCCAAGTCTGTCCATTTGTCTGTCGATAGGTCCGTCCTACTCAGTTTACCAAAAACCGTTGGTAAGTTCGATGTATTTCATCTTGAACATCATTATCATCATTTCACTCATCATCATCGTCGTCATCTTCCTCCTTTTTGCGCGTTGTATCTGGGCATCGTTTCAGCTGCCATCTGCCGCTGCTGTTGAAAAGCGCTGTGCCGCGCCTTAAGCGCTTTTTATGCCACATATATATATGTATATATATATATATATATATATATATATATATATATATATATTGTATATATTCATATAAAGATACATATGTATATATATATATAAATTTCCACTCATATATATATTTATTATATATCAAGGATTACAAGTTGCGCAAGCCAGCAACGTCTTAAGCACAGTGACCAAAATTAGGCAAGCTAAGCAATAAAACTGAATTTGCTGAAAATTAAATCTAGCTGAAGGAGTGAAAATGCTTATATAAATTATTTTATATAAACCGGAGAAATCATAAAAGAATATGGATAATGCCTCTAAAACTTTTCATTATATTTAGTATCATGTGTCTTAGTTTTTTTTTTTAGAAATAGTCAAATAACTTTTGTGTTTCTGTTACAAGTGTATTATAGTAATATTAAGTTAATAAATATATCAATATAAAAGCTACTATCATTTTAAAAAAGTTTTGATAACTTTGATTTTAAACTTGTTTTAAAGTATTAAAAAAAATGGCCGAAGAAAACATAGAATTGTAAATTTACTTGCGATAAATGAATATGGAAACGATCTAACATCTATCATTCGATTCTAAATAGAAAATATATTTTCCTGGATCTACATTTTAACAATTTCTATAATGCAATATCTATTTGCAATTCACTTTGTTTCCCAACTACCAATTTTGCTTGCGATTTCATAGTATTTAGCCCACTGTTGCTGTATGCTTGTATGTGTGGCTTGTCTCCATTTTCGTCTTGTATAAAATGCATAAAATTCACATTTCGATGATATGATGATGCCTTTTGCGGCTGTTATATGGTGTGTCGGCTGTTGGCTTCCATGTTTGCCCTGACTTATGGACTACCTACCCGACTTGCTGCACTGGCACTGGCATTCATCATATTCATTCATTGTGGCTGTCTCAGTTGCAAATATGGCCAAGTCGCGATTCGAGTTGCCGCGAGTTGCTGCGAGTTGCTTTTCTTAATGTTGTTGTTGCAACGAGTCTCTCACTGAAAGTCGGTGGAGTCAATCAAATGCCTCCAAGTTCATTACGAACTGCAAGAGCTGTTTGGTGAGTAATAAGTGTCGAGTCTAGAGCTGATGTTGTTGCTCTTTCTCTACACCATTTGCATTGTTGTTGTTTTTGTTGTAATAGTTGTCTGGCTTTTTGTGTTGCTGTTGGAATAGTTTAACTTAGACTTGGCTAGGCCTTTACCTCCTGCTTGCCCTCTTCACCTTATCCCCATTATCATCATTAACATCATCATCATCGTTTACATCATGATGATGGTCCTCCATTTTTGGCTGCTACTTTTCGCCATGTTTTCGTCGTCTTTTGCTGCTGCTTCTACTGTTCCTACTGCTGATGAGGATGTTGATGAGCTTGATGCATGTTGTGTTAGCTTCTGTTGTTGATTTGGAATGCAGTTTGGCGGTATGGCCCGAAGCTATATTTTCTTTTGCTGCTGCCTCTCCTCCATCCGCTGCTTGACTTTTTGCATGTTGATTACTTTTTTTGAACTTTAAGTTTAATTTGGTTTCGGTTTCTCTCTCTCTCTCTAAGAAAAAGAGTTTGTTTCCTGATTCCTCCATTGTGGAATTGCTAAGAATTTAGTTACATGATTACCCAAGGGCTTTTGCTCAAGGCATGACTTTTATTCTTGAACTTTATAGAAAGATGAGATAAACTTATATGGAATTTAAAATTTTTTTTGGCATTTTTATATTAGCTATGGTAAGCTAAGACAAGGTTAAGCAAGGTTAGGTAGATTAAATGTATGTTAAGTTTATCCCATATCAAATTGTAATGTTTATTAATATTTATAATTCAAGTTTAATTTATATACAAACAATTGCTTAGCTTTTTTAATGACGACCTCTTTACTTTCTTGTTTTATCAGTTATAGTATTTTGTCCAACAAAATTTGGATAAAAGGCATAAGGCCATTTTATAATATTTCTTTAAATACAAATACTAAATACATATACTAAAAGAACCGCTTTTTTTTTGTACTCCAGGAATTGAATTTTCGATCAACTCAAAAGATTTTAAGCCTTAATTTTTTTTCATTTTTTCTCTCTTATTAACTTTATCGTTATATATATACATATATTGGTATATTTAAAATTATTAATTTTAAACAAAAATCCACTTTTGAAACCTCAAAATCAGCACTTTGCCAACAATTGCCAGAACAAAAAAAAAATACACAGAAGAGGAAAATATATTGAAAGTTGAACTTTCTACTAACTTTTTAATGGCCACAAAGAGAGCTTTTAACTGTAATTAGGAAACAGACGATGCTTTCTCATTTATATATGTATTTTCTCTATATACTTTTATGTATATTTATATATAGATGTAACAAAATATATTTTTATATATAACGAAAATTGCATTTACCATTTTTGGTTATTACTGAGTACCCGCAATGGCGCTTTACATGCAATTTTTGGTAAATTTTCCTTAATTTTTCGTAGAATGACATAAATTTATTTAGGTTTCTCGTGTTCGTTTTGCGGCAAAGGGAAAAATGGCGTCCACATTGGTTCCCGAATAGATGGAATGGAATGGAATGGGATGGTAGGGTGGTAATGTTGTAGACCGAAGCGTCGGTTTCTGGGCTCAAAATTGTTGCATGCATTTGCATATTTTGTGCATTCAGTGCGCGACATTTTATTTGGAGAGAAAGAAGTCCAGGGCTAGCAAAAATGGCGTTTGGGGAAAATGTCAACCATGTGCAAAAAGGCAAACACACACACATACACATACATATACAAATGTATATATATAAGCATACAGAGGGTAACCAGTAGCAAGTTGGTATTCGGTACCCTATTCAGCAGTCAGCACCAACCGGTTAAAACTATGACTATTTTCCAAACAATTGAACAGTGATTCAAAAGTTATTTGAAATATGTATATGATACACTATTGTCTGTAAATTTTGTAATTTTTAATATTAATATTAAATATCTCAGGCATAATATTTTCTTTAAATCCGTAGAAACTTTAGAGAAACTGGGTAAAATTTTGTTTGGGTTATAAGAAAATGTTTTTCTAATGACTAAATAAAATATTTTAAGAAATTCTACATTTTTTAACTATACAATTTCTTATTTAATATCATAATATTATATGATAGATAGTTTTCTTTATATATTTGTGAACTTTTTTTCATATGAAACATTCCATTACCATCTAATCCACTGTTCGTTTGATATGGTCGAGCAGTTTGGACCAACCAAAGCGACGGCCATGCAATGTCCAATGCTCAAAATCCGCCCCTCTGCCAAACCAAAACCCCTGCCTACCACTTCCCACCCCATCCCTTGACTAGTAGAACCCGCAATTATGCTGTAGACCAAAGCAAAATAATTACTTTGATCGTCAAATGATATTATTTTGTCGGCCATGTGGCTATATGTGTTTATTCATGTATGTATGTGTGTGTGTGCTTTTGTGAGTGTGGCATGTATGTGTGTGGTGTGTATGACTGGGTGGTGGGGTAGAGGCGAAGAAGGCGTGCCCGTGTCTACATGCAATTGAGAAAAGTGTGTGTGTGTGTGTATTGGTATATATAAATGTGCAATGGCTGATATGGCACAGTGGTACAAATGTATGTAAGTTCTTAAACTTTTTAATAGCTAGTTTAAGTTTCTATATAGATTGTGGGTATATGTAATAAGCTATATAAAAAGTTCTATATTCCAACTCTTCGGAGTTAGAGCAAATACCATAAAAATGAATATATGAATACTTTTTTATTAATTCCTGAATATGTGTTATATATATAATATATGTATATATGTTTCATATGGATATATTATATATAATTTAATATTCAAATTATTTTACTATGAGGAAGAGAAGTGAGTCACTTCCAAACCACTGTGCCTTACACTTGCAACAATGTCGACCACATTGACGATAGCCGCCATTAGCCAAAAGTGCAATGCATTTGGCGAAATTTGCATATGGCCAGCATACGATGCCACTACTGCTTCTTCTCCACTATTCCCCTCTGCCCACCATTGGCCACTCCTCGCTATTGGCGCAGTTTTCCCTCTCCTCTCGCTGTCAGACCCCACAAGTTAATTACTTTTTCGTACATTTTCGATGGCTTATATATGTACATATATTTTTTTTATTTATTTCACTGCAAACGATGCCTCTGCATTTCCAAGTTACCTGGTCCCCCCCCTTCTCCCTCCACACACAGCTGCCTATCCCCTTCGTTCACTCATTCGATATCCCTGAGCTATAGCTCCATTTCCAGTTCATATCCGCGTCCTGCATTCTCTCCACTTTTAGTCGTTGTTAGTTTGAATGCGTTTTCGCATTTATATGCTAATTTTTTGGTTTGCATGCAGAAAATATTGCGCTTTCGACAAATGGACGACGAGAGAGAGGTTTCTCTGGGTTCCTTTTTTTTCCATTCCAAAAAAAAAAGTATAGGGAAACGAGGATGAAGTAGGTGAAGGAGGAAACTCAAGCGAATTGGATTGGAGGCAGAATGAGTGCATTGGCTGACCAATGGGCGCTTCACATTCACATCAACAGCAACATCAATGTGCAGAGCCATCAAATGGAAATGAATGGCCAACACTTTAGTTTGGACAAGTTGATATATGTGTGGCTTTATAGTCGTTTGTCTGTCAAAATAATTACAAATTATGTTTTTAGAAAAAAAAATATGTCATTGGTATGCAAAGAATTAAAAATATGTGAATGGATAAAGAACATGTGAAATAAAGACAAGTGCGAATTAAATCCTCGACTTTTCTTCAACAAAATATAATAATTAAACTGTCTGCATTCTTAAGCGGATTGCTGATAAAAGGATATATATAAGAATTTATTCAGTTTTCTATCAAACCAAAAGCTTCATTAGAAAAAAAGTTAATTGCAATTATCTAAGGCATTAACTTAAACTGCTTTTTTTACTTAAATTTAAATTGATCACGAACTATTTATCATTATCATTTCTATTATTTTATCTCTGTATTTTAAAAGATATTCTGTTTAAAAAAGGTTTCCATTTCCGTTTAAGAGAAAAGAAATAATGGTGTTCAACAAAAGTAATTACAAATGTATTTCAAAATGAAGACTTGGGAATGTAGAAATGGGCATCAATTGTTAGTATATTATAGATACTTAAGTCTTTACATAGTTATTCAGGAAAAAAACACTTTAAAGGATAGGGATCCCATTCTTGTTATTGTTAAAATAACTACGAAGAACTGGTACAGTGAAGGCCACACACCTCCAAAATAATGTCAGACCGAAACAAAGATTTTAACTTGAAAGCAAAAACACACTAAACAATAGGACTAGATTGATTATAAATAGATGGGATCGAGCAGTCTTTTGAAAAAGATATTCCATTTGTTCTTGTAAAGATATTATGATGCTCTAACATAATTTACAGGAACTACAAAAAAACCATCTTCAATGCAATCCTTTAGTTGCATGTTTGCAAATAGATAGTAAAAACAAATGTACCCCACTTGTCACGTTATCCAAAAATGGAAACTGGGCGTCAGATTTATGGCGCTTAGTAAAAATGTTGTAACAATTAATGTGTGTATAAATTAACAGAAGACCTACACCCTCACAAATAGAAACCTGAGACAATTATCGTGCAATTTGTGGGCATTCATGCATATGTATGTACATATATGTGAATACATATTACACATACGCCTCGTGGGCGTCTATGATATTGCGTGCTTAAGGATTTGATTTATCTCTTTGAACGGAACTGTGTGAGAGCTACAGCAAATAGCTGTGAATGAATGTGAATATAATGAAGCCAAGTATATGAACTCTTATAAATTTGCCTCAAACAAAAAAGGAATTTCAATACCCTGTTAGTAGAAAGAAAATGGTAATTGGTTTTGATAAAAGAAAAGGATTATTATTATTGAGTTAGAATGGTTTTTGTGAATGATAATTATTATGTTAATTTGTTTTTTTAACAGTGCGTTGGTTAAGCCAACTGTTTTGATTGATCTCTGTAGTTAACAGCTATCAATTTTGCAAGTGGGAACAGTATGAAATTTTGAAGATAACAGAGTGGAACTGCTTGAACGGCGCTCTTAACATTATGTGACGATAACAGAGCTTAGATCGTTAAATTTTGTTTTTCTAAACGTATTAGAGGCATTTCTTACATTCTTTTAAAAACCACAGCATTGATCCATATTAATATAATTATATTGATTGTGCTTTCGATTAAAGATTATAACGAATATAAACA
Organism: Drosophila neocordata; assembly: GCA_018903615.1. NCBI lineage: Eukaryota > Metazoa > Arthropoda > Insecta > Diptera > Drosophilidae > Drosophila > Drosophila neocordata. The sequence goes on along the minus strand of JAEIGI010000006.1, from coordinate 5,088,075 downwards.
AATTTTTTACTTACTCTGTAGTTACTTACAAGATATACAAAAATATAATTAGGAAATATATATTATATATATCACGGTTGATCAATTTCCATGTAAAAGGAAGTATGAAAAATTGAGTTGTTGCAATGGGCAAACAAACAGAATGCCGCTCCAACTCACTTTTCACTGCAATTCATAAATTTCAACAATGATAATCGAGCTGGCTGTGTGAGTTTTTTGTAGGCGGAGGATTGCCACTTGGCAAAGAGAGACGGAGAGGTCCAGGCAAGTGTGTAACATATTGCACATGCACAGAGACATGGATGAGAGTGAGAGATAAGGGGGGAAAACGAGGAAGTATCTGCATATGTATGCATTGGTCCTTTGTGGACAGACATTGGACTACGACGTCGTCGTCGTCGTCGTCGTTGCCACCCAAACAAACACTCGACGCTTTTGTTCTTGCTGATGGAATTATTTGTTCGCACATTGTCAACTTGCCACTCCCACCCAATCCCATCTCTATCTACCCCTCAATTTGGCCGTGTGCATCTCTCTTTCTCCCACTACTGTGTGTGTGTGTTGTTGCAAAATGCAATTTGCCGCCACCCATCACCAGGGCCAAGGTTCCTTTTTTTCTGGTAGGGTTTATTGGATAGAGGGAGTGAAGTGTACCAAGTCTCCCCATCTGGCCTTATCTTTGCTTTCATTTCATAAACCGAAGCTCCTGTAACTCTCTAGTCACAGTTTTGCCACACTTGTGAGTTGAAAACAATGCAACTGCAACTGTATGCGTGCGGCAGACTGCAGTTGCTGCCACAATGTATCATCGGTTGAACTTTTGTCCGGCTGTCATAGGCAGAAATGGGTTGCATGCATCCAAGGCAAAAATATTCCAAAAAGCCCTTCCTTTTCCGCAACTTGATTTGCAACTTCATTTGACCAGCTATTGCATTGGTTTGAGGCAGATTGGGTTTAGGGGGCAATGTGTGTGTGGCATGTGGCATGCTGCCCAGTCTAATGCATATAAATCATATGCAATTGTTTTTGCCAACACAAAGATAAAGCAATCTGATTGGTTTTAGTCTTAGATAAGTTCTTTGAACACATTGAGGAATTGTTTTTCGCAAATGATATTTGAAATCCAATTAAGTTACAGTTTAAATATAATAGAGTGGGAATCTTTATTACCAAATATCTGCAGATAATTGAGAGTTAGAATAAATTGGGAAAAGTATCTGCAGAGAATCGAAAGTTGGGACAAAATGCGAGAATTCTTGGAGTCAGAGTTAGTTGAAATAATGAATTTGCTAAAAGTCGACAACGAGATTGTTTTTTCTAAAGAAAGTTAAGATATACATATATATTTTATATTATGTTTATCTAAAATATATAAAACTAGAAGATTGGTTTTACTTACCCTTGCAAATTGTCTTTTTGACTTATATAAAGTTTAGCAAAATCATTCGAAACAATATAAAACTAGTCAAACATAAATTTAATGTCCATGGCTTTCAACCAAGGCTTTCTAACCAATTTATTGATTTTAAACAAGATTCTCCACCGACTGTTCCTACAAAAACTATAAGTTATAGTGATCTTGTCGAGATGATTCCCATATGTACAATGCCTGCATATATGCTATATTTCAGATCTGTAGCTTTAGGAGTCTCGGCGATGATCATGTTGACGGACTGTATAATATCAACTCAGTTCATTGTGATAATCAAGAATACATATATATATACTTTATATAGAAGAAGATGCTTCCTTTTATGCTGACCTTCTACTTCTGGCCAAATATAATATATATATTCTTTTTGCAATAGTATAAAAAATGAAATAATGTATATTTTAATAAGTTATAACTTGTATTCCTTTTTGATATATTTGTTCATTTTTATATGATTAAATATTTTGAAATATGTTTAAATAGAAGCTAACTAAATGGAAAGCCAAGTATAACTCAATTTATTTTATATTATTCAGCAATTTAGTCGAACAACTTGCTTGCCCCAGGGCTGAATTTCCACTTGCACATAAAGAGAAATTAATTGACAGATCCACCTCTGCCCCCTTCTGTGAGAGTTTTCTTTTACTTTTCTTCTTTATCCATATATATCTATATAAAAATATATATATATATATAAATTCTCTCATAATCAGTCAAACAGTACGCAAGTCATAAAATGCTTTTTAAAATTATTTCATTCTCCCTTCTCAAGTCTCAGGCCTAATTTGTTTTATATTTATTATCTTTATATACTTAATATAAATTATCTATATAAAATATATATATATATTTATATGTGGTAGATTTTTCTTAACAACTTGCCAACATGCAAATTGCTCATTTATTTATAATTTTTTTAATCATGGCAAACAACTTGAAACAAAAGGAAAAGAAATACTATATAAAAATTATAATATTGTTATATATAAGAAAAAGTTAGTTCATTAGGGGCCAGTCAGAGACTCTTTATATATTAAAATATATGTATAGATATATATGTATATATATATAGGATAGGCAAATGCAAATGTAATTGATATCATGTCAAACAGACATTTCAATTCAATTAGGTTTTGTGTTCGAAACATTTTCTCCAATTAAATTAACTTTAAAAATGTTGCCTGGAAAAGGGGAGGAGAAAGGAAAAAGAAGTGGGGGGAAACTTAGCACCCTTTTGTTTTTTTTTTTTTTGGAGTAGAAATCTAGACAAAAATCTGTAAATGAAAGAAAACAAAGGCATAAATCGATTAAATTTGCTGTCATTTTAAATTTGACACATGAAACAAAATGCGTTGAAATTTCTTAACCCACCCAACCCAAAAAAAAACTGTTCAATGTTATTTTGCCCCACCAGCAGCAGCAACACCACCACCTCCGCCAACCAAATCCACAAGTCAAAGGGGTGAAGTTTGTTGCTGTCACATGTAGCTTGGCGTGAAAACAACAGCAACAATAACAGCAATAACAACAAGGAGGGGAACATACGTTTGAAAAGCTTTTTAAGGGTATTTGTATACCCAGTAATTTAATGTTTAGAAAGGTATATTAGCAGCAAATAAAAAGCAAAAGAAAGTAGGTCTTTCTGACTTCATAAAAGTAAAGAATAATGTGGTAAAGAAGTATTTTTATATCTTCCGATGTGATTGATATCAACTGCAATTATATGTCATAGGTTTTCGAAATTTTTTCTATATATAGATATAGATATATTTTGTGAAATTTTTGAACGTGACCACGCCTTTGTCGAAAAAGGATTTCTAATTTGTTTAATAGTTATTTTATATATCAACCGAAACTATGTTAAACTATTTTTAATTTGTCCATAAGAATAGATCATGGATCATGTTTGTTAAAGAGTATCTCAAAGTCGTTGTTTTTTAATCATATTGATAGATATTTTTTTTCTGCTTTTGTTTTTGTTACAATTGCTGTTGTTGTTGCTTTTACTTTGGACTCTTTGAAGGGCTTGGTTGTGGCTGGGATTTGAGTTTGAGTTTGCGTTTGCGTTTTTGGGTCCATCCGCTCAACGTTTATGCAAATTGTCAGTCGTTTGACTGTAAAAATATTGTGAAACCATTTGAACTTTTGGTTGACAAGGCAAAAAAAAATGAAGAAAAAAAAATCACTGCAAATTGGAATGGGATATGTGAAGAGTGAGCCAAAGGATCTCAATGCATTTATATAAACTAAAATCTTTAAGTAAACTATAAAGGATTTTGTTTCAGATAACTTTCCAAGAAGGAAGAATTATGTAAAATTATAAAAAAATTTTCTTATATACAAGAATTTCTCTATTTAACAATTTTGTATATTTTGTAAACTATAAAAAATTTATGTAAAACTTGGATGAGACCTTCAATTGACATATAGACTCTTTCTAAGATAGCCCAGACTTAAAGTCTTAACTTTGTAACTTTTTTACCTTTTTTGGCCAAGTGAAAATCTTGGCTTTGGTATCATGTTTCCGTTTTTCGATGTGTTCTTGACCAGAAATCAGTTTTACTTAACGTTTTATCGTTTTGGTCTTCCGCCATTAGAAATAATTAAAAGTTGCAATTTTGCAACTGGAACGTGTTTCCGTCTAGTGTTTAAAGACCACGCCCTCTGTTGCTCTACCTACCTCCCTCTCTTTCTATGCTCTTTCTCTCTTTCTCTCTTTCTCACTGGGTTATAGCTACTTGTTTCAACACTTGCGACAACTTAATTCTATTGAAACATGCAAGAAGTTGCAACTTCAACTCACAGACTTCTCATTCTAGGGAAACAATTTAAATTAATCAAAAACCAAAGAGTCAAAAAGAAAGAGAAAGCTAACAATAGAGAAAGAAAGAGATAGGGTTACTTTTCCACATACATGTAGGTAAAAATTGCGTGTTTTTAGTTAATTTTCTTATGCGTTTTTCTTAATGAATTTTTAATTGTTTTTCATTTTAACAAGAGGCGAAACACACATTTCAAGATTTTATCAATTGAAAGTGGAAAACTTAATGAAATTTCCTATGTTGAAAATATGGTAAAAATGGAAAATGTCTACCAGAAGTTTTTAACCTTCTGGAAACCCTTCTTAAGAAGGGTATTTTTTTTTTTTTTTGCACTCTCCATTCAAGCAAATCGTCGTCAGCCGCAACGCATTTATTTGTGCAATGGAGCATGAAATAAATGTCAACCGCAACTTAAACCGCATATGCTGATAACCGCCCCGAAAGACCCCAGCAGCGACACATGGTCGAGACAGCCCACAATCTTCGTACCCATCTCCGAGTTAACCACTATACCCCTTGGTAGACGTTATGCCTCATGGCTTTATCTTTTTATTGGCCAATGTCGTTGTCCCAAAAGAATATCACATACAATACAGTTTTTTCTATTTGGCCAAAAGAAAGGTGAACATTTTCAACATTTATAATGTGCAAAATATGAAAACAAACACAGAAAGAGAGGGATAGTGAGAAAAAGCAATTCTCTAGAGATATTGAGAATTGTATAGAGAGTGGGTGTAGCTCAACTTGGCTAATAAATTTCAAATGCAACAAAGTGTCGAATCGATAGACAGACATCGACATGGACATGGACATGGTCTACTATTTCTCCATGTGTGAGTTAGAAGTGCAACGAAGATTGATCTAGCGGAATGAATGGTTGACTAAGTGACTTTTCGTACAGAGAAGGGTTGGAGGGGGGGCGGGTCTGGCAAGTGGAAACCAGCGATTGTGCCCGACTGACTGCGGACATTATTCATTGTTTGCCACACACTCTCTCTATCTCTCTCCACTCCCCCAGTAACAACAACTTTGGCCAGACACACTCGCCACGAAGCGCAAATAAATTTACGGAATGGACTCTGGACTCTGGTTAAACGTTTCTACAAGCCCCCTGGATATGTCCTTGCCTGTCTGCCTTCCTGCCTACACATCACAAAATAGGGGGAGAACAAAACGAAAAAAACAAAAAAAAAAGAAAAATCCAAAATCTCTGAAGTTCATTTTTATTCAATGTGGCAGCGAAAATGTTAGACCGATGGGGTGGTGGAGGGTTTTAGCACATTTAGTCAGTCAATAAAACTTGTTAACGCTGTAATTGCCGGCAATTTATTTATTGTTTTGTGTGTTCTTGTGTGTGTGTGTGTGAGTGCGTGAGTGTGGTCTAAGGGTTTTCAATTAGGGTTAGAATAGAGATTATTTATAGTATAAAAATATTTCATATATAAATAAATATATAAGGATCTGTAGTTATCTCAGAGTTCATAAAAGTTAAAAAATATATTTAAAAAAATCCAAAAATTAATCCTGAGTTATAAACAATAATTAAAGAGAATTTGAAGAAAGATTTGATGCACAAAACAAGCAATAGATAGTTGCTTTTTTTTTGTTTTCAAAATATATATTTTACAAATCACTTAAAAATATACTTTTTGAACAATTATAAAAAGCTTTTTTAATTTTTAGTATTAACTTAATACGTATCAAATTTATTTTATATAATATATCAATTTATTTTGACTAATTAAGAACCTTTAAAAAAAAATCTTAAAAAATGAGAACCAGCTGGCTAAAAATTCTTAAATTTAGCTCGCTTTTGCCAAATATTTATATAACTTTTTCTAAAACCCATTAATTTAGTCTGATTCGTAGTTATGGTTTATTTATTCAATTTTTGAGAATTGTTTATTAGTAAGCAACCTTATTTCCCAAATAAGATAAAAAGAATATTCATTCTGCTTAAACTTTAGGCAATTCCAATAAATACTTGAAGTTTCTATCTATATAAATAGATATAATCTAATCTTCACACATTCAAATCTCTCTTTTTGTAACTAAGCCTAGCTGTAGTATATAATTCTTATTATAACTATTTTCTTAGTTGACTTCTCTAGTTTAACTTCTTCTGGTTTTACTTTGAACTAAATTTTGGCTTTGAGTTTTGTTACAATCTTCATTAGTTGTTTTCATTTTAACAATTTCTATTCAATATTTCTTTTCAACTTTTATTTTCTATATTTCTGTCTACCTCTCTCTGCATTACCCACCCCTTTATATATTTTTTTTTGGGTGCTGAAAGAAAAGTAAAACCTCACGTGTCAAAACTAATTCCATTTCGATATGCATTCATTAAACAAATTACACAAAACACATTCGGCGCCACAAAAATGCGGATTTCTTTCATTCTTTCTTTCAATGATGATGATGATGATGATGTATGATGATGGATCATCAACTTAATTACAATGGTAAACAATGGCCAAATTGCATCAAATACTTTGCCAACCGATGCGCTATTGTTTGCTATTATTTGCCCTGTGAAATGTATGTACATATGCAAAAAGGCAATTCTAAAAAGGAAAAAGGATCGAAAAACGTGTGACACATGCCCAGAAGCGGCACTAAAATGGGCGGGTGTGCGCCAGTGAGTGTGTGTGCGTATGTGTAAGGCTAAGCTGACTAATCTTGCCTGCAATTGTTTGGCAAAGCAGTGAAAAGGATATGGTAAAAGTGAGAGAGATGGAGAGTTAGTAGGATGAGTGTGCGAGGCTTCATCCTTAGTTTAAAGCTGAAACCAAAACCGCATAATAATTACACTATCACATTCCAGCTAGCATGTCCTGTGCATCCTTTTTCGCGTACACACACACACACACATACACGCACACAAACGAGACCCGCCTAATAAGCCTTGCCTCGTAAATTAGAATGTTTTTGCTTTTTCACACAATTAAAGTCAACAGAGAAAGTTTTTCCCTTATGTTTTTTTTAGTTTCCCTGTCTGAATTACAATTAAAATTTCACCTAAAAAGTTTCCATCCAAAAATTAGATACATATATCTAAATTTATGTATATAAAGTTATATATGCTCACAAGTCCATTAATTAATGTCAAAGCCAAACTAAACTATCTTTGGCTAACTCTTGTCTATCTATCTATGATTTTCATGAGCCACTTCATCCAAAAACTGCCCAATCATTCATCTAATTGACAATGAAGTGACTTTATTTGATTCATTCAGTTTCGACTTCCCTTATATCTATGTATATATTTTAGCATCATTAATTTAAAACTGAAATTCACTTCTAAACGAGAAGTCTCAAATATTTCCTGTTGCTAAACTGGCGCTTCTTTTTTTCCCAATAGACTTTTCAGATACTTTTTTTTTTATTTTCATTTTGCACCAACCTTTTAGATGCCCTCAATTAAAAATTTTGTGTACGTGACAAGAATTTCATTTTGTTTATTTCGATCTTCTTTTTCTCTCTGTTTCTTTCTTTCTTTTGGTGTAGAAATTATAAAATTTTCAAGCGTAAAATTAAAAAATAAAAAAATCAAACCACAAAAAAAGAACAAGTTGAAGTTAAAGAAGAATGACCCGAAGAAAAGGGGAGGTCAAATTGTTTTGCCATCCTTTTCATATATATTTATATATATGTATATATGTATTTGTTTCAAAGGGGCGTTGCCCAAATGTTGCACCTACCAACCAAAGTGCAAAAGTAACAGAAAAAAAAGGGTTAAAGGAGCAACATGATGATGAAGCTGATGAAGAGAATAATGATAAGAATGAAGATGATGTGTCTGATATTGGAAGTTCATTTGATGGCAAAAGTCTGGAGAACATTTTATTGATCTTGATAGACCAACTATGAGATTGATTTGTTTATCTGTTATAAATAAAAGACTATTTGTATGATAAATTTTAGAAAATTATTCAGATAGTTATACTAAATACTTTACTTTGTTTACCGTACAAGTATTAAAAAGAAAACAATAAGCAAAAAGTAAAGTTAAAAACTAGAATTTCGTAGATGAAAATTTGAATTTCGTAGATGTAGGTATATTTGTATGTTCAAATGCTTCAATGGAAGTCTTATCATATCATACGTAATTCACAAATCTCTTTATTGCTTATATTGAAAGAAATTTTCAAAGCTGTTTTGTTCTATCTTTAATTCAGTGTATGTTTATTAAGTAAAAGTAGTCTATCTGTATCTCTTCAATAGATCTGCCAAATTGAAGAATAGAAACTAAAAAACAACTTATTATAAATCAGAGTGAGAAGGTTAAGAGTCGATCTTTTTTAAATGAACTTAACTTAGTAAGTTTTAAGGCAAAAAGTAGTTTTAGGAACACTTAAATGTTGAGTTTCTCTAGAACCAAAACGATTATCCAAATTTTTGAAGCTTTTTTGACCACCAGAAACCTTTTTTAACTGATCTTTGGTATCATTAACAAAAATTTTTAAAGCTTTAATCTAAATTGAAAATAATATACCGTATAAAAGTATTTTATTTAGGTTTTAAGGTTTTTTTTATTGTTAGTAATTTTATTTATTTCTATTTAAGTATTAAATCGTTTTTATTACAATCAATTAACTTATTTTATTTATTAATTAATTATGGAAAAGATCTTACTAAAGTAAAGTTTATCTTTCAATTAGATTTTGACTATTAATTTTTAAGCTATGAAGTATAATTTTTTTTTTTTTAAAAAAGCAGTAAAGAAGAATAACTAATTGAAATTTATGAAAGTTGAAAAACTATCAAAGACTCAAACAGCTAATTAATTAAAGTTAATCATCCTTTTTTCAAAAGGACCTCAGACTACAAATAGAACAAAAGCCGATTAGATAAAATTCTGCATAAGAATCTATATACATATATGAGTTATATGTTTGAATATGTGTGTATATGGGTGTGTTGGTAAGGGAGAGAAAAATGTAACTGTGTTTAAACTCAATTAGCATAAAATGCAATCCATCATAGAAAATGTCAAAAACTGCTGAGCAAAGTTTCCACAAGTCAGGGACAAAAAAAAAAAAAAATATAAAAAAAAATGGAAAAGCGGAAAAACAGGAGGAAAGAAAAAAAAAAAGAACAAAGTCAAGTCACATGGGGTGGAAGTCAAGAGAAAGAAAGAAATTTCTAATATATTAAACAAATATGATAATAAAGTTGGATGGGTTCAGATGGCAGAGAGGCAGGAAACTATAAAAAAAGAATAGCATTGAGAGAGATAGACAAAGAGAAAGAGAAAGAGAGAAAGCAATAAAGAGGCTAGTGAAATGGTGAGGGGGTAGGGGGATATAGCGAAAAGTTTGCATAACTTGCAAGTCAAGTCGATGGATTTTTTTTTGCCAGGTATTTACGAGCTTCCTTAGTGTCCGCTATAAAACTGTGTGTGTGTTTGTGTGAGTGTGTGTGTTCAAATGGCCGAAAATCACCAAAAAGCTATCTCAACGCTGGCACCTAACTACCTAACACCCCCAACCCTCCCTTGCAATCTAACTATCTTCTTCTCTTGCTCTTCTAGTGGTTGACTATCTTTTGCCTAGACCAGGGGTCAAGTCATAAATTTTCACAGGTGCCTTTTTTCGCTTTTTCTTTTTATTTATTTTGCTTTTGTCTGCAGTTGAATTATTGTCACGTTGCTGCCGTTGCGATGCGATGAAAATTCTTGCCACAATGTTGAGCGAGGGGAAACCATAAACTTATAGGCTTAAGCGATAGCCAAGAAGTTATAATAAAAAAACGAAAAGAAAAATCGAAGACGAACAACGACAAAAAAAAAGAAAATGTCAACATGGAAAATATGTTTAGGATTTGGTGACTTTTAGTCATATCTAAATTACGCTTATCCGTAGACATATCCTGACATAAAAAACACGTGTGTGCGTTTATGTGTGTGAGCAGAAAAGGAAAAGTATAGCATACATTGAGGCGTCAACTTGAGGACCAAACAAAACAGACAAACGAAATAAGGGAATGATGGTAAATTGTATACTTTTCTCAATGTTCTTTCTTTTGTTGTTCGCATTCTCTATCCACCCTGCAATTAGGGCGTGGCCCCGACTAACTGTTTGCTTAATACCCAAAGATCTCCTTTTGGCCACATAAATCCTGCCAGTGAAGCAACAAAAAAAAAAAAAACAATAAGAAGAAAACGGAAACACAAGAAGAACGTCAAAAAGGAAAAAAAACGCAAATTTTCGCCAAAGAAAATTGCATTACGCAGATGTTGCCAATTGCATAGAGAAAAAAGAGCGAAGAAGCTAAAGGGGAAAGGGTATTGAAGAAAAAGTCATAAAATGCAAGCAAGAAAAGAAAATTGCAAATGAAATGTTGAGAGTTTTTCCAAGACAGAACGAGAGAGAAAGACTAAAAGAGAGAGCGAACAAGAAAGGAGCAGGAAAAGCAATAAAATGGCGGATATAAAAGAAAAAGCGCAAGCAGCAGCCAAATAAGAACAGAAAAGAACAAAAAAGGAAAATGCCATGGCAATGTGGAATGTAAGCGTTAGCGGTCTGAAAGTGGGTGTGGGTATGAGGATGGGCATGGCTATGTGGCATGTGGCAAAGGCATCTTAAGTTAGTTGATGTTGGCATAGAGTCTGTGCAAAAGAAATCAAAGGAGCTGCCAACTTACCCACCAAATTCTCATTGACTTTTCAATTAATTTTCTTAAAAGAGTTATCAACTCTTTATGTAAAGATGAAGAAAATGTTTTGGAAATAAGCAATACGAATTTTATATTTATTTTTAAATTTCTTTTTAAAATAATATTATATTTGGCTATTTTTTATTGATCAAACTTCAAATCCAGCTCTGATTTCTGGACACTAAGTTTTTGTAGTTTTATAACCCATGAAACCTTTTATACCTTGATTTTTTACTGGGGTTTTTAGAGTCAGTTTACTTTTAAATTTGAATAGAATATGCCTTTTATTATTATTATTTTAAACATGTTTTTGAAACATCTCAATTCACAAAAGGAAATCCAAAATCTTCGTAATATTTGTATTGCGCAGAAATCTACCTTTTCTTAATAACTTTGGGTAATATTTCAATTCTTTCTTATATTTTTATTAGAAAATACAATAAGTTAAAAAAAGAAGATTTCAAACCTTAAATGTTAAAAATCAACCTAACATTGCTTATCAAAATTAAATAATAATAACATAATATATACTATAATTTATATATATATTTATTTAAAATTCACAATCTTGTAAAATTATATGATACGATTCTTTCACATCTTAGTTTTATATATTACACTAATTGACCTAAGCCTATGCACTTTCTAAATAAAGGTTTATGAAATGGAAATAATACTTTGTCCACTGCACATGATCTGATTTGACTATATATTGAACAAGTTACTAATATAGGATCCTTTGCAATTAAATCAGATGGGAACACTAGAGAAATTTTCTATTCAAATCTGCATTTATGGAAACAATGTGCTTATGGTATGTAAAATTAATTTTTACCCATTTCTTTCGTAAAGGAAAGGTGAGCTTGTTGTTTTAGCTTAGCTAGTTATTTGAATGGTCAATATACTTGATACTTTGTTTCTTTTGTATTATATATAAGCCTTATTAAAAGTAAAAACCCTAAGTCAGTTACGTTCTTATTGTGCTGGAATGATATTAATATTGAAATTTTTCTTTTGGCCTATTTGTGAATGTTTCATGGTGAAGCTGCTATAAATATTTCGTATTCAGATGTTGTTGTTCATCATCATAAACTTTTTTGGGGGCCAAAAAACTACACCATCAAAATTAAATTGGCTAAACAAAATTTTAGTGAAAAACATAAATTTTAAATTAGTTCAAAAAGCCAAAACTATAGGCCTGAATTAGAAATACCCGGCAAAAGTCCCCCCCACCTGGCTGATGTGTGTGTGTGTGTGTGTGTGTGGTGTAGGCAGAGAGACTGAAAGCAAAATATTGTTTTTACCTTGCAAGTAAAATATTTATTCAATATAACAATATTTTTTTGTTAAACGTAGGATACGGCTGGTGGCAGCACCTCCCTCTTGGTTCCTCATGTTTGTCCCTTCTCCACCTACAAAGGGAAATGCCTTTAAATTGTAAAACGAGACGCATAAACAAATGCAAAGCCAGCCATCCAGCTCTTAAGTAAATAATAGCCAACTCTTCTCTTAAAAGCCAAAATAACCAAATAAGCCAAAAATCCAAAAAGCAAAAGCAATATGCAAAGACACAACGAGAGAGAGAGGCATAGTGAGAGAGAGAGAGCAGGCAAAGGCACAAGCAAAACCAGACTTTTGCTGTACATAAGAAACAAAATGGGAATTGAAACACTGCGCAGCGTGTTTGGGGGCGGAGCATATACAATTGAAATGAGAGAGAGGCAGCAGCAGTAGCGTCGCTGCTTCGACGTCGCTGCCGCCTCCTCATTTTTTCTCTCTCTTTCCTTTGCTGATTCTGCTTCCGACAGTTGTAGTTGTATTTGTAACGTTGCAAAAAGACGGGCAATTCACAGAACGTGTTAACAAATAAAGAAACCAGCAACAACAAAACAAAAAAAAAATCATAAAAAAAACCAAATTAAAAATCGAGAAAAAGAGAAAGAAGAGCAGAAAACTTTTGCGAAAATTGTAGAAAATTTCATTTTGTGTCGTTTCGACCCCAAACCCTAACACAAGCCCTCCAAATATCCCTCAAACCTTACACTATTTCTTTCTCCCTCTCCGTCTCTCTTCTATCTCTTCTATCGTATTCCGGCGAGGTTAGTTGTCTATCTCTCATGTTGTTTTTGTCTCTTGTTCGCTCGAGACCTGCATAAAATTATAAAATGCAAAAATTATAGCAAAATGTTACAAGTACCGATGTACCGGTTGTTCATTTAGGAATCGGTTGTTCAATTTGCATATGGTTTTGTTTCATTGTCAGACACTTTAATTACCATCGGGGTCAATTTGTATGTTTTACAATAGTTTAAGTTGTTTAATTGCATTTAATTTCTGTTCTGAACTTATCTTAATTGCAATTGAATTGCATATTTTTAGATTACAATTGAAAAATATGAAACGTAATCATAAAAGATTCCGGGTTCGGCAAAAATCCTAAAGAAAATGACAAGAAAATATTTGTACATAATTATTTGAATAGCTTTCTAATATAGTTTTATAGTTGTGTCACTTTTTCACTTATTCCTAAGGTTAATTTAGGTTTCCCTTTTTCTTTGAATATATTTATAAATATTTTTACGAAAATTTCAAACAAACTTCTGCTCTTATTTCAATAGTTTATAGTTTTCTTATAATAAATATTTTAATTGAAAAAGGGTTGTAAAAGTTTTTAGATAAGGTCCAAATCATTAATATCAGATTTATATAGTAAAATCAATAAGAAGCTGTTTAATTGTCTAGCTGGAATAATCTGGAATAACATTATCCCGACCATAGCACTAAAAAAATGTTAAGAAAAGTCCATTTAAATAAATGTTTTTTATAACAGAAATATTAAACTACTACATTTAAAAAAAAATATATATAAAATATCAAAGTAATTTCACATTTCCTCACATACACAAATGTAATAAAATAATAAATTTAATTTTTACAGATAAAACGGATAAAACTTTTGACTAAAGAGTATAAGGTAAGTCGACAAAGCAAAACAAATATTTTTCTTATATACAGGTTGAAATATATAATAAATATAATGAATACCGAATATTATCGGAGTATTATATTATAACATTATTTATTATCATGTTTAACATAGTAAAACTTAAATTTTAAATATTTGTCTCATATATACAAAGTTTTAAAAACTTTTTAATGTTTTTTTTTTTTAGAACAAAAGTTGAAAAGAACTCAAGAAATTAATTTTTGTACAAAATATATTGAAATATTGATTTATATGGAATTATACAAATATTCGTTATTATCTAGAAAATGTGGAAACATAGTTTGCTTAGTTTTAAAATTGATGTATCACTTGTATTTATGGTTTAAACCAAATAAGTAATAATTTCTGTCAAAAGTTTCACATAAATTTCAATGGCAATTACCTTGCTTTTACCACGACTACCCCTACTTGATGATGTCCAACCCCTATGAATTAACCACCTTTTATTTTTGTGAACAGACAGAATGAAGAAGTCTTCACCCCAAAAAACACAAGTTGAACAAATTTTGCCGTCGGCTCTGGCACTTGGTTTCGAGACATCATCATCATCGTCATCGTCATCGTCCTGACGGCTCCATATCCAATTTGCCAAACTTGGCTACCATTTTACTTGGAGTCTACCCCAAAAATCAAGACTACCTATATTCAAATTTAATATATATGTATATATATAGACTAAGTGCTATATATATACCTATATCTAAGCATTTTCTTTCGTTGAGTTAAATTTTCTTACAACTAAATCAAATGTTTTGATAAATTACCTTACACACGCAAACACTTTTTGCGTTTCGTTTTACATTTCTTTTTTTGGTGTACAAAATGGTGGCCATAGAGTGGCTATCGATGCTTATCATCTTGGCCATTAAATTGAGGCCAAGTCATTTCTATGAAGAGCTCTCTTACTCTTTCTTTCTTTCTTTTTTCCTATGCCCATTTCCCTTTTAAAGGCATTTGCGTGCCTTTTAATGTCTTTTCTGCGTTTTGCATTCTGTATAATATTTTCCTTCTCGATTTCTTTACATTTATCTTTATCTTTTTGGATGTTTCCCTCATTTTCTCTCTCTGTAATACAAATATTTAGCTTTTGGGTTGTCAACACAATTGAGCAATTAGTTGTGAACCTTCATAGAAATTATTACATACTGAAGAGTTACATAGATCTTCCCATGAGTTAATTCTTTATAGTTTCTTCCCCCTCAAAACAGGTAATTTTCATTTCAATTGCATCTACATTTTCTTTCCATTCCTTCTTCAGTAATTTCATTCCACTTTAACTTGCCCCACAATTTATCTGTGATTTAAAGTGCAGTTTTTCTTGTCAAGTTGGCTAGTTAGTTGGCTCCAAGTGCCTTGAAGTTGGTCATGAACATGTTGTCATCGTCTCATGATAGTACTATTTATGATTATTGTTATTACAAGTCTTGGGATCAACGTGAGCTTTGAACTTGACCACAAAGAAGGAAGAAAACAAGACCAAAAAATATTGCGATTAACTTAGAGATAAATTTATACAAAAGAAGAAGATATATTTTCTAGAACTAAATAAGTTAGTTTGTCTAGTTGAAAGTGTAAATGAAATTGAATGGAAAACAAGAGTTATTTTTCTTTCTTCCCCTCTCTTCATTATGGGGTATAAATGATTATTAGGTCAGTTGAAGTAGAGGAACTTAACGCACCCTGAAGGCCTTTAAACAGACCACTGAAACATGCCTCTTTGTGTCTATGTGTGTGTGTGTGGCAGAGAAGCGGCTGCCGCCTCATACGGAAATAGCAGAGATTCCTTTTGAAGTTTACGCACAAATATGCCTGTTGTTGGTTTCGAGGCTCAGTTTCATGCCAGTGCAAACCAACAAAAAGAGAACCCATTCAGGATAATAATTAACGCAATAATCATTGATGAAAGGACCAAGAGGGAGCCGAGCCATAAGGTTTTTCTCTGTTATGGTATAGGTAAAAAGGTGGCCCAATGCTTAAAATGATTAACGCGTTTAACCCATTGGCGTTGAGGCATGCGTTCGTCCAGTTGGCTAGGGCTAGGCTTTTCACCATGACCATGTCCTTTCCCCCTTTCACTCTCTCTCTCTCTTTCTCTCTTTGGTCCATCTTCACCAACTCACTTCACCTGCCACCGCTGCTGCGTGTGTTCATTTTGTAATTTGCGTAGGTGATGCCATGGAATTTGATTTTCACACGTGTTGCTTCTGCACCACCTCAACTCCCACTCCACCACCCCTTTCTCCAACTCTTTAGCCAACTGTTCTTGTTGTTCATGTTAATGTTAATAATAATGGAAATGCTGTGTGCAATTATCTTCCATTTCATTGATTCCACACACGCGCCATATAAAAATAGAAGAAATAGGTAAAAACGAAACATACACACACACATAAAAAATGACTAAATCTTAGGCCTAGTAATATAAAAGTTTTAACAAATTTTGAACCTTTCTCCAGTTTGAAATTCTCTCACCTATCACTAATAGAGATAGACAATTTATGTAACCTAACCGAAGGGCATTTCTCATGATCTAATCAGTCACAATCACACCCAACAAAGAATCGGATGCAATCGTTTGATTCATTAACAAACTTCTCTTCTTTCTCAAAGACTTCCTTGGTCTTTTTTTTTGGCCTCTAGGGCATATCAAATCGAGATCGCTTTTCGTTTTTATTATCATTTGTGGTTTTTTTTTTGTGTGGAAACAGAAGTCATTCAATCAAGAATTGCTTCAATATTCAGCTGGTTTTATGTTCATCCCTTTGCCAAAAACAATTATTGGGGAACTTGCATTCTTGATAAAAATTCACTTAGTTGGCACATCCAAGTGCCAATTAAACATTTTGTTCGGCCAAAGGTGACAATTACCAAAGAACAGAATGCCTACCCTCGATTATTTCGTATTGACCACAAAGCAAAAACAATATAACCATTTGGCTTTTACCAATATCAAGTTGACATTTGTCAAGCAACTTATATTCACTTATTTGCTTTCGGTCTGGACGATGTCGACTAATCGAAATTAAATGACGTGTGAATGTTGGCAGCTGCTTGCAGTTTTGTCAACTGCCACTGGTGGCTCCATTTCAATTGGCTTATTGTGTTGTTACCCTATACTATAAATGAAGTTATATGGTTTCTAAATACCATTAAGGATAATGAAATTAAGATGATTATTTAACCGATCTTAAAATAAGTATTTATATAAACAAAACTCAACATAAGATATAGCTTTCAACTGAAGTTCTGTTAGTTTAAATATCTATATAAAAATATCTCTCACACCAAATATTTAATTAAAGGGCATATCATAGTCAGTGTCATTATTCCTGTGGAATTGCCTTTAGTCTGTGTCATTTTTGTTTCTTCTGGTTGTCTGTCATTTTTGTGGTTTTATTTTTTATCAATTTAGTTGTTATTTTGTTTGGTTATTTCGGTCTCATAAATTATGACGATTGCTATTTGTGATATTGACAATTCGTTCGATTACGTTTTTACGATTACCAACTGCCACTATTTCTGGTTGCAGTTTTTTCATAAATTATAATAACATTCCATTCAATATTCAGTTTATATACAATATAAACTAGACATATCGTACTAAATAGGTTTTTGGTTGATGAACTTTCACGCCTGAAACTTGTGTGGATTGTATACACATACTTGTATATTCATCAAACATTTGACTTGACTTGAGTTGTGTGTGTGTGAGTGTGTGTGGTTCCCATGTTGAACATTTAATTAATGTTTAAATAATCTAAGCGATGGCTACTCTTTCCCTACATCGTTTTCTTTCATTGCCTTTGCTGTGTATTTGGCCTCAGGTAATTTGCAGAGTGTGAGAAGAGGAATGTGCTACTTACGTGTATTTGATTAAAATTTGTTTAATTTATTATTGACTGCTGTAAGTTATGGCCAACTTGAACTCGGGTATAAATTGTTCAATTTTATGGTTGATTCGTTATGGTTTGTTTTTATCTTTTCTACCAGACTGGAAGGCGGTAAATTTCTTGATCGTTTGGTAATTGGTAAGTTCAGACAATGACGCACAAGAAATTGAACTAATAATATGGATTATTGTCAATATGTTATGCAATTAATATGAGATTGAAATAAACTTGAAATCAAATTGAAATGAAATTGAAATAACATTGAAATAAAATAGAAATGAATATGAAATAGAAATGAAATTATAATAAAATTTAAATTAAAATTATATGTAATTGAAATGAAATTGAGATGAAATTGAAATGAAATTGAAATGAAATTGAAATGGAATTGAAATGAAATTGAAATGAAATTGAAATGAAATTGAAATGAAATTGAAATGAAATTGAAATGAAATTGAAATGAAATTGAAATGAAATTGAAATGAAATTGAAATGAAATTGAAATGAAATTGAAATAAAATTGAAATGAAATTGAAATGAAATTGAAATTAAATTGAAATGAAATTAAAATGAAATTGAAATTAAATTGAAATGAAATTGAAATGAAATTGAAATGAAATTGAAATTAAATTGAAATAAAATTGAAGTGAAGTGGAAATAATGAAATTGAAATTAAATGAAGTTGAAATGAAATTGTAGTGAAATTGAACTAAAATAGAAGTGAAAACACATTGAAATTGAAATGAAATTGAAAAGGATATAAAATCGAAACGCAATTGAAATGCATGTGAAATACTATTTCATCTTAAGGAGGATTTCCAACTAAAGTGTTTAATTTGCCATTTTTGCCCTTATTTGCCCATTAGCATATAACTCCCGTTCGATTTCTTTGTTTCTCAACGATTTTCCTGCAATTTGTCATCAAAATGCACTCATGTGTCATTATTCCTAGCTTTGTGCTAATAGTTATGTGTCTTGACAAAAAATGTATAACGATTACCAAGATCTTTTCAGCCAGTTTTTCAGGCTTTGCTCTGAAATCAGAGAGAGCTAATTTACATATAAATTAAAACTAAAAAATAAAAAACACACACACACAATTGCACTTATATATGAAAGGCTAATGTTGCCTTACTCTAAAACCAAGCAGTTTGTTAACCTCGTCTCGTCTCATCTCATTTCTGGCTAAGGCTTTCAACTTGCTTCGCCCGACATTCCATACAAAATATCATAAATACCAAGCCACAGGACGAGGCATACATAAATCCCTTAGTAGTAACTACAAAAAAAAAAAAAGAATGGAAAAAAAAATAGAAGAAAAAATGTAGAAAACAACGAAAGCCAAGTCAAGCCAAGCCACATATGCGACACTTTGTTGCACATGTCCTCGAACAGGATAGAAAAAGGCAATCTAGCCCAGCCCAATGTAACCTAAACCCAACCCATAGCATCTATCCCGTTACCGTCTGAAACCACAAAATGTTTAAATGTCTTTGATGGGTGGTAAAGGATGAATATAGGCGGTTTTGGGTTGTAGTTGGGGGGTTCTATTTGGCCATAGTCGAAATTTAGTTTAGTTTTTTGGCTTGGCATTTTGTGCGCTTCAAAGAATTTTACAACGGTTCGAATTTCAAATATTTTTCGTCCAACAAACTACACAGCAAAATTGGAAAACTCATATATAGTAAAATATTTTCGTTAGTTTGAACAATTCTCAACTTTTGCTACCCAAACTCAGTTGCTTTGATGTGTGGTTGGTATTGTTTTGTTGTTTGCCCGATTGATATACTACACATAAAATATAATAAAACAGATCATTAATTATGATTTTTGATTTCTCATTCTCATTCTGGATAGGCGCCTACTTTCTTGGCCACATTATTTGTACAATTTCACGGTATCGTTCAGGTTTCTTTCAGTCTTTCAGTTGCTTTAGTTTTCTATCATGTTATTGAGAAATTCGTTTTGGCTACTCAAACTGAAGCATTTGAATTATCATTTTATGGCATTGCCCTAATGATGATAGTTTTCATGTTTAATTAGTTTTTCGAATGACTAGTAAAGAAATTGTACAACAATCTTAAAATGAAATGAAAGTTGTATAGCAACATTTTCGATTTGTTTTCGAAAATCAATTCCAATTATTATTAATTTACAATATTTAACAAGTTTTCCAAATGGGGAAAACTTAATCGTTGAGAACTAAATATGGGAATTAATCTACAACAAGAAGCTCATTAATAGCTCAACTATTGCCATTTGGCGGTAGAAAATTTTAAACTGAATACTTCACGTCTACCAAACGCCCTTACCCAAAACTTTCGCCCCTTTATGAATCCCAGTCTAATTGCCATAATCCATTTATAAGCCAATTTTTCCTTGCAATGCACAAAACAAACAAAAAATAGAAAAGAAGACAAGAAAATTCGAAAAAAATGGAAAACAAAAACAAACAGAAAAAAGAACAAAAAAATCTATATATGTCTGTGTATAAGCCAGACACAAAAGGCAGTTGTTGCAATATGACAAGGCTAGTAAATAAATAAGGCAGCCCAAGTCAAATCACCCTCAGTTAGCCATAAGAACACCCTCTCTCCCCCAACACTCTGCTGTTGCTCCCCTGCCATGATGACGACCTCCCGCCGCCTGCAGTAAAATGATACAAAGAAATGCGAGACGATGACGCCGACGACTCGTTCTGTTGGTTCGACGAAAATCCTTTTTATTAGAGCGATAAAAGCCAGTGAAAAACATGGAAAAAAATGTTAGAAGAAAGAAAGCGAAAAGAAAATAAAAGCAACATCAACAGACGATTTGCATTGCCTACTTTGCGGCGTCTTTCATTTATTATTTCACTGGAATTGTAATACATTGGCGCAAAACTTGCTCGTTCTTATATATATAATTTTCTTTATTATGCATTAACCTTGTAACCCCCTCCCCCCACATCCAACAACCCACAACAAGACAACCCACTGTGCTTACAGTGGGCAGCAAATGGAACTTTGCTGTTTTTTTTTAGATTTCTTCATGTTGATTTTATGGTTAACTTTCTAATAAGATTTCGCGGTATTTTTACGAAAACAAATTCCTTAAAAAAAACTCCCCTGCACGTGTTGCTTTAATAAGCCCTCTCTCCCACCCACCGCCGAAAAATTTTCTTTCTTAAAATTACCCCAAAAAAATATTTTTAGGATTTTTCAACCAATTTTTCTTGCTGGGGGAGGAGGATGAGAATGGTTGGAGGTTTCAGTTACATTTTGAATTTTGATTAGCATTAAAATGAGCGGAAATGATGGACAAATAAATATCCGCTTACAATTCGAAATGGTCTTTTGCCTTTACCACAATCCCCTCACTCCGTCGATCTTCTCTTGCTACAATAACCACAATTTCGTGTTGTTCCTGTTGTAACATCTGTTTATGAATTGGCAACTTAATCATAGGAATTTGTACTCGATTTCTGGCCATATAACTACAGCTGTCAATTTGAAGCATTTGGTAAATAGAGACAATATAGACTGATAAAATAAGCAAATTGATAGAATTGTTGACAATGTTGTATAGGTGTTTGTTGCAATCATAGTTAACCCTATGGCTAAATCATATGTATCTATATATAGTTTATGAAAACATGTGTGCAATCGAACGCTTATCTATTCTTACACCATGTCAATAAAATAGTTAGATATATGTGATAGTTTATAGTTAGTTTGGCTTTAGTTCTATTCTATAGAATATTGTTTGCCATAGCTACTATTTATTTTATTTATTTCTTCATCATAGATGGCAACATTTGCTTCCGCAACAAAGTTGTTTGTGCCACACTTTGAAGTTAACCGCCTCAATCAGCTTTACACCTTTCCAACTCTTAAGCAAGTGGTTGCGGCCCACACAAAGCGAACCTGTAAGACCAATGAGTTCCAGAGAAACAGAATAATCCCTTCACATGCTAGAGATGGCAACGTGATTAATTTATATGGCACTATCACTCAAAACAAACTTTACCATCTTTTAAATTAAAGACCTAAAATAACAGTGATGACCAAACAAAGTTTGAATGGAACATTATACTTTCTTAAATATGGAATCTTTGTTAGCTTACCATTTGGCTTAAGACACTTTTGAAGCAACACCTTAAGTTTTTAGTCATAATCCTGAGTTTTATCTACGAGTTTTCCTTATAGTTTATTTTCTAAATGTAAAAGATGTTGCAAAAACAAAAGTAAAAGGATCGATATCTATCATCTTCTCATATAGAACATATTGAAATTCAATTGATAATCAATTCACGTTGCCATCACAAGAGAGAATTTTTACCGCTTTCGGTTGCTGTCTCTTTATTGATCGTTAAAAATGATTTAGACCTGACAATGAGACATTGTTAGGAGACCTGAAGGAGCCGAGGAGCTACCTCTCGTAAAAATTTTGTGGTTTCGGTTTTGTTGCTTCACACTTTTGCCCTGGCTAAAATTCAAATTAAAATAATTTTTCTTATTGTGGCTTTTGTTGCTGTTGTTGTTCCTTTGGTTGCAGTTGCTTTTGGCTGTTGCTACTGTTTTGCTTTTTGAGGTTTTTGCGGTTAGCAACATGTTGCCAGCACATTTGTTGGCAACATGTTGCCAAAGCAAGCAAACAAATTAATGTTGTCAAAACACGAGAAAACCTTGTAAACTGTCGGAACCAAGAGAGACTTTTTGTCCTTTTTTTTCTCATTTTGGCAGGTCGGGGTCTGGACTGAAAGTCTAAGTCTCGGTCTGGGTCTTGGTCTTCGTCTGGGAAAGAACTTTAAGCTAAAGCTGGTGAGCAAGAGGATGAGGAGCTGCTGCACGCACAACAACAACGAGTTGAGGCGGCTTTTTCGACTTTTTGCCTTTGCACGAGATGATGTGGAGCCAGCTCCCTTTCTCTGTCTCTCCCTCTTTTACTTACTTTTGAAGAGATTTGAAATTTTTTTGATATTTTTTTTTTCTTATTTTTTTTTATTTTTGGTGTTTTGTGTTTGTTGCACGCTTAAATGTCTTCTAAGTGGCGTAAATCTTAAATTGTTGCCCCAGGCTTGTCTTGTGATTTTTTCTCTCTCTTTTTTATTTTTTTTTGTTTTATTTTATTTTATGTTTTTCTTAACGTTTCAGGTCTTTTTGATTTGTCTGGACCAAATCATTGCAGATTATTTGAGGGATTAGTTTTAGTTGGTGATTTGGCATCATTTTGTATGCAAATTTCCTAAAAGAAATATATACCATAAATACTATAATGATTTTTTTTTCTACTTTCAAGTTGCATTTGTTATTGGATTGGAAAAAAAATATTTCCTGTTTCTTGCATTTATAAGGGGAATATCATGTTTGAAATAATACAAAAAACCATAAACGTTTCTTAAGTCAATTATGTTTATTAAGTTTTATTAAATAAAATCTGTTGAAGATTTAACTTTAGAGCAGAGACTTATATTAACTAGTTTTCAATTTAAAATTGTTTTAGGAGTCCTCTTAAAGGATTTAAATGATTTGAATGATGATGTGATATGATATGATATAAATTAGTATTTGTAATATAATATGATAGATATTACTATTGATTAAATTTAAACTATTATATTGATATATAAATATGTTGAATCAAGTTTTCAGAAATCTGTTTAAGCTATAGCTTTAAAGATGTTGCTTAAACATTTTAGACTTTCAATTTTTAATTTATATTTCAATAAACACTTAACTCCAATAACATTAGGTCAAATTTTAGAAATTTGAACTTGAATCGTATAGAATTCAACTATTATTTTAAAAATATTTTGTAAACTTTCATTTGTTTAAGGACACGCTATTTTTTTCTTATGAAAAATAAAAAAAAGGAGCTCAACTCGATTTGTATATTATAACTAATATAATAACATTCCATATTAAAAATAATTTAAAAAATTTTTTTTAGGTAAATATTTATATTTTTCGCTTTTTTATATACAAAATTAAAAATTAAAGAAATCCATGATACAAAGCAATAAGTTTTTCACCTATTTTAAATACTCTTAAATCTAATTTTAAATTTATATTTTTATTTTTAATTTTGTAACTAAATTTTCTTTAAAACCAAATTTAAAATTTATATTATTATTTTAAATTTTTAACTTAATTTTTCTGAAATTTATTTTGCTTTTAAATCTCTTTTAAAATTTTTAATTTAATTTTTAATTTTTAATACTCTAATTTAAATTATCTGCAATTTTCTTTTTATATAAATTTTAAATTTTGTTTTTCTTAATGATTTTCTGAGGGTTTTTTCTTTTTTATTTTACAACCCTGAGAAATCTAAATATGTACAATTGTCTGGCCCACCACAAACAATCAATAAAAACCATATATACGAATATATATATACGAAATATGGCAAAATGATTGATTATTGTCAAATAGAATGTAAAGAAATTAGCTCTTCAAGTGTTGCAGAAGCAACCCCAAAACCGTGCCCCACCGTCTATCGCACAGCTGTCAAGGGCGACGACAAGGCATCAAATAAATGACACCAAAATATATATAAAAAAAAAAAACAAATGCCAAAGAAAGTCAAAAACAAAAAGTAGAATAAAAGGCGAAAAAGAAAATTTTTGTCACGCAGAAACAAGAGTTTGACGATGACGCGTCTCTGTAATCAGTTCCGCCTTTGGAAAGAAGTCAAGAGATGAAACTTAGAACTAGCCATATTTAGGCCTTTTTTTTGAAGATGTGGAAACGGTGGGGCATATATATATATATATTCCTATAATGATGATGACAGCAGCGTGTGATTGACAAGGATTTATGATTGTTTCAAAATTTTAATACTATCTAGAGAGAGCTACTGTATTAACCAACCCCCTTAAATTGTCGACCTGTTTGCACATTTCTTGTCATTCATTTCATTCATTCGTATGCTGTGAAAATTGCATATTATATTCACCCTAGTCAAAGGCAGGTTCACTCACCTTTCGAGTTGTGCAAACATTCATTCATTCATTGTGAATGCGCATTGCATTTCATCTCTAAACCAAGATACCAGGACCAAGAGATGATGGTTGAGTCCTCCTTTTCAAGAGAGACAAGTGTCTGTGTCTACTTCTGGGTTTGGGTTTTGAGTTTGAGCTGTGACTTTGGTTGGGTATGAATATTCATGTCATGTTTATGCATATTTGCGTGTCAAGTGATTTCTTCTGCTGTTGCTGCTGCTTCTTCTTTTTCTTCTTCTTCATAATCATTCACGTGCAACGCGACGTATGCGCAATGTTTCCGCTTCAAGTTTGTTTGCCCACAAAATGAAGAGAGGATGAGCGTAAGGGTGTTAGAAACGTTTGTGTGAAAAATTTCTGTTTATGCTCACATTTCATTTGAACGTGAGTTTGTTTGTTTGCCAATTTGAAGTGCTAAAAAAAAGTCAGAGCACAACTCGAAGCGGTCAAAGGAGCTAGAAAGACCTGGAGCAGGAGCGAACCTTTGATTGCACTTTGTGCTGTGTGTGCAAAAAAGGAATTTTGCAATTTCTGTTTGTGTCCTGGTTCAAGCCTGGAAAATGGGCAACAGTTGCAAGAGCAACAAAAAAAAAATACCAAATGAAATGTTGCCAAGTTTTCTTGGAAATTTCGTATGCAAGAATGTAAAAAGAGTTTGAAAATGTTGAAAGGCATATCAAAGAGAATATATTTGAAATTTAAAAATGGAAAGAGTTCTCTTACTTGTCAATATAGTATCATTACCTTTTTCAAGCTTTTTATAAAGAACCGATGGTTAAAAATGAAATATTTTCAAATTAAAAAGACAATTTACGTTTATCAACCAATTTGAAAATTACTATCTAAACTTACTAGATGAACTATTCAAACTTTTTATATAGCATCTCAGACTTCTAACAATCTGTATAGTTCTATATATTATACAATCTTTACAAATACTTTCAAACATCTTCTTCATGATGTTGATTGCTTTACTAAGAAGAGATTTAAATATCCAATAAATACTAGTCAATAAAAGTTAATTGAAACTCGGAAGAACTTAAACAATTTTGCCTTTGAATTTAATGAACTTTTTACTTTTACATGGGATGAGCGGAATGGGTGATTGTGATTGTCTCATTAACCATTCACGTTAGTTCCAACTGCCAAACAAATCGTATAAATGGGCATTAAATGAGTGTCAGAGCACACAGAATCATAAACCAAAAGTTCAAATGGCTAAGCCAAAATGAAATGGCTAACAAAGCAACAACAACAATCACAACAACTAATTAAATGCCACAACTTCCACACTCCTTCCCCCCCCTTTGGAGATAGCATCCCCAGTTAGAGACACAGTCAAAGTCGAAGTTTCTCGACTCGTTTTCATTACGAGTTAATTTGAATGTAAATGAACATGAAGATGAAAATGAAAATGTTGTTGTTGTTGTTTCTTTTTTTTTTGCTTTTTGTTGCTTTGGCTAATGTTTCAATTAAGCAAGAGAGTGAAAAATTTAATTTTCTTTCATTTAGACAAAACGCAGAAAAAGCCACCCAAGCTGAACCTTCTTCTTAGCCTATGGGATACAATGTTGCCAATATGAGAATTGAGATAGTTGAATTAGAGACCAGACACCAGGGGAGAAGAGGAGATGCAATGAGATGAATGATGGAGATGGAGGGGGGGACACTATGATTGTTGTCCTGGGTGATGTTCACAAGGAATTTCAATGTTCCACTCATAATTTCATGTAATTTTCATTAATTGTATGAAATTAATGCCGTTGGCTGAAAACTGAAGCACCACCACCGCCAGCCACCCCTCTATTCACCTACCATATTCATCCTCAGCCATCACTCATTTGCATCGATTCAACAATTTTACTTCAGTAGCCATTTTCATGATTTTCTACGCACTTTAAGCCATTGGCTAAGAAATGGCGATTGGCGAATGGCGAACGGCAGCAACTTGGCCTGTCTATGCTAATTTCCTAGTTTTGATGACTAGTCGGCTACTGGGGCTACTGGCTACCTTTCATATTTTTGTGTTTTTTTTCCATTTTGAATAGGCACCTTTTGGCCACGATCTTCAGGTAACAGAAAGCTGACGAGAAGATGCTTGCCAACTCTTTTTGCATAGATCACTCAAGGGCATCCTACACTGTGCTTTCTGTTTTTGGTTCTGCTCGTGCTCCAACTGACTCTTTGCAAGACTCACTTTGGCCATGGAAAATTTGCAGGTTAAATCCCAGGTACATGCTCTAGTCACGCCCCATTTTGGTCTGGCCTGACCAATTGTCATGCAACCAAACCAAGTTTAAGAGAAGGAGAACAAAATCGAAAAAGAAATAAGGACAAAACCTTTGTGAAAATTTACAAAGCGAAGGGAATTTTATGGGTTCGTTGTAAACAATATTTGGGTTAGCAAATTCTTAAGACAAAGAGGCCTTAGATAATTGATAGAAAAACGAAAAGCTTTAATAATTATTTAAATTCAAATTGAGTTTTCTTTAGGTCACTGAAAAGTCTTTGCTAGAAAAATAAGAATAAAGTATTAAAAAATGAATATATTAATTTTAAAATTTAAAATACTTGTCGTTTAATACTGAAAAGTATTTCTTAAATGAGTCGGAATTCAACATAGTCTATATAATTTTTTTAAATCCAATGATCCACAAACTTAAACTTTTCCACTTTCAAAAATAAATACAAAAAGTTATAAAAATATTCGAAAATTAAAACCATTTTATTATATATATAGAAATATTTTTAAAATGATTTCTAGATTTTTTACGTTTCACCTTATAATAGTTCGTCAAATTATTACAAAAGAGATTTTAGAAAAAATTTGTAATATATTAAATTCAAATGTAAAATGAATACTAAAGTCTTTTCCCAAAGTTTTTCTTTAGCTTTTATAGTAAAAATTATATAAATATTTTAACAATCTTATTGTTATTCTAATATTTATCTGATATGAACATTTTTGTTTCATGTACAAAAATAAAAATAAATTAATAACATATAAGGGCAAAATATTTTCTAACTTGAATTTTTAAAAAAATAATACAGATAATGAATATAGATACAAAGATATTTACACTTGCAGATGGAGACATACATATAGATATCAATATCAATTTCAGAATTCATCTAATGTTGCCATTGATACAGTTTTCAAACTTTACCCTAAGAAATACACTTGCCACAACCCGTTCCCACCCCCACCACAAAAGAGATGCCGCACGCAAATGTTAAAAAAAAAGTGAAATTTTCTTATGATTGAGAGTTGCGTTGCCGTGGCAAAAAGAAAACAAGAAAACAGCAACACGTGTCCCTTTTAATTAAAATAAATAAATAGGCGCAAACAGAGAACTAACAACAATGCCAAATAGAAGGCCAATGATGATGATGATTCCCATTCACCATTTACCCGAATGATGATGATGATTCCCATTTACCATTTACCATTCACCATTTGCCCGGAAATGTATTAAATTTCATGCATTTATTTGACGAGCAGAAGAAAAAAGAAATGAAATGGTAAAAGCGGAGCGGGTTGGGCCCGCGGCCCAAAGAGTTAGAGTCAGAGTGTTTGGGGATGACAGGGGCGTGGACGCCTTAAGCTAGACTGTGTTTTTATTCTCTCTGCCCTGTGGGGATGGTCGAGTTGTGGAGGTTGCTGGAGGGGAGAGAAAAACGTGAGTAAATGAATTTTAAGCGAATTATTATTATGGGTAGCAAACGGCACAGGCACCGGCACTGGCACAAAGAATTCTAGCAAGAAAACATTACTTTCCTACAACTTAATTTTTATTATTCCATAACATTTTCGAAATTTGCATATAGCCATATAAATCAAATGCTGGAAATGCATAAAATACGCCTCTATTTCCCTTACCTCTAGCACAAGCCTTGTAAAAGGCAATCCAGACAGAACGTCCAGACATATCCTGTACTACTTATTGTGGTTGTAAATGTTAGTACAGGGTCGTTTTAAGGGGGTTGGAGACAATAAAACTAGTGTTCAGATAATGAAATGTAAGGAGAAACAACTAAATAAAATGTTAACACTTAAACTACTTAAATTATTAATAAGTTGGTAGTTTAAAAAGTTGGTAAGCAGTTAAAAACTCTCTTTTATTTTTCTTCCATTCTTAGTAATAACCTGAACATTCGGAACTATACTTTTATCAAATTTTGTTATCCAGACAGGAAATAAATTAAATTAAATCTTAAAGTTAAATATTCAATTTATGGTCTTTAATTTCTTGGCCACTCTAAGAATTCTTTTAGTGATTCTTTTTAATATAATTTTCTCTTACTTACAAAAACTTTTGCTGTCGAAGGCTGAGAGAAATTTTGTATATAATAATAATGATAAAAGTTCAATACAATATTTAATTTTTTATCTAAATGTTCTTTTGATTAAATATAGAGATTTGAGATTTGACAGAGTTCAAAAATTATAATATTACTAGAACAGCTAAATTGACTAAAATTTTAAAAACTTAAGTTCAATACTAAATAAAGTTTCTCAAAGACTTTCCTTCCCTTAGAGGATACGCACCTGTGCAGAGAGACTTTGGCAAATATATATTGCAAAAGGATTATGAACAATTATTTGCCAAGTTCAAGAAACTTCTTTTGTATTTACTGGTAAACGCTTTTCTTTTGTTATGTTCGAAAGTAGAGAAAAGTTTTTTAGCCTAAGGCGATTTATTTTTGCCTGTGGCCCTGTGGCAGCAAATCAAAAATCAATGTAAAGTTTTTCCGGCCTGGCTTCGCATCGATTTGCTTGGCTGGCTTCTTCATTTTCCGCACTCGATTTTCATCCTTAAAGGTTCGTTTTTTTTTTCTCCTTTTGGATTAGCCTTGTCGCAAAAGTTTTAAGCGCCACGCAAATTATTTATTATTAATTGAAAGAGTTGCCAAGGAGCTATTTTCTTTCTGCTGAGAATTCTAGTTTATAATTTGATTATATTTTCGAAATCAGCAATATTTTCCTGTGAGAGAGTTTTCAATTTGTCAAAGTTAATTAAACAGAATTTAATACATAAAGAACTTTATTGAGCATTTCCTGCTTGAAACAAATGAAAACCAATCAAATTTAATGCCAAGAAATAAGAAAAAAAATGGAGATGGAAATGGGGAGGAGATGCATGGAATATGATCTTGAAGCCATAATCATAATTTATATGTTATGTCTGCGCCAGAAGATCTGCAAACGATATATACATAATATAGAAGGTATATATAAATACATATATATGTATGATCGAGTCATGTTTTATTTTTGCAAACAATTTTTTGATTGATTCAATCAAAACGAAGCAAAATGCAAACGGCGATCAGTTCCAGTCCAAGTCAAAGTCTCAGTCCCAGTCTCAGTCCCATGTCCAAGTTGGAAGGCATCAGGTTTTCTGCATGCCTGTCACGTAATTTATTGATTTAGCTCTTGGGAATACGAGACGGCGAATCGTGAAAAATGAAATGTTTGCCACCGCCAGCAGCCGCCACAATATTGGCAACAGCCATGGCTGGATCTGAATCTGTGCCTCTGACTTTGTTTCTTATACTGCGACTTGGACTGGGACTGGGACTGGCTGATTGGTTGTCGATCGTTTGGCTGGCGGCCGACAAATTCAAATGTGCATTGGCCCCAATCTGTGAATGTGCAACTACTGCGTATGGTTATGTTTGGATGAGCGAAATAAAGAGCGGGAGCGGTAAGAAGGGGGCAGATGATTGAGGAGTAACCACTTACGCATGTTAGCCCCAAACGATACACAAAAACTTGATCACCAGAGCCACTACCACAAAGATGATCATCGATCAACAGACAGACGCGCGACTCCAACTCCAACTTTAACTTCAAGTCTGAATCTATAGAGTCTCTTCAGTCGATTTCAGTTGAGTTGAGTTAACTTAAGTTAATGGCCGGTCTTGCCATTTTGCATTTTTGCATTTGTAATGAAACTGAAAACCAGAATGAAATGTAATTTAAACGAAATGCAAGCAGCATCTGCATCAACCATAGTCCAGATACAGCTTTTCAGATACAAAAAGAAGTCCTCCAGTTCAGCCACCATGCAGACTTTTGATTGTGGATGTCGATGATAGCATTAAACTCCGGCTAGGAAGGGAACGCACATTGGTGCAATGGCATTGAAAAAATAAAAGTATTTATTTGTAATAATTATACAGAGCAATAATAAAAGCATTAATTCCAATTAGTCACAGAATGTGTGTCAGGACTTCTTATATATTCAATTTGAGAAATAATTCTATAAATATTTTGCATTTTGGAAATTGTATAATTAAGTTAGAATCATAAGTTTTTACTAACTGTTTTAAAAAAAAAACACCTGTCTCTAAAGATGAATTTTAGCAATATAAATTTACTCTGAATTTTATAAGAATGTTTTGAATTTTTTATGAATATTTAAATAAATTTATCTAAAACAGCAAAAATATACTAAACCAACTAAAATAAAGATTATAGAACAATGTTTAAAAAATGTTTACAAAATATTGAAAAGAAAACTAACAGATTTCCTTTGCTTAATCACCTTGAAGAATCTTATCTTTTAAATATTTTTAATCTATTTAAGAAACTCTTAGGAACTTAATAACATTCAATAACTATAATAATAGTTATCATATAACATATATTTTAAACTATTTTTATAGAAAATTAAATTTCAAAACCTTTTGAGAGATAAAAAGTTTAGAATCCAAGTTAATAAATAAAATAAATAATAAAAATATTTCTTACTTACGATAAATGTTGCTTTTTATTAATTATAATAAAAAACGAAAATTGTCTATACAATAAATAATTTCTAATGTATTTTGTATTCTTCACATCTCTTCAAAATCATATAAACAAAAATACTTTAATAGACTCTTTGCAATTTCTGTATCATTTGATTCAACTACACTTTTTGTCAGTACTTTTACCACTGTACCATTGGCCTGACTGGCTGAGTGGCTATATGCCTGGAGGTTGTCTCACTGCACTTTTCTATATATCTCTTTCCCTCTTTCTTTCTGCCTTGAGCAAAGAGTTCGTATGTAAAATCGCGCATTTTCAACTGTTATCAGGGAGTCGTCTTTTGGTTGCTGGCTCAGATCATCTCACATCGGCAGGGAGGATTCTCTTTGCCACTATGCCTGGCAAATGGCAATTTAAGTCATTTTGTAGTTGTTTCTTTTATGTTTTTGTTTTGCGTTTTACAACAGAATTCCAAAATGGTTTAATATTATGCACAAATCGAGAAGAGATGCGTAGTAAATTATGGGCCATTAAATGTGAAGCCAAGCCAAGTTGAGCGATTTTACCTGAGAGCAAAAAATAAAAAATGGCCGACTTCTGGGTGTGAATGGGTGGTAGCTACCTGAATGGTAGATCAGGATACAAGAAATAATCTCACTAATTTCTCTTTTTTCTTTTTCTCAGTTTGCATTTGGAAATCTCAGCAGAATGTTGTTATTTCTCTGGCTATTCCTCTGTGCACTTTTACCCTTTTCGCAGCAAGAGAATCGCACCTTGAGCTATGTGACCAAAAGTGGTTGTGAGGCCCTGATTAGGGATCCAAATCTATGCGAGTGCCAAGATGGTGAAATCAAGTGCGAGAAAATACAATTGCATAGTAATTCCAAAGAGTTATATAGCATTAATTGTAATGTGTTTGATATACGTGGATTTGGTTTTATACCATCACTTCAAGTGGGTAAAATTGGTAAACTTTCGATCAACAATTGTGCCCTGCCCCATGCCAGAAGTGTCAAGGAGCTGATTACTACTTTGGGCATTACCAATTACACGGAATTGACCATTAATAACTTTTTCGATTTCAAGAAGAGTGACAAAGGAGATGTTCTGCAACAACGTTATACCAATCAACCGGGTTTAAAAAGAGTTTCCATTTTGGGTTTCAAATCGATATTGCCAACAAATTTCTTTGAAAATCTATCGGAATTGAAGGATTTGAGTATACAGGGTAGTGGTGATCTACCTGGCACTGTACTCTATCCCCTAACCAAGTTAACCAAATTGAATATTGTTGTTAGGAATATGCACAAAGTGGCAAGTGAAATATTTGCCAAGCAAACAAAATTGCGTCACTTGACCATCCATTGTGATGTTAGAAATAGCAGTGTGGAAATGTCCACATTTGCCTCCCAGGAATTGTGGAACATGCCTGAGCTGCAGTCCCTGGAAATCTTCCAGTGCGGGGATAATATACCAGCTGAAATGTTTTGGAAATCCCATAACTTGGCCTACCTGAGCATACGAAGCAATATCAGTTATGTGGGCAGGGAGTTCCTTAAGTCACAGCAGAAGCTATTAACTCTCAAGTTGGAACGAAATAATATAGCCAGATTGCCCGACAAATTGTTTCATCATAGCCCCATGTTACTGGAAATACATTTGGCCTACAACAATTTGGATCGCATTCAGAGGTGAGTAAGGAAAATCAACTTTACTAAGTATATCTTTAAATATTATTAAATAAATTTCTTCATATTTTCAGCGGTCTCTTTGACAAATTGAAAAATCTTCAGATCCTTAATCTTGAACAAAATCCGATAACTACAATATCACCGACTGCTTTCATGGCCATACCCAAGGCTCATATATATTTGGGTCAATTATATAGAATGGCTGCCAATGCCGATTGGGCAAAATCTACAAATGCCACAATCTGTGAAGAGGAATATATCTATGGTGTTTGCATCTATTGTCGACGTGACGAATATTTGGATCATTTCTCGGACAAGGAAATCTGCAATAAGCCAACAATTAAATCAAAGGATGCAATGATCCAACAGGAATACCAAAATCGTTTAATGGCAGCCCCCACTCATGCTTGGAAAAAACCAGCTAAATGTAAGTAATAACATACTTTTGATTTCATTTCTTAAAGAGGAATCAAAGAATATATATATTACATATTTTTGACATCTTACGCCTCCGTTTCCACCCACTCCCTTTGGACTGACATTGCCAAATTGAAAACGAAATGAAAAAAAAAGCACATGAAATACAAACAATATTAATATTTGTTGCTTTTTCTGTTGAACGATAGCGATAAGAAACTCACAAAGATGATGGAGGAGGGGAGGAAAGATTGGACAGAAATGTTTTTATATATAAATCATGAACAAAAACAATTTATCTTTTGATTTGTAACAAGGGATGAAATGAAATGAAAGTAGCGAGCAACAAAAAAAAAGAAATATAAGAGAAAAACTTTGTTCATCTGCTTTTCCATATTTGGCGCAACATGTCAAATGTAATAAGATCTAATGTTATGCTTTCTTCTCCTCCCCCCCAACTCCGTCCCCTTTTCAACAACAATCACTGAATTGTAAGTGAAAATCGAGTGAATTATGCGGGTTAAGAATGATTATTATACCCTGTATTTAGAGAGGTAAAAAAGTATATTAGAATTGTGTATTAGGCGGCTGATTTGCCATGTTTTGGAGCATTTTAAATGGCACTGCCATTTAGGTAAAAAGGTACATTCAGGCTTTTTCTTGGTCAGATACTTTGCTCCTAATCCATATAAAATTAATATGGAAGATCTTACAATCTGAGGACTAACTATTCTTTAACGCCTCCCATCAGTTTTTCAGCTTGCGGGAGAGTAAAACTAATGTAAGGAAGTTCTTCTCGTGGAAGTTAAAGTAATTGCTTTAAAATATAGTTACCTATCTATATATCAATAAAAAGGTCCTATATGATGAGGACACAATTAAGATATTTAATCTGGGGGATTTCGATAGATGCACTGCAGAGGTAATATTTATTAATATAAGTTTACTTGAAAATATGTAAATAAGTCTACTTAGGCTTACAATCTTAAGTCACATCTTTGATTTTTATTGAGTTTTTCACTTTCGCGTCGTTGTTCGTCGTTACTGAAAAACTCACTTCGTTCCTCCGTCGTTGTAGCAGCTAAACTCTCTGTATTTCTCGTCGTTGCCACTCCCACTCTTATCCGTCGTTGCCACTATTCTAGAGGTTACAGTTATAGGTAAAGGTTACCAGATTCCACCCCACAGTACTTTAATTCAATCCAACTAGTTCAAAATCAAGAGATGGTACCATTATGGAGGGGTTATAAGTAAATACCTATATATGCATACCTATATTTTATCAAGCTCAAGTACAGGGTAACTTTCGGTCTTCGCTTCGTCCTATTTCACAGTCGTTTTTTTATGACTTAGATTGCTATCATTTATGGTTATCTAACGGTCTCCCTGTTCACATTTCCCTGTTATGTAAATCATATTTGACATTTGTTATTGTTATTGCTAAACATTTCATTGAGGGGTAACTCATAAATGTCAAAAATATTCACATGTTCTTGTTGAGATGAAAGTAAATTTGAAAAGTGAATATGATAATGAGTGTAAAAGGTAATATGGCTTAAATGCTGTATAAAATGCTTTCTGTTTTGATTGAATAGAATAAATTTTTGATTATGTTTAACTGAATGTATTTAAAATCATCGTCTCTGTGCTATATTACATGCTTTCATTTCCATTAATGCACACCATAATTCATGGTCCTCACTCAAGTTCTAATCTCAAAATTTTTATTTGCTCTCCTCCCGGTGGCCGCTAATAAAACGCTTAACAAACTGACACCCAGAAGACTGGGGAACCTTTAAAAGACGCCACCAGCAACTGATCAATGCGATCCTCAAATACATTTCTCGTTGATATTTTCGGTTTTGGTGCCCTTTCTCTGTTTCCGATAGACATAATTTGTTGTACGTTGTCGGACTAAGGTGACACTGACACCCTGTCAGTGGGGTGGGGATAACAGGTAGGGATTGGTTTTTTAGTGATGGGTAAATCGGACAGGTAAAAATGTTTTTAAAGGCTTAAGGATTTTTCGATATGCAGTCAAACTGTTTTCAAGGAGATTGCTTTTAAAGTGAGCATAAAAAAAATGATGCTATTATTGTTTTTGTAAATATTAACAGCAAAATTCTATAAAAATTAGAATTTATATTTTAAAAAGTAACTAATAATAGTAGTAATATTTTTTATAAGTTTTTCCCTTTGTATATGAAAAACATTTCACAATATGGTATATCGTGGATAGCAATATGCAGCCATACTATTTCATACAAACTCAAGAAGTTCAAGGAAAAAACATCACAGTTCAAAATTTTCCATTATTTGAATTTAACTCAAATATAAATCTTTAAAAATCCTCTTAATACTCAAAAGTTCTGAGATAATTTAAGTTTATTCAAAGAATCAACAATCAAATAGAATACTAAATGTTTAACAAATTGCTAAATTATTTTAAATAAAATTGTTTCACCTATTTTTATGTCTTTTTAAACTTTAAAAATTAAAATTTAAGCATTTTAATTGTATAAAAATGCAGCCACACTCTTTTCCTGCGGTTGATTTATAACTACGTATGTATGTATAACTAAGTCTTAACTTCTAATAATAGATCAAATTTACTTCTATAGGATATAAGAGCTTCTATTAACTATTTTTTCTCTAACACGTATGCTAAATTCTTTTGGCTTAAAGGAGTACAAGATATATGTATCAATATACGTACCAATTTTTTTTTGTTTAGAAATATTTCAGATTTAAATAGATAAACTTAGGTACATCAATTTGGTTTTGGTTCTATTTATTGGCAATAGAATATCTTGGGGCTCCGCTCTAGACGACACACGACACAGAACGACGATGACGATGAGCGACGACCAACGACCCTTCTGGCTCTCCACAAATGCAGCTTTTGTACGAGTCTCCATATCTGGCGGATTCATTTCAAAGCAATGCCAACTGGGGCTGCGTTTATCGTTTGGTAGCCACCAACAACAGCAACACCAGCACCAACAGCAACAACAGAAACAGCAGCAACCATAACAACAGCAACAACAACAACAACAAGAGAAGGCAACATTGAAATTTATGGGCATCAACGTTGAATTTGAAGCCACCAAAGAGACCCATAGGAGAGGACACAGAGTTGGCATCGAAGTCAGAGCAACGAGCTGTGGCTGGCAGTGGCTGCCTTGGCATTTGTAATGCCTAAATGCTTTGGCGAATTGATTTTTGGTGTAAACGATGTGCAATTTTAATGGATTGTGCTGCCAGATAAGAGAGCGAGAGCCAAAAGGAGTCTCCTCAACCAAAAACTTGACCAGAGTCGGAGACTTTAACTGTAGACCACTACACTACACTGGACTGGACTGGACTCGACCATCTCCAGTGTATGTCGTGTCGTTTAATTGAATTTGTTTTGATTAGTTTGCCAGGGAAATTCAGCTTAAAGTCAACTACAATTTTTAAAGACACCTTCCAGGCACATTGCTTCCATTCATATATTATATGGTATATAAAATAAAATCGCTCATTCATCACAGCACAAAAAAACAATGTCAATTAAAATATTTGCAAATATTTTAACTAGGCATGTCGAGCATCCACTAACCCGAACGCTAATTTGTCAGCTCTAACCAATAAAGAATGAAGCAAGCAAGTCGTCCCTGCCGACTTTGAGTATACCCTGTACCAAGTAGAGGAACTTTATTTAATCAAACTCCTTAAAATTTGCCATCAGTTTAAACTAAAATTTTCCTCACAAGCGGCAGCAACGAACGCATGCTATCTCGCTCACACTTACTACGCAATGTCGCACATGGCATTTCAGTGCAAATTTTACATAGGTATATCTTTGATATTTTTTGTCCGATTTGAACTAAATTTGGTCAGCTAAAACCTTTTGGCCATATTATTGGGTGTGCCACATAAGATTAAGCTACCTTTATTTTTACTCTAGTTATTCGTTTTTCCTAAATTGCGGGGGCGGAAGTGGGCGTGGCAAAAATTTGAAATAAACTTGATCTGCGTAGACACTACACGAATGCTGACACCAAATTTGGTTGCTCTAGCTCTTGTAGTCTCTGAGATCCACGTGTTCATACGGACGGACGGACAGACGGACAGACGGACAGACGGACGGACGGACGGACAGACGGACGGACAGACGGACAGACGGACATGTCTCAATCGACTCGGCTGTTGATGCTGATCAAGAATATATATACTTTATGGGGTCGGAGATGCTTCCTTCTGCCTGTTACATACATTTTAGCGACTTTAATATACCCTTTTACCCTATGGGTACAGGGTATAAAAAAATAAAACTCTCTCAAACAACCAAAATTTGTGTGTGCGAAATAAAAATTGTAGACATTTTTTATGTAAAAAAAAAAAAAAAATAAAATACATATATATATATATATAAATGAAAAAATGAGGCAAAATATTCATAACGAAAAGGTGCAAAAAACTTTTTTAATTAATTAAGCAGCAGAGAAATGAAAAAAGTACAAAAAAAAAGGATACAGCAAAAAGATCGCTGAAGGCATAAGTAAAATATTATGTGCAAAATTTGAGTGTGTGGAAAATATTTTGCTTGAACAGAAAAATGTCAAGTATTTAAGGTTAACAACCATAGGAAAATGAAGATACAAGCAATGACATGGACTGACGACTTGCAGATACCCTTTAGAATTTAAAAGACTTAGGTTTTTTCAATTTACTTTATTAACTTTTTATATAATAAATATAATAATCTCATATATAAAAAGCCAGTCGATTTTGTTTCTATAATTTTAGTATATATTAGAAACGTTTATTTAGTTATCGAAGGAAAGGAACACATTCAATATAATACTTTTTACACTGATAAAAAGATTCCTTAAAACATTTATTCAGAGCTCATAGTTAATAATAAAAAATGTTATAATTCATTTAATTTAAAAAGATGTGATAAGTATAATTATTAATTTCAATCATATTGAAAT
The DNA here is from genome assembly GCA_018903615.1 of Drosophila neocordata. Taxonomy (NCBI): domain Eukaryota; kingdom Metazoa; phylum Arthropoda; class Insecta; order Diptera; family Drosophilidae; genus Drosophila; species Drosophila neocordata. Next base: position 5,049,438 of record JAEIGI010000006.1, on the reverse strand, counting down.
ATAATTCTTATCTTGAAGAAACAAACAAGTTTTAAAATAGATATAACTATTATAAAACAACTATACCTAGCTTAAGACCCAAGTTGTTATAGCTAGTTTTCTGATTAAGGGTAATTTCATAATTACTTATTAATCATAGTATAAATAAATAAAATAAATAAAAGTTTTAAAATTTGCTAAGGCTCAGAATATTTTATCAGTTTGATAGTAGGCCAGCTATTTGATATTTAAAGTATTATCAATACCGCAACTGATACAAACCGATTGCAAGTTGAGGCTATAATTAACCTTTATATAAATATAAATACATAGATATACATACATTTATTTGATGTTTATTATAGAATATGCTTAATTGATTTCATTATAATTAAATTGATTTTAAATTTTTAATTTGAATCAATTATTTGGTATTTAAAAATTGAGAATTTTATAGATATACTGATGCAGAATATAAGTGTTTTGTATTTGGATAAAAACATTCTTAAAGGACCGATTATATAACAAAATAACTTAGAGTAAGTTGGTGAACAAAATAACATATATTATTGACACAAAAATTAAATTCTTATAAAAAAAGAAAACAAATTTAAAAGTTTAACTTGAATTTTACTTACTAGTAAATGGCAACTGTTTTTTTCCTTAGATCTTTTAAAAAATGTTGTAGTTTTTAATACTCAAAAGAAAAAAAAAGCAAAAAAAAGGAAAAATAGACTAGCATATTTGTTTTTGGATAACTCTTAGATTACGACAAGGTTTTCAGTTTTAGATTTCTCCAGCTTTAATAAAATAAAAAATCTTTACTAACTGATTAAAACTTCAACACAACCTAGATAAATAAATTATTTGAAAGATTTAACGTAATATTTTTACTAATTTTATATAGTTTACATTCAAATATATAACATCAATAAGCTAGCAATTGAAAAAGATGCTCCTAACTGATGTCCTGATTTACTCATTGTCTAAGTATTTGTAAAAGCATAGAACATAAATCTATAAGCCAATAAAGGCTTTAAAGTCTTTGTCTATGGTATTAAGTGGTTCTAAGCAATTAACTTAGATAAATTAGAATAGAGGTTACCTTAGCTTCCTTTGGTTTTTCTTAATGATAAACTCATGCAAAATTTATTCACTTTAATAAATGTAATTAAACTAATTTGTGCCATTTGTGCATTTATAGGAAAACAATTAAATTTCAATTTAAAACTTTAAAATATTTCAAATTAGTATTTTCATAAACTCTCATTATTCCCATATTTAAACTGCAGCATCTACATAACATTTCCTTTGTTGAGTTGCCATAGTCTCAGAGCAAAGGTCAAACTTAAATGGGAAAAATCAGGTAGGGGGGTCAATCAATTAGACAGTGAGAAACAAAACACAAATGGCCTGGCCCCAAGGACCAAATGCAATTCACATTTGAATGACAGGCAGTTAACTTGTTGATTTTACAATAGCCAAAGCAAGGACATTTACCTCATCTCCCACTCTTGTAATAGAAAATATCCTTACAATTTCTATTGTTTAGTGCGTAGAAGTCAATTTGTGAGCCAAATATCTTGAATGGGTGTGTGTGTGTGTGTTTGTGCCCATAAGATTGACAGCTAAGCTCTCGTTTGGGTTATGTGGTATTCTTGCATCTGACCGATAAGGTTAAGCTCACCATATGCCCCTATGGTGAAATTGCACTTGGTCTTGTGGTTTTTCGATTTTAATTGAATTTAATTGATTTGGTTTCGAGTCTGAGTCCAAGTATGAGTTTGGGCTAAGAAAAGGGGGGAGGGGCACCCCATTGTATGTATATTTTGAAGGGTTGCATTGCATACATATTTATGCTTTAAAGTTGCATGGACTTTACTGTTAAATGTTGCATGACTTCTATCAGCTCCACCCAATCCGAACCCCTGGTCCGAATGTCCGAACATTCGAGCTAGTAGGCAGTGAAAAATTGCAGCTGTCAGCGTTGGCCAGAAAAATGATTTGTTGATTTTTCTTGTTGTTGTTGTCGAGAAGGCTCTGTACAGCAAAACTGTTGGCCTCATACACATATAAATCATAAAATGCTTCACAATTTACCATATGAAACATAGTTGCTACCAATTTCTGTTTAGTATGTTGCCTCGCCAATTAAAGTTAATATAAATGTCTAGTAATTATTGCGTGTGTATGTGTGTGTGTGCAAAAAAAGTTAATTGCCATCTTAAGCAATTTCACAATCTCCTTATAAATATTTAAATTATATTAATTGAAATATATGTTTATATTTAAATATTTTTCAGATCCTACAACCAATGAAGATGACGATTAAGAGATTTATCTAAAGTATATAAAAAAGTATTTCAGAATTCTGCATTTGACAACAATTTTCAATAAAATTTTGTATCTTTTAATTCAAAATATATATCCTATCTAATAAGCAAGTTTTTAATTATAAATGAATCGAAAAAGTTACCATATATATAATGTTCAAAAATATATTAAAAATCTAACAATTTTACTATCTTTGAAATAAAAAAAAACTTTTACTATAAATTGATTTCCATATATTATATAGTTTTCAGATATTTTAAAGGTAATTATTATGAAATTTTAAAATTTTATTTAAAAGTAAGTTTGAAAAGGCTCAACAAAAGTTTTTAAATTAAATTCTTTTATACTCAAAAATTGCCCTAATAAAGATGTAATTCATAAAGATAAAATACAAATATCCAATAGATTGAGTTCAAACACTATTCATGGTTATTTTAAGACAAGATTCATATATATAATAGCTGGATTTCGAATACAAATCAGTTTAAGTAAAAAACTGATTGCACTCGAATATAAAAGCGGGGAAAATATCAATATGCATCCTGTTTTTTCTATAGTTTAGATTGTTCGTTTTATTTCTAATAATTATCTCTAATTTTTTATCTTATTTCAACAATTCTTCTTCTTTATTCTTACTTATTCAAAAGCAACTCTTCAAGTAATATATTTAGGGTAATCCTATCAATAATTTTTTAGTTCTAAAATTTTAGACAAAAATAATTGCATTTTTCAAGCATTAAAAAAAATGGCTAATAAATAATACTTAAAATATTATCGGTCTATATTTCTCATTAAAGCTTTGATTAATTTACACAATTTTAGATTTCAAATTCCTTTCCAATTCAGTTTCACATTTGAACCCATAGCCTGAAGGTTGTTTCTAGCAAATCAAATAAACAACGACAATGTGCACATAAGCACATATAAATAAATAATAATGTAATGCCAATGCCACGCCCATCCATTACATCCATTGTTTATAAATGGTCGTAAGCAATGTAAAATTAGCGCCAAAAAACAATTAAAAATGCTTGAATGCATTTAATTATAATTATGAATTTGATTTTGAGCCCCAAAGTTAGAAAACCAAATCGAAATGAAACTAATCAAAAATGCATTAGAAAAATAAAACATTTTTAAAAGAGAGAAATTAATTAAATTTATTGAAGCGGAATGCCAGCAAATCAGTAAATCAATAGAACAACTAATTAATGAATTGATTAATAAACAATTAGAGAGAACCAAAGGAAAAATAAATAAATGTATAAGCAAATGATTTTGGGCAATTTATGAGCTGGTAATTGACGCCCACACACGAGTCCATAAACTGAGCAATGAACACTGAATACCAAAAAACCAAGTGGCGACTGTTGTAAATCAAGTGAACCAACTTGTTTGTTTGGCATGCAAACCCGGCAAAAGCCCAGCTAACCCGGCTAACACAGCTAAACCAGGCTAAGCCAGCTGCCTGCCCACTCAGATCCCCTGCTAGATACCCCAAAAAAAAAAAAAACCAAAAAAATCTCTGTTCGCCCTGCTAGCTGAAAAGTGGGTGGAGCGGACCCGATCCCAGTGGCAGCCACTGCACTTGGCTTCTGCAGTTGCAAATTTCTTACTTCAGTCGCCGCCTGGGCCTCGGACACGCCTACAACTCTGTTATTTTTCTTAGCCCCCTCGAGGTTTACTCTGCAACAGACACAACAACAACAGCAACAAAAAAAAAATACATAATATAACAACTGTTGATTTTCAGATAAGAGCCACGACTTGACTTGACTGCACTTCTCGTATTGGTTTTAGCCAGCTTGAGAGCGCAAATATGTTAATTGCAGGGCAAATGAAATACAGAAGCCCTAAAGACCAAAAAAAGTTAGGAGAGGGGTATTTCAAAGGTACAAAGGTTTGACGAAGGCCATTGCCTTTAAAATTGAATTACCATGGACCAAAAATTCAAAAAAATATGGAATATGTTTCTAAGTTAAGATAATTATTAAAATATAACAAAATAAACCATATGTATCTCTTAAAAAGTCCTTAAAATTGATTGTCTTTCAATACATATTTCCATTCTGTTATTCTAAGTTCATTTTCCGACTCAGAAAAATATTGAAAACTAACAATATAAGAATTTTCAAAGGGAATATAGGTTAAATTGCTTTCCCTTTCTTATGCCTTATTAAAAATTAATATTTTCATATATTTCTTACCTCTAAAATCATTTAATTTCATTTTAATAAAAGGATTTTTCCAAAATGTTTTAGCTAATTATTATATAAACTTAACAATTGTCAACATTGTTGAAAGAAGTCTCAATCTCATGTCCTAGTCGAGTCGGGATTCCGGCTGCATATTTTGTTTGACAACTTTGTAGCGATACATTGCCACGTGCTAACTGCACCTGCAATACAAATGCCTGCATATGGACCCCCTTCTTTAACCCCTCGTTACCCCCTCATCACAATCGCTCCCCAACAGAGGGGAAAAAAAGGCGTTTTGCAACAAGGAGAAGGCCTTGCAAAAAATGCACCCAGCTGCATGTGCGTGCATAAATTTTTGCTGCTGTTGCTGTTTGCTCTTGTTCTTGTTTGCATCCAGTCAATGAAGACATGACAGCCAGGAAAATTTCTGCATTTTCCGCATAGTTTTTTTCTTTTTTTTTTTTTTTTTTTTTTGGTCTTTGGTTCTATGGCAATTTCCCGCACTCCTCATTAACTGTCACCAGGCAGCAGTAGCGAAAATGTTACCTAATAAAAACCAAATAAATTTTCTATTGACATCAACATGGCTTTCATTTGTGAACCAAGAACAATGGCAAAATCCAAAAGAACCATCTAATGCAAACAATATTCGGTGTGAGAGAGAACATTTCATAGTTGTTCCATAGGAGCAAACAAACAGTAACAACAGAATGGACGGACAAACGGTTGGACAGACAAACAGACAGATAGACAGTCGAGCAGCACTTTGAGGGCAAACATTGCAAGACTCGACAACAGAAACTAAAGGAACAATATGCGTTTTTCTTTATACCGAATTGGGTACACCCTTTATTTTATAAGCATTTGTAATAATCGCTTTCAATATGTATAAAATGTATAACATAACAGACTTGAAGTATTGCAGAGGGAACAGAGAGAACAGAAACTTAACATTAGTTGAGGGACGCCTTCTGCAGCTAACATTAACATTGGCTGTAAGCTCTCTCTTTTATGTAAATTAAACAGAGTCCATTACGATCTTTACATTGAAATCAATATATGAGCGACAAATATTCTTCGTAGTGGAAAAAATATCAATTAAAATAATTTATGACTACAATTGATGCAATAAAAATAACTTTTTATTAAAGATTTTAAATAATTTAACTTTAACGAAAGTCCAACTAAAACTATTTTTTACTGATTCCGAATATTTATTTCTACGAAACTTATAGTATCAATCACTTAATTCATTTACATTACTGTACTCCTTGATTAATTGTAGATCCAGTATTTAATCTGGGAATCCCTATCCAATATTTCACCTTGGAAAAGGACCTAGTTTTCCTCGATTTTCTGATTAAACTCAAGTTCACTTTTCCATTAGAAACATTTATATTTATAGCAAACAAGTCAAACTTACTTCGATAGTTAATATATCCTTCTCCAAGTTGGTATAAAAATAAAAGAATATCGCGTGCCAAAAAAAATCATGCTGTAAACACACAGATACAAAGCCACACACACACACAGACATATGCAGCCATACATACATGTTCCTACATACAAAGGATATTGAAAGATGGTGAGTTAAGTAAAAGCTTTCAGGTTACACCCCATTCTTCTGCCCATCTCTATTCCTATCCCTCATGCCTCCTCCCCCTATTACATAAGCACAATAGGGGGAAGTATTCTGTTGTTGTTTTATTGTGATTTTTATGTTAGTCGTTTTGTTTTGGCATTTTTGGCCAAATATTAGTTTCCATACACTTTGGTCACTGGGCAAAAAGGTATGCTATTGTATTACACATGTTCACCTTTATCTGTGGAAAGGGGGAAAAAGTTGATATGAGAAAGTTAATAGCATTAGCCAAAAGTATAGGTTTAGGTAGATATTGCCTATAGTACAGACTTAAAAGCCAAACTAAACAACAATTTTTTTTTGTGTTAATTCTGTCTAGGTAAAGTTAATAAGATTTAGCCAGAACATATATAGGAAAGGTTGAAATCGAATTCAGATATTTTATGAGATAAATAACTTTTATATTTGGGGGTAAATTTTAAATTTAATTAATAGTCTTTGGCTTACTTTTATATGTTGAAAGCAATTACTTCTAGTCTCGGAAATTAGAACTTAAACTCTTTTCAAGGACATTCCAATTTGTGGAACCAGAGACAGAAGCTATTTATTAAGTCTCTTTAAAGTTTTTCTTTTATTTTATTTATTTTTTAAGGTATCCATTGGTACCTTAAAATCATTATCTTTAAGCTTTAATTTCTTTTACTAAGATCCCTGATTATGATTACATTTTACCCCGATTCCACATGGAACTCCTTAAAATGTTATCTTCCAGTAACAATATGTTTTCAAAGAGAAGAAAAATAATCAATTTCTAATTTAAATGTAATTAAATACACAAAAGCGTTAATTGAAACATTAGAGCAAACAATTTTATTGCTTAATTTACATGAAAATTAACTAAACAAGTGTCAGAAGCAAGAGAGTGGTGGGGGGAAAGCAAGTGAGAGAAATCACAGAGCAGAGAAAAATTGCTAAAATGCCAGAAACAGCAGAAACAGAGACCCTTAGCCCAAAGTCTAACCTCCAACCCTGAAACCGTCTACCCCCATCCCCCCTACATTAGCCCATACCCCGCACCGGCACCCGCAAAGGACAACGTGGATAGCAAAGTTCATAAAGACGCAACCATTAAGACATTTTAATTCTTGATTTTGCACCCTCACTGACTGACCCAGCTGGAATTGGTGTTGAGGAAAGAGGTCGGGGAGATTGTCCTTTTTCTTTTTTTTTGGTTCATGACCCACCAAGCTGTCAATTTTTCTGGCCTGTCGTTTTATTTTTAATTTCGTCTGCGTCTTTACATCGTCTTCTGGCTTTCTATTCTATATACCATTCTATCTTTTTTTATGCCGTCGAGGCTCATTAGATTTGCAAAATGTTCTTGTTCTGTTGGGGTCTTCTTGGTGGTCATTAATGTTATTACCATTATGTGGGACACTCCAGTCAACACAAGAAAATGGAAAAGAAACCAAAAATGCAATTGGATTAATAAATGCCATTAGATATGGCAAGTGTTTTATTTTTATTTCCAATTTTTTTTCCAATTTTCTTTTGCCTTTTGGTTGAACATAATTTGTATTATGCTATCATTTCATGCTACATTTAAGACAAGTTATGGAAAGGAAAATGAATAAGTGTTATTCTACAAGTAAGTGTATTGAAAATGCTTAAAAGATAATTTCGTCCTAGCATTGCAATCGATGGAGGGATAAGAGAAGCTGTAAAAAACTAATAGAAAAAGAGAAAACTCGGTTTTGATCGTTTAAATTACCCTTGGTACATGAATTTTAATATATTATCTATAATTTCAGTTGTTGGCAATATTAAAAAATCGAAAATTTTGTATTAATGACATTTTGACCAAGTTAAGTATTATCAATAACAGACTTAATAACAGACTTATTCCTTATAGGAATCTACTCAACTAAAGGCTCTAAGTTAGTCTAATTTTAAACAATTTTTAAGAACTGTAGCTTTATTTGCTATTTGCATAAAAATCTAAAAACAAATTTCACTAAAATTTTTGAAAATTTTTACACTTTATAGTTGTTTAAAAAACGGATTTTTTTTCATTTCTCAAGTTTAAAATATCGTAATGAACGATTAAGTTATTATAACCTATACAAGCTATAATACTAATGTGAGACTTTTTGAAATCATCTAAAGAATGACCAAATTAGAGCCTTTGGAACATCGAAGAAATCCATCAAAGGAAGCTCATCTTTACATAACTCCAATTTTGAAAACTGTTGGCCCATTTTCCAAAACTATATATTTACTTGTTATTTGAAATAGCACCTTTTAGTTGGGATAAATTTCTGAAAAAAATATTTTTTGACATTTTATTTTTATAATTTTATATAATTTTTGTAATATTAAAAAAACATTTCAAAAATCCTGTACATACTGTTTTTAAAGTATTTTTCTCATTATTTAAAAGTTTTAAGGTAGCTTTTAACTAGCAAATAAGAAATTACATTAATAATACCCGATAGAGCTTTTGGAATTGGTTATAAGATCACCGACTTACAGCCTTAAGGATATCGGTCAGATACTTCAAAGAAACGTTAACTTTAAAAGGCTGCAATTTGGCCTTATCTGAACATTTCAGGTTAAAATCAAATATTTACATTTAACTTTTCAAACTGTTACAATTACTCTTTCTTTTTTGTAATTTTAACTCTCTTTTACCTAATAAGGAATAGAATATTATTAAATTTCAGTTATTAAGAAAATAAAGTACAATTATAATCTAGTAGAAAGAAATTCAAATCTAATTTAGTTTAGTTTAGTACTAAATGCATGATTATCTTTTCAGTCCTACCTATTTCACCTTAGTCATTCAATTTAGTTGAAATGCTTTTCTTATTCTAATATACATTAAATTACATTGCGGGAAAGCAAAAGTCAATTTCACTTTGTTACAACATCCGTTTCAGCGATTTGCATTTGAGGGGGCGTCTATGGTTTTTATTTATTTATTTATTTTTTTTTTGGTGGGTGTGCCCCGACACTTAACAAACAAAATTTTGTCCAACAGCAATTAGAGAGCCGGGGTCAAACATCACACGCGCTTTACTTTTTTAATATAAATGAAGTGAAATTAAAAGGCAACTGTTGACAAAGGTGGTTCTTAATGGTCATGTGTGAATGTATGCAAAAGGAAAGGGAGGTCATTCGGTGCGTGAGTGTGTGTGTGGTCAGCCGCTGACTTTCCAAATGAAAAAGCGGTCATCAAAAGCCAACGCACGTGTCTGGGCGGGAATGAGGAGAGAGAATCCAGTTCCAGCTCCAACTCCATTTTTAGCATCAACAGCAGCAAATGCGTTTGACACCTTTCCCAACAGGAGCAACGGTAGCAACAGCAGCAACAAAAAAGGTCACAAAGCCAAGCAAAACAATTAGAGAGGTCAGTTTGGTAGACTGACCAGCAGCGGCAACACCCGCAACTGACAACAGAAACGCTCCCACAAAAAGCGAGTGTGTGGGCCCAAGTTAATAATAATTAAGAAGCCGTGCAGGATGATGATAATGTTGATGATGATGGTTAATGAGAACCGGTGAACCTTGAAAGACTTAAAGACAAGAAGAGACATATTCTAAAGATACTTTTCCTATTATTATTAACAGGCCAACACCTTTGAATATCTTACATGATATTGAAAAGGAATTGACCTTAGTAGGAGAAAGGTTAAAAAAACTAATTCACATTAAAAAAAATGTTACAGATTTCTTATATTTGTAGTGTCCTTAACATTGATACGTTCTTGTTTGTGAATATACATAAGTAAGTGATATACCAAAAAGAATGTTAATACTAATATAGCATAAAATTACTTTACATGAATGGTACCTTGTTAAGACCCACAAAAAACTCTTATGGATCTCTAAAGTAATGCTAATATAAACCCTTTAAAGAGACTTCTTATTGTAGATGGAAATCCTTTATAAAACTCATAAAGTATTTAATTTTCTGATGTAGATTTTGAGAATTACAAAGGACAGTGGATTATTACTAATCTGTTTATCTAAGCATAGAATTCATACCAAGCAAGGAAAGTATCTTCACAGACGCCATTTAAAACGAATCAAACCAGCTTTCATATTCTTCAGCTCCCCAAAGTATGCTATAAAAACTAACCAAGAAAACAATCAAATAACTTTCTCATAAAAGGATTGCTTTATTAAAACTATAATCAAAACATTTCAATATTCCTTTTTACTTCCTGCAGATGTAGTAGCTAATTACTACTATTTAACAAAGTTTCCCCTACATATGAAATTTTCTATAATTAACTTTCACTGCGGCACTTCATGTGCGTTTTCATTAAAGTGAAGTGTTCATTTAATTATTTTTCAATTCCCATATCATTTTTTCGCTAATATCCTTGGGGATTACATTTGCAATGAGAACCCTTTTTAATGATGACACCAAAAACCAAATTGAATTCTTTTTTTTCGCAAATGAAACTAACTAAATTAAAAGTAGATATTTAATCTTCGACAGAACTCTGAGTTTCTATCGTTCAACTCGATTTCTGCTGTTGTTTTATTTTCTGGCAAAAAATAATTAAATGATAAACTAATCTACTTTGCCAAACCTTTTTTGCCAGGAAGAAGACACAGAGAGGGGGCCACAAATATACCTATTAGTCTAAGGGTAGGGGAGAGAAGAGACTCTGGTCTCTATGCTTTGGTATCCTTGTTCACCGCCTGTGCAAATAATTATTATTTTTCGAAACTATAAATCTGCTTACAAAATATTTTCGTGCATTTTTCTCAAAAAAAAAAAAAAAAAAAAAAAAAACAACCCAAAAAGACCATGAAGGAGTTCTGAAAGGGAAGAGGAGGTATGTGACAGTATCAAGGGGAAGGGGTATTTGGTGCAAGCAACCCAGACAGAGAGAGTGCCTCTTGCCAGCTTTGGCAATGATATACAGTTTTCAATTAAAAATTATAGTCTAATGAAATTTTGCAACAGCATAGCCGGCAGGAGAGCTTGTCGGCTTTTCTTCTCTTCTTCTTTTTTTTTTGGGTATGAGGAGCCAATGCAAGGACTTGAAAGGAGTAAATGTTAACCCCCTAATGTTTTTGCCTAGGTAATTGCCAGTCTCCAAAAGAGACAAACAGAGAAAATGAGAGAGAAGTGACAGTGCACCATAAACTCGACTAAGAGAAGCACAACATATTTTGCCTCCTAAAAGATTATTAATCTCAATCAATATTTCAAATTTATTATAAAAAAAATAAAATTATTAAGTTTAAGATTATATATAAATAATAATAATAGAATATGAAATGAAGTTTAAATGAATATATTGAAACTTAAAAGAAACACAAGTAAAGTTTCATTCAAAAGTGAAAACCCTCACTTGTTCTTAGGTAACTGGAATGGATTATGTAGGATATTAGCTAATCATTATAGAACTTTAAGTAGTATAGTAAAGATTTATCTATATATTAACTTAAAATGTTATCTATTATGCAATATTCTCTCCTTTTTTTCTTAATTTTTCTCCTTAACAGAATGAGATAAATATTTATAAAACAAATAGTTATAGGAAATTACCTACAAGTTTAATATAATAAGATTTGTTTAAGCATTTTAAATAGTTTTAGATACAATTTTAAGACCTCGAATGGTTCTTAATACAAAAGTCCTTGAATAGTTTCTATTACAAAAGATCTATATTTAAACGCCTTAAATACAATTTATAGAACTGATTTTTAAAAAGTTTGAAACTTTCTTAGAATTCTTCAACTAAAATATATTATTATAAGTTTTCCCATTAAACTAGCTTTAAATGTTAGTAAATTTATTAAAATTCTAAAACAAAAAATATATTTTTGTAAGCTTTTGCATTAAAATAACTTTATAAACTATTTTTAACACCAATATAATAAATTAAAAAAGTAATTATAAGTGCATTTTCAATGTTGTTCTCTTAAAACTATTTACTATGAAACTATTGCCATCTCCATCATACTAAAATTAATGTGTTCTTTTACTTTTATCAACATCAATGTCGTTTGCACTAACTCAAAAAATAATTACAAAGCTTTGCATAAAATAGTTGGTGGCGGGGGGAAAGGGGACCTTAGTTACCAGTTCCATGTTGCCAATTTTCATACTGTTTTTACTTGTCCCGTTTTCGATCAAATTTCTTAGTTTACAAAAAGCAGCATCACTCCCCTTTTTACTTACCCCCCTCTGACCATAAAATATTTTTGGTATGAAAAATGTGAAAATTGTAAACACAAAAATGTCCTAAAGGATACATAGAGCGAGATGGCGAGTGGAACAGAGAGGTATTACCCATACTCTATAGTTTTCTCTTTGGCCTTTTCTGTTAGCTTTCTAATAGTTGTGAGTGTTTTGCAAATGGTTAAAAAACACCTGTCCCATAGCTGAACTACCTTGAAATTACTCCGTTTCCAAAAAGGATAACCCCACATGTCCTTTTGCATATATATTTTTTTTTTGTTGGTAAAACATTGTTGGGTTTTAGTTTATAGTTTGTTGTAATTTGCTTTAAAGCGGTTTTTAATATCAAAGTATTTTTTGAATTATTTGATTATGTTTAGAAAAAAAAAGAAGAAAAAAAAAACACTGCCCCTTATGCTCCTTATCCCGAAAATGGCATAGAAAATCTGTTTGAAATTGTTATGTCATTTTTATGCAAAATATTTCTAAAAAAGAGAAAACAAAGAAAATAGAAATAGGAAGGACACTCATAAAAGTGGAAATTTCAAGCATTTAAAAGCTGTTTGCATGTCTATAATAGGATCAAGAAGGCAAATGAGGAAAAAAAGAAGAAAATAATTGAAGGGAAAGAAAACTGAAGAAGTCATCAAAATGTAACTCAAGACGAAGTGCGACTAATTTCTGTAACTTTCGTCCTTTTTGGTCTCATTTTGCCATTCGTTACGGCTTTTCGGCATTTTCAGCATTTTCTTTTCTTGTTTTTTTTTTTATTCTGGTGAGGTGTTTCCACCCTCCTGTCATTAGCCAGAATTTACAGATACTTTTTACAAAATGCAACAGAATTGTCCATTTGTGTATAATATTTGTTTTTTTTTTTTTTTTTTTCTTTGTTGGTAGGCTCAAAACATAAAGAAAGAAAAAGGTAAATGCCTCGCTTTTAACTTTTTTATAGATGCTTTAGATATTTTACCCCCCAGGAAACAGCTGAGGTTCAGTTCTACAATTATTACAATAAGAGAGAAAACTGAGCCACAGATGGGTCCTGTATTTGTATCTATGGGTATTGGTGTGAGTGAGTATATGGCCAGGTACAAATGGAGGGTTGGCCAAAAAGTTTTGCTTACACTTAAATACATTTTTAATGAAATTTATGTACATTTGCATTAGTAATTGAAATGGGAATGGCCATGAACAACATTTTCTTTCATTCTTCTCTTGTGGTTTTTTGGTTTCCTTTTTTTTTTTTTTGTTAATTGAAAATGAAACCTAGGTAATCCTAATGAGGATAGACAAAACTTTGTTAGGCATTTGGAAATGTTTAATTTCTATTCTTAGTCTAACATGTTTCGGTGCTTAACTTTCCTCAAAACATTCGACTAATAAATAGCTCTTACGTCTCTTAACTACTGATAAAATCAATATAAAAAATTTTAACCAAAAATACTTTGCAATTGGTCTACAAAGAAGAAAAAGAAAAACGAGCTATGCATTTTCAAGCTAATAAAGAGAAATCCCTTGGGAAAGGTTTGTTCATACCAAAAAAAAAACTAATCCCTCCTATGAAATTTCAAACAACAAGTGAACCAAAGCCATGGGCCATGCATTTCCCTCATTTTTGCAGTGGGTTCACTACCCATTAGATACGCAGTTAACTCAATTCATTCTACTCTCCCCTCACTTCGATTCTCTCTTCGTTCTCTCTGTATTTTAGGCTGTTTGTTTGTCCGTTTGGCATGTTAGCAGCCAAATTGAATTCAAATTCAATTTGAACTTTTCAATTTTCCACATTTCGAATGCGTAAAATGTAATGAAAATTATGAGCAACACACAACGCAAAAAAAAAAAGAAGAAATATATGTAACAAGAATGAGTGATGTGAAAATGTGAAATGAAATTTTACAAACCAAATTGTTTATGCGCTTTTGAGCAACACTTTTAGCGTTAACAAACCGAAAAGGACTTGCGACCCTGAAACTCAGACAGGCGTTTCCTTGGGACAGTTGAGTAAGTAAATGAAATGAAACATAAATTGAAATTGAAATACAGGATAAACTTTAGATGTGTTTGCATTGTACAGTTGCCTCAGGCACAATATTTCCCTTTTTTGTGCTGGTGTGACAATTGACGCTCAAAACAGAACCAACAAGGACCAAGCATCAACAACCAACAGCAACATTCAATACCCAGATGACTGGCAATTCGCTAGTTATGACTGTTACAACTTTAATCAATCGCATCTTCACCCTTCCAACTGCCTCTTATGTATGTGAATGTTCTTTGGCAACATTTTACGAGGCACTTGGCTGAGGCTAGAGAGTTGATGAGGTTTACAGAATCTAAAGCCAGGATAGTGCAAAAGCATCCGCAGGTAACTATCACCACGTCCAGGATGTGTTCCACATTGTTGACCAAACATAAAAACCAACGCCGGTTGTCTGCGCGAAAAATACAGTACTCCACTCACGTAAAATAGTTAAATTTGAAGTTCTATGATAGAACAACATTATATCCCGTTATTTGGTTAGACTATTAAGTTATATTAAAAGGTTCTGAATAAGAGAATGATACATTTATTTGTTTTTTTATAGTGGAAAATTACTTAATCACTTTATTTTATTATTATTATTATTTTAGTGTTGGAAAACGTTCATCCTCTAATAAGTTACTTAAACCAAGAGTTTTTAACTATGGAAATATCTGTGTATATTATGTAATGTGTATTATGTATGTGTAATTAAGGCATTTAGGGTTATATATTTCTGCTACTTAATTCTACCTTTTTTATATTAAACATTTTTCAATAAAAAATAATTTAAATTTAGGTTTATGCGCGTATATTTTCGTATAAAAATTTTCATATATAAAAAAGCTGAACAAATTTTTTAAAAACTCAATTGAAACAAGGTTTCTAATATTGATTATATTCTTAACAGTGAACAGATTCAGAAGTCAGTGTTGTTTATAAGAATATATCATTACAGTGTTGGCGAATACTTTCAGTTTTAGCTTCTCATAAATTTGTTTAACATAAACCGTTAAAACCATTTATTAACATTAAACTGTTAAAAATTTTAGCTGACTATCAACATCAAATACTTAACTTCATTTAAACCAATATACCTTATAAAGATTTATTTCAACACGGTATAATTACGTTGTAACCCAAAACTCATTGAGTGCAACACATCCCGACAGAGAAAGGACAACACATTGCACTGTTCTTTATGTTTAGTTGTCACATAGATAGCACCCAATTCCCTCCATTTAAGTCCCATCCCGAGACCAGTACACAATTCTGGCTGCCACTCAAACCCATACCCCAAGGTATGGCCAAAAAATGTACAGAATGAGAGAAAGAGAGAGACAGAGAAAGGAGAAAGAGTGTGAGAGGCCAACAATTATTATTTTACAAATTGATATTTATGAAGCAATTTACAAAATGTTTTTACGCCAAACGACTTTTTCACTCATAACCATGTCGCTCTCCTCCTAGCTGGAGGCAACCCAAGTTGCAACTTCAACTGGAGGCATTGCACAAACATTGCCGCAGATTGCAACGCACAGATTGCCAACCCCTAGGCTTGGCTGGACTATACACCAATGGACTGGACAGGAGTCTGGTTTGGTGCAGGACAAGTGCATTGTGTCATTGTCATTGCAGATGCAAAAAAATGTTATGAATTTCATTGCAACGAAAACGTTGAGTTTTTTGGTCAGACCAGGGCCATGGCCAGGGCCCCGGGTCGGTACCATGCAGAACACATACACACAAATGTTTATTAATTTTATTGAACAATTAATTAAATGCGGGCAAAATGGCATATGACGACAGCTGCAAACGATGAGAATGACTGCCATGCAACCGGAAAGTATGCAGCACAATATTAAAATACCACAAAAACGTATCGAGAAATAAACGAGAAATCAGAGAGCCAACAAAACGAGAATAAATGGGTGAGTTTATAAAACGAATTCATCGTTAATTGATAGTTAAAAATTGAAAATGGAACATTTTAAGCTGTCTGAATATTTTATGATATATTAAGCTATGGATAGTAGGACAAAATGTATTACTAAAGAAGTAGGTGATTTACCAATATAGTAAAGATTAAGGATTAATACAGCAACAATAAGATTTGTTGTACTTAAAATATTAGCTTTTATAAGAAACTAGACAATATCACTCCGAAAAGTATGCTTCACCAATTTCTAACCATTTCAATTGCAATTTTGTTTGTGGAACATCCTATATAGGTGTTGATTTTATGAACTCAAAGAAGTGCAACATTTGTTGCAGCAACATTTAAAAGACCGTTTGCACTCAATTGTCGAAAATTGCAAAATTTGTGCAGTGTGGCAAATTGTTTTTTATTGAAATGGTTCAGAGAAATGTAAAGTTGCCTATTGATATAGCAGAATCTAACGGTCTACAGAAGTAATGGCAATTTATTTGCATATGGTAATATAATGTTTATCGTGTGTGAGTAAAGAAGAAGTGGAAATGGAAGTGATATGCACTTGACAGTGAAGTGGACAACCCACACATACACACAATACACTCACACTCTGGCAGTACACCCTTCGATTTGAACCTTTTATATGAAATTTAAGCAAATATCAAGGGTGGAAAAAAGGTTTGCATTGCCCCATCCTTTTTGGTTCCTCCTTTTTTTTGCGTATTTAGCGGCCTGGCGCGCTTAAACAAATAGAAATTTACATTTCGCTGCCATAAACACTTTTAAATTTGAATTTTGCTTTTTCATTCCGCTCTTTTTTTTTTAATGCCATCTTCTTATTTTTTGGTCATGCAAATTGAAATTGATGCAAAGGTAAACAGTTTCAAAAAAAAAAATAAGGGCGGAGAAAAACGAAAGAAAAAGGAAAGGTCAGTCACGGTCAGGCCAACTCCTGTCTGTGTCTGTTCCCCTCACACTCAATCTGCCAATTTCAGGAGAAGAAAAGATAAGCCAATTGCGTTGACAACTTGGCTGGCCACTACTGGTTGCTGGATGTTGGTTTTAGTTGGTGGCATGACTCTCCCCCCGCCCTGAGGCAATGTCTTGGCCATAAGTCAAAGCCACTTTTATAAAACACTTCCGGTCCAATGGGGTCGTTTCTCTGTGAGGATTTTCTATTATACGCTTGTGGGATTTCTTTTTACAAGGTTTATTTTACTCTGCAAGAAAATGGGCATAGCTGGCAATAAACGGATTTTGTACTTTGATTCAAATAGTTTGCAAAATTAGGCAAGCAAAATAGTAAATTGATTGAATAAGTTTAAAATTATTATTCAATAGATCTTAGCGGTAGAAAGGAAATGGAAATGTTGTGGCTTTGAACTGAACCAAGGACTTTGTTATCATTGATTTTTCTTATATATAGTTTATGTTTTTGTCAATCTATTTGAAATTACATTTTGCGATAAGTAGACTTGAATATAATAGACTATTCATTCAGTCATAATACTGATTAGTTGGTAATGAAGATATTATAAATATCTTATATAAACTTAAAAAAAAACTTTTTGGGGGTAATCAAACTTTTTGATTATTACTTAAGATTAAGCTTTACTTTACTTTACCACTAAACTCCTCAATTAATAGTTTCTATAGAATTCACAAGTAATACAAAAGGAATAGTTATAACATGATGTTTACTTTCACTTAAAGTTAATTTGCAAGAAAAATTTCAAAAGTTAGTATCCTTAATACATAAGTTGTGTAACCAATCTTTTCAAAGTACACTTAAAGGTTAATATAAATTAAGTTTCTTTATTTCCATACAAACAAAAAATTTTACTTATGGATATAATATTTTAAATTTAAAAAATGGTATAATATATATCATATTTGATTATAAATAAAGAATAATGGCACAAAATTAAGTTTTACTAATATTATCTGAAATTTTTCATTGGCTTTTTATGATCTTGTCGTTACTATTTTGCGCACTACTTATTAATTTTAGTTTAATTACGTTCTTACTTTTTAATTTACCACTTATTAATTACAGTTTAATTACTAAAGTAGTATTTCTAAAAGCTAGGCAAATAGAAAGAATTAAGTCTTTAAAATACTTACTAGGATCAATCTACTATCTAATAAGTTTATAAAGTTCATATAACTATATATATATTTGATCTTTAAATTGTGTAGTTTAGTTTGCGATTTTTCACCCACTACTCTTTGCTATAATCTAGTATATTTGTTCTTTCACATAGTTAGATCAGAGGTCTCAGGACGTTGGTCAACTCCCAAAAGTCTTAATAAAAATAACCTTCTTCTTCGCAAAATTTTCCCACCCTCACTCCTAGAGCTTAAGCGATTTGGGAGTGGCTTTGTTCCCACTTTTGTCTGGGTTTTCTTTTTCGACTTCTTGGAGGTCGTCATCGACAATTCACTCCTTTTCTAGGTACGATTGAATTGGTTTTTGCGCTTTCTAGTGGCCACTTGTTGCCCCTGTTCCGAGGACGACTCTACTTACAACCCTGAGTACTTTACTTTACTTTGACACAGGGAGGAGTGGGTTTATTTTGCACACAAGTTGAAACCTTAGCAGGCGTTTTTGTTTGTAGTTTTTTCCCGTTTATTTGGTGGTGGTTTTGGCCCAAAAACTCAACAACAACAACAACAATACAACATAAAAAAAAAAAATTACCGAAAACGAAACCAAAACCCAAAAAACGTCGCATACCAAAAAGGCGGACATAAGGGTGCCTGATGTTGTTTTTGTTAAATTTTGCAGAAAGTCGTCCTGGAAAATTGTGTGTATGTGTGTGTGAGTGTATAGCTTGGTGGTTTTTCTACATTTTTGTTGTTGTTGTTTGTTTTGTTTTTTTATTTAGCCTTTTGGGTATTTAAACTAAGCGGATTGTGTGGGTGACATGAGTAGGTGTTAAGTGGCTTTGTCACTTCCTTGCCAAGTCCAAGTGGGATTCAAGTGAGAAATGTGGGAAAATCCTCGCATGCACCCGCACCAGCATATATGTATGTGTGTGTGTCCAAGCATTTCATTGCCTACTTCTGGGCTGAGAAACTGTAACAGAAATGAAAACGAGAAACTGAAAACTAATAGTGAGAATTCGTTTTGCCAGTCAATTTAAGCATTTAATTGCTTTTTGCAATCACTTTGGTCAATAGCGAAACTCCAAGTTAAATCTCAGAGAAATTAATCACTTTGCCAACTCGGGCGTGTGTGTGAGTGTGTGTGTGTCTTAGTCTGAGCAATTAATCCAACTCAAATGACTACACTGGGGAAAAAGGGCGCAACTAATTGAAAGATAAGTTATCGGCAAAAAAAACAAAGCACTAGAAATTCTAAAATCAAATGCTCAAAATATTGATAAAAAACATTTTTCGATACAAGCAATAAAAAAATTAGATCATTAATCAGCTCAAATAGAAACTTTGATAAATTAAGATTTAGATATTTCTAATTTTAACTTGGTTTTTTACTATTGAATGAAACTTTATTACTTTACGTTTTTTTGAACTTTTATTTGAATCCTTCAATAACTAAAACTAGATTTCTTTCAGTGCATTTAACTACTGAATTGTATTCTAATAGCAATAAATCGTTTGCTTCTGCTTTGCTGTTAATTTGCAATTCCGATTTCAATTTTAGCAAAATTTTTGTACCGAAAAATATGCCCAATGGGCAATCAGCCTTACCACACCTTCAACTCTCCCTATCTCTCTCTTTTAGAGTAACCGCAAACAGTCGATGTGTTTGGTTAGTCAGGTTTGCCCAGTCCCTGGACCCAAAGGGAGGTGTGTGTGTATGTGGTTTTCCTGCATCCGTTTCGTGTGTCCGTTTGTAAGCCATTCATTTGTCCAATCATTCAACCGGAAGCTATACCGTTTGACACACATATACCTCATGGCCCACACTTCCTTATGCCGTTTTCACACACTCGCACCATGACACATGCAAATTTCCAGCTGCTTTTGCATCCCTTTCCTGGCAGGAACATGGCAATGGGCTGCGTCTATGTGTCATGTGAGTTGAGTTCGCCACTTAATTCATTTGATGCCGTAATTTGGCAATTTCTCGCAGATTTCCAGTCTGACATTCGGATTTGATCAATTAATTTGAATAACACCGGTCATTTATCATGTCGCGGAACCGAAAGGGTTGATTCCGTCACTTGCCAGAAAGCCGGGCACAGTATGGCTAACTTAATCCCCGTTTTTGGTATGACTACACTGAGCTCGGTGTGTTGCTTGTTTTTTTACACTTTGGGGATTTGAATTACTTCAATTGACTACAATGGCTCCCATTACATATATCCATAGCAGATCCCTAGAGTTTTTTATTTTAAAAGGATGAAGTGAAATCTGAGGGCCATACCAACAGAGAAATTTGGTTTATATATCCTAAAGTCTACAATGTTATAGAACAAGTGGATAAGTTAGTAAGAAACTAACAAAAAACAAAATTTTTATCTTATTTAAATCAATTTTAAATGTTGAATATTTCCCTTAAATATTTGTTAGCATATAATCCATCAGCTCAATAACTCAACTTTCTTTAAAACTTTTTCTAATAATAATATTTTTAAGGAAAATTTGTAATACTTCAAAATATAAATTGACCATTTGATTTGTAAAAATTTATTGCTTAGACCATAGATCAAAAATGGGAAAAAGGGAAAAACTTTGCACACCCTCAACAAGGATATTTATAAGATTTCCTTCCAATTTTGATTATGTTGAAAACTTTGATTGATGCATTGTCGATTGGTTTGTGGAAAATTAATCAAAAATCGAAATAAGCAAAGCAAATGCAAAAACTGTCTTTGACGTTATCTCTTTGACGTTCCCCTCTCCTCGCAACACCCCTGCAATATATCCTTAGCATGCTCTTTGCTAATAAATTTTTATTTAAAGTTCATAAAACAAACGTGCAGCATAATAAATTATGAGTAAGGAACAGCTGCGTCCATGAAATCAACATAAAAAGTCATTTGTATATTTTCATTTTTCTTCTTTTCTTTTTTGTCTCGGTTTTTTCGTTTTTCAAACAAATTTTACACAGTTGCTGCGGCTTTCACGCTGATTTTCCGACAAACAGCAACAACAACAACAACAGAATCAAGAAAAGTATGCAAAGTATGTGGCATTGCACAGGCTGAAAAAAAGTTTACCCCTCCCACACAGACATGCCACTCCCTCCTCCTGCTGCTCCTCCTCTTTCTCATCCTCATCGTTTCATGTAATTCACATTCATTTATCTAAGCAGCCGTGTGTCTTTTTTTTCTTCTTCTGAGCTTGTCTCTTTTCTTGGTTTTCTTGCCTTTTGCCTTTGCCTTTTGTTGTTCCGCTTACTTTTTACGTGACTTTCATTGCAGGCCAACAAAAAAGCACATCTTGGCCTTTGCTTGGGGGATTGGTTAAGGGAAGGGGAGTACAATGTCATAAAGTATTGTTGCTCTTATTAAAAAACATAATTTTGGCATTTTGTTTGTCATTTATTATCATTATTCGCTTACAATGGAAAAAGGAAATTCAGGATGATTTGTGCATTCTATTGAGAGAGTTGGAAAAGGAAATGTATAGACTAAGAGTTAGTCACTGAATATTGATATGAAAATGTATTCATATTGTTTCCTATGGAACAAGATTGATTTGTTGTTATTAAGGAAACAAAAAATTATTAGCTTTTTTAAATATGTTTATTTGTTTATTTGCTTAATCGTAATAAACACAGAAAGAAATTCTGTAATTTTATGAATTCCATCGTATATTAAATAGCTGTAATTGGATTTTAAAAATGCCTTTAAATAAAAGTTAAATTTTTGTATTATCACAACAGAAAATAATTTAATATAAATGATTTTTAGAAATTTATATTAAATATTAAGTGCCTTCATTACTGACTTTTAACTTTAAAATAAAATTTTAATTTCCAAATCGAAAGAAAATATTTAAAACTTATTTAAAAATAATTGAAATATTTAAAAATTAAACTTTAAATTTGAATTTTTTTGACTGTTTACTTTGTGCAGCACAAAAGCGGATTTAACAGTCTATAAGCAGTGTATTTATATGTTAATCTAACAAATACTGCTTAATTGACCACTTTATAGCTATGTTAATGTTAATTTACAGAAATATATAAGTGTAAGAATATGTTAAGTTCATGTACAGTTTTTTATTTTCTTTCAAGTTAACAAACATTATCATCTTTGCAAAAAGCTTTGTTGTTCATTTTATAATTATTAGCCAAAAACTTTTCTAGTTTTAAAATATATAATTAATTCGAATAGATATAATTTCATTAAGTTGTTTTTAGTTTTCCAATTTTTTTTTAAGAAATTGTAACACCTTAATTTTTAAGTTAATGGCAGAATTTCAAAACTGGACGTACTACGCAATAATAGATTAGTAATTGAATTTAATAGTCAGGACCTTTTTACGTCTTTAAGCATTTTTTAACTTAAACTTCTATGATGAAAGTGTTAAATATCGTTATTGAGATTTATTTTCTCTGGTCTATGCTAACTATGCTAAAACTATTTAAGTACTAACAATTACTATCACTGATCAACATTTATTTAAAAGCAAATACTCTGGTAATGCTATTAAATCTTCTTTGACATTTAGCATTTTAGTAAGCTACTAAAAGTATCATCACCGGATTTGGCTTTAATACCAAAACCCAAAACGCCTCCACCTCAACAAAACAAAAATCACAGCCGCATTTGCATCCCCCATCTCCTCCACAACGAGGATAAAAAAAAAAAGGAAAAGAATTGCCTAATCCAGGGTAGAGCAAATGTAATACAATCTCACAATTTAACGCTACTTATGCACGGTGCATGAATTTCAGACCATTTATATAAGGCAATCGAAACCAAATTGAACAAAGGGAAATCTCTCAAAAAGGACAAAGAGAGACGGATTCAACGAAATATTAAATTTTGCTTAATGCAGACAAAAAAAAAAAAAAAAAAACATTTTTATGAATGTTCATCAAATTTAAGGCAAAGATATTTTCAAGACAATCCCTAAAAAACAAGATAAGAACTTCTTAGACCTGCGAAAATTATATCTCCAGAGAGAAAGACATACTGAATGTTAACAAACTGAAACTGATATTCTTTAACATGTACTCTAATTTTTAAACTTAGTTACTATCTAAATATCTATACACTTAACTTTTAGACTTAGCCATCTTCGTAACCGTTTCTAGTTTCAATAGTTTTATGACCTGAACGAAATTCATGAAAATTGTACAATAGGATTATAATTTTAAAATAGGATTTATCGAAGAAATTTTTACCATATCGTTTTATACTCTACAATATTTTGAAAATCTTTAAGTATTATCTTTACATATAAACAAAATATTATAGATAAAAATAAAGAAGATCAGACAGGTTATTAGAATAGAACATATAGTTGAACCAAATTTGGTATTTCTTACCGAACAGGAATATATATAATCCATAAAAAAGCTGTTGCATCCTTTCTAACATTTTCAAAATACCCTTGTCAAGAGTATAAAAAAATTAAGTGAACATCTCATTTTACAATCATGTCAAAAAATCGTTTAGCAATAAAATTAAAATCTCACATAATTGTTCCCCAATGTGGCATATGGACTCTGCCGCATGGGGCAAGGACCCAAAACAGGAAGAAAAAATGTTCTACGCCAATTTTATTAACTGCAAATCTTATTTGCATGTTTATTTTGCATAATGTGCCGAATGGAACCAAAAAAAAACAAAAAACAATGGGCCTTAAGTCAACTTGAGTCACCCCAGTCCAATAAGGAAGAGTGGAAAACCGTTCTTATTTTTATTCAAATATTTTCTTATGACTTTGGTGAAGGCCAAATTCGATTTGAGTGAGAATTTGTCCCCCTTCCACAAAGGAAAAAAAAACAAATTTCACGCTTAACAACGCGGTTTTTCTTACCGTTTGACGATTTGCATACGAAATTGAAGTAGCTACAACAACGAGTGAAAGAAATAAGAATCCGCCCTATCCGAGGGTTGATGCAACAATTACAGATGGAGTGTTTCCTCATTTTTATTTTATTTTATGCATTTTCCACGTGTCAAATCGCGCGTCAATCAATCGAAGCGAAGGACTTTTCAGCATACTTAATTTGAAAATTCATATTTTTTCTTTTTTTTCATTCATTCTCTGTCGTTGACTTTGTTGTTCAATATTCGTTCACTTTACATTTTGTTATTTTCTTTTGGCATACTCTATACAAAGAGCCTGCTTAGTTTCTTAAAAAGTTTGTACAGTTTTGAATAAAGTATTATGGATGGAATACTCTTTATGAATCAGTGTAAAGTGATTTTCCAATAGCCAACTTTTTAGTTCTAAGTTCTAAGCAATGTAATGTAAATGTTAACTTAAGAAAAAACTTAAGTGAAACCTCTCGATCCAAAATGTCTTTCGTAGCTGAATTTAGGATAAATAGAAATTACGTAATTCATAATTATAATATAAAGTATAAATGTAGAACTCAGCAAGTTTACGTTAATACCTTTTATATTTAAAAGGTAAATCATTTAAATTATGTCTTAGTTTTTCTACATTTTATTATTACCAACTAACTTCCTTTAAACATTTTAAAGAGCATACAAATTTCGTTACAATCCAACTCTCTTTTTTGTACTTGTTCCTTTTTTTATTTGCTTTCCATTTTTATGCCTGGGCACACGCGTCTCTCGCCCTGTGCGGTGATGATCCCCTGTTTTTTTTGGCATTAGCCACTGTTCTGTTTTTGCTGGTTTCAATTTTACGCCGATTGGTTTTCGGCAATCGCCTGTGCAAATAAGCTGGGCGAGCGATAAGCCACCAAACATTCAGTCCATCCCATTCAGCGACATCATTTCGTCTCGTCTCGACTTGTTTCGTCTCTGCTTGTCGTCTGGCCATATCGAAAGTCTATATCTCTGTCTTTTTGTTGCCCAGATGCTCAAATTTAAATAAATACAAGCAAAGTGGAAAATAAAAGGTCGGATAATATGCACTCAAACAATATTGCCGATGGTTTTCATGGATATACGATACACTGGCTAATCTTTAATTCGTTTTTTATGTTCTTTCGATAGGGAATTTGCTAGGATTTGATTAAACATGTACAATATTATCAATTTTTATTTAACTTTACATTTTCTATTACATTTTTTTTTTTGTGATAAAAAGAAAGATAACTAACTCTTATTTATTTAGTATTTTGGCAAGGTTCCAATCTATGATATTCATATATTTATATTTCGACTGTTTGATAAATAGGAACTTTCAAAAGTAAATAAAGTTTTATTAAGTAAGTCCCAATTGATTTTATATAAACCATTACAAAATATTCAAACATCTAAATATTAAAGTAATTCAATGAACATTGTTAGACCGAAATAAGAGGGAGTAATTAAAATATCGTCGCCTATTATTATTATTATTAACCAAAATGAATTTTAACATCATAAAAGGTTTAAAGAAAGATTTAAGACTTAGACAAATATTCGTTCTAAATCGCTTAGATTTTCTTAATATTTTTGAAAGGACACTTTCTATACCAAATTTATTTTGCTACCTTAAATAACAACAATTAAAAAGTTTCTAAGAGTTTCATGAATAAAATTTTAAAGTTAAGTTTCTCATATTAAATTTAAAAAATTAAAATAAAAAGTACTTTATTATTCATTTAAAATATTAAAAAAAAAAATATTTATTATAATTGTAATTATATTTAATAATCAAAAACCAAAAAATTTGATTTTCTC
The DNA here is from genome assembly GCA_018903615.1 of Drosophila neocordata. Lineage (NCBI taxonomy): Eukaryota > Metazoa > Arthropoda > Insecta > Diptera > Drosophilidae > Drosophila > Drosophila neocordata. The sequence continues at coordinate 5,023,393 of JAEIGI010000006.1, read as the reverse complement.
TTATATAGGTATATAGTTTCTTATATATATTAGAAAACTTTAAACGAAACAAACTCACTCCTTTTCATTTCAATCATTAATTTCAAATATTTTTCAAAAAAACAACTTTCAAACTTCCAAAATTTTAAAGTAAATTTGCAAATTCTTTAGTTTGTAGTTTAAGAAAATAACTTAAAAATTTACAAAAAAATTTCTAATTATGAACTAGTTATTTTAGTTCATACCTTTTACCTCATAATCATGAAAAGTCGGCAAATGTGTTGAAAAACATTTTCTGGTTCATAAAAAATTCAAGTGATGACAATTTTTACCTCCCTATCTCCACTTCAGTTAGCATTCTACATAACCCCAAAAACAGTCTGAAAATGTAATGCGATACAAAATGTTTCCCTTTAGAACACCAAAGGACTCAAAGACAGACTAAGAGAGAGAAAGAGAGAGGCGAAACAGTAGCAACGGGTGTGGCAAAAGAACAGACAACGACAAGCCACTTACAACAATGGAAATGATTTTTGCATAATTTATTCGATGATTATTACAAAAAGTAGCAACAACCACGACAACAACGGCAAAACAGGAACCACTTAAACTTCTCTCTACCCCTCTCAGACTCAGGCTCTTGGAAAAGTTAATGTCACATTTTTATTGCAATTAGAATATTTGACATAAGTTTGTTCCTGCCTTTTCTTGGATTTAATTTTTGTGACAAGGCAAAAGTGATTATATGCTTTTTGCCAGCTGCAACCTTTTTTCTCTCTCGACTCCAAAGCAATGGCAACGAATGAAATGGATGATAAAAGGAAAGAGAGGTGTCCCCAGTGGCTTAGGATTCTCTTATAACATGCGGCAACATCTACACATGCGGCAGCATCAAGTGGCTATGCTGGTTATGCCCCATGTTGCCACCAGTTTCATTTCGACTTCAATCATATTTCACGAGCATTTTGCAAGGACTCGGTGAGCTTCAGTTACTTTTTCTCTCGTCATTTGGTTTATGTTTATTGTTTTTGCCGTGTGCCACACACACACACACACAGACAGAGACAGAAAGGAGGTGACTCCTTCTCGAGACATAATCAAAAAAGGTAATCAACATAAAGTTGAGCGTCGTCGTCAGCAGCTACAATTCTCATTCTCAATCTCGTTCTTCTTCTCAATTTCAGGCTAAGTCTCGACACTTGTCACATTCGCCAGTAAATGAATTAAGTGCCAAAAGCACAACTGAGCCAGCCAGATGAAAATTTTCACATAAATATACATATACATATATATATTATATATATACATATATACATATAAATATATATTTTATGCGACATAGCAAGAGCAGAGTTTATCAGTTAAATTTTCAATCTTTAGCAATCTTTTTAAATTAAATATTCTTTTTTTTACACATTTATAAAAATATTTTCTCAAAATATTAAACATTTTATTTCATTGATAATAGAATATAAAATAATTAAAGTAAAATATATTTTTAAATTAGCTAAAAACTCAAAACTCAAATTAAGGTATTGGTCATTGACTTAATTTATAGATATATTGTTTTTCTCTTCAATTACTTTAAACATTTTGCAATTTTCTTTGAAATGAAGTCGATTTACTTATATATAATCAATCCTTTCAATGATGACCAGTCGACATTTTGACTCAATATCTCTTCATCTTTTTCGCCTAGAAAACACTTATAGAAAATCCTCAAATTGATTGATCAACTCATTCGATTTGTGCATTTGAGTTTATGTTTCATCAAGCAGAAGAATTCAATTATTCAAAAGCCAAAAACAAAGTAGGGTAGACCTCTGCCGCAGGAGAAGCGGAAATGGCAGGATGTGGTCAAAAACAAAAAAATTGTGTGGGCTAGAAAAGCCATTTTTTGTTACTAGATATTTTAATCAATATTTGCTGACCAAATGCTGCCGGATATGTATTTGGAAAAACAAAAAAAAAGTTGTATAGACCGTAATATTTTGATTGATGGTAATTTTTTTCATATAAAAATATATTTTGCATTATTTTTTTTTTTCTTGTTTTGTAAAGGGTTTTTGATAAATTGTTTTTATTTATATATACACACATACATACATATGTATGTATATAACTGTATATATTGTATATATGTATGCCATATCTTTATTCCGCATCAATTTTCTCATTATGTCCAAGCAGCTTAATTAAAATGAGATTCTGCGTGTTTCGGTTTCGGCCACAAAGAACGTCTCGAAACCAAAACAAACACTTAAATAGCCATCATCAATGGTCCAGCTACTGCTACCCTTAATGCGGCAGCCAACATCCCCTCTCTCTTTCTCTCTCTTTTGCTTTCGTTTAACTGTTATCATGCATGGCTCATTTTGCGGACTGGCATTGCATTTAATTAAATCATAAATAAGCATAAAGCGAAACGCATTGACAATTAAACAAACATAAAACAGAAACCAAAGTGACAATATCAACTTCCCTCAACCCCCCCAACTACCGCCTCTTTCAACGCAATTCATTCAAATGAAAATCTCGCAGTGAGTTACATCAATTGCTCAACGAAATGACCAAAAACGCATTTTCAAAATGCATTTAATTAAGTCAATTTTCACCCACTCCATGAATGGTAAAGCCATTGCATACTTTTGGGCTTTTGGTTCATTTTGCGGGGCATTTTTGTGTGTTACTTTACAACGTTGAAAGAAAGCAATATGACAAGTTGTAGAAACGTTTGTACATATGAAAGAATTGACTTCAGAAACAAAACAATTTAGAATCTTCTCATCTGAACGTTTTATATAAAAATGTATAACATAACTTTTTTAAATCGATTTAAATAACAGTTTTCTAAAGTTTAAGGGTCTTCGAGTTCCCTTCATGTAAAAGAGTATATACTATTCGTGTTGACTAGTAATAGAATTGAATCAACTTTCTTGTTTATTTTGACAAAGTCGTTGCCTAAATGGCATGTTGATTGACAGGAGTATGGGATACAACTCAGTTGATATGTTGATAATGACAATGATGATGATGATGTTTATGACAATGTCATACAGATGACCGCAAGAGTTGTTGTTGTTGTTGCTGTTGTTGTTGTTACTGTTGCAGTTGCCATTGACTGTTTGCCTGAAGTGAATGAGTAAGGGAAGTTGCAATGAGTGAATATGGTCCCATTGGCAAATGCGTCTGCCTGGATTCATGTTGTTTATTTTAATTACTGAAATTGCATTCGAGTGCCAACTGCCAAATGGTCAACTACCCATTCCTCACTTGTTTTGTTAACATCGATTGCATCGCTGGTCTCTACTTCTGTTGTTTCTCTTGTTGTTCCTGCTGACATGGCTGCATTTTGCTTTCATTTACGTTTACGTTTGGTTTGGTTTTGCCCATTGCCTTTGGCTGCAACTTTACCCCTCTACTCCGCACCGACCTCTCATCATCCGCCTCCATCTACATTCATGTATCAAAGTTTGTTCAGGTAAAATGCCGCCGCGCGCAATGGCCAAGCAATTGTTATGAGTGTCATCATCATCATCATCATCAAGCAGGAGCTGGAGCAGGAGTAGCAGCAGTAACTGCAACTGGAGCTGGACATGCGACACATTATCGATGCCCATGTGAAAGTGCTGGTTGTTATAGGCCAAGGGGTATGTGGGTGTGTATGTTCGGTTTGGTTTGGTCAGCGAGCGAGAGCGCGCGTTTTATGCAAACACTTGGCAAACAGAAATGAAAGCATAATATTGAAGCTCATGCACCAGAGAGTTAGAGGGCTAGGTGGTTGGTAAATGGGGTGATAGGATGGGGTAAAGGTAATGGAGGTGCATGAAGTGCCAGGTAGATAGAGTTACAAGAGCCAAACTTGATGAGTATGCTGCAGGGTCATTGGGAATTGTGTATGCTTTTGCCTCTACATTGAAAATTAAGAAAATTTAAGTATTTTAAATAGATGATGCACAATGAGTACTAAAATTTGTTTTAGTACAGTGAAAGAAAGAGTAAAGAAAATATTTAAAAATGTTATTATATTTAATTTTATCACTGGCTAAAAAGTAGTATAAGACTTTTACTATTTAATGTTATGAAAAACTATTACGGGGTATAATAACCGTGCTAAATATAATTGTCATGATCAAGAAACCGCTTTAAATTTCGTGAATGTATTTTATATTGACTCTCTCCCTAAAATAAAACCTCAAAAATCTGCTCAAAAAAGAGATCAAATTCTAAAACAATTCAACCAACCCAGAACTCAGCACAATAAAATACATTGAAATACATACATTAGCTCATTAACCATCTTTTAGTGGGCATCAAACACTAGAAAATAATTTGTTATATTAATTTTTTACAATTTTCAATGAAGTGGAGTTTTCAAAACTGATGTCTCCTGGACTTAAGAATAAAAGGATCTCTATATATGTGATTATATGGTATCAATAAGACTGAAATGTGCAATGATCAAACTCAGGCTAACTAAAAACTTCTATCTCTAAAAATATCATAACCCAAAATGCTTTTAGGCTTAGCATCAAAACACTGAAAACTAATTTTTAAACACCTTTTTGTGAATATTGTGCCATATGGGTTTAAAGTTTTAAAAAAATTAGTATAAAATTTATGACTACAAATCTTAACTCAATACTTCTGGCCAAAACAAAAGAAAGGCACAAGTTTTCATTAATAAAATTAAAGCTATTAAAAATTTTTGCCCAAAAAAATTAGACAGAGTTTTTTTTTGAAATATTTAACTATTGTTGTTTGCTGTCATATAAAAGAAGTGTTCATATTTATTTAATAGTTAATATTTATATTATTTGATAGTATTTCTATCCTCTATGCTAATCAAACGAGTATTCCATTCTATCGCATAACTTTAGAAAATTATTTGCAAGTTCTCATAAATTTATCTTAACTTATTATGTATTACCTTGAATTAGAATATTGTAGCAGACTTTGTATGTATGTGTATACATAAATTTAAAATAATAATTATAATTTTAAATAATAACGTAATCTTGCTGCACAACAATAAACAAAAAACGCAAAAGACGAAGTGAAAGAAAGTGACAGAAAGAGGCAACAGCGCAATACGAAACACTCAAATGCGCTTTAATTAAAAATTAAATCCTTTTTGCGCTCATAATTATGCAGTTCTCACATGGTGGGGTTAACCCACCCCCCAAGGAAACCCCCAACCCCTAGTTGAACTGTTTCTCTCTCTCTCTTTATATATATTCCACGCTTTCTTGCTCTCTCTTTCTCTCGCTTTGTGTGCTATGCCAAAATGGGCCCGGCCAACAGGCGAAGAGCTCATGTTGGGCGGGGCGTATGAGTAATAAATTTGTAAAGCACCAAAAGGGGTTGGCAACAAAACACAGAAGGCAAGAAGATGGCAAAGACTGTGGGATAGACGTCGAAGAAGCAAAGGGAAAAGGCAACGGCATGTAATCAGTGAATAATTCAGTTAAAAGAAAATAATTTTTCGCCAAACATTACAAAAAAAATGAAAAAGGAAAGAAAAATGTAAAATGAAAAAAAAGGAACAGAAATGAGCCAAAGCAAAAGAGACAGGCTTGGTTATGGCTAAGAATGAGAGAAGGGAGGGGGTGGGGTTAGACTAGCTGGAAAAGTAAACGAGGACTGGGGCACAACAATAACAGACAAAAATCTCGGCAGGGTAAAAGACACAACAGCAACCATGAAGAAGACAACGACGAAGAAGACGTTCGGCGTCATGTAAATAAGAATTATGAAAATAATAATGGAAAAAGGATTAAGACGCGAACGCTTGCTACAATCCCCCAACCCCCCACATCAACTACAAGAAGGCCTTGAGGCATCTCGCATGGTGGGCGGTAAGAGGGTGGGGGTGGGAAATTTAGGGCTTCAATGTTGGTTGGTTTGCTTTCTTGGCGAGCAGACATGAAAGGAAGACTGCAAAAATGTGGTTACTCTAAGAATGAATACCAAATTTTCGTTAAAAAATGCGAAAATTCAAATACCCTGTACTAAAATGTGATTGTTTGAATATACAATATTTTTCTAACTTGCAGTTATCGAATAAGGTTTGATCCTTAATCTGTGGGTAAAAGTAACTCGCAACACTAAACAAAAGACGAAAGCTAAGGAACCATTTACTTACATATATATATACTTTAAGTTTTCTCAATATTTTTCACAATAAGTTTCAAATCTTTTCGATCAATCTGCCAAAGACAGCATTATTCGCCATTGTACTCTATCTCTAAAGATTCACAACTTTAGAACAATTTACATTCCAAAATTATGTTTTTCTTTTGTGTTTTCCAAGAAACTTAAAACCTAAGCAAACTATTAAAAAAATCCATTGATCCTTAAATAAGCAATTAAGTAATAAAGGATTGGTAAAACCTATTATTGGTATAATAAAATAGCGATTGATATATTATATCTAAATTATTACTTATTTTGAACTTCATTTTATATTAATTTTGCCTAATTTTATATAACTGTAAAAACATCGAAAACTGGGTAAAGTCTTTCTACAAATATTCAATCTTTTAACCAAGTTTGGTATGCAATTTTAAGTTCAATCCAGAAAGTGTTTAGCTTCCAATTGTTATATTTTCATTTGTTTTAAATAAAATTTATTAGAGTAAAAAAATTTAAGCATATTTAAGTTTTATGTAAGCGAAATATAAAGTTGAAATCTTTAAAGGAAAAGATAGTTAAATGTTAGCCTAACATTATCATAAAAACCTCATGCAAACCAAAAACAACAAGTAGACCTGAGAGATTTAATTTAAGTCACTTGAAAACAGATGTAAAACAGATGGAAAAGCTAACTGATCTAAATTTCATTTCATTATTGTATATACCCTTAATAAGCACCATTATTTTACAGGGTACAAGACAAGACACCAAAACAGAAGACCGCCAAAGACGATGAAGACGTCGCTTTCAATGTTCGGTTTGGGCGGGCTCATGGACTGGAAAAGGTTATGACGCTTTTGGCGTATGTGCCCGCCACGCCGCAGGTTGTCCAAAAGAGTGGGAGTGAATGCTAACTACTGAATGGGGATGCGATTGGAAGGGGTAGGGGGTTACTCCCACTAAGCCCACACGACATGCAGTCGCGTATAATTATGGCATTTTTACAGTGCGGCGGTGTTCGCCTGTTACTTTTTCCTTGAATTTAATTACTTGCGCTTTTTGCATGAAATATTGAAATGTTGCCCAAGGGTGTGCGGGTGGGCAAGGTGAAGAAATGACTCGGGTTACGGGTGGGTGTAAGCTTTGCTGCATTTTTAATGTGACCGCAGCAGCAGAGAAACGAACGCAAAAGAACATGCTTAACACCCAACCGCCGACGACACCTGCCTGATTTATAGCCAAAGACGCGACAATTTCCCACAGAGTTCTAGCATTTGGCCCACACCACATCTTAGGCCACCCTTCCTCCCGTTTTATCAAAGCATCCCTTTCCGCTTACCATAAAAGTTGTTAACATTTTAGGCATTTCTTCTTTCCTGTTTTCGTGTGTTTTTTTTTTTTTTTTGCTTTTGCTACTTTTCTTTTTAATTTCAATTTTCTACTCGACAAACGGCCACCAAACAAATTTGTCGGTGTTTTGTCCTTGTTAGTCCTTGGGACTAGAATGAGAAAGATCGAGGGAGGTAGAGATGGAGCTAGCTCATTTCGTGTATTCTGTGTGTAATTGTCTTGTTATTGTTGTTATTTTGGAAATTAATTTTTATTTATAAGGCCACACTCCTTAGAGCATAGCATAAGGCGAAAAGTCCTTTGCAGGTCCTGGCCCTATCTTAGAACGTGTGAATTGTGGCAATTACAAGAGGAAACAGCCCACATCCCACATCCTAAGACACTAAGCAATTATATTTCACATAAAATTTATAGCATTTCCGGTTTTTATTTATATGCCAGTTGAATGTGAGCAAGGAGGGAAACACATACATACATAGGTGAGATGAGGCTGAATAAAAGAAAACTTTTGTTTTCCATAAAATGAAAATATTGTATTTCCATTGCGTAGGATTTTTAATTAAATGTAGAAAAGAGAATGGGATACAGGGAAGAATTATATTCTCTAGATACCAAGAAAAAAAAAATGAATGGAGTAAAAATATAATTATATAAAATTTAAGAATGATTCATTGGTTTAAATGAACATTTTTACTAAATTGATTTGCAATTTTAGGAAATTATTCTGTAAGAATGTATTAACATAGTTAAAATAGCTGTTAAACTGACCTAAAGGTTCTATTGCAAGCGTTACTGTTACTGCAAACTGCTCTAATTTGCTTCTGCTAAATTCTCTGTTAAACTACATTAAAGAAGTTCTCACCATTTTGTAGGAAATGCAAGAACTTTACATTACATTTTTTGACAAATTATACATAACTAACTAAATAAATAATGCTATTTAGTAATTTATATTTTATGAAATTTAAGAATTTTTAAAAAAAATATTTTTCAATTATCTCCACTGATTTTTGTTTTGTTAAAAAACAAAATTTAGAAACTTATTTTAGAAATCCCAATATCGAATCTTAATATCTGCCAAAAAAAAGTTAGAAAAGTAAATACATCTGAACAATTTCTTTATTAAATTTCAGCTCTGAGCTCATTGTATTTAAAAATTCTAGACTTTGTACAATTAAATACATCAGTCCTAAATCCTTTTTTCTTTCTTGTTCTTTTAATCCCAAAAGCAAAAGATATAAAAATTTACTATATGAAAACAGCAAAAAAAGAAAATAACATCAAAGAGGCCAATAATTTGCATTTGCCAGCCCGACAGCTTTTAACAATGCTGCAATCCTCTTATATGAACCATCCCCCCCTTTATGCTCTACCTCCCACTCAACATTTATTGCCTTGACTTTCAAATAGTATTTTGGGTAAATATTTATACTTCTTTTGTCAGCAATTTTTTCAATAACTTTTAATACCTACATATATCATGACCACACAACAATGGACTCGGAATGAAAATTGGTAAATCGTTGGATTCGGCTACAGAAAAAAAAAAAAAAGGAATATTGCTTAACTTTATTATAAAGAAGTTGTGATACCCTTGCTTAGAATATATCAAATTACACCATAAAAAACTGTTGTTTCAGAATGATCTCTAAATATATATTTTTATACTTGTTTTAGTTATGAGTAATGACTCTGTTTTTAAATACCAGTTAAATCTTTTTGTTGGCACCTTTTTATTATTTCGAGCTATGTTTAACCTATATGACAGATTGAGAAACTGTGAATTTCTAATCGATCAAAAAAGGTTTTTTCCTATTAATTTATATATATATACTTACACATCGAAAATAGATTTTTCCGATTATTGTTAAATATATTAAAGCTATTCATATAAAAATCCAAGAGCCTGGTTTTGTTGTTTACTTGCTTTTAGTATGACTTTTACTTCGAGAAAGTATTTTTATTATCTAGTTTCATTCAAATACTATGATCTAGAATCATCTACACAAAAAATGTCAACTATTTATTACAAAATCTGTCTTAGTATTATATTATATTATAATCTTCTCGAACGCTACTCCAATTATAACTCAACTCTTCATTCCTAAGATAAGAAAAGATCTCTCTGACTAAGTGGTCCTGAGATAAAATAGAAATAAATTTTGAATGGCTGAATGAGATCTTTTTTAATTTGATCATTTTAGTCTTCTTAAACTCTACTATATATCACAACCGTACTATATATAGGTACAATAATTTCCAAACTCCTAATTCAGAAGAAAAAAAGAAAAGATTTTGCGGAATGAGTAAGTCTTTAGATTAAACAAAAATATTATATGACTAAGCAGATCTTTTTTTTTGATAATATTAAAATAAATTGATAATGAAGATAATAATTTAAATATTTTTGTTTTATTTAATCTTCCATTGCCAGTATTTTATTCAATTAAACAAAATAATTCCACTTGTTAATATAAAACACATTCTAATATTCAATTGTTCAGCAAAGTTTCATTTCTAAAATAGTTAAAACTGAAATGAACAGCAAGAGAATACTAGTTGGACTCGATTTTAGTGATGATCCAAAAAATATATATATATTTATATATATCTACTACTTTAATACTTTATCGTTTTTGCATTGCAAACAACAAAACAAATTTTATAATACCCTTTGCAAGGGTATAAATATATATGAAAATGTAAAAGAACAGAGACGACCATCATCATCATATATAGTCACATACACACACACACACACACACACACACACCCTTATCCGGTTGTTGGTCGTTTGTAATGAATAGCCTTCTGGCTGGCAATTTGAGACCGCACTTATCTGCGATTATGACTTTTTAAAATTACACTTTTCACCACAGAAAAAAAAAAAGAAGAGAAAGAATATGGGCGAAAAACGCACACTCGCCCCCGATTTGGCACTGAAACAACGGCAATTTATTGATGCAAAAAAGTAGCAAAAGGAATTTTTTTCCTTCTCTCTTTTTCTTTTTTTTTTTTTCTTTTTGTGGCATATCCCATATCCATATCGGCAATATTTTCCAACCTATACCTCAATTTAAAACAGGAAATGCCTCTTGAACTGCTGCGTTCTTTGCTTCCCCTTATATGTATGTCCATGTGTGTGTGTGTGTGTTCGAGGGGGGGTGGGGGTGGCTTGGGATGCCTTTTGATTTACTTTTATTGGCAGATTAAGTGCGTCAAAAGGTAGCGCTTATTTCTTCCCTCCAACCACTCCCATCCCCTCACTTTACTCATCCCTCATGAATTGCTCTATGTCTACCATGAATTTTGTGAATTATTGAAATTTTTAACGCAAAAAAAAAAAAAAAAAGAAGAAGAAAGAAATCACGATAGACAACACACACACATACACATATGGCATATGGTTGAGCGTATCAATTTTTATGACACAGTTGAAAAGTCACTTTTGATGTTTATCTTTCACTTTTTCGGGATATTGGCAGTTTATAATGTGCGAATGCATAAGACCAAATGGCACATGAAAATGTGAAAATACATTACTATATATGAAATGAAAATAATGCGGCTAAAATTTTCTATATAAATTCTTTTTTAAAATATCTAAAAAAGTTAAAAAGCTTTCAAAAGAATAGTCATCATTCACATATGATCTAAACTTCTTTGCATTCTCATGGCTTATAAGAAGTAACAACTTTTCTTAGGCAACTGAAACGTTTGTCTTTTGATTGTACCTTTTCAAAAAAAAAAACAAACAAATTGAATATCTTTTCCTACCCTATCTTCTCCTATAGGTATAAAAGCAAAACAACTTTCACTAATGATCGTGTAAGTTCAACTTCCATAAGATGGAATATAAATTTCTTGGCGGAATAGATAAATATATAATAATACATACGCATACGAACAAGGCCAACAAATGTATGTTATTTTATTTTTTATGGAAGAAAAAGTTTTAAAAATATAATAAGCAAATCTTATTAATTTATAAAATATTTTAATGGATTAAATTCAATTAAGAATAGGCCCATAGCATTACTGCACTCTTCATTTATCAAAATTACTTAAAAAAAAGTCTATTACAAGCATTTAGTCTGTAAGTTTTCTTATAGATACAGTAAAAACTACCACAATGAACAACTCTCTTGAACAGGCACCTCTCTTAAGGGAATTATATACTGGGCAGCGTCTTTATTTTTGAAACAATTGCTTCTCTTTTCAATCAAGAGCTCTCTCTTGAGAGAACAAAAACTAGGATACTTTTGCTATTCTTTTAAAAGAGGTTTCCATTGGTTTTAATGTTAATAAACTAAAGATTTGATAAAAAATATTTAAGTTAATTGAAGCCAATCAAATGTCTTGCATGTGGTTAAGTAAACGCACTAGATTCTTGATCTTAACATAAGTACTTAACATAACTAGATTCTTGATCTTTACATAAGTACTTAACATAACTAGATACTTGATCTTAACATAAGTACTTAACATAACTAGATTCTTGATCTTAACATAAGTATTTAACATAAAACAAAAGGAAAGTTAACTTTGCAAATCAATTATATAAAATTAAAATCTTATTTATTTCGAATCTAAAAGAAAAGTTTAGTACTATTTATTATTCTAACTAAAAGATGCCATCTGTTTCCTAAAACTAGTTCAAAAGAAAACATTTGAAATAAAAAGGTTTTAACTTCTGAACAATCGAAATTATCCCCATTCTATAGTTAATATACAGCTGAATATGAATTTATTTGAATGTAAATTTCTATATAACTAAAAATAGTTTTAAAATCATATAAAAACTTAGTTAAATTAGAGTGCAAACATTTTCTTTCTATTAAAAATATTCTATATATATTCTAACCATTTTTTCAAAACATATGTGACCCAATTTTTCTTTTAATTGACCTAATTAACAAAAGAAGAAAAAAAACAATTTCCACTTCTCCAAATCTGTAACTCCTACCCGCCCTGGAAAAAGAAAAATAGTTATTATTCTATTCTATTTCCTCCCCCGTCACTAAATCTAATCCCAAAGGTGTAAATTCAACCGTGAAATGCGTAAACTACTAAAGCAAACCCAAAAAAAAAACAAAAACAACAAAACCGAACAGTTTTCATATGAATAAACATACTGTATCCCTGTACACACACGCACACACATAAACCATCAACCCCACAACAACCCCTCTAATCCTTAAGGATGGAGTTGCTTTCTATATATATATATGGAAGATTATATATATATTCCATTCTGTATGATAATTATAAACATAAATACGCGTGCCCATTTGCCACTGAATAAATCAGAAATATGATGAATACTAAATAAATGTTCCAGCTTTCTTCTGCATATATATATGTATATATATTTACATATACACATACAACTATCTGCTATGTGTGTATGGTTCTGGCCCTACACATTTTCAACAATAAAACCAAAACAGTTCTCAGCATACTTTTTGGAGCCGACACACACACACTCAAACACACACACAGAGAAACAAAAAAAAAAAACGTTAAAATAAAACGAACCCGAAAAACCGGTTTTTAATTAAGATTAAATGAGCAAAGGCTCATACACACACACATGGATTTAAATTTAAATGAGTGAAAGGATATGCTCTCCAATGTTCTCGACGTCGTCGTCGTCGTCGTCGTCGGCGACTTCATCAAATTTACAGAAAACGTGTTAAAATATTCATTCATATTTAAATCGAAAATGATGCGTGCTAGAATAGGTTTATTTACTACACTGACAAAAATAGTAGACTACAAGCAAAGCATATTAGAATAGAACTGGTAAACTAGTTTTAAAAAATTTGTTCTATAAAAAATTAAAGCAAAAGATAAAATATTTCTAACGAATTTATTAAAAGATCTTTTGTTATAGAGCAAAATATCAAATATTTCCAATAAGCACAAAAATTTCTATAAATTTTAGGATTTAAATAAGTATTTTATTCTCATTTCATAAAGCAAAATTCCAAAATTATTGAATAATTCCGGTTATTGAAATTATATCAAATTATATATTTTTAAATAAAAAACGATCTATATAGATTTAAAATAATTCTAATTACTCTGCAAAAAAAAATATTACAAAATTATATTGTTATATTATTCATATAAAATTATTTTATTTAGCAATAAATTATACAAATTACATTGTTATTTTTAAATGAATTTACTTACTGCTATAAATCGATTAAAATTTAATTTCATTTGTATCTTTATTAAATAAAATAATATTTATTTAGAAATTTCCGTCTATTTAAATTGTCTAAATGAATAATATTTATACCTTTAGCAGAGAAAAATTATTTATTTAATTGTATTCCGATTACATACAAATACAAATATTATATTTACTATACTAGAAATATTTATATTAATTTTAAAGTTCATTTTATTGTGGCTTTTACAAAATTTATCGACAATAATATTTGGGTAAAAATTGTTTGAAAACAAGGCTTAAATTTTTACTTACAATTCCTTCTACTTAGATTGTATTCGAATATAAAAACTTTTAAAAAAAATAACAAATGACAAAATGAAATATTTAATAGATAAAAAGTTTATATTAAAGAACTTTTTTTTAAACTTTACATTAAATCAAATATTTTCTTTTCTTATAGTAATGGAAATTTTGATCAAGTCAAAGACTTCTATTACTTAAAAACACAAAATTAAAAACAAATTTAAACTGTCGCAAATATTTAAAAAGTAAAGTGTAAAATGTTTTCCTATTATCTTATAACAGTGTAAAAATGATTTATTATACTTAAGATTTTGCATATGAGTAAGTTATAATATCTTACAGAATTGCTATAAGATATCATAATACGCCTACTTTTACAATATATCAGGTAAGCAAAAAAAAAACGGGGGGAAAAAAGTGAAATCTTTTAAAAATTAAAAAACTTTTTTGCCCTCTTTTGGCCAATTAAAAAGGATACACCAAAAGTCGCCCCTAAACAAACATTACATAAAGAAAACTCTGTCACCCAAAAATCGCATTTCGTTAGAAAATAAAACGCACCTGCGGGGCCTATACAAAAAAAAAGTCCTGGAAAAAAGCCCAATAACAAAAACAACAGAAGAAAGAATAAGAAAAGTGAGTGAGTGCTTGAGGAAAATCAAGAAAAACACGCAAAACAATTATTCTTAAGATATCTCAGCGGCAACATTAAAAGCCAATTCGGGTTGATGACAATAGAAACAAAGCGCAACACCTGCCCCCAGGGCAACAAGACGAGTGTCGGTGTGCCTACCCTCTCCACAACTACAACCCCTCCCATCTACCATTGACTGCTATCAAAAATGCAAAAGAATCAGCAAAGCAAACAATGCCAGGATAAACAACAAACCGCCAAAAGTCTGTCGTTTTCCTGTTTTTCCCGTTTTTCCTTCGCTTTTATTTTTTTTTTTTTGTTAGGCATTGACATGAAAAATAATGTCACCCTCACCAGCAACAGTAGTAGCAAGAGGAGGAGGGGCGTGGCATCCCTGCGCGACTGTTTCGCTGTTTTAAATGCGTCTTGTTCTTGGGGATTTTTTCAACAGAATTTTTGTGTCAACGCCGCATGTTGTCCTTGTTGAAGCCCCGCAGGCCCTTTAGACCTTCTACACGAAATGTGGCTACAAGAAGAAGGGAGCTACAAAGTGTCTGAATTTTGAGGCTTGTTAAACTTTGTCAAAATAGTTGGCATAATGGGTGCAATTTTTTTTTTGTATTAACATGATTTGCAAATTTTAATGATTTCATATAAGAAACAAGTTAAAATAAAACCAGATATTGTTGTGTTATAAAACAATTGCTTTCAAGTCTTTTATGAGAAAAACTTTACTAAACAAATTTTATAATTATATTTATTTAATTTTACTCTTAATTTAAGATATTAAAACTTTATACCGAATGTTTTAATATAACTTTAATTTATTACATAAATAAATAAACTTCCACTGTCTTCTTTAAACAGAAAGGTTCTTAGGACGTTGGCCTTTTATTATAGTTCCTTTCTTTATTTCTTTAAGATCTAGAATACATAATTGTCTTAATAATATAAGATGGATCAAATCAATTAAAGCATGAACAATATATATAGAATAGAATAGGCTTTATTTAGACTTTCTATCTAATCTACTTACTATATAAACTCAAAAGGATATGCAGATTAAATGGTTTCCCTTGCACACTTAAATCTTGTATAGTTTTAGGTGATTAATAAGCTCTAATGTAAATGTAGAACCTAGCGAAATATTGATATCCCAACATTAGCCTGATTTAAAGATAACTAAAAGAAATGCAATATGCGGCAGTTTAACTATTTTATGAAATATTCTATATAGATAATAAAATGCTAAGCAACTTGCTATTAAATGTAAATTACATCGTGATAGATCACGTTACCCAACATCTCAAGGATCTTAAATTCTTCTATGATTCTAATGAATTGCTAGGTGTTGTTGTTGAAAAAAAGTTCTATTACATAATCGAATTCAAGCCGAATCGACTTCAAAATCTTTTAACAATACGCAAGAAATATTATTATGGGGATCTTTGACTGTGATAATCCTGTTAAGAGGTTCTCCTTACCTTCTTTATAAATATCACAATAATCATCAAGGTCCTACTTAGTGAGATTCAAAAAAGAGTAGCCGAAAGACTCCTCACTAAACTTTTTTAAACAAAAGAATCAGAATCAGAATAAGTATAAATTCTGTAGACTGAAACTCAAGATAATTTCACTACTATTCCTTCGATCATTAAACCCTCTCTTACAAAATTA
This sequence comes from Drosophila neocordata, assembly GCA_018903615.1. Classification (NCBI taxonomy): domain Eukaryota; kingdom Metazoa; phylum Arthropoda; class Insecta; order Diptera; family Drosophilidae; genus Drosophila; species Drosophila neocordata. Next base: position 5,007,134 of record JAEIGI010000006.1, on the reverse strand, counting down.
TATTCAATTTCTCTAGTAAACTCAAAAAGCTTGAAAGTGTTTCTAACTTAATTATTTATCACAGAATTTCCAATAATTTTTAACTTACAAACTAAAATGTTTTTTCTGCTTCAACTTTTAAAATCTTATAATTTAGTTTTTCATATTTATTTCCCCGATCAATTTTGTATTCATACTTTTAAATATTTTACTTGCTGCTGCTTTTTTGGTAAACGTTTTTTTAGTGTGTTTTTTTTTAGCTGCCTTTGGGGCATTTGGGCATCTCCCCACGAAGCAAAAGGCACTTCTCTAATGGGCGGCACTTGTAAGCCTCCATGTCCTAGCCTACGGGCAGCCTGACTGACAGACTGACTGACTGACATTAAGCTCCTCCCACCTTTGATGTGCGTTCTATATAATTGTCACCGTGGGTGTTGGTTGGTTGGATGATATTTTGGCTGAAAGACCACATCGGGGCACAAAGTTGAAATGCCAAAACGTTTAAGCGCAAATTGCGGCAATTAAAAACTGAGTTCGTCTCTTCTGCAATTGCTTGTTTTCGAAAACAGATGCCAACAGGATGATAAACACTTGACATGGCCAAAAAGGAAATAAGTAAAAAGTCCATATATACATATTTATATATGTATGTATGTATGTAGGTATAGCAAACACGTTGTCAAAACCAATTTATATGCAAATACCTCGGTCGCTGTTGCCGTCGTCGTCGTCGCAGTTCAAGTTGAAGTTGACTGCGGCAGCATCAGTCAATTGATGAATTTTCATTGCATTTATTTGGGCATGAAATATGTTTTTTTAGGTTTTTGCTTTTGGTTTTTGTGAGTCGCCGTCGTCGACGACATCATCGCGCTTAACCCTTCGTTGACCAACATAAAGCGTGGCAGAGAAATGGCAATGTGGGCAACACTTTTTGAATTATGCATAAAATTGTGAAATTTGTGAAAATTGTGAAAATGAGTTGCCGCAACTGGGCAGCAAATGAAACTTTACAACAGACATTTGAATATCAAAGTAAAATATTTTTTCTTACTTTTCAGCTACAAAACTTTTTCCTACCAAAATCCATTTAAATTGTAATCGAAATTTATACACATATATATTTTAGATACATTTAATAGCTAATGAATATTCGTTTGCCTAGCTTAAGGGTTCAAAGTGATGAACAAATAAAAAGAGTTCAAAAGATGGCGAACAAGATTTGCCTTAATTAAACTAATTATGGATATTGTTTAAACGGTTTTATGTAAATAATATTTTAGATTAACAATTTAAAAGTTATGAAACAAAAATATATTACAAGGAATAAACAATTTAGGTAAGAAACAAATAATTTAATAAGGAGAAGAAACGATCTAGAATGAAACAAACGATCTAGGATTAAATGATTAATAAGCAAACGAAAGAAACAAATGGAAATGGAATCTATTAAAAAGAAAGAAGATAAAATGTTAAATAAACAAAAGCTTTGCTATAAATGAAATGGATCTCATGTTATATAATAATTATATATATTTCGATATTCTTCAAGAATGTATCAAATGTGTCACACAAGCGACAGAAATCCAGAAATTAACTTAACTCTTATACTAATGGAATTGGTACAACTGTATCAATAGAAACGGTGATCTTTTTTTAAATAAATACAAAAGGCGCCAAGTGTTTTGGAGTTCGTAAGTTCCTTTTTATATCAGATGTTCGTACATATGGACAATTTTTGGCAACGATCCCTAATAAGTTATCTTTCTTACTTTCAATTTGTAACTCTATTGTTTTTAAATGATATATAATTCTATATAAAGTTCGATTTAACTAATCAAAATTTGATTAACAAATCAAACCAACACTTTTATATAGAATTAACATCTAGATATATCATTTTACTAAACATTGTTCCATCTTATGGGCATGAAATTGCTTTCCGCTTGCCCCATCCCCAAAAAGCACAAACAGTGACTCACACACACACACACACACACACACGCTCTCACACTTGCCAAGCGCGCACCCTAAAGTTAAAATCCTTGGGCACAGAATTGCTGCCGCATATTATCCTGAATTGTTATCAACGGCAAGCGACCCATATAACTGCAGGAAGTATGAAGAAAAAGTGCCGCCAGCCTACAAAATGAACTCAAACGAAAAAAAAAAAAAGAAAAACAACATTTTTCTTTTTTAAAGGGGGATGGATGTTCTGAATGCTGTGGATGTTGTATCGCCGGTGCCTGCAGATAGGCACAATAATTGTATCAAAAGCATATTTTCCATTCTGGTAGAACGAATTTTATGCTTTTTCAATAAACATTAACCGATTTTTTCGGTATTTTTTCATAACCCAATACAAATGGGAATGAACGAAAAGGAACAAAAACTAGAAGGATGGGCTAACTTCGGCCACGCCGAAGTTCGGATACCTTTGCAAACTGTTGTTTTCAATTACATATAAATTACCAGAATTATAAAAAAGTATATAAAACTAATCATGCTCGTGGCTCCAAGAAAAAAAACTTACGAGTAAAAAAAATTTTTTTTTTTTTTTGGTCCGATTGTTCCTATAGGACCTATATCATATAGTCGGCCGATTCAGTTAAAACTCAACAGACACATTTTTATATATACTAAACTTACATATACCGAATTTCGAGTGAATCGCTGTTAAAATAACCAAGATTTTCATCTAAAACCAATCTTTTGGCCGATCGTTCCTATGGGAGCTATATGATATAGTCAACCGATTTTAATAAAACTTGGTGGTTATGTTAAGAAGTATATAAAACTCACAAATACCGGCTTTCGTAATATTTCGTTGGAAAACAACAAAGTTATTGAGGTTAAAGCTTATTCACGACCGATCGTTCCTATGGGAGCTATATGATATAGTCATCCGATCGGGATGATTCCGAGATATACAATGCCTGCAGCAAAAAGAAGCCTAGGTGCAAAATTTCAGCTCTGTAGCTTTAAGGGTCTCGGAGGAGATTGCGTTGATCCAGACAGACGGACAGACAGACAGACAGACAGACGGACAGACGGACAGACGGACAGACGGACAGACGGACAGACGGACAGACGGACATGGCTATATCAACTCAGCTCATCGTGCTGATCAAGAATATATATACTTTATATAGTCGGAGATGCTTCCTTCTATGCGTTGCAAACTTCTGACCAAAATTAATATACCTTTTTTGCAAAGGTATAAAAAAATAACACGAAAAGAAAAGTGGTTCGAGGGCGAACAGCCAAAAAGTATGCAATCATTCATGCGTTCATTATTTCATAGACTTGTTCCCTTTTTTTTCCTATTCTGTTGTATGCAAACAGAGGAAAGAGCCCCGAAGAAGTGGCGTATGAAGGAGAGGGCAAATCAATGAGTTGGAAATATTTTTCGTTTAACATTTTGCTATTGGCTTTATTGGTTAGATCCCCAACTGACTTCCTTTTCGTTACCAATCGTTTGTTTTTTCTTTTCATGGCAATTTTTTAATTTACCATGGAATTGTAAGAATTTTGATTGGACAAATGAATGATATAAACATTTGATTTTTAATTTAATATTTACAAACATTTTTCATTTAAAATTTGTTATTTTATTTTGATTTATCAGAAATGTTTCTATTGATTTTACCTTAAATATACAACTAACCACATTTTTTTCTGATGACAATTCATTCATTTGATGCTTTATACATTTTTAAGCCTTCTTGTAGATGCAATGCCCCATTTCTATTCCTTATATAGTAATTATAATTTCACCCTTCATCTTATGAGATACAACAAACTTCAGATCGATTTTCTTCTCAAATTTCGCTTGTCTTTTGTTTACACAAAAATTATGTTTAATGAGCATCGTACCCCACAGTTTTCCCTTGTCATAGATTTGCCATTCATTTTCCCTTTTGTCAGGGGGTTGGAAAAACTGACAATTATAATTACAGTGTCTTAAGTTTTTCTCTCTGTCTCTCTATGTATCTTCTTCTTTTCCCCTCATTATATTACTGGGTCTGTGTGTGTGAGTGTGAAATATTGTGATTATTTTAATTAAGGGTGTTGCAGGACATAATAAAATTCGATATATTTATGTGGCACAACTCATAAATCCAGATGATTTCTACAATAAACAATAAGAGAAATGTCCTTACTTTATGTTTGGCATAAAAACCGAAATTGTCATATACAAAAATCATCTAATCAACTGCCAGTAATCAGTTTTTATAGACCAACGAGCAAAGGAGTCAAAGTCAAAAGAGCAATAGCAAAAAGTCCTCCATATCATATACAGAGCAAGAGCGGAGTAATCATAACTTTTGGCCATATGAAGCAAGTTTTATTTTCGCACGTTGATAATTTTTATTGGACGCCTGGGCGAGTTGTGATATTGGCCATACATCCGGGTATCCTGTGTGTGTCCGGCGACCTGTGTCCTTTGCAAATAAAAATACGTTTCTGCTGCGCTTTTATTTCTCATACCGAAATCACAAAAAGTTCCCTTTACGTCCCCTTGGTAATAATCATTTATTTAATGTACCCAAACATTTATTATTTCCGTTGCTGCTATTTTTTTTTCTCCTTTTAGTTCCTTTTTTTTTGTGTTGGTTGCTGGTTGGTCCTGTGATGGGCAAAGTTAGATTGGACACTTGCTTAATTTTCTCCTAATGAATCTAATTGAGTTTATCAAGTGGCCAGACCATCAGTGTTAATGCTAATGTTGTCACCAGAATTTGTTTTTGTGATGACCTTCGTTCTCTGAATTTCACGGCTCGTGTTTCACTTTGCGTCTTTAAGTCGTTGCTTGACCTTTGGTGAGAGCAAATATTTCTGTTTTTTTTTAGTGACACAAACTTTCTAAGCTTTCATTTCATTACTGAACAATCTGATTTTAATAGCTTATGTTATATAACTTGTTGTAGGTAAACTAAAATTAAATTCACAATGACCAAAGGATTTACTTTTCCTACTTATGGAATGCGGTCCTAAGAGAAGTAGATTCTACTTATGTGGAATGAAAGAACTAACCACAATGACAATTTAATAAAATATAGAGAACGTGCCGACCCCAATGATAACCATCTTGCAACATGCTGATCATTTGTTAATTAACATATAGACAGTTAACAACTCAATGACAAGACAAACAAGCTGTCAATGCAAAACCCTTAAGTGAATGGAATAAAACAAAAAAGTAAAAATGAAATTTAAAAACAATTGGTAATTGGTCAAGTAAATGATATAATTATATATAGTTTTTGAACAACCACCAACATATCGTCAAAATAAGCAGTCTGAAAACTTAACTAAATATTCTTCTCTTCTTACCACAAACAAAAAAAAAAAACTTGTGTTGTCATCTTTTGCGGCGACAGTTGCGACCGTGACCCTTGTTAGCCAGTTGACCGCAAAAATATGCCACATGAAATTGAAATTCAATTTGGTATATTTATTACCTTTTTTCTGTGGCCTTTGGGCCAAATTGAAATTGAAATTGAAAAAGGGACAAAAACGTATTGAAATTGGAATTAAAATGGAAAATAAAATATCATTGCCTACTTCTAGGCAGCAGTTACAATTAAATAAACATAAAATGTCAGCGACTTTGTGGAAAAGAAATGAAAAAAGTTAAAGGAGTTTCTAAAGGAGGAAAGGGCGGGGCAGGTAAAGTGAGGTAAATGCTTTTGTGGTCGTTTTAAACAAAACCGCAGGTGTTGCATACATTTGCCAGCTTTGCATTAATTATGATGTGTGTTCTGTACTGTGTATGCGCTGTGTGTGTGTGTGTGTGTGTGGACGGCGTGGCGATTCAACTATTTGGCGCACTTGCTGCCAACTGCTACAAACTGTAGCATACTTATGGGCTAAAGTAATTTTATTGCCCAAGCTGCAGGAAGTTGCATAGACCAGTCGACAGTCCTGAAGAGTCCTGGGATTTCTGCACCGTTCCTTTACTCCTGTGTGTGTGTGTGTGGGTATATGTGTTTGTGACCCGTAAACTTTACAGTTTCTTTGTTTGGACTTGGTCCTCTACCTTCCTTAACACCACTCTTTCAACATCCACTTGCCCCCTTACCCATTTCTTTTGGCAAGTTTGTTGCCTCTGTTATTATTTTAGTTCGTATAGTTTTTTGGCAGTTGCGTCGCTCTCCCCTGCCGCACCACCAACCCATCATCTGAGTCGTTTCGGTGCCTGCACATAAAATGTTATTGCAAAAAACTATTAAATTTCTCTAGAGATGAAAATATGATCAGAAATTTAAATCGATTTATTAAAAGCCGTCGTCGCTGTATACCAAAAAGGACCAACTTGCATCTGGTCTTGGGTCAAAACTATGGTACTAGTACCATGTGTTGCCTCTCTCTCAATAGAAAACTTTACCATGAACGCGAAAGGTTTCCCCTAAATGTATGCAAAAATTTCCACAGAAGCTGTGTGGCAAATGTTACGAAAAGTCACCATGGTTAAGATGGATTTACCAGAAAATTCTTAAGGAAACTATAAAAGTACTTTCAAGATGTAAAGCAAATCATTATAAATGGACAATAAGTTTTCGAAAAAGATCAATTACAACTAGCAAAAGAATAGTTTATCAAGTTAATAGTAAAAGACAAAGATAATGTCTCTTTCTCTCTCTGAAGAGTAGAACAATCTGAAATGGTAAGAAAATACTTGCTGCCCTTCTTAGTCTTAACCCACTGTGCACAGTTATTCATCTTTGGCATAAAACAAAAAAAAACTCTGGGTTAAATAAATTTACTATGTACACTTAATGTCTAGACAAAGCCTCCAATTACCTTATCCGATTACATGAAGATTTGCTCTCCACTCAACGAAGTGTTGGACGTTGACGACCACGACGATGTGAACGGTGAACTTCTTTCCCCATACCAGGCTTCTGAGTGGAAAACTGTCGAACCCTTGACCCGGCATGAAGAGAGAAATCTTCATATTACTGTTGTCCCTTTTCGGCTTTTTTTGGTTTCACTTTGTTTTGTTTTGTGGAGTGAACATAATTTTGAGCCAAAGACGAGAAATTTCATCTCACACCTTAACCGAAAAAGGAGTTAAAAAGGCACTTAAGTGCCTGGGCCCAGAATACGCACACACACACATACACACAAACATATACGTATAAACAGTGAGGCTTTTGGGGTTTTTAATTGAAGTAGTCCTTGTGTCGTTTTTCAAGCAGGTGTAAAGTTAAATCATAAAATGAAATTAAAATAAACCGAAAAAAAGCTAAAACAAAAAGAAAACATCGCTACGGAAATGTAATGAAGTACGGAAATCTGCAACCGGAGAAAAAAAGGATTAAACAAGGATAATTCCCACAAGGATCTCGCTATATAGAGAAAACGACTTCCCTTGATGCCCATAATTAGCTCAAAAAGTTGAAAAAATATTTTTTAGTATTTCATTTTTTTTTTCATGTTTTCAATTTTTTTCAAGAATTTTTAGTTGAAAAATTTATAAGCATTGCCTAGAACAATCACACACAGGGCGGCAACGTGATAACCCCTTTTGTGTTATACAACCAACCACGCCCACTCGCACTCATGATAGTCGCCATACGCCCACGGAAGGCGTTTTTGTCATATTACAATATAATTTATTAAAATTCTTATTTAACCAGGCAAAGGACAGCATCAAATGAAAAGTGGCAAGAGGAGGAAAACTGACGGGTAAATGAAAAGGCAGAGACTGAAAAACTCTGCTTTTGGCATTAAAAACAAAAGCATCTCGTTAGTGTTGCATTTTTAATAAAATAAAAAACAACACCGCACATGATATACTTAAAGAAAATACAGGAAGAAGGCAAAAATCAAAATAATCACATGTAAACTCCTTTATAAAGGAGTTTTTAAACAGATACTGAGTCAAGTATAGTTAATTGCAACAAAGATACTAGAACTAAATAGAAAATCTCATATGTAAGTCTATCCTCTTTAAAAATACTCCAAAATCTATTACAAAATTCAATTAAGTTATGCAGCTCTCATCTTAGCTTATATATATATATTTATATATATAGGTATAGAAGTCAGTCAACTGAATACTCCTGAATGTTATTTCCAAGCCAAAGCACAAAAATGTAATGCCTTAAGAAAATTAGCTAAACAAATGATGCAATGTGTAAAAGAAAAGAAAAAATAACAAAATGCCAGGAACAGGGCAATTAAAGGACCACCAAGATAGACGCCCACAAAGTAAGAACGCCAAAAAACTAGAACTGGATATGCAAATGGATTTGGAGATGGAGATGTATTTCCTTCCGCCGCCGAAAGCCCCACAAAATATCCAGACCCTAAGGCCGGGCAACGATGCAAACGGAAAATTCATTACAAACAACTTAACAAATAAATCAAATTTCAATACGAAAATTTGTTTGCGAAAACAATTTGTGATACTGGTTTTTAAGGATATTTGGATGGTGAGGGGGAGGAGTAGCTTGTAGTGGGGGGAATTTTACAAATCGTCTGTGTGATGACTGACAGGCGGCAAATCGTTCTGAAGTCTCTCTCGCGCAGCACTTGAGAAATCATTTATCTAAATTAATTCCTGTCGTTTACATTTGCCTCAAAAACAAAAATCAAAGATTAAGACAAACATTTACTACTTTTCAATCCACCACCACCACCAACAACAACAAGATGGGGCAAAAGGCCTTGGTATGGCAGGACTCTGCACCAGGACGCCTGCCAATTGCCTGGAAGCTAGACAAACTCACGCCTTTGCCTCATCCCTTTGCTTGATAAATGACATGGCTCTGTGTGTTATTCTGTGTATGTGTGTGTGTGTGTGTTGGATCAACATTTTGGCAAAAAAGAGCATTGCGTTTAATAACTGAACTTTGAAAATTCCAAGAAAACTCTACACGTAAATGGAAACACAATTAAAATTGTTTCATTTTCAACCCTTTCAGCGGGTGGTAGCGAAATCGCTAGGGAATCGCTAAACAATCGCGAATGTGTTTCTCAAACGCTCCAAACGAATGGGAATGGAGCGGAGTGGAATGGTGTAGAGTGAACTGAAGTGAAGTGCCGTGACGTAACACAGAGTGGAATGGAATGAGTAAGCGTATCAGTTGAGTTATGCTTTTTAATAATTAGTTCTGTCAGTGGCAGGCAATTATCAATCAACAAATTGTAGCTTACTTCAAATCTTTCTTTAATCCCATACAAAAATTCTAATTGAGTCTATTGTGTTACGTATAAAACGACAAAAAAAAGAAAAGTGTTACAAAACTCATTTAATCTCATTGATATAAACAACAATGTGACCAAATGACACGCAAATGATATACAGTTATTATCACATATGATATTATATATTATTAGAAGTTGAAAAACTAGAAATATCATAGAGTTAGCTTGTAATATCATGCCAATTCATGATATTAAATAATGTAAATATGAAAAACTTTAATGAATTGGATTACTATAAATTAAAAATTTAAAACATTTTATTATTATTTCTTAAGAATTTGTTATGAAATGATTTATTTTAATCGTTTTTATGTCGTTCTTTATTAACTATAAACTATCAGATTTCACAGCAATTTTTTATATCGCGTAGAAATCAACTTATATTCTTATATATAAATATATACATAAACGACTTAAGTAAATAAAGTTATTTAATATGGAAGCTTAAAGCATTAATCATTCTTGACCAGCTCTATTTGATCTGAGTTGTGCTAATATTTCAAGTTTTGAAACCTTATTTATTCTACAACACTAAATAGGTTTTATTACGACTATAAAATGATAAGAGTAGCGATCCATTATTGTTGATTAGAATTGAATATAATCAAAACTCTTAAATTCGTTAAGCAGTTATTTCTTGGAAAAAAAATAGTAAAACTATTTTTAATATTTTAAAAACCATTTATAAATTAAGTCAATCACCCTTTCATTTTGTATGACTTGCAATAAGTTCTTTAGAACAAGTTCAAATCTGTTTTAAATAAATCTTTCTTCAGAAAAGCTATATAATTGATATGTTTATAGATCTCAATATGCATTAGTTACAAAATCATTCGATAGCCTAAGCAAAAATACATAAAAAACCAACAATTACTTTTATAGATTCATTGAGTTTATGAAGTTTTTTTAGATTTCCATTTACAAAAATTGAAAATATGTTTCAATATTATCATTTTATATTTTAAAGCCAAAAATCTAAAAAGTAAATAAAATTTTTTTATGTTGTAAATAAGCATTATGCAAACTTTTATTTTTAGATCATTTTAAATGTTGTTTTCTCAAATCGAAAGATTGAAATATTTTCTAGAAAATGTTTAAGATTTAGGTTATTTAATCTAAGCTCCAACACATATAAAACAAAATATGTATATATACCCTTAAAAAAACGTTACAACTTTGATTAAGAATATCTTAAATCTAAGAATAACAATATAATTCAACAAATAAAGCCACTCAATAGCCATTTTCCTGAGTTTGTGACACAATCATCTAAATTATTCTTACTAGATAGAGGTATACATTTTGGCATTACTAGAGGAACTTGACCATATTGTTTAATCCAGACCCTTGGGAATATTTTGAGATCTCATGGTATCAGCCAAAACACTATTTATAAATGCCGGTGATTTGCGGGCATAAGCCACAACCAACTTATAAGCAGATATAAAACGCTGATCATCTTCGTTTTCTTCATTTCCCTCTTGCAAGTTCATCGAATTGACTACCCCAATATAATCATCCAGAAACTCCTCATGCAAGGTCACAGGCATGCGATCCAGAAATGGACAAATTGCCTTAAAATTATCTGTTAGCGAAAGAGAAAAAAATTATTATTAATTTTTAATTACTCTAATTAATAAACAATAAACTTACTTTTCAGTGTTTTTACACCTTCATACACAAAAACTTCATTGCGCACTTCCACATTATGGTGTACAAAACCCACTTCATTAAGTAACTCACTGAATTGCTCTCCAGGATTTGAACTATAATGCAATGGTGATATAAATTTCTCCACATCCTCCATATATGGAGACCATTTCGGTTGACTACGTAGAATCTTATACACTTCGAAAACCGGATTGGAGGCCAGAAAGACCAAAAGACAATCGCCACCTTCTTCAGTTTTAAGCAAATTGTATATATTATTTACGGCTCCACGTAAATTTTGTACCCAATGCAAACAATAGAAGGAGGTGACATGATCAAATTTTCCCTGTAACTCTTTGGGCAATTGATCACAGCCAATGTCCAGTACTTGGAATTGAGTACTCGTGTCCTTGTGATAGAATTTACTGGCATACCCAACCATTTGACTAGATATATCGGTACCGACCAGTTGAGCCTTCTCCGGCATCAGAGGCCTCACAAAATCCATTAGCACATTACCCGAACCGGAGCCCACATCCAGCAGTTTATCCTCACCATCGGAACGCCATTGCAATGTCGAGGCATACTCATCCAATACCAATTTGGCATCGTGCCGCTGCACTTGATTCGAGTGCTGATAGAGTGAGGCCTGATTCATATTAACAACTGATCTCGAAGCGTATCCGAACTGTAGCTTTTATACCTCTAAACACTCAAAATTCAAGCTGCTACGATCATGACGTCGATGATGATGCCGTCAGCACAAACAATGCACAATCCCTCTCTTTCATACACCCCTCTCTCTCTATCTCTCTCTCACACAGTCTCTTGCTGCGTATTGGTTATGACGTTGAGTATTAGAAATGAGTTTGATTTATTTTTAAAGCTTCGAGGGGAAATTTGTTTCGGCTAAACACAGAGAGAAAGAGACTAAAAGAGAACTAAATGCTTTGCCTCCCAGTATGAACTACACTAGCCTACAAATTTTTAATTACTTTTGGAAGTGAACAAAAAAATTATAAATAGATAAATATTTGAAATGCATATGGAATTCTGACTATATATGTATGTTTGTTATCTATATAGTATGAAGAATAATTGTTTTCTTTTTTTGGTTAAATTTCTTCTAAATCACAAGAGAACAAAAACTATATTTCCTTTTAACCTAAAACCTACAAGGTCTGGAATTGGAAAATTTTTTAACTACACTAACCTACAACAATAACTTAAGAACACTTTCGTAAGACCATTGAAAAATGATTCAAATATATAAAATATTCTGAATATATATCTACATAGATTTTATTGTTAAAAAATGACAGAAAAATATAAAAACATTCTGACTTTTTATAAATATTATTGTAAACACGAAGAATAATTAAATCAAAAAGCACTTAACTAAAAATATTTTTAGACAAGAAATTTGGGAAAATATTTTAAAAATGTCTAAAATATGTCATATGTGACTATACAGATATGAAAAAAGAAAAAACATTTTAATTAAGATTCCTGGTAAGACTAACCTACAAATAATTCGAATAAAAATATGAAAAAAATATACGGTAAGTAGGAGAAATATATTTGAACTAGTCATGTCTAATATCAAAATTTGATCAAAGACTTATAACTGGGGCTTTATAAGGAAACACCTATTGGAATAATATAATAATATATCTAAATTAAATATATATAATTCTTATTTAATAAGGAAAACGCAAGAAAAGTCCCCAAAAAATATAAACAGTCTTAAACTGGGATTATTTTTCTCGAATTACAATCAACAAGTTACTTAAAAAAAACCATCTGACAAATTTCTAAGAAGCAATTTCCATTTATTAAACCAACTTTATTGAATAATTTTTAACGTCAGAAGTTTTAAAAATTACTAGTTTAAAAAAACCGTAAAACCTTACACTAATAAAATATTGTATAATTAAAAAAGTGCAAATACAACTTGCTCATAATAGTAAGACTTACTTTTAAGTGTTAAAATTTACAATTCTATAAGGAGAAATATAGATGATCTTTGATGGATGCTGTAGTAAATTTTAAATAATATTCCAACAATCCATTTAATCTTCTTTAATCTTCTATAAGTATGTAATTTGTATACGTATCTATATCACTATATTTAAACTATACAGATTTTATTGAATTTTTTATCTATTAAATTTAAATTTAACTTGCATAAAGATCTAACAAAATATTTTATGGCACTAATTTGAAACTATATTTTAAAAGCTAAATACCTAGTAAAATATATTTATAAAATTTAAGTAAATTTTCATAACCAAAACTCATTGAAAACCTTTTATTTTTTTTTTTTGTAGTTTTTCAAACTGACTTTGAGAATATGAAATACATATTTATGCAATAAAATTTTCCTGTATGCCAGTGTCATTGTCGTATGGGAAACCTCGTTAGATTTCTTCTTTGTTTTTTTTGTTGTTGTTGTTGTTTTGTTGTTGCAATTCATATTTTATCTAAACAGATCGGAATGAACAAGCTCAAGTTCTAGGTCAATAGAGCTTAGCTAATGCTTCCTCTCCCCATACGTAATATTCGTAATCTTGTTTGCGCTGTCTTTACAAATGTAAATCACATTGAAAATGTAGATCCCCCGATTAAATTAACATATCGCTTTATTTGTTATTGAATTTATTTCTTTGTTACAGTGTAGCCCAGAATCCCAACTAAATTACAAGTAAAAATGAAAATAAAAACATATTTTCGGGAGTGCATTGATCTGAAGAGATTTTAGAAAATGTACAGAAATATATTCATAGACATTAATATCAGTTCATTGACCTACCTCAAGAAAAATAACATTTTAAAAATAATCTTTAAGAAGTAGAGTTTGATACATCGCTCTATATATAGTCTACAATTTGATATAATACCAAATTTGAAGTTACCGAAAAGGAGACAGAGAGAGAGAGAGAAGGAAAAGTCACCCTTTTCACGTATTATATTGTTGTGTGTGTGTGGGGGGGGGTAAAGAGAAATATAAATTCATTAAAAACATTCCATTTAGCTGCAAATTACATTTGTGTAATTGCTCTCAGTCCCGCTAGAAGCTTATGATATTCCAAATATTTCACATATGAGTACGACGTTTGATGTATCACAACGATAAAGATGACGATGATGATGATGGCAATGATGGAGTTGTCCCTGACATGCCAGCTCTGGTTATGCGACATCAAAAAGGCAGCCAATTGTTGTTATTTTTTGGTCCTTGTTCTCTTCTGGATTTCAATGTGTGGGCGTCATGGCTGGTTAATTGCATTTGGCTTGGCTTTCTGCCGAAAATACTCATATAGGTACATCGAAAGGGTTATTGCAATTACCAAAAGCTGTCGATTCGATAGCTGTCACAGAAAGACACACGGGGAATATCAATTAATATATGTATATATATATATATATACAAACGTAGAGGGAGAATACGTTTACATATATATATGTAATTATTTGGAATCTTCTAAATGGAAAAGTTCATTTGGAAAATATGAAAATGTTTTTGACCTTAGCCATTTGTTGGTTTTGCTTTACTTGGCTCAAGTCTAGATATATGTCTTTTGTTTTTGATATTGATATATACACAATTCCTGGTAAAAAACGAAACTATTTCGGAATTATAAGTAGAGTTCCAAGAGTTCATTAGAAATTAGAATTTTTTTTTTTACTGTCCTTAAAGCAGTAGGATAATTGTGATTTCCAGTAAAAGGCCCAAGTGTACTTAGCATTCCTTATAACCTAGGATAATAAAATTAAGACGGAAAAATATAAATAAAAAAACCTATTTTTGGATTCTTTATTGTACAAATATTGTTTAAAATAAATCAAATTTTTTAAATGCTTACAGTGGGTATAATAAAATTGAACATACATTTGTAAGACAAAGAAAAAAAATACATTTGTCTTTATAAATTACAGATACGTCTTATATACATATATATTTACGATCAATTTAAAACTGTCTAATTATTTAAGTTTATCTTATCAATTCAGATCGCTTAAATCATATTGGAAATAATATAAAACAATAAATAACTGCAGTTCAGTTCAAGTTAATATTATTTTCCTAATATATATTTTAAATAGATTTTGTAAATTAAAAGAAAAATTTTATAATATTTAATTTATTTGATTTTGTAAATTAAATTAATAAGGTCTTAAATGTGATTTAATGATTTTCTAAATATTATTTTCTTAAGATAAGGTTATTAGAAAAATATTTCACAATTTATTTCAAATTTAGTTATTTTACATTAGGTAAGAATGGTTCCATTAAAATCAAAGTTTTTATCTTTATGTCTAAACAAATAAATTATTTCAAATAGAAGTCAATAGATCGGTAAAAATCGCAACTAGATAGAATACTATCCACTCACTCCACTACTATTCTTGTCTCTAGATTATTATTATTATTATAATTGGAGCGATATAAAAATAAATGGACAAATCGAATACAACCTTTCGCTTGGTTTTACTATGAATAAAAAATATAGAAAACAAAATATTCCAAGAATTCAGAGTAATTAAAATTTGTTAATTTTGAGATTTAATTATTTAACCAAATATTTATAAATCAAAGTTTCCAATTTCAATATGGTTTAATTGGATAAGATATTACTTAACTATCTTTTTGAAAAAAACTCAAAATATAAAAATAAAAATTTTCAGATTTTGTAAATGATTTAACAAAATTTCAAATTGGTTTTGCTGAATATTTTATATGTATTATATTATGCATAGATATATATAGATATAATAAGAGTTTAAGATGGACTATTAATATTTTAACTATATTCTAATAGGAACTAAAGCTAGTCTATTATTTATTTAAACTTTTTTATTCTTAATGTAAGTTTCTTAAAATCATTTTCACTCACAGTATCTAATAAAAATACTTAAAGTTATTTTGCTATTGCAATATCTTCAAGATATTATATTAAGCCATATTTACATTATTTTTTTCTTGTTACATTAAAGTAAATTAATTAAAAATTTAATTTAGAGCAATAACTATAAGTTCCTATATAGATAGAATTGCCAATTACCTCTCTCTTCTTAAATCAAATTTCTCTTCCAATATTTTTTTCCTTTTAACCATTTTCTTTAGTCTTTTTTCATTTCCCCTTCTTTTCTTTTACTGAACAACTGCAAATATTGACGCCCATTTGACTGAAGATATATATGTATATATATGTCTGACCATGCAAACATATAGTTTAGTATCGTATATATATATATATATATATATAATATGTATGTGGGTGGTGTCTGCTATAGTTCGACCCCGTCAAAAAAGGTAATGCAAACAAATGTTCATAGTTTTATGTGATTTCTAATGGATTCACACACACTTGCCACACCCCCCACATAGACACACACACACATACAGAAGGAAAATGCTGCCCCTTCCATTTAATCATTCGCACACACTTGAGAATGATTTCAAGTTTATCTAACTGAACTGTAGACACACACATATATATACTATATATACATATATACCTATATTGTAGCAACAGAAACTTTTGCATATGTTAAAATAACAATAAGAAGTCTAAAAGAGGGAGAAAGGGTTACAGTCCCCCCCTCCTCTCTATATATCTAAAGTACAAGTAGTTGGCAGGGAAATGAGTTTTTAATGTCCCAAAGGGGAATACCATTGGGAAAACTTATGTATGTATAAACCATATGTGAGCGGATTTAAAACACAAAGTAAACGGTGATTTGTTGTTATTGATTAGAACGGACATGCCACGGTAAGGCCAAAAGGGGTGCCAGCAAAAAGGGGCATTGCAGGGGGGGAGTAACTCTAAGAAAGGCAAAGATAGACCAACATTCATCCTTGCTCTGTTGGCCCTTGGAGCCGTCGTTACCCCAAAGAAGACGCATGCCGCAAACTTGATGAGTATTTAAAAGTTTTCCATTGTGTGTTTGATGAATATTTAATTAAGCATAAAAGGAGTTGAAATTTTCTCTGTTTCTACATACAAAGAAAATAAAAAGTAAAAGACGAGTGGAAAAGCTTTATAAAGAAAGAAAGGGGCCAAAGGGGGTTGGCCATTCTGCTGATGCTGAATCTGCCTTTGCCCCCTAACTCTGGCTTTCTATTTGTCTTAAGAGTTTAGGCCAGGCGAAAGAATAAAACAAAATCAATTAACGCGTTACACTCTTTCTACTTTATGTTATTTAATTTTTTTTTTCTTGTGCCATACTTTTGATTATTTTATTATTTTTTATTTTACAAGTTGCAAGCAAAAGGCCAGCATCAAATTAATTAAATAGTCAGCCAAGACCCTCAAGCTCATCTATGGCCCTTTACTGGAACTCTTTGACTTGCTGGTTTCTTTCGATTTAACGTTTTTCTTTTTTTTTCTGAGTGATACTCTTTTTCAAATGAGTATATTGGTTTTGCTATGACGTTTATAAAGGTTTCTTTTACTCGTTGGAAATAAAAGTGGAATTAATATTAAAAACTTTGGCTGACTCATAATCGATTCCATATTTTTATTCATTTCAAGTTTTATATTAGAAAAGTTTCTGCCATACGTTCTATATACTTGGATGACACAATTTTCGGATCATACTTCTATATTGCATCGACCATTATTGGATTCAGAACCACTTTGTAAATCTTCTTACGTTCACGATCCTTAAAACAGTCTTATAGATAAATAAATACCTTAAATAACTTTTTCCATTTATTCCATAAAATATTATTTTGAGCACATAATAAAAACATAATACTAATCATTCTGAATAATATCTGATATAGAAGCACAATCTAAACTTTGTCTTTATCTTTAATTTTTAAATGTTTAAATTTAAAAAAATTCTTTTCAAAGACTTTAAATAAAAGATCATTTTTTCAAACTATTTATAATTTAGATATCTTATATCTTATTTAAGTTAATATTCAACTCAGTCAATATCCTGTTAGATATTATAATAATCTAAATTAATGTACAAAACTTACACACATAGAGTATTGCTTAGTCGTTATCAATGTTACATTTAGTTGTTTTTCTTTTTGGCAACTTCTTTTCGGTTGCTCATTAAAATTGAAAGGGGTGTAATAGGGGGGAGAGAATGAATGGGGTAAGGGAAAAAATAGCCAAAAGCTAGTGAGTGTCGATGGCAGCATGAGCCTTACTCCTTTCCCCCCCTCTCTCACTCTTATTTCCCTTTCCTTTCAACTGTTTTTCACATTTTTTTCTATATTTATATCTTCGTTCTTATATTAATTTGTTTTCTTTTTGTTTCGATTTTGCGGGCGATGGAAAAATTAATTAAAAATTAAATGAATGAACAAGGATGTGGGAAGGGGTCGGAGCGAGGGAAGCAGGGGTTCAGGATAATGAGAGGCCCCTAAGCTGATTTTGCGCTTAAAAAATATGCAGAAAGTGAAACAAAAAAAAACAACAACAAAAAAAAAACGAAACGAACGAACAAAATGAAATGCCATACAATCACAACCCAGCCACGCCCACTACAGGTAAATAAAAACACAACAACAAAAAGATGATAAAAAAGAAAATTGTGCAATTTTTTTTGTTGTTGTCGTTGCTTCTTTTTGTTTTATTTCCATTTAATATCAACGAAAAAAAAAAACACAACGAAAAAGAGATGGTGGGAAGAAAAGTTGAAAGAGACGGAAGAACGAGGAAAAATGGTGAAAATTTTCTTTAACGTAACAAAATATTTTTATAAAATAATCAAGTTTTTCCTTTACTCGCTGTTTTTGTTTTGCAGCAAAATTATTTTTAGCTTCAGGGTGGCACTGAGAATGGTTTGCTCCACTGCGGGCGGGTGAGTGTCGCAGGGGGTGTTTCAGTTTCGAGTGTAAATTGTCCGACCAGGAATAATGTTGTTAGGCAGGAGGAGGTGAAGGAGAAGGCAAGAAAATCGCTATTGAATATCTAGCATATAAAAAGACAAAAAAAAATACAATGAAAAAGAATCAAAAATTAATTAATTACGAAAATTCTTTTGCCGTCACAGTGGAAAAATTCAAAAGGAATGGAAACTCAAATGAAACAAAAAAAAATGTTATCTAAATATTAAATCAATGAGTTTTAATTGAGAAAAAAATTTGCCTGTTTCAAGTAAATTCAAAATATCTATTTTAAAGATTTGATCTTAATCAATTTTTTTAAATTTTTTGGAATAAAATTTTTTAGATAATGAAAGAAGTGGGGGAAAACTTTGTACCTGAAGAAAGTCAAATAAAAACCCGATTATTCAAGCTATCTTTTTTGAATTAAATCAACTAACATATCAAATTAGTTCAAGTGACATTTTTTAAATGCATTTAATAGATTATTAAATTTAAACTTAAAAAAAACAAATTAAGATTTAGGTATTAAGATAGCTTTAGTTTCTAAATCAACGAAAAGGTGGATACGTTTAATATACGTATTTAACGAAAACTGTTTTCTAAAAAATCGTGATTTAACATTTAATTCATTTAATAAACTAATTTTATACTCCTCTTGATTAGCTCTTAATAACTCTAACATTTATTTATGAAATTAAATTTAAAATCCTTATTTTATTTAAATTTTAAACAAAGTTTTTATTCCTTAAAGCTTGATCAATGTTAAGTTCGATGCCCTTAACATCCCAATATTTTCCCCCTTATTCAACAAAACCCCTATTTTTGGTATGTTTGAAAAAACTGCCACCTAATGGCAGTTATATGCACTTTATATTTGTGCAATTTTTGCATAATCAAAACCTACACTGCCTTTTATTTATACGAATATATATACAACTAAAACTAAGATCGCTAAACTGTTCCGAGCTTAGCTGGCCTAGTTCTGTAGTTTCTAACATTATAGAATCTTGTAAGTTTTGTAGTTTAACTAACTTTATAAGTTTAAACAATAGAAAAGGAATACCTTTCTCTACCATTCTTTGAAACTTTAAATTATATTTTTTTAATATTTAAATTTAATTTATAAGAACACTTTCAAATGAACCCACAATCCTAATTGCTTGAACTTGAAAACATTTATATACAGACTTATAAAATCCTTTTTTTAATTAAGTAAAACTTTTACTGATTTTTCAATTTCCATTTAATAATGGCAATGCCTATTCACCCCAAAAATACCGCAAATATTGGCTTACAATTGACTTCTCTTCTTCCCTGTACCATTTTCTCTATTTAAGCCAACAACCAAACACTATCAAAAGTCAATTACAATGCAATTATTATCTGGCTCTCCCCCCTCTCTCCGCACCTACTAAAAATTTACTCCCCGGCCCTTTGACTTTTTTGTTTGGGCATTTTTCGTAAAGCCATTGAAAACTTTAATTGAAAATATCAAATTATTTTCGAGTTAACGTCAGCAAGAAAAAACATCGAGAAAAACAAAACAAAAACAGCCACAAAGTCAAAGTTGCAGATAAGACAAAGGTATCAAGTACAAGCATATATATATATATATATATATATACTTATATATCTTTTTATATAGATGTATGTATGTCATTAATTACATGGCAAGAAAGTGGAGGGTATGAATGGAACAGATTGTTGCCCAAGAAAGTTGGCCAAGCCAAATTGTAATGAGTTGGCATTTTCTGAAATTGTCTCAGACACTTTACACCCACGCACTTCAGTTGAACACCCGCACCCAACTCCCCCCACACAACTCATACTTGAAAATCTCTTTCCCCAAATGAATTCTGGTTGTAAAGTAGCTGAAATGACATTAAAAAGGCAGTAGAAGGACAAACAGGACACCCTGGACACTCACACATACACATAGAGAGGAAGACCGTTAGACAGACACACACACGAAATGCTTTCCTAAGGATAACTCTTTCTCACTTCCTGCCGTTTCATAGTTTACAATCTTATTATCTTTGCTGGCATCTTACAAACACACACACACACATACAGCTAACCACACCCCCATGTAAGGGCAATTAAAAATCTTCCTTCCACACATTGAGTGTTGAATGTCCTTTTTCGGCTATTCTTGTTGCCATTGTTGCTGCTCTAGCGTATCCTCTTGATTTTGTTTATTAAACATATTTTGCATAAAATTCACTTTATTTGCACTTTATTTCATTTTCATAAGAAAATTATAAGGTTTTTGTTGTATCCCTTAACTTGATAGTTTCCTCCTCCACCCTCACCCCCACCTCTCCGTTTGCACCATTTCACCCATTTTAAATATGGAGGAGGCCTTTTGATACAAGGAAGCATGTCTGAAGAGAGGAAGGAGTACCTTTGTCTTTGATTATGTTTGATCACGTTCCTTTTTAAGGTTTATTTTACTTAACATAGTTTTCCAGGATATATATGTACATACCTATATACGATTTTGGGTGAGAGTTTTCTAAGAGATCGAAGCAAAGATTGAAATGGATAAGTTAAGGAGTTAGTTTTGAAAAAGAAAAATTTACTAAATTGGTTATTTGTCAGGCAAAAATAAAATTATAATTTGATTAAAACTAAAATATTAAAAATATATTAAAATTTTGTTATTCTTTATATAAATCTATACAGATTTTTTGTTTAAGACTAGATGTTTGAAAGTCTTTTATAATTAAATGAAATTAAAAAATCTGACAAGATTATACTGATTATTTTTTTAAACG
The DNA here is from genome assembly GCA_018903615.1 of Drosophila neocordata. Lineage (NCBI taxonomy): Eukaryota > Metazoa > Arthropoda > Insecta > Diptera > Drosophilidae > Drosophila > Drosophila neocordata. The sequence continues at coordinate 4,985,657 of JAEIGI010000006.1, read as the reverse complement.
ACTCAAAAGATATTCTTAAACTGATTAATGTTTTAAAAATTAAATTGTTTTTTAATATTTTGTAGATTGCTTTTTATAGCTCAGTTTCAATGTTAACAAAAATTATTTTTATATTCAATTAACTTGATTTTAAAGATTAATTGTTATTGTTTAAAATATATAAAAATATATTTAATATCATATTTTTAAAATTATAGATATCAAAACATAATGATGTAACTTTAATACTTTTATTAATTCAATACATTAAGAATTTTAAAATAAATTGATGACAAAAAGTTTTTTTTAATAATTTCTTTATGTTCTCGTATAATGAATATAATTCTTGTATATATTTATTAATTTTTTTTATTTACTTAATTTAAAGTAAGCTTAACAAACCAATTTATGCATATATATTGCTTATTTTATATATAAAAAATAAAAATTTTAAAAATAGCTTGTTGAAAACTTTGGGTTAAATAATTTAAAAATAAACTTATATGGAAAAACATTACAATATTGAATATCGTTTAAAACTTTTTATATTTCATTATACAAAAAACAAAATTTGAAGAAAATTCTGAGTCTGTCATAATAAATATTACTATAAATATTATTACCTTAGATTATATAAGATAATATAAGATTATTACAATAGATATTAAGTTTAAATATACAACAAAATGTTGGTATTTTAGCTATCGCTTTCTTTGCCAATTAAAATAAGGTTCAAATTAGAAAAAAACAAAAAAAATAAAAAGAATTTAGAAAAAGATTAAAATTAGAATAAGAAGTTAATCAAATTACATCTAAAAATATATATTAATTCTATATAGTTATTATAAAAAACCATTAAAATGTTACAAATTATTAATAAGCCCAATTACAGCTAATCAAATATATTTAATATATTTGTATATTTAATATAACAAATTATTAGTTAGTAATCGAATGACATATTTAGTTAGATCATATCAAATTCCCAAAAGCACCTTGATCAAATATGTAAATTAGCATGACGATTTTTAATATTTTCAATGAAAAATAGAAAAAAAAATTTTTTTTTTCTACTATTTTTTACTCCCTGACCCAAAAGCCTTTTATGGCATTCTTATCTTTGAGATACATTCATTGAATGTGATCCCCTCATGTTAAATACGAAAATGCAGTCACACATGAAAATCCCCATAAAAGTTGACAATAATAACCCACACATATCATCATCATCCGTAGTCATCAGGAGAAACCATCACATCGTCATCAACATACGTTTCCCTCCATCCACATATGGATAAGAAGTCAATGTCAATGCCTGCAAATCAACCAGAAATCGAAACACTTTTCGACACTCAGATCGAATCCCCGTACGGACAACCCCATAGACAGTAGCAAAGAAGTCAACCCTCCCCTCCCATCACCTACCAAGCAAATCCCATAAAAAACAGTTCAATGATATAGAAAGAAAATAAGATAAGGCAAACAGCGAGGAACAACACAAAAAAAAAAATTGCAATACAAAAACCAATGGAAACGAGCGAATGGTAAGAAGGGGAAATCAACTTTAAACTAAGCCGCAAAAGGCACTCGAACTGAAGAAGTCGCAAAAGGAACTGCTGCTGCCTGTTGTCAAGTGAATAATGGGCCAAAATCCGTAAAGTAAATATGACACGTTGCAAAATGGTATTTGACGATAAAAATATGGAACTTCTTCTGCTCACCCCGCTATTGGTTATTGTATGCCCCTTAGCCAAAGTATTTTTTTTTTTTTTTTTTTTTTGTCAAGTGACAGGCGCATATCCGTGGCGAAAAGGTGTTTTGACATAACTGAATAACCATTTGCAAGGGGTTAATATGGGGTCGGGGGCACATCCCCCTTCAATCTTGCTGTATCAATAAAAATATCGCTCCGCTGGGCAAATGTTTGTTTCATTCGATATATTTTTTCTTCTTCTTCTTTTTATGCTAAAAGGGTTGTGAGTTTTTTGTGTCATTGAATCTTTATATATATTATTATACCATTCGATATGCATTAAAATTCAATAATCATAAAAATAACACAGAAAAACAAAACTCATTCCATTTCCCATGCCACTAACACCCTTCCACAACCCTAAAATGAAACCCATATACCCAAAACAAGAAATCACAAAAATAATTTCTTCGACTAGGGCCAATATTAACGTCACATAAATCTTGGCAACACTACTACTAAGTCGCTATTAAGTAAAATTGACCACATATTTTATCTCCAATGCGCCATAACACGCAACACTCAATGTATGCGAAGGAGGGAGGATATGAGGGGGTAGCACCAAGAAGCAACAGTCTTCATATAAACCAATGTCAGAAGTAAATTAAATAAAAATCCTACACAGGATTCGGAAAATTAGTTACAACTCTTACAAAAGAATACACTAGGTATATTATATTAAAGGATCAAGCTTAAACAAAAGTTACATTAATAAAGCGGAATACTGAAATGGAAATTATAGTCAAAATTTTCTTACTGGAAAAAAGAAACATTTATAAATTTTTACATAATCGTGTCTTTAAACTAAAAAGAAAAGTCATCAACATCATATATTGAACGCTAATTTTAAAAATGAACATAGATGATTAAAATATTAATAAAAATAATCTTTGGTATATAAAAAATACAAAATTTTAAATATAACGAGAATTATTTACAGCATCATTTGTGAGTATGTTAATTAACAGCATTATCTACCCATACACGCCCTCTAGCGAATGAATAAAAAAGATGGAGAACAAGAAAAAGTATCCAAAATTAAATATCGATAGTAAACGGCGACTATCGATGACAGAGCAATAGTACCAAACCATCGAGTAGCCGATAGTCCCAGAACTACAACAGAAATCTAGTGACGTGTACTATAGCGGTATAAATTTACTTCACACGTCTCTCAATTTCGCATTTATTTACAAAACTCGAAAGATAAAACGTTTAGCATCTAAATTAGTCTCACATTTAGGATAAATCTTTAAGTAAACGTCAAAATAGATAAGACGGAAAGGGACACGTAAGCCAGAGTTCAGACCGGCTATTCTTCTGCTTTTTTTATAACTGGTTTTAGCAACAACAATGAAGCAGCTGTGTAAGATTTCCATCAAATAGGTTTACTACAAAACAATTGTTAATCTGAATATGTTTCAATCTGTATATAGCAAGCCTCTTGTTGTTGGCATTCCTTGCTGGTACTGCAAAGGCCGCCTTTTATTCTTCCTCCGATGGCGTGGTGGAATTGACGCCCTCTAATTTTGATAAGCAAGTAACCAACGATGATGCTATTTGGATTGTGGAGTTCTATGCGCCTTGGTGTGGACATTGTCAGAGCTTGGTGCCCGAATACATTAAACTGGCCAAGGCATTGAAAGGTGTTGTTAAGGTGAGTTAAACGAAAAAAATATATTTAATTAGAAACATTTAGACATATACTTGCAATATGACAATTCAAAAAAATCAAAAATATTTATTACTGCCAAGGAATATATTTCTTTCAAATGTTCAATGAATACTATTTTTAATCATTGAGTTAAGACACTGGATGATAAGCTCATATTATATTATCTGTATTCACACCAAGGCAGATAACAAGTTCTAAGCATGACCACAGATTTAGTTTTCAACAAATTTGTCAAAATTAATTAATTATTCCAAAGATTTAAAAAGAAACATTGTTTAAACTTGAAAATTTCATTTATGTTTATCTAAATATTTTCTTTAGGTGGGATCTGTTAATGCGGATGAGCATAACTCGCTTGGTGGACAATTTGGTGTACGTGGCTTTCCAACGATTAAAATATTCGGTGCCAACAAACGCTCGCCCACGGACTATAATGGCCAACGCACAGCTAAGGCCATTGCTGATGCTGCTCTAGCTGAGGTAAAGAAGAAGGTACAAGCAGCTTTTGGCGGCAGCAGCGGTGGTGGTGGTGGTGGCGGATCGTCAAGTGATGATGATGTCATCGAGCTGACTGAAGATAACTTTGACAAACTGGTACTCAACTCAGATGACATTTGGTTGGTGGAGTTCTTTGCCCCTTGGTGTGGACACTGCAAAAATTTGGCTCCCGAATGGGCTAAGGCAGCTAAGGAGCTTAAGGGCAAGGTTAAGCTGGGTGCACTGGATGCCACAGCTCATCAAGGCAAAGCATCTGAATACAATGTTCGTGGTTATCCAACAATTAAATTCTTCCCTGCCGGCTCTAAGCGTGCCAGCGATGCTGAGGAGTATAATGGTGGCCGCACTGCCTCTGATATTGTGGCGTGGGCTGCTGATAAACACACAGAAAATGTTCCAGCTCCGGACCTAATCGAGATCATTAATGAATCCACATTCGATGAAGCTTGTGAGGGCAAACCATTGTGCGTAGTGTCTGTATTGCCGCATATACTTGACTGTGATGCAAAGTGCCGCAACAAATTCCTGGATACTCTACGGACTCTGGGCGAAAAATACAAGCAGAAACTTTGGGGCTGGGCCTGGGCTGAAGGTGCTCAACAACTTGCTTTGGAAGAGTCACTTGAAGTGGGAGGATTTGGTTATCCTGCCATGGCTGTCGTTAACTTTAAGAAAATGAAATTCTCGGTTCTCAAGGGCTCCTTCTCCAAGGAAGGTATTAATGAGTTCCTGCGCGATATCTCCTACGGACGTGGCCATACTGCCCCAGTTCGTGGTGCCAAGAAACCCGCAATTGTCAGTGTAGATCCCTGGAATGGCAAAGATGGTGAACTACCCACAGAAGAGGATATTGATTTGAGCGATATTGATCTAGATGATAATAGCAAGGATGAGCTGTAAAAATGCTACAGACTTCCTTTAATCAAGACTGCTCAACTTTCCAATTACAACACAAAGAAAATATTCTGTAATTTAACAATTATTTCTAATATTTCATAAGTCAGCCAGAGTATCTAAACCAGATTTAGCTTTTTCTACTTAACCTCAGTTTAGATGTAACAAGCATTAACTAGAAACGAGAAACCAGCGAACATGAGAATTGTGTACAAGAAATGGAAATAAAATAACTGTGTAACCAAAAATTAACAATTATAATGATTATTATTTAACATTTGCAGGTTTTAACTCATGGTTTAATTGTTAAATACAAAAACTATAAGAATAACCAAGAAGTAATTTTTTTATTCGTTTTGAGATTGAAATTCTTTTTAATGGTAAGAACTACTAAACACAAAAATCTGTAATACCTTAAAACATTAAACCGGGTGAGATATGCTTTAACTGTTTCTAGACAATGCTAATGTGTCATCCAGTGAAGTTATTATTATGACTCACAGTTTCATTGATCATAAAACTTTCGAAAGTTTTGTTGTAACAATTTGAAAATTTAATGCCAAAACTAACTTTATTCTAAATGTATGGAAATATTAACCAATTTGAAATATTTCATCCAAGCATTATATTTCTTTTTCAAGCTACCCCTTAACTATATTTAATAAAATACATATATATTAATATATTTATGTATAATACGTTTAAACGCGTTTTAAACTTGATCAATGTAGCTCAAATCCATTGTAATATCAAATTATATTAATCTATAGTAAGGTTGATTTTTGCAAACTAAATTTTGTCTCACTGAATAAAACTTGTCTTAAAAAACAAATTGGTTGAAAACATTTAAGGACTTCAAATCATTTTTTAATATCATGTTAATTTATTTACGTGAATAGTTCAAATACTAGTATTTCATTGCTATCTTGCGTATAAATAAAAATTCGGACCTCATCTGGCCACAATAATAAAAAACACATATTTAGTTTATTCGGTTTTTTTTATTAATATTTTTTGTAAAAATTTGCATAAAAATGTTCAAAATTTGTATAAAAAATAACTTAAACTAGAACATAAAACGTCTAAAAACGTTAATTTGACACATTTGTTTGTTTCTTTTTTTGTAGTTGTTTGGATTGTTGGCCATAATTTGTATAAGATTATGTACTTTAAATGCAAAATATTATAAAATCCTTTACAGTTAGTGGCGGCAGATCGGCACTTATAAAACTAATTACGTAAGTAAAGTACTAAAATATATAAGTTTAAGTACTTGGTTTCAAAAGTAAATTAAGTACAACCTGTGAGCAAAATTAAGTCCAAAGTTTGACAAATTCGAGTTTGCTTTTTGAATGCAAATTAAGATTCAAAAATTTAAAATCACACACACAACACACACGCTTATATACGAATGTGTATATATACATACATACATATATAGAGATTTCAAAAGAAACGTGACTCAATTGCCATACATTTGGCTTTGTCTTCATAATGATGGTTAGTCTTCGTGTTGTTGGTGGTGGCGGTGCGGCAGGGCAAACGTTTTCTACCTGCAGCAAAAAAGGGACAAAGAAAACCATAAAAAACGAAGGGCCCGATAGGAAAGAGTGAAAGGGAAGGGGAAGCCAACTTGTTGCGCTTCTTCAAGGAAAAATGATTTACAATGATTGTCGAAGAATGCATTTTTCCCTAGGTTAACACTAGTTAAACTAATTATTTTTTGTTTTTTTCTGTTTTTTTTTTTTAGTGTTGCTGATGCTAAAGTCTTTTAAATTTGGACCGAAAATCAGGCAAGCTGATGATGATGATGATGATGCTTCTGGTCTACAGGATAATTCTCTATGGATTGTATGGAACGAGATGTAGCCGCCGTTATGGTCGAGGATACATCCATGAATCGATACTTTTTCTCATCTCGACAAAGTAGAGGATAGCAAATTATGCCGTAATAAAATATCAGACATAGGACAATTATCGTAAAGATAATTAATATAATGCCAAATGTGGATATACCAGCTTTACTATCTAAAAACTCTTTGGGCGTTTGGGGTGGTGGTGGTGTTGTGGGCGGTTCTGTTGGCGGTGTATTACCACGATATCCGTAACGTGAGCTACGCGATCCATACGCTGTTGAAATCAGGCAAGTTGAGGCTGAGAAAAGATAAAAAAAAAGATAGAAAACGACATGCAAATCTATTTCCATCAAATTTTAATAGTTATTTCTTACCAAGTACCAGAAGAAACAAGAGGTATGCTTTGTCCGACATGTTTAGACGATAGTAAAATTTGAAACTAAAATTTAAATTTGTAGTTTTCTTTTTCTTTCCTTTATTTACGCGACTGAACACAGACGCAGGCGCAGAACAAGAACAAAGTGGGAATGAAAGATACAACAAAAACCTTTCGCTTCTTCTATGTAGGTTACTCATGTACTCGATATTTATCGAATACTTGCGAAAACGATTTTGATTATATTTTTTCCATTTTTTTCTTAAATCTACAAACAGTTTGTTCAATTCCGCTGTTACAATACAATTTTTAGAAATAGGTTGTAAAAATTTGCTTGAAACAAGAAAATGTGTAACCCGTGACTATGATATTTTCTGGGAATTATGACGATAAATACTTGTAGAAGTCCATAACTAATCTATCGACTGAGTGCAGAGCACCCCCCACACACAACTCAAATGTTATCGAAAAGTTAATTCGGTCGAGCGTGTGAGTGCCGCAGTCGTAAGCATTTTCAATTACAATTGGATGTAAATTCGTTATAAAATCATTGAAAAAATATGTAAAAGCAAGCGCAAACTGAAAATACATATAAAGACTAAGCATGCACAACGACAAATGCAATGCCAGATACACAGAAATTCGAGAAATTGCACAAAAATAACAAAGGCGTATACAACGACAAACGACGAATGAAAAGGCAACATACAAAAAAAGAGACGCTCACTCTCTTCATTTCCTACTCTCTCTGTGTCTTTCCCTCATCTAACTAAAATTAAGATATATTTTGTGAGAGCGTTACAACTAATTTAATTTAAAAAAGTAAAGAAATTGAAAACATAGAAAAAAAATATCATAAAAGCCCCGAACAAACGAATACAAAAAATAAAGTACAGTGAAAATTTTTCAATTGTGTCGGCACGACAACGAATAAGAAAGCTAAAAATCGGAAGAAGCACGAGCACAAAGTGAAGTGAAGAAGAAATAACAGGGCCAACAACAAAAACGCCAAGAAAGCCAAATACAAAAGAGAAATTGAAAAAAAAAACAATTATTGTTGCTGCTGTGTGTGTAAACAAAAAAAGGAAAAAACAATCCAGAACGAGTAAATGTGGAAAAAATGTCACATTTGCCTTTAGATGCACGGGCCATACTCCAACATTTAAATGAATTGGGTTATAGAAATATATCCGCCGAGCAACTACGTGAATTTCTAAAAGGTAAGCCCCGTTCATACCCCTCCACAACCATCAACTGATATATTCGAAATTCCCGCCATTGTATGTGTGTGCCTGTGTGCGTTTGCGTGTATGTGTATATGTAGAATTTAGTTGCTGTTTTATGCATTGAAAAAAGGAAAATAATGTTTAGTTTCGGTTTCGTGCGATTCGTCACCATTTTTTTTGTACACTGCAATAATGTGGAGGAAACGAAAAAAATACAAAAAAACGAGTATTACTCGGAAATTGTGAATAAACCTCTCACACACTGTCAGACAGCCAGCCAACCGACAGAAAAAAACAGCGCAGAGCTAGCAGAAAACAGGCAAAAGAGCCCAAAGTATGTTTGTACGGCGGGGTAGGTGGAGTGAGAAACACAGCAAAGTGAAGTGAAGAAGAAGAAGGAAGAGAGAAGGTAGGCAAAGATATATGCGGCGCGGAGTACAACACACATATTCGTACAGTGGCTAACAAAATTCTATCGACACTAATATAAAAATCAAGATCGGTTATATAGTATATGTATATATCGGACAAATTACCAAACTTGCTAAAATTGTATACAGAATGTTGTTTTATATACCACATAATCATTAAAATCAATGAACAAGTAAACCTATGCAGTTCAGAGAATTATGCACATTACTGTATGTGTGCCATGTACAGACGGCGAACGACCGAGCGACCGATTGCAGGCGGTTTTAGAGCAAAGCAACGAATGTTTCGTATTTAGTTGTTGTTGCCCTGGGCTTCAGTGGTGGCTTGTATCTGTGTGAGTCTGCGTGTGTGAGAATGTATGTGTGTCTTTTGGCCTCCACGTACAAAATGTACATACATACAGACAATTTTATATTGTTAGTATGTTTGTACGTACATACATATGTACGTAGCCGTAGCCTCTGCTGAGTAAAGTCGTTTCGGTTTTCGTTTCATCTGTGACTTTACATAAATTTCTATATACATTTGCTCCCCCGTTCCTCTACCACTCTTTCTTCAACATTACGCGCGTGTGTATGTGTGAGTTTTTTGCCGTTCGATTTGTAGTGTTGTTTTTTCTGCTTTGCTCTTTATGTTCTGTTTCTTTTCTTTTTATTTGACTGTTGTTGCTGTTTGCTGCTTGCTGCTGTGAATTCCAGATTTTTTTGTTTGCTCTTCTTTCTTTATTTTTGTAAGTGCCAGCACAGCTTTGAAAAATAATTAATGTAAAAAACTGTTGCTAATGTTATTCAGTTCAGATAAAACATCGACCTTATTACTTGTGTTTTTTTTTTTTAACTTTTTTAAACCAAAGTTGCCACCTTGTTGAATAAGGTGTCATCGCCTTTTTTGCTTTGACTATGTAATTCGCATTGTTTTATGCAATTTTTTCTTATTTGATTTTTGGTTTGCATGAAATAAATTCTATATAACTGCATACCAACTGCACACAGACGCACTTTAAATGCATTTTGTACGTGTTGGAGTCAGTCGAATTTCCGTCGACCGACCACATAAAGAATAGACGGAGGCAATGAAGGCGATGGGACGACGACGACAAACGAAAAAGCAAAAACAAATAAAGACGAAACGAAATGTGTTGGTTGGTGCTGTGTTGAAAACCATTGCCCTTACGTGCGAGTCGTCGGGTAGCGGCGCTTGTAGAGAGGGTGGAACTGGAAAAGAAGCAAGTTTTTTCTATCTTTTTCTGTTTTCTGTTCTTTTTGTAACTGGGGGACAACGAAAGGTTTACAACTAAAAACTATCTATGATGGTAGTTGAAGCAATCGATAACAATTTGAGAAAGGCCTTGTTATGTATTTATACAGCAGTAAATGATTTTAAGTGGTTATACATATTCACTACATTCGTGCTTTTTTGTACAATTAACAACAACAAAGTGTGCATAAATGAAACTGGTTTTAGTCAAAGTAATCGGCTGGAAAAAAACATTTCTCAGTTGGGGTTTTAACTTTCTGGCAACTTCAATTTAGTGATGAATCATAATGCGATAGTTAAAGTGACTTCAATTTCAAAAGTAGTCAGAATATTTAAAATAGTAAAATATAGAATATATATCAGTTCAGCCTTAAAACCTTTGTTTTTTTTAAACTTTATCGATTGTATTGTGAACGAAAGGTTAATATTTGGAAAAAATATCCTGGTCAATTCTTCTTTTATCAAAACTTGTTTTTTAATATACTGCTTTAAAACATGTATTATATGTAGTACTCGTCAATGAGTAGTATTCATAACAGCTGTTGCAACCATATTCACAGTACAGATTTACTGATCGTTATCGCACATCTCTAAAAAGACGGTCTGGCAACACCGCAAGCTAGTTTCGTTTTGTGCAGCTGCCGCCCGCTTGGGTTGCAATTGGCTGCTGCAGCAGCTGCAACCTCAAACCTAATGAATTTAGTTAGTTATGATATAAAACAAAACTTAACTCTTACTTGTGATACATACAGAATGCTGCAAAATTGTCAAAGCCAAAATATATTACGGCCGAATGAAATTGCATAACCAATAACACACACACAGGCACACATGTAAAGTATTAACAGCAGATAAAATAGGATATAGGAAGTTTTGAAAAAAGAAAACGCGGTATAAATATAAATTCAAAGAAATGTTTAACATAAGTTATAAAGTAAATAAATAAATACAATATTCCTTTTTTCTCTCTTCCTCTCTTTTTCTTTTTTCTATTCGTTGTGGTTGAAAACAAACACCTTTTTAGCTAATTTGCTATTGAAGGTATGCAACCGCAGTCGGACAAGCCCAGCGCTAGCAGCAACCAAGCAACAGCAACAACAACAGCAGCAACAACAAGAACTACAACAGATCAGCGTCCAAAAGTAAAAGTCATCAAGAGCAAACGTCCACTTTGCCATTTTAAATTCTATTTGGATATTTGTGATCATCAGCTAGCCAAACGCATAGAACAAGATATCAAATCTCTGGGGGGACAATTGGAGTTCTTTTTAAGTGATAACATAACTCACTTTATAACTGATAAGCCGCAGCTTCAGCAGCAGCACCAACAAAACTCACAGAGTCAAACGCCACAGACACCATTGACTCCAAATCAATCGCCTCTTCAACAAAACCAACAAGATGAGGTACGAAAGTCTCGTCAATCCCGAGCCGATGCCATTTTAAGTCGTGTTCGAAGACAGACATCGGTTGGCGGAGGTGCTGGGACAGGAGTTGTTTTAACTGCAGTAGCTTCAACAGGTTCGGTTAACCGTTCCTATATCATTTGGCAGACGGATTATGCCCAACGTTTCTTTAAACGCATACAAACTGAACTGAAATCTTATTTAGAAGGCTCGGCAGGAGGAGGATCAGGAACGGGAAGTGGAGCATCAGGATCTATTCATCTCAAAGGGCAATTTATTAAAATTGAATCCATTAAACGCAATTATCGGCCCTATTATCATTTAATAAAACATCCTGAAGATTGGCCCAAAGTGCAATTGGATAGTGAAGACGGAGCCTTTCGTTTGCAGGAGAAACGTCTTAGATCCAAATCATTGCAAGGTATGACCACACGGAAGTCAACTGAAGATCAGCAAAACAACAAAGCCGAAATTAAAAACAAGCCACAAGAGGAGCATATTGTTAAGGAAAAGGAATCTAGTGATAAGCAGTGCGGCGTCTGTGAAATTTGTAAATTGGAGTACGATACATTGAGCTTACATCTGCAAAGCAAGGATCACGAACTGTTTGCCAAAAATCCTGAGAACTTCCTCGCCTTGGATAGTCTTATACAAACTTCGGCGAATGTTAAGGAATTTTTATTAGAAATAAACGATTTAAATGAAATGGAAGAGCAACTAAATAGCAGCAGTGGCAGCAAGTCTTCGCCTGCATTAAGAGAGAAATCGAAAAGGATAACCAAGGGTAAACATTCTTCAGAAAAGTTTGCCTCTCCGCCAGCAACAAAACAAAGTCCTCCAGTCTTGGCTAGTCTAAGTGAGTTGCAGCGCCGCCAACAACAACAACAGCCCATTGCAGCAGCAGCCACTCCCAGCCGCCGCTCTAAAGGAGTGCAAAACTCTGGGCTATCGCCACCTATACGTGCTATGTTACCTCCCTCATCTTTATACAAAGTGGTAGAAACAATACCCAGAGATGACTGCAATACAACGCCATTAAGAAGGGGACGTGCTGCCAGCAATCAAAATGTTGATTCACCATCCATCATAGTGAAATTTCAAAAGGTACGCCAATCTGAGCTGCTGCGTCTTAATGGTGAGGCGGAGAATTTCATGTTTCCCAGGACTACAGCATCGACAGCGGCGACAACGAGAAGAAAAAGCTCTAGTGAGCTGGCAACGGATATTGATCGACAGACCACATCTGATATTAGAGGTAGACATAGCATATCATCGGCTAGTTTGGATACCACCAGTACTAGCGAAGCTGAAATGGCAAGTGGTCAGGGATCATTAACAGGAGCATTAACAACAACAACTGCAGCATCCCGAGCCCAATTAGTGGCTAGAAGAAGAAAATTAGGTAACCAGCAGCGCTTTCCAAAAGCCCCCATCCAGCCAGAAGTGGAACTAAAGCAACAACAACAGCAGCAAGAAGATTTGGTAGTGGCTACAAGAAAAAGTAGTCGTATGGCCACAGCCATAGTGACAGCAGCCACCACTAGCAACCAATTGCAATTGCGTCAAACGAATACTAGAAAGGCCAAACTGGAGGATAGGATGGGGGAAACTGTAACAAAGACTAAAAGTAGAAAAAATTTGGAAAAGCTTAAAAAGAGGGAAAAACATAAAAAGGAAACGCTTAAAAAAGAACAAAATGAAGTAGATGAGGACGAAGAGGAAATAGACGATGATGATGATGAGGAGGAGGAGTCCAGTTGCTGTCCATCTTCAGGCAGCGATGAGGATTATGTTGCCAATCGACGTAGAAGTCGACAAACTAAACAAAAATCGTCCACTCGACGGCAATCACGTTTAACCATCAATCGTAATAGTTTAACTAAAGAATCACCTAACAAATCGGTTAATCCCAACACAATCAATCAAGATCAAATATTTGATTGCTCAAAAAGCGAAAGACTTACCAAAATGTTATATACCTTTGAGTCCTTACCCACAGGTGAGCTGTGGCATAGAGTCTTTACGCGTCAGGACAGGGGAGAGGAGGATTATTATACATACTATGGTTCAACGCGATATCGTAAATTGCCCTACGAGATGGGTCCCATACCCATGATAAAGACTCAATTGGGAAAGCATAAATGTCGCTTGTGTCCACCAGAAACCGAAGAAAATGTTGCGGAAGAGGAGGAGGAGATTAAGGAGAGAAAAGATTTAACCAAGAAAAAATACGAAGAGACAATAGTTAAACAAGAAACCCTCGATGAGCTTCCTGCAATTGCCTCCTGTTCAACCACATCCTCCGCATCTCTTTATAAGCACAAAAAGTTGCATTTACTGCAAAGATATCAGCAGGAGCAACTACAGCAACAACAACAGCAGCAGCAATGTGATAGCAAGGCCAGCACTCCAGAGCTCTTGGAACGTGAATTTGGCTCCTTGGGGCCATTGGGTACCCTCAATCGTATAAATCGTATACGCAGCTCCTCTAGCTCCAGTTGCAGTAATAGTCAAAAAAGTGTTAATACTTGCCGTAATAAACAATTGGCTCGTCTGACCGAACTGCCACCACGTAAATCTCCTAGAGAACATGCCTCCACCTTAGCGCTGGTGAGTTGTATAATACGACAACGTCAGGACTCTCAGAATAGTAAATCAAATTCAGAAGCAGAGGATCCGCCGCCGCCGCCTCCCATTAAAATGAAAACACCTCCACGGGCACTTAAAAAGGAACCCGATATAGATACCGTTGTGGCGTCCAGTCCGCGTAATACCCGCTCTCAGGCAGCCACACCCATTGAGGAGTTGCGTTTTGCCACTGAAATCAGTGAGACAGTAAAACGGATGAGACGTGGCCAGAATAAATATGATCATTCCCCGCCAGCAACAGCACCACCACTTGCCAGGCAACAAAGGCCTACAGCAGCATCAAATAATAACTGCTATTCCCGACGCCTTCAGTTCAATTCCGCATCCGCTGCGGCCACAAATTCAGCGAGACGACGCCCGCCCAGATCTGCCAGGCCCCAACCATCCAATCAATTACCCTTTGGCATGGGCATACGAAAATTGCCAAGCAAAAAGGGTTTACTTGAGTACGATATGGAACCTTGTGCCATGAAAGCTTTGGACGCTTCTATGCAATATCGTAGCCCCCATTTAGTGGCTTGTCAAATTGATAAATATCTTGAATTGGTGGGCAAAGAGTACGACATAGTGGATGATGATGAACAAGAGCAAAGGGAAGTGATGACAGTGACGCCACCACCCACAGATTGTAATTTTACCAGCGAATTTGATTTGTGTGATTTACTTCAGGGTAGTGCAGGCAGCGGCGATGATGATGCCGACTCCTCAATGCCAATGGCTGGAAGTCGTCGCCTAAGTTCCACATTCAGTCTATATAGTAGTTATTATCGTAAACGTAAAAGTTTGAAATCGAATCGAACCGGTTGGCCGAAAGCTCAGAGAAGAAGACATGGCGGCGGTGGTACACGAAATATGGCAGCCGGTGATCATCGAATTTGTTTTACGGAAATGGGTTTAAATGAGATCACCAAAACAAGTGTCAAGCAGGAGCCTCAAGATGAGCAGACCCAGGAGACAGAGAGAGGAGGAACTGAAGTGGCCGGAGAAAATATAAATGCTAGATCTGGAGTGGATAGATCTAATGGAGAAGATGTTGTGATGACACCACCAGCCACAGATATTGAACCTGTTGAGGCGGAAAGTTTACCAGATGGAGATGATGATGCGGATGATGATGATGATGACGACGAAGACGAGGAAGAGGAGGCTGATGAAGAAGCAGAAATAGAAGCCACCGATGCTGATGTAGAGGAAGAGGAGGAGGATGAAGAAGAAGATGTCTATGAAGATGCATTTGAAGAGCCATCTAGAGATTTATCAACTCCTCCACCTAAGGAACCACAAAAGTTGGAAAATGCAGATGAGGAACCACCACCACAAAAGAGATCGAAATTAAACTCGACAACTACAACGCCAGCTAGCATTAGTACAACTCCGACTAAACCAGATTCGGGCAAGAAACTTTTGCTCACCTTGCACAACGGCCAACGTCTGACGTCCACACCTAGTTCCACTCCTCATCAACAGCATCAGCCACACCATCAACAGCAACAGCGATTAAACGGCAGCTTGGGTAGTTGTATCTCACCTAGTGAAAAATTGGGTGACAACTCGGACATATTCACAGTTTCATCCGATGGCTTGGATACTGATCTCGATTTAAGTAATCACCAGGCCGAATGTCCGCATCAGCAGCAACAATCAACGACTCCAAAGCGTAAATTTGACATCTCGAAATATGCACCACCCAACAATGGTAAAGCGGCCAGCAGTTGTGCCGCTGAAGCTGCTACAGCCGCTGTGAAATCTTTGGCCATCTCTCAGTTTTTAAAGAAGGAGGTTCGTGTCACCTGTCGCCGTCTTAGAGCGCCCTTTCGACGCTTTCGTTATCGCCGCTAAGCACCACCGCCATCAATCCTCCACACCACCATTAATATCATTCTCCTCAGATCATTTCATTGAATGCATCTACTTTATATATATAGATTGTAAAAATCATATTAGGCTTTAGGTAGGTTCTCTTTCCCATTTGATTCACATGCCCCTCACATTTGTTTAGCTTAATTTTAAAACCGAATCGAGAAATAATACGTAAATAAGCCTTAGTTTAAATATTAGTTTAGCAACAATTTCCCTCCCTTACTTTTAAAACAAAACCACAAAAAAAAAAAAAAAAAAAAAACACAAAGATGAAGCAACAAAGTGAAACCCAAGTAACCTTCGGTATCCAGACTATTCCAAAACTCCAATTATTAGATTTTAAGTAGACAAGTTTTCTTCCTTGATTTCAATATAAAGGTTTTTTCTTTGTTCTTTTTTCTCATATTGTCCAATTTTCTTAATTTGTTGTAATTATCAAGTCGAAGCTCAAAAAACAACAACAAACTATTATTGTAAAAGTTAATAAAAGAAAAAAAAAGAGGAAAACGAAAACCAAAAGCAATTGTAAAAATATTTAACAACACACACAAAAAAAAAAAGAACATTATAAAAAAAGAGTAAATTAAATATCCAATTATAAATTAAAATTATGAAATTTATCAATGGCATTTCTTTCTCTATATTGCAAATTTCGAAAAGGGAGACCAAAATTCTGACAACCCCCCGACAAAAAGGGGAAGATACATTTCGATATTTCAGCATTTTTCATCTAACACACATTAACCATTCCATGGATGAGCATCGGAGAATGAAGCAGAAAAAGAAAAACTATTAATTTTTTTTAGTTTAGATTGTTTTATAGAGTTATTTTGTTGAGTGATTAGATTTTTAATATATTTTCTAAATTTGATAAGTTGTGCATTATTTTGTGATCAAAACAAAAAGAAATCCTTAAAAAGAGAAGGAAATATATGATTTTAATTTAAAATATAAAAGATTCAATTAGATATAGCATATTAGATATGAAGTTTCATTTTGAGTTTGTTTATTTATCTTTCTAATACAGAAAAGTTAGGTTTCTTCATATAATTTCAGAACTCAAATTTAAACGAAAATAGGAAATACCTTAAAGATGTCGTATCTTTTCCGCGATCTTCATTAAACTATGGTACATCAGATTTCATCTATATAAATAACTTGTTTAGTTTTGCGCTTTACTTTCATCCATGTTTTTTTTTTTTTTTTTTAACAAGAACAAAATTTTCCACTATCCCATCATTTTGTAGTTAGCACAAGAATCCTTTTCATTTTCCCAAACAATTGCTAATATTTTTTTTTTTTGTTGATCCTTACCTTAACGCATTCCCATTCCGCAATTTAGACCTACGTAAGCTCATCAAACATGAAGAGCGTATGGCAGAGAACGCAAAGGAAGACTATTTCAGTGACCTGTATAAACGTGGGACAGTCAGCTCGCGTGCCAAACTAGAGGGAAATGACAAGGAAAAAAAGAAGGACAAGGAGAATGAAATGCCTCTGTCGTCTACAAAACAAGTGGAAGAGGAGCACCGTTTAAGTGGTGGCGCCAAATTAGCAGATATGACTCGTGAATTTCGTGAAAAACTTTTCATAGATGGGCCAGCGGCTATTGAATCGCAAAGCGCTCCAAACACTCGTCGTAGTCGCAGCAAAATACGTAGATCAAAGCCAGTAAACGATCCGTGTCTTTCCAGTGGGGAATCTAGTCAGGCTAGCATGCCTAGACGTCCGCCAAGCCATCGGCGTCGTTCCAAGTCGCAAGGAAAGACCAAATCCCGTCCTCGTAGCGCCAGCTGCCGTTCTGCTATGGGTAAAACTAATATAGTTGTAATAAATCAATTTTAATCATTGACTTTTATTCTGCAGTTCGCCGTTCCAACAAAACGAAACAGAAGCATCCTCAAAACGATCCTGTAGCCCTCTATCAGTATTATCAGAACGAATGGGCTCACTTCCGTGGACAAATACCGGGTGAAAGTCCACACACAGACTTACGTTGGAATATACGTCACAAACTATTGGAACCGAAGTGATGAAAACAACTCTCCAGATAACAGAAAACTATTTAAAATCATTCCACAATATTACAGAACCGTTTTGAGAAAAATACTTGACAATACTTTAAATTTTCAATGGTTTTATTTTTGATATTGATAAATAAATGATACTTCCATTTAAATTAACGTTTAATTTAGTTTATTACCTTCGTCGCAATTTACATTCGTATGAATTTGGATTATCAAATAAGATATAGAATTGATTTTCATTTTTACATTCGCAGTGCTCATCGGCGGAATCCATCGTTTCACAATCGGATGATGAGTTTCTGTTTGTCGACGTGTAGTTCCTATCGGATCGGTTTTCAGGTTGAAAGTAACTGCAAACTGGTGTCGAAGCATACTTTTCGCATGTGGTACAAATATATTGTTCGTCACTCGATGAGTAGTAAGCTCTTGGACTGTAGCACAAGGCTGAATCATCGTCACTGGAACTTTCAGAAGCAAACTGACAACGGCAGGGATATAGCACCTTTACTTCTTTATCTTTGTCAATCCTGGGCCTAGACTGACGGCATGAGCAACCTAGTTCTTCTTCGTCATCGGATACCTTTGTTTTTTTATTTGACTTTGAACAACAGGAAAACAAGCTTCCTATTTTTGGCTTGGAACTGGGCTGTGTTATTTCTTGTTGTGGCTTAGGTGGTGGCTCGGGTTTTTCTTTCTTTACCTTCTCCTTTTTCCAGCATGGTTTGAAACATTTATCCGGTTGTTTTTTAACCTCCTTGGGAACTTTATCGCTATCTATGCTTGGTATCTTGCAGCATGAAAAACAACGATTCGAAGTCTTTGGCTTCACAATTTTTGTAGCTTCTTTCTTTTTTTCTTTCCGAGGTTTTGGATCAAAATCAGTCGTCTTTTTTTGGGGCTTCTTGCAGCAAGCAAAAATATTCTTGGAAGGCTTTGGCTCGACATCTTTTGGGACTTCTTTTTTCTCTTTTTTGTGCCTCTTGCAACATGCAAATAGTTTCTTTAAAGACTTTGATTTCTTACAGCATCCTAAAATATTTTTAGAAGGCTTTTTTTCAGCATCTGATTTTTCTCCCTCTTCTTTTTTTGGCCTTTTACAGCATTCAAAAATATTCCTAATAGGCATTTCATCAGGATCTGAGGAAACTTCTTTTTTCTCTTTTTTTAGCTTCTTACAGCATGTAAAAATATTCGTAGAGGGCTTCTTCTGGACATATGTGCGGGGAACTTCGTAGTCTTTTTCGGGCTTCTTACAGCATCCAAAAATTTTTCTAGAGGGCTTTTCCTCGACATCTGAATTGAGTTCTTGCACCTCTTTTTTGGACTTCCTGCAGCATGCAAAAATATTCCTGGAAGGTTTTTCCTTGACAATTGAATCTGGTTCTTTCTTCTTTTTTTCTCGCTTTTTACAGCATGCAAAAATATTCTTTGAAGACTTTAACTGAACACTTTTAGGGTTTTCTATTTTATTCTTTTGTTTATTTGGCTTAAAATCTTGTTTCTCTTTTTTCTTCTTTTTACAGCATGTAAAAAAATTTCCAGAAGGCTTTGCGTCGTCTTTTTTCTTTTCATTGGGATTCTTGCATGCAAAATGTACCTTGGATACTTTGGGTTCAACATCGCTTTTTTCTCTTTTGGGGATTTCTTTATCACCGCAACATTGGCATGCGGGACTTTCGTTTTTTGGCGCAGGTTCCTCAATATCAGAAGGAGGCTTTTTAAATTTTGATGTTGTGCCAAAGTGTGAACAGTTATGTTCATACAATTGATCCATGCAGTCACAAATCGTTTGTTGTTTACCATCTATACTATCAGTTATAGAAGATGAAGATGTTTTTTTTAAAGACATCTGAGGTACTTCTTTGGTTTTCTGGAATTCTTTTAATATATGCTTATCATAGCTGGTAAGCCTTGACATTGAAAAATGAGAGTTCCGATGCTTTAAACGAGGTACAACGAGAGGAATTGATTCGTTATTTTGACAGCAGCAATTCAATTTAAAGGGCACTTCACGCTGATGATTGGACTGTTCATTACATGACCAGGACCTCTTTTCTATAAATAAAGGTTTTCTATCAAGGCTTATCATTGAATTTCCTCTTTGTGATACCTTTAGGGGTTGTAGGCAATTAGGTTTGAGGAGTGGGTTGCAATCATAGATGATTTCCTTACAGGATTTTGTATTCCCTTGATTTCGATCAAATTTATCATTGGAAATAAATCGTTTTCCACTCTGTTTGGGCATTGCGTTACTTGCAAAAGGAGGCTTAAGGGCTTGAACTATCGACTGGGCTAGAGGCCATCTGGCTTGGATTATTGGGTTAAAGGATTCGTGGATAAATTTCTCGCTATTTGGCAGACCTATTTTATTTATCTTACTATAATTATCCGATTGACCACTTCTTTTACGAAGCTCATTATCCACCGGTAAGTGAAGATCGGTAAAGCCTACGCGAAAAAAACGACTAGATGAATATAAATTACTAAGGATAGGGAAAGTTTTTTGGTCATTTAGTGATTTATTTGTTCCTCCATCTTCATCACTAAAATCCCGGTATTTAAAAGTGTCTATTAGTTTGGTATTGTAGTTTCTGAATGAGTATTCTTCCTCATTTTCGCTATCTTTGTGATTTTCTTCATATTTTTGAATTGTGGAATTGCCTTGGTAGGCATCATCTAAGCTATAGGAATGCGCAAATAGAAATTTCTCGTGTCGTTGCTCGTCTAAGCTCAGTGAAGTGTCAAATTTTCGTTCTTCAGGTAATAGGTTTGTATCTTGGTAGTATGGATATTGATTAGTTTGAAACTTCAATGGGCCCTCCATTTGTTGACCCATATGATAAAAATCTTGCAGAGTTTCATTAGCAAGGGATTGAGTTAGCATAGGCCTTTGATAGTTTTTATCATTATGCCTTGGATCTAAAGATCTGCGACATTGGACATTCGGATTTGGATAAGAAATTTTGTGATCAGTTTTCTCTTGTTCTTGATAATATGAAGACACACCATTTGGATGCGTCACCTTATTTGTTGAAGGTTGGGCCCTAGAGTCTACTGTTTTGGCGTCTGGGGGCGTTGGCCTAGCCGTTGAGGTCGGTGGCTCTGGATTTACCAGAGAAGGTCTTTCTGCATTTTGACTTAACCGATTTGGGTCATGAACTGCCCATTGATAATGGTCTTGATTTGTTCGTGTTAAACATTTGGGTTTTATACCTTGATTACTTGCTTCTGTAAGATGAGACACTTGACTAGGGTCATGACTTCGGACTTGACGATTCCCTTTTGTAGATATTTCACCTTGTATAAAACGCTGCTGATACGAAGTATCTTTATTATTAAAATCGAAATAATGTGGAGTTTGTCCCTTGAGATAAGCATTTGGATAATTTAAATCTTGATCGGGTTTTTGTGAGTCAGTGTTCTTTGGATTTTGTCCATTAATATTTTTATCTGCAAAATTTATAAACGGATCCTCTGAGTTTAAGACCTGAATAGGAGTTGCTTGTCCATCATCTTTTAGATTCTGGAGTTCCGTCATTTCATCAATTGTAATGGGATGTTCATTACGAGACTGTTGTGGAGAATGTTCTTTTTGGCAATAGAGAACGCTTCCTGGACAGAGTTGAGGGCAATATTCTTGTGTAAATTTTTTAGTGGGAAAATTATACCGAGTGAATGGAATTGCACATGTATCATTCGTACAGAATGGAATACCTTTAAACCGTTCAAAATCTACTTGGCTTTCTTGATTACTAAATAGATTATCTCGTCCTCCATCCATGCCATTACGTTTCGATATTTGATCTTTATTACTTTGTTGAAGTTCTAACCCGGTTACAGCCTTTTGCAATATATCTATAATTTGTCTTAAATCACACTTACTGTTAACAACCGGAAAATAGTTGGTACCTTTCACTAATTTCTTATTACTACTATGCCCCTCTGTATTGGAAAGAGATTGACGTTTTTGATGATTCTTAACATTACGGTCAAGTATTTCATTATTATCTCTTCCATATTTAGAGCCAATTTTTCGATGTCCGCGATCTTCAGATGGTCTTCGGCTATGGTAATCAGATTTCTTTAATTGACTTTTCGATTGACGTCTTTCTGTGCCGTAACGGGTCGTGTCTGGTGTGTACTTCGAAACACCAGAATATGGACCACTGTTCCTTCTTCTAGGTTTACTTGAATTTCCATTAATACGACCACCAGTGTCACAGCAATCGCAACAACAACACATATTAAAATGACTTGTTTGAGTAACCGCCTCTAGGCATAGACACGATCTCTTTTCTTTACCTCCAAAGCATTTCTTACAGTTTCGACTACAATTTGAATCAATTTTTTTTTCTGGTACATTCATCTTTGATTCTTCGTCTGAATAACTTTCTATAGGTGTTGGAATATCTCCCAGTGCATCTATTGGGCTATTTGTGGGAATTTCAGAACTATCGTTTACATTTTCTTTATTTAAAGTAGAAGTATTTCCCTTATACATTCTGGATCTGTCCGAACTCTGTTGATTCAATTCCCTCTGACGCATTTTTCGTGGACTTGTACTTTCATTTTTTCCTGATGGACTGTCTTCTTTTGTTAATTTGTCCAGCGAGCGTCGGTTATCATTTTTTTCGTTTTCTCTCTTTCGGATACCTTCTTCTTCGCTCATATATACGTTGCTCCCTCTTTTGGAAGTCTCTAATGAGCTTTGGTGGATATTGTTTGTACTTTTTATGGTCTGATCATCTAAGAACCTTTGAGTTTTTTGGACTGTTTTAGGGGAATTTGATATAGTCTCTTCTCCTGTAGGTGTTTGAGTCATGGCTTCACGGCAGGGTCGGCATTTTCGATCACACTTGTCATTGCCACAAAATCCTCCGTAAAGACCTGAAAAAGCGGAACAGTATACCAGTTTTTGTCTTTATACATTTGAAAAATATACTTACTGTTGAATTGATGGTAATTTGAATTGGTATCTAAGCAATTACAACAGCGGCATAAGCCCTTATTATAACAATTCCAAAGTGGTCTACTGTTATAACACTCACATTGTGTTTCCTTTCTAACTTTATCACAGTGTCGACATTTGCGATTACAGAAAGGATCAGGACAAAATCCAACATTTTTCCACTTTTTACTTTTTAAAATATCTTCATAGTTTGAAACATTTTCTTGCCCAAGAAGTGTCTCGTTTTCATTTCCAACGCGAGCATCTTCCTCGTCCTGAATTTTCCACCTTCCTGTGCTTTCAGAACCATTTTGAAGTTCATTCTTTTCTTTGTTATTTTCATCCTTCATTCTTTCACTCTTTTCTTTGTTATTTTCATCCTTCATTCTTTCACTCTTTTCTTTGTTATTTTCATCCTTCATTCTTTCGCTCTTTTCTTTGTTATTTTCATCCTCAATTTTTTCGGTTTCTTTGCCTAATCTTTGCGCGTTCTGAAGATTATTTTGACTATCCGCGTTATTTGAAGAATTGTAGTCTTGATCTTCAGTATCATCCTCATCAACTTCACATTCACACCTACACGGTTTGGAACATGCTGTCAAACAATAATCATAATCTGCTGACTCAGCTACATAATTTTCAATTTCTTTATTGTTGGCCAAATGTAAGCTCCAACGTGGTCCCGGAATATCTTCGTCAACCGTACGATTATTCCCAAAAGCCTTCCGATTTGGTGGTTTACTGATCTTCTCGATTTTAGATAAACGTTCTTTGCTTTTCTCGACACTTGTTTCGGATGGTGAATAGCCACCATAATTTTGAAATTTAGTTTTCTTTTTGTTGTCCTCTTCCCCACTATACACTCGGGACTTTTGCAGAGTGAAAGAGCCCAAGTTGCTGGCCTTCTCATGTGGATTACTCTTAAACGAGGTTTGTGTTTGCTGGGCCATCACGGATAAAAAATGCTTTGAGACCAGCTGCTTGAGCTTTTTCACTTTGCAAGAAGTACGGGATCGTATCCGTGTGGAAGGGATTTGAATGGCCTTCTCTCGATGTCTTTTCAATCTACACTGAACCGCAGTATCTGCCTTCAGCGGAAAGTTTAAACGATGATCATAAGGTGTGCGATTTAGATGAGTACAATTGATGATTTCTGTAAGACTGTTTTTTGAATCGATGATTTCGGTCCCTTTTTCACTTCTATTCTTAGAATCCTCAGCAAGGTGCCAGGTTGAGGGATAAAAAGAAGAACTGTGACGAGACCGTGAGCTACACCGGGAACGGTCGAAATGCTTAAAACTATGACTTGACCTTCCGCTTAAATAGGGATTATCTGGGGATTGTTTACAGTAAAGACTAGCAAATTGTCTAAATTTTCCCTTCTCTACATTCTTACCACATGGTTTTCCTTTACGGCATCCACGGGCATCTGTCGCTAACATCTTACCCGCCTCCTTACGCTGTACATTTTTGGATGCGAAAAACTTTGGCACTTTTCTTGGATAACCCTTGGATTTAATCTTATAAATACGCCGATGCAAAAGCGAATGATTAGAAACGCTTTCTTGCATGGCCTGCACCAAATGGGGATCTCGCGAAAGCGAAGGCAACACCAATATACCACTATTCGCCTGCGGAGAAGCCTGCATAAGCGATGGGATTTGGGTCATGGATGTCGTTTGATGACTAACATGACTTTCCGGCACCATTTGCTTGGTAGCACGCCTCCTCTTACGTTGACCAACCATTTTTTAAGCCAAAATCACATAGTTGTTAAATACTTTTCATAATATTACCAAAATTTTTGAGACAGTTTAATAAAAGGCTATCTATTGGAATGGGATATGGTATTTTTTTTTCTTTTTGCTGTTTTCTTCTGGTATACAAAAATTATAAAATGTGATGCCTGAGCGGAATATATGTATATATATTTGTGGGTCTTCACCAGGGACATCCTCCTTTACCGTAGGATTGATTGTAGCAGGTTTGGCCTATGGGATGGCAACAGACTCTGCAACAGCGATCGAGGCAACGTGGTTTTGGCTCAAGCACTTGTGGTGGATTGGCGAAGCGATTATAGATCTTACGTGGTGGCGCATTCTTTTTCTTACGCTTCTTTTTGGCCTTCTGCAAATGACACACACAATCTACGTTGGGCATGAGATGACGCAGGTGCCGCTCCAGTTCCGTCATGGTACATTCGCAAGTAGGTTTCCTCTGCCTTCCCTGTGGACCCAAGCAAGTGCACTTATCCAATTTATTGCAACAACAGGTTGAAGATTCTTGCTCAAGCTCTTGATCATCCTCATCATCACAATCGCAGCACTCACAACAAGCAGGTTTACCCTGTGTTATGCATACGGGCACGGAAACACATCGATAGTTCCCCATTTGCTTAATTTCCGTTTGATGTATACGTTCCGCTTGTGGTGCAAGTCCAGGTACAGTTTCAGGTTCAGGTACAGGTTCATGTTGAGGTTGGACTGGATGTGTAGGTTTAGGGGACTCCTTTCGAATTGTAATAATTTCTGGTTCTGGCGTGGGAAATGCTTCACATCGGCAAAGTCTTCGATTTGCAGTTGTTTTACTCTTACAACCACAAGATTTTCGCGAAGATTTTCCTGATGGTAAACAACGACAGTAATTTCCCTGCGCTGGGCCATTGAGACTGATGCAATTAAAAAGTTTTTAAAAATATAATTCCATAAGATGAACAATTACAAATATTACAACATACCTATTAGGTGGAACCCAAGGACGACCATTTTGAAATTGATACCTGATAGGCCCATAGGTTCATAGTTAATATCTTAAACTAATTCTTTTGTTATGCATCCTTACCAGTTATTGAAATTAGCACTACGTCCATCATCAATGGCACTCGGATAATTGGGACTGCTGTGGATAGCAAAAAGATAAAACAAAGAATACCAAAACGAAAGGTAACCGTTAACCAAAAGTTAAAAATTTTAAACTCTGAAACTAAACAATTAAATATAACAGAACTTAAATCTAAATCTAATTATTGAATATATATACATATAAATCTAGTAAGCGAAGAATATCTTACTAGTTAACACGACTGTAACCACCAGGCGGCAGTGGGTGATTAGAAAAACTGTGGGGTAAATGTTATTTAGCTTCATCGAATTTTAATAACATTAAACATTTTTTTTGCTTTATACTTTGGTGGACCTCTGGGTGGTCCCGTAAAATGTGCTCCATCATAGCCCCGACCCGGACTAAAGCCTAACCCTTGACCTGGATATCTTTCAGCGGGCTTGCTAAATGAAATATACGAATAAATATTTTACTTTTGATATCTCATCTCAAATACTTACTTGACCACAATGAGCAAAATAGTTGGATGCTGCGGCACTGGTGGAGTCGACTTCCCAGATGGAAACTTGACTTTTGGCGGGTCCTCTGATAAAGGGCTAAATGTTGACCCAAGGGTATGTGTGGAAAACCTTGAGTCATAATCAGTATCAGGCTGTTGTTGTTGTGGTTGTTGTTGCTGTGGTTGTTGTTGCTGTGGTTGTTGTGGTTGTTGTTGTTGTTGTTGTTGTGGTTGTTGGTGTTGTGGCCGTTGATGGCGCTTGAGTTTTTCTTGCTCTTTCTCAGCCATTTCGGACTGAAGGGCCTCCGGCCAAGGCACAGTGTCCGGACTACGAAATATACAATGCTTACATCGACAAATGGGTTTCTCTGGTTCATCTACCCGCTCGTTACATAACATACTATAATTTTGTAGCCATTTCAAGTGTCAAATAGTGTTACTTCACTCTATTTGTTGGAAGACATTTTAAATGAGGATAACCTGATTTAAATTAATTCAGAAGTTTTTATTTTTCTTCCTTTTTTTTTTGTCAATTCCAACAAGTTGGATAGCCCTTGTATGGTGGCAAATGATGGGATCCGCTTGCTACTCGATACCACGTCGACTCTTCTGTGTCCTGCTTCCCAGCGGTTTTTCGTTTTAGTGGCTCGACAAGAGATTTGAATTTTTGAATAGGATTTTGATGAAGGGACGGCATTTGCATAGCGCTCGATACCAATATGGGATTAGTTCCCACAGTTGTCATTTTTGGTTTTACCCCGGGAGTCGTTCTTCTCTCAAACTTTACCTTGACTTCGCTGCGCCGAGCTTTTGGTAAACTGCTACTTTTTGGGCTTACTTTATTTGCCAGTTGTGACTTTAGGGAAGAGCTTTTGCATTGACGGACTATGCTTATCGGGTTCACGACTTCATTTTGAAGTTCGGTGGTGCTAACAGCCTTATTGGTAGTGGCTATAATATGATGATGCATATCACTTGTCGATGTTGTTGATGCAGTTGATTCTATTTCCGTTTGCAGTTCTTTGTTACTGGTCTGTACTTTGGGTTTTTTTTCCGTGTAATACTGATCCATAACGTCTAAGTTGCTATACCATTCATGTAAATCCTCCTGACGGATACTATCCAAATAGGTGTAGCTAAATTCTTGAGAACTACAGCTGGAGGAACCGTCCATGGAAAAATCATAGCTTTCACTGGCCACCCGATATACCTCTTCTTTTTGAATTCGATCTCTTGGTGGTGGCGTTTTGGGCAAAGGCGGTGGTGTCACGGGACAGTCATCTTCATACTCAATAGTAGTTTCTATAGTCCTTGGCGATGTCTGCATAGGATATGGAATTGGAGCTATAATTTTGTCTTTCTTTTCGAGTGGCGGTAGTACAGAGGAGTTTTCGTTGACACCACAGAAATGTTCATGACAACAATTCATTGGACACCACATGGTTGTACCGCTGTCTCGTAAGTTTTGAGTTACTATAAAAGAAAACGCTTTTATTTGGTTGAAATATTCAATTTTTTGATAGAAATTGCTTACACGTTTCGTTAGCTCCAGCCTTTGTTCGGGCCAATAAAATGCGTGGTAACACATCCAAGTCATCCGTGCTACAACTTCGATTCTCCAAATGAATATAGGCAGAACGCACGGGACGCCTTCGTCGTCGATCTCGCTGTGGAAAAGTACGGCTTAATCGCGGACGACTACTATGAAATTCATTTCTGTCGGCTTGACCACCAGCAAGGTTTGGAAGAGCGGGAAGATGTGTAAGTGCTGATGTTGACGCTGGTGGTGGCAAAGTCTGAACTAAAATTGGTAGCACGGGCAAACCGCGGCACTGTCGGCCACGTTTTAATTTACCCAAAAGATTCATTTGCATCAGAGGACTTGCTGACATTATGGCAGCATATTTCTCCTCTTGGTTTAAGATAAAAGTATCCAATTTGTCATTAGTTTCGCGTACAAGTTTGGTCAATACGTGAAGCTGAGAATTTTGAAATGATTCATCTCCTTGTCTGAGTTCCGGTTCTCTGTCAGACGTTGTACGTTCTCTTTGTTGGATATTTCTTTCCAATGATTCAACAATAAACTTTAATTCGTTTATAGTGTGCCGTGAAATAGATTTATTTTCACAAGGGGAAAAAACGGGTGATTGCTGTCGTGGGCTATCAGTGCACAGTGTTTCTTGAGAGGATTTTTGCATATCGTTGCCCGTTTTGTTATCACCTAGTAATTCCTTTCCAGACATAGAGCAATCTTGGCCAGAAGTCAAGCGACCCATTTGTTGAATCCCATCATCAACTATGCCATAGGTATCACGACAATTCCAAAGCATACTGGGCATGGTCATTGCTATTGTACGAGTAAGCCGACGTCGGTGTCGTTTAACTGGTTTATAAATGGAGCCATTGGCCGCAATATTTACACATATTCGACGCGTTCGTTGCGATGTCGTCGATCTTGTGGTGGGTATTGCCGTCATTGGCTGCATTCTACACAGTTGGCCACGTCGTTCTTTTGGATACATTGAAAGCGAAGGATAGAATTTTTTATATTAGAGCAAAATTTTGAGTAAAATTTCATTGCCAAAAGGATTTAATATTGTTGATTAATTGGGCCAAATCATTCTTTTACAATTATAGCTTTTAGTACTATCGGTAAGGTATTAACGGAATAAGCTTGATGTTTAAATTTGAAATGAAGTTGGTGATATCGAAAAATCAATCGAAATTCGATTAAGCAGAATTCGGACTCTGGCAACGCTAAAACTGCTCGTGTGATTTGGCTTAAACATCTGGCACTGCCTCTGCGACAACAACTTTGATTTGTTGCAGGTTTTGGAAAAATGCTAAAAAACATCCTAATTAGATCCAGGCAGCTGATAAACCCAGTAGCCCGCAATTTATCAATAACGACTAAACAGGGAAATGTTGCTATAGAATCAGAGGTCGCCAGCACGAACCCTTCTATTATAGGCGCGCCTTTAATTTTGGCCCAAAATTATGCCGACTACCCACCGGTGAATAGGAATGCACCACGCCAGGCTTGGATAGAAAATACGGATGCAGTCGTCGAGCGTAAAGTGGGACTTATAGAGCTCCACCCTGACATATTTGCCGCACAGCCCCGTGTGGATATCATTCAAGAAAATGTTGAATGGCAACGTAAATATCGTTATGTAAGCATGGCTCATACCAAAACACGGGCCGAAGTGCGCGGCGGAGGACGTAAACCCTGGCCACAGAAAGGCATGGGTCGGGCACGTCATGGTTCGATACGGTCGCCTCTTTTTAAAGGCGGCGGTATTGTTCATGGACCACGCTCGCCCACATCCCACTTTTATATGTTGCCCTTCTACAAGCGTGTTCTGGGCTTGACCTCCACACTGAGTGTTAAATTGGCCCAAGATGATTTGCACATCATTGAGACAACAGATATACCCACTAAGGAGCCACAGTTTATCAAGGATTTAATCGAAGAGCGTCAATGGGGGCCGTCAGTTTTGATAGTAGACAAGTAAGTAAAAGGGAAAAGCTCTTTAATTGGATTCTTACTTTTTTAGTTCTAAATAATTTATCAATTAAATCTGTTTCTATATCTTTAGGCCAGACATCTTTTCGGAAAATATATGTTATGCCACTGACGAATTAGGCTATGTTAATTTGATGCCTGCCTTTGGTCTTAATGTCTACTCCATGTTGAAGCACGACACGTTGGTGCTAACTGTGGATGCAGTGAGACATTTGGAGCAGCGGTTGCTTTATCAATTGCATCGCAATGATGGCAGAAGCAAAGATGTCAAATTTAAACTTGATCAAGTTTAGAATTAATCAAATATTGTTGTATTTTATTTTCATTAAACAAATTTAAAACAAATGCAGACTTAATTCGTTTTTAAAGCTAAGCTTCTTGAGCTGCAGCTTGTGCTCCCGCAGCTGCAGTCTTAGTCACAGTTATTAAGGGATCCTTGTCTTTCTCCGATACAAAAATCTCGCAGGAACCCTGTAGGAGCTCATTCAATTTATTCTGAAATTCACGTAAGAATCCACGCTCTGAATTACTGTGGTTGCATAGTAGAACCGTCGTTCCATTGTGCTGGAATTCCAAAAGTTCGTGGTGTGACATTTCACCAGTGATGATCAAATCCGCCTGAATGTTACGAAGCAAAGATGCCCCAGAACCCGCACAAATGCCCACAGAGCGTACAAAAGTCTTACCATGATGGCCCACGGCAAAAGCAACATGAACACAGGTTCCAATATGATCCTGCAGCCTATGAATCGCTTGGCTAATAGGCATATTGGTTTCCACCAAACGACCCGAGCCAATGCCTGGTGTAGCTCCGACTTCTTGCACTAATGGCTTTATGTTTTGAATATCCACAGCTTTGGCTAGCCAATCGTTCACTCCACCCACCACCTTATCCCAGGCAGTGTGCGGCGAATATAAAGCTATTGAATGAGCCAAACAGGCAGATATGACACGTTCTTTCCAATGGTTTTGCGTTATCCTGGTCAATGGTTTAAATATGGGCGGATGATAGCTGATAATTAACTCGACTTGCTTCTCAATGGCCTCGTTCATCACAGGTTCACTCAGATCATTAGTCAGTAAAATCTTTTTCACTGCATGTTCCTCGGCTCCTGCCTTGCGGTATGGTTCGACCAAGAGACCAACGTTATCCCATTTTTCCGCCAACGTGATGGGAGCAAATGTCTCCAAGTTCTTAACGACAGTAGCTAGTTTACTCATTCTTCTCAAGCCGACAAGGCTACGTAGCATTTAGAGTTTTTAAAAAAATGTTAAAATTTAAAGAATCAATTTGACAATTTTATTAAAATTGTGAAAACAATTTTTGCCGTTTTTGGCATGCTTAACAGAACTCGGAAATGATGCCGGTGAATAGAAAAAAGCGAAGCGAATTACCAAAATCTATATGCAGCTCAAATTACTAATAGATGTATTAAAAAAAATAATAGAATGAATAGAAATGAATGTAGTAATGTTTCGTTATTTAAAACGTGTCTCCAAATATTAATACCTCAACGATATTTCAGTATAGAAATAATTATTTTTAATTCTTAACATTAATGTTGTTGGGTTATGTATACATCCATCGTTTGGCACGATGTTTGCTGGGTTGCGAGTTGTTGTTTTGTGGCGATGTTCAAGCGCTATGTTTAAAAGCGATGTTCGATGTTTTTTCAGTGTTGTTTTTGTTTTCAAGCCCAGAGGTTGTGTTGTCGGAACTTCACATATTGAGCGCGCATAACTAAATTGAAAGAAAGCATAGAACAAAGTTAAAATACACCTTCAGAGAATTATTGAAACAGCAAATATATTTTTAGCACCAAATTTTTAAGTGAAAATAAACAGAAAATCGTTAAAAGCGAAACGCACCTGTCCTCTCTCTCTCTTATTTGGCACTTGTTTTCTCTATTCGCGCGTGTGTGTATCCTGTTTGTCCTGCCTGGCTGCGAGGGTGTGTCAAAAATTCCAGCACAAGAAGCATCAACAAAATTGTCAATATGTCTGTCTCATCGAATGCCTCCTCCCGCAATGGCAGTGTGGATGATAGCACAACAACAAATACCACAAATACCACCGATAGTTCCGAATTGACTCACATTCTGAATCGCCGGCAGGAGATAATGGATTCCCAGGAGGCGGGCATTGAATTGCCCAAAACATTTAAAGTGGTCAATGTTTATACGGAATTCCATGAGTTTTCACGCAAACAAATCAAGGACTATCAAAAGACCTTCAATACGTAAGTCAAGGCCAATTAAGCCGCAACTCTCAAGCTTTTCTTTTGCATTTCACTTTTTCTCCCCATTTTCCATTTATATTCGCTTAAGTTCTTAAACGCAAAACTCATGCACTTAATGGCCCCAACTAAATTGCATTTAGTAGAGGGAACCCTCTCTTCTCGTCTCTCTCTCTTCTCCTTCAACCAATCCTCTTAAAGTGCAATGGGGCATGACTCAGTTGAAGTGTTGGCGACTTTGTCACAGTCGCTTGCATGTCTTTTCTCCTCTTTCAACGGCGTTTCCCCAGTCATCCATTGGCTAAGCTATCATGATTCAAAAGCTGCTTTCAAATTATCTCATTGCAACAATGATCTTGTTCAGGAGCGGTTTACGAACTGTAAAACGATCCTTTAGAAAAAAAATTTTTTTTTATTGTTTTGATATTATTGATTAATGGAAAACCAATTTATTAATAATATTAATTATGTATATTTAATGAAATTGTTTTTCTGTTGTGACCATTTTGAGGTTCTTCATTTGTACATATGTCTCACCAAAAACTTTTTAGATGCTTCTAGGTATTTTAAAGCATTTTCAAGATATTTATATAAAAAATTTGTATTTTTGAAATGACTTTTTAAAATTTTAAAAAAGTATAACAGATCATGCTTCTAATAGGCGCCCATTTGTGGCATCCAATAATCCCCACCTGATGTTATTTCCATGCAGTTTTAAATTACTTTTCCGATCAATAAAGCTGATTGATTGACACCTTCCAAATATAAGGAAAAGTAATTAGATTTTTTTTTCCTCAACTTGCGGTTGACCGCATTTATAGACTAATATGATAGCCTCTCCTGACTAGATTGCGCAATTCGCTGTCTACTGTAATCTGTTCTTGAAGTAGATTTTTTTTTTATTGTTATTATTTAAATAAATTCTAGTGGCACGTAGCGAAGGTCTAGGTTGATATGAAATAACAAAAATGAAAAAAAAACCCATACGACATTATCTTAAGCAAATTTATCTCATTTTTTCCATCTGGTTTTTATTTAGGAGAATTGTCTGATTCAGAGATCATTCGTTTTATTCATTCCTTAGCATTCAAGCGCGTTTTTATGATTAGTATATATTTATATTGTTGTTGTTGCTGTTATTCTGAATCATCTAGAAACCTGTAATAAACAATTACTTTTGACTTGACATGCCAATTAGCAACACTTTATGGCTTTTAGCTGCTGACAGTTGCTTTCCTTTGAAGACACCTTAACCCCCACATTGACCACCCAGAAGAGTTGCTGTTGTTTTTTTTCTATTGCAACTTGTCATCGCATTTTACTGCATATTGGCAAATTGTCAAAGGCAAATAGTAAAAGAAAATATATATGTTTGTATATGTATTTCTGTAGGTGCATTTGGAAATGGTGCAATTGCAAAAGTGGCTCCAGCAAGTCTGGGAAAGACTTACAATTAGATAATAGTTGGTTATATTTTTTTTCTCTTTTTGGGTCATGCGATTGACTAAGGCCAACTTACTGCCAATTGTGTTGAAATTTTGTTGAAAACAAAATTAAATTTATGGGCTTCAATTCGATTTTAAATTCATATACTTTTATAGATTTTTGAAGGTCATTTTTATTATTTTTTAAAATTGTAAAGAACTAATCTATATTTTTTAAGGAAAAACAAGTTTTTTAACACAAGCAAAAAGAAAAGTAAAAAAAATAAAGTTAAAAGAAATAGTTGTTTATTGATATGATATGAATACAAAAATTATAGTTTTAGTATTAAAAATACAAATTTATAAGGTTTATCTGTTCACTGTTTACATATTTATTTAACGTAATAATAATTTTTTAACTAAAAATTTGGAATACAAAATATATTAACCGATTTGAACTCGGTTTTATTTAGTGTCTTTCATCTGGTAATTTTCTTATCTATAAACTTTTAGGAATAAAAAAAGTTTAAAGCACTTCAAAATTTTTTAATGAAAATGTTGCTGATAAGAATTTTATATTTTTTGAGTGACAGTTTTAAATATTTAAATTAGCCTTCTATTAAATTTTAAAAAAGATGTGTTAGATAAGAAGTTTTTATTTAAATTTTCATAAGAATTTTTTGATATTAATAAAAACTTTTCATTTACATTAATTAAAATATAATTTTTGAAGACGGTTGAGATCTCAGGAAAACAAATCCGAAAAAAAGGAATTTTTAGCATTTCTTAAAATAATAATAATAATTAAAATGAACAAGAAAGAATTTTTAGCATTTCTTGCAACAATAATAATTGTTTTTCATTTCCAAGAAATTGGTAATAATAAAAATGAATTTTTTTATTATTGTTCGACTAACTTCTTTATTTTGCTTATACTCTCCATTCACTTTTTATTCCCAGTTTTCAAAAGTTTGTTTTGAAAGATCATCTCTGCCCGGTCGCTTCATTTAAATTGCAAAATTCTTATATCAAATGCCAACTTTTTAGCTGTTTTTTTTTTTTCAACTGCTTTAACTTGATCAGCGAGAAGCAACAATAAAGTAAAAAGAGGAATAAAAACAGCTTTGACTTTTGCCATTTCAAGTCACGTCACAAAATTTATGTGCTAAATTTGCAATTTGAATTGTGTATTAAACAATCGAAACAACAGGAAAACCCGTTCACAATATTACACGTTTTTTTTCCCCCCAAGCAGGAACGGAATAAAATTTTTGTTTTAATTTTTATTTATATTTAAGGAATTTTGTAGAAATATTTGAGAGAAATTTGGTGCTTTTAGCTGCCAAAGACTTGTCCTATGTCAATATAGACTTAAGATCTTTCAATCATATGTATCTCTATCTACAAGTTACAAATCTTCTGATAACTTTAGTATACCCTATCATATACAGGGTATAGAGTTTTATAACTGCAAAGCAAATGTTGCCTGAGTCACGCGTATAATTATGGTTTTTTAACACTTTTTTTTTCAAAATGTTTTTCTTTAAACAAATTCTGATAAACAATTAAATTTCAAAAGAATAAACAGAGAAAAAATAAACTACGTCACAGAATGCTGTAGTGATTTGACAGCAAAGTCTAGTATTTTCCCAATAAGTTTTTAAGGCACGAGATAAGAGAGGAGAAGAGGAAATATGAATCTTAGCAGTCCACGCGTTTCGTTTCAGATTACTACAAGCTTAATCTCACATCAGACCGTCATAATAAATTTTTAATAGCGTCTTAATTTTATTTGTTTGTTTGTTGATTTTGTTTCTCCTCTGTATAGTTAAGTTTTTGCAGTTTCCTGCTTTTTTCTTTCATGTACTTACATATACATACATATGTGCATAAACATTGATGCGCCATTTTCCGCACGGGATTTTAACGTTTTCCGGGAGGCGATAAAACCCCAGAATTATGATTAAGTTAAAATATCTGCAATGTGCAATGTCTGAAATAAAATTTGTTTTATTTTACAATTTGTTGATACACTATTGATTATTTTTAAGCTATCTATTAAAATTTATTTACATATTTTAATATTTTAAACTTAAATAAGTAACAAATAACCGTCGTCTGTTATTCATCCTGTCTTAGTAAAAACTTATAAACTTTTAAAATATAGAACTTAAAATCTTAGGTTGACTATTCAGTGATATTGTTTTATAATTATATCTTCCCACTGTCTTATTACTTGGAAAACTTCTTTATAATAATATCAACCACCAAGTAATTAAAATACCATACCATTCGATCGTCTTCGATCCCTTAACAAATTATAGTTTTAAGAGAATATATTGAAAACGTATATTATTCTTATTTTTATACAATGTAATAGGATTTAATGGAAAACACAAAATCATAATTTCTTATAAAACTTTCTAAAAGTGTTAGTATTAGTTATTAAAAAAGTGTTAATGTTAGTTATAAAAAAACTGAAAAACAGATTACAGAAAATATAAGTTAAATCAATTTCATCATCATTCATTTTCAAAAATATTTTAAAAAACAAAATGTAAAAAGTGTATAGATAGTTCGGTGCTATTAAATAATATCCCCATTTCTGTATTATTTATTCCATTTACAATTGATTTCTTTCCTACTTACCCCCAACGATGCGTTACAAGTTGAGTTCATGGACAAGCACAAGAGCTCACGCATCGCACATATGAATGGGGGAGGTTTTCCTTCTTTTTTTTTGTAAAATTGTTGGAAATTGTTTAACAAAGTGACCGCCATGAGCATTATTATCATATGCAAAAATCATATCAAAAGGAAATGATATTTGCAAGGGTTGCACCCAATGCAAGTACAGTCAGTCATACACGCATGCACTCCCTCAATTGCAGTTCATTCACATTTGTTATTGGTCTCTCGACTGTGAGGCGTCCACCAGTCTGACAATCCAACAACAATCAACAAAAAAAAACTATTGGATAAAAGAGAATGCAATAAAGTGACCGAATGCGTCACATTGTAACTCAATTGAGGAAATATCAAATTATCCATATATATATATATATGTATATAGAATCATAATCATCCAATGTAATTAGTCATTTGAATTCGTCACACTTACATACAACTGGGGTTTATTTTGTCTCAGTTTTTAACGCCTTAGTTAAATTATGAAAGAAATATGGAAAAATGGAGATTGAGTGGCAACTGCAATCATGTTGACGATGTCCGACCCACGCAACGTTTTTACATCTTCCTTCTTCTCAGTTTGCTCTAATTTCGACATAGACGCATTTATTTATGTATTTATGTATTATGTGTTATTTTTGGGGCAGCACTGGGGGAGCTAAACTAAACTAAACTAAACTACTTTATGGCCATGCTGTGAAAACCAAAAAGAGTGATGAATTTTTATTGATTGTACCTTGTAAGCAATTGTAGACAGGTGCACGCACACCTCCGACAAATGTTTAGCGCTATTTGTGTATGCAAGACATCGGTTTTTACGATAGATAATGCTAAAATAAAAAAAAGAAAAACTCATAAAAAGACCTCGCACATAGACCACATGAAACTTTAGTTAAGTACTCATTTTTTTCCTTCGTGCAATGCATTTTAAGCGCGACTGTAAAGAAATAACCGTTACAAAAAAACCAAACCAAAAAAAAAAAAAAAAAACACCACAAAATTGTTATAAAGTATAAAGGTTCTAGCCAAACACAAAATACAACAAACAAAAAAAAAACCGAGTTAAGGTGAATGGCATTAACCTGCTTCAACAACCATGTAACCTATGGCACATGCATTGAACAAAAAACCAATGTGTTACAACTCCAAGTACAATACACTGAGAACAAAATATCGAGAACTATGATTAGAACTTATGAAAGACAACCAAATAACAAAATATATATATTTTTAAGACAATCGAATAAAAAAAGTTTAGTTTTTCTTTTGTTCGAATTATTTTTATATATATTGAAAATATTCAATACGAAATTTCAAATAATTAACAAAATTTAATGTACTAAAAAAAATATTTAATATTATGAATATAAAGTACTACGAAAGTCAAAATTATTCTTTTTTTGTGTTCAAAGTGTCCATAGAAACTTCTTCTTCATTTGCCTGCCTAAAAAATTCTTTAAAATTTAAATTAACAAATTCCTTTTGCTAGATAAAACTAAAATGTTTAAAATATTTTAATTCAAATTGAAATTAAAAACATTGATGACGCTTTATTTGAGTTTTTCGCGATAAATAATACCATGAATAAGTCCTAGATACGGGTATGAAATAATGACTCAAAATAAATACAGTTGTCTGAGTATAAGATATAATTTCAAAAATATTTACATAAATTTATACACTTTCAACTAAAAATTACTGTTAAAAACTTTTATTAATATTTCAACAAGGAAACTCTTTGAAGTTATTATCTACAATTTTGATAGATTTTAGATTAACAAATTGTTTGCAATAAAAGCCTTAATGCATTCCTATAGATTAAGATTCCTGAGAAGATTATATAGATTTTTCCTTATATACGAATGCTAATATACTAATATCAAAATTTATCATTTTATGCCTCAATCATTCGGATGAAACTAATAACTAGAAAACACTTTAAAAATGTTTATTTATGACAATCTAAAAATAGTAATACAAAAGTAATCAGTAATTATAAATTGATTTTGGTTTACATATGTACTTACCATACATGTATGTACATACATATATACATACGGCACACATATTATTATTAAGTGAAAGTCTTTTTTGACTTGTTGTTTTTCTCTAAGTGTAGCGTTTACTATGAATAGACAATATGCAATTGCAGGGCATGGGCATAAAAAGTGGCTAATAGAGAGAAAAAGCTATGTTCAATAATTGCAATACACATGCACATACATACATACATATGTACGTATGTACACATATAACTCACACACATACATGCAGAAATATAAATACATGCAAATTGCTGCAACAACAATAGCCAAGCTGACCCCGTTATTTGTTGAACTGTACCAAAAACCAAAAGCACACAAAAACATCACTAAAGAAACTGAACAAAATCTCATGTGTATTTAGAAGGCACAGAAGCAAAATGAAGCATTAATAAAATGAATTAGTGGTGGATTCTGTAAAAGCAACGACTACCAAGTATCCATTAGTAATTAAAAGATCATCTTATGAACTTTTAATCTTACAATTTGTGAATAGAACGAAAATAAACTGGTACTAACTGGGATACTATGTATTTTGTCATAAGTAATGAAGATTTTAACAGAGAAAAAAAGAGAGATAATGAAATCAGATAGCAATATAAGAATCTTAATATACTTATTATCTACAAAATATATAGAAAGAGAGGTTAAACAAGAACTTGTGAGGTTAACTTCGACTCCAATTACAATATTAACATACTGGCGCCATCTAGTGGAAACTGTTCGTATCTTAGCGTATTTGCATAAAACTAATAATTACTTTTATAAATGCCTCCATCTTATATACCCAACATATAGCAAAAGAGGGTATTAAATTCGTCTGCCCAAAATGGGAAGATAAAAAAAAAACTAAAATTCAATGAAATGAAAGCAAATCAATAAACGTTGTGAAAATAAAGTGAAGGAAAGGGGATGTAGATGAGGGGGCACCTGCTGTTACTGAATTTAAACAGCTGCGGGGGAGTTTTAATTGTAATGAAAGCAACTTTATATAATTAGAAAGAAAACAATGCCAAGAAAAATAAAAAACGAAAAAAAAATGAGAGGAAAGCGAAAGAAAATTTCTTCAAAAAAAACAAAAATACACATGCACATTAACAATTGTCACATTGACGCAACCTAACGAAATGTGAGGCAATTGAAGTTAATTAAAGTCAACAGCGTAACACTAGTAGCAACAAGAGAGGTACGAACAACAGCAATTAATAATAATTGGTTCATCTATGGTGATGGTGACACCTACTCCTCCGACTCTCTCCTTCTCATTCTCCTACTAGTCTTTTGATTTGGACCATCCAGACATGGCTCAGTAGATGCCTTCAGCTTAATTACTTTCACTCACTGTGTTTACACAACACGCAATTTGTATCGATATGGAATTGAATTAATCATCTAATATGATTACCAATTGAAAGCGAAAATTGAATTGAAATGATGGAGAAAATTGAAAACGAAGTTGAAAAAAAAAACAAATGATACTTTTGTAACAATTATTACGTGAAGCTTCTAAATAATGTGTTTGTTGTTTGTCTATGTGAAATCGAAATTGAAAGTTATGCCTTAATACACCAGCATACGTACGTACACTAAACAACATAGTTTTAAACTCTAGCATATAAAAGATGCAACTCAAAAAAGAAAGAGGTAATAAGTCGAAAGAAAAACTTTCTAATAATCCTCCTACTATATAGTTTACACTTTTGCTATACATAGAACTCCCAAACGATAACTTCGAACATAAATTGTAAATGTGGGAATTTTCCAAATAAGAAATTAAAACTATTTTCAAATATATTGCTTTACTAAGGTATATTCAGTTAGAATTTTCAAATTAAGAACCTAAAATTTGCGTATATCAAATCAAATATTATATCAAATATTAATATTAGCTCTTCTTTTTCTTACTTTTAGCCCCACTCTGTTCGCTTTCTTTTCAATTCAATTTGCTTAACATCAATTTTGTTGCCTAGTGTTATTTATTGTCATACTTGTGTTTCCTTGGCTTGTGATACGCAACCTGCTAACTTTAATGGCAACTTGTATACACAGTATTTTTAGCTAGCCAACTAGTTTAACTTGTTTCTAGTTGGCTGTTAGTGACTCTGACATCCTTCGGATGCAGTAGTTGGTTGGCCTGGCAAGGTCGAAGAGCCTGTTTTTAACCAAATTGTTTCCGCCACAATTGCTTTTGGCGCATCTGCCAACTGTATTGGTGTTTTGCTTATGCTGCTCATCTCTCTAAGTTTTCTCTTTCTTTTTCATTTCGTTTTTTAATATATTACACAATTAGATAATAAATATATGTATTTTATTTGCATTTTTTATTTTATCACACAATTTCCTGGAGCCCATCAAGTCGGAAGTGGAAGCCACCAACAGCTACCAACTAACGGCTTGAACTCTTGACTTTTGGCTACACACAACTAAACAGCTAAAATATTGTCAATTTTTACTTTTGTAGTCGGTCATTGAACTGCAATATTTTATCATATGAATTGGTCTTATAAAAGCTTACTTTTTCTTAACTTAACATTTATCTTTACCCGGCGGATGAATCAAGATGAATTCTCCAAGGGAAAACCGATTGAACACTTTTTAAATAAAAGCGTAAATGCTATGCTAGTAGTATGAAATAGGCAGAAGATTCCCTCTTATGAAGATGCATAAAATAAAGATAGCTGGTAAGATATAGATACTTTCTTCTAGAACGTTTAGCTTTACATACGATGCGTTCTCACAGTTTCGTAGTGTTTCTTCTCATTGCTTTCGCTCCACTTATAATCCTTTACAAACAATAAAATAAGAACAAATAAATGTTTAAAAGAATTTATTGCATATAATCCAAATAGTCAATAGATGGAAAAGAGAACTTTACAATCATTTTTGCCCTGTTTTGCACCTATCAGTGCAAATACGGTGTAAACATGCAATTCTGTTGCAGCCCCAGTTGCCCCCAAAAGATAGTGGCATAGACGAAAAAGGTGGGTGGGTGGTGCGGGTGGTGTCATGGATGTATGGTTCAGTGATTGGCCACGCGACCTCTGACGCTTGGGTGCACGTTTTTTTTTTTTTTGTTGTTGTTGCATTATCGATTGATATTCTACAGTTTGTGTCTGTGTCAATGACCAGATTGAAATGTCAATTGACTTTCGACTAATTGATTTGTATTTTCTCTTTATCTATTTTAGCTATGACACTGCACGTGATGGTTTCTTGGATTTAAATGAGCTCAAGTTTATGATGGAAAAGCTTGGTGCACCTCAAACCCATTTGGGTTTAAAGAAAATGATTGCCGAGGTGGATGAGGATAATGATGGAAAAATCTCATTTCGTGAATTCTTACTGATCTATCGCAAGGCTCAGGCTGGTGAATTGGATAATGATTCTGGATTAAATCAATTGGCGCGCCTTACCGAAATCGATGTGGAGCAGGTGGGCGTCAGTGGAGCCAAGAACTTTTTCGAGGCCAAAATTGAACAACAAATGCGCACGAATAAATTTCATGATGAGATCAGGCAAGAGCAGGAGGATCGTCGTCGCGAAGAGGAGGAGAGGGCTCAGCGTCGTCAACAGTTTCAGCAGCGTGCGGCCATTTTCCAATAATTTGTCACTAAAAGGCAAATAATGGATCAATTGAGGAATCAATACCTAAAGTAGTTTAGAAAGTAATACTTTTTTCTGGGCGTAGGTTAAAATAAATGTGTGGAGAATAAAGCCACAGGGCAAAAGCATTTTTACAAGAACATCACCCTTCTATTCTATATATATATATATATTCATAATAATAACTAAAACTATCCATACATATATACATATACCATACCATGCAATACTATATACACGATACTATATATGAGACGATA
This sequence comes from Drosophila neocordata, assembly GCA_018903615.1. Taxonomy (NCBI): domain Eukaryota; kingdom Metazoa; phylum Arthropoda; class Insecta; order Diptera; family Drosophilidae; genus Drosophila; species Drosophila neocordata. The sequence continues at coordinate 4,943,702 of JAEIGI010000006.1, read as the reverse complement.
CGCTGCATCACGTTTATACCAAAAGCCTAAATTCTAGTTAAATAATAATAAGTTTCAAAAATTTGTTCTAGTTTTAAGTTTACGCGTTTCATTTATGTTTCGTTTTCCAAAATGTGAATTTTTTATTTAATTTGATTATTTTTTTATTTCAATATTTTTTTATTTTAGTAGTGTGCCATTTTTTAAGTTTTTCGTTTTCAGTTTTCTAAATATATATTTTTTTTTTTGTTAATGTTATAATTTAAAGAAACAAAATTAAGTGCATTTTTGTATATATTCTAATCTGGAAACTCGATCTTGGAATCATAATAAATTTCTTTAATTAAGTTGCAAAGTAACAGTATTTGGATGTTCTACATACAAGAAAAAGCAATATTAATGCATAAAGTAGAATATATATTCTATTTATATATATATATATACTTTAACCAGAAACAGATGCATACAAGCTATAATAATTTAATAATATTTCAATACTGAATACAACTGAAACTTATACGGAAACTGATTAAATAAATGTATATAATACAGAATAATCTATACCAAAACGACTTAAATTGGAATACATGAACCAAATGGAGCATGAATACAGATTATTCATTTGCTATATACATATGTATGTATGTATATATGTATGTAAACAATGAAATTGATACGGTAAGTTTATGAGGTTTTAAAATTTCAAATTCAAATTCTTTATTCTACAAGTTTCATAGAAAATATACATAATAGAAAGTATACGTTGAGTTTCTATGTCTAATACAGAAAAACTTATTACCAATTATTGATCAATAAAATGTTTATATATATTGGATCATATCTCTTTTACAAAGAGAGTATTAAAAAAACAAACAGTTTTTTTTTAATACTAATTCATTTTTTAACCGTTTTAAGTTAAATCCTTAAGTATTATATTTTTGCTTCCACTTTTTGTAGAACTTTAAGTAAAAGTAAACTTCTTATATACGATACCTGTATAAGTTTGATCCCTCAAACTTTTTATTTAGGGAATCGATAAACTTTTAGGATATTAAAGGATGCTTTAAAATTTAAATTGTCTTTGTTTGAAATAGATACAAAAATGGACTATTATATGTTGATAAAATTTGTTATACAAATCATTCTTTTATAATTTTCTTACATTGGATGAACATTACAATGCAATCTTATCTTTGTTTATGAATTATAGTTTCTGATTCACAAGGATTTTATTATATACATATTTATAATACTGTTAAAGATCTTAATTCTATATTACATCTGTTGCAGCAGCTGGAACTGTTGGTGCTGCTGCTCCACGTCTTTGTGAATGTCGGCATCTCAACATATCACACTTGAGGGCATAACGATGGTGACAGACTGGACATTCATGAGGCTTAAGCTGCAGGTGGTAGCCCTTGATGTGTTGCGAGAGACCATTGCGTCGCTTGAAGACGCGATCACAGATGCCACACTTATGTTGCCTTTCAGTTGTGTGGGTGATGCGATGTTGCCGCAGGCCAGTTTGTGAACGGAATGTCTTTTGACAGACGTTGCAGATGTTGGAAATTGAGCTAGTAGAACAGCCGTTCCTTGGTACTTTCTTTCGCTTTAAGCGAACCTTTGTAGTCTTTTTTATCTGTAGACGGCATTTGATTTCATGATGACGACAAAGACGCCAGTGAGTAAAGGTTATAGCCTGACAATGACGACACTTGAAGCTCTGCAGGCACCGACTTTGGGTTCGTAGTGGCAAAGATTGACAGATGTAGCGCATATGCTGACGAAGACCCAAGCGTGTGCTGAATATTCTTAGGCAACCACAACATTTAAGGGCCAAGGTTTGATGAAAACGATGTGGAATCATATGATGAACTATCTTTCGATGGTTTATTAATATTCGTTGCTTGGTAAAGACCTCGCTGCATTGAGGACACGGGTAGAGGTTCGTAGTGGTTTGCAATTGATTTTTTTGAAGTTTTTTACATTTTAGTTTCAATCGGCGGTAGCGCAGAGCTAACTTTTTATAGTTCTCATCCATTTCTGAAGGAGTTTGCAGGACTTGTACATTCGCCGGAGGATTCACAGGTGGGTCTGGCAGCGGTGGTGGTGGTGGTAATGGAGGAGGCGGGTGTGAAGTTAATGTTGTTGGTGGGACCGCTGAGAAACTACTTTGCATATCCAAAATGTCAATCTTCTTTTTTGAAGTCGAAATGGACAATGAAGTGTTTTGCCAAGTATCTGTTTGCCAGTGAGTTTCGAGTTTAAGTGGAATGCTTGCATTTAGACTTAACGGCGGAACACTAACCATTGGCCTAGGATTGGCATGTATTTGATTATAATGCTGATTCAAGCTATCGGAAGTTATAAATTTAGCCATACAAAGATTGCAATTATGTAGCCGAAATGCAGCCGATGATTGAACTACACTATCATTGAGTACTACAATATTAGGCTTAACTGTGGTCGCGGGAATAGCAACAGGTGCAGGAGGAGTCGGATTTATGTTTGAAGGAAGCGATGGAACTGGCGGTGGCGGTTTTAACGACGTTGGTATCAATTCACATAACAGGGGATTGGGTATTTGACTGACATTGGTCACTATAGGCTTACAAGAACGCGGTTCTATGGATTGGTGGGGATTAATAGAAGATTCTGTATCTGTTCCTTCAACTTTTTCTGTTTTATATGGCATTTGATGCCAATCTTCTTTGGCATAGTTATGTTCTTCGGTCAGCAATTCTGCTTGCAGCATTTCATTTACCGTAGGCAAAGCTCCATTGGAAGCTGATTGTGAAATACCTTCATCCAAGCCCACTCCGTCATCCACTCTGCCAACTACACCGCCGCCCACATCGGCATCATCGGTTATATTTATAAACGGATCATCTAGATTAATTATCTCCATAATATCACAGTTGTTAATAATATCCTGAGCATTCAACATGGGGAAATCACAGAATGTAAATTTATGTTCGGTGGCATCAGGCTCACCGGCAGCATCAGCCTCATCCAAGCCCATATCTAGCTCGTCAGGAAACAGATTATCCAAGCTCTCTTGCTTGACTCGAACTAAAGGCTCCTGTTTGATTTTTAATTGACGTCGATATTTTCTTTGCAATTCACTTTGTGTCTGCATAACCACATCAATGAATTGGTTAAAGCTTTCCAAATGCTTACAGCATTCCAAACATATATCCTTGGGAAGCGAATCATCTTGAAGTATCTGTAGGGTGGGAAAACACTTTTGTATTTTGCCAAACCACTCAAAACTTTTCTCAAAGGACACACAATTTAGGCAGGACAAACCACAGAATCTGCAAATACTTTTCTGGCCACTGGGATTAAGTGTGGGAGTCTCATTGGCTATACTGGCTAGTGTCTGCTTATCTTGCCAACGAGTAACTTGTTCTACTACCACATTAAGAGACTCTTCCGCCTCTACACCAAAGACACTTGGTACTGCATTTTTCTTCAAAGTTTTGCGATTGTTGCTACAATTAAAATCCTCATCCACAAAATGTCGGCTACATACGGCACTCCATTTGCTAGGTATCCATTGGCCTTTACGTTGTGTAAAGTTAATCCATTTCTCCAGCAGATCCTTGCGCTTAAAGGGGAATCTTTAAAAGTGAAATAAAATGCATGCAAATGTATATAAGGAAAGTCACAAATAAACTCCTTTTATAAAAACAACTTACCTGTGAAATGATATACTTCCCTTATGTACATATTTATCGCTACAATTGACAACAGCACAGTGGGCGGGCATGGCCAACAAAAATTGTTATAGAACTATAAACATTTATCAAAAATTGCGTTTTTGTTTTGCTCTTTGCTTCCTCTGAAAATTATCAGCTGATATTAGAGATGGTGTCGTGTCAAGAAATATCGGCATTGCATTGTACACTTATAATTTTTTAAATAAGGAGAACAGACATTTTAAAATTTCAAAGTTTATTTTCAAAACATGTTGGGAGATCTTAAGACTTATATTTGATAAATAGAAATGCTTGCTTAATTACAACTTCAGCAGAAAAGAAAAGCTTTTCTCTATTACAAACACCTCAGTAAACCAGTGTTCGTTAACACCAAATATATTCTTATCAAATAGAATAGCCTCCCCCTACCAACCCTCCTACCAGCTGAGACTTACACTTATCAATTAGCGCCTTTATGAGTGGTCCGCCTGGTTTATATGCTCACGGCAAGCATATTTATTTTCGCCCGCTATACCTAAATTCTTCCACTATTGCCTTCAGTCTATCTGCTCGTGCGGTCGCATCTGGCAGCCAAATTGAGGAGCGTCTGAAAATTTGGCAAGGTCAAGCAAGGTCTTCGGCATAGTTAAACGAAAATCTATGACGTGTGGGAGGAGAAAGTAAAGTACATTATGGCACAATTTAGACAATTGAGACACCTAGGACTGGGTACCGCTTTGACCCCAAGGATAAGCCATTTGGGATCATCGACGATAGCCCTAAAACGCTGGCAATCATCATCAATTGGGCAAGTAGTGACCAAAGATAAGAATTGCCGTTTACTCGTGTCAAAATAATTAACGTTGCCTCTCTTTTTTTCTTCTTTATTTAGTGATTACGATCTGGTTGTGGTAGGTGGTGGAATTGTAGGCGCAGCATCGGCTAGAGAAATTTTATTGAGGCATCCCACTCTTAAAGTGGCTGTTGTGGAGAAGGAGAATAAACTGGCCGTACATCAGAGTGGACATAATTCCGGAGTTATACATGCTGGCATTTATTATAAACCGGGAACTCTCAAGGCTCGCCTCTGTGTGGAGGGTTTGAATTTGGCCTACAAGTATCTAGATGAGCGTAATATTCCATATAAAAAGTGCGGTAAACTTATTGTGGCCACCGACGAGAAGGAGGTCAAATTGCTGGAGGATCTGCATCAACGCGGCATAGCCAACAAGGTGCCTGATCTTCGCATGATTGATGGTGATCAAATCCAAGAGATTGAACCCTTCTGCCAAGGTGTCAAGGCTCTGCATAGTCCCCACACTGGCATTGTAGATTGGGCCTTGGTCACCGAACATTATGGCAATGACTTTAAATTGGCTGGTGGACACATATACCTAGATTATAACGTGAAGAAATTCACTGAGACCAAAGAGGGTAACAGCGCGGAATATCCAGTGACCATACACGGTTCCAAACCAGGTCAGACTATACGCACTCGAAATGTATTAACATGCGGTGGTCTGCAGTCTGATTTGCTGGCCGAAAAGACCGGTTGCCCAAGATCACCACGAATTGTGCCCTTCCGCGGAGAATACCTATTGCTTTCCAAGGAGAAACAGCATATGGTTAAGGGTAATATTTATCCTGTACCCGATCCTCGGTTTCCTTTCCTGGGTGTACATTTCACACCTCGCATGGATGGCTCAATTTGGCTTGGTCCAAATGCTGTGTTGGCCCTCAAGAGGGAGGGCTATACGTGAGTATATCTTAACATCGTGTATTAGTGTCATATCATTATGTTTAATCTTTTTTTTAGTTGGGGCGACATCAATCCAGTGGAACTCCTTGATGCATTGCGTTATCCCGGTTTCTTGAAGATGGCCAGCAAATATATTGGATTTGGGCTTAGTGAGATGACGAAATCCGCATTTATTAATCTTCAGATAAAGGCCCTGCAAAAGTATATCCCAGATATTAATGAATATGACATCAAACGTGGTCCAGCAGGAGTGCGTGCACAGGCTATGGATTTGGACGGAAACTTGGTTGATGATTTTGTTTTTGATCGTGGTGAGGGTGAGGGAGCATTGGCAAAACAAGTTTTACATTGCCGCAATGCTCCATCACCGGGTGCTACAAGCAGCTTGGCCATAGCCAAGATGATAGCCGATAAAATAGAGGTGGAATTTAATATTGGAAAGTAGTGAAAAAATATTTGACGTTGTGTGACTAGGTAAAAAAGTCCATGTGGTTTGAAGTTTTCTCTTTTCGTAATTAATTATTAAGCACTTTTTGAATACTAAATTGAACAAATGTTGACCAGAAATCCAGTTGCAAATATTTAAAATTATTTTCATGCCTTAAGAACCCAATTTGATTGTAAAAACCAAAGAAAAGACGCAGGATTCAATTTGCTTTTTTTTACTTGTTAAGATGATAAATATCAAACCATAATTTGTAACAATTATTTACCTTGATTGTACCATATAGAGCTAATTGTTGTGCATTTCTTTGTTTTAAATTATAAAATAGCTACTATATTTTCATACAAAAAAAAAATTATTTAACTCTCTTTAATTCAACTCTAATATACTTTTTTTTTTGCCCGTTGGCAAAGGTTTGTCCATGATGCCTAATATTTTGATTTCTTTTACTAAGGACTGTTCTTCCATCACAGATTTAATCAAATCTTGACATTTTTCATTTAAGATTTTTAAACCATTTGCTGCATGTTGACGCATTTGTGGATCAGTGGACTCGTCTGCTTCAATTGCCTTTAAAAGGCGATAAATGGGCAACAACATTTCCTGGTAGTCAAAAAGATTTCCCATGCCGTTCAGAAGTTCGGCAAGAACCAAAACAGCAGCCCTCTTGGATGGAACATAACCAACAAGTTGGCTCAATTCCGCATTGATGAGCTGCAACAACTCCTGAAAGAAGTTGTGAACCTGGTATCCCAGAATGCGGCACAGTTGGGCCAAATTGGAGAAAGATGACATGCGGAATTCAGAAAGATTAGAACGACAGCCAAGCATAAACCCATTGACTAGTTCCGCTTTATAGCGATAGCAAAGGGGACCTACAAAGAGATTGTAAAGGATGAATAACAGTGCATAGCCCAGTTTAGTTAAAATCCAAAAGCTTACCCAGCTCTTGTGCGGATTTTAATATAGCTTCTCCAACCACTAAACGAAAATCTAAGTCAGAGGATTCCAATAGATATTCATCAATTAGTTTCTCTATTACTTCAGCTTCCATTGTATGGGTTAGGGCGACAAATAGACGGACACAATTGAGAAACGTGTACGATTCTGTATCTTTGAGAGTGGTTAACGCTAAGGCTATTATCAGATGGCCCTTTGCCATGGTAGTGGGATCCTTTTGCTGCAATAGTTTTAACATCAATTGAATGCCATAAACCTGCAGATGTGACTCCTTTTGTTCCATCAGAGAGCGGGCTTTTTTAAATGCTTCCGCTTTGAGTGCTTCGCTGGGACTCCAAACTCCTTGTAACTGGTTAACCAGAGTACCAACTGTTTCCTTAATTAAAGGATTTGTTGACTTTATTTTCAAGTGCTTTAACTGCTCCTGAAGTTGTTTAAAATTTCCATTAACAAGCAAATCTTCACTTCTTTGCAATACCTCTTGCAGTAAACTCAGTATAAGAAGGAGAATCTGATCGGTTGTATTCTCCGTTTGTTTAATTGATTTCCATTCTAAACGTTGTTGTAATAGTTTTTCAATTAGTTTTACGAATTCTTTGCTATGTAGTGAGATTTGTGTTCGTAGGGGATGATGGGCGACCATTTGATTTAGCACCAAAAGCAGTTCCAGTTTTGAATTATATTTGGCATAGAGAAATGCATCCAATTCTTTTTCCGTTGAAATAAAATCTATGGTTGACGAAGTTTCATCTTTCAAAAGGTCTTCCAAATGGGAAAGAAGAGCCAGAAACACATAACAGGTCAGAGAATGGTTTGAATCAGCTAACAAAATTTCACTAAGGATCTTTATTAAGTTTCGTCGTGATTGATGATCGGGATTGGGGGGACCCAGTTTAACTACCATTTTAGATGATTCCATTAAAGGCACTAGAAGTATGCGTGGATGAAGGCTCACAAAATTGTTATCTTTAGTTTCCATTAAATTCCAGTTAAATAGTTTGTTTAAAAGATCTGGTAACTCCTGGTTTTTCTCTCTATTGTCCAGGCATCGAATGATTAAAGCAGACACCTGCTTCCGTTTATCCAACTCCATGGGCAAACCATCATAAAGGTGTAAAAGAAAGGGCAAGTAATTTATGAGCAAATTACTAGGCAAGCAGGCCACAAAAGAATTGCAAAAGATCTCATAAAAAAGACTGATGTGATGACAGAGTTCATCGTGTTCTAGCAATATCATACCAGTTAGCATGCATTCGGGGGAAATTAGTATCTCCCAGTGTTTTGCCAATTTTCTACTTATCGTCAATTGATTGGCATTATTCAAGTCATAGAGACGGCGTAGGCTTAGAACTCCAACTGCTGTATCTTCTAGGCCTTCTTTTAGCTGTGTTGAACAAAAGTCGAAAAGTTCATCAATTTTCATCTGTTGATTTTTCTGGGTAAAGCCGCCACGGACCAACATATTAGCCACAGTTTCAGCTAATACAGTAGAAGGTCGACAATTTTGTGGTTGCATCTTTAGGGATTCTAAAAAACTGACAAATCCATAGGGGGAACGTAGTTGTCCTATCAATGCTTGATGTAAAATTTTACGCCGATTTTGGTTCAATTGGGGCCATGCTATAAGAAGCAATAAAAGAAATACAAAATCTGCTTTGGTAATATTGGCTATGTCTAGATTGGGCTTGGGCTCATCCAAACTCAGAATAGCTGCCAGCAGATCACGCTGCACAAGCTGCATGGAATGTGCTATATGGAATTGTCGTATTTCCATTAATCGTCTAAAAAATTGAACACTTAGCCACAGCAATTCCCGATTTTGAGATATCCTGTCTTGAGAGTCTTGGAATATGTTGAGTTGATAGAATTCATCAGCTAGCTGACATCGCAAAGCGTAATAAGACAACTCCTGAACAGCCTGCATGCATAATTTAAGATGGGCCACCGAAATAAGGTCTTCCTTGGCATCACTATCAAAGTTTGTGTTTGTAATGATTAAGTGGAGAATATACGAAAGTCGCACTATGTAGCTGTAATGTGGGTGTCCTTGCAACACTATGCTTTTGTCCCGATCAGAATTATATTTGTACTTGGAGCACAAGTCTTCTAACTGTTGATTCAAGTCTGTCGTTAAAAATTTTTCCATTAATTTCAAATTACTTTGGAGGAAGCAAGGGCTGATTGATATAGCTTCTGTTGCTTCTGGTTTTGCTGTAAGTAAAAGAGTTTTATACTGTTGCTAACTTCCCAACTTTTCCTTTTCTTACTTAAAGCATGTTGGAATTTCAAATCCTCCAAAAGGGTAAAGTATTTAATAATATTCGTCATTATTAATTTTTTAAATATTGTGCATATTGTGCCTTGTTTTTTCTTCGATGACAACAAAGTGTTTCGATAACAGTTCAACTGTTCCAATTGGAGATGTGCGAGTCTCGTGACAAGTGTCTTGTCATTCTTAATATTACTCACAATGCACACTGTCATCTGAATATGACACGGTCACACTAGTTGACAGCTGGCGCTTTATTTATCACTTTTTCTATGTAAACGTAATTAGAGAAATATAAATAACTTGCGGAATGGATGCAAAACTGGACGTGAGTATTACGAAGTCATTCACAAAACATGGCCAACATTTTTTCTGCCTTTACAGATGTTTGAGGATGTCAACACATCGCCATCAAATTCGCTGGAAGGCGACATGTCCATACCGGGCCGAAGGACAACAAGTAAGCCAACAGAAAGCGGAGTACCCGATTACAATACTCTGGATGAGCCCATTAGTGAGACAGTGCTACGGGATATACGAGCTGTGGGTGTAAAATTCTATCATGTTCTTTATCCGAAGGAGAAGTCAAGTCTGTTGCGTGATTGTACGTCATCATTATCCATAGTTGGTTAAATTTGCAGTCGTAAGCAAATTGCTAATTATATTGTGTTGTTTACATTCCAGGGGATTTATGGGGTCCTCTCGTATTGTGTACCTTCATGGCAACTATACTGCAGGGCTCGTACTCGGCAGACAGCATGGCTGATAATGGACCCGAATTCGCTCAGGTCTTTGTGATTGTTTGGATAGGAGCTGCCGTTGTTACATTGAATTCCAAACTGCTGGGTGGTAACATGTAAGTAATATAATAGTAATTCATTTGAAGTACCCCCTAATCTCCTTCGCCTTTCAGATCTTTCTTCCAATCCGTCTGCGTTCTAGGATATTGCCTTACGCCAGTGGCAATAGCTTTGATTGTTTGCCGTGTAATTTTGTTGACCCACCAAACACGTTTACTGTTCTTTTTACGTTTTATTACTACAACAGTCGGCTTTGCCTGGGCCACATACGGTAGGTAGATCCATTGTGTTCCCTTTTAGTAATTTACTAACTTCCTAAATGTACTTTCTTTCATAGCTTCGTTTATATTCCTGGGCCAAAGTCAACCACCTCATCGTAAACCATTGGCCGTCTATCCCATTTTTCTGTTCTTCTTCGTCATTTCTTGGCTAGTTTTATCTCACAACTAGTTGAGACCTAATTAATTTATAAGCAAAACTTTGCACGTTCCCTTAGTTTAACCAAAAAAGAACCCCAAAAACGAAGAAAGAAACGAATTAAAAAACTTAAGAATTCAAATTAATTTTTCACTTGTTCATTTTTTTTTTTTGTTCTTTTTTTTTATTCTTACGAAATCTTACAAATAATCAGTGTTTATGTGGAATAACATGTTTATATAGTTATGTATGTATGTATATTATGTGGTTAAAAGACTAAATCTCTAAAGTATTGGCTGATGTGGCCACCTCTAGAGACATTTGCATTTGAACGCCATCGCCCTTGGTGGGTCGATATGTAAGCGAATTAGCCCTCGCCTTGCGGCCCATAAAGTGACGCTCTACCCATTTAAGAAGCGTGTATACGGAATCCGTCGAGGGTAAACGATGATCGGCAGCAGTTTTAACAATATCGGAAGATGTAACACGGAAAGTGCGAGCCATACCTTTCAGCGCCTATATGTGATCGAAATGAGATATCATTAAATTGTTTAAGTTTGTTTTAAAGCATCAATTGCACTTACCACCATGGCATCTTCATCGGTTAGATCGTCACCTACATATATGATCTTGATTCTTTCATTCCAATCTACACCAAATGATGTACGTAGAATATATATCGATGCTCTGCCCTTATTCCATTGCACTGGTGGGCGAGCCTCCAAAGCGCAATGCGCTTCTGTGGCACGAAAACCATACTTCTCGATTAAACCTCTCGCCTTCTCCACCATAGCAGGACGCAATTGAGTCGGTGTTTCGCGATAATGGAATGTCAGCAAAGCTCCCTTGTTCTCCACCCAGGCTCCATCACGACAAACGGAATCCTGAAGAGCCTTAAGCAAATGACTAACCTTATCCTCATATTCAATTGGCATCGGATGTACGAATTTACTGCCATCCGGATGAAGGATTTCCAGGCCATGATTACCAGCATAGGTAATACCTTCAATACCGACCATTTTCTTAACATTGTCCACATTGCGACCAGAGATGACTGCCACATACACATCTGAGTGATTGGATAGTTTGTACAACACATTCTTAATTTCGGGCGATAGAGTGGCCAAATCTGGATGGGGTGCAATCGGAGCCAAAGTGCCATCGTAGTCCAGCAAGAGAGCCAACTTGTGGTTATAGCCAATGTATCTAATCGAGTGGAAAATATTTTCTATTGATATTATGGTTGAAAGGTTAGAAAATTGCCGACTTACTTGAGTAAGTAGTCATCGAAGTCATCTACAGATACCGGCTGCATTATGGTAGTGCCCACATCATCCATTTCGAGAGCTCCCACCGCCTTTAGGAAACAGCGCATCCAGTGACTGACATCACATTCGGCCTCACGACGACGCAGACGCGCCATACGCAATGCTCGCTCATCTTCCGGCATGGTCAAAGCACGATGAATAACCTCAGCGGCTTCATTTACTTCATAAGGATTACACAGCAGGGCTTCGTGCATCATTTCGCCGGCTCCAGCAAATGGTGAAATGACCAACACACCGGGCACCTCATTTATTTGACATGCCACAAACTCCTTGGCTACCAGATTCATGCCATCTCGCAATGGCGTTACCAGGCAAACAGCCGCATCCCGATATAATGCCGCCAATTCATCCTGACTGACATAGTCATAAATATAGCGTATGGGTGCCCAATTGGCCGTAGTGAAGCGTCCATTAATACGACCCACCAACTGATCAACCTCCTCTTTCAATTCCCGATACTCTTTCACGTCTGTACGTGACGGAACTGAAATTTGTAGTAGGCTGACCTTTTCCTTATGCTGTGGATATTTAAGCAACAAGGCCTCAAATGCCATCAGACGATGGACCAAACCCTTTGTATAATCCAAACGATCAACACCCAAAATGATCTGCTGCTTTGAAGTTTTCAACACCTTGGGAGCATTCTGGGCCAGATTGACAAATCGCTCATAGGGTATACCAATGGGCAGGGGACGAACACGCACAGTGCGTCCTCCGTGCTCTACCAGCAAATTATTGCGATCGACACGACAACCCAAATTACGTTGACAACAGTCCACAAAATTAAGGCAATAATCTTGAATGTGGAAGCCCACAAGGTCACAACCTAACATGCCCTGTAATCGGAAATTATAGTTTATATATCAAGAACAAAATCCAAACCTTTACTTATAAATTGAGTGTGCTCACCTGCAATATCTCATCGGACCATGGCAGCAAACGGAAGATATCCCATGGAGGGAAGGGTATGTGAAGAAAGAAGGCCAATCGGCAGGGAAGGTTCTTCTCCTCGGCATGCTCACGCACCCAATTGGCAGCCAACATCAAATGATAATCATGGATCCAAACAATCGGTGGACTTTTTTCGCACCCGTTGTTTTTAGCCAAACACTTTTCCAGTGCCTCAATGGTGCGCACAGCAAAATGCTTATTAACTGTGACATAATCATGCCAATGCTCTCCACCAAAATTTGCTCGGCCGGGCATTGAGTGGAAAAGTGGCCAAAAGATCTTATTGCAGCAGCCATTATAGTAGCTATCAAAAATATTGGCATCAATGTTCACCGATACCACTTGATCAGACTTAAGACCCGCTGTTGGCGTTTGATCATATGGATTCGATTCGGGTATGGCCTCATCGGGGTCCTCCAAATGAATACCAGACCAGCCCACCCATAAACCGCTGCCCTTGATCACTACCGGACAGACGGCCGTAACGAGACCACCAGCGCTGTAAAACGTAATACATAAAACAAATCATGTACTGATTGAAGATCGTTAAGTTTGTTTATGTATGGAGGGGTACGAATATGTAAAAAGAAATAAATCGAAAAACAGACCCAGCCCATTTTATGCAGAGTGCTTGACACCATCTTTGTATTGATAAGGAAAAACCATTTAAAACAAAAAAAAAAAATACACACGCACATAAGCACACGAATACATAGACAGTTGAGCTCCTGATACGGCGTAGTGTAAACAACCTCGACTACGGCTCCGTCTTTCAACCTTTGGAAGCCCTCAATCTTGATTTTGTGTAGGGTCAGTACGAATTCGACTAGTTAAAACCAGATTTATTAACAAAAATGATTTCGAATGACATCTCTGAAAATTTAATCCTTTCTTTTTTGGAAGTTTTGAAATGGTTTTTTCGTTTTCAAATAGATTTGTATTAAAAAATACTGATTAATTTAAGAATTTAATTTAATTCTAAAGACTAACGTCTCCCATATATACTAGGAATTTAACAGAACATTAAGACTGGTTTTTAATAATTTAAAAAAAACGGAAATATTTACTATAAAGTTATTTGAACAATCTAAAAACATAAACAAAAACCTTGACGTGGCATTTTTTTTTGAAAATTTTCAATTCTTTTCAATTTAGTAGTTGTTAGGGTTTCATTTCATGAAAAATAAAAATCTATTTCAATATGAAATAGTTTTTTATTAAAATCAAATTATAATGATTGAGAAATTGTATTACCCTCTGAGATATGCAATGGTTTTTTTTCTCTTCTTCTTTTAAGACATTGTGTATCCCATCCCTTTGGCAAACATTATTCACGTGATGCTATTTTAGTTTCATTGTCAGGTTCATTAATATGTATTATTGTTCCTATATAAGCCTTGAATGAACGCCTTTAATAATGACCCCTTTAAGAGTAGTAATACTGTTTTGCCCATCGCCAACAGTTGGGGTCAAAAACGCGTAATGGACCTCGCTGATAAGCTTCCAAAGATCATCGTCGTTGCTGTTTGTCGATTTTCATACCCGATACTAAGTATTATTGAATTTGTTTTCTAATTTGAAATATGTAGACACACGTTTGCTCATCTCATCATTCTCTCCCTCTATCTATCTATCCCGATGTTTGTATTTTGCGCTGATAAGATTTTGTCAGCCTCTATTTAAAAGAATGTTTTTTTTTTGTTTTATTTTTTTTTTTTTTTTTGGTGGGGTTGGGTGACTATTATCAAAATTTAGAATGCAAATTGTACGCCTCGTGGTGTTGAATTGGGTTAGTTTTTCAATTTGGTTTTGGATGATGGAACTAAACGAATGTGACGAGACACGAATGTGATAAGAAATGTTCCTATAGAAAAATTCGTATTATTTACATTTTGAGCTTTGCTAGTTTATTCAACTTGAATTTTATTGTCTTTGTGTTTTTAATGTGTTTATTTGCACTAAGAAAATCACTGATAGATAATAATATTTGAAATCTAAGAGTCTTAGAGACCAAATTATATATAGTTACTATATCAATTACAGTTACTTACAGAATAAACACAGACGGTAAACAGAAATTCTAAAATAGCTCACCTTAAGCAACAACCGTTATACCGATAGTAGTGTTACATAACATTTTACATAACATTATACAACATTTTCACTATCTTTTAAAAGTTTTTTTTTATAACACTTTGATCTATCGAAATAAAACCAATTTACTAAAATGAAATTAAATGTAAAACGTTGCGTAATCGTTTAAGAACTAATAGGTTAGGTCTAATTTTAAATTAAACAATTATTTGGTAATCCTTTTTACACTTACCTGGCTTTACGTTCCAGCTCCTTGGTTTTGGCATTTCGCGTGAGTACAAAAGGCAATCGATTCGATACGACAATTAGGCTAGCCTTAGTGGAGGGCTCACCCGCGTTGGTTACAATAATCTCGGTATCGGCCATTTTGATTAACGGTCCTTGTTCTTAAATTCAAACGGGTATTTTAAACTCTTCTAAGGTGTTACTGAGAAGTTTTTTTAACTCTTGTTTTTGCAAAATTTTCTCGTTTTTTTTTTTTTTTTTTTGTTTTTTCTTAGCCCAAATTAACGCATAGTTCTTGGACTTGGACTAGACTTGACACTTGGCTACTCGCAAATCGACTAAATTGCATTCAAAATGCAATGAGAATCTGTACCTGGAATGTCAATCCGATTCGTAGCCCAATCTACACTTCTTATCAACAAAAACAGTCGAAATTATGTTAATTGTGGAAGAGTGCTGAGAAATATGCACTGAGTGAAATATATATTATCTATTTTGCTGATTTTTCCTGGCTACGAGAGCAATACGATGATACGCTTATTGCTCGCGAGAGCAGTGTCTGCTCCGTTCTGTACCCTGCCGAAAATGGTACTAAGCCCATCGATCATTTAAGTCGCACTTTTTCTGCTAAAAATTCCTCGTTTTCGAATAGAAGCCCCTGTTTTTCTTATCAGAAAAATCATTGCCATGTCAGCTTATTGTCTCTCTGTGTTTGTTTCTCGTATTGAGAGAAACTGCTGGAATCAATTTGAAATTACTCATTTTCCTTATGGATCCTTCGATAAAGGCCATGGAATCCATGAACCATTGGGTTAAGGTTCGATTTTATAGTATTCGATGTTAGACTCTTATGAATAAGGCTTAGATTTCTAGTATTAACTGGTCAGACCTGGTATTATCAGCTGCCCAAACTCCTCCCCCTTGCTTCCACTTCTCCACATATTGTCTTTTTAAAGGCGATAATGTGAATACATTGATTTGAGGCTGAGGCTGAGGCGTTGCTTGTTTACGCTGCTTTTCTATGTATTTTCTTTTATATCCGTTCATAATGGACTAGAAAGGGTCCATTGGATTCATGCTAATGTACGTAACAAGTAATTACAGCCATTTATGAAGCGATTATATAATTATTATAAGTAAAAACCTTTTTTATAATTTAACTCCTTAATTGACAATGATCTTTACATTGACGAAGTCCTTGAAATTAACTTGAAAATTATAATTTTAATTAAAACACAAATTTGTAAGTATATAAAAATTCATATCAAATGCACTTTGAACTCTTAACGGTATTTAATCTTACTTGGAACATATGTTTAATTAGAATTTATTTATATTAGTATAATGTAAGAATTACCCAAAATTGCGTCAGTCAATTATTATTTAATTATTATGTATTTGTTAGTTAGGAATTTTCAACAAAATAGTTTAAATAGTTTTATTAATCTCATTTTCATACAAATTTCTTTTGATTTAGGTTTTATTGAATAATACTTTTAGTTTTATTAGCAACAGATTTGTATTCAAGTATAATATCTCTGGTCTTTAAATCTTAGTTAATAAAGGTAGACAGGTATAAGGGATCACCTTGTTCTGACCGCCTTATATATGTACATATGTATGTATATAGTATGTTCGTATATAGATAAGATTGCTGTTTAGCGCACTGTGAAATAACTTGCATTTGTTTATATGTTTAAATGCATTTTTATAGTTTTTGGATTTGGTTAATTGGTTGGCTTTGCCTTAGTTATATGGAAAACTTTTGTTGAACTTGAACGCTGCTTGATCTAAATATGATTATGATGAGGATGACGATCATCATTATTGTTAGCGTATGGACCTAATCACGTGCTCGACACGATGATGTTATTTGCGTTTTACGTGATTGCCTTTAAGTTTCAGCTGTTGGTTAGATAGAAGTTGGGCAAGGCAAACAAATTAACAAAATAAAACAACAAAACCCTATTAGACACAAATTAGTCAGCCTGTTGCTGCAATCGATTCCATCTAGGTTATCAGATTTAGAAAAGGGTAAGCAATTTTATTTGTAAATGTTAATGCTGTCGTTTTAATTGTCTAGTGACGCAAGTGAAATTATTTTCAGCCACCAAGAACAATGTTTTCCGTCATTTCTGGCACCTGCTGAAAACGTGTAACGGGTTTTTTTCAATGAAAGCTGCCAACTTGATAAATTTTAAAAGATTTACGATATTCAGAACAAAGGGCGCTAGTGAGCAAGGTGTCAGTAATAGATTATTTTTTTAAAAGAAAGTACATTTTTTTTTCTATTTTTGTGACTATACAAACAAAACAAATTTAATATTAATATAAAAATTATTTATCTCAAATATAATTGATTGCTTCCAAAAATTTCTATGAATGAATTAAATTGGAAAATCATGTTTTACTTTAAAATCAGTTTATTTATACATATACTTTCCGAAGTTTTCTTGTTTTAAATATTTACACTTTAAGACCACAAAATTTATTATTCAGATCAAAAAACTCATCTTCCGGTTCTTCATCTTCGCTCTGCCTAATCATGTCCATATTGGGATCTTTTGAATCCTGCTCCGCCGCTGCCTTACGAGCCGCTTGCCTTTGCTTTTTCAGTCGTTTCTTTTCCTGAGCTTTCGCAGCAGCCTGCTGCTCTACGTCTGATTGTTTCCAGGATGGTATATATTGTCCACACCAATCCAGTAAATAACCATAGAAATCAAACATAAGCCGAGAGTCGGTTAAGAGAAAGTGCTCTACATGATACCGCACATCGAGACGATTTCGTAATAGATCATAAAGATTATATAAAAATGCTCCACAATACAATTGATTCATGCGGGGATTAAGTAACGGAAAGCCGAGAAGGGCATTTAAAGCGCTTAATTGATAGACTACAGCTTGAAGTTCGGCGAAGGCATGCAAAACTGATGTAGAATAGAGATCGTATTTCTTTTTGAATATCTCTTGCATATGAAAATGAGGAAGCAAACGCTCTTGAACCAAATAACAATCTGATTTGGGCACCTGCAGCATGCGCTCTGGCACTGTTAACTCCATTAAAGATGGCTTAATCCCACGTTTAATGCCCTCTGCCAATTCCTTATTGCGTACGGCTCTTTCCTGTTTTAGAATTTTGCCAAAACGACGTTGAAAGGTCTTTATTTCTCGTTCGGCCGGTATGCGTACATCAATGGTTCTAAGAACCACTAGACACAGAATAAGGGCATGCAGGTGAAACAGATCACAATGTTCGGACCGATGTAACCAATAGACAATAGCTAAAAAATATAGCTGTAGATCCTTTGGCAATTGTTCCAAGTCGTTGAAAAGTTTTTCTGTATTCACATGTTGGATTTGGGTTTGGAATATATATCGCAGGTGTCGTTCATCACTTTTAGCAGGATTAAAACTATACAGTGGTGCTTGCTGAATGGCCAATCGATTATATCGCACATTGGTAACTCTTATGGCTCGAGTCAGATATGTGTATTCAATTGGCAGGCTGGGTGCTGATTCCTCATTCTCCACATGATTTAGGAGTGCATAAATATAGTTTAGCACAGGCAATGCCAAATCATTGGAGTCATGATAGGGAAAATGTTCGATTTGCGGGTTGTTGATGTACTTCCGTAAGTGAATTAAGTCCACAAAAAAGCGGGAAAGATATGCTGGATAGAGTTTTTCTAGGAACCATTGGGGGAAAAGCAAAGTTTTGTCCTCTACATCTACTTCCCCTGGCTCATCTTCGTTCTCCTCATCGTTGCTAGAGGCGGAGTCTACTTTTTCCCCATCTTTTATTTCGACTTCTTCCTCCTCAGATTCGCTGTCATCCGCACCCTGATTATCTTCTTCCTCTTCGTCGCTCGACTCACTAGTTGTTTCAATGTGACTTAATGGATTGTCATAGTGTTTTTCAAAGAACTCATAGGCATGACACAGTTCATTTGAATATCCTGAAATTGCTGCCTGGACCTGAGCCACCAAAGAATCGCGTTGTGTCTAGAAATACATAAATAAATATATTACCTTTCTTGTATGTTTTAATGTGTCAGCAGTTTTATCAAACACTTTTAGCAAAATTATTTTTTACCTTTTTGAGACGCGACAAAACTTTAGATAAAGCCGATTCAGCTGTCTCATTCTTTAGCCATTGAAGGATTACTCTTATGCGACGCTGTTGTTTTTTTAATTTACGACTACGTCCCGCCTTGCCCATACCAGCATCAAAGAAATTACGAAATGCAGATCTAGCTATATAATCATTGCCCAGCAATGCAGCGAACAATGGCAATTTTTCCGCACTTAGAGTTCCACGTCCACACAAGTGTTCGACACGATATATGCAGCAGTCCAAGTACTTGTAGGAAGCAGGATTCTTTGTCTCTACAGGGCTACTTTGTTGTATCCCGGTCATTATTTTGTGGGCCTTGGTACGTTTCTCTACATGCTTGGCCTCCTGGCGACGTAGTTCCCGCGGATTGGTTTTCTTTTGCTTGGTAAGCACTTTCACTGTTAAGGTAATTAATGGTATATATTTCACATTGTGTATATAGAAATCCGAGTCATAGGATAACACTGGACAATTAAGTTTTCGGGCCAACGCGGCCAGCTCATCGTCGGCTTCAAAAACACAACGCATTACTGGAACTCCGCAATCACGCACGGCGTCCACAAACACCTCTTTGAGATGCAGGGGAAACAGTGTGATGGAGGCATTGGGATTTATACGTTTAATCACAGCAATTTTTCCCCTCAGACGATGGCCCACAGTTCGCAACTTTCGCTCCTCGTAACCACCGTCCATAAGCACAAAAGGGTGAATTTTGCATTCAGCCAGCACCTAAAATGAATATACTACGTAAGAATTGGTAAGATCCAGCCGGACACTGGACAACCTACCTGAAAGAATTGAACCACCGCCCGATAGAAGTCATCGTAATCTCCTCCAAATGCCGAATAGGAGCCAGTCACGTCTTTATACAGATTACAAGCCAAATTATCACCATCGATCACCAGAGCTGTGGAATGGAGCTCGTACGGTTTCAGATAGACTTCGGCCCGTTGGGCTATATAGCTAGTAAGTCCTCGTACACCCATTAAATATGAAATAATGAAGTATTTTTTGATTTGTTTACTAATTTACCAGCTAATGCACGTGCGATATTAGTGTGGCCAGTTGCCAAGTTTCAAATATCTTCATATCTTAAATAAGCGGGATGAATTTAAAATTTAATTTATGAGGACTTGTACTAAATTTAATATTTTTATATCATTGCTTTTTAAAATAAATAAAAATTAAAATGAATTGTGTTTACAACTCGGGAAGCTAAGAATAATGTACCCAGTATTTGCAAGCGTTTAAAATAATTCACAAACTATCAAAATTTTATTTCAAACCAAACTAAATCCACCACTAAATTTAATTTGATGGATAGAAGTTCATGCAATCTACAAGATCTCTCAGCAAATCGACAAAACAAGTCTGCTTTTATTTCCACTTGTTACGGACGATTTTGTATTTTCAGTTTGTCGAGAAGCATCGACTGTTACTTAACATTACACGAATGAAAATTGCAGCGCGCGATTTCTTGCATTCATAAATATAATGGTAAGGCACAAATATTGGGAGCGCAAGAAATAGTGCCTCAAAGACAGGGAGCACGAAAAAAAGTACATCGTATACGGGAATGAAAACCATTGGTCGCGAAAAGGGAAATTATACATTTTTTAAATAGAACTATAAATAGTTATATCCCTAACTATATCTACAATCAAACGATTTGAAAGTAATTATAAAAAATGGTCTCCCCTAAAGACATTATTTTACCATCAATATTATAATAAATGTTGCACCTAGAACATAATCCATTGACTATCAGTAGCCCGTCAGCATTTTTATTGGATGTACCTGTGATTGATATTAATAAACAAAAATTTAATATAAGAGGACTTGTTTTTTTTTTTTTTTCGACTCATTGTATATCATCTTCATATTGTTTTTATAATAATTTTAGTATTCGAATTATATAAAAAGTTTCGAGTCGATTGTTTACAGACTCCTAAATTTAATGTTGGCTGGGATATAAATACAAGGGTGACTGAATTTAGTGTTTGCTGGGTTATGTTTTTTTTTCTCTCAGTGTTGTTTTTGTTTTCAAGCTGAAAAGTCGTGCGTTGGTGATATACGTCTGTCGAAAACTCATTTTGAAAGATATAAAATTTTAGAAAACAGCTATTATTGCTAGTGTGAAAAACAAGTAATATTCATTGACAGTTTTCGGTGTAAAAAATAAAGAAAAAGTTAATATTAAAGATTGAATTGCAAAGCGCGTGCATATATACGGGTTCCGTTGGTTTTTTCTTCTCTCTTGCGCGTGTGTTGGTGTTTTACGTCGCTGTGTGCGTGCGTATATGTTTGAGTGTTGTTGGTGTTTTTGTGTGCTCCGCTTGCACAGGTAGACGACGACAACGCTGGCGCTGGGAAAAATTATGAAAACCGAAAAATATTGAAATTTCCAAAAATCTTGCACAAAACCAACAAAAACAAAAAAAACATAAGAAAAGCAACGAAACCGCACAAAAAACGCAGTCGGGCGCCATTTTTGTGGCTTTCAATACAGAATTATAGTATTATTATCTATTCTTCAAGACAATTTATAGCATTATGGATGAGAGAGCGATCGCGAATATCATTAAATACGTACCGTAAAAATCCCGTATAGTGAATGAATATTTTACTTGTTCCTGTGTGAGAGAGTGTATGTGCGTACGTGAATGTGTGTACGTATGTGTGCGTTACGTACTTGCTGTACGTGTGTGTCTCCCCCCGTTTCTCTCTCTCTTTCTATCTTTCTATATTTTGTGCGTGTGTGAGTGATACGGTGGATATGCTGTGAGCTGCTCCAGAAAAGCATTTAAAATCTTATCCAAAAAAAAAAGAAAAAGAAATAAATTAAAAGCGAATATATAAGTAATAGAAATAAAACACCCACGGAGAAAGGAGAAGCGTTTGCCACTAGAAGAGAGGAGCAAAACTGCAAATTTCGGATAATTGTCTAACCTAAACATAGCATTAACAACAACAACGATAAAAAGAACATCAAGGTGCGTATTTCCCATTGGGCAATTCCAGGAAGATTCAAGAATTGAAACACAGCATCATATTTCCTGTCTTCCGCTTTCTTTTTATTCCCATACACACACACACAGAATTCTATTTTTCTTACTTTTGCAATTGCAATTCCCACGCCCCTTCCATACATTTACCTTCCTTTTTTCAGTCCTGCAGGTAGCAGATGAAAATTCCAACAAATTTTCACATTTTTCCAAGTCGCTGTAGGTGGCCCAAAAATTTAGACACACTTTGAGATAATGAGAACGTTGGTGGAAAAGGGAGAGAGATCGACAGACCAACCAATCAACAGAATAAATAGCTGAGAAATATGATTAGCTGGGCCTCCTGCAGATTTAAATTCTTTGCAAAATCACAGTATCGTGGTTTTTTCCATCTCCAATGTTGCTCCAAATGGAAGAGGAGACTATTTTCCAATCCCCAATTATGTAATCAGGTTGATTGCCATAAAACGACGCCGACAAAACAAACAACAACAACGATCTGGCGACAATTTTTTGGCAACTAAAAAATTCAGCACAAAAGTTCAACTCGAAATCGAAACTATAGCGCCAAGGGACAGAGGGGGAGGAGTGATGTATTGAAATAGAGGGCAAAGAAAAGGCGTTGTCCCTTTTTGGAAACTTTGCAATTTTCCACTATACATACGATGTGTAAATAGCTATAAATGTATGTAACTTTAAGGATTCCGGCGGGGTTGTTATTGATCGAAACAGATGGACATGACTGTATTAATTTAGCTCATTGTGTTGATCAGGATAATATATACTTTATTTAGTCAGAGAAGTTTCCTATTTGCAAGGTTATAAAAAGTTACGGAAATCCTTTCAAAATAGCTATCTTTTAAGATTTTTGGACATATCGTATTGTAGTGGAATAGCTCAGAACTGCATCAGAAAAAGAAGCAATATAAGAAGAAGACAGAGAGAGGGAGAGTGAGGGAGCAGCTGCTGTTGCTGAGCGCAGTGTTGGTGTGTGTGTGTCTCAAATGACACTTGCCAACGTTGGTTTTTCTAAAGAATTTCCTAGTAGGAAGTGCAACAACAAGCAGCACTTGACAAATGTTGCTTGCAGTTCACATGCTATCTCGCTCATACAAAGTGAGGAAGAAAGACAGGAATACAAAAAACATTTTCCAAGTCCTATCTAAGCCGTGTAGGTGTGCTTCTTTGTGTCTTTTCTCGTTCCTCTCGTATTTGAACTTCCTCTGTTATACACGTTCATTACTCTAGTTATTTGTTTTAATTATTTTAATTGCCTTTGATTAATCAATGTGCAAATTTGTCTAATATTCTTAGTCTCTCTCTAACTTTGCTGATTGCGGAAATTGTCGCTTAAAGAAAAGAAACTAAATAAAGCTGTTTCAACTTAATTTGATGTCTCTCTTAGCTGTGTGATCTCACTTTCCACAATGCCAATTATGAGTCATTTGAAGCTTAATACCGTTAGGCCTTTACTCTTCATTGGCTATATGCGTTACGCTATTGCAACACCAACTTTGCCTGCCTCTGTTTTTATGCTTCTTCTTGACCTACAAGAGTCACTCACACAATTTCCTGTCTGCCTAATCGACCCACCCACTCCATTCCACCCATTCCACTAAATTAAAACTTTATTTACTGTTAATTATTGTGCATGTATTAGCTAAAGCTTGCAAACCATTTTTTTCCGTCTTTCGATATTTCCCAATTATTTGAAATGCAGCCCCAGCAGCAGCGGCGGCAGCTGCTGGCTACCATAGGCGTAGTCTTAACAGCAGAGGGGAAAGATGTTATTCTTATTCTAAATATGCAAACGGAACAGATTTCGTTTCCAGCTGTCCGATTTGTCTACTTGTATCCCCTTCTATTTTAACCTGTCACGCTACGCCCATGTGTAATACAAATAAAGTAATTATTTCCTTTCACATGCGGAAAGACATAAAAAATATCAAATAGTCGAAGAAGAAGCAGCAGCAAACCAAACCAAACCAAACCAAACCAAAAATAACACCCAACAAAGAAGAAAAAAAAAAAGAACTCCACCCGCTGGCGGCAACAACTTTTGTTGTTGTTCTTGCTGGTTACCTCAACACGTGCAGAGCTCCCAAAATCAAATCGAAAATAAGGAAACAGAATGCAAGAACAAAGAAAACAAGAGAAAAAAGGCATGAACAAAAAATAGAAAAAAGATTACATTTTGCATTATTGGCAAAATTTGACCATTTAAATTAAAATTTAAGCAAGAATTTGGTATAACTAATACAATTAGTTATGTACATATATTATTTTTCAAACAACGTGTTTTCGCTCACTCAATGAAACTAAACGGTAAATTGCTATATAATATATACAAAATTAAATTGTTAAAATGATCAAAAACAGATTTCTACCAATATTTAACTCTTTGCCTCCAATTTTTCCACTACTCGTTGTTTTCAAGGTGTGACCTTATCTTTATAGCATATAATAAAATGATATTCCCATTGATCAGCAATTCTACTATGCACGATTATTTCCAATGCCAAAGCGGAACCGGACATACAACCAACCAATTTGATTGAGTTGGTTTTTATTGAATGAAAATTGAATGAATCAATGAAACTTACGTTTAAAGCTTACGTTACGTTGCGTTACGTTACTCTCTTTATCTTTCTCTGTCTCTTTCTGTCTCTCTTTTTATCGTTCTTTTAACTCTTTTATGTGTCTGAATATGTGTGTGGGTAAACCTGAGTTGTAATAATTTCGCAAAACAAGAAAAAAAAAAATATCTTTTGGCGAAATAAAATTCATAAATCATTGCCTTGTTGGTAGATTTTCTTCTATTGGTGGAGGAGTAAGGGGAAAAGCAGGGCTACCGTCTGTAAGCTTACGTCATACATATATGGCCATGTCTTGAAAACTGTTGTCAATTGATTGGCTGCCACATTTCGCTGGCGTCAACATTAAAATAATATTGAAAGTAGGTAAAGTAGGTAAAAACCAACAGAGAAAATCAACTCGGAATTGAGTCATCATCAGTTTCAGTATTTTTTAAGGCTTTACTATAACAATCAATTGAAGTAGAAGAACAGAAGGGATAAATTTTCAACTATTAAAAGTATGTTTAATGTGTGTACATGTGTGTTTATGTATGCGTGAAGTCAGTGTGCTTATATTTCAGCTTACAATCTTCTTATGCCATATAAGTAGTTACCATTAAATTGGCGGATCGAAGCTATTTTTAAGCTATTGTTACCAATTTATGGTCTCTTGTATACAGTAGAAGCCTAATATAATGACAAGCGTTGATTTACCTAACAGTAGATAACTTCAAAATGGTGAATAGACGATAGGACTGATAGAACCGATATAGTTTCGATAAAGACTTCCTCTTACTATCCTCTTTTGTATGTTTTTTTTTCCCCCCCAAGTCTTTTATCTTTGTTTGTTTTTTGTATTTTTTTGCGATTTTCAGAATAACACATTAAAATTGCCAAATAAACGCTTATAAAATTTGTATTAATGGGAGATCATTAATTGAGAATTATAACAGACTTGCCCAATAAATCATGAATGGAATGGTATGAATGGGCCCGTTTCGTTTGAATGCTGACGGGTGACGTCAGACGGATAATGAAATAATGTTCTGATTAATATAGAATTTATCATAATTTTGTTGGCCGACAAAAACAGCTGACTAAGAAACCAAAAAAAGAGAGGCAAAAAAGAAACAAACAGCATACAGCTGGCTAGCTGACTTGTTTTTGGGACTGTTTAGCTATTTTGGCTTCTTGAATTAAATTCAATTGAATGACTGTGGGTGGTGCAGCAACTAACTCACTCGCTCACTCACTCATACACTCACTCACCTATTCACTTGGATACTGCGCCAATATTTACTCAACATTGATGGACATATACAATATGTTTACCTACTTTGTGTCTGCTTTCGGTTTCCTTCTCGTTTGTTTCGTTTCTTTTTCATATTTCTCTTCATTTTTTTTTTGCTATTTATAACTGGCATACTAATTTGTAATTTGTTTAATGATTCACTTAGCGTGCATACTCATTTTTTTTTTCTTTTTGATAAAGTGTGGGAACCCTGTGTCTCCTTCTATCTACACTATCCTATCTAAATCAATGCCTTACCCGTTCGTCCCACCATTTTACATATACACTTATTGGGCAATACACTTGGCTGAGTGTATATAGATAAGATTTCTGTACGGATTTCTAAGAAATCTATAAATTTAAATATATATTTCTATGATAAATGTATCCTAAGCTATATATGTATGTATGTATATGTTACCAGACGCATATACATATATATATCATGTATATGTGTAGGATTGCGCATTCTTGACCAATCAATCAGCGTAATCCATCACTCTCTCACTTTTTCTCTTTCTCTATTTGTTGGTACCTTTCTCTTTTTTTAAGAATAAGTGATATATTGGTATAAACAACTTGATTTGCCAAAATTTATATGCCTATCTTGTGTCGAAGAAAAAAAATATAAATAAAGACGTTCGTCTTAATCCTATATATATTTTCCGAGTTTATTTAACCGACAATATGTCAAATTTGAAAAGCAAAATTGAAATGAACTAGAAAAGAATTGGTTAACTAAATCATCTCTTCAGTGGACTTCACTGCTGATCTTTGACATAAAAGGTATTGGAAAATATATTTTTATTCTGTAGAAGATTAGAAAATAGAATTAATAACGTTTGTGAAATGGTAATTGAAGCATGTACTTAGGGAAAATACGAATAACTTAAATTTTGGTGTTTAAAGAGTGTCGCGTTTTTTGTTGTAGAGTTGCCATACTTTTGACATTTATTTGGATACATTTCTTGCTTTATTTATACCATTTCATATAAGTTGACAATTTTCCGCTTGTTTTACCATTTTTAATTGAAATTAGCCAAAATTCAAAAGTATTTCCCAGACACATTTTTCGACTTCTTATCATCGATTACATCAAAACCAGTTTGTTTCTTTGGTTAAATTGCGCTACCCCGAAAAAAAGAAGATACCAAGAGACCAAAAAAAAAAAAAACCACACAGAATGAAGAAAACCACAATAATAATTCCCATAATTATAACAATGCCCCACACAACAACACAACTAACCAACGAGACGAACCTAACCAAACCAAACCAAAACCAACTTCACAGATACATAAATCCAAAACCGCCCCAAAACGAGAAAACAAAAATGATATCCAAGTGTCGTCTTCAGCTCCAACTCGAAAGAGAAGAAGCAGAATACAAGAGCATGATGATGAGAAAGGGGAAGAAGAGTGGAAAAGAATCCAAATGTGGCTTTGCTTTGAAATACAAACTTTTTTCTTGTGGTTACTCGCTGACTCTGTTTTCTAGACCACAAAAACAAAAACGAAAACTTCAAGCCAAAAACAAAAACAAAAATAAAAACTGAGCTGCCAAAACAAAAACAAGCCAAGAAAAAAACAGAAAAAGGTGTGTGTATTTCTTTGTGACTGTGTTTGTGTGTGTGTGTGGTGTGAGAAGAAAAGAACTAAAGTAAAATCGGAAGAAGCGAGACAGCAATAAAAGTTTTCTCAGTGGGGTGTGGCGACAAAATCAAAAAAATATATATGTATATATATCTTGGAGATAAAAAGACACAAAAAACTTAAGCTAAACTAAACTAAACTCTTTTTTTCTGGCTCTCCCCAACTCCAGGTTTGGTATCATAAAATATGGCAAATGACAATGACAAAACAGAAAATAGAGAACGAAGAAAATTGGGCAAAGAAAGAGTGGAAAATTTTAAGCATTATCGAAGTTTATATACTCTTTGACTAGATTTAGGTAATTTTATAAATCTACAAAAGGTTTAGGGCCTTTGATGAATTGTAATTTTAGGCCGTTAAATATATTATTTATCTGATTTATTAGTTTAAGTTGGTAGATGAAGCTTTACCTCAAGGAGTATATAAAAGCCTCCAAAAAGATTCATTAATTTGAGATCTGTTTGATCTAGGCTCCCACATATAATAATTTTGGAATCACCTAAGTGCAATTAGTTCTAAGATTTAAGGATTTTATTCCTGCCCCAATAGTCAGTTTCTATTAGTCTAATGACATACAAACTATATATGGCCTTTTTAAAATAAAAGATCGAATATATAATATCTTTATTAAATTTCCAAATTCATGGCAAATCCTTATTTTTGTGAGTTCTTCAAGTACATCTAATTTGGCTAACAAAATTGACAAAGGGTATACAAAATAAGAAATTACTTTTTCATTTACCGTTAGAGCACAGTTGTTTGAATCAATTAAAAAGCTGCAGATGCTCGACAAAACCTTAACTTAACTTAATTTTTCAATTACCTACTGAAGACTTAAATAGAGAGAGAAAGAGAGAGAGAGAGAAAAACAATGAAATAGGGGAATTAAAGAGTGAGTGTGGCGTCGTTTCGCTCCAGAAAGAAGGCCCCGTAAAAAATGAAAAAAAAAAACTAAAATGTGTCATGGCTGGCAGTTTGAACTAAATTACCCCAGCTCAATCATGTTGTCTCGTCGTCGTCGTCGCACCTGATGATAATTTGTTGGTGGCTAGTGGCTTCCTGCAACATGCCGCTGCACATCGTTGCATAGCCGTGTTAAGGTTCAATGCTTCCACCTTCCCCAACCCGCCTACTCTTGTTTGCCACCAATTGATAGTCTAAATCATTAAGCAAAGTTGAACTTACGTTAAGGTTAGGTAACTCTTTTTTTTCGTGTAATCCCACCATAACAAACGCTTTTTCGTTTTTCTCTCATCAAGTTTTATGCGAATTTTCGTTGGTTTTAATGTTTCGCACACGTCAACCCAAAAACGCAAAACGACCCGCAAGAGGTCACACACCTCGCCTTGGCTTGAGTATTTGTTTCATATCCCAAAACGTTCCACCCTTCCTTTACGAAACCAAATGTCACACACTGATTTGCAATCAGGTGAGTTACCTTAACTCGTTATCGCTCCTGTTGTGGATGAAGTCCAATATGCGCAGGTGCACCGCCATTGTTGCTTTTACCCCTTTAACCCTCTTAGTGTGATCCGGTCCGGTCTTTCGCTTCAATTTCAATTTTTGTAAATTGAGTTTACATTTTCGATTTATTGACAGAAGCAAGCCCCCCGACTTAACTTTGACTTCGATTGTGCACTTTGACTGACGTTTATTACCATTTGTGTGGTACCTTCGCTTGACACTGCATTTTGCGACAAGGAATTGTAAATCAGGTGAAGGGGGCTAAATCGAGAACCCCTTAATGTAATCTTCGTCAGACCTAACAGGGTGAAAACATTTACAAGAAAACAGGTATATTAAAAGTATTCATTTGGTTGAAAACAATTTTTGGAATATTTGCTTTATAAGAAACACTGCTCTTTTTTCGTGATCTTACCTTTGGTCTCAGATTATCGCTTGTGTTTTAAGGAAAACTCATTTTTCAAGAAGCAGCTGTTTGACGAATTGCCATGATTTTATTTTGTTTGATTGTTTCTGTTCCAGTTTTTATTTTCTCTTTTTTTTCAAGAAATTCTGGATAAATCTCTTGTTAGTCTTATCTTCTATCTGCAGTAATTTTTGTGTGAGTGTGTGTGGCGAAAAATGATATGTCATGGCATTTAAAAATGAAGTCCGGCGACGGAAGAAAGGGAGGGGAGAGATACGTGTTGCAAACAAAACATCCTAAGGAAAATTTTCCACTTGAGTTTTACTTGTACATCTCCCCTCGCAGACGGCATTCATGCAAACCAAAAACTAAAGAAAAGTCTTCCGTCTTCCGACAACGACAACAACAATAGTAACATGTGTTTGAGTCGGGGGAAAAAAAAATCTCGATTTTCATTTTTCACCTGCCCTAAACGTTTGAGTGAAGCCCGCATCCATTTAGGCCCGACTCAACTGAACTGGCCTTATCAGTGGCAGCAAAACGGCCAACAATTTGTCTATGGTTTGAACTGTTGGCAGATGCATACATACATATATATGTAGTGGTGTCGGTGTCGGCGGCAAATCCGTTGAAGCCTGATTAAGTACTTCATCTCATACTTATATTGAGATTACCTCTCGCTTGCTCACTAGCTAGCTCTTTCGTTCTTTATGTCTTTAGTCATTCGTCATGCATGTGTAGACACACAAGAAGCAACAGCAGCAGCAGCAGCAGCCACTGCCACCACCAAAGTCCATCAAATATTGTTTATGTTTCCAACAAATAGACAGACACACACACACACAGTTACAAATATGCACTTACATTTACACTGACTGACACTCACTCACACACTCGTGCCGATGTACTCGTGTGTGTAAGAACTCTCTGAGAGTTGTTGCTTGTGTTACACGCACATTGTTCACTCTTCTTTCTAATTAGCCGAGCGAACGAACGCTTGTTGCATTTGTACCTGCTTGACCTGCCGCTGACTGTTGATGTTGTTGTTATTATTATTGTTGCTACTTCTAGCATCCCTCGCTCTCATTCCATATGTTTCTCTTTCTCTTGTTCTTGTTCATGTATTTCTGCTGCTGGTTGTTGAGTTTGTATATCTGTTTTGTGCTCTTGATCCATTTCCATTACCAATTCATTTTGTGCGTGTTCTTCATTACGCGCCTTACTCTATGCGTCTCTCTGTCTTTCATCTCGTTTCATTATCTCACTCCCATGCGCTCTCTCACTCTTGTTTCTGTTTTTGGCTTCATTGAGCTTTGCGTAGTTTGGTTGACTGCAGTCACGTCATCATTTATCCATGTACATATATACAAAATACAGCTATATCGACATAGCCATCATTTACCACTACCATGCTGCATCTTACCACTTACATATTGTGCTTTATGCTTGCAGCAAGTTAATATAACGTTCCTGAGATTCTAGTGAATTGTGCTTGCATTCGACAGCATTTCTTGTTATGTCTTCAATTTCAATTTAATTGCTAGCCATGCCTAGATGAACATTGCGTAATTACAAATACACACAACAATAACAACAC
Organism: Drosophila neocordata; assembly: GCA_018903615.1. Classification (NCBI taxonomy): domain Eukaryota; kingdom Metazoa; phylum Arthropoda; class Insecta; order Diptera; family Drosophilidae; genus Drosophila; species Drosophila neocordata. The sequence goes on along the minus strand of JAEIGI010000006.1, from coordinate 4,912,669 downwards.
CAAGAGCAGTAGTAAACATTTCTGTATTTATCTAACTATATTAACATTTAAAGTACTTATTAACGAATCATGCTCAAAACATTTTCTCATCAAATTTTTACAACATTTAACATAGCGTAAAGTTTTGAATTATTGAAGAGGATTGTTCTGAACAATATAAGTAAATAACAATAGATCGAAGATATAAATTTTGTACTAAAAAACCGAATAGAACATTGGTTGCTGAGAGTGAGCAAGTCAACATGCGTTCTTTGATAGTAATATCGAAAGAGTTTAATTCTATAAAGTTCTAAGTATTAGCAAAGTTGACAATTCAAGCCTCGATTTCTCTTTAAATATAAAAATAAATATTTTGATTTTTATTGCTGTTTATGTCATATAGTCAATATGTTCGTACACGTGGTAATTGGTATAAGACCTTTGATTGGCTGGCTTTTCATTATTTCTTTCCCATTTTTCAAATTGTTCTTGGGAAAATATTTCTTCAAGTGTAAAGTGTTTCCAAGTAGATATAAATTGGAAAATGATTTTGTAATATTTATGGCCATGTTTGAATTATAATTTTTCGTTCGATTCCATTTAATACAAACATTTGTTAGCTTAATCAGACGCCAAAAGTTATGGGCTCCTCCGCATATGATGATGATAATAATGATGATGATAATGCAGTAGTCGTCAGTTTTCAATATATAGTGTAAACAAATAGTAGCAGCTATAACGCCACCACCCTGTGGCCAAAAATATAAGAAATATATTTATGGCGCAATTTACCAAGTAACTCCCACAATTTTATTGACTTGCCCCCAGATCGACCACCGTCTAATGGTCGTAAATTTTGTTGATCTGCGCCATTTTGCGGCAAATATTAAGGCAATGAAGGCATGCAAACACGTCAACTTCTCATTAAGATAAGCGTTTGCGTTTTTCCACCAACTACTTAGGATATTGATAGGACGATATGAGCAGAGAAAGCAAAAAGGAGCAGAAAGTGGTATTGCCTTCTAAAAGAAGCATGCAATTGCACTTTGTCGTCTAGGGGCCGTTGACACAAAAGGAGCTGCCGCCGCAGGCATGAAACGTCTTAAAAAATGAACGTCCTGGAACCTGCTAGTTCCTGGTCCTGTCTCGGTGCTTTTTGGCACACGCCCGCCAGCTGTCGGTGGCCAACTACTGAGTGCTAACTCAAGCCTATCCAGACTATCCTGCTGCTAGCTGCTGCTGCTGGCTGACTGGTGTAATAAATTTCACAACATGCAAAGGCAATAAAATAGCAGCACATTCCATTTTCTTCTTTTGTGTTTTCTCTTGCAATTTACCCTAGATTCGACACTAGTTCGTTTTGCATTTATATTTTTCTTCTCTTTTTATTTCTTTTTTGGCAACTTGCCATTTACCGCACACATTTTATGTGCTAATTTACTAGAAGAACAAGCGAGGCACTGCCACAACATTAACAACAACAACAACTTGAAAAAAAAATAACTGTTTGCCTTTTGGGTCTGCAAACAATTAAAATGCCGGCTATGATTAACAAGGCAAGATAAGTTTGACGGCAAACGAAGACGACAATGACGGACCACACAGGTCCCCGGCCACTGGGCACCAAGTGCAACATATGCTACACCACATTTCGTCGACAGTTTCTTTTCCTTTTTTTTTTTGTTACCAATAAATTTTAAAAATGCCTGTCTTCTCTTACCTTCTTTACTCTAACTTAGGGCAGAAAAAGGGAATTTCATTTCATTAGCGCTTGGCTGGTCTCTAGCAGTTACTTTTTGGGGTAGGGCCTGGCTAAATGAAATTGCAACAAGAAAAAGATCAAGTACTTGGCAACACAATTGCTTTTAAAATTGGTAAAATTTCAACAGCTATTTAAAAAAGAAACGAAAGGCAAAAAGAAAAACGAAAGGTTATAATGATTTGAAAGAGCTAATTAATGGTTTTTGCAATAGATATAATTATATATATTGTGCATAGGTATAGGATAAGATAGACCTAACAATTTTTTCTTTAGGGTTTAACCGATTTAGTTTGATTAATTATTTGATTGAGTCTTTAAGAAAAATTGTAAATTAATATAATCGAAGATTACATAAATTTGGTTTAAGTAGGTTGATAGTTTTACTAATATATTACTTGCGTTGTTATTATCAATTTTTATGCCTTTTTAATTTGTAGAATTTCTTTCATATTCAATATTACATACATATTATTTAAGTGACCCTCGTTTTTTGGCCAGCGAACACTATCTTTCATTGAGACCAAGTTCCCCTGCGCGTTAAAGAAGAAACAAATAAAAAAAAAAAGAAGAAAAAATTCCAAGCAACATTCATTCTTGGCCGGCCCGATCCGTTGATAGTCTTCAAAAGCGTCGTCAACTGTTGTTGTTGTTGGCAAGTTGTAGTTGTTGGTTGTAGGTTTTCAGAATTGCATTTTTATTGTCTTGCCACTTTGTTGAGTGCTGACTCTGACTCTTCTACTGTGGTTGTTGTTGTTCTGTATAAATAAACCATATGGTTAAAAGCGTAGCAGCAGAGTCTCTTTGCTATTGTTGTTGTTGCTGTTGTTGCTGCTGTGTGTCTTACCTCGTTTTGGTCTCTTGGTCGTTGTCAGTGGAGTTCTGCTTCAGTGCGTTTGTAAATGTTTATCAAAATGTCTTGTGCCGTTCTACCTCTCTCTCTCTCTCTCTCTCAATATCTCTTTGTCTCTCTCTCTCTCTCTCTTTACCTGTGTGTTTTTGTTGTTGGTACGATCATTAACCGCAAAACATTGCTAGTGTTGTTGGTGTTGTGTTTGGTTCTCTAATGTTTCCACCTCAGAGCAACATGTTGCTTTTGCTCTTGGTGATGCCTTTTTTCTTCAATGTTTATTTGGTTTTCTTAATTCTTGGAAATATGTATCGCATGTTGTTTTGCAAAAAAAAGAAAACCATAATTGTTGTTGCTCTTGCAGTTGTGTCCTTTCATTTGCATAAATCTTATTGAACTCTGCTGTTGCTCCTTCCCCTTATCCTTTTCCTTCTGCTTTAGTTGCTGGTAAAGCACTGCGCCTTCTTTTAGTGCTATTGTTGTTGCTTTCGATGCGGCTGGCGCCATTGGGCCCGCCCGACTGTTGCCAACTGCACACAAATTTCCCAGACATCGAGTAGACACAAAAAACCTCAACATCAATGAAAGCTATGCCGGCTTTAGCTATAGATATATATAAATTTGTATATATACATATGTATATACATTTTTCTATTTTTCTTTAAACGATCGATTTTATACACTGCGACAAGTCGTAAATCACACGAACTCTTTTCCCCTCTCATTCCATTTATTTTTTCTTTTAAATCTTTCTTTCAAGTTCCATTTCATGGTATTTTATGCGTGAAGCGCTTATAAAAGAGATAGATAGAGATAGATATAGTCTAACTAATTACTAAATAAAAAGCACATTATGTTGGCTTTCTTTCAATAAATCGACAACTAAAATTGTAAAAAATGCTGGTACTACTGGTACAATGAGAATCTATCAAAATACGAAAGTGTAAAGAATGCGATTAACTTAAATTTTTTTTTTATAGTTTTTATTGAAAAATCGAATTGAAATCAGACATGTTAATCTCTGAATAAATATTTAGCCCAATCTTGTTAGATTTATATACAATTTGAATGATAAACACTCTTAGTCTTCATTAGAAATCCAAAAGAAATTGAAAACTATCATTCATTGTCATTCTTCAGCATATTCTGAGAACAATATCGTTTAAGCCTACATAACAAAGTAAAAAAAAGGAGATTTCGATCCTTGGTTATGTATCATTAAATGCAACAGCATCTTCAGCAGCAACAGCAGGCCACTTAATCACAGGTCTCTCCGAGTCCGAGTGCCTTGGTATATATTTCAATAAATTCCACCAACAAATCCAACACTGAGGACCTGAGATGCCTGGACTTTTGTACTATAGTGATTTCTTCAGGGACTGGGGCGCACGCGTAATGGATAATGAATGCGCGGAGCAAATGCCTTACGGCATCATCCAAACATAAGTCAATGAAGCCCAACTTAATACGTATATCAAGATCGTTTAAAGCGATCTGCTAGCTAGTGGCTGCTGGCTGTTGTTCGTGATAGCCTTGCCCTTAGCACAAAGGAATGAGAGCGAATAAAACACAACTTAAACTAAAACTGAACCAGAAGACGTTATGGTTCATAAAGAAAGGAAAAGAAAAAAATCCAAACAAAAAAAAAACATAACGAATTTGAGTAAACAGTTCATCGAATAATTAATACTCTCTATAAGTAAGCAATATCGAAGACAAGCCAATTTATTAGATAATCAAACTTTAGTTAATATAACGAAATTACTAGGTTAAAAGTTATTACGACTTTTGGGGTTTCAGATTACTTTAACAAGTCGGTCTAGGCCATTTAAAGGGTATATAAATGTACGTTTATTCATAATGTAAGAAGAAGAATCTGCTCGAGCAACAGCAACAGCCGCCAAACATTGGAAAAACATCTGCTGCTGCTGCTGCCCAGTTCCAGTGCCAGTTGATGAACTCGATTCATGTTATTGCTATCTCTCTTTCCCCCCCGCGCATACCAATGCCAACGATGATACCCGTCTCGTCTGTTGCGCAGGCGCATTTACAAGTACATGTTGTGGAGAAACCGAGAGGGTGTACTAAAGCCGGCAGGGGGAGTTGTACCTACGAATACACACACATATACATACACATACAGAAACCTAAAGCGGCTGCCATTTCCTCAGTCGTTGCGCTCCTCGTCTCACTGCTGCTGTTCGTCAATGTTGTTGTTTTTTCTTCTTCTCCATTTATAATTCTCATGCCTCGCTGCAATGCATTTTATGCCCTTGTCTCTCGCCCCTGACTCTCTCTTTTTATATCTCTCCATCTCTTTCTTACTTATTGTCTCTCTTTTTAATTTGGTTCAGAAAATACCGCGCGTTGTTGTTGGAATTCTTTGGCTCTTAAGAGTCTGGCTGTGGTTCTTTCCGTCTGTTCTTTCGGGTTTTTGTCTGCTCTTTCGATTTTTGACAGGTGGTGGAGAATTTTTTTTTTCGTATTCAATTTCTTTCTTAATATTTTTTTTTTTTTTTTTTTTTTTTTTTTTTTTGAGCGACTTTTAGCTCTTGAGTTCTTTTAATATAGATTTTTTTTTTTTGCCTATTCATAAAACTGAAAATGAGTTCAGACAAAAGATTGTATGCTCGTCCAGACATATGGAAGATGCTGGATGGCTGGCGGACTGTCTGGTAAACGAAGGATGCCTCTCATCTGAAGTATCTCTCGGTTCAATAAACTTTATGAAATTAGGTTTTGGTTAGTCCAAACGATCAAGACTAATTGGATTCTCTCTGTCTCTTTTTCTTATTTTCTTGCAGGAGTATAAGGATGCGGCTTTAAAACAGAAGGAACAGCGTGCATCAAACATTTGGAAGAGCTAACCACTCCACTACACACACACAAAACACTCAACATGTCATCACAACAAGTGTTTTCAGCACATCCAGCGCTGGCCGTTGAGCAATTACAGCGTGCCCAACAAATGGAAGCCGCTGGTAAATCACACCAATTACCACAAAGCACGAGTACTACCAACACTGGCAGCAGCAGGCGACATTTTGCCAAATCTATGCCCAAAAAGTATGCGATCAGCAGAACCTGTGCTGCAGCAGCCCAAACACATCATCAGAAGACACAATCGTCGTCCACAATACCTGCTTTGAGTAGCAAAACGCAACCAGTGCGAACCAAAAGTTATGCAGCTGTAGATGATGATGATGATATTGAGGGTGAGGATATTGATGATGTTAACTTTGCCGCAACAAGAACAGCTACCACAACAACAGCAGCAACACCGGCAACAGCAACAGCAGCAGCAGGAACAGCAACAACACCAGCCACAAGATTAGCAACAGAAAAAACCAAAGACTGTGTGGATCAAAGCTTTGATGAGGTCGATCATGTACAGCAACGACACAAGCGACACCAAACCACGACACGATTGACACATCAACTGGAGGGTGGTGGAGCAGAAGGAGGTGGAGATGGCGGTGGTACTGGCGGCGGTGGAGATGTCAGCGATCACAGCAGCGTATTAAGTTCGCCATCGGTTAGCACTCTGTCCTCACCATTGTCCACGCCCACTAGATTGCCGCCAATGCAGCAATTGCAACATTGCTGTCAAAAATCAACAAAAGCATCAACGAAATCAGCTAACTCCGAGTCAAGGGCGAGACAACATCATTCGCATCATCATCATCCGCATCATCAGCAGCATCATCCTCATCATCAGCACCATCACACGAATACGCCGTGTGGTGGCGGCAGCAGTGGTGGCGCTGGAGGATCTGGTGGTGGTGGATGCAAAGCCAATAAGAAACTAGATTCGCGTCCCAGCCCTTCGCCTTATCGCCAGCTATTGCCCATAGCCCTGTGTCTGCTGTCATTTGCCGCAGTTTTTGCCACTTTAATTGTTTACATGGATACGACAGGTGAGTCCTCAATTTCTCCCTTGCACTCTCCTCTTAGCTATCTAAATTTTCTTTAAATTTGATATCTTTTGGCATATGTCTCATCTGTTAAGTTTTGTTTTTAAATTCATTTTTTTTTCGGGCTCACCGGATGTAGGCTGTATTTGCTTTTTGCTCGATCCTACAGGATCCTTTTTCCTGGCATGTTTTTTTTCCCTCTGTTATTGCTTCTTGGGCACACTTTCGAGATTAGTTTACCATTCTAAAACTGGCCAAAGTCATAGATCGTTTAGTTTAGGTTATATTCGGTTTTCTTCTTTTTTTTTTGTTTTTTTTTTGTTTTTTGCATGGGCGTGGTTGTAGACTGGCGCAGTGGCGCTTCCTGTCACGAACCAACAACAATGACAGCGATGTCTCACTTGGCAACAGAAGTGCAGCTGTTGTCGCTCCCCAAACCCAGCCACGTGCCCTCCTCCTACTATAACTAATAACAAAAAAAAAAAAAAAAAACAAAAAAAGAAAGACTTAGCCAGCGAGAGAGAGAAAAGAAAAAAGGCAGCCGCCAAGTAAACGCCAAAGGAATATCTAATTGCCATTTGCAATGATGTTGATGGTCTTGAATGGGTTTAAATGAAGTACTAAACTGAAAGAAACGAATAGCCAAATAAAGGAGCAGCAATTCTTTTTCCAGCATGCTAATGAGAACTAGAACTGAAAGAGTGCGTATTTTTTTTTTCATATTTCTTTAAAAAACTCTTTGAGATGCGGAAATACTAGGTGCATCTATTAAGAGTCATTCAATAAATCAATTATATTAATAAATTGGATTGATAAGTTTTATGTTGCTTTAGTCAGACAAGGAAATAATTATATAACTGCATTTTAAAGATAAACTCAATATTTCTTTTAAATATAATAGATTTGAAATTTTTAGAATAATTCTGCTTAAATTTTGACTTGAAATATGTGGGTCTTTGTTTTATTTTATTTAATTTTGTTTTTGTTCATAAAGAACTGATAATTAGTTAGGCTCTTCGAATGTTATCAAAGACTGAGAAAATATTTAAGAGGACACATTAGTTCAGACTGTATCTAAATCTTCTTTTGAGACTAATAAAGAATAACTTACATCAATATTATGGCTAGTTTTGGTAGTTAAAAAATACATTAAAATTTTTAAAACTTTTTGCTAAAATTTTGAATTTTTCATCAGAGGTTATTATAATCAAGAATTGAAAAAATAGGTTGAGAAATTGTTTTTGTCAGATTTTAATGTAAATCAATTATAATAAGCAAATCAATTATAGGAAGAAAATTAGACCTATCTAGAGCCTAGATAATGTGCTTTACTCTCTAAGTTGTCTTTTAGACAATTTCCAAAAGTTTCGCAGTTATTGTAATGCTATTTCCGTAATCAAGAACTAAAAAAACTTTAAAAACTATAAATAAATATCAGGTTTTTTAAGATTTAAACACTAAATATTTAGATTAGTCATATCTTTTAAAGAAATAAATAGCATAAATTGTCTGCAAATTTGCATGTTTTCTCTAATTGTTTATTCATTACAGATTTCTGAGTCTAAAATGGATATTTTTGGGATTTATTATTCAATTACACTGTCATAATAAGCCACTAAAAGATGGCGAAATAACCAGGAAATCATTTAAATTTTATAAATTAAAACGGGAGAATACAAGATATGAAAATTCTAAAGTGCTTAGAAAGAGACCACAACTTACCTATAGAGCAATGTCTGTCTATAACTCAGTTTTATCAGTTTTGGCATTGGAATTTTAACAGATAAGAGAGTTTTTTAACAGTTTTGCATAGTTGTTTGCTTAGTTGTTATCTAATTTTATTGAATTGCCTGTGACTCATTATATTACTTAGTTACAACTCGAGGTTATGTTGGTTTTCTATAGAGTCTAGACTATGTCATTCAGTTTGTCGGATGAGACAATTTTCTTTTAATTCGCTAAAATATTTTGTTATTGCTGACAGACGGATAGGCGGGCGGACGGATTGACTTACTACATGTGGCACACATGTACATATCCATTCAACTCAAAGCTCTTCTAGTACAAATAAATTTGCTTAATTTGTATGGCCGTTTTGCTAAATGAAAGCGGAAAGCATTTAATTTGTATTTTCTCTTTCTTTTTTATTTTTGTTTTTGTTGTATTTTTTATTTTGCATCTGATGGATGGATTGCGAAATGCTTGAATGGATGGATGAAGTGTGAGTCATCAGCGCTTAAATTGAGACCCAAAAATCAATGTCAAACCATTGTGTGTTTGTATGTGTGTGTACCAGCTGTAAACTTCAACAACAAAAATTTCACATTGCCAACCTTCGGTACTATTGTTGTTGCTGTTGCTGGGGCGACAATTTTTAAAATTCCACTCAAGTGCCGACAATTTTCGCTTCATTTGTCTCTTTCTTCCTTTTCCATCCACATTGGAGCCAGTCGGAGTTTTTAGTCTCCTGGTTCTTCCGTTCTTCGTCATTGTCTTAAGTAAATTATATGCAAATTTGAGAATAATTTTTACAGCACCCAATTATCATCATCATCCTTATTGTCGCCATCATCAGCTGATTGAGTGATGAATAGAATTGTTTAAAACGACGAATATATCCATTCGCTAAATAAGAAATACATATATAAATAAAAGGAATTTCATTTTCGTTATTTTTCACATATTTAGAAAAGAAATTGAATTATTATATTATACTGTATAGTGATCCGTTCATTGCCAAGTCACTTAGCATAGCGCCAAGGCAAAGGTTACGTTCCATCTGGTTTTGAAATTACTTTTCGTCACTTTTGCAATTTCTTTTATTATTAGAATTTTACATGAAATGCTTGAGCCTAATCTCTTTTTTCGTAACGTAATCAATTTATTGATTAAAGAACAATAGATAATTACTATTGTTTAGGTATTTTGGAAATAGTTTATAATTATTTTAAACACGGAAAGTATTTAATGATTAGATTAGATCCGTTTTTGTTTTTCTGTATTTTGACGAGAGATAACTCCTTATTCTTAAGCCTGGGGCGATATTTTTTATATTCACCAATTTTTTTTGTTTGCTTATTTTCACTATGAGTTATGGATTTACGATTCCTTAGTTGTTTTTTTTTTTGGTTTTTGTTTACAACCTTTTTGGAGCTGCCACTGGCATTGGGCGTGGCCTGTTATGAACCGGCAACGTCGTCGGCAGCTGCTTTTACCATTCTAGAGCCCAACCCAGCCTCATTTTTATGGCACATTGATGACTCTATTAGGTTTATACGACTGAACGGATTCATAAACCATAATAATACAAATGGGGCCTCGTGCATAAATTAGTTTCTATTCGTTCGTGTTCCATTTCCTCCCCCTCTTCTAGAATATAATAATATAAAAAGCCAAGGCAAGAAGTTTAGCATCGCAGCTGAAGAGCTGATAAAGAAGAGAAAGGGAATACCTACCAAAACAGGAGGTATGTGAAAACACGTTCCGCATTAGAGAGAAAATTTTCTTATGGTATTTTACTCAAATCATGCACTTGGCGGCCCTAAAACGTAAAATGCGCTTATTAAAGTGACAAATTTTTTTGACCATGACTTTCAAGAATGTGAAATACCGAAACTCTCACATAAAACCAAAATCGGTCTTTTCTTTGGTTTACATTTTGCTTGCCTACGCTTTATTCTGTTTTCAGTTGGGGGGGAAGAAGAAAAAATTTGGTTTCGGAGGTTGGCTATTATGATTTTTGGTTGTTGTTGTGCGGTCTATACCAAATCCCTTGATTTCTTGTTACAGTCACGTTTTTTTTAGCTTTGATTGTGCTACACATACACCTAAAGAACTATAAAAGAACTAGAGAAAGAGAGATAGAGACAGAGAAAAGAAAAGTAGTAAAGGGGCTTGATGATCTAGAGACATTTTTAGGGCTGTAAGCATTCAAGATATTTGATTAATTATTCTTAAGTTTTTTTTGAGTTGGTGGTTTTATAGTTTATTGAGGAATCTATAATATTATGTAATGTTTCAGTTTGTTAAACATTATTGAGTGATATTATTTCCTAAGGTTTCTTTTACAGATTTCTTTTGTTTGATTTTATAGTTCCTACCAAATTTTTAATAAACTTCTTTAAAAAATCCTTTATCCTAGGAAACAGTGCAGTAAAATTTCGTTAATGTAATCCTTAAGGAAGTAGGTTTAACTAACTTGTCTTCACTTCAAAGTTCAGCTCCTTCAAATAGTAACTATGTTAACTTTTTGACGTCACAAATTGACTTGTCGACCATTTTCTATATCGTTTAGTAACATATATAGCCTACTTATTAACGCCCAGATGTGTTGCCCTCATCTTATATACATATGCATTACCTAATTGGTCATCGATTACCACCACCTTCAGTGTCTAACACAAACAACAGACAGTCACACCTTTTGCACCTTGGTCAATGTTGCCAATTTTCACATGTTGTTGACGCGTTCACATGTCGTTAGCCTCACCTTTCGAAGAGACAAAAAGAAAAACACGAACATAAATCGCATTAGCCCAAATCTTTAACGGCACAGAACTTAGTTTTTGTACAGAATGTATTGCAAAAAAACAATTTGGTTAAATACGCTTTTCTTTTGGTAATGGTAACCCTGGTTTCTCGAGGTCTATGGTCGTCTTAATTATGCTAAGACTGTATTATCTTCACACTTTTGTGGTGATTACACGATGTGACAATTTGCAAATTGCAACTTTAATTGAAATTTACAACATATAAAGCTAGAGTGAGAGAAATAGAGTACGATAGAGGGAGATAGAAATATGCATATAGAGAAATTTACCAACACTAATGACTTAATTCTTGTTAAGCACGCATTATAACTGACAAGTTCAGCCAGCCCTCCACTTCTCCCTCTATTAGAGTAACAACACTAAGCAGTTTTTACTACTCTTAGACTTACCCTTACATATAACTTTAACCCTCCCACCCATACCCACTTTGCTCCGCTTACTTGTTTACTAGCCACCGGATGTCATTCAAATCCCCTTCCCTCACTCATTCACTACTGCCGCCTTGTGATTCATAATTTTCCTGGGCAATGCAAACAACATTGTTGCATGGGCCTTCCTCCTCCGCTCATTCTCTCTCTCTCTGTCTCTCTCTGTCTCTGTTTTGCTGAAAAGCCACCCCCGCGGTGTCGTCAACGATGTCTGATTTGCTTTTTATCATTCTTGCTGTGTCATGGCTGACTATTTCTTCTTCTTCTTCTACATCAACCACTGCGATCATCCCAGTCTTTGGGACAAAGCGCAGCGAGTGCTCAATTTGAAATGTAAAGCTCAAATGGCATTATCACAGCATGCCCCATTCAAGGCATTCACTCACACACTCGTTTATTCAGTTCATACCATACCATGCCATGCCACCCGCATTTACTTCTTGGATTTTGCAACCCTCTCTACAATTGCGTAATTTCTTGTACATTGTTGTCGTCGTCGTCGTCTCTTCTTTTTCTTCGTGTGAGTTCTTCTTTTACCCATTAAAATGTGCAAAATTGCCACGCGATAAGCCCAACAACAGCAACAATGGCAACAACAACTTAACTAAATTAAATCGCCCTTCCAACTCATGCAGAAACTGCAGCAATTTGTGATGTCTGCTTTATCGCAATTTTGTTAAGAAATTGAGCGCACATTCTATTGGATCTTGATAATATATATATATATGTACAATGGAAAATTCTTTGTTAGATTGGAAGGTAGTCATTGCTGATGAAAGGTATAAAATAGAAAAGTAATCGATTTGTTAATTAAAATGAGTAATAAATGAATGTTTTTGATATGAAGTACCTTAATGATTTTGTCATAGTCTAATGGACTAATGAGTAAATGATTTTTCATGCAATTAAATGCACTTAAAGAAAAGTATTTGTTTTGTCTCTAAAAAGTTTCGTTTTATTTGGTTTATCTAACTAATTATCCAGGTTTACTTTTCGGCCAGCTAGTATATAACTGGGTATTCGGGAAATATCTTTTTAGGTGTTATTTATTCCCTTCTATTTCTCTTGGTTTGCTTTTCTTAAAGATTTAAATATATATATGTTTCGAACAGGACATGACTTTGATGTAGAAGGATTTCATAAAATAAAATTTATTTCGAGTTACATAACTACCAAATATTTATGACATTTCGACACGTTATTAAGATACAGTTATTTATTTATATTGTTGTTGTAGAAACAGTCAAATTTCTTTTCAGTTTATATTCCTTTGTTACCATTTAATTTAGCCTACCTGCCTACCTTTCCCAACATTCTCTAGATAAACAGATAGCAGCCTATTCCTCCTCCCTCAACCTTGCTAATTCTATAGTGCAGTACTTTGCACTTGAACACGTGATGTGTGTGTGTGTGTGTGGAGTGTGTGTCTGTTGTGTGTGTATGCATTTATTGTGTGCCCTTTTGCATTTCGCCACTTGGCAGGGCAGGCAACAAATTAAGATCGACCTACTTAGATAACATAGCAATAAATCAGCGTCATTGTCGGTTCGTAGCGAGAATGAACCATTTAACAAATATATGGAAAACATGTGCCGTTATCATTCCACTAAAACAGCTAAAACAAGTCAACATAATGTCGGAGCGGTATGGGAAAAAGGTGGTGGGGGAAGGAAAACAAGCCATTTTGAATTATACAAAGAGCCCAAAGCCTACACAAATCAATAAAAGGGCAATAGAAATGAATTACAAGCATTGAAAATAGAGGAGCAGGAGCAGAAGCAGAAGCAACCAGGACACGCAACTTGGTCATAGAGAGATTACACAACAAGGGTAACATTGCGCCGATGTCGCCGTTGTTGTGTGGCCTCAAAAAAAAAATAAAGAAATAGGAAAGAAAAAAGTAGTAAGAAAACAAAGAACAGGAAAAAAGTTTTTCATATTTATTTTCATCAACTTTTACACATAATTGAAAATGCATAAAAAGTTTTATTTCTGCTGCCTACTTTTTATTTCTTCTTTTCTTTTGTTGTTGAAGTTATTGAATAGGGCGTGTGCTACCCCTGGAGCTAAAACTTTTAAGTTGATGCCGCTACGACCGCTTAACCGCAATTAAACATTGGTACCCCCAGCACCACTGTATTTTCCCGTCCTTCATTTAAGGCAATGAAATTACTTACTATACATATTCGGGGCTCTTGGCCTGTCATTTGTCTTGCCACCACCCTGACGACCGAAGAACGGCGGCGAACGACGGTGACGACCACGACCCTTGCAAATTAGAAATGTCAGCTTTTGACGCCGAAATTGCAGACATGACCCTGAGGGCAGATTTTTTGTTTTTTTTTTTTTTTTTTTTTTTTTTTGTTCTTTCATTACCGGATTTACATGTGTCTGAAATTTAACGGTTAATACCAGCTGCAGCAGCACAAAACATTCTCTGTTTCATTGCCATTTCGTTTCAAATATATACATACGATTTATCAATTCGTATAGCTTCGAATCGAATAGGATCGAATTATTATGCTGGTAGACAAATCATTAAATAATTCGTTTAGCATTTAATCGCTTGTAATTCAATGCCTTATGGATAGTATCAAATTTCTCCAACCACAACTAAATCGTATAATAGACAAAATTTCTCTTTTCTCTCTTTCATCTGGTGGCAATGGTGGCAGAGGAGCAACATTGAAGAGCGGGGGACGTGGGGTGTTAATTAGCTTAAGTTTTGCTGTTTTTGTTGCATTACGTCAAATTACGAAAATGTCGACGAGAAATTTGTGTGTTTTTTTTAATTTTTCGGTTTTAATGGCTGACGTTCATTTGTTTCTATTCCTAAAAACTTTATGGCCATTTTGTGACCAACAACATATATACATACATATGTATATAAACATATACACAGACATACTATGTACATAAATATAAAAACTTTTTTTTTTTATTGACATAAATTAGCATTTGGAAAACATTTGGCAGAAGGAAAATTTGTTGGCTAGAAAGTGAATTTGCCATAACTGGTTAACGACAAAAAACAAGCAAAAAAAAAAAGCGAAAATAAAACAAAAGCGTGTTCCATTTCGCTATGTACCTAACCTAACAAAACATATGTCACGCCTTTCTTTTACAAGTATGTTATAAATGTTTTAATATTATTTTTTTAATGGTTAAGAGTCCAAGCACAGCAAAAAGTGGAAATTGGCACAAGGAAAGTGTGAAAAGCAGCAAGAGAAATAAAAAAAAAAAAAAATCGCTTGACGTGTTTTTGTTTAGGGTTTTCGTTTAGTTTTTGCTACTTTATGGACAGGTTGGGCCAGCTAAATATCAAAGGTTATATGCACACTCATTATATACAAATTCGTATACATATATTTGGGCCTAAAGCCGGCGGCTGGTGGTATGATTTTTCAAGGCGAGGTCATAGTTGCCAAAATAAGTTGCCAAGTTTAAGTGATGAGCGTTTCCTTCTCCCTCAAAATATGAGCGACCTTCGGGCAAATGTTTATTTCGTAATTTCCTTTTACTTCAATTTACCACTTCAAGTTGTTTCAAATGCCAAAACGTTCCCCAGCAATCTTTCTCCTGCACAATTGGCAATTGAAATGCAAATCATAAATATGGTCAATGCGCTCCAATTGCCAACGAAGCGTGGCCAAGTTAGAGCCTGGCACGCCACGCCAACGTCCACTAGAGCAACAAGTTTTAATTAAATCTAATTACCAAGTCCAACAACAACACATCATATACTGCAAACTGCAATACTGGTCTAACTCCTCCATTCTCTATGTCTCTATTCCACAGAAATCCGCCATCAACAGTTTCGTTTGAACATGTCGCGCGACTATGAACTGAATAGCGTTGCGCAAGATGATCCCGCACTCATAGCATTCCTCCGCCAGATACATATGCGCAATTATCTTGGCAAAACGGCGGCACAAAAGGCAACGCCATCTGCAGTAGCGCTACCAGATAGTAGTGGTGGGCCTGCCGGCACGGGTTCGCTTAAATTTGGTGGTTCGGCAGCCAATAGTAGCAGCAATGGAGCTGATCAGCTGGCTCATTATGTGGCCGATTTGGTGGGTGGCAAACTAAATGGTGCCGTCATACAGTCTCTGAGTGGACCATTGGCCAAATTAATCACAGCTCCATGGTTAAGTGAGCATCTCGATTGGATGGGTGTTCTTGTGGAGCCGGAACCGCGTTGGTATTTCACTTTGCGCAAGCAAAATGCTCAACGAGCACGCATGCAGGTAGTGCATGCCTGTGTATCACCCAATACCTATCCCAAAGAGGTGAGTAATTATATAAAATAGAATCGAATTTCAATTTTATATTGCAAATCTTTCTTACAGATTCCCATACACAACGAGGATGTGAGGATTAATAGTCTGCACGATGGGGCGATTTCATGGTTCAATTCGCGTGTGAAATGCTTTCCGCTCTATACAATCATGCTGGCATGTGAGCGCACCGAATATGATTTACTCAGTTTGGGTGTGCAAGGGCATGAGCTAGAGGTGAGTGTACCAAAAAAACTTAAAACTTAAAAACTTTCGCCAACTTTTGCTAAACTTTCTTTTGCATCCATTTTCCCGGTTTTAGATTTTGCAAACTTTGCCCTTTGATAAAGTGCAAATCGATATTATTTCGATACACTTGCTGGAGGATCATGAAGATGTACGTGATTATGTGCAGAGCATAACAAAGTTCCTAGCCGGCAAATCGTATAAAATGCAACGAACAATTGGACGCAACTATTTCTATCAACGATTAAACTCAAACACAAGTCGGACAAGGAAGAAAGATATATTGCTATTAAAGACTCCCTAAATACAACGAACCAACAGATGGAAGGGACAGGGAAACAACGAAAATAATGAAGATTAATAGAAGAAGAAGCCTTAATTGTTAAACGAAAGAGAGAAATTAATGGAAAAGATTTAAAAGAGATCAAGCAAAATGGAATAATACATTTTCAATTTGCAAGCAGAAGTCTATATTATAATGATAATTATTATTATATACATATATATTTATATATATATGTAAACGATATAGAAACAAAAAATAAAACACACACTCAAATACAATACATGTTAAATATGATTATATACGGCAGCTAAACGATATATATATATATATCCATATATACTGTGTACCATTTATGATATATTGTATAATTAGTTTAGTTTAGTTTAGTTTCCTTTTTTTTGTACAACTTTTCTTCATAATTCAAATCTTTATGTTTTCATGTTCTTATTAATTTCTACCTATTTTTTTTGTTTATTTGTTTTGTATTTCTGTGTGTGACAGATACGACATATATATTGCCCAATATATATACATATAGGCATATACATATACCTAACTAATTATATGTAATGTATTATGATTTATGCTATAAGCTAATGCAGGCAAATATTACTCTTCTATATATATATATACACTAAATACATATATATATACTTTTGTCTATGTATAAATTAAAATTCATCACTGAACTATACAAAATTTGTATTTGCTTTGCTCTTTAGTTATATAGAAACTATCAACCTATACATACACATACATATATATATATAAACATTATCTATCGAATGCTTTATTTAGTAAACCATAAGTCACAAAAGAAACTAATTAAAAGGAGGAAAGAAAAAAAAACATACCCAAATGCACACACCTAAAAAGAAACATAATAATATTTAAATTCTAAATTAAATTATTGAACCAAAACCCATACCGCATACATACATACATAATACATACAAACCACATCTGCATATATAGAAAACTCATTGAGAGAAAAAAGGATAAATCTGCTTTCAAACTCATCTCATAACTCATAGATAAAATGTAAGCGAAATCGAAAATCAAATCGAAATCGAAAATCAAAATCGAAACGAGGCAAAAGATAAACTTTACAAAATGAAACCCATACATACATACACACACACACACACTCATGCACTCATTTTTTATATGTATTTAGAATAAATATAAAATAAATGTAAATGTAGAAAAACGAGCAACTAATTAAATGTAAAAACCAATTCGTATTTCAATTACATTTTTGTAATTATTAATTGTACTTGTATTATTTTATGCAAACAAAGACATACAGAGTGACGGTTGTTGTCAATCCCGATGAATATCATGATTTTGATGATATGTGAACTCGTTAAACCTCGCCCCTTTCACAAATACACACACATACATACATACAGAGACAGATATATATATATATATATATATATATGGCCTATAATTAGTAAGCAACAAATTGAATTCAAATATATTAACAGAACTAGTGCCTTGTTCTTAGACTTTAAATAAACAAACAAAAAAAATGGAAAAACAAATACAAAAGGAAAAAAAAATGAAATTTAAAACTAGCATAGATCAATAGTTAATGCACTTTATATACAATTATATGCATATATATCCATAATGGTATATATAGTATATACATCTATAATTATGTGTTGTACATACATACTAGAAATGTCTAGCAACAGCCGTCACTTTGTTGCCTACACTTGCCTTAAAAAACACCACTCAATTGGATCATCTTGATATATGGTCTGATATATATATATTTGTTACAGTTACTGCAAATAAAAACAAATCCGTCACAACTTGTTTCACACACTCGCTTCGTACAAAACCTCAGAACTCGACTCAACTTCAGCCAACCAATTATTCACCATACATCACTTTAATTTATTTAAGTTTTGTTCTTATGCTAAAAAAAAAAGAATTTGAATTATATATATATTAGTTGTATGTAATTTGTGTAAATTAGCATATAACCAAATTTTAAGTAGGCTATTTTCGATTAACCACATTATATCCACACATCTCCTTTTTCCCCACTCTCACATAAACACACACACACATATACATTTACAACATAAAAAAGGCTAACTCATGCTAAGCTCGAACATTATATAGAAATTTTTATTGAAAATTGCTTAAACATTTAAGAAAAACAACAAATAATAGTTAATATATACATACATATATATTAAAAAATAAAGAATCGAAAAATTCCAAAAAAAAAAAAAAAACACAAAACATAAAGCGAACAATTTATAAACTGATCAAATTTCGTAAATTTGCATATATCCTTGGTAAAAAAAAACTGAATAATTAAATGGATTATCTTATGAAACTAGACTTGAAATCAAAACTTAAACAGAAACTATAACTGTTCAAATATACACACAAACCCAAAACTATATATGATACATATTCGACTAAATAATCAAAACGGAAATCAAATAAACGCATCTACAAACATACATATATAAATATATATATAGCTAGATACTCGCTAAACAAATTTGCAAAAGAAAAGCCTCAACAAACGAACAGAGAATATGTGCATATGAATCTGAACTTTATGCCACTCTATAAAATTGATGAACAAAATATACACGCAACTTTATTGAATGAATAAATGAATAAAGATTTACATAAAATGTAAAAACAAAATGATTCTATGACTTTTCCTAAAAGTATGCTATGAGAAAGTAAAATATTTTTGGTCTTCTGCTGAAGAAGTCCTTTAATATGTTATATTACTAAAATGTTATATATACTAAAATGTTTATTGAGATATTTTGTGACTGTCCAAAAGCTGAATTAGTTCTGCCAGTCAAATTCTAACTGATATTAACTGGGGATTTAAAACACTGTTTTCTTGTTTCTAAACTAAAAAAAAACAGTCTGACTAACTTTAAAAAAGCAAGAAATATAGTCATACACCGACTACTATATTGTCAATATGTATGATTTTTACTGAACTGTTTGCAATATAATGATTAACTTAAAATTATATCTTACAGCTGAAATAATTTAATATTCGCTCCAATAAATTTCTTTCAAATATTTAAATATCAATTTCATTTTAAAGTTCCAATTTAAATGGATGAGTTAAAGAAGCTTCTATTATAGAATTTACCTAATATGAAATGCAAATTGAAGTCGTTTTTAAAACAAGTCTGTAGCGCTCATAAAAGTATGCTAAGCATTTTGTGCAACCTGTTGCTTCTAACTGTCCACACCGCACCCATTTTGTTGACTCTCTACAAATGGCTGAAAGGCCAAAGTCTAAAGCTCAACATTTAGTTAGAGCTTATCGTTCGGCTTTTATATTAAGAGCCATAATGCACATGAGACAAGAGACAGCAGACAAGCAACCAGAAGAAAAACTCATTAAAGGGGTATTAGCATGCAGCTCGTTTTATCGTGCAATAAAAATTAATTTGTGCAGTGCTCCGCTATGTCAAGTATGCGATGCTTGGTGGCTGTTCCTGCATGGTCATTGTCTAGGACTTCCAGCGCATTGGCGCCAGTAGTTAAACCATCACCACCTGGAATTTAATTCTGCCCCTCAACAAGAACATTGGCATTCAAAGTAAATGTGTGTGTGTTATGTGTGTGTGTGAAAAGGGTGCCGCCTACTTTTTGAGACTCGGAGCCCGCAACAGGCTGTTGCTGTGTGGTTAAAGCTTTGTGATTGCTCAAGCGCAGGCGTCAACATGGCACACTAACACAAATGTATAGTAAGGATGCTGTTGCCTGCTGGTCACGAAAGTGAAAGCTGCGCCTTTCAAACTGTTGCGCCCACCAAAAGAAACAACAACAAAAGGTAAGAGAAAAACTTCCATTCGGAATTCGGAACAAAATCAATACTAATAAAGTTTGTGCGTAAAGGCAAACAGCTGTCAACCTACGTCAAAATCTAAAACCAACAAAAGCTGCAAAGTGGTGTGAGGACATTCGTTGTCTACAGAATGGCGAGTTGGTGTCACACAGTGAGCTTTATGTCACTGTGGTATGTAGTTTAATAAATTTAAATAAAATTCTGATATCTTAATTGTTTGTCAGTATGTTAATTACGTTAAATTGTATTTATTGGCAATGGTGACATCATTTTTCTGGCCTTTACTGTAGTGCATATGCATTGACAATTGACATTTAAACTTCAACAGAAAAAAGCTTTGGCAAGCTTTCGTGTACCTAACCTACCAACACAAACCAGCGCAAAATGCGTAGGAATTTTTTTATATATTTTTTTGTAGGCTGTATGCGTGAGTGTGGTAACTCCGAAGAAGACTTGGCATGTTGATGCCAACGAATGGCAATTTCAGTAGGACAGGCAGTCCTTCGGCTGACGGTCAAACGCGAGCTAGAAGACAGAAGAAAATCAGCAACCATCAGCAACGAACACAAAACTAATTTTGATAAAAAAAATTAAGAGAATTAAAAAAAAAAAAAAAAAGAAAAACTACCACAACAATATGTAAAGATAGTTTTACGATTTAACATAATAGAATTCTCTGTGTGTAGAAACATGAAGAGTGCAAAACAACTCAACAATTTACATAAATATGGCGACGGCAAAAAAGAAAAAGCTTTCGCTTTCGTTTTTGGCTTTTTTTAAATAAATTTTTGACACTGAACTTCATTAAATACAAAGCCAAAATACAAAGAAGAGTGTGTCATAAGCCTGTGGGTGTATATGTGTGTGACTTGTAGTTGTTTTGTGACTGTGTCTGTGTGTGCGTGTGCTTATTTAAAGTGACAGCCCAGAAGTATGCTTTAGAGGAAATAACAAGCATATGGTGTGGTCACAGCATCCATTTAATAAGGCATCTTTCTCTTTTTCTCTCTTTCTCGCTCTCCACATGTACGTGTGTCTGTGTGTGTGTGTGTTAGTCTACGTTTATTGCGTCGTTAAATAGCCAGGACATTTTCATTGTGGGCGTGCTTTAATTTTTTCACAAGTTTTTTTTTCTTGGTCTTTTTTTAAGGCATAAAGTATACAAATACAAATATGTGGGCTATATTAACAGGCCGTAGCGGCAATTAGACGGCAACGTCACATCGTGCGCCTGCGAACACCTGGGACACCCACACATGCTCACATGTACACACACACATACACATAGGGAACATTACCGGCGCTCTCATAAGCTCACACATACACACTGCCGCTTACTCTTTCTCTCGCTCTCTTTCTATCATTCTTGTTCTTGCTCAATTTGAGTTTTGGTCTCGGGTTTTTGGCTTCTTTACTGCCTTTTGCTGTCGTCAGTTGCTGACGTTATTTGCCTCAAAAACAAGTTGTTGCCTCTTCACGCCTCTATATATATATATATATATATATATATATATATACATATGTACCTATAACAGAGAAATTTCTTATGCAAATTTCATAAAATTTACCGTCTAAATCAAATATATTATATACAATATTTACATCTATGTACCTATGTGTGTTGTTCCAGTTACCACGAAACATTAAACAATTTGCATGTCTTCGTTCGCTTGTGCTGATAATGATATAAAAAACTACATGAGCCACAATATAAATGTCAAACTGAGGTAAGTCCATACCCAAATTATATATATATATATTTATCCAATATACATACATCTATTGTTAGTTTAGTTGTAGACTTTGGTATAGGGGAAAAGCTGGTGTTAGTTTACACAATTTGAATATGACCTTTTTGTTTCTTGGCAACAGGTGCGCCAAAAAGCAGGCTATGCATATCAAATGCAAATCTCAATTAATGGTACGTGCAATTGTTTGACAAGGAGTTAATAAAAATTAATTATAGTTAATTAATAGTTAAATATGTGATATGATATTTTTTTGCCATCTAATTTGATTGGCTAATTAATTATATAATTATTTTAAATATGAAAAATTACACACAAAAACACAGAATAAATTAGTTATAGGAGAATTTGGACTGCTTTTCTTTCACAGTAAACTTATAAGACTCAACAATCAAATTGCTCTTTCATGAGGGTATTTTCTATGGTTTGTTTGCCAATAGCGCTTTTCCCCCCTCTCAGTTCTATTCCTGTATCTACCTACTTCTTATACATTAAAGAAAAGAATAAAAGCATTATATAAGTACAAAATCAAATTTACATTTCTTAATCAAACAATGTTTCTGTATTTATAAAGAAATTTGTTTTCTTTGTTTCTTTGTTTCTTTATGCAATGCAAATCCAATTATGTCACCAAATCTGTTTCAAACCACATAAAAGTTACTCCTTTGAAACAAATAAAAACGAGCCAATTAAAGGGCTTCTAGTTAAAAGGAAAGCCCTTACTTATATAATAACGTAACATAAATGTTAAATTTTCTACTTATATATAGTTACCTCAGTTCAACTTGTCTCTTCACTCCAAAGGGGACATAAAAATATGAAAATATTGTTGTTTGGTTTTTCTTTTTCATATCTCTGGGTATTAACTTTTATCCATATTAAATCTGGTCTTGCTTTTGTGGTAATTCCTTTTGACCTTTTGCCTTATCCGCTGGCCATTTTCTTTGGCCGGTTTGCAACGTGATGTGCCCTCAGGTGTCAGGACATGTGACTTGATTATGATTCTTTCGTTTTGCTACAATACAAAATTCCATTCTACTCAATTCATCAATGTGACGACATTCGCGACGCCAATGACAATGACGACCCCATCGACTTCATGGCGTCTGATTGAATGGTGTTGACAGTATTGTTGAAAGAGGATATGCGTCCAGTCCGGCCTACAAGTTGAGTTATATATAGATCTGCACATCGTATATAAATGTCATACAAAAGCCCATTTGATTAAGACTTGCGTAAACAACCGGAAGCTATATCTTCAACAGGCGGGGGGTTAAAACTGTTGGAGACAGAGACAGAGAAGCCAACACTAAAAATGAAACGCAAATATTTTTTGGCGTAAACATCAACAAATGGGCATATAAAAAATGCATAAAGATATCCTATATATAAAAGGACTCATGGAGTAGAAGTCGCTTGCTGGCTATTAAAAACTAAACTTATGAGGCATTTTAGTTTAATGCTATAAGGATAAATATACATTTCTTATGGCCCATATAAAGTCTAGAAATTAAGGCCAAAATATTGGTAGACATTGTGAAAAACAAACAAATCTATTTTTATTTAGCTAATATTGGTATACCAGGCCGTCCTTATAAGTAATGTTTGTAGGAAATGGTAGTTAGTACCTACTCAGAAAATATCAATTGAATAGATAGATGCTGAGTATGAAGTTGGTAAGGAATGTTGAAATTCTCAGAAACGTAGCAAACCAGCATATAATATATCGAAATCCTTATAAAGAGATTCTATGTAAGGTATCCTGTAATATAAAGTTTAATATTTTAGTATTAAAGCAAAAAGATTGGAAAGGAAATCAGGCATATTCGTAGTCAATAGACAGTGAGTACTTATAAATTTATTTTGGTTTTTGAAAGTTAATTTATTATATTCGATTAAAAATTATTAATATTATAGTCGGGGGGACAGAGACTCAACAAGAAGTCTGCTTTGAATTCGCAACACAATCAAACTGAACTGCGTTCTGCTTATTCTATGATCACTACGATGGTCTTGGAAGAGCAAGAGACTAAGTTCTCACTTCGCTCACATTGAAACTAATACACTTACAAACTACTTATGGCTATAATATAATATTCCATTCACGGCCGATCATGACTACCAGAACTATAAGACTTAGTCTACCGATCGGGATGATTTCGATATATACAGTGCCTGCACCAAAAAGAAACCTTAATACAAAATTTCTGCTCATTTTGCTTATCAAGAATATGTATACCTTATATAGTCGGGAAGATGGTTTCTTATATGTGTTGATTACTTAAAGTTTAAATTTTAAACTATCATTTTCACATTTGTAAAATAAAGAAACGGAGATGATGACCAAAATAACTATTTTTAAAGGATTTAATACAAATACCTTAGTGATAAACAAAATACTTTAATTATCAAAGACGCATAAGTGTTAAACGCTAAGGACGCTAGGGGCGCTTTAGGCTTGTCTCTACTACGTACAGAGTTTTTTTGAAGTCAGCTCCCATGGTTTTTTTATATTTTAATATTTGTTGATTTAAAATATTAATTTTGTTCCTTATAATTCGTATACCTAAAATATTTGTGAGAATATTAAGGTTTCTTTCTATGGTATGAAAAGGTCTCTTGGTTTTTCTTTGGACTTAAAAAACCAAGTAGTTTTCTAATTGAAGCGAATTGTGTATACCTATGTGAAAATTGAATCACTTATATTTAATTTCTCTAGCAATTAAATGCTGTTGTTCATCTACTAACTTAATGGTAGACTATGAATGATTATATTATACATACAAAGACATTATAATAGAATAGGCTTGTTTCCCTAAAATATCTTACGACTAGTTAAATAATTATTTTTCAAAATATAAATTAATAAATGAAATTTTAGTTGTAGTATTGACTCAGTATGACTTGCTTTTTTACAATTTTTTTTTAATGGATATGGAAAATTAGGTTTCAAAATATTTCCACCATTGCTAATGCGCTTAGGCCACATCATGAATATTCTTATATATTCATATACAATTCTTTTGAGAATATGTAACTCAATAAAAGGACTTTGCTATTCATATATATACCTGATTAAATATGCAGCATAACTCTCAGATTACCTGCCCTCTTGATTGGATTACCTGTCTTACATAAGCATTTATATTACATATAACAAAAAAAAAAGAAGAAATCCGTCTCCATCAATTAAGGTTGCCATTATTAATGAGAATTTCAAAGAACAGCAATGCAATTAATTTTAAACTGAGCCAATATTAATCATAATTCTGTAAGCTATAGCACGTCTCCAACAGACACAAACAGACTCAGTCACACACACACACACATATATACATTGTGACATCATGAGGACCTTAGCCAATGATTCTCCTACTGGATACAATGGCGTCATATGCGCAAATGTCTCTATCACGAAACCTCGACAACGACAACGACTACGACAATCCATTTACTTAATGAGATTGCAGGCGTAGTGACATTGAAAAGGCGCTTATTAGGGTTACTAAAGGAACACCCTAGCCACCACATGGCCCCCTCCCAACGTACACCATCGTTCAAAGTGGGAGTGCAATGTCTCGCATATAACAAAAATGCTTATGTCAGTATGTGCGCCAAGTTCATTCACAAAAAGGAGCTGCGTCAGGCTGTTTGCCGAAAAAAAGAAAAAAAAAAAAATCAATGTGGTAGGCTACCCATGGCTATAAATAGCTTGAGGAAAGGTGGAAAGGGGAATGAGGGGTATGCAGAATGTTCCTGGGGTGAAAGATTTTAAGTTGTGAAAAAAATAACTTAACAAACAAACAAGTCCAATTGTGGTTGGTCAGCTTAAAAAAAACAACTCACTATGGTGTTAGAAAACGGAAAGCATTTAAGTGAAACAGTAGTCAAAATACATTGTAGGGATACATCTATGTATGTATGTATGAATGAGCAAGGACACGGCCAAATGCGAATATTCGTGCTGCTGTTGCTATTTTTGGAAACACCGAGAACCACCAACTGGGCAGAGTCTTGTGGGGAAAGTTCGCGAAGTGTTCACCATTCCCTACCTCCTCACACTGTAGGCTGGGCACACACACCCAGGGGTGTGCGTGGGTGTCGTTGAAGGAATCCTCTGGGCGGTGAAAGCTTATCAAATGTAAAGCTTTCAGCGTGGGCGTCTCTGTCAACGCAACAGGAGAAGCAACAGCAAACATTTAAGCTTTTGAAAAGCTTTTCCCTTAGACATTTCCCCAGGCCAACAAATGGCATTGGAAATGAACTGGAATAAGTTCGGCTCCATCTTCGTTTCAAATCGTTTCAATTCGTTTCATTTGGGGCTACCTGATGCTCTCGATTGCTTTAGCAGTAAATTCAGTTCAACCTGGTGAGCGCAGCGGAGTGAACGCTGCTTGGCCCACTGAGAAGTGTTGAGCGGTTAAATAAGAAAAGTGCCAAGTACCTACAACAACACCAAGTAGGGAACAAAAATTCCCATTTAGTGTTCTGCGCCAGCTACTTCATCCAAGCCATCGGACCAGAGTGCTGCCCCAAACGACTTGCTTTGCGTTTGATTGTGTGTGCGACTGTTTTGGCTGATAAGCGACTAAGACTAAGTCTAACATATGGCAACCAGTTTTGAATGCCATCATGCGGTGAGTGTCCATAAAAAGGAAAAAAAAAAATAAAACTATTCCAAACTACATTTTCAATTACAAACACAAAATATATATTAAGATGACACAAAAAAGGATCAGGCAGCCTCAAAGTAGGCAATGCAAATTTCAAATTTGCATAAAAATTCAATCAAAATGCAAATGAGTTCATTTATACATTTATTCTTACAATCTGCCAATTAATTTCAATTTTCATTTGAATTGACACAATTTTGTGAAATGAATTTGCATATGAGTCAATAATTTAAATCAAATTATATATACCATATCATCATAATGAAAAACCCATTAGTACAACATTAATCAGAGACAAGGTTGAAAAATTTTTATTATCACCGAAAAAGCCTATATATATATATATGTATATGCATTACATATATTATATATCAATTTCCTGTCACCTAGATAAACGAAGAGATAAAAAAAAAGAGCTGTATAAATACATATATAAAAACAAACATGATGAAAATTTCATCAAACTGAAAACGTTCGCTGCGCAATTTGTTTTTCTTGAAAATTTCATTTACATCTGACATGCAATTTTACACTTATTCGCTTATTTCTGTACTTTACTTCTTACATTTTTTTCTGTCGACGAGCCAATTAACAATATTATCAGAGCGAAAAAGTAATTGAGCCTTGGTCCTTTGACTTATATATACACTCGTGTGTGTGTGTTTTTTTTTATAAAAAAACAAGTATTACTCAAAAAAAGGGGGAAAGCGGATTGGTGCATATAAAAATTCATTTAAATGTTGCAAAAGTAATACCTTTGCCCGTTGCATGCACCTTTAGCAACATCAGCATCAGTAGCAGCAACATCAGCAGCAGCAAAATATAAGATGCTTTTCCCCCATGTTCCGTTATAATGCGGTGCACAATTTCCATGCAGTTTTGCTTTTGTGAATTTTCGAAAAGGAGGAAGGGAAAAAAAACCTTTTCCTAGCTGGCTTATAGTATAATTGGTAGAGGAAAGCATATCCAACAGTATAGAACTGTAAACCTGCCAAAGTGTTACAGAACCTGTAAGCGGTTTTCCATGCACTTTGTTTAGCTTTTCCCTTTTTTTTCTTTCTCCTCTGTGTTTTCTGGTTTGAATAAAAAAAACTTTCTTGGCTTAAATGAAAAGCAATTTGTGAACATAAGCTAAGCTTTAAAGTAGCTAAACGTTTACAAAAAGTTAAATATAAAGCCAAAAAATTAATTAAAGTGAAAAAGCTGCTATATATTTAAATTAAGTTTTATTTCATTTAACACTCATTTTAAATATCTGAGATTTTTTAATTAAAATAGGTTTGCATTTGATATAAAAAACATTACAAGACTTTTATAAATTTTTCTAAAAAATAGTTATAGCTAATAATCTGTAAGATCTTTTTTTCGTTAACATATTGAGAGTCACTTTCAATTATGAAAGTAATTGGTAGTTTAATATCTGACCAAGTAAAAAGTAAAACTCTACTTTAAATTTCAGATGCTTTTTGATACAAAATAAATTCTAGTTTTTTAAATAAAAACCACAATATGTCTGAATAAAGAAAGTTTCTTGAAAACAATAATCTTAAAGAGCCAACTAAGGCCAACTTTAATATGTACTTATTCTATTTTAAATACGACTTATCTGAAATCTAATTCGCTACTAGATATATACTAGATCAGTTTAGTGTAAGAAACTCTAACAAACTAGTTTTTTAAAGGCAAAAACAGTTCTTTGTAAAGGTTCATGTGAAATTTATTTCACTTTCATTATATTTGTTTAGCTTGAAATAAAATGAAAGGAAAGTTAATTTTGACTGTGCTTCTTTTATAATTTAAAATTATAATATTAAAATTTAAAATTTTCATATAATAATAATCAACTTTAATGGTTCTTCTTTCAAAAACTTTTAATATAAGAGCGTTTTGCAACACTTTTAGGAATTGTTTAAGCGCATTTGTTCGACACACAGTGTAGATACATATATATGTGTAGATACATATGTAGATAATTTTAGAAAAATCATAAAAATTACTAAAATTTTGGCTTACAAATTTGATTTACAATCTATAATTTTAGAAAAATTACTAAAATTTTGTGAATCTGTTTGTAATTACTACATAACAATCGAGGACAATCCTTTGCTTTTCTTCAATCTTGCATAAAACATTTTATAAGATTAAAAAACTTAAAACAAAAAACAAACAATTGTAATCTAATGTTGACCGATTGATTAATAGCAGAAAGCATCCTCATCCGTTTTCCTTTCCGCATTGTCCTGCCATATTCCACTTTCATTTTCAATTGCCAAATCTCCAGCTGCTGGCATGCTTATCTAATTGCTTTTCATTTTGTGAACGGAAATCCTTTTTTCATGCTGAGCTGAGTACAACAACAAAAAAAAAAGGAAAAAAAAAGCCAGAAATAGAAAAAGAATTATGAATTATATGGTGAAAAAAGAAAGAAAAAGCCAGATAAAAGCAATTTGTTAGCCTTTAACCAAACCATGGTTAAGAATACCCTTGTTGTGCATCAATTACACAAAGGCAAGCAGGAAATTCGAGCCTGCTGAGACCTTAAATCACCTGACAAAAACCAACCAAAAACGAAATCCATTTCCATTCTGCCACTCAACGCGCGTTTAGGTTTTTCTTATTTGCTCTGTACTATATATCTGTCTGTCTGTCTATCTCTGTGTGTTTGTCTGTCGATATTCACAATAATAGAACCCTAAAGAGCTCTAAAGTGCAAGCCAACACCTGCCAGTATGGGCAAACAAAAACTGACGACCGCCAGAAGGTTCTACATACACACATACACACATACATACACACAGCCATTCACCCAGAGGCATCAAATCAAATGGCAAAAAGCTTGCCAACACTTCAGAGCACAGCCAAGTGTCATCTTCTTCACCGTCCTTTCGAAACGGGCTAAACGCGAGTTTTGCTACCGTCACATCATCATTGGCGTCATGATTAGCTCTACATATACACAAATATATATATATATATATATAAATAAGTATATATGTATATATCCTGGGCGATTTAATGTGATGAACTGACTGAACTGAACTCAACTAACTAAACCATTGGAGCATGCCAAAATATCTCAGACCCAGAGCAGTTCAAGAGATTCATTTCTTAGGTTAAGCCGAACCGCACAGGTTTTATGCTTAAACGCACAAAGACAGACAGTGGGAAACAGGCAAAAGGACAACCATCTGAAATGGAAAATCTTGAAAGATTTTGGTCAAGAAAAATGTACAACAAAATAAAGAAAAAAGCAAAAAAAAAAAAGTGAAGTAAAAACCCCAAAATCAACTTGAAAGCAACAACAGGCAGACCACCCACGGAGTCATGCATAAAAACCACCAACCAAATCTACGCCCAATCCCAAACCCACACCAAAAGAAAAAAAACTCAAAACTCACTCGTAAGTAGTAGGCCAAACATTTACACAAAAAAAAAAAAAAAAAAAAAAAAATGAAGAAATGAAAACTTTATAAAGCTTGAGGTTAAGACCAAAGAAAATGTGCAAAGTTAAACTATGCGATGAAAGGGCCAAAAATGATAATACCCTCCTAAGCCATACAATGTAAGGGTTTACAATTCACTTTGAAATGATCAACTTTAAAATTATATACAACAAAGCATTAAAAATTACTTAAGTCGCCTTTTACTTTTTTTTTTGATTTTTAATTGTTAAGTAAACGAAGTTAAAGATAAACCTGTTCCTAAACTTTACTGATAACAGAAATAGAAGACTTTTAGATAGATTTCGCAGTTTTAAGGAAACATTAAGTTAAACAGATTGGTTAGAATTTTAAAAAACAGTTTAGGAAAACAATTTTCTAATATGATTACGGATTAGAAATAAATTTATTAAAGTTATATACAATTAATCTGAATACTTCTGATGCATTCCAAATTACCTTTATATTATTTCGTTAACCTATTAGCTTTGCTTTCTTAATACAACTTCCAAATTATGTTACAAACTATATATCTTAGCCCAATTTACACTAATTTAGAAAGGGTATCATTCCAAACAAAAAAACAGAAAACTTTAAAATTGTTGCTGTACACTGGAGAGTATCCTGTTGGCTTTAGAAATTACAACAGTTTTTTTTGGCCACTGGGCCAACTGGCAGCTCGTTAGTTAGTTGAAGAAGCTCGAGGACTAGCATGTCCTTCGTTCTGGTGTAGGTGTACAAATGTTTCAGCCTGCTTAAGCTGTTTACTGAAGTGAAATGGTCTGGCATCTGTGGAGAGAGTTTTTGTTGGAGAGGTGATGGAGCTTAACTGTTTCAAACCATTTGAGGTAAATATCACTGCCAGATGCTGTTTACCTGCCTGTCAACTGATTTGTATTTCAAACAGTTTCTTCGACGTTCACTCGACTTAAAACAGCAGCGTGGTCAAGTTAATCAATTTCCGGCTAAAGTTTAACTGCTCTTCCTCAGGCTGTGAAACTGTGGAAAACTTTCGTTTCTCTATACATCTTCTGACACGAGCGAAATTTTCAGGCAAAAGAAATACAAAGTTTTCATTTTTTGGTTTAATTTTCATCAACGTACTGGCTTTTCTTTTTATTTTTTTGAGTTTTCGTTTTGGTTCAGCACGTGACCAGCCATTGCGAAAGATGCCAAAGTAAATCCTTTTTTTTATGGCTGCTGACGACAGCTGAAAAAATTAAATAAAAAATAATCCTGAAAGCTAAAGCCAAGCTATTTATTAAGTAGCTTAACGTTCTCTCTATCTCAAAAATCTTGACTGAGACAACCAACAATCTGTTTGCCACCTAGACAGGATGTCAAAAGATCTTTTCACAAAAGCCATTTTAATTGAATGAATGCCATCCACTAGGTAAAGTGAAGCAACATTTAAGTGATAAGTAAACAAAAGTGCAGCAAAAACTTTCATACAAAAAGGAAACTCGGATAAAACGATAAAAACTATTTTTTACAAAAATGAAAAGTGACAATAGCACTTAGTGAAAAGAGAGATAAATGAATTTATCTCAAACCGAAATTAAATTTAATAAAATGCGAGTGAAATTTTTTCAATTTGTGTACCATTAAGAGCCACATCAGAGATATTTAATATTCTTTAATGGTTTCCACCAACAGTCAATTCCATAATAGCATTGACAACATCGTTACTGTTCGATATCAGTGCTTTGATAGCCATCTTGCGGGAACAATCGGACTGCATTTGCACCAACTCAATGTCTTTCTCATCCATTCCTGTGGCATCGACATTATCACCATCATCTGCCTCACCTTGTACAAGTACAGCACCCAGGGGAACAGTTGTTTTGTCATTTTGCACTTTTGGTGCACGGGATAAACGTTCGCCTGCTTCTTTGGTTGACAGATTCGAGATATCCTCGACACGCACTTCACCAAAACAAATGATGGTGCCAGTATGGGGACACTTGTACACATCCGGACGATCGATGCAAAGCAAAATGTTTTTATTTTTACGCATAGTTACACGTGTCACATTATCTAGCTTCTTAAGATCCAGTTTACTGATCATGCGGCGTGCCCTTTTCTCGTTACGTGTCTGTCTAGTGCCAAAATTCATTATTTCGGACGGCGCACCTGAAGATCCTCCATTTCCTAGTTCCTTTACCTCCTCCAGCTCAGGCATATCATCGGTATCGGAAGAGGAATCGACACTTGAACCTAAATAGAAAAAAAATGTTAGATTTAATAGCAAATTTATTAATTTCAAGTTTATCAACCTTCTATGATGTCCGAAGAAGAGGAAGAAGATAGCAAATCATCGTTTACTTTTACTACGGCAATATTATTTTCTTTTTTATTTAAATTTAAAATGGCAACTTTCTTTTGCTTCTTGCCTTTTTTGCCCATTATATTCAGACTTCTTTTGGAAAAAAATTTCCGAAAATTCTCTCACACAAATGTAATCTTCGGCAGCTGTGACAGAAAAGAAAGAATTACTTTGCCAGTGTTGGTTAATGGCTGAACTAAAACCGATAAAACCAGCTTACTAAATTATTGTTGAAAACTGCTGAGCTTTATTGAGCGTATTCAACACTTGAGGAACGTTTTATGAAATGTTCGTTACTTTTAAAAACAAAAAATATGAATGAATAACATTGAATGAAATTATTAAATTTTGGCATAAAAAAGTTTAAAGACGCAATTATATCATACTGTAGAAGAGATTACAAGGGTAAAACTTTTTGTTTTCAAAAAATTTTCAAAACAAATAAAAGGACTTACATACATACATATATACTTATACACATATATTTATATATGATATTCAACAAAAAATTTAACAAATTAAAGATTGTTGAAAAAGTAATTTCGTGTCTAAGGTCGTAGAGAAAGTTATGCAATTTTGCGGGAATACTTTGAGTGTGATTTATTTAAATAAATTAATGAAATATTTAGATAAATAAATAAGTTAATTAAACGAAATTAATTTATAAATTTAACAAAAGGTCTTGTGCTGGCTTCTCAAACTTTTAAAAGCTTAAAAATAAAAAGAAACTACAGCTGCATCCACAACAATTTAAGTTTTCTTTACTTATCCAATAATTAAGAGTTAAAGAATGATTCCCAACTATCTTATAATGAAAATTATTTGGGGCAAGAAATCTTTTACTTAGTTAATCAAAAACTTTTTAAAGTTTTGGCTTATTTTATGCTTAGTTTCGTGGTTGTCCTTGGCTGCAATAAAATGTTCTATCTTGGCTTTTTACACTTAGTATTTTGGCTAATTTGTGCAAAAGTTATGCTGATTAAAATAATAGAAAAGTAGAAGAAATGAAAAATTTAAATAAGTTCTCGTCGCAGTTCTAATTGAATTGGAAAATGCCAGAATCGATAGAATTTTGTAATGCATCAGACAAGTAAAAGCGAATTCAATTGAAATTGATGATTGAAAATCCATGGAAAAAGCGTGTGATGAATTGTTAACACTACAATTTTGGGAAATGCAGATTCAAAAAGAAGGTGGGCAAACAAATTGAAGGATTTGGCTGGGACTTAGAATCAAAGACTGGTGGGAATTGTGGTAAATGTGGCAGGACAGGACAGGACAGTGAGCGCAAGTAAACAAACCTATTTTTGGCAAATAATTTCCTTGAATTTTAATTGCAGCAATGAAAGCGAGTGGTAGAATGGGGGACCAATTGTTGGCCTCGGGGCATATAACCGAAAATGCCACACAAACAACAAACGAGCAAAGGCGCAAAGGCGGTTCCTGCGGCTGCGGTGAACAGTGGGTGCGGTTTTTCGTTGCAGATTGCTTGCGACAAGTGCACTTTGCGGTTGGAGGATGCCTACAAATACTACATACATACATACATGTTAATGAGATGACTGGGGAGTAAGGAATAAAGAGTGAAAGTCTGATTCTGTCTGGTTAAAAGACTTGCAGTTAATTTAATTTAAAATTTCCCGGGCCCTATTAGCGGTACAAGAACATAATTGTTGCAGTTGTTCACCGAGCCAGAATCATTTGAAAATTGCAATTTATAAATAATCCCAGATGTATATTTTAATTGTTGCTACCCGTTTTCAACATCTCAATTAAGTTAATTCAATTATTTAACTATGATGAATGATAGCATCTGTTCTCTCTCTCTCTACTTTTTCTGTGGTCTGGCCATAACAGTTTAATTGAATTTCAGTGGACATTTTATCAAATATTCCCTTTACAAGCAATAAAATTATATAGGTACATATTAGTTTTGTTTACTCTTTTCTCCCTCTAATAATATCAAGAGCTCAAGAGGTTACAACTTTCGCCTTTTGCGTATAAAGTTTGCTCCTTCATTTTCTGGGCCATGCACGTTTCCTTGCCTATGATTAATTACCCTCGACCCATATGGCTGCGATGTCATCCGCTTTAGCTAAAGGCCAGACTTTACCAGGAGAGAGAGAGAGAGATGAAACTTTTATTGAAGCTTAGTTTAGTTATGTATGTAGCTAGTTTTTCCTTCTTGGTTCGCATGAAAAATGAATTGAGTCGGAAGCCCAAGGAGACATTAAGGCGGCAGGCTGGGACCAATCGGCAATGTCAGGCCAATAGAGAACCGAAGAAGATGATGTGAGGATGGTAGCTTTTGCCTATGGAATCTGTTACACATTAATCATGCAACTTATGCCAAATGATTGAATTCATATTTTGTGATGGAACGGAAAGTTCTAAAAGTCAACCCAACAAATAAGGCAATGAATAAACGATTTAAGTGTGTTCTATTCATTCAAAGTTCCCATATGTAAATCAAGTTTAAGTTATGTGTATAAGCTAAACTTTGATGAATTTCAAATAAGATATAACTAAGGTGAACTAGTTTTACGATTTTTAGTTGCTTCACATAAAGATTTTTCTGTTTTAAGAACGTAAGCAATAAAAGAACTAGTTCTCTAAAAGAATTTTTATTTTTGTTACTAAAATATCTAAGGAATTTCCGTATTTTAATAGTTGTGGAAACGAATGAAATAAGCTTTTTAACAAAAAACAAAAATTTATATTAAAAATTCTTAAAAAAAAAAAAAAAGCTAAACTTTGATGAATTTCAAATAAGATATAACTAAGGTGAACTAGTTTTACGATTTTTAGTTGCTTCACATAAAGATTTTTCTGTTTTAAGAACGTAAGCAATAAAAGAACTAGTTCTCTAAAAGAATTTTTATTTTTGTTACTAAAATATCTAAGGAATTTCCGTATTTTAATAGTTGTGGAAACGAATGAAATAAGCTTTTTAACAAAAAACAAAAATTTATATTAAAAATTCTTAAAAAAAAATTGTATTCATTTTAAGAAATCCCTCAAATCAATTTATAGATTTTGAAATATTTTACAACACTGATCAGGAATGTGAAAACGTTAAACTCATTTTGAATGGAATTTCGACATGAAACAACAAATTCTTGTTGGCAATCCTGTTGACTCCTTTTTATGTTTCGTTATTTTCGTTGACATTTTGTTTTGTTTTGTTTTTTCAAATGCTAATCTTTAAGAAAATTTGTGACGGCATCTCCGCCTTCTTTGTGTCTCTACATAAATCAGCATTGACACACCCAAAATAAAGGAAAATAGAATGAAGAAAAAAAAAAAACATGTCAATTCTAATACGCTTATCGAGAAACGATCCAGACAAACTCCTCCTTCTGTAACAATGTTTGATATATACCTGCACCCCAGAGTCACAACCATTCAAGCGTCAAAGAAAATCAATTTCCTTAGCACATTGCTTTTGGGGGGCATGGCAAAATGGAGCCTGACATTTATTACCATATACCATCAGTACCTATATTTATGTATAAAAACTTATGTATTGTATTTATGTATATATAAAAAGAGGGAAATGTTTTGTAAGTAGGAGTGTGGTAAGGCTTTATACAATAGCTGAACAGCTAAAAACAGGAAACTGCGAAATGCAGCGCGACAAATGCGCACAAATAAAGGTCCTGGCCCTACCCTTGTACGTTGTTGTTTTGCTTCTTTTGTGGTGCAAATGCTTGAAATATGGAAAATGCCGGAAAACAGCGCAAAGTTGTTGCCAGACACAATAAAATGCAATTTCCCCTGCCCTTAAAAATATAAGCAAATGGGGCGTGGCAAGTTGTGGGGCTTACATTGCTAATTTCCGCTTACAACAATGGAGGAGGCTTAACAGCTCTCTCCTTTATTTTCCTTCCAAAAATTAAGTTAAATTTTCATTTATAAAACAATTTTCATTTTCTTTCCAGGTGGGCCGGTTATCATGGCAAGCAATGTGCATCAACAACAACCACAACAAATACAACATCCATACGCAACGAGTGAAGATCGGCAACTGCATAGAAGAAGAGTGGTACAGTATCCACAAAAGCATTTCAAGACGACCATCCAAAGTAGACCTGATCAGCAATTGAAACGACCTGCACCTAAATCTAGATCTGTCCTGCTATGCTGTTCTCCCAATGTCCTAAAAAGACCTTCGAAATTTCTTCCAATTGGTTTCCTTCTGCTAATCATCTTTCTATCCAGCCATGGAGATTTTGTTAAAGCGGAAGGCAATGTTGGTAAGTGTTAAAAATATGTTTTCATTGTCTCTATTAGTGTTTGAAATGGATCTAAAGTTGATAAAGTTGATTTGGGGGATTAAATCCCTTAACTTTGTGCATGTTTTTCTCATTTGCCTTTTGTTGTACTTTTTGTTCCTGTGGCTCCATCTGGGGGAAAAACATTTAGAAGTTTAATTAAAACTTTGACACGCAACAGCAACATATGTACGTATGTAGCAGCAACTCGGCCGCAATTCCCTTTAGAGTTGCACTCATTCTCTCTCTCTTTTTACCTTCATCTCTCTATCTCTATGCAAATATGTTTTAAACTAGTTAACCCATGTAATTGGCCAACATGGACTTAGATGTATATACATCTATATGTACCCTGTGCATTTTGTGCAGTAGCCAATTTTAGCCCGGAAACTGACCCAAACATTGCCATAAATTAAGTTACAGTTGTTAAAATCAAATTATCTCTGCCAAACGTGAATGTGCAACAGGCGAAAGAGCAAATCAATTGCCACACTGAAGTTGGCCATGTTAAGAACATTACCTAAAAGGGAATATATAACAAACACATCAATGGCAATAAAAAGCAAAAGAAAATGAATACTAAGAAAAAAAGAATTCGATAGGATAATCTAGTAAAGAGAAACAAAAAAACTATTGAAATTGTCAAAACAAAAGAAAAGTTTTTCAACAAAGAAGAAAACTAAAAGCTTTTGGTAAATGAACAAAGAACAATAAACTATATCAGTAAATAAGCATACTATATATATATGTACTAGCTTGTCTTTATACATATATATATACATATTTATATAATCTCATTATATAACTCTTGAGAACATAGAGGGAAAAATTAAAAGGTTTCCATAGTAAATAAGTAACAAATATTAATTTTATATACAACTTGAAGTAGTTTTTCTTTTTTATAAAAGTTCTTCTTCATGATATTTCTATAAAATTGCAAAAAAAAATGTTAAATTATATAACAATAATCCATCAGTCAAATCTACATACAAATTCTAAAATTTTATATAAATTGAACTATAAATCTATCTAATGTGTCATATTTATATGACTTAAAACAAATGCAAATGGCAAACAAAAGCTGTAGGCAAAGTTCTTTAAATATTCATTGGAAGAGTTTTAGAAATAACTGCCAACTGTTACAGCAACTGAAGCAAACACAACTGTACCCCTACTCCAGCATTTAGTACAGTTAGATTTCACCCTTGTCCTCTGGAAAGAGCTAACGGCTTATATACTGACGATTCACAGCTCATATCCCAGGACCATGTAAGCATCATCTTGCTGCAAAGGATGTCGTTGCTAGTGTTTTTGCTAGTATTGTTGGTGTTACCATGGCAACAACTAGTTGCTGCCATTGCTGTTGGCCATGCAAATTTGCAGCTTTGCGTTTCGTTTTCATGCACGTCAGCAATCAACCCACACAGAAAGTTAACCATTGAATGAAGGGCATGGTAATGAAAGACGGGTAGTTGAGGTAAAAAGGGGAAGGGTGATGATGGTTGTTTGGGGGTAAGGGGGGAAAGGGGAAGTTGCACATGCTACATTTATGCATAGCCTTGTGCAAATATCAACAGGAGCTAGGTTCTGGGATTTATTGATTGCCACTCCAAAACGCCCACACATCCTGCAGGTGCACACACGCACACGACACACAGATAAATGTCCTTCTTGCTGTTGCTGCCACTGATGCTAGGGTATCGCACAATAGGCGACATTGTTGTTGCTGTTGCTGCTGCTGTTGCTGTCGTTATTTTCTGTTATCTCATGTATAAATTAGCAACCAGACAACCAGGCAGCAGTCACCAGCGGGAGCAACATCATCATTAGTAGCATCTGATGTGGCTTCTTCTCCCTTGCTGTTGCTATTTTTCTGTCTTTCTCATATTTCACGGTAACATGTCCTGGTCGTTGTTGTGGCAACTTCTGATGGTTGCACAATTAAATTTAATTAACAGCTGCAACACCATAAGTTGCAAGCACAAGGAGTGCTCCTTTGACCTTTGCTGCAACTTCATTAAACTGACATAGCAACGCCTTGGTAATACCACTACTATACCCCTTCCCCACCATCTCTTCCTTATTGCATAAATGGCGACTACCCTCATTCGTTGAGAACTTTTTCTCTGAGCTGAGCGCATTTATTCATTTTCATTTCATTTCATTTGAAAAACAAATATTTGCACTCATTTTGAAAAGCTTTTGCAGATAGTTTTTTGTTTTTTTTGTTTTTGCCCCTTCATATTTTTTTGCGCAGTGCTTTAATGAAATTCCTTTTTTTTCCCGAGGAAAATGCAAAATGTAAAACTCTGCACCTCGACCCTCTCCACATACATCAAGATTATCCTTTGCATTTCGGACCATTTGCACATTTTCAAATCAAATCGCGTATGCATTATTAATTAGTTTGCTTCAAAACTTTTCTGTTTCTGTTTTTTTTTTTGTTTTTTACTATTGCTAAATAAATGAATGCATTTCAGGTCTAATGCAATTTCCATGTTGCACATTGTTACGCACAAAAAAAAAATAGAAAAAGAGAAATTTGAAAAGGTTTTGTTGCAGTTGCAGTTGGGTTTTGTGGTTTTGTTGTTAAGCTGAAAGCAAAATAAACCACAAATGGCAAATGCAACTTCTATTGTATTTCCATTCCAGTTGTTGATCAGCCGAATGGGTAATGGTAATAATCAATCGATTCTGTCATCAAAATGGTCCAGCAGCAAATCAACGAAAATTTGCATTTTGTTTTGTTTGCTTCGCATTCAAAATTGACAATGAATACGCACAATGAATAATTCCATCTCTTATATAACCAATAATATGAATCAAATTCAATATCATTTGGCATTTTCATTGCTTAAAGGCTAATTTAAATTCATTAAAGTTAAAAGATATAAAATCAATGAGGGAAGACTTTAAAGAAAATAAGTTAAAGTCAAATACGAAATGAAATTACAAATATTTTCCTTTAGCAAATGTATTGGTATACCTATATGATATGCCATAAACTATTTAGTATATAAATATAATATTTATTATAAACTTATCTATGAATTTCAAGTAAAGTTGAGTGAGAATTTTAAGGGTTTTTACCTATTTTTCAATATATATTTTTAAACCTTGTACCTATGGGGTATACAAGGATATATTATACTCGCTAAAATGTATATAACAGGCAAAAAGAAATATTCCCTACCCGATAAAGTATATATATACCTGATCAGTATCAACAGTCGAAACATGTTCGTCCATCTGTCCGTATGAACACCAAGATCTCAGAGATTTTAAGAGCTAGAGCAACCAAATTTGGTATCAACATTTGTCTATTATCCACTCACATCAAGTTTGTTTTGAATTTTGCCACGCCCACTTTCGCCTTCGTAATTTAGGAAAAATGAATAATTAGAGTTGTATTAAAGTTAGCGCATTCTTTTTTGACACACCCAATAGTATAATCAAAAGGTACAAGCTAATTAGTTTTCATCAAAATCGGACAATAAATATCAGAGATATATCTATATACAATTTGTATTTGTGTAAGCGAGACAGCATTCGTTAGCTTCTGCGACTTGTATCAAGAATTTTAGTTTGATTCGATGGAAAATTCGATAGAATCTGATTTAATAAAGTTCCTTTTTATTGTTACAGGGTATACTCAAAGTTGCTTGCTTCATTTCTTAAACCATTCAAAAATGAATTTAAGATTTATAGTAAAGCCAAATCAACTTACTATAGAAATTCTTACAAGGTCACAATACAAATATCTGAAAAAGATTCAATTACAAGTAAAATCATTTCAAAGAAAATAAAAACACACTGAGATTTTAAATTGATTTAACTTTTATATTTGTTTTAGATTTTCTTTGTAAATTTGTCTTGGTTGATTTTTACTTTTCATTTATATGGAAATGGCTAAAAACGAAATTAACTTCTATTACTTGAAAAAGAAATTTTAAACTCAACTCTAACAAAAATTCATTAAAAGCAAAGTTTTTCGTTAGAAATTGCTCTCATTTCAGTTTGAACCCCTACATGACCATGGCAGTTTGTTGGTTTTACTTTTCGGTTAGACCCTTCAAATTTAGTTGGGCTAGCTAAAAAAAAAAGGGCAAACTTTGATCTATCTCTGGATGAGGGCTCTTCTCTTACCCTTTTTTTTTATGAACATCGATGAGTGGGTGCAAATGATAGCCTCTAAAAAGGATAGCATAGAAACACAGGACTAAAGTTGCCGTTGCTGTTTGTGCAATTCAAACAGAGGCAGATCCAGTCAGTGCAACAAATGTGAGTAAGGAAAAATAATTGCTATGCGGCAACTAGAAGCGCCTCAAGTTGCATGGCCTCAGTTTGACTGCTCATCCCCCCCATCAGTTTGGTTCACGCTTTGCTTGTCCTTGTGCTCCTTCTTCTTCGTGCAGGGCAATTCAATTTATCAAATGGTTCGTCTAGGCGGGGGGGTTAAGGGGAAAATGGCAAACAACTTGCAACTAATGAAAATGCACTTAATTTGCTCCTCTCCAGTCACATGGAACAAATTGCTGTCTGCTTTAGCAAATATGTTCCATATTTTCCAAGAAATTGTTAACACAAAGGAGATATTCAGTTGCTCCTGCTGCGCACATTCCTCGTTATCCTTGCGCTTGAATGCACAAAAAAAAAAGCAACTAACAACAAGAAGAGAAGAAGAAATAGCAAAAATATTTTCGAAGACTTTTAAATGCAAGCCCATTTTTCTATGGTTTTGTTTTTCACTTTTTAGCTTGTCAAATAATTGCGCGCTCAATTTGCCGGAAAATGTAGGAAACGAGTGGAAAAAACCGTCTGTTGCAAAACGGTTGAATGGTGCAACTGTATGTTGCAAGTTAAGCCCCACAAAACTCTTGAAAAGTGAAATGTTTTTGTGGAGTGCAATTACAGGCAAAATGGAGACGAAAAAGTAGTTAGAATGAAGGCAATACAATATGTATCCTTACAGTGTCTATTGTCCGCATCCTAAGTGGGACAATTTGGAACACTCTTCGAGCTCAATGCTCCGATATCTTACCATATAAATCTTTAAGTATGCACGACCATAGACCAATTCATGCAACTGAATGGCTTAATTTCTATCTCTATTTATCCAAGTTTCTTGTAATGAGAGTGCTAACATTAAATGTTATAACAATTCAATTATATCATGGGACTAAGGAGAGCACAAATATCTCATTGAAGGACTTGCCTTGTGTCCAGAAAAGTTAATTAAACTTTGAATGGCACAAAGATGAAAATGTAATTAAGAGATAAAAGGGAAACTATAAGCAATAATATCTCCTTTCTTCTTTCTGCTCTCTCTCGCTCTCCTTCTATATAAAAATACATACATACATATGTATAAGTGTGTTGGTATGTATTTGTGTGTGTGTATACCTCCCACCCACCTGCCTTTATTATATTGACGGATAATGTTGATTGCCCAGACATGGGCAAGTATTCCATTTCATCAAAAGCCCAACAAAAATTGAGGATAATCATATGGTGGAAAGAAAATTTACTGACAGCAGCTGCGCCAGGCAGCACAAAGCGTGGCTAATGTTTGATAACTGTAATCATAATAAAACTGTATAATAGTAATAAGTATAATCGTTATTAGACGATTAGTCGACCTACTAATACCCTATACAATAGATGTGATGTAGAAGATAACTCTTGAATTTAAGTAGTTTCTTTAGAATGTTTGATATATTGAAAGAGCTTTAAAAGTTGTTGAACTATTTCTATGAAATCTATAAGATATAGTCATTCGATCGGTATGATTTTGAGATTTGGAATGCCCACAATAAAGTGCAAAGTTTCAGCACTCCAGCCTTAAGGATCTCAGAGCAAATTGTATGCATCTGAAACAGCCGGTTATATCAATATCAACTCAGATCATTGTGCTGATAGGTTATATACTTCGGAAATGTTTCCTTCTATGTGATGCAACCTTTTGATAAAAATTAATGTAATCTCAGGTGTATAAAGGAGATCTTTAAGAGATTAAAAACATTTTAGAACATTTGATAGATCTTTTTTAGAATATTTATTTATATTATGGCTGAGAAGCATTATTTTGATTAAATTTAGCTTTAAAATATAACTAAAATTTTTTTTTAGATTTCAACAAATAAATATGTTAATAATAAAATCGAACAAATTCAAAACTTCCTCGATAAAACATCTAAAACCTTTAATTTATCTTTTAAAGATATATGAAGACCTTGAACAATTCAAAAAGGTCTTCCTATGAGTTTTAATTTTGTTTCAAAATACGATTTTTCCATTCCAGTGTTTTAATTTTCAATATTAAATTTTGTTTCCCAATTTTCTTTTTTTTATATGGCGATTCTAAAAACTTTTATTAATGGTTTTCTAAAATCTTTTTTTGACTCATTTTTTTCAGTTAGGCTTTTTAAATATTTTGATTCTGGATATTCATTTCTCATTTAAGTATTATAATAACTGTTTTTATCCTTTTTGAGACTCATTTTATTTCAGATATTTCTTAAAATATTTACAAAAATATTTTCTAGGCTCAGCATAATTTTATTTTATATTAAATTTCATATCAAAAATTTTCTATTTTTAGTAAATATTTTTCAATTTATGGCAAAGATTTTTATCTTGTCCTTAATGCGTAGGTATATGGCATAACTTTATGAGCCTTTTGTTTTAATTTTGGTTTATCCTGTTCTGCCTTTCCTTTTTTTTGCTTTCTCACAAAGGACTCTTTATATCCCCGACAAGAGCAACAAATTGCTATCTGTCTGTCGAGAATGTCATAAAAATTAACGTGACATCGTAAATATTTGAACACATTTGGGTTATATGAAAGATGTTATATGATGCTGAGTGCAAATATGCGTAAAATTCGTTCAAACGGATAAAGAGACGGAACGTTAAAAAAAAGGCGTGGCCATCAAAAATGAACTGACACCGGATGGGGAGTGAGTGCTGCTGTTGTTGGCATATGCTTTGAGATGGTTGATGTAGGCGTGACCGAAAATAAAACCAAAATACCAACAATTACAAATGTTGGCACTTTGAAGCCAAAAATATGCGGATCATACGACTATATAGTATGTATGTGTGTGTAAGTGTGAGTGTATTTACATTATATACATGTTGCCTAATGTATGCAAATGTATTTATTTGGCCAGGCCAAAGGAGAAACCCAAACCCAATCTGATACCGCCGCAGTCAAAGTGAAAGCCAGGGAAAAAAAAGCAAATAAATGTTAATTTAATGTTAATATTGTTTACTTGGCCACAAGGTGTAAGCAAATAGGCAGCCAACACAACCAAAGTCAACTTACTGCCTATGTGGGTGGTGTCTGTTGGTGTTCCTTTCTACACTACCTCCCTTCCATCCTCTCACCACTCTTTCTGACACTGTGTGTGTTTAGCACAAATACATTGACTTTTATTTGCATGTTGCCTACTTTTTGGGGCCCTTGCCTAGAGGCGGCAATAAGCAAAAAAACAAAAGGGCCCAAGTAAAAGAGGAAATGGATGGGGGGATGGATGGACGGGGAGGGGTACAAAAGTAGAGGAAAACATGCAAAATTCATTGAGCAAATGCCAAGCAAGCAACAACAAAAACAACAACAACAGCTGGGGTAAAAGAACCTAGGCCCTTGTGTGGGCGTGCGGAAATTTAATAAGAATTGGATTTTTATGTGTTACGCATACGAAAATAATACAGAAAACAAATGCTCTACATATGTAGATTGAATATATATGTGTGTGTGTGCACATTAGGCTGGTTTCTTTTATTTTATAAAAAAAAAAACTTAAAACAATTGAAACCTTAAGATTATTAATAAAACACTTTTATTTTATACAAAAACTGTACAGAATATTAATAATATTTCACTTGAAACCTTGAAATTCTTTTTTTTTTTTAAATAAAAATTTACA
Organism: Drosophila neocordata; assembly: GCA_018903615.1. Classification (NCBI taxonomy): domain Eukaryota; kingdom Metazoa; phylum Arthropoda; class Insecta; order Diptera; family Drosophilidae; genus Drosophila; species Drosophila neocordata. The sequence goes on along the minus strand of JAEIGI010000006.1, from coordinate 4,868,132 downwards.
TATACGACTCGTTGTTTATGCTAAAATTCTTTTTAATAATAACAAATCACATATTACATATAAATATTAATAATATTTCGTTTGAAACTTTGAAATTCTTTTAAACAAAAAAAATTACTTATACGACCCGTAGTTCATACTAAAAACTTTAAGGTAACAAACAACTTTTTTCAATATATCAAATACTTAAAGAGTTCTGAGATTATAATTGCATTAATAATTATTTGTGATAACTTAAAATTAAGTTAATAAAAAATGTTGTGTAAGCAACATGCCGTATACGTAATAAAGCTTTCATATAATAGGTCAAATGCCTACATACATATAAAAAATAGATTAAATATAAAAATAAAACAAGAATTGTATTAACTTTGCATAGAAAACCCAGTCTAATGTAGATATATAATTGAGGTGTAGGGGGTTCATATATGCTCCAATGGGTTGCTCTAATTTGACAGAGAGCAGACCCCCCCCCCCCCCACACACACACACACACATACTCTAATACACACAACCGTTTGTGTGGTAATGATTTGATTTATCTGAACCTCAACCCAAAAAGAAAACGAAAATAAATCAAGTTAACCCTATGGACCAGACATTATGGCCTGGCGCCACATTCATTTTAATGGCCAAAACAAATTAAGTCTGGCAAATAAAATAATTTGCCGCAAATTAAATTTAACCCACAGAAAATTTGCATTAAATTTAAAACAGGAGAACAAAAAAAAAAAAAAGTTTCTACTAAATATTCATGCCACCGAACTTTTATTTTTGGTCGGTGTAGTTTGTTGATTTTGGCCATAATTTATGCAAAAAAAAAAAAAAAAAAATGAGAAGAGAAACCGAAAAACGAAGAGAAGAATCTAATGAATTTTTTATATGCCAAAAGGAGCAGGATGTTAAGGACAGCAACAGGACAGCAGCAGGGACAGGCAGGCAGGCATAGCGACAGAGAAAACGAACAACAACAAAAATTAATGAAAATTCATGAACGAAGAAATCGGCCTTGTCTTCCTTTTTTTTCCTTTGCCCATACCCTCAAACCTTCCCTACACCCCTTGGAATGCCCTCCATTAATGAGTCCAAATTAAAAGCTGCCTAAACATTAATGGAAATGTAAAAAGGAAAATGGTGAAAAATAATAAGCAATAAAGATTTGTGGGTGGATCTCTTTGTATATATATATATATATATATATATATATATATATTGCCTTAACATTTATTCTTTCCTCTGTTATTCTTTACCTTCAGCTGTTATATTAATGTCAGTGTTAGAAAACAACTTATTTGCTCCTTGAGTTCAACTCCCATGTATTTGCATAAGCATATGTTAATGTTAGTAACTAATGTTAACCTTAACATTTCAATCATCCAGTTAAGAAAAGCTTTAACCTGTTAACCCAAAATTCGTTTTCAAAAATAGAACTTTTATATTTATTTTTATATATCAAAGAAAAATTTTCGAGTCAAAGTGAAAGAATTCCATCAGTTTGCCTACAGTTTTTTCATTTGCCTTTTAAAATTTTCTTTTAAAGTACCTCACATCATTCACTTCTGCTCCTTCCTTATTCTTGACCATTTTGGTGGCCTTTGTGCGTCAGTTTATCTTCTCCCACTCTTTTCTCTTGTTCTTGGCCACTCAATTTATTAGTTCGCTCCTTGACTAAACAGACACAAAAGGAAATGCGTCAAAGTGGCTCCCACAATAACAGCAAAAAGAAAAAAAACAAAAAAAATGGTAAAAGAAGAAAAAACTGAAAAAGTTGATATTTATGCTGGATTTGGCTGAGGAGCTGACGCCTAATTGCGTGCCAAATTTGTGTGGGGTCTACTGGATGCCACAACATTTTGTGCTTAGAAATGTGGCAAGATAAATCAACTAGAGACAGAGACAGGCAGACAAAAAGAGAGAGAGAGGGAGACAAACGTGTTGAAAATTTATGAATAAAATGAGTCTGCATAAATCAACCAAGAAGGCGGAGGCGACACACAGACCCATAAAATGCGTAAAAAAAATAAAATGAAAAAAGAAGCAAGAACCATAGCAAACAACATGTTAAAGTTGGTAGCTAGAAAAAAGGGAAATGAAAATAAAAGCCGACCCATAAGCTCCATGAATGTTGGCCAGTGAATGCGGCTCAAAAGTTCTTGCCGTGAAATGCCGCTGCTTATTTACACTTAATAAAGCTGAGACAAAGCCGTGCTGCAACCAAAGCCACATAAAATCAAATGCATAAGGCAACCAACTGGGCACATGGGGCACACAATGCACACGACCATGGACGGTCGGTGCCACATCATCCTCACTCTAGTTATTTTTTTTTACTCTCAACCCCTTTCCGGCTGAGCTTCATTATGCTTTATTTGTTTGTTTGCTTTTATGATACCCTTTAATCCCTAAGGATTGTTAAGTGGTAAATTAAACTTGCCATTAAATGCCAAAAAGAGGCGGTAGAAGAATAAAAAGTTAATCGATGCACTCTCGAAAGTTGTTTAAAAACATCACTAAAAAAGTTTTTCTGTTTACGTTTATTGTTTACGTTTAAACACAGTTTTCAAGTGGATGTAAACAAATGTCGCCTTCATTTAACAAAACTCTTTGAAATGTTTTAAACTTTAACTTTTTGTTGATGCTTAGGTTAGGTTTAAATTGAATCCGTGTTGCTAAGTTGCTTTACAATTTTAGTGTTGATTAGTAACAAAATGATACAATGTGAAACAGATTAGTGAGATAGATAGGTTCATCCCAATCGAAATGATTCAATATACTGTTAGGAACTTTTCTCTAATCATATGTAGATATTACTTTAAATAAACCTTTCTACAAACAGTATTTTATTTTAGGTAATTAACTCTGCTTTTAACGAGGTAACTCTTAGTCGGGTTTTGCAAAAAAGCCATGTAAATTTTTAGCTTAGCTTATGGCTCATTGTAGGTGGATGTGTGTGAGTGTAGTGTGTGCCTAGGCATTAAATGCTTAGCAAGTCAAGTAGGCAAAAGACGCAGCTTTAATGCATAAACAGGCAACATCAGGCAAGAGATGGATGAGGCAGTGGATGAGATGGTAGAGATGGAGGTGGTAACAGAGAGGACTTGGCACGCTTTAACGAGCTGCTGGAACACTTGCATCCATGTTTGCTTTGCCATTGCTTTCGCTTTTGGCTCTTTGTTTCTTGTTTCTTCTCTTTGTCATGATTAATGGCGCCCTGTTATTATTTATTTTCTTTGTGCCAAGTCCCTGACAGTTGTTGCTGGTCGTGTGGGTCCTGCTCCTCGCCCTGGCATCCCAGTAACGGCAGCAGCAGCATTGACACATGTTGTCAACTGTCCTGAAGGTCCTTTTATGGCATTATTAAAACATAAAATGAATGAAGGAAATCCGCTTGCAACTGAGACTTCGAATTCATTTAAATTCACAATTAAATTCAACGACAATTCTTGGCATACTTCTGATAAAAGTTTTTCCCTCTTGTGCGACGCATAAAAATTTCGCATTGATTTTGCCACAATTTGCTCTTGCCACTATAAGGCTGAGCAAATTGGTTTCATTTCAACAAGTGTGGCAAATCGTTCGTTTTTATAGTGCAAAATGCTAACCATTTAAGCCGAGATTAAAGCGCCTGTGGCATCTTTAGCCCATAACATAGTGTTCCTGACCCACACGTTGCTTTGTCTCTATAGCTGCTGGTGCTGTTGGCAGAGTTGGCATGTTCATGTGGCGTGTGGCATGTGCCTGCCTTGGCACAAACCTGAATCCTGTGGCCAGTAAAAATTGTTGTTATGAAATAAAAATCGGATTTTTTCCTTTCCGTTTTCTTTTTCTCTGTTTTAAACTGTAAAAAAATGCCTTGACCTAAAAGCAACCATAATGAAAATGAAGAAAAAAGGAATGGTGGGGAGAGAAGCGAGGGAGAAAACCGGGCTGGGACATAAGTAAACAACCAAAGGTTCTTCTTGGACGCACTGAAAACCTTTTGGGAACAGGACATCAATCAAAATGCAACAGCAGCCGCAATTCGCGGCACAAGTCCACAAATTTATGTAGGGAGAAGCAGTCGCTGGGGGATGATGGTCGAATCGTTGACGAAAGGAGACTGGGAACTGGAGAATGGGGAATGGAAGGTATAGCGTAAGGACAGTGCCTAAGGAATTTTCAATTTCGCCTTGTGGCGCAGAAATTTATTAAATTGTTGCGGTCGCTCGTCTGTTTGCCAAGTGGCCACACAGCCTGTGGCATAATTTATGTTTAGAAAATGAAATGCTCTTGCAACCCAGTTGCTCCCTTTTAACCGCAACCAATAAATGTATCAATCATGGACCACACACAAAAGGGCAGCATTTTGATTTGTTGCTGTTGAACTTCCATTGTTGTTGTTCGACTGGCGTCAATTGCCAATCATGGTGAAGGCATTTGCATGTTACTCAACGACCACTGCCACTGACTGCCCTGCCCGGCACCCAGTTTACGGTCGTGGCAATGGGAAATGCATCATAAATAAAGTGAGGGGTCAGTTTGCCCATTCGCAGTATAGATGAGGACGATAAGACGAACGGGGAAGTAGGTGAGAGGGCGCTACAAATGGCACATAGATAGTGACTCTTAAAAAAAAAAAGCTTTTAGCCTTGTTTTTCACTTTCATTTTGTATGGTATTTCTTGTGCTTTCTTTTCGTTTTTTTTTTTCTCTGCTGGAATATTGCTTATACGCCCTGTGCTCCCACGTTGGTCTGCATATTTATGAGGATTTTCTCCCACGACTGATTGGTCTTTTTACCTTTCTGTTTTTCTTTCCTTTTCCTTTTTTGTAAGTGGAAAATTGCTTCTCAGCCTGTTTGCTATCTTTCATTTAATTAGTTTCTATGTTTCGCTATTGGTTGCCATTTGCCCTTCAAGTCACGTCCCAGTGGCCCATTGATAAATATACAGACAGTGGCAGAGTGACAGAAAGGCGCAGAGGGACAGATACTTTTCAACATTTATTGACAATTTTTATTGCTTTCAGTTTGTTTTTGAACTGAAAATTCTATGAAATCCGTATTGAATAAAATGTTGAACCTTTCATTTACCCTTTTGTTCAATGAACAGAAAGAAGTCATTAGGGCCACCAGCTGGGCATCAAGTTAATTTTTGTATTATTCACATTCATTCCGTTTTGGATTTTATAATTATTCAGCAATTAAAAACAAATGCCAAAACTGGCGACAGCCTTAGCCTTAATTAATGGCCGACGCATGTTGCCAACCGTTGGCGTCGTCAAAAGTTAAAGTCAGACCAAAGACCATGAAAAAGCAGCAAGCAAAACTGTTGACAACAAAGTTTCTATGAGTTGAAAGCAGGAGGGTGGGTGGATAATGTGGTAGTCTCTCTTCTTCTCTTTTTCTCTCATGCAGTGCCACTCTATCTCGTCTTCTGACAAGCGACAGTGCCAAATTTTTCAGTAGCAACATTCCAGGGCGACTTTGTCAAGTATGTGGATTGATATGGGGGGAGAAGTAACGCACAGCGGGAAAAAGTGGGTAGAGGGAAGCCAAAATAAAAAAAAAAAAAACTGTTGTGAACTGGATGGATGCGGGTGTTGACGTCAGGACATGAGGCGAAACAAACAAGACAAGCAAACAGACATTTGACTAAAGACAGTGCATACTTTTGGGCAGACTGAGAGAAATTTGTAGTATATGGTGAATGCATGTATATGTGTGTGTGTGTGTTAGTCATGTGCTACAAGCTCATAAAAAGCATTTATTTAGCCAAGAGCCAAGCAAGTGGCACATGACACCACCAACTACAGCAGCAACGACAAAATGGCGACGTGCCTCACTCAACGCAAAAAGAAAAAAAGCATGAAAGTCAAGGGAAACGAGAAGAAGGATGAGGATAAGAAGAAGGAGACTTGTTGGAGCTGGAGTCAACAATAAGGGGAATGGGGTATTGAAGATTGTTGTAGAGTAAAGGGCATGGGTTAGGCTGCTCAGCGACGTAATGCTGATTTGGCTTTTACCACATCATTATGTCTTAACTGAACGTTTGCTTCTTGTCGGTTTATACAGACTTCGTCATGGTTTTGTTTAACAACTCTTTTCTCTTGTTCTTTTTCTATTTACAGGCTGCCAGTTTGTTAGGACGCTATGCATACCCCACACCGAGGTTTGCTATGATGGTAAGTCCTTTTTCATACACACACGCAAACATATACATACACAGTCATTGTAAGATGGGCAACTGATATCCTTTTGCCAAGATGGTGCTAAGCTCAGAGATTGTGTTCATCAGTTAAGCAGATGTGAACCCTACCAGTTAGACGTTTAGAAATTTCTTTGCATATGTGTGTATGTGTGAGATTTAGTGAGTGTGAATATTCTAAGAAAATTGAATATACTCTCTGCTTTTTTTCCCCCCGTCCAAAGTTGGGGTAAGCTCTTATTTGGTCATAATCACTTTTAGAAATAAATAGGCAAAAAAACAAATGTAGCATTAAACTCAAGTCTGAAATGATAATAAAGAGATTGTCTGAATAGATTTTCACAAACTTTACTTAAATTGCAATTTAATTAGCATTTTTATGGGTGAGTTATTGTTATTAACAATTAAAGTTATAGTTATCAAATTATATCAGATTTTTCAGTATTGAAAAGTATCTTAAATTCATTTTTTTAACTCAATTCCATATGATGACAATTTCAATTTGAAACTTTATCTATAAAATTGAGCAACTAAACTTATTGTAAGAGTGACTTTCTTGTTTGGCATTTTACTTGTTTTTGTAGGCCGGTGTAATCATGAGAAGCATTTTGTATTCAAACTTTTATAAAATGATGAAAGTTTTCTTGCAAAACAGAATTTACCTTATGTTTAGTTTGGTGAAATGTTTACAAAGTTTTCAACAATAGCCGGAATATACTATATACCTACATACATATAAAGTGTATATTTCCTTTTCAAGCGTAGATTTATGGCCAGATTATTGGCTCCTTCTGAAAAACTGTTTATCATTCTGTAAGAAAATAAACTCTGGTTTGGGTTAGAGGTCCTTTGCCTAGCTCAATTGCCTTGAGTGCATGCCGCAATGGAATTTAAAACCAGTTGCTTTACTTACCCCAAAAACTCTTAGCCAAAATGCAACCAAGATACAAAGTCATTGGTAAACCAGTGAGTGGGTAGAAAATAAAGCCGCTTCTGCCGGAGCTGTGGCATGTTCGTATTTGCGAAGCTCTTCAATGCCAGTCCAAGCGGCACCAAAACAAATGCTTCTAGGTAAGACAAGGAGGCAACCAGTGTAAAAACATAAGGGGAGAACAGGCAGTGCATTATCGAGAACACACTCAATTACTTATGTAAGCACCCACACACACTCACATACACACACAGACTCAAAACACATTGTGTGTGCAACTTGGAGGGAGCCAACGAACAATTGGAAAAGCAGCTGCTGCTAAAAATGGCGAAAATTGCAGAGAAATGGTTGACCTCAAAAAATAAAAGAAAAAAGAAAAGGGTGACTGTATGTGGGGGAATGACATGGATAGAAAAGGTAGTGAAGGGATCGGGAACACACATACACATATGCAAGCAGCAGTCACAGTCACGGCTTGGTCCACATGGAAAGGCATTTACATTATGCAAATTACAACTGAGACAAGCCACAAGGATATGCATTTAAATGCTCGTAAATTGTAATGAAAACAAAAGGTGCTGAATCACTGGTAACAGAGGTAGGGGATTTTGGGGTGGGCAAGGCAATGGGACGTACGATTTATGCAGTTACATGCCCTATTAATACCCAGGAATAATAAAAGAAAATCCCACAAGCGGTTGTCATCCATTTTTTCCCCTTCCTTTTTAGATAACATCTTCGGCAAGTGCATTCCCACCACCGGCGTCGATGTTGAGGACATTGAGAAGTAATTATCCTGTTCAGATTTAAATAAGATTGAACAATATATGTAATGCATTTTATTCTTTGTTTAACGTAGGACACCACTCACTGAGGACCAGTCTCGTCTGTTGGCCACCATGCTGGAGGAGCTCCAGGGCGCGGGCTTAGGTTGGGATCATCCCTATGTACAATGTCGCATCCAAGGCACGCTTTTCTCATTGCAACGTCAACAACAGTTGCCTCCGAATTTGTGTGCCAATTTGGCTCCAGTTCCTCCAGAATATGGAGATTCTGCTAGTGCTCTGGCTTATGTTCGTTTCACACCACCTGAACCACAAATTGAAAGCGACTTGGATTACTATGAGCAGCAGCCGGCACAACTTTATCCCTCTTTGCATAAGAAACAGGAATCACAGGACAATGGCATCAATAGCATCATTCATCAGCTTCAACTGCAAGATAGACGACGTTTAAGACACGATCCTGGCGAGCTAGAACATTTTGGCAAGCTGGATCAGTTGGGTCATGGGGCTCAAGCAGCTCAACTGGAGACTCCGAGTGTAATGGATGCCTTTCTAGATACGGAACGGCAACGGCTTGAACGCGAACAGCAAGCCCGATTGGCCGATCAGGAAGAGGAGCAGGAAAAGCAGCATGAACGTCTAGAACTGTATCAGATTCTAGCCGCTTCAGAGCCCGATCCTCAACCTTATCAACGCAAAGTGCAAGCCAATGCCATGGATACCTTGGAGTCAATTGTGGAGCAGCAAAAAGAGCAACAACAGCAGCAGGAAGAGAAAGCCCCCGTCTATGTACCCGAAGAGGTTCACGAATCCAGTGAGCTCTATATTCCTGATAGCTTTGCACCCTTTAAGCGTGTGCGAGGACGAGCACGAGTGCCTATCGAAGTCCCAGAGCAACCAAAGCGTTCCTTCTTTCGTGAACTGGCCAGCAGAAACAATGAGCCAGAATCCGAATCGGATGCGCTCAGTCCCGAATTGGTAAAACGACGTCCGCCTTTCTATGATCAGCAGGAGTTGGCTTTCGATTCGGGTCTATTGCATAACTCGCTGACTCCGCTCCAGGAAGAGGCTATGCTGGCTTCAAACACCTTTCCCCGGACAGTCAATGGACAACGTTTGTACACTGAGGGGGGCTTGCTAATGATGCCGTATAATACGGACCATGATTCTGACCTCGAGGGCATGCAGGGAGATGAGCCGGCAGCAACTATCAAACAATCGCTCTTGGCCAATATGTTGGGTTTTGCACGACACGAGCGTTTGGATGTTAAGAAACCTGGACCCCAACTGGGACCACCTCGACCAACGCCCGCCGAGCTTAGTAATCAATTGGATACGGACAAAGCACATAACGCCAAGCAGCAGGATGATGGCAACAAAGAAGTCTTACCATCACACATCAAGGGCAGCAGCGACGAGGACGATGCACACAAAAAGAAGAAGGTCATGAAGGAGCAACACTCGGCCGAGGATCATGCGCCGCACACCGTAGACACTGAATATGCACATGTGTTCGTTAAGAACCCGTAAGTACAAACCGTCGTTTGCCCTTTCACTATATATTTACGGCGTATTTGTCTTTGACAGAATTGACAGTTGGTACGATGGGCAGCGTATTATGAATGAGTTGGCGCAAATACTACACATGCAGGGATACTTTTCTTATTTAACGTAGGTCTTAAATATTAGTCTTTAATTTAGTAAAGAATATTCTTAATTCCTTTTATTTTTATATCGTTAGCGTTCAACCGCACGAAGTCAGCTTCCGGGTTGACTCAAATAACCCCGAACGCAAAACCGCCGGAGATGTGGCACGTATCATCAATGAGAATCGCGGTGTAAAGAACAACATCCAGCGACGGGTTGGTTTCTATGTCCTGCACGCTGGCGTGGGTGACAAGATCAAGGATTCGTCAGATCCCAGTGTCTCCTCTTCACGTATTGAATTGGCCGAACAGGGACCAGATGTAACCCACATTATGGCATATATGTTCGCTGGAGCAGGAGCTGCGGCTGTCATTGTAATCTTTGTCACGCTAATCTTAATCAAAAGACACGATCGCAAACGTGACAAACTTGGCGGTCTACAATCGGGCATGGCAGGAACAGAGACCTGTAGCAAGGACTATCAAGAACTGTGCCGTGCACGCATGGCTGGAAAAAATGGCAATGGCAGTGGCAGTACAGCAGCAGGTGGAAGTGGAGCTGCTGGTGAGCATGCGCACAGTGGACGCATAACATCGCTAAGCAAGGAAAATGAGGGACGACCACCATCCTCCCGTTCGAGTACATCATCGTGGAGTGAGGAGCCGGCATTGACTAACATGGATATATCAACTGGGCATATGGTTTTGGTAGGCAGACATCAATTGCTTCCTTTTGAATAATTCTAAGTCGTTTTAAATCTTATCTTAGTCTTATATGGAGGATCACTTACGTAACAAGGGACGTTTGCAAAGGGAATGGGAGGCCTTGTGCCGCTACGAGGCTGAACCAAGTGCACGAGAGGCTGCCTCACAGTCTCAATGTGTTAGCCTAAACCGTCCCGGAGCTCCCTTGCCCTACGATCATTCGCGTGTGGTTCTCAACCATTTGGCCAATGCCGAGGGATTGGATTATGTTAACGCCTCAACCATTGTAAGTCTACGATTCAATTTATATGAATAGAAAGTTGCTTTAGTTTCGAGTTTATGTTTCAGACTGATCACGATCCTCGCGCCCCAGCCTATGTAGCTGCCCAAGGACCACTACCATCGACTTTGGCACACTTTTGGCAAATGATTTGGGAACAGGGTGCAGTGGTTATTGTGGCACTGTGTCGCCTTCAGGAGAACGGAGAGGTGGCTTGTGCTCGCTATTGGCCGGAAGAGGGTGCTGAGGTTTATCACATCTATGAGGTAAGAAAAACAAGGGAAAATATATTTTTATATATATATATACTGAAGGATTGGGCAAATTTCTAAAATGTATATATGATACAATTAATCGGTTCTCATGAAACTCGATAGAGTCGTTTAGTTAAATATTGAACTAAAACTTCATTTTCAACTAATCGTTCCTATGTGAGCTACAAGTTATAGTCGTCTGATCCGATCCCTTCCGACTAATATACTGCGTATGGTAAAAAGAAAAGTGTGCACAAAATTTCATTACAGTAGTCTGAAAACCAAAGAACTTGTTAGCATTGAAATACAGAGGGGCATACCGGCAACTTGAATATTATTTAACTATTTTTGCAAGGATATAAACATTCATTCATTCATCTTAAATCTAAAATATTCTTCTCTTTAAAGGTTCACCTAGTTAGTGAACACATTTGGTGTGATGATTACCTCGTACGTTCTTTCTATTTGAAAAATCTGCGCACTAGCGAAACCCGCACAGTGACTCAATTCCACTTCCTATCCTGGCCTCAAATGGGCGTACCAGCTCAAGCCAAGGCACTGTTGGACTTTAGACGGTAAGTCCTTTAAATATAGATAATTTTAAAAGATTAGATGCGAGTTGTTTTTGTACATTGTAGAAAGGTAAACAAATCGTATCGCGGTCGTCGATCTTGTCCCATAGTGGTCCATGGTAGCGCTGGTGCTGGTCGTACTGGTGCCTATATACTGCTAGATTTGGTCTTGGAGCGTATGAATAAGGGTGCCCGTGAAATTGATATAGCTGCTACTTTGGAGCATTTGAGGGATCAGCGTGCTGGTGTGGTGGCAACACGCCAGCAATTCGAATTCGTTCTGATGGCTGTGGCCGAAGAGGTTCATGCCATCTTAAAGGCATTGCCGGCTAACACATCGGGCGAGAAGCGTGAACTGGACAAGGATCCAGCAGCCACACCTGCAGCCACTGCTGCCACTGGCACCAAAGAGCCGCTTAAAGAGGACAAGGCTCAAGAGGCAGCCGAAGAGGAGGCGCCCACTAGTAGCACCAAGGCTGCGGAACAGCAGCAGAAGACGCCAGCCAAGAAGCAGCAGGCAAAGAAATAAATCAAAGGCTACTTTCGGCGTTTTTTTTTAATCTTTGGTTCACTTTTTTCTTTAGTTTTTGTAATTTCTGTTTACTTTTCTTCCATCACAATTGTTGCAGCGTTTCGGGGGTCCTATATACATTCATATATATATATATATAAATATAAATTTGATTCGATTTATTGTAGAGTTAAATTTTTAAGTTCATTTATCATTTGGCATAAGCACTTGGAAGGTTCGAAAAAGGCTTCATATGGTTGGCTAGAGAATGGAATTATTATGAAAATGTTTAATATAATTTGTAAATTTTGTTAATTAATTAAAACACATTTAAAGGGGGGTGGGGTTTGGTCCGCATGCACGCTGCTTTAGGTGTGCACACCAGCCCGTCGCATCTCCAGTGCGTTTCATGGGGCACCAAGCGCCACCCGTTACCAATGATGTGTAAAAACCAAAAACCTAAACCAAAAAAAAAAAAAAATACCAAATTCAAATTTAATGCACATATATTTAGCATATATATTTGAGTGTTATCGATATGTGTAATGGTATCTACATATATATATATATACAAGCAGAACATATTTACATTGCATACCTACTTATATACAACTCTATATATTTATATATACATGTATTTATCTATGTGTATATATATTTATATATATATATATATCTCTGTACATGTGTCTAGATGTTAAGCAATTCAATTATGAAATGTGCATTTTGACTTTATATCGATGTTGGCATTATTCCACTTAAACAAACTAACTGAAAACTGAATACTAATTGATGTGCTTGACAGATATAGCCAGATGTAAATGCTATATATATTCAAATATATATATAGCATATAGAGGAAAGCAAATGAAATAACAACAAGAACAACAATCGAGAGCTAAATGGTATACATATGCCGTCAAATCACAATACATATACATAGATATACATACACACACACACACAACACCACCAAACAACAAAACTCTAAACATATACATACACCTCTTACATATACATATATATACATTCCGATTTATCCTAGAAGAACAAGAACTCAAAATAATGACGACGAAGACAAAGAAAAAAAGGAAGTATGCAAAATGTTGTACCTAATTCAAATGATGAAAAATTTCTATTTACATACAAAAAAACAAAAAGGAAAATCTACTTATTATATTGATGTGTATGACAATTAATTAAACCACAAAATATATATGTATACATAGATATACAGATACATATATATATATATATATTATCTACTAGTATTCATATACAATATGATAATATATACTGATTGATACCCACTATTCTATATAAATGTGTGTTATAAAACAACTTAAAAATTGGAGAGATGCATGTTATTTTACCAAACCATATGCGATAAATATTCAAAATCTTTTATTTCCAAAAAAAAAATCCTTTTTTTTTTCAAATCAATTTTTTGTTTTTTTTTGTTGAAATTTCAACCTAAAACATAAGCTTCTAAATCTTTATCCTATCCACCATCAAAAAATAAAAGTTAAGCACTGTCCTTGTCCTACAATTGTCTGAACAGATCTTTTGGCCAGTTTAATATACATACATCTAGAAAGATTTATTAACTCTTTTTCCAAAAATTCAAAAATTTGAGGGAGCTAAAAAACTGGTCAAATCACTGCCAGACATTTCCATTTTTACCAACGGCAGGACAAGGATTTCTACAGTGCACGGTTAGGAGAATGTGCCACATAACAAGCTGTTTAGAATGCCAGCTAGAAAGATACGAAAGAAAAAAAAAATATATACAAAAAGAAAAAAAAAAACAAAAAAAAAATATACATATAAAATCACACACATCACATCACAAGTAACTTTCCACTCAGGCCTGACCCTTTGAATTCACTCAAAAGGACAAATAAAATTAATAACTAAATGGAACTTAACACAAATGGTAAATGAAAATCAACACTGAACACTCTACATCTCAGCAATGCCACAAAGATACATATGACAACAACAACAAAAGAAAAAAGAAAACTAAATGTTTAAACAAACAATTAAAGAAGCAGAAGAAAACGATGAAAAATAAGACAAGAGAAGCAAATTGCTGCAACAAAAAAGCGCAAAACAAAAAACAAAAAAAATATATCAATTAACAAAAGGAAATTTAAAAAAAAAAACCAAAAAAAAAAAAAAAAAAAATTACAATGAAAACTAAGTACCATAATTAACAGTTTTATGTAGCAGTTGAAAAAATTACAAGCAAACCAAAATAAAAATAAAAAAAAAAGAATTGATAATGAAAATGAGTTATTGTAGTTTGGAAACAAATCTAACTTTAAGATGAATTTATCTCGACGCAAAAAAAAAAAAACCAAAAGTAACGACTACAATTTTCTTTATTAGCAATTTTTCTCGTTTAAAACACAACACACAAAAAAAAAAAAAAAAAAACAAACCAACTTTAAAATCAATATTACAATAACTGTGGCAGGCCCAATGGCAATAACAACAACAACAACAACAATACGGGCTTGCAAAAAAAAAAAAAAAAAAATAAACAAACAACAAAAGCAAGAAACAATTTATTAAATGTGGTAGAATGAATAAATAATAATAATAAAATTAAAATGCAAAAGATACAATTTAAATATAAATTTTAGTAGTGAGTTTTTTCAAATTGATTTTTGTCTCCAAAAAAAAAAATAAACACGTTAATTAAAAATGTTCTTCGACGAAAGCAAATTAAATAAGTGTACTAACAAACAACTTACTTGATTGTATTTGTAGTCAAATCATATATATAAATATATATATATATATATGTATAACAATTAATTATTTATTGATGTATGAAACAAAAACAAATTAATGAGAAATTAAAAATGTTTAACAACTTAAAGAAAACAACAACCATGCGTAGAAAATTGTACGGAACTTACACACATTTAAAACATTTACATTATAATCAATGTTATATCAATTAATAAATATATATATATACATATATATATATAAAAAAAATTATATATACGTACATACATGCACCCACAACTTGCATAGAAGTTGTTGGGTTAATGTAAATCAGGCACAGTTTATGATTTCAATATTAACTATTATATATATATAAAAAATCCTTTTTCATTGATGGTGTAACATAGATATACAAAAAAGAAAACCTCTTACCGTACCGGGAAGCATACAAATAATCGGACAGAATTATAGCTAAAATCTTGAGACATTCGGACAGTAAAAATAAATAAACATAATAATAAACTATAAAAACCAAAATTAAGCTTAAATTGACTTGGGCTTGCGGCATATGAAACTATCTGTTGAAGATCCTTGGCAAAAGAATGGACCGACTAACTGACCGACTGATTGTATGACCTACAAAATGGTTTGAGTTCCTATACACAAAACATACCAATACACGATCGTAGGATCGTAACGATAGGACGCATATTAATACCAGGACAGGCTGTATATACGCACATCTCAACTATCAAAACTAAATAGCAGATCAACAACTTGAACGAAAATCATAATCTAAAAACAAAAAAGAAAACTACTTACAATTGGTAACGGAAATACAACAACATTACAATAACTAAATTGAACTTAAAGGATCTGCCTAAAAGTAAACAGAAAGAAATGATCTCTAAGTTGATTAAATTTGATTTTATTTTATATCTTTGGGGATCTCATCTAATGCTGAGCTGATCTTACCTGACCGGAACACAACTGACTTTAGATTTAGGCCTCTTACATATTGAGATTCAGACTCGTGCAACGAGTCGAAATAATAAAGCCAATTGGCCATCTTCTTCTAGACAGATTCATATGCCCAAGGCCGAGTGCAAGTTTTGCCTAAGAGTTGATGTGAAATAAAGAATATGAATATATATATATGAAACATATACATATGACGTTCAACATGACAAAAACAAAAAAATAAGAAAAAATTTAATAATATAAAGTCATTATAAATGTGTAAAACTTATCGAATGTTTATTTCCCTGAGTTTGCTATAATATACAAATACAAATAAATACAAATTAAAGAAAATGCAAAGACAACATATATCGAACCATATATATATACATATATACTAATACATAAATATTGCTGTATAATTCAATTAATTAATGAACTAAGCTAAATCAAATTGAAATAAGCGCAGGCTTTCATACATTTTTGGAAATAAAAGAAACAAACAAATAAATAAAATAATAATTAAGTGAAACATTTTTAGCAGCTAAGAGGAAAACATTTCAACAAATATCGGTGTGTATATGTTAACCTATATATAAATATACCATTATATATATATATATATATATATATATATATATATATATTTAGCCAATTGGCCAAAAGACAAATTACAAAAAAAAAAAAAATTAAAACAAAAAACAAACAAAAAAACCAACAAAAATTGAGAAAAAAACCTTACAAAAAAAATCGTAAAATCCAGCAAGAAAAATTATGCTGGCTGAGGATACTTAATAACCATATTGACAACAAAAACAAAAAAAATACAACAACAAATATTATGAATTAAAATCTAAATGTACAACACAAACTATACAAATTAATGAGCATACCTATTAAAGGTTTTTTGTGCAACAAAAAAAAATATATATAAATAAATAAATAAAAGAAATGAATACGAATATGCAATTTAAGTGTTTTAAACATAACCATTACATATATATATACATATATATATATAAACACAAATTATACAAAAATACAATTATGGATTTAAACAATATTCTTCAGACAAAAAAAATATATATACAAATACTATATACATATATGTACTAATACATATAAAGAAATATATGTATCGAAATGAAATCTAAATGTGTATCGCGCCATTGTGTAATATGCGCTACAAAAACTAAAAGAAAGGAAATACTGTCTAAACGAAGATAAAACAATTAAAAGAGAAAAGAAAATGAAAATACATGAAAACCATACAACTTACAACAACTACAAGTACATACATATTTATATATATGTGTTAACTGCATGTGTAAATTATATAAAACAAAACAAAAAACCAAAAAAAAGAAAAGAAAAACTAAAAAACCAAGCAAAAAACCCAAAAACTAAAAGCGAACAATTTTCGTTAAAAAGAAATCGATGAAATGAAAATGAAAAACAGGAAACGAAGATGTTGAACCGGTAATAATAACGACTATTATTATTATAATACAAGACAAGCAACCAAAACAACAAATAATAAAGAAACCCTAAAAACAAAATGCAAAACAAAAAACCAATTAACTTAAAATCGATAGAAATAACTAAATAACTTTCAACAAAAAACTGATACCCTGAATTAAGAGAGCTAGAAAGAAAGGTTAAATAGAAGGTTTTTTATTTGTCGCCGTAATGTATGCAACAAAAAGTATTTGTGTGCTGTTAAAATTCTTTGCTCTTCTTTTTTCCGTTAGTCCGATCCCTTTGTTTGTGCAATCATTCCTACATACATACGTTTGATTTTTCTTTTCTACAATGATTTGGCGAATGATTGTGTAACCTTAAAAACACTAATAAACTGACTAGGCCTCGAAGAATCCTGGCGTGAAGCTCACTTTTTGTCGAAGCTTTGAGCCAATTACGATTGGGTTTCCAAAACTTTAAAGTTTTCCTCATATTATATGAATATTAATTTTCTGTTTAAACTTCCATAAGGTTTGGTTTTGGACTTAAGTTAGTTGTGCCTTGTTATGATACTTATTTTGCTGGCAAGGATTGTAAGCTGACACTATATAAGTTTTACTATAAACCCCAAATTTGTTAGAAATAATCCTCTAGCATGAAGGAAGTTCAAGTTTGCCGCGCAGTAAACGAAAATAAATAGATAATCACTTTATCAATAAACAATCTTTTATATAATTATAAATGCCACGTTCCTTAGGGTCAGACTTATTAAAAAGGCTACAAAACTTTTACCATATAAACAAAACAGGAATAAAGAGAATATTGTCAAATAGTTGGGGGGACATTAATTATATATAGAAGCAGAAAAGTTAGAAAATTTTACATAAAGTTACACTTGATCTTGGTGCAGGGTATCTTGAAGTCGGCTTACCGACTGCAGTTAATTTTTTGTTTTTTTCTAGAAGCAAACTGCCTATATACTAAATAGGCAATGACTTTCAAACTGTAAACGCAACACCATCCATACATTTATAGATCTACAACAACAAAATGAAAAAGGTATCGTACTTATACCAAATTTTGTATTAAGAAATCATCAAAATAACCAAATCAAAATACACACAGAAAAAGAAATACACTCACACATACATATATACTATATAGCTCTATACAAAATTCTATAGATTGGCTGATATCATTAAAAGATTTTGAAATTTTTTATCCTTTTGGCTTTGCATGCAACTCTCACTATCCCTAACCTCCCCTCAAAAACACCGACAACAGGTATATGTATACAGTTATTAGTAGCAACGAAAAACGGTTATTTCAATTGCTTAAAACAAATTAATAATTATTGTTAATTGAGCCCCCGCGAAAGGGGAATACAATACATAATGAAATCAATCACAAAAGCTTCCAAATATCTAAGAAATAAAGGCAAAAAGCTTTCAATAAAAATGGCGATTATAGCTAAGGCAGGACATTGGCACGAATTTGTTTGAGTTTGAATTCTTTTGAGTTCTTCTCTCTTTGTTCTTCTCATGTTGTGAATGTCTAACTGAATAACCGAAATGAATTTAATCAATGTACCTATTCGTACCATATTTAATCAATTTGTGTAAAGCAAGCATTAAAAAATACCAAAAAAAAAAAAAAAAAAAACACTAAAAACCACTTTCTTTTATGAACAATTTGATAAATTTGTTAAGTGGTACACTTAGCAAAATTACTGTGGAACAAATGATATTGGAAGGTGACATAAAAATAGAGAGATTTAGATTTAAAATACACAGATTAGAGTAACTAAGAAGATGATACATTTAGATTGAAAAATGTTAATTAACAGACAGATCATGAATAGAGGATGATGCAGTTAGATTAAAGAATGTTAATTAACAGACAGATCATGAATAGAAGATGATGCAGTTAGATTGAATAATGATGCACTAGAAGCAGTTCAATCAATCGGTGCACCTGATGTTTCCTTTCTTAGCATGAAGAACTTTTCTGCTTTTTAATTTCTTTCATTCAATATTTATCATATAGCAACCATTAAAATAAAAAAACACATTTAACACATAAATTTTTAATTTTGCCTAACCGCCAATTATTTTAACATTTCTTTCATTTTTATCTTTTTCTTACTTTTACTTTATTACTTAGAAGTGAAGGTTCTAATTCCGGAATATTTTAAAACTTGAAGTCGTTGAATTTATTTTTTTTTAAATTAAATTAAATTATTTTTACTCTTCTTTCTTTGTTGCCGAATCGAATTTATATAATCGAGTTTCTTTAAGCTTAACCTAAAGTTACAAGTCCGAATATTTGTATGATCAAATTTCCTAAACCTTTAGCTAAAGTTCCATGCATGAGAGCAGCATATATAAGAATAATTTTAAAGGGTATAATAAGTACTTTTCTTTTGATTTGATTGAAGCCAATTTGTAGTTTCCGCTCATACTGAACCTACCCTAATATAAATGTATATCCATTTACCTATTTTGCTAGTCTTAACACTTTTCACTGGCTGCAGCAGCTTCTTTTGCTATGCATTTTGATCGAATTACCTTTTTTTTTATTTTTGGTTTTGTGTTTCGTTTTTTTTTTTTGCTTCCATTGCAACCCCCTTTGCCTCATTTCTTTTTTTTTTTGCAGACGCACACCGCTTTCGCCCAGACCTAAAACGAAACCAACAACAAAGGCCAAGAGACCGCGAATAATAAATTTCAAAATGAAATGGAAAAAAAAAGAAATAATAAAATGAACCTAGAATAAAATCGGGGCACAGCCAATTTCGTACGCCCAGCAGTAGCAGCAAAAGCAGCAGCGGCAGCAGCAGCGGCGGTTTAAAGAGCACAAAACAGCAGTGGCGGAGTGGAGTGTCGACGGTGGTTCGGCGTTCCATTTCAGTTTTTGGCAGAAAACATCAGCTGTCGTTTGATTTCTGTTCGCCTGGTACAAATGTCGGAACGTTTCTTTGAAATGCCGAAAATGAAAGGCAAAAAGCCGCCGTGCAAATGCTTTGATGATTTTCCGCTGCTACCAACACGAACAACCGCAACGGCATTGGGAATAGTGTTTGGTGGTGGGGAAGAAGTGTGGATAAGTGGAAGGGCGGGAATGAGTATGGAGCGACAATGACGACGACAAGGAAGTGAAGCGTTCGAAACGTTTTGATGACGAGACGCTGTGCTGACCACCGCTTCATGTTCAATGATGATGTTTGTTGGCTATATTGTTGTTGTTGTTGTTTTTGGTGTGCCGCCACCGACGCCGCATATCAATTTTAGGGGAGTGGCTGGCGTGTGTGAAAGAAGATTATAGAGTTCTCTTATGTTTTGCTCTGTTCTGTTCTGTGAGTATTCCAGCACTAAAGCCTGATGCGGCAATCCCTTTGTTGTTTCGTAAAGTGCAGTTGGGCGTAACCTTAACAGTAACAGGAGCAGGGAATAGCTTTATCTTTTATATATGGGTTAAGGTTATGAGTAAATGCAAGGGCGTAGCAAGAGGGTGACAAAACCAACACAATTGCCACTCCCCTTTACAAGGAGTAGTCTGCTAGTTTTTTGAATTGATTGATTTGAAACACTCTAAATGGTAGGTAAGAGTGAAGGTTAGTTTAATACCAAATATTAACGTAAGTAATATTTGTTTCTCTTATATGAAGTCCGAATGACATTTTAACTTTAGAGCCTGTTCTCAGGCTGTTCAACCCTTTGCGCTGCTCCGCTTTGAAGGGCTTACTAAACGAAGTTCAGGTAAAAGATTACAGCCTAATCCTATTTATGACATTAACAAGGAAAAACCATTCACCTCGAGAGGACTTCCGGCTATCTGGCAGTTGCTTTATTGTGTCTTTTAGATTAAATAAATTAATAAAATGATTTGCATTGTTGTAAGTATTCAATTGGCCAAGATTTAAAAATAAAAATCATCTAGCATTTTATACTTTGAAGCTAATTCTATAAATATTTATTTAAATTTCTTCCCTTATATCAATTGTATAAAATTTTAGCTTGTAAATTGTATAAATTTTATATTGACCTTTGTTGGAAAATTAACATTTAAATATTACCCGTTTCAACCCGATTCAACGTTCAGTGCATTTCGGGCGGCGCTAGCACATATGCTGCCTAAAATTATGCAATACTTCTTTGATTAGACTTCAGCAACATTTGCAGTGAAAATTTATTTATTTTTCCATGCCCCAAAAAGTATGCATTTATTTTATACTTTCGTCACACTGTTTAACAAAAAATAAGAATAGAATAATTTAATCAGTTAGGTTAACTTGTAAAGAAGCAAAAAGAGTTGAACTTTTTACGTTCAACAAAAGATTTGTGTTTGGTATTTCTACGCTTTCTCTAACAACGTCGGCTTTGTACTGACTCCGCTCCTGTCTTTGAGAGTGGACCAATATTATAGTCATTGTTCAAGGGATATGCCTACATATGTGCGTATGTTGTTGCTAGAAATGGAATGAATCATTTTGCTGTACTAAAAAGAATAAAAATCTATCCATAAATTGAATAGGAATGAATACAAAACCATTTGTTTTCCAACAAATACAGTTGTATGCACAATATGGACCAAAACCCGCGGGTGCTAAAAAATTAATTCTCAAAATTGAATAAATTACGCGAATTATGTAACAGGCAAACAGAAATAAAGAAAGCGAACGCAAACGCTGACAAGCAGCAGCAGCAGCAAAAGCAGCTGCCGAGAAAAATCGCTTAGAAACATACACTCATTCACACATACACACACACAAGCGCGCAGACACACACTCGCTTGTCTTGGAAAATGCTTTTCCTCCGAAAAGTCAAAAGTATTAAGTACGTGAAAGAAGCAGCAGCAGATAAGAGAGGAATAGAGGGATGGTTGGTGATGCAGATGAAGAGGGTGAGATGAGTATGGTCGTAAAACATTTTTCATTGCCAACATTGTGGAGGGGTGGCAGCCATGCCGGCATCTGAATGAGGGGGTTGTAAATGCTTGTCACTATCGGCAAAATTAATGTTTAGCAAAGAGAGTGGCACAGAGACAGCGACAGAGAGAGAAAGAGAGAGAGTGAGTTCGTGTGTGTGGAAAATCATCAAAGGTTGCCGCTGCGGCTTTTCCGCCTTTGTGCCAAATCCTCAAAGGAATTTTCCGATATTTGTAGCAGGCGAACAGCAGTCGCCAGCAAGCAAAGTTGACCAAAGAAAAACCCCAAAAAAAAAAACCCACACACACACGACCTCGACATCGAATTTTCCGATGTTTTCTTTTTGTTTTTTTTTTTTTTTGCTTGCTTGGGGAGAAAATTCGCTTTTCATGTGTGGCTGATACAAGCACTCTCACATATCGACACACATACTCACACACACACACACACACACACAGACAGATGTTTGTGAATTATCGATGAGAAGCTGCTTTAACTCGCTACCTCTGACGTCGATCCATTTGGCAGAGCAAATTTATTTATGTGGTTTTTCCTCTTTTATTTTATAAATTTTCACTCTCTCTCGCTCTTTCTCTCTGTTTTTCTTATGTCTCTCTTTGGCATTTCAAGTGACATCATTAATGACAGCAACATTCACTAGTATCAACATAAAAAAGCATTAAACACCCAATAGTCAGAGTCATAGCCTCGACGACTTCCAGTTTTGGCCAGCTGTAAACAAGAAGAAAAAAAATCTCATTAATGTGGCAAAACAAAAAAAGGCTTGACATAAAACATAAAATTTTATTGAACAACAAAACAAAAAAAGAAAATAAAACCCTCACAACATAACACACGACAGTGCATAAATTTAGCGAATCAATCGAAATCGATTAGTGGCGAACTGTGAGCAACTGGCCATAATGATGGATTTGAAATGAAAAGAGTTACGTGAGGGGGCGTATCAGTAGAGCCGGAGACGTGTCCATGTCCATTGGAGAGATGATGATGAGTGTGCAATATTCCAGTTAGGCACGTGTGAGCAGTCCGTCGAACCATTGACAGATGGCTATTTTACGCTGAATACTCTTTAAAATTGAACATAAGGAATATGCATTTGAAATAGCCATTATAATACTTAACAACTTAAAAACAAACAGTGCTGGCTAACATTGCAAATTTAATTAGTATTGTAAATTGAATATTAAGTAAAATTAAACTGCTATAATATAACAGGATTATTGATACTCTTTCTTTAACCATTAAAAATATGAACTTTAAATAGCTTATTTATATGATACTTTAACACGCAGTGTTGGGCAGCATTTTGAATATGATAAGTATTGTAAAATGAATATTAAGTATAAATTAGGATTTAACAGAACAAAAGGAATCTGCATTGTAATTAGATTATTTAACACGTTAGCTCACAGTGTTGGGTAACATTACATATTTGATTATAAGTATTGTAAAATGAATATTAAGTAGAAATAGATAGCCATGATTTAACGTATGGGTTATTGTTATTGCTTTTTAACGTAGCTCCATCTAAGAGCAGCTTAACTAATGATTATGTAGAGTATAAATTTGCCGGCTAACTTTGAGAAATGATTTCTACTTTATAGTAATTGTTGTTTTAGTTTTAATGATTGCCTTTGTTGATATTGCCACACCAAAGTCGTTGAGATTTTTGCAACTGTATTTATGTCATTGCTGGCATTGACCCAGCCTCAGTCTCTCTTAACCCAGCCACAAGACAAAGTAATATTTTGCATGCCCGAAAATAAAAAAAATATAATAATAAAAAGGAATAGCAAATAGCGAAACATATAGAGAGGGATTATGGATGCATGGCGCGTGCTGAAACTAAGATAAATATTACCCCAGACCCAAAAAAAACAAAAAAAAAAACAAAACCAAAACACTGCGCTTTGTTTAGTCTGCAATGAGTTGTGGCATTCCGAACAAATGTTTCACAGTAAGGCACATTGCTTTGTTCCCCCCACAGCAATGTGTAGCAACAGACAGAGAGGAGTCTGCATACAGTAAAAGTGTTTCCCATAAGTTTTCTGTTAATAGTTTACATTTCATTCACACAGCATTGTTTTAAACAGTTCCTTAACTAAATAAAGTCCCTTTAACAACTTAATAAAAAATTCAATAAATATCAATGAAAATATTTAAATTGCAATTAGCAGCAGCAGCAACTTCAAAAACAGTCAAAGCCGCAGAACAAGAAGAACAAAGACAACAAGATATACTCGATTAACGGTAATCATATTAACCAAGCGAGTCAGAAATTTAATTAAATTGCCCAAAATAAGTAAGAATAAACAACTGCAGTAAAAGCAGCAATAAAAGCAACACCCGCAGCAACATCCACACCAACAACAGCAACAGTAATAAAAGCAACAACAAGAGTTACGTCTACAGCAACACCAACGGCTGAACTACAAAATTCAATTAATATATATGCGAACTTGCTTGATGATGACTATGGGAAACGCCAAAAAGGAATTTGACTTAATGGCAAGCAGCAACAGCATCAGGTACAACAGCAACATCCACTACAACAACAGCGAGAGCATCAACAATGCCTCCAATTAACTGACAGGAAGTTTTCGACTAAAGACAACAACACTAAAACGACAACGACCTTGCGGCTGTCTTGCCGTCTTGTTATGTTTGCCGCCAAGTTTGTCTGTGTAACTGTTAACTGGGCTTGCACTTGGATCTGGGCCTGGGTCTGGGCTTGGGCTTGGCCGCCCCCAACTGCATTCCAACATGCCAATTTAACTGCATGTTGCATGCCACAGCTAAACCTAATCATAATGCAATTTGGAACCGTTTCTTATTTAGACTTTTAGTAAGACTCGAGGCTAACTGACATTTTCATTGGTCTATAGCCATTGCCCTTCGTGCCTCTCTCTCTAGTCCTCTCTTTTTGTCATAATTATAAAAACAAAAATATTAAATTTAAATTTTTTTGCTTAGTTATCCCCCGAATCCGCCCCTGTGTACTGGCTTAACAATTACTTGTAAAATAGAATTTTAGTTTTTGTAAAAATAAAATTTGAAATATCAAAACTAAATTGCCGAAGTTTGAATACTCTTGAAGTTCCCGACTTATTAATTATTTTATTCGTACTTTAATGTAAAATTTAAAAATAAATGTAAATTTTAAGAAACAGTGAATTTTAGAAAGTTTTATATACGTTGAATTTTTTGAAATATAGAAAAAAAAATTTGAAAAGAGGTTTGTAATTTTTGATAATCCAAAAACTTTACGAAGTTTTGTAATTTTTGATAATGCTAAAAACTTGCAAACATTCTGAAAAATTATATAAATATTTTGATTTTTAAGCCAATTAAAATATGCAAAAAGATAAAATATAAAAGTTCTAAAAAAAAGGAATATTTTTTGAATATTTTGCCAAATGAAACGTCTGCCCCAAAAAGCAACAAGAGACA
The DNA here is from genome assembly GCA_018903615.1 of Drosophila neocordata. Taxonomy (NCBI): domain Eukaryota; kingdom Metazoa; phylum Arthropoda; class Insecta; order Diptera; family Drosophilidae; genus Drosophila; species Drosophila neocordata. The sequence goes on along the minus strand of JAEIGI010000006.1, from coordinate 4,842,706 downwards.
GTCTTTCAAAATCGATTAGTTTCCATAGTGAAAACACTGCAAAAATACTTTCAAAACTTGAATTTGTGCTAATCAAGAATATATATGGTTTTTATAGTCCCAGATGATTCCTTCCATACATTGTAAACCATGAACCAAAGTCAGTGTTTTCTTTTTTTCTAGGGTATTAAAATTTCTAATAATTTTCTTTCAGATCTTGACTCGAAGAGATCTTAATTGAAAAATATTGTAAATTTTTGTAACTTTAAATAATTCATGAAACATTTGCAAATCTACCACACAGATGGCCATCAATTGAGTTAAATGAACTAAAGTTAAATTGTTAGAATCCTCTTGCCAGGACTTAAGTTACCTTTCATTTCTGCCACATATGTTGTAAATTTGATGAATAAAGGCAAAACAACCCTCATCTTTGTCTAATGCCACTAGTTGTATATGATGGCATAACAGTTGGTTCGATCTGTGGTCCATCTGACATGATCCTGCCTTTCCTCTATGTCCTCTCTACTTTCGTTTTTCTTTTAAATTTATGCCACACTTTTTCAATTAGTTGCATGTTTATGCCATAATTTTTGATGTTTTTAACCTAGGGATAAGCAGACGAAAGGCAGACAGGGGGAGGTGTCATATACAACGTGTCAGATCATTATTATATATGTATGTTTCTAAATAATAATGAAAAACGTCAGCTGTATAGGGTTACCTTTTATGTAGACTGCCTGTGGCTAGATTTAAGTGTCCAAATTATGATGAGGATGAGTGTGGCAATTTTCCTTCTGCAACATGTGGAAATTTCAATGGATCTTTAACTATATTGTTGAGTCATTAATATATAGAATTAGTTGCATATATTTTTTTCTTCTAATGTAAAGATCAAACAAAATGTCGTTAACTATATATGGTAACTTAATCTCACAATTCATATATTTAGTTTAAAGTAAAATCAACAAATTGGCGCCGCACTTTGTCATTATGTCAAGGTAAGCTGCAAATATGCGAGAAATCTTATAAACAACTTGTTAAACCTACGCATATATATATATATATATATATATATATATATATGGTCTTGCAATTTTCTATATATAATTGTTACAGAAGCTGTTTAAAAAAAATAAATAAAAACATATGAAATTGCAGCTGCAATTGCAGTTACAACTTTTTGTCACACTTTTTCCGACCAAGTGGGTTTTGTTTTTTCTATTTTTGTGCTCTTTATTATTATTATATTTTGTATAATTGTTGTCAGACTCTCAGGGGGCTTACAGTGTTGGAGAATGAAGGAAAGAAGCAGTAGAAGGGGCAATGCTGATGCTGGCACTCAAGTGCACATTTCCTGCCATTTACAACAAAGTATTTTGCTGCTAGTTTTTATTTATATTCATAATGGGTTTTTTTTTTCTTTTACTCTCTGAAAAGCCGTGCCCTGGCCTATTGTTCGATATGTAACGGGAACGGGGCCTTAGTTGTGATCCCTTTGGCTGCCACTTGCATTGAGGGCAGCGGCTGCGTCTGCGCATGTTGCACGTGGTTGTGGCTATGAGTAGGGGTTGGAGTATACTCATATATATATATATATATATTTTTTTTTTTTTGGGGTTGCTTGCCACTGACCCGCAGCATTTGAGTTTTCATTTTTATTTGTTTGGCCTGCATTGTTCACTTCAATTCACTCGCATGTGCCTGCCACACGCAGCAGCAAAACTCAAAAAACAAGACACTTTGCCACCACCACCATTACCATTATCACTAGCTCTGCCACCAGCTGCTGCAACTCCTTGGCCTTAGATCAACATTAGCCATGTCAAATGGTTCAACCAGCTGTTCTCATCTCACAAGAAGCTAGAAAATCAAAACCTGCCGACGAGCAAACAAATTATGGGAAAAAAAAAAAGAAATCTCCATTGTCCTTCATTGGTCGACCGATCCCGACATATGTTTGGCTTCACAGTTGATTTCTAGGCAATTAGTGTGGACTCACACCCTCGCATTTGTATCGAAAAGGGGGTTGTCCTTGCCATACAGTGGCTACAAATGCAAATGAACTGACAACGAATAGCTGTTGATCACCCAAAGGACAATCCAAAAAATAAAATAAACCAAGCGAGAAATGCAGCTGCCATTCAAAGGACTAACTACTAAGTTACCATTTTGTCATGCTATTGTTTTCTACCCTATCAGTATGTAAGGTATATATATATATATACAGTATATATAAACATTTGTTTTGTAAAACAATTTGAAACATTTATTAATATTTGCCCACACTTTTGCTGACCCTTTTCAACACTTGAGTTTGGTTTTTGTTTCAGACAGAGTTTCGTATTTCATTTATAAATAAATATATGTTTCTTAAAGTAGTTTTCCAAATGGTTGTCTAGATCACAAATTTAAAGGGATATATATGCACATATATATATATATATAATTCTCAAGCAGTTAAAACTGTATATATAATATTCAAACATTGTCTTCATCTTGTGATCCATTTGCCCATTTATCTTTGTCTTATAATATTTTTATAGTCAGAAGTCGCTTGTATTCATTTAAGTTCAAAAAAGTCCTTGAGTTTTCCTTTTTACCAACAATTTGTCTATATTATAGCCAATTCTATTCTTTTTTTTTAACAATCTTTAATGGCCTTGCGTGTTTAATTGCAATTTTGGATCAGCTGTTGACCCAAAAATTGTGTCCATGTGGCTTTTGCGGCCAAATATAAATATGGTAAAGGATGCCACTTTCTTTCACAACACCATTTAATTGGCCCTTTTAGATGATGTTGCAACCAACAGATGGCAGCTGCCACAAATCAAGCAGCCTGTGAGACTAGAAAGCAACCCAATATTAAAATCCACTTAGAGGTTTGCAGACGCGTGGCTAAACAGGGAGAAACAGAAAATCCAATTAAAGTAAACATTAAAGTATCTGTAAATCCTTTTAGCACTTGAAACTCTCTATCTATATATATCTATATATATATGGTATATCAATATATTGAAATATGAATACAAGAGAAGCTCTCAACCCTATTATAGTATCCTTTAACCATTGTTAATTGTTTGTCATTCCAGTTGCCATGGCAAATCCCTTATGGTTTGTGTTTGGGCATGCGCAACGGGGCAGCTGTTGTTGGTCTGGTTCTGACCCACGACCCCTATGACTTTTGTAATCCTGCGGAAGTTGATTTCAACACGCGTGGCTGGCCAACTTCATAGTTGATATTATTGTACATATTGGAGCTCCCCCCCCCCCAAACAATTGAAAGTGTCTTTGACCCAGGTCTTTTATTCAAAATTTGTTCTTTGGGTTTTCAGTCAACACTTAGAAATTTTGTTAAAGATATTTTATCATATACATTAAACACATTTAAAAATATTTAAATTATTAACTTTAAATGGATCTAAATAACAAAATGCGTTATTATCTCAAAGATGAAGTTGTCATACATAATAAGAAGAGCGACTGCTGGGTTATCATACATCAAAAAGTCTTCGATTTGACAGCTTTATTAAAAGATAGGCTAGATCATTGGAACACGGTTAGTTGTATATAATATTTATCTACCTTAGACTTAGTTTTTATATATATAGAACATGGATTATCTGGTGGCCCATGCTGGCAAAGATCTCTCGCATATGTTTCATGAGAATGGCCAACCACGTACTGAAATCTCATCCAGATGTGGCAAACCAAGAGTTCTATTTCCACCCATTTTGGAGGTGGCCATAAGTGAATTTGTTAAAACTCCTGGAGCCATTTGGAGTCAAGATCCTGTCTATCATATTGGCATGACTACACGAAGACCACGACTAATTAGGATTATCAATGCACTGACAGGACACTCTCAATATATGACTGTTTGTGATGAGGATACCATCTATGATATACAACAGAAATACAAGGAACGATATAATCATCATGCTGGCAGTTATGAGTGGCGCAAATTCTCCCGTGGCGTAAGTTAAGATCTATTTTTAAAGATATTTATAAGAGATTAACTATTTTAGGCTAAAATGTGTGGTCTTCTAAATCTAAATGCCACTTTGGATGAGAATGGTTTGACATCAGATGAGAATTGTTCAATAGAATTGCCGCCACCTTCTCTTTGGCTCTACTATACAGATGATATAACAATAGCATAAATATTAATTGGTTTGACTTTTCAGTTTGAGTTCAAGTTGGCAAAATTAAACGGCAGAAGGGAGACCATTTCCTTTTTATCATATGAAAATAAAACTTCTATTCAATGTCATGGTCGACATGATCTGTTAATATAAGCAAGTTGCAGTGCCTTATTGCTCCTGATGGTAATTTATGCGGGTTTTTCTTTCTTTTTTTTTTTTGGATCCAGAGTTAGAGCTGGAGCTGTGAACTCGTGTATGACGCTGATGATCACCAACGGACAGCCAGCAGCTGCCCCTGGCCTTAACTTTAGCTAAATGATGTTGGCACGCGGCTACATTGGACATTGGCCCTTACCTATTTGCGAGGGGTGTTGCTTACTCAACTGTTAACTTGGTTTTTCTCTGTACTTTGTTGTTGTTATTATTACTATATATATTTGTGTGTGCTATGCCAATGTCGGGCAGACCTCTCGAGAATTGTTTATTATTTATTTTTTGTATTCTTTGGAAGTGACGCCCACTTTGACTTAACTCCCTGCTTGCTTGAGCTTATCTTTAAAGCATAAATTAAATTAATTTCAACAAAATAAAAACACATTTTAATTGCAAACCAGTTTGGAGCTCCATAAATGGTTTGCTCTAGGTTCTTTATTAACATTAAACAAGCAAGCCGAGTGTGACAAAGAATTGGTGTAGGATTACTTTTTGTTTTTGACAAGACCTAGACAAGAACAAGAGGCTTGTCATAAGCCAGTTACATTTCATTAACTTTCCATAATCTGCAAGAGATTCTAATAACTATTTCATAAATTTGCGCAAGATGTGGCAGCATCTTTTAAAGCTTAAGTAAACCAAGCGCAAAGTTGTGAAATACTTGAAACCGGAGAATGACTCATATTTTCAGGTTTCTTCTTCGTCTCGTTAAAAAAAAAAAAAAAGCCTGGGAAAAGGAGCAGGTTTTAACTTGTATTCTGGAGTCTGATAATCAGACAAAGGTAGCCAATAGATACCTAAATATGGCCAATACGTACATATGTAGTCTCTGTAGTCTCTGTTTGTAGTTTTAGGGCTCTAAGTGGCCTGGGGGAGTAAAGAGAACGATGTGGGAGAGTTGCGTAGAATAACCGTTGCAACAACAAGTGAATTGTCTCCATCAAAACCTGTTTTTTGGCATGTCTAGCAACTCGAGTTCGTTGTCCAAGTCATTTGTTTGGTACGAGTTCGTTGCCTGCACTTTTAAGATAAATGCCACAAGCATTTGACTATTTAACAATAACCATTATACAGTCATAACATCTGGCTATAAAACTCATATATATTTAACGACAAAATCAAGTGGCAAATACTGTCAAAGAATCAATATTTAACTTAAGCTCTGTTTGTTTAAATGGCACAAATATTAGAAGAGTCTTAGTTTACCTTAGATAGAAATACGAACTTGTTTAGGAAGTGAGTCATTTTTTTTTAGATAAAGTATGTAAAAAAATAAGTAATAAGTATGTTTGGATACAAAAAAAGGCTATATTAATTTTTACTTAAGATTGTAATAATTTCAAAACTAAATTAAAACTATAAACAAACAAATTTAAATATCTTTAGAACAAATAACAAAAAATATTGAACTAAAATACAACATAACTTAAAAAAATGTACAAAAAATGCAATATGTCCCAATATGTTATGGGCTAATAATCTTAGAAAATATAGAAAATATTTTAAAGCTGCTAAATGAATTATAAAAATTCTTATATGAAGGGATTAAGGACCTTTTGTTATGGCTAAATTATGGTTCTTATGGTGTTTTTTCAATCTTAAGCAACTGCTTTTAAAAAATAAATGAAAAAATATAGTTTTAGAAAACTAATTTTGTAGGTATATAAAAATTCATATTAAAATTTTTATATGTTAAATTTTTACCTAAATTGTACAAAAGATTAACAATTGGATTTGGTTTTTTTAAGGGACACCAAAAGTAAAACTCGAATCCATGAAAAATTGAAAATGTATGGCACAGAAGTACAACTGATAGCCATCTAAAAATAAAAGCTTAATGGCATAAAAATATTTGTATAAATATATAATATTATATTATTAGACACTATAGCTTAAAAGACTTTTATAGAACACTCTTTTTGTTTATAGCATCCTTTTCAGTTTTCAGTTAAACTCTTCTTTGGTTTTTTCTATATATTTCTATATATTTTTTATATATTTTTTTGCCAATTTATAAATCGAGTATAAAAAGGGTAAAGGAAACCCCATAAATCTCTTAACTAAAAGAATATCCAATATATATTATACATTATTTTTAATAGAAATTCCTCAATTGCCTTCTCACAATTAGTAAGCTGATGGCTCAAGGCCATGACCCAAACTGTAAGTGAACATTCCACAATTTTGCAACCATTTTAATAGCTTCAGCCTTAACGGGGCTTGGACATGCCTGTGACATATCTTGCCAAGAACAAGAAGTGCAAAAGACACACCAACAAAAAGAGAAATATAGAGGGGAGCTACCAGTACATAAATTGCCCTCTTCATAGAGTCAGCATTCCTTAAGTAACAACAACAAGTCAGCACCAGCACCCACAACTAGCTAACCCACTTCAATGAAGTAGGGGTATCATCATCATCATCATCATCAACAACATCTACATCCACACCATGACCCATTCTCACAGTCTAAGCTATGCGTAGACGATGAATCTAAATCTAAATTCCATTCCCAAAGCCAAAGCGGATGTCGAGCATTCTTTGGCGAGTTCTCAGCGAACTAATTTTTAACCAGGCATAAAATATATATACAAAAAAAGTTTTGTATGACTTTTGACTGGATTAAAAATAGAAAGCCAGTCAAATGTTTTTTTTTTTTCTTTATATTAATTTTGTTTTTTGGCTTGAAGGTCAACTGTTAACTGAAAAGGAAGTTCTCCCACACCCAATGCAGCAATATCCGTTATGGTGTTGAGACTCAATTTCAATTTCTCTCTTCCCAACCCACCCCTCACAAAAAAGATTGCATTTGGCATACAAAATCAATATGATTTGACCGCTTCGACCATTATGTATTTGGCATTCCACACCCGAGGCAGGTAAATTAAATAATAAATAAAAAATTGGTAAAAAAAAAAAGGCAAACAAAATAACCAACTCATGTGACAATAAATAGCGGAACCAAATTAGGAAGTGGCCACACCACAAAACGAAATTCTCAACCTACCATATACGGATGCCGGCAGACAGTGGCCACTAGGGGGGCGGGGGACATAAAGCATAAGTATTATTGGCATTGTCATGGGCATATTAAATAAAACTCATAACATAATGGTAGATAAGGTAACTTGGGGACCATTTGCAGGTTGACTGATTTCTAAAAGCTTAAATTACAAAACGAAGTATGAGAAATTCCTCAAGCTGAAAACAAAAAACATATATTATCTGCCCAGATATTTAATATATATATTTACATTCTGAAATATATCTGCATATAAATTAAAGTTCTATCTCCTACTTTTTTCTTAAGAATATGGCAATTGAAATTGATATCATTTGAAATCCTAATGAAATTTCTTTTAGTTGCTTTTATTTACATAATCTACAATGACTAAATTAGTTGGCCTATATTAATAATTAATATAATATTAATATAATTTATATACATAAATTTGGCAAGTCTTTTCAATAATTTAACAATATTTGAAAATTTATTATCCATAACTCATTCAGTCAAAAATTTAATTCAGTTTCATTCAAAGCCATTTGGTCATTTGATATATTTCAAAATTTCGGCATATTTGACTTTTGTTCATTTAATTTAAGACAAAAATAAATTAGTTTCTAGTATATTTTTAATTTAATCTTCTAATTTACTAAATTACTGTTTTAATTCTCTCAACAAATAAAAAAAATATTTAAAACTTTTTAGAAAAACCTTTATTATTAAAAATTTATTTTATATATTATCAATTTATATATTATGTTTACTATTAATTCTTGCCTATAATAATAATAAATATAATTTATTTACTATCAATTTATATATAACTTTTGTTATACATTTTTGTTTTTATAATTAGAAATTATTTTATAATTTATCAATTTATATTTTTTTTATTATTATTATTTTATTTTTATTATTAAGTTATGGTTTTATTATTATGAATTTATTTTATATATTATCAATTTAAATTTTATTTTTATAATTTGTTTTTACATTTCATATTTAAAATTTGGCTTATATTTTTTAGTTCATATTTTATTTTTACAATTTTTATTACTGTTCTATAAAATTTTTATAATTTATATATTTATTTTATAAATTAACAATTTATATATCAATTTTGTTATCTATTTTTATTATAAATTTATTTTATATTTTTTCAATTTATATTTTATTATTATTATTTATTACTATTATAAATTAATTTTATGTATAATCATTTTTAATTTTATTTCTATAATTTTATGCAAATTAATTTCTATTTCTAATAAAAGATGAAATATTTCTTAAAACTTTAAAATCTTTAATATTTTATTATTAAACAATTTTTTTTTCCTTTCTGTTATTTAATGCAATTTAAAATATATTTTTAATTCAAAATTAAGTTTTACTTTTTATGAATCTAAAAAAAAACTTTTTAACCTTATTAACTCTTATTTTCAAATAAAATGATTACTAACAATTATATTTGACTGATTCAATAAATTAAGCATATATTTAAAAGATCTGAATTTAATTTAGAAAACTAAATTTAATAAAATTATATCAACTTTGATATATTGATAAGTTTTCATATTTTTGAGCTCAGTTGATATCTTTATTTTTGATTAACCAATGAATCCAAATATATACCTCATCTTATTATTACATAATTCTCATTGTAATCAACAGAATAAAAAAATGTTCAACCCTTTTATTTTATAAATAACAAAATAAAATTTGATTTGCAAATTCGCTTGATCGTTTTACAAAAGAAGTGTGAAAATCAATTTGGAATTTAAAAAAAAAAATAAACTTCATCAGTATACAAAGAGAATGAAATGAATGGGAATCTACGGTTGGGCCAATCAACCGATTGATCGATTGATATGCAACTTTTGCTTTAAAGCCCCCAAAGTGATTTTCATAAATTATTCAAAGTTTAACTGCTTCCGTTTTGGGTGAGTGTCGATCACAATCATTCATTCCATATACCCGCTACCCGTTTACCCCCTCCTCATATACAATAGACTCTTATGCCTATGGACAGTTTCTGTCTGATTGACAAGCTTCAATTCTGAGGTCTTCTCTGTCACTATCAATATCTCTCTTTCTCTCGTTCTTGTTCTCTGCCTGAGTGTGTATCTATCTCTTTTTATTCTCCTTATGGTTACTGCACTTTCTTGTGGTTTTGCAGCTGTTTGTATAAATTTCCAGCAACAATTTCGAGTTTATTTTACATTTTATTGTATAATTTTCGGATGTGGTTATGTGAGGCCAGCCGCAAGATAGTAAGAGAGAGAGAGAGGGGCTGGGGGTGTAGTAGATACAAAAGTTACCTCTCTTAGTTCGGCTCGATGTTTCTTTGTGGCATAAATTAACGCGTGCAACTAAATAAAAATAAATAAATTTTGATATTTACATTCATTCAGTCAGGGTCCACAGTTCGGAGTTCTGAGCTCTCTCGGTTCTGCCTGAGTGCCTTGAAGGTATGTCAGATCCGGAGACAATGGGGCGGTTTTGCTTCACAGCCCCAGCCAGCGACAGAAACAGAGACAGAGGAGAGAAGGTGAGCGGTTAGGATTCATTCTATGCAAATTTAATGACCCAACAAAGGGTTAAGGCTTAGAGGTTGGCATTAATTGATATTAACACAATATTTGTTGGGTTTGTCATCGTAATTACTTGGCAAACCCTTTTAAAGTAGAAAACCCATTTTCATTCCAACTTTTCCCATGCAAATCGCCCAGTTGGACAAAATCAATTAAAAGTGAACACGTGACCCATCAACTACCCACATTTTGTGTCCTTGCATGTCTCTCTATCTGCGTGTTGTTTTTTTTTTTTTTCTCTTTTTTAACGTACTTCCTGTCCCCCGGGAGCCGTTAGTTGGCCTTGTGGTTGGTTCCTGTAAAGAGCGTGGGATCGACAATTTTAACTTTAACCAAATATATGTAAAATGTTCACATCCTCAGACTAACTCTTAAGTTCTATTGATTTATATCGTGATCTGCGGGTTTCAATTGATTTTGAAACGATAATCCCTTTGTGGCTTATCGGTGGTAGTTGACTGAGTAGTGGTTGAAGGGTTTTTGCCAAAGAAAAGAAAAAAAAATTGAAATTAAATTAAATTGTTTGAAATTGGATTTGATTTACGACAAGGGCAAGTGTTTGCTAGGATAAATAAGTCAATTTTTAGAATTTATGAGTAGTAAAAGTTTATAGAACAGGCTTGGGAAAATTCTTTTTAACAATTATGTGGATTAAGTCGAATACTTTAAAAGATCTTTGGGATTTGACTACAGATAAAGAGACTTTATATTCTCTCTATATATTTTTTATTACTTTTATTTAATAAAACTTTTAAACAAGTTTGTTTATATTTCTCATATACTCATACAAACTGACCATAGTCAAATGTTTAATAAATAAAATCGAAACCGTCAACTATTATTAAACCATCTTTCAAAAGAGTTGGACTGGTGTAACTCGTTTATTCATCTACAGCAAACCGCTTCACTTTCTAACATGATTAGTTGGCATTTATTTACTCTTCTCTATACTATTCTCTTCTTCTGTTTGTATACCCTATACTTTTAAGATGAAAGGGTATATTTGAAATGTTTAAAAGTATGTGTCATATATCAAAAATTACTAACTGAAACATTATAAAAAGGTTCCCCTGCCTTATAGATGCAATTTTACCTGATTTGTATCTCTTCATTAAATTCAAATACAATCTGTAGATAGTATGAAACTATAGTATAGTATTATACGCTAGGTGGCAGCACTGATTAGTTTTAAATTTCTCAGTATATCATGTAATGTTGACTAAGTTGACTTGATTAAAAGCTGACAAATAAACATTTTGTAGGATATTTCATAGTCGATGCCAACATTTAACGCAAATAGTTTCATTTGGTTTCTTTTCTTTCTACGTTCGTTGAGTAATGAGCGCTTTTTCAAGTTGATAATTACGATGAAACAGCAGAAAAGATCCAGAAACTGAGAAAGAGATGAAGGTGGAGAAGTGTTGGATACCAACTACAAATACAAATACAACTACATACAGCTCATTTGCTTGCAATGATGAGGCAAAGTCGAATCAGAAGCTTAGGTAAAATATTTGTTTACAAAGGAAAATACCAGTAGCAAAAGTAACCGATTTCAAAAATAAACCTCTAGGGCAGGGTCTACCAAAAAAAAAAAAAAACATTTTGTAGGAAATTCTGACAGTCTGACAGTAGCGTGGGAACACCAATATTCAACGAGTAGAACTTATGTAACTCATGTAACTCTAAGGAGGCGGCACATTGTAAGTTCTTTATCAAATTCCCATTGGGTTATTAAATTCAATGAGCTAGTGTAAAAAATTAAGCTGATTTCTTTTCGCAAATTAATTAAATTGAATTAAATTAAACAAACTGACAAATCAATTAGAAATGCAAATATTTGAAATATTATAGAAATGAAAAGAACTTTTATTTAACAGTTAAATAACAATTAAACGGAATTTTTCTTTTCTTAAAAATTTATATTTATGTGGGAATAGGAACCTTTGAATTGTTATAACCATTATTGTAGCCAAGTATGGTATATTGAACTTTAAAAAGCATCTATATAGTTAAAACTTTAAAGATTTGGAAAAGTTAAAGTCAAGATATTATAGAATATATATTTTCAAGTAGAATATATTCTTACATTATAAAAAAGGAAAAAGTTTTGACTGAAAACTTGCAATTATTCCTGATGCAAAAAAGAAAAGAAAGTTTCGTTTGCTAATTTCCAATTATTCCTGTTATTAAATATTTTAGCGATTATAAATGCAATTTTATTAAAATAATTCAATTTTGTTTTCAAAATTGTTTTCTAAAAACTCAATTTTTTATATATTTTAATCTACAAAAGTCTTTTTAAAATATTAAAACAAAGCAGGAACTTATTATAAGAATATAAAATATTCATTGGGTTATAAAATATCAATCAAAATTCATATTAAATAATATTATAAAAATATAACTCACAAAACTTAATCGAATTGTGACTTCAAGAAGTTTCCAATGTATAATTATCCATTTAAAATATTTTATTGGGCTTGTACAAATGGAACCCCTAAACTACTTTAAACTTTATTAAAGAGTAAATGGAATAATTGATTCAAAAATGAATATTTTAAAAATTCTAAGAGAAATTTAACACAATGAGTTTTTAATTAATTAATAATTGTTTTTTTTACTATCTATGCATAGGGGTTAGATTTATGAGTGGAAATTAATTAGAAATAAATAGTGAAAACATGCAAATATTTTATAGCTTTTTGTACCCTACAATATACTCTACACATCCTCTCTCTCTACACCCCTCTTGGCACTCTTGCTTTCATGTCAACTAACCATTATAATTATCGCTAGCATATTTCCTCTCTGTCTTTATCTTTGCCTCTCTCTCTTTCTCTTCTAGTGTCTCTGTTTCTTGTTAGACCTTCTTTTCATTACATTTAATGCCACAAAGGAATTTGAAAAGCGGGCATAACCAAGTAGAAACTTTAACATAGTCAAGCTGGCCAAGTAGAACTCGGTTTGGTTCGGTTCAGTTTTAGGTATGGGTTTGGTTTTGAGTATGAGTTTGGGTTGGATGCGGCACGGATGCGCATCGATGACTTTCATGGATCAGTTGGAGCTCCAAAGCTGTGGCATGTTTTGTTGTTCATGATGCTGTTGTTGTTGTTGTTGCCTTTGTTGTAGTCATTACCGGCATGACAAGCACAAAAATGCGCAGACGCAGACTGCAAAAAAAGGGAAACAAAGTTGCATTTAACTAGACATAGGGCCAGTTCTAAGATCTACTTATATACTTAGTTACTATAACTAAGTATCTACCTAACCATATCGATTAGTAGACGACGTTGAACTTATATAAACTTCCCCTTCTTTCTTTAACCAGATGCAAGGAACACGTGTCACTTGGCAGCCAACTAGATTTCCATATCTCTTTATCTGGTCCAGGGGGCAATGTCCAGACTTTAAAGTAGAATAGACAAAGAAAATGCAGCCAAGCATATCCATTTGACCAGTAGAGCCTACAATAATGGTCATGAGGTACTAATTTAATTCAATTTGGAAGAAAGTTAGCATTTTAGAAATTCTAAATATGCAGCCACACTTTTTTCTTCTTAGAGATGAAAATGAACTACAGCTTTCATATTACTTTTGAATATTAACTAAAATGGCTTAAAAGGTAAAGTAAATTATTCCACTACATTCTTAACTGATTTACTAATCTCAATTACTTAATTTCAATCTCATATTCTATCCAAATTTGTGCCAAGTCAATGAATATCATTACACTGATCACTTTGATAGTCCAATTAACTTGACCCACGGGTATAAAGTTTAAGATTTTTGGTAATTTTTCTGGCATCTGGATACTATAATACTCTTACCCTTTTTTTTTTAAGGTATTTATGAAAAATGTGCAAAATGTGTTGACTTCCGTTGGATGCAGTAGAATGAGTTACTCCTGTTATGATATACACAGACTATCAGATTTCATTCCTTTTCGGGCTCCCTGAAATCGAGGCCCAGCAGCCAGTCCAGCAACCGCAAAGTGGAAACGGAAGTGTCACCGTCGACGCCGCCGCCGACATAATGGATCTCAAAACAGGTAGATTCTTGCCGTCTTCTATTAGTAAATGACCTTTAAGAAATTGTGTTTTTTGTTTTCCTTCGTTTTTGGGTTGGCACAGAAACCAAAGCAATGCTCCAAGTGGCAACAACAAGACTCCACTTCACTTCAACCAGTTTCATTGTATTTTGTTTTTGCTGTTGTTGAAGCTGGTCCTAGTCCAGTGATCATTTAGCAGCACAAAAACGTAGACTATGAATGGTAAATGACAGTGTCGAAGCCAAAGCTAAGAAACTGCAATTACATGGCCAGCAGCTGCCAGTTGTTAAACTTGGCAGGAGTAAGACTAACGGGGAAAAAGGAAGGGTAAGGGGTATTGGATCAAAATAGGGCGGAGTCAGCTCTCGTCACGTATTGGGAGGTAACATACATGGGCATATTTAAGGGGCATTAAGTGTGGTTTATCATCAGGGGGCAGTGAATACTGTAGAGAAACAGATACGATACGGTCATGTTATGACAAGGATGGGCAAGTTCCAGTTTTCCATAACAGTGATGCTCTCCCCACTGAGAAGCAGGTGGAATACGAATATTTCGAGGAGTGGAAAAGATTATATATACTTTGCAATAGAAGTTTCGTTTTAAAAAAGTCCTAAAGGTAAGACATAGCTTTAGAAATTAACGAATATGAATAATTCTCAATCAGTTAAAGAAAACAAAAGACGGTTTCTAAATTGAAGGAATTTTCTCTTCTAGCTAAACTAATAACAATATATCTTTCTGATTCTACATTCCTCTATTTTTTTAATTGATAAATATAAAGAAATTGTTATGGTAATATAGTACATTTCTAAAAAAGTGTTTTACTAGATTAATTTCTATATGAAATCCTGCCGAAAAAAGTGCCTAATATCCTTCCTATTAATATTAAAAGAAGATAACTCTTTTAATATTAAACTAAAAATAACCTGTATAAATTCTTTAAATAAAAATTTTAAAAAAATCCTAAAACCCTTCATAATTGGTTGAGTTAAAACTTTCTTATTTAAAGTAGTTCTAGCTGTAATTTTTAAATATAAAAACATTGTTTATAAACTTTTCTCCTATATAATATATAGGATTTATATATTATTATTAGCACAAGTCTATATGTTATAGATTATCGATTATATAGTTATTTCTTGCAGACTCTGCAGAGTTTTGTTTATTATTCTTGCCAATAAAATTATACCCTTTTTAAATTAACTAAGTTCTTGCAAATAATGGTATACCCTTTCTAAATCATCCACTAAAAAAAAAATATATTTTTAAAGGAATAAACATAGAATCTATCCAAGCTTTCTATATTAAAATAAAGTTCTTCTTAACACTTTATGAAGTAATTTTAAGTATATGAATCAGATTCATTTCTATAAGTGGTTTTAAAGTTTTTCAACTTTACTAGATGATAATACTTTTTTTTAATATAGTCTTGCGGTTGTTGCTGTTGTTGTACTTGCAACATTTATTTGTTAGTTCAAATCATCTACTTGCCACACTGCAGATCATTAAGACACCAGAGCAGCGTTTCATCTTCGGAACATCCGTAGTACTAGAAGGACATCTGATCGCTTTTTGTCGTGAAGCATTACACAACAACCACAACAACATCAACAACAAAACAGATAAGGTTGGCAAGTAAACAACCGACAAAGTAAAACCAAAGCAGAGAGATGAAAGTGCAGACAAAAAGAGTGCAGGGTCCCCCACCTAAAAAAAAAAAGAGAGAAGAAGAAAAAAAAACTGAAATGTGCAAAAAAGAGAAGAAAAAAAGTCGTCTTGCGGCTGGAGTTGCAGTTGAGTTGAAGTTGGTGGCTTCCTGCAGCTTACGACGTGTAGAACTAATTGTTGTCCAAGGAACAGGGGGGAGGGTAGGGGCATTGAAAGAGGAGGGGGATCAGTTGGTTAGTTGCAGCAATTGGCTGTACTGAACGCCAGCCTTGTGACAGACATAAATCAGTTTTGTTTCAGTAATCGTCGCAGCAAGAAGTCAGTGTCAAAGTCGAACGGGAATTGTGTCGGAATTATGGATTCAGAATTTGGATTTGGTTTTGATTTTGGTTTTTTTTGTGTCAAGTTTAAATGAAATATTAACAAGTTGAGTGCTTGTTCTCTTCTCCTTGATATTTTTTTGCTTTGTTGTTTATTTGTTCTTGCCGAGATTACGTAATAAACAATCGTGTGGCAAGCACCTTAAATGGTATCTTTGGGAGGCATGTGAAATGAGTTAATTAGTTAACGTGTCGTGTGCTTTTGGGAATTTTCACCCAAAAAAGGAATAGTTGAAAAAAAAAAAAATGAAATTAGCAACATTTAGTTAATGCACATAAATTGAGAATCGAGAATCAGAGATTCAAGAAAAAAAAAAAAAAGATACCAGACACTCCAAATTGGGCAAGGCGTTCGTGTGCCGCGTGGGTCGATCTAACAATTGGACAAAGAGACAGACAGGCAAATAAACGACAAGTTTAACTAACACTAACCAAAAAGTTGTTGTGCTTTGTTATATGTTTGCTTTGTTGGTTAATGAGAGACTCACCATATTTGGACCGATTGAAGTCGAACTTGATTATGCTCAAGATGCCAGCCAGTGCCTCCGGTCACACGACCACCAATAAAAACAACAGCAACAACAATACGACAAATAAAACGAATATGAATATCGGGTTATGCAACTCAATCGCCCATCTAAGCGATTCAAGGACCAATCTCACTGTTAACACGCCCACAACATGTCAACGTTTAAGGTAAGCTATTTTACAGCTCCTCTGCAGGGCAACAAGTTTGTTTATTACAAAAAAGAAAACAAAAAATAAACAAAGAAAAAAATTATTGTGTAAAATCATTTGCCGAATTCCCCCCATTTAAAATCATGACAAAAGCGTGGGCCATTCTTCAATATATAATGTATGTGATAAACACGATAACTAATTGCTATTTATGTGAATTTAACGTGCCGCATTAGAAGGTAAAACCCAAAAAATATTTGAGAAGCATGATAATTTCTTAAAGTGTTATAATTTTACAATGAGTTTTGATATATGATATATATATATATATATATACATATGTGCGTGACTTTAAAAATTTATAAAATAAACTTAATTTTAGCCGTCATGCAAAAGTCTTTGAATAATCGTATCAAATTTGAGAACATAGCTTTCAAAACTGATCTGAACAATCTTCTTAATCTTATAAACCTGATCCACCAATAAAACCAATTCTAATTTGAGACATGTCCTTCGAACCTGATCTGAACAATCTTCTTAATCTTGTAAACCTAATCTACCAATAAACCTATTCATATTTGAGACATATCTTTCGATCCTGATTAGAAGAATCTCCTCCGATTAATATCTGAGAAATATCTTTTGATCTTGATCTGAACAATTTTCCTAGTCTTCCAAATAATAGTTTATTCTTATTTATAACTTTTTAAAGAGACATCTTTAAAACAAATTCCGAACTTAAGTAATATATTCCTAATTTACAGAAATTGTTTTTAAAGTATTAATAAATGCAATATTTAAAGGAAAAATATTACAAAATATTATTATAACTGGATAAATGTTTTCAAAAGGTGTTTAGAAAACAGTTATCTAGGCTTAAATCGTTTGTCTTATTGAAAATCAGTAGCGTAGCGTCACTATAATTAAAAGAAGACTACAGAATCCAGAAGAAGAATCCGAATTCTCACAAGTCTAATGTCACTTTTAACAAGAAACTTCCGTTGTTCGAAACAATATGCTCCTAATTTAACCAAAAATTTAAAAGAAAATGCGGAAGTGAATGTTTCATTTGATATTATTGCAATAGTTATGGAAATATTTCCCTATAAGCAGACAATGCTTCATTTGATAATATTGCAATAGTTATGGGAACCTTTCCCTATAAAAAGACAACTCCTTTTATTTAACTTACAAATTATTATTCCATTTCCATTTGTTCTTCTTTCTTTTATTTAGCGAAATGTTTCGTCTTTCAATTGCCAGCAGTACACAATCCAGTTCCCGGGAGAATACCTACGAAGAGGTAAGAAGAAAAGAAAAATATATATGATCCTAATTATAAATAGGTTGAATCGACAGAAAATAACTAATGAAGTGACTATTGTGAGCAAAATATTACAAATGTATAGATCAAACTACCCTTTTGAGATCATGGGAAAGCATTTAATTAATCAAAATGGAATGCCATTTCAAGATCATTGCACTGAGCGGAACGAATTTCCGTAGACTAGCGTTCCTTCTAACCCCAAAGGCAATCAGATCGAATTACATTTTCATATTTTTATTTCGAAATTGATAATAGAAATCTTTTAGCAGGACCATCAAAGGAGAAAATAAAAAACAATTGATGGCAAACTATTTGTAAACAGGCTGGGGGGACAAACTGGAGACAAGGGTGTCTACTATCTATACTTGGATCTATATATACATATATATATGTATATAAGTGCCACGGCATGTAATCCGAGTAGCAAAGGCGAAGGCAGCCAGAAGCCTGCGAAGACAGCGCCTTCAATTCGTAGCAACGTAAACAACATTCCTTTTGGTATGATGCCGATCTTCGATTGAATTCAAGTAGACCAGCTGCCTATCTGTGAAAAAAGATGCTGGAAGGCAGGACCAACGCATAGCATCCTTATCCCAAAAGAAAAAGAAAATGAGAAAGGCGGCAGGCATTGACCTGCTTTTCTGGTATGCCAAAGCAAAACATCTGTCTCTCAGCGCGGAGATCGTTAAGGATATATTGATGTGTCTGTCTTGCGACTGGCTTGCCTCATCTCTTTCTCTCTGTCTTGGGTCTTTGTTGTTACAGGCGTCCTTTTTCGGTTTGGCGCGCTTGGTCTACGACCTAAATGTCGATTTGTCTGAGCCCTTAAACATGATGGAGCCCGCACAGGTTTTTTAAATTTTATTTTCGAACAAGAAGAAACATCTGCCCTTGCCTTACCTTGCATTTTATTAGTTGTAAGGATATTGGGCAAGTCCTTGCTTGCATTAATTGAAAGCAATTTTCTTTTATTTTTATGTTTTTCTACTCTGATGGCGGCAAGGTGATAAACAAGTTCCTGACATTAGAATTTATTACAAAATGGAAAAGGTCTACTCACAGTTTCCGGAAAGGAAAGGTTAGAAAAGGTGGAAGTAATGTCGTTTAATTGTATTAAAGAAATTTCCTAAAATTTTTACAATGAAAGGATTTTTTAACAAATTGCTGGGTTTGGTATATATGTTTTTTTCTTGCGGAGATTTTTCTTTAAGATTATCTTTTACTTATACTTGAACTACTTAGTTCTTAATGTTGATACTAGGTAACCGCAATGAGGCAAATGTATCTTATAGATACAAGCCATAGATATATCTGTATATACATGTGTAAAACGCATAAAAATTGCAAATTACCATGCTTGAATGCATCTCTTAGATGTATATATATATATATAGTATATAGTTCGAGCTTTACGATTCGATTTCATTTGTGACCGCAAATGAAGTTGGAAATATTCACTCGTAATGGTATCACATCTCCATCACACACAAGATGAGCGTGTGGCAGGCAGACGACGGTGCTTATTTCTTGATCTCTAATGGCCATCAGCATCAGCAATGGTATATTATAATGATCATGATCATTATCATTATTTACTTCATTATTGACAGTTGGTCTCACATTGCAATTAGTTGTAGGCAAGTGAGACACTTTGGAAGTTACTGAACCCAAACGCCCTGAACTCAACTCTCTGTCTAATCTCTAATTTGGAAAGTGCAAGTACAAATCAAACATTTATCTCTCTCTCTCTCTCTCTCTCTCTATCTCTTACTCTCTGTTTTTGTTTGTTTCGGTTTTATTGCAGTTCCCTCCATTCTTAATCAGAAATCAAATATTTTTGTTCTGGATTTTATAGAGATTCCATTTATATATATATATATATATACGTATATATAGCTGCCGTTTCGGTTCATTCGCCTGAGGTTAGGCACTGAGGCAGAGGATTGATTGGACTCAAATATTTGACATGCCTCGAAACCAGCTAACTAAAGAGTCTCTTTTGGGGTATGAGAGAGATTGATAACCCCTAAGCAGGCCACTTGTTGGGGTCCCCCCCATAAATAACAAGTGATATGCAGTTCAATGGGAGAATACTTTTAATATATTCATATTTAATTGTTTGATTTACAGCTGAGAAAGTATTTTATTGTTAAAAGTTAATTGGATGAAACTCATATTCACTATAAATCTTTGTAATCAAGATTTGATAAAGATATTCTACAGAATATTAGAGTGGACTTTACTTCTTAAATTAATTTAAAATTTACCATTCAAATATTCAGAACAAGTACAAATAGTTAGAATATATTTAAATACTCCTTAGAAAAAGTTTTAAATCAATTATCTGGTAAACACCTTAAATAAAAGTCCTTGAGCTTTGTAGATATAGGATATTTAGTAGATTGAAGATAAAGGACTTCTTTATTCTTCCAATTGTAGGAATAGTGTTTAATAAACTTCAAGTTAGTTTTTTCACATATTCTTTACAAATATTTCTTAGACAACCCAATTAGTTTTGCACTCACTGTATATATTTACAAATCATGAACTACAATTCTAATATACAAAAGATATATACTTAAATATCAAATTTTTTTGGGTGTGCTTTTCCATATCACTTATCTTATATTCATTCAAATACCCCTCCCATTTACAGTGTCCCAAAACTGTCTCATTTCACTGATTCAAATAAATGCCACCCTCAAATAGCTGTCTTATTTTTCAAGTAACTGAAAGTATTATGTGAGAATTGTCTAAGTGATAGATATATGTTGACCCCATTGAAATGCCAAACAGTTACTGTCTCCACCTAGTAACCCCCCTTTTCACCCCAGATCACAAGCCCCTTCACCGCTTATTCATAGAGATGTTTGCCATGTAATTATTAAAAGTAACCAAATGGGTCGCTTTGAATTGAATCGGGATCGTGTGTGTGTGTGTCGGACGGATCGTCAGTTGGTTCGTCGCTTGGCCTCTCATTTTTGTAGTGCAGCACGTACAATAAATTAGTGACATTATAAAAAAATTAAAACGTGAGCTCCTCTATATCTTAAATATATTTCTGAACAATAATAACCAGCTTTGTTCGAACAATATTCAAGAGAAAGGGGAACAGTCTAGAGACGCAAATTCACAACACAAACAACGTGACAGAAGGCAAAGAGCGCCACGAACTAAGAGGAAGGGCCCAACAGTTTTTTTTTTTTTGGTTTTACTTTGGGGATTTTGGGCGGGGTTTTTGGGGCGGCGTATTTGTTTGGTTTTGCTTTATGCGTTTTATGTTTTATAGGCCTGCGGTTCTCTCATTAGCATGCCGGGCACGATAAAACTTATAATTTTCAACTCTTTTTCGTTTAACTGGTCTTCTACACTCTTTCTTCTGAATGGAAGGAGAACAACGCACAATTGCCGGCTGGCAGCACGCACACAATTTTTGAGACAATTAAACTCTGGGATTTTGAAACAATTAAAAAAAAACCAACGAAAAAAATCGACGGCGGCAACCTGCCTAAAGATCCCACGCTTTTTACGAATTTGATCGCGGGAACTGTTGATGTAAGGCATTTAAATAATTCTTCTACTCTAGGAAAAAGTATATAATGATTTCGATCAGATGAAGAAAAAGAAATGCTTTCATTTATGACAAGCAAGAAAAAGGGATATTCTTATATTTAAGGATTTTGGGGTGGCTGTGATTTGAAGCTAATAAAATGGATTGATTGCTGCTTAAATTTCAATAATTAGTCCATTTAAAAAATGTCTTTTATGAGTAATTTTTATTATTTTCTAAAAATTTATGAAATTTTAATTATTTTATTTTTCATTCCGTATCAGAAAACTTTGAAAAACAGCATTCAGCTTCTTTTTGTGATATTTAACTTATATTAATTTTATATTAAAAAGTGTATAAAAACTTCGTTACAAACAAAATTAACTAATTTCTTTGAACTTACATTTCCCCTCCACACCTTTACACTCGGTCAATCCCACACATTAGATGATTTGTATAAAAATTTTATTTTGTTTAAATTTATATGCGAAAATTGCATTTTAAATGAGCAACAACATAAAAACATTCATTCATTCATTCATTAATGTAAAAATTTTGCTCATTTCTTTTGACTTTACGTTTATCTCTTTCTCTACTCTACTCTGTCTCTGCTTACATACATATTTTAATCAGCGGAAATCAAAAACAAAGCGCAGAAGAAACAACATATAGAAACGAAATGAAATGAAATCTACTACCTGCCTTCCAGAGTGGTGAATGAACTACAACTGAAACTGAAATTGAAACCTAGAGTTGGGTTTTTCCAAGAGACAACCAAAGGCAAAGTGTCAAAGTGAAAATCTCATTTAGCCATTAGCAGCTTTTTAGTTGGAATTAGTTTGGTCCCGGCACTTGACTTTATCTCTTTATCATTGAAAAACAGTCGCAGCAGGTGAAATAGAACCTTTCTTTTGGGTAAATCCAAATTGAGATGCATATGCCACTGGGTAAATCCTCTGGCATGTGGCCACCAAACACAGCAGGTTTGCCATTTACTCCAAGACATACATTTAACCCGCATCTTTTGCCGCTTATTGCTAAACTTTCCCTCAGCAAAAAAATAATAATAATAATTTGAAACAAAAAAATTCACAGCATTTCCTCATTAGCTGGGTTTTTTGTTTTTGTTTTGACTTTGGCTTAATGATAATTAAATCAACGTTGCATGACAAAAAACTTAATCAAAACTAAGACGAAACATCTTCTTTAAACCGAAAGTGAATTGAAATGAGCAAAAGTTGACAGTTGGCAGACAGAATACTCCAAGGAGCAAAAGTCCATGGGTTCGACTTGAAAGATTACCTATAAAATTAATTGCAAAGGAAGAACTGAAATAAAACTTAAATTAATATAAAACATATCAAAACAAATAATCTAAAGAAAATAGTCCAAATTTTTATATATATGTCTATATGTAATTATAACATAATCTTGGTTCCACTAAGGTAATTTTTAATAATATTAAATTAATTAATTAATTAAAAATTTTATTAAATTCTCAAATTATTTTATTTTTTTTTTTAAACAAGATTTTTCCCTTTTTTAGTACACGTTTTTGTATAGAAATTGAAAAATCGAACATTCCAATTAATTATATCTTGGATAAATAAATAAATATATATATAAATAATATATATATATATTTTGCATTTAGATAAAGTATAAGAATTTCCAAAAATTATTAATAATAACCCAAAAAAAAGAAATTTTCTGTAAGAAAGTTTTAAGAGCTTTTTAAACATGAGGCGAAGAATTTTAATAAATGTTTTATAACAACCAAATAAATAAATAAATTTTCTTTAAATAATTTTTAAAAGTTATAGCAACCCTCCCGAAATACAATCATTAAATTAAGAGCCATTTTCAATTTAGTTATGAATTTGAATTCTTTTAACCACAACCACTTAACAATTTACAGGGTACAGAGACCCTTACTTCTTTAAAGCCTAATCTTTGAATAGTTTCCCTTCAAAATAACCAAAAACAAAACTCTTAACTATCCAAAGTCTTTGTTTGTTTGGCTTTATCAGGCCCATTTATGTGCCAAATCTGTTAAGAGAAAGTGTTGCAAAAAAAAAAAAAAACAATCTACAGAAAAAGTAGTAAAAGCATTATACACTATCTGTTGATTGTTGTTGTTGATAGCTGTTGTTGCTATTGTTATTTGTATGTTTGCCTCGCTCAAGCATTTCAAATCCGTTTGATGGTGATGGAGCTGCATTTTCCCACACTCCAGTGAGTTGGACGTGTTGCACTGAATTTTTGTATTTGTGAGATTCCATTTTTTATGCCGCTAGCTTGGATACTCAGTACTCAAATCGAAATATATATACATGCATATAAAAGTGTATATGGGTGTGTGTGTTTTTATGTGTAATTCTATTGCACTGAGTCATGGACTATTAGTCAATTGCGTGTTACAAGAAATTTTTGGGCCTCCTTTTTGAGTCACCGATCACCGAAGCGTTTCTTGTTCTACTACTTCGGTTTAATTAATGTCACTTGTATTGGTTAATTATGGGTCTATGTGGTCTATTTTCTTTAACATATATGCACCTGTTTCCGTTGCATAAGACTTTCATCTAACATTAAGAGAATGCAACTTAGAAATTCCTTAGGGCACTAACCCAGAAGTCATGGGAGCAGCGTGTGGCAGGTGTTTACTTAGATCCCATAAACAAAGTTCATTTAAAAACAAATGAGATGGATAACTAGAAATATTTTAAACATTTTGACTTACAGAAATTCTTGTGAAAGATACATTAATTATCAAATAGTTTAACATATTTAAAAATATGAATAAGTTTAGTGTTCTCGAACACTCTCGAGAACTCTTCTCGAGTTCTCTTTAAAAATTTCTCTTAATAAAGTTATGTGGGCTTAATTTTTTTTGGATTGCAAATTTGGTTTGCTAAAATTTCATATATGATCGATTTGGCTTCTTTATTTAAGATATAATATAATAAAAATTCAATTCCTATTCTGCGATTTAAAGTATTTACTCCAATAGACAACTTGAAGTTATTTAAATTACTTTTAATTTATTATATTCTGCGATTCAAAGCATGAAGTCCAAACTCAAAGTTTTATTAAAACTGTTAAAAATAGTCATTTGGTATATTGAATTTAAATAAAGTGGGAGATCTGAAATATTTTTTTAAATTTTAGTATAAAATCTGCAATGTTTCATAGACACAAACCTCTAATATCAAGTTTGTTTTTAAAAATTTAAATATTATTGTAATTAAAAACATAAAATGCAAGAGCAAATTTCTTAAATATTTTTCACCATCTCTCTTTATCTTTTCTGTGACACATTATCACTTGATTTTTTTCCAAGAACTGTACCTTTTTAGCATAACTAATTGTAGAATCTTTACCTATGAGACCTCAGGGATCGGCGTGTGCGGTTGCAGGATCTATGTTTATTCTTTGCCAAAACAGTAAAAATCATAAAAGATCATAAATAAATAAGGCAAAAGGGAAATGTTGCCGCTGGGTTTGGTGAACTGCTCTGGGCTGTTGGACTGCTAAGATTCCATTCCGTTGGGTCGGTCACACTTTAATTACTGTAGATAAATGCGAGTCTAAGCGGATCTGGTTGAAATGCATACCGAAACGAAGTTGTGGACGTACTTAGACATCGACAACGGAGGCAGAGTGAATCATTCCAATGGATGTTGAGACTGAGACAAGATTCTTGTTCTCCTTCTCTCTCTCTCTCTCAATATCTTTCTCTGTCTGGTGCTGGGTTTAACTTATAGTTGGGTAATTGATACCCGAGGTGTTGATTTGTAAAACAAAAAACTGTTTGCTTATAAACAAAAGGCCTTGTTATGACCTGACAACAGCAGCAACAACAACTGAATTTTCGGGAATTTAGATAAGCCGCAAAAATGTTTTCATTTCAAGAAGAAGAAGAAGAAGAGGAAGCATGAGAAACAGAGAAAAAAGTAAAAAATTGGAGAAATAAAGAAGCAATATTTTAAAATTTCTCTTAATACTAGACACACCCTGTTGAATGCAAATCATTTAAAAAATGGGACAACTTCAACAGTTCCTCTCAACATTTTGACTGACATGTTGCTGCTGGTGGGGTCCACCCCTCCTCTCTTTTGATAAGCTCAACAGCAGCAGCAGAGAAGCGAACTTATCAGCAATGATTACAAATATTTGATCTCTTCTGTTTGGCTGTTGTGTGATTTCTTGTTCAAATTGTTAAATGTTTTGAAAAGATTAATGGTTAGGCGCACGCCTTTCAATTTTCTTGAGAAGGGGTCCAAAAATTTCATAGAAAATTACATCAAGGCATACTTTTTTATAATTTTTTCCTATTTTTTTGATCTTGAACTATTAATTAGGTAAATTGGCTTTTGATTGGGGAAGTTTTTTTTTTGTTATGCTGGAATGAACGGATGTAACTTCAACTTGTGGGTAACTGTTTGTTGAGGTAGCTGTAAGATCTAGTTTGGAAAATACCAACATACATACAAACATATTTAGTTATTATTACAAAATCCACAAAGTGAAGGAAGTAAAAAACATAAAATGTTAATTTTCATAATCATAATCAAGTTTAAAATTTTAATGGTCGATTGTAGTATATCAGCAGCTATTCGAGTTGCCTAATTGCTTTGGTTTATGTGAAAAGTTTATAAATTTTACAAGTTTAGTTACAAAATATATGTACATAAGTATAATAAATATTTCTTAAGATTGATAAGTTGTGTTTTAAAAATAAGAAAATTTTTTAATCTAAATAAAGTTTATTTAGATCTATGGTAAAGTTCATATATTTGTTTGTCAAATTTAAAATTTTGCATTTTAATATATTTTCTAACTAGGGAATAGATCTTCTTTTCTTTATTCACTCAAACAAAGTGCCTTAAATAATAGTGCTTAATCCTTAAAACAATTTTCAACATTTTGCAAATATGTAAAAATTAATCGCATAAAAAGGAACCATGACAACAAAAACTATGAAAATTTTTGAAATTCTATATAGCAAAATGAAATTTTAGTGCGGAAATCTGAACGCAAACAAGAGATGGGATCCTTTTATGCCAATGATCCTTCGTTCTTTTGTGTCAGCATCTCTCTCACCCCAATGTGCGACACCTTTTCAAAACGAAATATTGTCAATAAGTGTATTGTTCGATTAAAAACAGCTGCCATAGAGATACATACAGAAACACAAACACACACACATACATAAACACATGCCCAGGACATGCCAGGATAACGACCACACAATGTCCTAGAATCGAACAATAACCAATGGCATTTGGCATGAAATAACATTTTCTCGGCTGCAACTTATTGGCATCTGCATCGGTTATGGCCGACATATGATGACAAGATGCTCTGGAATTTGGCGGTAAAATCTGTTTGTGGGGGGAATATCAAATCTAATTAGTTAATATAGCGAATCTGTTGAAAATCTGTTCGCCTTGGTGAAACTTTCAACCAAAAAAAAAACCTAAAACATCATTATGAATGAACTCATTTAAAAAATGTTGTCTGCTGCGGATGCTGAGCTTCTAAGCGGCTTTTGGGCTATTACCCATAAAGCGGGTTCAGAAAGAGAGTCAAAAGACTGGCTTAAACTCACTCTCTGTCTTTTCTCTCTCTCTCTCACTCTCCGTCACCAGGTGATACTTGCTTGCCAAAGCAGAAGCAGCAGCAGCAGCAACTTTTTCTTAGTGCCGTTTGATGGCTCTTTTTTTGTTTTTGGGCAACTTGCTCAGTCAACCTTGGCAAGGCCGTTGTTGCCGGTTTTTTATGTGGCTCTCTGTCTTTCTCTCTCTCTCTCTCTCTCTCTATCACATAGTGTTTGTGTGTATGTTTTTAATTGGTATGTGTATGCGTGGGTCTGTTCGGTATGTGGCCAACGGAAGTGCGTTCAGTTCGAAAAATAATTGACATCCCTCCTATATCCCTAGGCAATATATTGTATATATATACATATGAACATGTAGGAACAGCAGCTGTTTCCAATGGTTTCTTTTTTCTCCCTTTGGCATAATTACAGGCCAAATTGCCTTGGCTTGTTGCCATCATTAGAAGCCATAGTTTGGAGTAAATATAGCAATTACTCCATAGAAATATTCTCTTGCCAAATTGTGCGGAAAGTGTTAAAATGTCCCTCAAGAATGCAATTAAATAGGTTTAATTACATTAGAAATGCTGCAACTATAGGGGAATTGACAGATGACAATTTAGAAACTATAAAATAGAATACAAAACAACTGTTGTAAAAATAAATGTAAATCTATCTGAATTTGTAGTTGTACTTTTATCATTCTTGTATGATAGTATCACATGTTTGCTAGAAATTATTCGATTCTTTTTAAATAGTTACAAATAGCATGACTAACTCATGCTAAAAAGTTGTAACAAATTTGAATTATTGACCAAGTGACTAATAGAAGAAATGAGTAACTCTATGCTGGAATTATACCCCTAAGTTCATAGAATTTTCCAGTTGCATATTCCATTCCCTTGCTGTTTGTTTGGTCACATTCTTTTCCAGCAACCACCAACTAGCCGCTTATTTCAATTGGGTGAGCTCATGTTCAACTGAGGACCATTCAATTGCAACCACCACCATAAGAACAAGGCATCCGAATGTAATAGAGTTTTGCTGAAGTTTGTATACCCTTTTGAGAGAGAAATTCTTGGTGGCATTAAAATTTTATATATGTTGTGAAACGTTATGGTAGCTTCTCGATATAGTGGTTGATCAGTTGAATTCTAAATTGTATACAACGAGCATCTAAAAGTAAACCAACGGACATGGCTTAATAAATAAAAAAATTTTTACGAAGCTCAAAATTTACACAATATATATACACGTATACATTTGTATGTATGATCTTTTTAAAAGAGTATATAAATTGAAAGCAGTTGCTCTCTGCATATTTCTGTTTGCTCGCAAACGACCATGTTAAATTTAACAGAGAGTTAACATTTACCGACAAATGGGCTAACAGAGAGCGAGAGAGATCGTCGGATTTCAATACTTGTCTTGTGGTGGTTGAAATTGAAATGCTAGCTAGTTGAACATGCACAAACTCTCTCTTTGTTAATGAATGTTGTTCTTGTCTTCAAGCTGAAAGGTCGTGTGTGCGGAACATTTTCAAATGAATTTTTGTTTGGTAAAATCAAAAGTTTGGAAAACATTTCGAAAGAATTCAGTTGCAGTTGAGCAGGCGACGTAGACGGTTCGTTTATTCGTGCGGTATTTAATTAAAGTAAACGCATTGGTTTTAACAATAGTTGCGCGTGCGCCGTGTGAATTTCGCAATCTCTGGAAATAACAATTGAATGCAAAGACAATGTTTTAGTGCATTCGCAAATAAAGTGAAGAGTTTTAACCCAATTTACTGAAAACCACAAAACAACTTGCCCATTGAAACACTTTTGGATTAGTTTCATTTTAAGTGCAAAATAAAAAATATTTATATATAACTGTAATCACAATGGTTCGCAGCTTAGCCCAGTGGACCAAGACGTTGAGTTTTCCCTCACGTCTGTCTCCCAATCGCAATTCCAAGGATTGCTCTACTTTGGCCAGTCCAGTGCCACCACCAACTCCACCCCGTAACAAGACCCATACAAATTGCGCCACCTCGCGCTCATCCTCATCAACAGTCTCATCATCGCATTCTTCGTCGGCAAATTCAAATAGTTCTCCGACGCCAGGAAATAACAACAACATGCCCATAACGGAACTGGAACAGATTGTAAGTACCCCTGGCAGTAGAATGCCATCTCTCCTCTTCCTATTTGAATATGTTTTTTTTTTAAACTTCCTGCACAGCTGTGCTAACACCAGATCGGCAGAAGAGTCAGGCTTATCAATAACATATTCTAAATTTCTGAAATTCCATTCAGATAAAGCTCATTGACCCATTTACATGGGGACCCTAGGCAATTGGGCAATTACCCAACTCAGCTAAAAGGGGCTTAGCCACTTATCATTATCATTATCAATCAATCAGTTTTATGCCGGAATAATGGGCGGGGGTTTGGGAAAGTAAAACAAGAGCGTGAAAATTTTCTAGACTAGATAAGCCAGTTTACCCAAACACATACCACACACCACACACACACATATCAGATAGGCAACGTGACAACTATCGAAATGCCTAAAAATGCCTATAAACCCACTCTACAGTATGAATTTAAACCATTTAACCATGGCCACAAATATCGAAACTTAAACTGAAAATTACCAACTAAAACTGCTAGTGCTAGTGCAATTATGGCCAACCCATTTGATGGCCATTTGACCAAGACTGAGAGCAATTTGCCAAAATGATACTCATTTTTAAATTGCCCCTCCAAAGGCCCAGACACAAAGATATGGTTATACATACATATACATAGTAAGACATCCAGACACATGGCGTGAAAAAAACAAAATCAGAAAACCAAACAGGATGTCGCCATGCTTGAACTGTGAGATTGGGCGACACATGTGCACAACGTGGCCATGGACAAATGGAACTCTCTTTCCCACTGTCTACCATTGAGTTGGAAAACATAAGCAATAATTCTCAGCAATTCAATGAAGGTTTTCTAAAAACATCAACAAAAAACACTCTCTAGGACTGGGAATGGAATGCAGTGAAAGGTTTATATTATAGATTGGGACATATGGCACTAGAGGAAGTACTTTTATGATTATGTTACATTAATAGAGATTCTTGGGAAGGGATTTTTATGAGGGAATAAAGAGTTTATTGATAACAACATTTTATTTAAAGGGATTTATAGAGATAGTTACTAAATGCCTTTGCGTATTATTTAGAAGATTACCGGATGTACAGTTTGCATAAGGATCATTCTCCAACTAAAGTGCTAAAAATATATCAATTAGATTCTTTTAAACTAAATGCTTCTGTAATCCGTTTCTCAACAAAATGATAAGAATTCCTTTGGGGCATTCTCATTAATAAATTGCCATTCTTTTGTTGAACTTTTCAAGAATTCACAACCTGGTCAAGACTTGTGTTAACCAGTTAGTTAGCCACCAGCCACACCCTCAAATCACGACAACAACATAACATTCATAAAAAACTAAAGAAAAACCACAACATGCCACACTTTTCATTAAAGTTACCCACTGAAAGAGTCGTGACCAAGCCAAGTAACTGTGGCGCCTGCAACGCGACGAGACAAGACGCGCCGCAATGCAAGGCGATGCACCGCATCTAAAATGCCAAAGTTGAAAGGCGGATCCGCCAACTCCGTCTGCCGTTAGCCAGAAATGAAAACTATGCACTTATGTAAGTGCACAGTCGTCGCACATATTTGCCATTTGCCATACAAAAAAAAAAAAAAAAAAAAGAAACAAAAGCAAAAAAGCAACCTGAAAACAAGTTTCTTGTTTTGGTTTGATTTTGGCCCCCAGGCAGAGTATCCAACTGAAGTGGAAAAGTTGCCTAACGGCTTTTCATCGTCTGCCGTTAGAGCAAAGTACAAAACATCCTTGGACAAAGGTAAACCAGTTGAATACAATAAATACCTTGAGGAAGGAGTCTGGATATCGCTAGGGAAATTATTAAACTAAAGTTAGCAATTTAAAAACAGCTGTTTTCACATTTTAAGAAGATTCTTTATGAAATTTATAGATCATTTTGAATAATATGTCAAAATATAATTAGAAGCTCCAAAGAAATCGTTGTTATAAACAAATTGGATGATGTAATCCATTTTCAGATATTTTAATAATGGCCTGATTTTAGGTAATGACACATTATGGCTTAGTAATTTCTGGCATTTGAGCTATAGGGGACCTTGTCAAGAACGTGGCGACATATTGCCAACTTCAGCATATATTCATATTCGTATACATTTTGGCTCCCCAGTCTGATGACCCCAAAAAGAATTAATGAAAAGTATAATACCATGACAGTCAGCATTTCCTGTCCAGATACGCAGCAGACACAACAGCGGCAACAGCTGCTGGAAAAGGCCAAGCCCGTATTTAACAACAGTTTTTGGTTTATATATAAAGCAGCTGCTGTTGCAGCAAAAGTTCACCTGCCTCAGAGCCACTTGCAACAGCAATACAACGCCAAAGATGTGGCAACATTAACAGCAGCTACAACAAAACAAAAAAAAAAACACTGAAATTAATCTTAACCAAATGTAGAACATTAGCTGATCATAATTTTAGCTATGGATCGATCTCAAAGACCATAAACCTATGCAAAAACTATCGTCATCTATAATTTTGCAGGTGCACACAGAGACAATGAGACAGAGAGAGTGTGTGTGTGTGTATAAGTGAGTTGCGTTTTTACCTGTTTTGTAGAAATCAGCTGTCCCTGTCTTTGTATATATTTGTATGTATTTCTACCTCCTCTGTCTCACTTTGTCTCTCAAAACTCGTTTCTTGTGGTTTTTGTTGCTTCTGCTGAAATTACAGCTCTCTTTTGCATGAAACTGCGCATCAGCTGTGTGTTTTTTTTCTTCTTCGTTTTTGTTGTTACGGTTTTTATTGTTGAAAATTTGTCATCGTTGCACTTTTTAGGTGTTTTTTTTTTAGGTCAGAACTTGCCAGCTGAAACTGTGGGAAGTTTTGACTTTAAGCAAACACATTTATAAAGAAAACTTAATTATAATTAGAGCACTCTAATTAGATTTTCATCTATAAACAAATATTAAACAGAAAAAAAAACTCAGTTAGCATAGTTAACAATTTTTTGGACAAACAAACTATAGGTAACAAAAAGAGCGACTAGATACATATATACAAATAATTTCAATGCTCACGTACCAAATAAAAAGCATGCCACTACCGTAGAGGGGCACTTGATGATCAGAGGGTAAGGGGGTACATTTACAGTTGTTTGTTTAACACTTTGAGGTTAATGTAAACTTTTTTTTGTATGTAATGAATGCATTGATAATCTTTTAGTTAGCATGTGGACAAATCGTGCTCAAAAAGAACTTAAAAATATAGATGCAGCTTTGTTTCCATTTTCGGACAGATTTGAATGCGTTTCCATATTGAATGGCATGAATCAGCAAATATATTTATATAGCAAAACTAGTCATTTTTAGAAAATAAATTATTAAATAGGGGAAATAATAAGGGAAAATTGAAATATAATATGAAAATAAAATATGATATATATATATTATTTTATATTATTATATATTCGATATATGAATGTGCAATAAAATATGCACTTTATTAATGATATTTATTACTTTAATGCTCAAATTTTCTACTTGTTTATTATAATTTGCCTTTCGAACTCCTGTGATTAAAATTTACAATATATTTGCTATAGAAATATTCTATGGGCCAATCTTGGGGGCCATTTATACTATTTTTAAAACATTCCATATTAATATTTCGAATATCTTTTTAGAAAATTTTCTTATTTTTAAAAATATTAGAAATAAAACAAATATCTGGTAAAATCAGAACTTTTAAAAACCTTTGGTAACCATATAATACGTGTAATACAAATATAATAATATATATGTATGTATATACTATATAACCAAAACTATTACAACATTTTTTGAAAACCATTCAATTTAAAGAGGCGATATGTTTCAAGCTAAACAAGATAATAAAATTTCACCTAACTATATACATATATACAATAATTCTCTGTAAAAATTTTACAAACTTTTTAACGACTACAAATGGAAATACTTTAGGAACTATGGTGGAATGGGAGAAAAACTCTGATTAAAAATATTCCAAAACAAGATACAAGATTATTGCCCCCGCTTCCAATCAATACTATCTATTAATAAAGCATCCAGGGGGAAGGAAAGAAAGAAAAACATATGCCCAAATGAAGAACTTCAATTTTTATATACTACTTCACCAAAAACTTTCAACAAATCCATAAACAACGCGTTGGCATTAGCCGAAGGAGAGGTAAGGCAATAACCTCCCCGGTTCCATCTTGCTTGATCATCATTAAAATCATGATGATCTCTTCATACACATCAAATGTGAAAAAGCCTTAAAAATAAAACATACAAACTTGAACTTTATTGGGGTTAGAAGCAAGAGATAGACCCATGCTAAGGGAATTTCAAATTTTTGTTGAGAAATCTAAAATTAAAAATAAAAAATATATGTATAGTCCCTTTCCCTGCTATGAAGCCTTTGTATTGATTTGGCTACGCTTTCAATTTTTCTATTTTATTTTTTTGTTTTTCCTTTTTTGTTCGGTTTAAATAAACCAATTATATAGTTCCAAGCGACCTCCGATCTACTCTGTGTGGTCCATCCATTGAAATTAACCTCAAAGTTAAGGCAAATAATTGCCACTCGACAAAAAAAAGAGAAAAAACAGCAAAGAGGAAAATGCTGTGTGGCATCCACTATAATTATATGATTTCCTTGTAAACATACTGACAATCAGCGTTGACAAATAAATGGTGGGGGAGGGAGGAGGCTGAGCACGGAGACCGACTAGCTTTTGATCTTTTGACTTTACTTTTACATCAACATTTGTGTAAACATTGACAACTTTGTTTATAAGGAAGTTGTGGGTGAGCCTCCAAGCACTCTATTCCATTCCATTCCATGCCACTCCACACCACTCATCTCCGCCATCACATGCCGGTCACCTATTACTCTTCATTATGTTGTGTGTGTGTTAGCCTTAGTCTTAAAAATTTTTTTATTCATAAACGGTTAATTGGTCCATGGCCCCAAGTGCCATGGTATGGTACGCTACTAAAGAGTTCAAAATTTGTTGCCTTCGTTTGGTCATAAGTTGAAGTTGACATAAAACTTGTTTTCGGGTTAAATTAAATTACCAGACAAAAGACAATTCCATAGAAATATTTCTGTTTTTCCATCTCTTTTTCATTATTATTGCTGTTTCTTTTTCCATTTTGCTGTGTTACTGTTCATGCTCTACGCCCATTTGGGCTCCAAGCTACGAACTCATGTGTTAATTGCTTATTATATCGTTCTTTATTTTTTTATGCCAGTTTTACAAGTTGTCTCTTCTCTGGGAGTTGCCAGCAACATGTTCATTTATCAAAAGTCAAGCCACGCTCAGTCCCTACTACTGCTCCTCCTCCTCCTTCTGGTTGCTTCACCAAATTGCAGATAAGGTCAATTAAGAGAGTCAACCGGAAATGTCGCGACGCCAGAGTGAAAGAGATAGATAGAAAGAGATAATTTGATATGTAGAAACATATGGAAACATAAATTCTTATTCGAAAATATTAATAGTTATCACAAAAATGAAAGTTCTATTGAAGAATTGCATACTCTATTACATATATATGTATGTACATACATATATATATATAAAGTATATATAAATTGCTGCAGTAGGCGTGTCGTAGTCAATTAATGAACATTTCCTAGGGGCGTTTTAATTAGATTAAAGAATGTGGCCCATAGCCCCCTTCCCTGATCTTTTATGTATGTAAG
Organism: Drosophila neocordata; assembly: GCA_018903615.1. Taxonomy (NCBI): domain Eukaryota; kingdom Metazoa; phylum Arthropoda; class Insecta; order Diptera; family Drosophilidae; genus Drosophila; species Drosophila neocordata. The sequence continues at coordinate 4,807,679 of JAEIGI010000006.1, read as the reverse complement.
TCATAAATATTTTCGCACAACAACGCAATTTATTATTTTAATCAACCGGATGTGAAGCTGCACTCCAACTCCTCTGTCTTCCCCTCCAACTCCTTTGAATTGTTGCCCCAACATAGGGCTCCCCCAAGTAATTAAAAGCATACAAAATATAAAGTAATAGAGTGGAGAAGAAAACGTCCATTGCAAGCAACTCTTTCTATAGGCAAAACCCAGTCAAGCGACATAAAGTTGGTGGCTAGTGAAGTGCCCAAAATGCAAGTTAGATAAAACTGAATGAAAGGAACGTATGAAGGTAGGTAAACAAGCAATACATAGAGCTGTAGTGGTAGGGGTAGGGACAGGGACAGGAAGTGAATGTAAGTGCCTGTGCCTAGGGCCTGTGCCAGTGAAATGTCTCTAAGGTGTGTCTTAGAACATGAGCAGTCATGTGTAAAAATGTTGACGGTTTAGAGCCTAAGATAGGGAATAGGTAGGAAAAGGGTGACAAGCCTAGGACAGACAGGTAGATACATAGATAGCCCCTCGTTTAGGTAGCTAGAAAATCGATAGATAGCAAAGATTATACCATACACCGTTCCATTTCAGTCTATAAATATGTTGTAAAAACTTCCCACGTCTCATTAGTTTGCCATCAACGATATCCGCATGATCTTCTGTAATGGACATTTGGCATCGTTTTAAGAAAAACAAAAGTCTTGAGAAATTTATAGAAAATGTAATAAAATATTAAACAATTCAAGTGAAATCGTTAAACAAATTTAACTATCCTGCTAATTAGTTTTCTAACCACATTATTTTCGTTATCTCTTCTTGCAGATCTACCCCGGACCCGATCCGAAACAGGCCATAATGGGTTCATTGGTATTTTGCATTCATCACAAACAGGGCTGCAAGTGGTCAGATGAGCTAAGAAAACTAAAGGGTCATCTCAATGCATGCAAGCACGATGCCACCCAGTGCCCAAATAAATGTGGAGCCCAAATACCCCGTATTATGATGACGGATCATTTGCAGTATACATGCACCATGCGTCGCACTCGTTGTGAATTCTGTCAGAGTGAATTCTCTGGCGCTGGTCTGGAGGAGCACAATGGTAGTTGCGGACAGGAGCCAGTGTACTGCGAGGCCAAATGTGGTCAACGAGTTCTTCGTGGCCGCATGACTCTACACAAATCAAAAGATTGTGTCAAGCGTCTGCGTCGCTGTGCCCATTGTCAGCGTGAATTTTCGGCAGATACTTTGGCTCTGCATACAGCTCAGTGTCCTAGAGCTCCATTGGCCTGCCCGCAGCGTTGCGATGCTGGTCCCATAGCTCGTGCTGAGTTGGAGGCCCATTTGAGGGATGAGTGCACATCGTTGGCAGTGACTTGTAGTTTCAAGGAGGCAGGATGCCGTTTCAAGGGTCCACGACAAATGCTAGACGCCCACTTGGAGAGCAGTGCAGCAGCTCATCTCTCAATGATGGTGGCCCTTAGTTCACGACAGGGTCAACAGATTCAAATGCTAAAATCGGCCGTTTCCAAGTTGTCCATTAACTATACCGGAACATTGCTGTGGAAGATCACCGATTGGTCAGCCAAAATGTCTGAGGCACGTGGCAAAGATGGCCTAGAGTTGATTTCGCCTCCATTTTACACCTCCCAGTATGGCTATAAACTGCAGGCCTCTATGTTCCTCAATGGCAATGGTCCCGGCGAAAATACCCATGTGTCTGTTTACATAAAGGTGCTGCCCGGAGAGTATGATGCCCTACTAAAATGGCCCTTCTCCCACTCTATTACCTTCACACTATTCGAACAAGGTGCCCAAAGTGGTCAAGGCGGTGTGGCTGAGTCATTTGTACCGGATCCCACTTGGGAGAACTTCCAACGACCCTCAAATGAACCCGATCAGCTAGGATTTGGTTTTCCGCGCTTCATCTCACATGAGTTGCTCCACAGTCGACCCTTCATCAAGGCGGACACAGTGTTTTTACGAGTCAAAGTTGATCCAAGCAAAATCGTGGCCGTCTAGAATTCTAATTATTATTAAGTTATGTTTAGGCATTTACTCAACTTGTGTAAATACTGTGTATTTAAATTTATGAGTAAATCTTTCCCAAATTCTCCCTGTCCACCTCCTCGTGTATAGATTCGTCATTCAGCCTTTGCTTCGGGCGTTGTTGGCCTTTAAGTGCTAACTGGCCTTGAAATGCTGGCCGGCTGATTGTCATAGTCATCTAGAGCTTCAGTTTCAGTTAAACCAAAGCATAATTACATTTTAACAAAAAACAACCTACATACAGCATATATCCCATATATACCTAACATATAATACATACATACACATAAGTATAAACAGACAGACATCAGTTTGTGTCTTAAGTCTTTTGTCTTAGAGATTTTTGTATTTTTTTGCGCGAACACTTTCAAAAGATCTTCAAATTGTGTTAAACGATTTAATAAGTAAACAATTTCGTATTATTTCTAAGAGTTGCTTGTACATAGGCATAAACCACAGCAAATCAGACGTATATATATGTAGACCTATATGTAGACCTACACACACAGTACGAGTATGTTTAGCATCTAAGCGAACGCATTTAGTCATTAGTACCCTGAGCGTAAGTGGGAGAGTAAACAGAGTAAAACGATAAAAACGAAATAATATAATGAAGAACACGTTCAATATAGTCAATCTAAGTTAAGCTAAGAAGTCAAAAAACGTTTTAAAATAAACTCTAAATATATTTTGCAAAAAATAATCTAACTTATGTGTTTTTAACATTTAAAGTCTATGTTTGGGAAGCAATGGTTCAAAATGGTAAGTTACAGTTTAATGTAAGTTAAGGATACAGAAACTAGTGGAATTCTAGAAACTTTTAAACTTTACAGGTTGTATTTCATATGCGAACTTGTTTCTACGATCTACAAGTTGGTTCAATAATCGGACCAACTAAATCTTTCAACCTAAATTTTGCACATTTAAATTATTTTTTCTAAACAATAATATTTTGATTTACAAAATAAAAACTTTCATCAGTTCCGATTTCTTGTAAAAATAAAATAGATTAAATCCGGTTAAATATATATTAATAATAATGTCAATTATATTGATAAATAATATTGATGTATAAAATAAAATGACAAATTGACAGGACAGAAACTTAAATAAATATAAAACACAAAGATGAAATCCAATTAAAAGGAATCCGAAACCGTTTCTGCAAAGTTGAGTGGAATGTTTTTTATCTCATAATCGAATACAATGTAATTAACGATTAAATGACTAAGGAAAGCGTTTCTTGAGCAAGCTTTCCAATTTTCGTATGCCTGTCTGTGAACTGCCATCGGCATTTTTGTCTGCGCTGCCTGTGAAGCTCCCCACGCTAAAGATAAAGGCACGTTTCGGCGTGGAAGAGGAAGCCGTGTTGCTTGTCGTCGACGTTGCTGTTGTAGCCGTAGATGATATAGTTGACTCAGTTATTGCCGTCAACTGTTCATTTTCGTCTATTACTGTTGCATGATCGCCATTTGGAGTGTCCTCCTCATTAGCCGTAGGCGGCATTAGGCCACTTACTGCAGCCGCTGAGGCTGTGTGCTTAAATAGATCAATCAATTGCAATTGATCCACACGTTTTACTGCTTTCATATCCAGAATTTTTTGATATTCCGCAATGGTTATGTCGGGTAACAGTTTCAGGACTTGTTGCGTAAAGTGAGCTGGCGGTTGTACAGGTGTCATAACCACCTTAATAATCATTTCGGCTCTTGTCATATCTTTAACTACCACCTTGGTGTAGCTGGTGGGTGCCTTGCGATTAACACTTGAACCCACCGATGGCAATTCCAACAAAGCCGTTTTCAGCGAGTGGGTATCCAGTAGAAGCTGTTCGCATCCCAAAACATTATTGGAGCCGTCCGACAATGTAAGCTTGCATCTATAGAGAACTTGAATGAATTTGGGTATAAACGCAGCTACAAATCGATGACAAAATTGTGTGAAATATTTCCGGGAACTGGCCAGAGTATCCCGTATGGAGGGTACAGTCTGCTTAAAGTTACCACAGATACTACTGATAAAGGAACTCTGATCGCCCACATTGTTAATATGTTGCCACTGAACCTTGGCCATTACTTGCAGTGACGGTTCGCACCCAGCTTCCAGATCCTGGACCAGTAATTGAATACAATTGGAAATTATTCTGAAAACAAAACAGTAAAATGAATTCACTACTTGCCAAATTTCAGAACATACTTACCGATGGAAGACATCTTTCTCTTCGCTCATATCAATTTTGCTTACAAAGGCCGACGTCACCTTTTCCTTTAACTTATCCTCAAGCTGCTGAACAGTTTCCAGGCAATACTCGCCAGTGGTTAAGACACAGCAAATCCTTACTAGGTCATCGCGTGAGAAACGCTGAGCATCGCCTTCTTTGAGAAAGTTATGGAAAACTTGACCCGCTGCCGTTGATAGATTTTGCATATCTCGCGTAAGCAGTGACACACTTTTACCAATGGAACTGCTGGTGCTAATTGGTACTAACTTGGGTGTGCTACCTTCAAGAACTTTTGTAGCATATTCTCTTAGATATTTCTTAAAGACCAAAGCCAAATCGTACATGGGTTGCTCATTGCTAAGCTGATTACATTGGACCATACATTTTTTATAGAACACAAATAGATCTCCCGAACTGGGATAGACCGTGGTTTTGGCTTCAGCGAATTTGTATGGTTCTTTGGACATTTCTACAAATTTATCCATCAATTCGGATAAATTGCGATCAATGCTTCGTATATAAATGTCCAAATGAGACTTGAAACATTGGCCAATTTGGTCATGGAACACAGTTACTGGTGCTGTATTGTTACTAGTGCTAGTGGTGGCCTCAGTAATCACACGTGTTTGCTCTGACGGCGTAGCTCCCAGTGTGACTCCAGTGAAGCGCTTCGAAAGCAGTTGCTCAAAAGACTGCGTTTTATTGATGGCAAAAAGTAGAAGACGTACGTCAATCTCTGCAGTCCGCTTGGCCATTATTTGTGCTAATTGTTCCCGGGTTTGCCTGCAAAATTCTACAGTAATACGCTCCGATACCTCCCAATCCAAAGGGAAAACAGTACCATATTTATCCTCAAAGTCTAAGAGATGCCGTTTTAGCCAGGCGTAGCGCTTGTCGATCTTATCCAGCCAGGCAATGTCCTGGTTCTCATGGAATAATTGCATATACTCCTCAAGCTGCTGCGTTATAAACCATTTTAGCAGCTCCTTCTTCACCTTTGGGTCCAGAACAGACATTACTTTACAGGCATCTGCCAGCTGATTGAGACCCAAACGATGACCAGACGATGCCGATGGTCTAGCAGCAAAAGCCTCTTTGAAGTCCTCAGTGATTTGTTGGGCCAATGTCACTTGTAGTTTGTCTACGCTCTGGGAGAGATTCTATCAAAATGGAATTATTGCATTAAGGTTGGTAGTAATCAAAACCAAAGTGCCATGCTTACCTTGATTTCCTCTATATCGGAATACTGTTGAAAATGTTGATTGACCTCAGTGATGGCTTGTAGGGGGTTTAATATTTCACCATACGATCGACGCTCGATCAATTTATTCAGACTTTCGATGCCCCCCACCAGCATGTGGAGATGATTTAAGGTGGTAATGGCCGAGGTAAGATTCTTTTTGGCACAGTCCAGCTGTTTAATGTCACGAGTGATCTCCTTAACCATTTCCTCAGTGCGTTCGGCACGCGTTTTCACATCGATAATGTGATTAAATAACGAGCCAATTACCTTTTGGGCTTCACACAGAGCTAGTTGGCCATCCTGACCAGTGTTGGATTGTCCACGTACCACAGACCGTATATTGTCATCAATTAAAGAGACCTCACATTGCATGCGTTGAATGGTCTCATCGATCCCCACTAGAGATTGCTCATTGGGAAACAGCTGGTTGATGTAGTCCACAGTATTAAAGTCCGGGGCATCCATAGGATCCTCTGTCTTAAGAACCTTTGATGCAAAACGGTGTGAAAAATTTACATTGTTCTTGGATATAAAGCCTTATTGCCCAACTTACTTAAATTGCTCTGATTCTTGTACAACTTACTTTATCAATGACCTGTTTCACTTCTTTGGTGAAATGGATTTTGTTGTTGGCCACCATTCGTTCGGTGGTGGCCCCATCACCTGCTCCTGCAACAGCCTCACTCATTTTGCTTCCTTCGTTTTTAACACCCTATTGTGGATTTTTTTATAAACAAAAAAAATATTTTTCTTTTCGCAGCAACTCATACAGTTTTTGATGCCATTCCTATGGTCACACTTAAGTGTCTTCACAGTGCACACAATTTAGCTTTTTTTCCTCCAAAAAAGGGCGCTCAACAAAGGAATTTAAAAATTGGTATCCCTGATTTTGTTTTATTAAAATTTTCCTGTTTACGATGGTTGATTACTTATTGGTTGATTAAGACCAGCAAATTAAGCGGTTCTATTATATTACTATTTTTTATATTTAACAATTAAACTAGATGTTTACTGAGTGAAAAGCGAGTTACTTAATGAGCCTGGTGTAGCACTTGATCCTGGTAAAGAATTTGAACCAATTGTGGTGCTTAATCCCAACATGGAGGTATCACGTTGTGAAGCCATGGCCGTTCTTTGATAACGTGCTATATGATCTAGGGACCATGGCAAGATCGGCCTAACACTGTGGATTTCCAGCAGTGTCAGATTATCCAGTTTAGCATATGTTCCTTCACCTTTAATAAAGGCATCGATAGAAGTACGCAGTTTGGACTCACGTATATCGAAAATATCCTTGATAAGTGTTCTTAATTCCTCACATCTCGGAACGTCATCTGGAGCCGTGCTCATAACCAGTTGAGCCACCACCATATAATGTTCGCTTGGCATTTTGGTAAAAAATCTTAAAACATTATTGTTAAATTTGCTTGTTTTCTTTAATACATTTTTTGATACTCACTTGGAACGCTTTTCCTCCTCCTTAATATCCTCAAGAATGTCCATGTCCATCCATTCAGGCGTGACTATGCGGCACTTTTGTTGCTTTCGCAGGTGCGTCGCCAGCCACAAAGGAACAAAGACAGGAAAACCGGCACGGAAAGGACCCACAGAGCCGTAAATCAAATGCAGGGGCTCACTAGAAAAGTTGGGTATAATGCTGATCATACATTTCTCTCCAATAAACTCAATGACCGTGGGATCCATAGCTACGCTGCCTTAATAAACAAAAACAATGCTCAAATGCGCAAAAACAGCGCGAAATTGACTAACGCGACTTGATCAAGGCACACTAAAAAAAGATAGCATGCTGTGATCTTTCAATGTTTGAAGAACGACTCTACTGACGTCATAAATATAACCTTGAATTTCCATTTGTATATTATTAAAGCAGTTCAATTAGTAATTTACATATTTAAAAACAATGAAAATCCTTTATTATTAATAACTTTTTTTTAAGTGTAACTGTTGGTGTAATTGTTTAATGAAAGTAAAAGAACTGCAAAAGCGGCAAGTCTTCGACATAACCTAGTGCGTTTAAAATGTATTTTTTCAAATTGGTCACACTTATAGAAGAAAAGAAGAGAGGGCGAGAGCGAAAGTTGGCTTTTGTTATCATCTATTAAAGGAAACACAACATATGCATTTTTCACCAATCAAACTAAACAAAAGTGTTTTGCAATTAGTTCGCAATCCGCCTAATCCACTGCCACAACGGTAATACCGATTTTAATGCATTTACCGTTGCTATCGCGGTGACGTGACGTGACACCAACAAATAAAATAAAGAGAGACCAAAACAAAGGCAGGGTAAAAATTAAAACGTCATTGGCAAACAATAATTTGAAAAATTAAGAAACATAGACTGACAGGGAGTGGGCGGACAGGTGCATAGGTAGATGCTAGTTGGCTTTTACACTCACCTTTCACGCACCATGGACAGCGTTTTCGAGGCCTACCTTGGCTCGGAGAGTGTCCTATTGGTTGGGGGCAGTACCGAGCCTGATGATATACCCAAAAGGAATACGGATGTGTATGTTCTGGGGAAATGCTATAACGCAATACAGGGTAAGTGAGAAACGAAAATTATAATAGGCAATCGCAATCTAATTTGAAACTCTCTTTTCGCTGTAAAGAATTAGACCTCATCCGGCGAGATATTCAATCACGTCTGTGGTGCACATATCGTCATGGCTTTGTTCCATTGGGTGAGGTTCAGTTAACCACAGACAAAGGTTGGGGCTGTATGCTACGTTGCGGCCAAATGGTTTTGGCCCAGGCCCTAATTGAGTTGCACCTGGGGCGCGATTGGTTTTGGACATCAGAATGTCGAGATGCCACCTACCTCAAGATTGTTAATCGTTTTGAAGATGCGCGCAAGAGTTTTTATTCCTTACATCAAATAGCCTTAATGGGCGAGTCACAGAACAAAGCCGTAGGCGAGTGGCTTGGGCCCAATACCGTGGCCCAGATCCTTAAGTGAGTGACTATAGATCGATGGATAACAATCGAAACTAAGATAGTTTGCTTTATAACTAGTAGTATACTAAGGACTTATTAATTCAAAAAGTGATGTTGGTTTATTTGCAGAAAACTTGTATGTTTTGATGACTGGAGTTCGCTGGTGATTCACGTGGCCATGGACAGCACAGTGGTTTTAGATGATATATGTAAGCTTTTAATTACATTTTTTGGTATATTATAAAAACAAAAATAACCAATTTTTGTTTAGATACCCTTAGCCAGGATGGTGATGACTGGAAACCATTGCTGCTTATCATCCCATTACGTTTGGGAATTAATGATATTAATCCCATATATGTGCCTGCACTGAAACGGTGCTTCGAATTAGAAAGCAGCTGCGGCATGATTGGCGGACGCCCAAATCAAGCTCTGTACTTTCTGGGCTATGTGGACGATGAGGTGTTGTACCTGGATCCTCACACTACGCAACGTACGGGTGTGGTTGGTCAAAAAACCACTGCAGCAGAGCAAGAACTAGATGAGACGTATCATCAGAAATATGCGGCACGCCTTAATTTCTCAGCCATGGATCCATCGTTGGCAGTCTGCTTCCTTTGCAAGACACGCAGCAATTTTGAGATGTTGCTTAAACAGCTAAGGCAAGAAGTACTAACCCTTAGCTCACCCGCCTTATTTGAGATTAGCCAGTCGCGGGCCGTGGACTGGGATACGACAGAAGATATTGAATGGCCCACCATACCCGACATTGATTGGCCTGCCAGCTCGGATTCAGAATCATTTGCAATATTGGGTAATTAACGTGTGTCAAGAATGTTCACTCAATTTTCTTATCAAATTCCTTTATTTGATAGGTGAGAGCGGTGCTAGCGGCAGTGGTGACGCCGGCAAACCAAGTGAGAATAAACCAAGTGCCGTCATTTGAGTGAAAGAGAGTGCGATTTGTGTTGGGGGTTTTCAACTCTCCCACGGCGTCTGCGCCGAACACACGAATAGTTGAACCTAAGCGAAAACTGGAGCAGCCTCTGCTACCAGCGGATGCTGTAAATGCAATAAATTTAAGTCTAAAGTTGGGACGGACTGTTAGTTCTAACTAGATAGAGCAAAACAACAACTTGTTTCCGATTTGACAAATTTCTTTATATGCTGCTTTATTGTACGAGATGATTGACTCCATGGGAGACAATTTCCAACACACTCACACACAAACATACAGATGAAACACATACATAATGTTCATGCTTTTTATGATCAATACAAACTGATTAATGATTAAACATTTTTATGCAACGTTATATAGGAAAAAGTCTGAATTCGATCTTGTTTCTAATCTGAACATTTTAATTTGTGTTATTCTTTTTCTAGATATATATATATATATATATTGTATATATCGTATATTCGTATGTATGTATATGCTCAAAATGGACCAACAACTAAATACATAATACTTGGACTATTTGTATATATATAAATTTTACTAGATGACAGCGGGACCATGTCCACACTTGCACTTGCTCCGTATCGCACTTGTGTATATATAATTTCATATCATTATCATTATTTAACAATTATAAAAACTCAACCTACGCAAAAATAAGGAACCATCACACAGGCCGACAAAAACTTGATGGCGATACCTTTAGAAGTCAATTTCTATATTAAATATTTTCGTCCAATTTCAAAACTGATTTTGAGCACATTGGTCTTTAAAGGACTTTTATGGAAAAGATCATATTATAAATTTTTTTTTCATTGACATACATTTACAGTTAGAATGTAGTCCATAATCGCCTTCCTGCCACCTTTAAAGCTCAGACGCCCATTAACATATGTTTATGATCAAGTTGGAATATCAAAAAATATTTTTAAAGAATTACCTCCTAATGGTTGGACAAGATTTGTTTCTTGAAATAATGTAGGCCTGTGTTATTATTTCTAGAATTATGTGAAAAAGAACCTACTACAATTAACAACAAACACGCGCGGTTTTTTCTACAATTCTCTGAAGCCTGGTGAATTGACACTAAGAAGGACACAGTTAGTCCTACTATGGTTAGTTAGTCCTATATGTTACCAGGATTTTTTTCTATGTGGCGGGTAAAAATTTCCATCGCTTGGCCTCAGTATGCTAAAACTCAAAATTCTGGGGGACTTGTAAAATTTTTACAAATTTTGTCAATCAGTTAGTCCGTTGAACAAGAGCTACAATTCTATACTCTGAAATTTTCTATGGGATAACTGCTTAAGCGGCTAAGCCAATGGTTCAAAACAGGTAGTAGACGGTAATAATTTTTGGCAAACCGTTATTTCATAGCCTTGCGCTGGCTCCTTAAAGTATGCAGCAAGATCGCTCAACTCTCTTATCCCCCTTTTTGGTATTAGGTTCCACATGCAAAGCCATTTCCACATGCTTTCGGGCTAGCCATGATTGCTTTTGCAATCGATTGACCACAATCCGATAAGCTCCAATAATATCTGATCGTGGTCCACTGGGTCGAGCATTGATCAACATTTCCGTATTCAGACCCATTTCGGCTAACAATTGGCGTGCCTCAAACTCAAGGGCAGTCAATTGACTGAGATCATCCGTTGGTGTTGGCAACATAATACAACTACCAGTTTCTGCATCATAGTTCTTAAAAAGTGGACAATCGGCAGCAACTTCGATATTCCTAGTGCTTAGTTTACCATTCGACAGCTGTTTCTCCGGCTCCGTCTCAATTGGTGTTACCTTCTTCTTAAGACTTCCGCAAAGTAAGAAGCGTCGAGTTGGACGTTTTACGGGCGTCGCCTCACTGGCTGATGGATCTTTGGCCTGGATTAGCATCAAAACGTGACCCACTTCAATGGGCTGAAGGAAATTTGGCACAAACATTTCATCCTGCTGGCGTGTATTCATACTTATGGGCGGCTTTTTGACCACCTCAGCGTAACGGTCCCGCAATGAGGCCGACTTGCGCAAACGTTGCGATTTGGAGCGAACCCAAAAAATGGATCGCTTTGAAGGTTTGCTATGCAAATTAATCTCATGCTGCATTAGCTCGGCACTCAGTGTGGGGCACATGACAAACTGACTGTTTAGTATATCATCAATGGTGGGCCGCTGGGCGGGTATATGAATTAAAATACGTTCTAAAATATATGAAGCTTTAAAAAATATGTTTTTCTGATTAATTTCATACGACTTACGAATTAGTCTTATGCAGGGCAAACTTAATTGTCCGGGTATTAAATAATCGCCCTTCAATATGGCTGCCTTGAGTCCCGGTATAGTGGGAGCACGGAATGGCATATTACCAACAACCATAAAGTAGAGTAATATACCCAGTGCCCATACATCCACCGGAGCACCTATATAATGGTCATCGGAAAACAGTTCGGGTGCAGCATATGGTGGTGAGCCGCAAAATGTATCCAATTTCTGATTTGGACCATTAATAAGTTGTGTACTAAAGCCAAAGTCAGCCAATTTTAAACGATCTTCAGATAATAGCAAAACATTTTCCGCCTTAATGTCCCGATGGACATAGCCCAGACTATGCTGTTAGATAGATAATATAAAAGTCTGATCAAATGATATGAAAATGAAAAGTAGATTTGATCCTTACCATGTGCTTAACAGCCAACAGAAGCTGTTTAAATAACGGAGCGGCATGAATCTCACGTAATGGCCCACCTTGGGTTATGTGATTATAAAGCTCACCACCACGAATCCATTCGGTTACCAAGTATACACGTCCCAGTGTCTCCACAACTTCGAAAAGCCTCAATATATTTGGATGATGAACACATTCTAAAGTCCCAATCTCACTCGACAGCATACGCAGTGCTTTTGCATCAAGCCCAGCACGATCCAAATCTACCACTTTAATGGCCACTTTGTCTAAATCATATAGAAAAATATATATTAAATTTATTCAGATCTCTGTTAATCCAGAATTAATCTACCACGCGTTAATTGATGTACAGCCAATTTGACTTTGGAAAAATTGCCACGTCCAATGTCGCCACAGAATCTGTAGAGACCAATTCGACGGCCAATGGTCACCTAGAAAGATTAGAGAAGAAAGTAAATAATAAATACAATAAATTGACCAACACTGCAGATTAGTGCTCCCCATTAACATAAAAAAAATGGCAGCACATTAGTTCGATGTGTGTAATTTGTGTTAAATTGGTAATGTTTAAAATGTTATACAAACACTTTTAATAGACAAATTGGTCATGAAAAGTTAACAAATGTTTATGTAGTTTTTTTTTTAATTTTAAAATACGAAAATCTGATAAAAAAAACATGTAAATTGCTGGTAAAGTAGAAAATTAATTACCTAAAATTAACAGAAAATATTTCATTGGTTTTTTTAATAAACCTTTTTTGCATGTGTAGAATTGACTTTGACTAACTTGACATGTCAAAAGACGCCCACATGACGCCCACTTGAAGAATGCATCAGGAGTGAGTTGTTGTGGTCGTGGTCTTAGATGACTTGTTTGCTTTCAATTAGCCAAGGTCAAGTGACCTCCATTTATTTGCTTTTTTTTAAGTTTTTTTTTTGTTAATGTAATTTGAACTGGCATTGCTGGTTTTTGTTTCTTGTTGGTGTTCTTGTCGGGTTTTTAATCCACCTTTAGCCAAGCACAATAGTTGGTAGGAAACGTTAATTAAAACTGCACCTAAACACAGGTACACAAAATACAACAGAAACCAAAAGCGGAGAGGGGAAAGAGGCGGTGAAAGGAAAGCAAAGCAAATGCGGCGTATACGTAATGTTAGTGGCTGCATTACATTAGGGGCACACGCGCATTTTGCATTCACATATACAAACACAATGCGGTGAATGAGCTCACACCAATGCATATCCACACCCACATACACACACACACACTCATACAAAGAGTCTATTGCAAGAAAATTAGCCTTGAACCTCGACATAATTGCAGCGCACGGGCATTGGAGGTAACACAACACGGCTAACACCAACGGCAACAGATGGCAACGGCCTGACCTGCTTCTCCTTCTGCACCACATTTTTTCTCCTACTACTGCTCCTGCTCTAGCACATGCTTTTGCTGTGACGTCAGCGAAACTCGACCTCGAATTAGTCTCAACTCTTTGTTGTATTAACCCATTATAAAACCTATGAATAAGCTTTTATTATTTGTCCAAACAAAAACGTAGGAAAAACAGAAAACCAATTCTATGGTCCTTCAAATGGTCCCCCCCCTTAAGTATGAAACTAGCTACGTTAGCCCTGCACTGAGAGAAAAGTAATGTGTAATTATGATAATTTGCTCAAAGAGACTTATTCTATTAAGGGACTGTAACAGTTAAATTATTATAGTAAAATGATTAAAAATGAAATGAAACTTATGAATTTAATATTAAGTAAATTGCTCCATACAAATATATTTATTTATATTATTTATATTTAGTTTAATTAGTTTAGTTTAATATATAAATATTTTGTTACAAATCTTCCCAAGTGAGAAAAAGTAATATACATAAGTATCCTCAAATTTGATTTACAAGAATTATGATTATATAATACTCGTAAAATACTTTTATCGAAGAACCAAAACAAGAGGTTAAGAAGAAGAACCTTTTTTATTTAAGAATTGCTTATATATATTATGAATTTGAAATATTTCGATTAATCGATAAATTTTTCAATGAGCAAATAAATGTTTTCTATATATTTAGAGGAGATATTATAGGAGTTACAGTCAATTATGGGGAATATTTTACTATTTTTTGTGTACTTAGTCTGTTTGTGTTAACTAACAGAAATGTTAAATAACAGCCTAGTAAACCTAACAGCTGTTTAAGTCAGGCTTAGTTTACAAGTCATTAAATTATAATTTTAAATTTTGCAAAAATATACTAACAACTATTTTAGAAATTTCATATTTTTTTGTCCATTAATTATTATTAAAAGTATATATTATTTTCTTTCCATTAATAAAGAAATATATTTTTTACATTTGAAGCAACATAAGCAAAATATTATGTTAAGTACATACATGCATGTTTTATATTGTTTGCTTTCATTTCATAAAGTTCTTCAACAAATTACTCAAAAGGCTAAAGTGTAGCACTTTACTCCAACAATAAAACTATTCTAGTGCAAGGACTATATATACCTATGTATATATATATATACATTCTATATATCTATTTGTTTTAATTTCCTTCCACCTACAGCTAAGGTCTCTTAACTTACCTCGTGTCCACAACGTGGATCGCATTGCAATGCTTTGGTTAGACGCTGATATGGCGGCGTTGGTGGGGGCGGCAGCAGCGACTGGGTCGCGTTAGTATCCACGGTTGCCGTTTTGCTGCTGTCTCTGTGTGCGTTTAAAGCAGAAGGAACGAGTTCAAATGCGACGCAACAATTGCGGCGAATCGGTTAGATGGGTCGGCCTCTTTGGGGGTGGGATGGGAATTAGATAATTCCAGGGGTTGAAGACAGCTTATCAACGACAACTTGTTGGTCGTTGTTTGTCTTTATTGTATTGTATTCTATTGGATTGTTTGACTGAAGGCGTCTTCTTATTGTTTTTGTTGTTGTTGTCGTGTGTAATTACAGTATGGCAACTTCTGGCACTGCCTTACATTATTGAAAAACTTCCAATGGACACGCCTGCAAAAATAACAATAAACATAAACATAAAATGTTAATATCAAATTCAACTTTCCAGACAAAAGGAAGTGTTTATAACATCATTCATTCAATATTGCTTTAAACTGCATCAACAGTCTTCAATATTTGATTAAAGTCAGTGTCAAAATGCTTTATCGAATGTCAAATGAATCAATAAAAGTATTGGAATACAATATATTAAAGCTATTCAAAGGAGTTGTTGATTTTGTAATAATAAGGAGAGTTGATTTAATGCAAATGGTATTTAAAGTGTATGGAATATTCTTTATAAATCTTTGCGCCATTTAAGAGAACTTCCAAACTACGAAACCAAAATGTTTAGTTCATCATAAGGTTTCGCTGTCGATTGTATATATCTTTTACATACTCAGCATAAAATTTGTAAGATGAAGTGTAAGAGGAATGCTTTAGATATATAATTCTTGCCTTAAATCGAGATCAGTTATCATAGATTACTTCACGAGATCAAACTAAAACTATGAAAATTATCAATTTAAATACGAAAGTTCTTGTTTAAATAAAGATTTATACATCGCAATGGGTAACGTTTTTGAGTTCCTGGACGAAATAACCAATGTAATACCAAATTTTGATGGAGAATTTGAAAATTTGCAAGAATATTTGGATGCCCTCACCTTTCTGGATTCCATTAAGGGTGAACATGAGGATTTGGTGGTTAAACTAATCAAAGTCAAACTTGTTAGTCATGTCAGAAGTCTGATAACCAATGAAACCAGAGTGAGTTCAGAAAAAACCAAAAACCACACAATGTGTGTGCCAATAAAGTTTTAATTATAGACGAGACATATATTGCATATATTTAAAGAAGTACTACAGTAAGGACAATAATTATGAATATAAATATTATATATATATAAATATAATGTGGCTCATTTTAAAACACTGGAAGAAGCGGTTTTCAAGTTTTCAGATATTACCTCTTTTTGTAGTTTTAGTTAATACAATTTGTTGGATTGTTAAAGTTGTTTTTAAAGCAACATTTAATTGTTATATTTACAAACTCGAAAAGTTCAAAGAGAGACTACATTTTATCAGTAAAAGTGGATCTATGAAGTTCATTAGATTTAATAAATAACAGAGAGAGGGTAAAATATGGATGAAAAATTGCACAAGAGAAGAGAGGAGTTCGGGTAAATAATATAACAATAAAGCAAATAATAAAAAGAATATGGAAATTGTTTAAAAAGAATACTGTAGATGCTATTAACACTAAACATGTTAAGTAAAAAATAAAGAAAACTGGAAAAACAATAATGGTTTAGGAAAGATTACAAATAAAAATTGAAAAAAATGTCAAAATTTATTAGTTAAAATAAATCTAATGTTATATTCTATATCTAAAATTAATCAATATATTTTTATTTTACAAATAAAAAACACTTTTGATTTAGACAAACAAAAATAGAAAACAAAGCTATAAAAATTTGGATTCCTTTCATACTTGAAAATACTTAAAATTAATTACAAGAATTTTCAAAATTTTCAGTTCTGTATGTTTTTAAAGCTAGTATTTTCAAGAGGAATGCTAAAAATAAAAATTCAAGTTCATTTTGCAACATTAAAATACAACTGAACAGACTTTTCATAAATAACCGAAAGCTATAACCTCTTCCTTTAAAGGGTCACTATATAAATAAATATTGGACAATATAAGCCAAATCACTAGATCAAAAATAATAAATAGTAATGCTTAAGAATTTTATTAGAATTTATCTCTGTTCCTTTAACAATAGATCAAAATATAGATAGAATCAATAGATAAAATCACAAATCAAATTAACAAACTTTTCTGTAATTTAGCAAGAGTTGTAATTTATAGTAATAGAAAACCATAAATTATATATATTTATATATATATCATTCAATAAGAATTTCTTATTGATGCCAAATGAATCATTTCAACCTCAATAAGTTTGCCTTAGCATAAGTTATGAAAATGAGAAAACTTTTTGTGCTGTTGGGTGGTCAGTGTCATAATCAATGTGACCCCGTTTTATCTAATTAGGAAAATCAAAAAAATAGAGGAAAAATGGAAATATAAAAAGGTAAAAACAAGCGAAAAACCAGAAAATACGTTTAATAGGTTTTTTGCTCCCTAAGGAACAAGAAACCATATAAAGAAGATTTCCAATAAAGCAATAAGCAACTTCTCGATAATTTAATATAAAAAGGGATAGCACAGCAATTTCATTTGCCTGCCCGCTGATATATATATATATATAAGGTATATATATTGCATCTCGGTTTGCCCTTATTTTTTTCTTTTACCCATTGTAACCGGGGGCATTGGCAGCAAAAGTTAACGTTGAAGTAATTACGTAAATGGATTTCTCTGCGTTGCTCAAATTTCCTGCACGTCGACAAAAGCAACAACATCAACATCAACATCAACAGCAACAGCAACAGCAATGGCAATGGCAACACAATCATGTTTATATAGCCGTTGAGCAGCAGTAAGCGTGACAGGAAGTTGGCCAGGAAGGAAGCAAGCAAAAGCAAAAGCGACTAAGCCTGAACCGAACCAGCAAGCAAAAGGAAAAAGCCAAACGACAACGCATTATATGTATATAAAGATATGGATATGGCAACAACAATATTTCAACTATAAACATTTTAAAAATATTACACAAAAGCCTGCAGAGGAAAAAAAAAGAGGAAAAAAAGAGACTCTTTTTGATTGAAAGTAATGCCAATTCTCTAGATGTTTTTATGGACTATAAGCTACATGTAAGATATATATATATATAGTAAATATTATAGTAAATATGTTTTGGTTACATTTTACATTAAAAAAATTGGTTATCATTACTATAATTTTTTGATATCGAAGAATTAATTTGAGCTGTTTGCTAATTCATAAATTATATAAAAAGAGTGAAGAGTATTATTTTAGTGTATTAAATGTTTCATACCAAGCAAAGATATATTTCATTTTAATATTTAAATGTAAAGCACATATGATTGAAAGACAGTTGACTGACAAGTAGTGAAAAAGTTGCGGCTTCTGAGGCGAGAAAGGAAATGAGACTGCAAGGATGTGGATGGCAATGAGGGGTAAAAGTGTGAGTCTTACAATTAAATTTACATTTACATTTTTACAGCCACAGTTGGAGTCATAGAAACAGAACAAACACACACACACATACACAGTCACAGTCTCCGACATGTATTTCAACGCTCAAAAGTATGCAACAATTTTTCATATGCAAAGCTTTCAAGTATCCATGTGAGCCGCATCTATGTGCATAAAACATGTGGCTGTGTGTGCGTGTGTGTGTGAATGTGGCTGTGCATCTATGTGTTACCTTGAACGCATACATTTGCATGCTAATGTTAGATAGGGGGGAAAACTCAGTATGTGCAACTTTTAATTACAAAACTAAAGCTGAATGCATTCTGATATCAAACGAAAACAGCGACATAAACCGAGCTTACAGCATATAGCATCTCATATCCAGGCCAGCACTTACAACACACACATGCAGATACACAAAAAGTGTTTCAAGTTACCTTCAGCTAAGGATAAATAGTTTTTTTTTTTTCATATGGAAAAAATTTATAACAATTTACTTTGCTTACTTCAACTGATTGAAATTTCTTTGCAGAATTTTGTAAACAATGCATTTTTGGAATTCAATTCAAAGGCACAAACAAATATTCATTTCTTAATATTTTATGAAAATTTGTGTAAACATAGAATGGTTTGTAGTCACTTGATGAATTCTATATGCTAAATTTAAGAGGCTTGAACTAGCTTTGAGTAACTTTTGACAAAGTTAATTAGATGTTTTATCTTTATGGAAGTTAAAAGTAAGTTTCAAATGTAGAAAAAAGAGCAAAATTAATTAATATTTTCAATCATTCTATAGTTGGTTAAGATGGCAAATGATGCAACATAATTTGTTCGATTAAAAGTAAATAAAAATATAACAAATTTATTTTAAAATGAACCAACTTATAAATAGTTAAATAGTTCTTTTAACAATTGATTTGCATACAAAGTTCTAAGCATTGAATGTACTTCTTTATAATGAAATTAAAACAAAACTATTTTTATAACTAATGCACCTTCAAGTATGAATCATATGTAGACAAGTAACACACGACTATTTGTAGAAAAACTTAGTCAACAACTGGCTTTGCCTTGCCTTCTTCAAGTAATTTAATTGAGTTTGTAAACGTTTTTCACAGCTAGTAACAATTTGTTTTCAAGATTTATTACCCTGTGCGAATACAGTGACCTTTGCTCATATTTTACATCTCAAATAGCCCTGGCAATTTTCCTAGTCAATTTACCAAATGCTGTTCTCGTTCAAGGAACTATTTTGCCATGACCACCCCCACATCAGACGCAGACACACCTACTTGCACATCTTCTCATCTCATCATCATCATCATCTACCATGCCTAGTTTGCATCGGCACTCAAACGACTTGTTTTCTCTTTAGTTTCTTTCTTTTTTTTTGGGTCAAGTTCAATTGCAACATTAATTATAAGGACTTGGCACTTGTTATTCTTCCCCCCTTCTCACACTGTACCACTTGACACTAGTTCAAATGAAATACTGAGAGTTAAGTGAGCGTATCAATTGTCTATTTCTCTCTCAATTTGAAAAACATATTTTAACATGAATAACTTGACTCGAATAATTCTATTCTTATGAATCAGAGAATTTGCATCTGACAAGTGCGTAAGATAAAAATATGTATATATACATATGTAAATATAAGACTAATGCAATTGCCCCCTTGCAGAGAGGCCAAATCTGTATAAAAATAGAAATGAAATCGAAAAATAGCAAGAGTCTTCAAAAAGTTGGCATAAAACTGGTGCAAGGACATTTCTTCTAGCATGTATTTCTCTTTGTGGGAGGCTGAAAATCGATAAAAACTAAAAATCTGCATAAAAATGCTGGAAATTTGTAAAGCAAAATTAAGTAGAGTGGAAACATTTATCACAATTTCCTTATGTAATTAATTAAGTTTCACCAACGCCAGTCAACTTCAGTCCTGTCCAGTTCAGTTCAGTTCGGTTCAGTCATTACAAATTCTTGCATATACAATTGAAAATTGAAATTAGAATTTCATAAAGCAAAGAAAGAAAGAAGAAAAAAAAAAACAAGTTAAACAAGAAAAACCAAAGAAATAAAGAAAGTCTTGTCCTTCAACTTCAGGCATATTGTTGCTTTTGTTGTTCACTGATGTGTTTTTTAGTCAAAAGCCACTTACAACTACACCAAAGTACATGAAAATTGAATAAGCAAACGAACAAAACGAACCAAAAGACGAAAAGAAATAACAAAAAGTCATAATAATAATAATAATACAAGTGACGAAAAGGAAGCAATGAAAATGAGCTCGACCATGTAAGACCCTGATACTGAAGGGTATATTTATTGTCATTTGATTGTGATTGTCATTTTGGAATTCTCAATTGTATGTAGACTTGATGTATATAATAATAAATCATAATACTGTATTCATATATTATATACCAATGACAAATGAGTACTCAATCTGCATTTTGAAATTGAAATGAGATCCTTTTTTTCTTTATTTGAACTTTGATGAGTAGGAACTAAGAAATTGGAGTTCAATTTTAGGTCAATGAACTGGAACTTAAGAATATTTATATATAAGATATATAAGAAATATTTATACTAAAAAAATATAATTAAAATGAAAACTATTCTCTAGAATAGTTATAATTTTATGTTGTTTCATTAAAAAGTAAAATGGAAAAAGAGTAAGAAAAAGTAAACTCTAAAAAATATAAGTAAAAACTAAAATTTAATTTTTTGTTTTAACTTAATTTGTTAACCCTTCTAAAGGCTTTAAGTATTTAATTTAATATGTATAAAATGTAAGAATTTATTATAGAAAATTTTAAATTTTTTAAGGACAATTTTATACGAAGAATTGTTTGATAGAAAATTAAAAGGCAATAGTTTTTACTTTATAATATTGTTCTATTTTGAATATTATTGCGGTTAATTAAAAATAATGTAAAGTAACTATAACTTTACAG
Organism: Drosophila neocordata; assembly: GCA_018903615.1. Classification (NCBI taxonomy): domain Eukaryota; kingdom Metazoa; phylum Arthropoda; class Insecta; order Diptera; family Drosophilidae; genus Drosophila; species Drosophila neocordata. The sequence continues at coordinate 4,786,483 of JAEIGI010000006.1, read as the reverse complement.
TAACAGAAAATACAAATATAGGTATATATATATACTTATGAGGTAACGACTTACATCTATAATAGAAGATTTTGAATAAATAATTAGAGGATAATAAATAATAGAAATTAGCTCTATTATTCAGCAGCATAAAATAATAAAATAAATTAAAGAAATTTTTAATTAAAATATGAATCGAATTTAATCTAAGTACTATATCAAAAATCAGATCAAAAAAAGTAACTTTTTCAGTTAAAATCAAAACTTTAATTTTCCTTTTTTAAGGCTGTATATTTGAAAACTATTTTCAGTTAAACTATATAAAATTATATACCTTATAGTAACTATATCTCAGTTGTTCCTCTATATAGAAATAATATTGATGTATTTAGGGTATAATAATTAAAATTTATCTCCATATATCAAAACCCTTTTTAAAATTCAAAGTTTTAGTTTCCAACACTTTTATTCTTTTCTAACAACATTTTTTCAGCGTTCTTTATAATTTACTCATTTGTTGATTTTTAGTTTTCCAGTTATATATCAGTCCTTTCAGCTAAAGTCTTTGGCTTATTATAAGTCCGCTTCTAATGGCGTAGAGTTCCGAATAATGTAAATAGTCGTTACAAAACTCTTTATAGAACGAGCAACTTTTCCTACATTTTCCCAAACCCAAAAAACCGACAACAACGCAACCGATAAACCCAAAGAGCCCTGGAATAATTTTTCTTTTTTTTTTTTTGTCCATTTCAACGAAATTTTTCACAGCAATACGAGAAATTTGCATATAAAAACCAAACCGAAAAAACCCAAAAAAAAAAAGAAGCAGAAAGCAAAAAAAAAAAAACTTGCGCGGAAGTTGTATGAGAAATTTTCGCATGGGCGCATGTGGACGCAAAAGGTAGGCGTGGCCTGGTCAGAGCTCTTCGCTTTGGTCGTAAGGTGTAATGAGTGTAGAATGTCGTAAATTTTTAAATTGCTTTACTTTTGTTGCCGCTGTCTGAACGTGTGTAATTTGTGCGGCATTTATTTTGGCCAAGTCAAAAGGGAGAATAGAGTTGGGAAATGTCTACAGAAGACAAGAAGGGAGAAGAATAAGAATAGGAAAATGAAACAGCTTGTGGGAATTTCCGTTGAAATGCGGAAATTATGAGCCACGCACCACCAAACCCGACTCAAAGTCTCTTTTAGAAATATAAGAAGGAAGAGGGCCAAAATCATTTCAGTTGAGGTGCCTGCCTCTCTGTTAACTGAATGTCAAATCTATTGCGGTGATTAAGAGGCAAATACACAGTGAGAAAGCTGCCACAACAATTTAAACGAATCAGCAATTGAAAAGGAACACACATACATACATGATATATATATATATATATATATATATATATATGCACGATCGTGCTGATGACGATGATGTCAAACAAATTTTTTTTTTATTTTATTTGCCCCTGACCAAGACACTTCCACGCACTTGTGACGTGATTGGATCCATTGATCGCTTTGTTTTCATCTATATCTATATGTGGGTTGGTCATAGGTAATAGCGTGTACTTATATATATATATATATATATATATATATATATACATATAGATTTATATATGGTTTTGCTTGGACAACACAATACTTTCTATAGTCTAAATTGTCTCGCTCACATGTTATGTCTGGTCTCATCTAATGCCAATTGATATTAATTAAAAAAGTGTTTCAATTTCAAACGAAACTTTTTCTCTTCTAAACTTATTCTATTTGGGTGTGTGTGTGTGTGTAAGTCTGTGTGTATATCTATCTGTGTATATTTGATTAGGGTAAAGCGCATGACTATAACAATATAAATCCGTCTGTTGGGTAAAATGAATTATGACTATGAATATGGGTAAAACGTAGCAACTGAAGCGTAAATGTATTTGTATTGAAATGAAGGTCAGCCTATTGAGTCCATGAGAGGACTTCAGTCCAAAGGAGAGAGCATGCCAATCAGGATAATGTTGTTTTGAAGTGCCTATGCATTTTGTAAATACCACTGAGGATTTTCTATAGATGGTTGAAGAAACACAGTTTACAGTTGTTTTTGAAAATTTTATTTAAGAAATTTATTAATAATTATGTGTAGAATATTTTGATATTTGTTTTGTGGTTTTGCAAGAACACAGTCTAAGTTCATTCTATTCTTTAAGAATCTTACAAAACTTTGTTCATTTTTCTTTGCCTAACTTTATAAACTTGGGGAAGAGAAGTTCTGATTACTAAAGAGCACAATTTCTGATATAATTTTTTCAAAATTCAAGTATTAAAATTTATTTTAATATGTTTAAGAATAAATTGCTAAAGTAAATTTATAGGCGAGATTTATATAGTAAGAAAAATCTACTCTAAAGCAAGGATATTGGGGTCTTTTCTTTAAAAGAAAAAGGTATCCCAAAATGCCTTGTTTGATGTAAAAACAAAAAGTGTTAAAAAAGAGTATAAAAAAGTATAAAACAAACTTAATTTAAATAGTCATCAAAAAATTAATAATAAATTAATAATATTCCTTTGTTAATATCTACTCAAGTGAAATGCTTTCTAACAATATAAAGGACTAGCCCTTTTAAGTAATCTGAATATATAATCTTTATTTTATTCACAAACCAAAAAAACAATTTTAAAGTTTTAATATAAAGAATAAAATATGATATGATATATAAATATTTATAAAATATCATAAGAAATTTTCAATTTTTCTTTACATTATATACACCTACATATAGCAATTTTCTATATGGTTAAAACATTTGTTTTATTGATTTGAAAACTGTGTCATTTTCTTTACTATATCAATATACCAAGTTAAGTGGCACGAATATAAACCTTTTAATTATTTTGACTAGTTTTTTATTTATCTTTGTATTCTTTCAACAAAGATCGCGTGAGAAATCAGATATTATAGTATAGTATAATGAATATTCAGTTGCTTCTAGGCAATCATGTCTGACGTTTGTTTTCATGATTCCATTCATAAAATTAAACCAAGTAAATGGGAAAATATGTTAGTTAGTCAGTACGTGTTTAGATAATATCTCTCATGCTTTAGTTCTATTGCTTTATAACCACCGATATGGTGATTCTAAAAATAATATAAACAACTGACTAAAACAATTTAAACAATGTGTTTAGTATATGCCATTAAAGAGCCAAAAATTAAAGATATGAGATAAAAAAGAAACAAAAAAAGAAATGCAATACGATAACGAAAAAGAAAAAACCCCAAAAATATAAATATGACTAGAATCAGGTTATATATAGCGTTCACTGAGTAATCTCCTTAAGGCTTACCTAGTTTTAAACTATATAAAAAGAGATTTTGGAAGAAGGAACATTCAATTAAAATTACACTTTGTATATACTCTTATTAAGTTATATTGAAACAGATTTGTTTATAAAGAAAAAGAGAAAGTCAACTACAAATAAGTGGAGTCTTTGCACTAATCTCTTTGTATTCTTTTTGAACTCATTGCAATATAAAATGTATTTAAAATTACTTTTACTTAATGTGTATTTGTGACAAATACCAAATTTTAGGTAATAAAGTTGCTCAAAAATTTCACAAAAAAGTTTTGAAACAACGCAGAAACAGTTTTTTATTCAAACTTTAATATTTACATAGTTTTTTATATCATAGAGTTTTGCTTCTATATTAAATAAAATAATTAAATTATTGTTTGCCACAAGTTAACTTTGTTTTCTGTGTAAACTTTCTGCTGAATATTAAAAGCTATTTTGTTAAAAATAAAAATCTTTAATTTAATGAAAGAAAAACCAAAACTCGTATAATTTAAATTAGTTATATTATCACTGCAAACAAAATGAGATTTATATTAAAAAATTGTTTAATTAAATTACACACAGTTTTTTGATTACATAGTTGAAGTTGTCAGTTGAAGTTAATTGAAATTGTTTGCGCTTAATTTATTTATGTTAAACATTATTGAAAATAATTTATTTAAATGAATGTGAAACGAAGCTGCAGCACATTTAGCATTGCCATGAAATATTTATAGAGTCAAAGAGACTAAGATGTTGCCCATGATGATGAAGAGGAAGATGTATTATTTATAACAAACTTAATGTACAATAAGCAAAGGCAAAGAGCTTCTACACCTTCACTCTGAACGCCACACGGAATGTATGTGTGTGTGTGTGCGTGTGAGTGTGTGCGTAAGTATGTATGTAAATATATTATTATAATACATACTTAACAAGAACTACGTAGCTGCTGCCTATTTGCACAACAATAAAGTCAATTTAGTCAGAGTCAGAGACTTCATTAAGTGCAACCAAACGGGCGACATCGTCAACGGTGACAACCTCACCCTAGCCTTCTCCACGTTAATTTTTCCCCACCACCCCTCTTATATAAAGCGCCCCCTATTCAGTCACACTTACAGAACTACATATATATGGAAATATTTCCCTGCGGTTTGCATACCCTGTAAAACCCAAGATTCTCTGTATAAACAGCTACAACTTGGAGACTACAAAATGTTGACCAGAGACAAACTGATAAATAGTCCCTTATAATCTTTGTCCTTTATATTGACTAACATTAAGATTGAATGAACTAAAGTGTAGATTTTATTCCTTGTCCAAATTGTTGTATATTGTTATAAAAGTTTTTGTAAAGGGTATCTTAAAGTCCATTCTTTAATTATATTTTTTTATATTTCGTAAATTTATTTGTTGCGTGTGAATGAGAGCTCCAATTTGCTTGATAAGAAGCTCAAATCTCTATATGGATGTGGGTGCTATTTGGTGTGGGGATTAGTATAGACCCTTAACCCTACATAGTTAACACTTTTTGTTTTAGTTGTATTTGTAGTTTTTGCAATGGAAACTTTTCGCTCTTTGTATAATCTGACAATAAAATATTGTTTCATATTAAGTATACGTCATGTTAACTACAGACAAGGGTTCTATTTCTCTATGTACAATGAAAATTTAACGTGATATGTGTGAAAGGTTTCTACTTAAACAAGATAAACATTGATATTGTTTATATCAAGAAAATACTTGGAACGAATTTATTTATATTTCTTGTTTGAATAGAGATTTTGACTGTTCGAAGCCCAAAAAAAAACATTTCCAGAAAATTTGTATATCAGATTAGTGGAGTTCATTATCACAAAAAAAAATAATTTTGGAAGATAATAAATAAAAAATTATTAAATACAAACAAAACAAAATATTTAATCGTTTTTCTTGGTAAACAAAAAAATATGAAACGAAATAAACAAATGAAATTAAACGTTAACATTATTATGCTAAACTGCTGCGGTTTCTCATCTTATTAGATTTTTCTTTTATACTTTGAAATTGTTTTTATTTTTTATGTTCTAGTTGGTGGGAGTCACTGCAAAAGATTCACATTTGTATCGATCAAATTTGTTTCCTGGGTTATATCTTTGTGTTTGTCTGTATAAATGATACATGTGTACATATAAGTATGTGTGTGTGTGTGTCTGTTTGTCATTACATTTACTACTTTGCAGCTGATTATTACCGTTTGACACATTCATTTGTCTCTATATTTACCTGTTCTCCACTAACCATCTGCCCCCCCTATACATAATGTTTCAGTTCGCATTGACAACAAGCATACAAACTGTTAGACTAAGCACAGCTTTCATATATGTATGTGTATGTGTATATGTATGTTTGTATATATATATATATATTTGTTTGTAGCTTTGTTTGTATGCAGACGTAATAAGCTTTTGCAATCGTCTTATTTTATTTTTACTTTTATTTTTAGCCTGTAGACAAATAAGAAAGTGGCAAATTTATGTACATATGTACATATGTATGTATGTATATATGTTTGTTTGTATGTAATAGTGAAAAATATATAAGCAAATAAATGCATAGAACTGAAACGTGAACAGAGAAACCTCTATGTAACCTTTTTTTTTCTTTCCATTTGGAGTATTTCTAATCAATGAATGAAATTGAAAATGGCACATGAAATGCAGCAATGAAGAATCTTTTAAGGGGACTCTAGTTGAATAAGCGATATTTGGGCATAGAACGTGTATAATATAAAATATATTATGATAAATATATTAAGAATTTGAATAAAGAGTAATTAAAGTGTATTATATTAATTAGGCAGCTTAAATTGAAAGGTTTTTGTTAAATGTTAAGATTCAAACAAAGTTCTTGGCCTGAATGGGCTAAACTATGTAGTTAGGTTTTAAAATCGTAAAAAATGTAACAGTTTATCATATTTATATGGTATAGATATGTATATAAATCTATTTCCTTATATCGAAAAATGCCTATTAACTAATTTGTCAAACTAAAGTCATTGTAAAACAGTTTTAAATGAAAGAAACATGATAGATTTCAAAATTGTGCAATCTTATTATAGTTCTAATACTCTTATTTAATATTAACATGAGTCATGCATACATATTTACTTTTCTTTATATATAGTTTTTATTTTCTAAGAAAGATTTGAATATAAATTTCATCTCTATCAAAATCCATTACCTTGCAATTACAAAAAAATCAAATCAAATGATAATGATAGCTAGAGAGGGAGGAGAGATAGTAATTCTCTCATCTTCATCCATCTTTTAAGTCTTTGAATTTTATAATTATTTTGCTTTCTAGCTATTTATTCTAGGTATTGGGACCCCAAGAGCCCCAAGAGCAGTAATAACAAAACAACTTACATTACATACACTTGATTATGAGTTTATGTGCTCGTGCTATGGTACTACGTCTTATAAAATTTGTTGCCTTTTTTTTTTGCTCCCCCCCTATTCCATTACCCATTCGCCCCTTTTTCTATATCAATTTTCCCATTTCCAGCAGCAACAGTCACAGGAAGGAAGCTTCAAGACACGATTAAATCAGCAAATAAAATAGCAGCAACAAGAAAATTCAATGCATACCTTTTCCCAACGAATGAATGCAAACAGTGCAAGAACAGCAACAAAAACAAAAATGTGAAATAAACGATGAGGAATGAGGGTGGAGGAGGAGTTCAAATTCCCCACACCCCGAGAGTAAACAAAGTCAGACCATAAATTCACTTAAATTATGAACTCTAAGATACCCTATTGTCGTATAAATACGAGTATATTTAATCATTGCCAATTATGTTTGATACGTCACTGAGAAATCTTACCCTAAAACATTTTAAATTGTCAACAATTTATTAAAATTAAAGAAAAACTTGTTTAAGATAAAAGTAAATATGTACATTAGCCACAATATACCCTTTTAAGCCAATAGGTATATAGTAGAAAAACGATTGAACAGTTTTTTTTTGGAGAAAAGAAATATAAAAAGTAGACAAGAAGCTTTTGCTCTGTCGCTCTATTCAGTCACTTGACTGACTGACTGACTAAGGTCGACTTACTGATTGAATAGATAAAAAATGAGCCAAAGGAAAATAAAAAAAAATAAGGATGGCCAAAAGGAAAATTGATTGCTTTGTGAAGCAATGTAAATCGATTACCAAATAAGCAGAAAGCAAACAAATAATATACAGAGAAAAGAAAAACCAGGAAAAGACAGATAAAAAAAATCTTTTTATATATATATATATATCAAATAAGGAATTATAATGAAATAAAATTCAATTTAATTGCTTTAGACACAAACACACACACACACACTGTAAAATAAAGAAAAAGAAACACAACATTGATGAAATTGCCAGATAATAATTAACTATCATGGTTACATTGGTTATCGTTGCCATTGTCCGGTAGCCACTTAAAAATCCCCTTAAAAATGTTTTCCTCTATATCTCTTTTATTTATGCTTTCTTCTATATCTGTCTCTGTCTGCATTTTGGGCCAATTATCTAGCAAATGCTATTAGCCACAGTACCAGCAACAGGCCAATTACGTTCAAGTCTATACGCAACGTCAAACCTAATCAAGACCTCTAAAAGTGCCTGGGATCTGCCAAAATACATATACATACATATACATATATATATATGTAATAAGTATGTATGTATGTAAGTAGGTATATATATATACACTAAGTAACCAAACCAAGCCAAAGTCATTGCCAAAAGAAAGCCAAAAATCATTTTTTCTCTAACTTTTCATTGCTGACAGACAAAATAAAATACAACAAATATATATTTATGTGTTAGTATATACTTATATATATAAATATATAAGTCTTATTTGTAGTTTCAGTTTCCCAAGCTTTGTCAATGGGCCGAGGGTTTGTTAAAGTTTGTTTTTTTTATTGAGCGGGGTGACCCCTGTTCCCTCTGTACATCATCTAAAGTTGGTTTTTATGGCAAGTCAAAAACCTATTAATGCTCAACCAGCACGTTCAACTTGTTACAGTTTTTGTATCTTCTTTCCTATTCTACACAATATATATATATATTTTATATTTCTCTCTCTCTCTCTCTTTCTTTTGTTGTTATTTTTTTATTAGAGTATTATTTTTTTTATTATACACTTTGCAAACTTCAGGTTTACATCTTTGTTTGCATACTAAAAATTAGTTTCTAATTAGTTTCAGGAAAACATTAATTTATCATTAATATTTCCGGTAATATATTAGAAAATTAAAATCGAATTTTGATTTAGACTTTGCTTAAATTTTACTAAGTTAAAAAAGTTTAATTCTTTGTAGTTTATTTTATATATTCACTAGAATTCAGTTGTGGCTAAAATGTGTAAAACAGTTTACTGATTTCTTAAAAATTGTAATTTTTAATAACCTTACAGAATTTTTAATAACCTTACAATTAAATTAAATTTTGCTTAATTGATTTTACAGTTATTTAGTTATATGCCATTTGATATCCTTTACACCTGTTTATTGATTCTAATGAAAAAAATATATATTAAATATCATTTGATCTAAAATTCCTCTCAGCTGTGATCAGAACGTTAAACGAATGCTATTAATCATATTATATTTAACTTTACTAAGAACAAGAAAATTTTTTTCTTAAACCAATTAAATTTTTCATAAAAGAAGCAACAAAAACATGTTTGCCTTTATTTAAAATAGAAACCTGTGAATTAACAACACATAAAAATATATAAACCAGTTACTTTATCAAAGTTTTGACCGGTTGGAGTTATACAACAAGTTGATTATCAGTTTGATTTCCTGTTAATATAAATACTCTTATATTAGTAAAGGGTATACCGAATTCGTTAAATAAATACAAATTTCATATATCATTTGAAAATTGTTTTCTCTTTGGTTGTCTTTTTCTATGTTTTGTGTTTTGCTTCTAGTGTTTCCTTTAGTCTGCTTTTTGTGCGGCTTTACATTAGCCTGACTTGGTCTGTGGTATCTCAATTGTATCTACCACCCGCTGGGCACCTGCCGCATACCCGTTACCCTTTCCACCCGCACAGCCGTAAAATTTTACGTGTGTATTCTCTTGTCTTTGGCGCATTGTTTGACATGACTTTAATATTTCAAAAACGATAAAAAAAAAATCGGTTGCTGATGTTGTTTCTGCCCTCGAACTAGCTTCAATTTGTTGTAGGTTTGTTTTCGTTTTTTTTCTGTTATTTTTATTATTGTTGTTGTTTTATTTGGCACTGTGACGCTATTTTAATCGATACCAAATATCAAGAACAATACAATAACTGCAGGCATATGTCGAATTGGAGTTTCATTTCATAAATGAAAACTTGCTGGCTGTCATGTTGAATTTTGATTTCACAGAAAGGCACATGTAACTCCTCGCCTCCCCTTTGAAAGGAATTCATTTCAATTAGGGTAAGTGAAGTGAGTTTTGTTGGTGCCTCTAAGTTCTAGGCATTCTAGGTTCTAAGCATTTTAGCCTGGTGGCAAGCCATAATTAAGCTTCGTGTGATTAATCCACAAGACCTTAGTGACCGGCCTGGTCAGGATCATTTGGCTTAATTCAATCAAAGCCGCATTCAACACATAGCGTCACCAAATGGGACGGCGCAACCACCATGGAAATAATCACCGGAAATCTCTGAACGGAAATGTATATAATAATGGCAACCAAAATGGATGTGACTTGGATTTGGACGGGGACACACAGCGTCGCATTTAGGCAAACAAAGTGTTTGACCCTGCCAGCTTATTCACTAGTCCGGATTCTAGCCAAAGTGTTCCTGTGCATGCTAACGGTACATTAATTTCTATTCATAAATTACAACACACAAAAACTCGACACCCAAAAAAATATATATAAAAGTTTATCGCAAGAAAAATACACTGGCAAAGTGGAAATCAATTCAGAGACCCAAAAAAAAAAAAAACCAGACAAAGTATATAGGACAAATTTCATACCAATTATCTTTGCTTCTTTGTGCTCATCAAGTGTTGCCCAACTAATTACTCCTCATAAATTAACGTGAAACCCAAAATATATAATATATATGCATATATATATATATATCTATATACATACTATCATATAATCTTGCCACACTACTGCACTTTCTTCTGATAATGGAGTTGAATTTGATATTAATTTTTTAAGTGTTTTCCATTCTTATCTCTTGGACACACACAATGTCCAATCGCATACATTATATACATACATACATTATATATAAATACATATGTATATAGGGAAATCCTTTTTTCATTGTCGTCATTATGTGTCTGGTTAAATTGAAAATGATATGCTGCGTATGTGTATAATAAATGGATTTACGAGAATACATTACAGCTGAGTCATAGTCATCATCATTTAATATTACGCCATGACAATGTGAAAGTTATTGAAATGATAATGAAACACATAATATATATAACTATAATGCACAGTAGTTTGTATTCACGATTTCATTCATATGCATATATTTTGAATTTTGCACAAACTTTATTAATTAAAAGATAAATTTTTATAAACAAACAAAGAATAAAATTCTTACTTAAAGAAGTTTCTTTTAATAACAAAACAAAATTTAAAAGAAAAATTCATTTTTAGTTTAAATTGGTCTGCTAAAGGTGTTTAAGTTTAAAAACTTAAAATATATTGTTTGAAAACAAAGTTTAAAGATAAATTTTTAAGTTTCTTTAATTTTAAATAATATAAAATAAATTTTTCTTTTAAGGTCGACTAACCTGAAACCAGAAGTCATATTTTAAAAATTGTAAGTTAACAAATAAATTTTCATTTCGAAAGCACTTAATTTAAAAACTTTCACTGTTTTTAAACCTATTAAATTATTATAAAAATTAAAAGAAAATCGAAATATCCTAAAATATTTATAAAGTTTTCTGCCCTTTTTTCTTAATAAGTCTAATTAAAGTCTAATTTCTTTATATTATTTGCCATAAATATCAATATACCATTTCCGAATATAATACAAAAATTTTGCTTGAATCGCAATTTTATTCAACAGAAATAATGGATTCAATATAATGCGTGTATAAGCATTAAAAATTTAAATGGAAAACTGGAAAATATACGTAAATACGCATACATAATAAGTATATATACATATAAATATGTATATATGTATATATATATATGTAAGATTTGCAGAAACTATTATGTGATTGAACACGAGCAACTATGTATCTATGTATTTAATGAATATTTATGTTTAGTTGGTAATAAAAATTAAAATGGCCCTTTTTTTTGCTGCATTAAGAAAAATGGTTGTTAAACTTATGCGTTAAATGGAAAGCAATACCAAAAGATATGGCCAATAAAACACCGACCGTTTATGTATATTATCTGGATGGGGTTCAAACACTTTTCACGCTTTTCACACACACGCATACACACAAACAGTTTACACGCAAATATTACGTATACGCACGATAGTCCCTCTACTCCACTATACTCGAATGAAAGCAAGAAGAGAAGATAAAATTATTTTCATTTGAACTATTTATAGCAACTAAGCGTATTAACGACAACTCAATTCCGCCATATAATATATAATTTTAATATAATCATTAGAACTAACCAATTATCACCAAGTAAAACGAAGTTTATCCGGTACTTTGACCGTTAAATGGAGTCAAACATTGTGACAACATGTACATACATACATTTAAAGATATTTCGCACTCTATATATATATATATGTGTGTGTGTGTGTCTTCCTAGTGATTTTATCTATACAAGTAACACTCTCATTTACTGACAAAAAGAGAGAACTTTGAGATGCCGACGCCTGGCAATTTACAGTTACATTTACAGTTACATTTACTGGCAGTAGGCTACTGCGGTGGCAACTTTATTTGCATTCGTATCGAGGCATAAGTTTTATAATTCAATTAGTTTTAATGCCACTGCCACATTGATAACACATTGAGTCGAAAGACTGACTGATAACAAACAATACTCTTTTTGCTTTATACGGGGTCATTATTAACAATTTCAATTGCAATTTGCACAATTAATTCGCGACAAAGCGAGCAAAAAGAAAAAAAAAACAAAAAACATACATACACTGAGAAGAACAGCAGACAAACAGACAGACATGTGGCTAAAAGAAACAGCGCAAAAATAAAACAACAACTACAATAAATTTATACACAAATTGCAGCGCAAACAGAAAACATACAATTTAGTTCGCAGTTGTTGTTATTATTATATTTCGGTTGTGAGGGTTGCGTCTTTTTGGCATATTTGAATATCATTCGAATTATTTGCTCCCCCTACTTCTATCACACACTGATAAAGCACATCTCCTTTCCCTATTAGACCACAATCAAAATGATACCACTAGCACGATAAAATAAACGCTCACAGCATGTTCATTTTCTTTGATTAGTTGTTACCTTCTTTCAATTTCAACTGGCATTACCTTTAACATGCGTTTCTACAGATGCAAAATATATCAACAAAATCAAACAGAGATGCGCGTTATTTAGATTTAGCACCGCGAATCGAAATCACCGGGAGTCGATGTCAGACTAACCGCTCACAAGCGTTCTAGTTTCGGCACATGAACTTTTCAGACTGAACGGTGAGCGGTGGAGCACACAACACGAGTGGGGCCAGCCAAAAAAAAAAAAAAAAAAATGAAAAAAACGAGAGCAGAGCAGCAAAGAAAGCCGGCAGAATTGTAGGCGTATGTAATAAGGGAAGAGAGCAATTGTGCTCAAAGTTTGAGTGTTTTAATGTTTGAGTGGAAATGAAACCGTTCCTTTTAAAAATTTGCGTAAGTCCCTCGGAATTTGAACAGAACTGTATTTATCAATGAAATTAACTAACACTGAATAAAATAAATATACCATTTAAATGCACAAAATTTGTAGTCTTTTTATTTTAAAAAACAATTTTAAAAACGCTTATATTTCTTACGACTTTTGACGATTTCGAAAAGTTTATTTTACTTGATTGGAAATATATATATTTTTAGAACAACAAAATATATATTTTGGAACTCCAAATATCCTGGTTACATTTAATTGAATTATATGTATTCCATTAACATTTTATTAAAAGGAAACTGGTTGGCAAACGGCGGTTTTTTTCTTGTACATTCGCAGAAATGTTAAAATGATATTTATTTTTTCGCTAAAATTACAAAATAATTCTTGGTTGATTTTTTGCTAAGTAACCAAAGTGTTTTAAGACCCTTTTTTAATATTATATTTCTTAAAACTATCCTAGCTTCCCATTATCCGAATCAAGTTTGGTCGCAATTTGTTGAAATTGAAATTATACAGAGATAGCGCTACTTGTAGTAAAAACATTAAGAAACATTTAGCAGGCTTTTATTTTCTGATCTGATTATAGTCTGATCCCATAGGTATATGTAAAGGTTATAATGCTTCACATAATAATATAATGGTTTGAATAAATTAGAAATAGATTTGTATTTATTTTGATTTATTTATAAATATAATAGCCACTTTATTTTTAAAGTTTATTAAAATAAACTCTTTCAAAATCACATGGTAGAATTGTTTTTATATTGTTTTAGTTTTTGGTATTAAAAGAAATTTTTGAAAAACAAATTTAACACAATGCTTAAAAATTAGTCAACTAAACTAACATTAGGCACACTGATATTTCTAGCTGAAAAAGTATACCGAATCTAGAACATTACCCAGATCAAAGTCACCTTTTTGGGGCAGTTGTTTAAGTGTGCGATTTAGCTGACGCTTGGACAGATCCTCCACAGAGCCGTCATTGGTAAACTCACTGATATCAAATACAAAAATAAAGTCAGTTATAATAAAATATAATTTGATACGATTTGTTACTCACTTATCCTTAAAACTATAAAGCTGTCTCATAAACTGTGACAACTCCTCGAGTATAGGCTGCGAATGGAGAGCCACAAATTGCTCCCGACAATTTCGATTCAATTCAGGTACTGTGCAGGCATGTGTCCAGAAGCAATCGTGCACCGATACAAAGGTAATACCTTGACGTTCGCAGTGCAGCGAAGTTAGCATCATATGTGAGGAATCCAGCGAATGGATAAAGTTTGGAGGAAAGGCATTCTTTTGCTTTAGGATATTGGGACGCTCATACATATCCATTGGCATATTGGCATTAACCCGAAAACCACTACGTGGCGTATGCTTTGCATCCTGGCGACTGTATGGTTGCACCACTGGCAGGCCGAGTGGTGTAATCCATTCGACATTTTGGCCACAAACGCCAGAAATGAGGCGGGCACATTCCGTAAACCAGTCTTGAATCTCCCTTGTCGAGGTAAACATTTCACGTAGACTCTCAAAAGTCTTAGTTGTGAGATAAGTGGAGGCAGGCCACACCCATTCTTTGGGAAACTCGTCAATATCTTTCAATTGTCGAGCAATTTGTAAACGGGCTCCATATCGCGTCACTCCATAAACGGTTGTCATTACAGTTTGCTTTATAACTTTGCGTCTGACGAACCCATCGAGCGCCTGAGCCACATGTAGACCATTGAGAGCATCTGATTTACGTGTACGTTCCACTAAAGTGGCCACAGCACTGTAAACATCTTGGGGTAATGCCGAAGGTGCCAAATTAACACTACAAGCTCCCGCTTTATCCCGACCGAGAGCTGCATAATGCTGTAGGCCATTGCAGGAGCCATCCTGATGTATTGGAAATCGACTGAGATAAGCCGTTGGGTCGGGTGAACGGTGAACCTTGGCTATCTCCATGCAACAAGCCAATGTTTGCCAGGGTTCATCTGATTTAGCCCACCACATCCGTCCAGTCAATGGTTTATCAGCTGAATCTAAAATATCTGGCATAATCTCTTCAGCGTAAAGTAAACGTTCTCGCACCGAGTCCCGCTTTTTCAGGCCAGTTAAATTAATGCAGTGTAACTTTAGCCAACTAAATCCATCCACACCTAATGGCTGGGCCTGATCGAAAATAAGAATCGAACGCGCCAAATCCGATCCCAGATGGTTCAAGTGGGGAGGCACTGGATAGACACGACCACGGAAGTCCATATTATGAGGCAACCAAAAGACTTTATCACGATACTAAAATTCAAAATGAGAAAGTATAACAAGTCAAAGATTTAAAGGATTTGTTGATTTTGTTCGACACTTACATGTTCGGCTAAGGACAAACGATAGAGAGCATCACACCATAAACTATACATCTCAGCCTGTTTACGGCGATGCACAAGTTTGTCCCGAAATTGTTGTGCCCGATCTGCATTAGAAATGTCTTTCTTAACGGTTACTTGACTAGTTGGTAATGGAGGCAAGGCACTTGGCGGTTGTGGTACATCTAATTTAGCATCGCCTCCATTTTGAAACACTTCAATAATGACATCGAGCAGTTGGGTATTTACTCGCCAGGGTACACTGGACAGCTGATTAAGAGAATCTAAGGCGGGATAGAGTTGTTCGGGTTTTGCTGCTTTAATGCGATCCCATTGCTGAATGGCCTGATGGGGCAAACGGATCAGCTCTGATTTATTAAGCAAATAACCGCCATTATGCGGTGTAGTCCATGGTTGGGGTGGACATAACATGGGCACCAGGCTAGAGTCAAATTGGAGAGTTTGTTGGCGTGAGGCTCGAAGTAATCTAGCCAAAACAGGATGTGGTTTCACTTCCTCCTTAACGAGACGTCCCTGGTTACGGAAGAGTGTGTAAAAGGCGGGCATAAGGTTCTGTGTCGATTGGCGATTGTTTTGTCGCATAATATGCGAATCGATCTTTATATCACGCATAAGAATGTTATAGAGGAATCGTCCCACGCCTGTTAACACATTTGCAGGCCAAGGAACTTCAGGTAAATCCATGCTGGGACCACCAATCTCCCTTTGGTCATGCACTAAACGTTGCCAGATTTGTCGGGTATTATCGTGGGTTCGACCACTATCCCAAATATCACAATATGAACTATATATTTCGCCAATTTTCTCCAGTGTGCCATTATGCTTCTTCTGTTCAATCTGATAGCGTTGCTGGACTTTCTGCCCCAATTCCTTGTATAATTGGCCAACAGTGGGACTAAAAGTCTCCGAACCTTCAGCCAACTTGTACAACTCTTTAATGACAATGTCGGCATAATGTGATGAATCCAAAACCTTTAGATATGTATAATAGTTCATAAAACCATGCGGCTTGAAACGCACTTGAGCCCGCAAGGTGTTTATATCTCGTGCAACGGCATTTGATATCTGTTTCCGCCAGTTCTGCTCCAGTTCCTTTAACTGCTCACGCTGTAATAAAAGTATGTGATATTAGTTTTTCAAACAATCTTAAATCTCTTTATATAAGACTTACACATTTCTCGGCATTTGCAAACTCCTTAGACTTTTCAATAGATTTAATGGTTACACAGCCGTCCAGTTCGACTTTCAGTTGCTCTCTGGCCAATTGCTCTAGTTGCTCTTTGGAATAACCTGATTTCGAATTCATTATAGTATAATCAGTTTCCTTTTTTGCTTTCGCTGTTTCATTAAGATGATTAAGCAAAACATTATCATAGCCGAACTCTGGTGGAACATATACGGGTTTATATCCTGGTTGTATACGTCGAATAGCATCTAAAGCTATATCTCGTTGATCTGCCATAAATTTAGAACGATCCATAATTTGATTTAGGTTAAAACCCTGCTCTTCAGCCTTTTTAATATACTTCTGAATAAGGTTTGAATTTTCTTCATCTGATTCTAAGCGACCCAAGCACTCAAAAACGGCGGCATATGTCTGTTCATTGAATTGTAAACCATCTTCTTGAATCAACTTAAATATATCTTGACAACGATCAAATGATCCCTTGCCCGCATAACCATGCAGAAGAATATTATAAAGGTCAATGGTTATCAAGTTTTGGCGAGGTCTGGAAATCTGACTCTTTTTCCACCGATTGCGATAGACAATGATGGTGGATAGTGCCCGATTAAGCATATTGGCTGACACACACACATTTAGATAGGTCGTCAGATTAATGTGTAAGGCCCGCTGCTTGGCTAATCGCTCTTGTTCTTCATTGGCATGGACATTAGATTTGAACCTCTTCTTTGATTTGGAAGTAATAAATGAGGTATCAGTGGTTGGGGTCATAACAGATGTAACACCCGATGGTTTTGCCTTATCCAGGGGATTAATGTAAGGTTCTACAGTCTCAAAGACATCTAGCATTTCCTCAGTCAGCTTTGGTGACGTAAGCCTGAAAAAATGTAAGGTGAATCATTTCTTAACTGAACTAAAAACTTTAACGCTCAAATCATACCCAATGTCCACTTCCGTACCCTCGTGCCGCTCACTTTCCAAACCTTCAATAATTTCACGAAAATTGTGAAAACTTTTTAAAATCTGCTGAACTTCCTCGGGATTCTTTATCACCTGCTTTGTGTACTCATCGTTACCAAAGAACAACAATGGTCGGTCATCATAGATACCGGTCTCTAAGATGGAACAGCTGTCCAATGCTTCCATATCAATTTTCTGATATTCAACAGGTTGACGTTGGGACAAGTCCAAATTGCCTTGCTTTTTACCTCGACGCTCCTCTTTGGCCCGCTTCTCCAGTATTTGCATTTGAGTTTTCTGTATGAATTCGGCCAACTTTTTGGATTTGAGACGCTTGACTCGAGATTTGCGTTCACTAGCTGTTAAGTCAGTGACTAAATTCAAATTCGATTTATATGAATATCTAATTGATACATTGGTGATGATTATTTGACATACCTTCAAGAAGTTCTATATATTTGGCATAGCGAGGCTTACGCAAACGTTTCTTTTTGGCCAGGGCCAATGCATCGGCCTGTGTCGTAGTTGTGGATTGACTACGCGTTTTTGTGACTGTAACTGCGATTTAAAATTATTATTGGCAAACTGCTTAATTGATTTCTTATTTACCTGCCGGCTGAAGCCGGTAAAGCATTTGATAATACTGCTGATAGTGAATGATATTCTGCGACGTAGTGGAGCTTCTGCCGCCGCAGCCGCAGCACGTTGTTGTTGTAGGGGGCGGCAGCTGGAGAACCTTGTTCAAGGCTTTGCCACGATTTAGACCTAGCAAACGATACATTTTCAAATAGCTTCTGCTACAACTTTCAAGGTGTCACATCAAAATCAAAAATTATTTCAAATTGCAGCAATTTTCACACAATTTTCGCTTGCATAATAGTATGGAAAAGGAGGAGAAGACGGTCGAACGTCCGCTTGTTGTTGTTCGCGCTCGCTCACATGCGGTTGGGAAAAGGCTGCCAGAAGCTAAAAAGTTAGAGTACTGGCAGCACTGGTAGTCTGATAGAGTGACCTACTTTTAATAAAAGACAAAAAAAATCTATCGATATTTTGACGAAACTTTTTGGCTATTGGGCGGTAAATTCAAAATGAAAATTTTCTTGCTTAAACTTCAAACCTTATTAATATAATAAAATGGGGTTTTCCGTTAAGCCATTATAGTGCATTTAATTATGGATCCGCTTAAATTAACCTAATTACACAGACCACCCAGCTGTGCGGCTGCTTGCTGTGTGTTCCTCACTGATAAGAAAATATGCCCAAAATACTAACAACTTTGGTAACGAAACTCAGTCTTGATTGACACTTGGCCCTGTATTGTTTTATAGCTTATCTAGGGCTAAACTGACTATAAAATTGCATATTTCGATTTCTGTGTCATCAAAGTGAAACTTCAACTGAAAGATGTTAGGGCTTACATGGCTTTTTTTGGCCTGGTGTCTGAGTGAGTTATTAAATAAATTGTTTTTTGTTTTGTTCTGTTGTCTTTGTCTCTGTGTCAACTGCTGACCGAATTTAAGTAACACAAACTTTGCGTTTTGTCTGGGTAATTAAAATACCGAGAATTAATTGTTCCGATGGAGTGGAACCGGTTTCGAGGATTACATGAGAACTGAACTGACTAAGCTTCTTAAATGCTGACAGCGACTTGCTTGGGTCATTTTGCGATCGTTAAGATCGCCAACGTTCAGTTGACAGGCAACATTTAACTGGACACGATGTCCTCCAATGCTTTGGCTTGCATTTGTAATGTGATCAATCCATGTCGTAATGAAATTTCCAATACCTTTGTAGTCATTCAATGGCTGATCACAGGCTTTGCTGCCTTGGCTCAGGTGGTTAAACCTGTACTGCTCCTCTGTAAAAATTTTAATTACGATACCAAAATAGATCAAATCAAAGTAACTATTTATTCTTCCTAGTTGGCATACGTGGCGAAGTGGCTTTGAATCAGGAGGACTATAACAAAACATGGATCTATATGCCAAATGGCGAGGGAAAACCAGAGGTGGCCTATTTAGTGGAACCGCCGCCAGAGAATCGCATTAATTTACCACAGTTGATACAGTTTGAGCTTTATAGCAGGTAAATATACTTTACTATACAAAGATATCGTTTTAAATACGATTTTCCTTTTCCAGCAATTCTCCACATAGTTCTAGTACAGGTTTTTGGATCGATGATAATAATTTTGATTTTCCCCAGCGTCATAAACGTGACACTTGGCAGGAAATGGCAGAAAAGTTTAATCCCGAATTGGATACTAAAATTCTTGTCCATGGTTGGAAATCTAGTACCATGAGCAACTCCATACAATCGATAAGGGGTGCCTATATTGAACGTGGGCAGGTTAATGTCTTTGCAATCAATTGGAAGGATCAGGCAGATAATATATACTATCTAACACCAGCTCGATATACAGTACAAGTGGGAAGAGCAGTGGCCAAATTGATTGACTTGTTGGTAGAAGAAAAGGATGCAGATCCTCAGAGGATTCATTTAATTGGTCATAGTCTGGGTGCTCACATAATGGGCTATGCTGGGTCTTATACCAAATATAGAGTATCTAGAATAACAGGATTGGATCCTGCACGTCCCGCATTTGAGGATTGCATCGGGCCAGAGAATCATTTGGATGATACAGATGCCAATTTTGTGGATGTCATACACAGCTGTGCAGGTTATTTAGGTTTTCGCAAGCCCATTGGCATGGTGGACTTCTATCCAAATGGTGGTGGCCCACCCCAACCTGGTTGCAAGGAGTTATCGAAGATTTTCAGTAAGTTTTCATAAAATTCGTTTTGGTTTTTTAATGAAAAAATTAATTTTTGTTTAATTTTATTAGCTGGTTGCAGTCATGGTCGATCATATGAATACTATGCCGAGTCCATTAACTCGCCAAAAGGTTTCTATGGCACACCTTGTTCTGGATTGGATGAGCTCAAAGGCAAGAACTGTTCGGGTAGCAAGTTATTAATGGGTGATCCTGTGCCACGAGATGCTCGGGGCATTTACTTCGTCAAGACGGCCAATAAACCCAGCTATGCCCTGGGAACGGATGACATGTGACACATTTGAATATCATTTCTTTTCTTAATTCTATTTAAATATCTTATACGTAATCTAAGAATACATAAAAACCAAACATTTGCATCATTAATGAAGTCTAGCTAATGACTCTAGGCTATGACATCTGTGCGTCTTCTTATGATATTACTCCTACGATGGCTGCCATTTGGCTGCAATACGTCCTCTGGACGTGGCTCGATCTCGTAGTGTTTATATCCATCGACATCATCCAATTCCTTAGAGGAGAACTTGGCCAGCAGTGTGCCACGACCAGCATAGGGTGGGATATACTTAAATGTGGCTGCTGCAGTGCCGCCCACTGGTATCTCAGCAATCTGTAATTACATTTTCCAAGATTAAAAGAGATTTAACTTTAGGATTTTGCAGTCTTACCTTAAACTTTAAAGGCTGTTCAATGCCAGGTCCCTCGACAGTAAAGATGCCCTTATGCAAGGGAATAGGCAATGGATTAACCAACCGTAATATAACATCCAACTCCTGTCGGGCTATTATGTTACCCTCACCCAGTTGGAACTTAATATCCGGCTTTCGTACACGGAAATCATCTTGGGCATAATAATCATAATCTGTATCCTTTACCTTGGCCGAAGCCGAGATTTGAAAAGCTGCCTGTGAGGAGAGTTTGGCAAAGTACTCCTCAAATGTGACTTCCATGCGAACATAATCACTGGACTTGGGTGACAGTTCCAATTCAAATCCCATGGATTTCACCTCCTCAGCTGCCACACCCGTATAGAGGACAGCATCACAATTAATTTGTCCTATTGCCAGATGAGTTCGCTCCTTACTCTTATTGGTGACCTTTAGGACCACACTGAATTGCTCACCCACTTTAATATCATCTTTCAGTTCCATATCAAACTCAACTTCATTGAAATTATCATTAAGATAATATCGGCTAAATGCATGACGAGATTGCTTGAGAGCCTTTAACATGAAATTACGTTCCTCTTCCGTTTTTTCCGCGTACTTGTAACTGTCGGTGATATCCTCCCGTTCCCATTTCAGCACTGCCTTGGTGCTTATTAGATGGCCAATAGCCAGAGTGTCTTTCCTTAACAATTTCAAAGGCTGTGAGGGACCATTGTAGCGCCAATATAACTTATCAGCATTGACCTCGGCATAAACAAAGCCACCATCGAAGGGTCTTAAAATCTCACCATGTTTCACAGCCAAAACGGAAGCAGGACCCACACGATACATGTTATCAGATGCCTCTTGAGGAGTGGCATCTACCACCTGCCAGCCATCATATGCTCCAAACTGTCCGATACCCAAATCTGGTCTCTGCATCCACAATTCGTTCCACACATGATAATTCCAAATGGAATCTGTTGTCTCTGCATCCAACTTTTTATTATTGGCATCAATGAAAACATCCACTGTAAGGGAAGCCTGGGTATCATGAGCCGAGGAATAGCAGGTTATAATGCGAGCTGGTATGCCCAGACTACGGGCAATGGTGGCTAAGACACCACTAAAGTTCCAACATTGGGCAAATTTCACAGATTTCTGTGTTTTGTGGAATTGCTGAAGTATTTCAGCTGATCCAGTCCATTTGGTTGGAGCAGTGCCACCAGCAAAGTCTTCAGTCCAATTGCCCAGAAGGACACCATCATCATCCACTGAATTAACTAGTGCGGAAAGGGCACGTGCTACTCTAACAGGATCACCTCGATAGGCAGGCGGTATACGACCCACAGTTCCCAGCAATTTTAAGCTGCATTCCAGAACATAACGTTCGAACTGTCCTATTTTCCATACAGAGGGACGCAAGCGATTATACGACCCTCTCCAGATTAAAGTAGTGTCATGCATCACATATTCCTTACGCTTCTCTTTATCCTCCATATAAACTTGATCGTCTGGACACCAGGGATTGAAAAGAATTAATATGGGCAAAGGCAATGGATAGCTTCTGGAGCCATCTCCCATCAATTTGGTATCAATATCCATTTTCCATTCGGTCACTGGACAAGTGGCTGGTGGTTTAATCAAGACTGTCAGTATCTGACCCTCATGTGATTCTATGCCTGCACCCCAATCCAAGGCATCACCCAAATAATCAATGCCATCATGGGGTACCAGTGCCGTCAATGTTCCATGCCCAGGACTAGGTTTACTATCATCGGCCACACTAAATATAAAACTAATGGCATCCTTGCTGGGACTATAGTCACGCTGAAAATGAATCCGCAAACGGAAGGGCTCGCCACGACGCACAATAAGTGCCTCCTTAGCGGCTGCGGCATAAAAGTGACTTGTGTGATGCTCATCGTGATTATCTTCCAGACAGAAATCCACTCTCTGAACACCTAATATAGGTGAATCAATCAAATCTGAAATAACATATGGAATATACAAAGTGGCAGCTATTAGTCATTTTTCAATGGTCAAGGTGTTCACATTCTTATCGTCTAAATCTGGAAATTGTTTTCAATACTGTACATTATGGTTTGGGGGCAAACGATTCGATGATCTCATGTCAGGCTTCTGGATCTAACAACACATCGGTATCGAGTTGAGTAATCCTCTTTGGCCATAAACTAAACAAACTTGCGGCACTCTGGCCAAAAAGTTCAATGTCAAGTCAATTAATTCTCAACATCTCGACACCATCCAAAAGGCACTTGGGTATACCAAGACGACAATCAAAATGACGCCAACGCAACGCACGGAAAGAAAAACCATCCAACAAAAATAAAACTAAGCATTTCACTCAAATTAATAGTAAAAAGCAAGCATAAAAATATATATCCCCTCGAAAAATAAAGAACAACAAAAAAAAAAACATTGTCTGTTTCAATGCTTAGATAAATAAATTTTGATTTTCGCACAATGCAAATATTAAAGAAACAAAAAGCTTTCTAAGAAATATTTTATAAATTGAGCTAATAGAAAAAAGGAAACTTGATAGATTCTATATACGTAATATTTTTATCTTTGTATTTAATTAAAAATAATTTTGTCATATTCTAAAAGTGTAGTTAAAAACGATAATAAATACGACAATAACAAAAAATCATTAATCGTAAATATTTATTTTCCTTTAATAAACAATATTAGTTTTAAGAAACCTGTATATTGGTTTAAAAAACATATAGTTTTGAGTGAAACAAATTTGATAAATAAAAAGTTTTAGATTAAAAAAATAATAAACAAACAAATTTGCGGAATGTTTTTCTGTTATAATTGCTTATTATTATTTAAAAGCTTTAATAATATTTCAGACAATTTTAATTTCAATTTTAAACAGGTGGTCCATTTTTTATTGCAATGAAAAGGAAAAGTAATTAAAATAAAAAAATTGACTTTTTGCGAAATTTATTACCAAAACGAAGGCAACAAAACTAACTAAATTTATAACTTAAAATGCTTTGAATTTAATTTATTTGGAATTATGAAACTATTAACCATTTTAAATATTTAGTATTTGCTTTATGCAAAAAACGTGAGCCAAAAAGTTTTTCTAAAATCTGTTATCTCTAAATTTTTATTTCCAAAAAGATTTTGAGTTAATTTAAAATTTGTTGACCCATAAATTTTATAAGCCTCTTAAGCCTTTTTTATGGTTTCATTTGTCTATGTCTCTAATTGATGATTGGAACAAACATTTTTTTTTTTTTTCGTTTTTTAAAAATACTCAACTGACAGATGTTGATTTTGTATCTATATCTTTTCGTTCACCTTTGCTGACCGCTTTCAACTTTAATTGCTCCACAACAAACAACTACAAATTGAATGAAAATTCAATAGAATTTTAAATATTTGATAATTTAATAAAACAAACCAGGAACAAACAAAGGTGAAAAGCAAAAGTGTGTAAATTCACATAAATACGTAATTTGTGCAAAAATTCCAAAAACCCTGCCGAACGTGTCAAACAACCGAAAAAAACAAACAAAACAAAAAAAAGCGACAAATAATACTGAAAACGGAAACAAAGCAGCGGAGTGAAGTCATAGACCAAAAATTCAAAAATAAAATAAAACATTATTTAAATTATTTGCAAATAATTATAGTGCCACAAATACATATATGGTGATATAATATACTAGATAATGATGATTACTTTCAATGTCTGGACCGGGACGAGTGCTACGAAAGGGATTCACTGGACGACGGTGGGGAGGCTGCCACCATCGTTGGATCCAGCTGGGAGCATAATGACGATACCAATTCGACATATCTTCTTTGATAGAAATAAACCACTTTAGTTAAATCACAATTTATCGTTCAACAATATCAACGGTAACTTCTTAGCCAACAGTAACGGAAAACTAAGCTTAAAAATTCTTGTTTTTTTTTTCTTTTCTCGTTTTCTTCTCCAATCGACTAAATCTAGCGCATGCGATCAGATTGGAGGCAACGACGCGAACAGCGCAAAGCTTTGAACTAAACTGATCAGAAATTCGTTCACAGATAGTTTTACTAGCCCTCACAGAAGAGCTTCTCTCTCTCTCTCTCTATATATCTCTTTTATTCTCTGCTCATTCTCTGTAGTCTCTATAGCTCCTATGATTAATTATGTGGTATGGGAAGTGCGTTTTGTTGGTAGCTATCGAAGTTCAAGTCGAGGTACGTCATCGTTATTCACAAATTGTCGTTAATATATTGGGATTTCCATCTGTTTTATCTCCGATTGAATTGTACTTGCATGCCATATCAAACCAGATGGAATTTGTTTTATTTATTATTCTTTTAATATTTTTGATAAATTGCACTAAAATGTAAATGTACAATGAATAATATTTACTTGGAAACTAATAATACATTCCCATTCCAATATGTGGGCAGGTCATCTAGTTTGTGTGTCAGATTTACCCACACAAATAGCTAGAGACAAGGAAATTAGCATGCTAAAAAGGCAATGTCGAATAAATTGCATAATTGCTGGCTATGCAACAAATGAAAACAAACTTTAAAACTAAACAAATTTAATGAATAAAGGCACAAAAGTAAATGATATTGTTAAGAAAATAAGTAACATATAGTACATATGTTTATGTTTGTGTGTATGTACATATTTTTGGGGATATGATCAGGATTTTGTGAAATTAAATGGATAAAAATAAAAGACTTAAACAAATTAAAAAAAAATCTTTTAAATTCGTATTTTTCAATACACATAGATACTTAACAGCATTTTTTCCAATGCTTTACCACAAAAAAAACGCCAAACAAACGTTTTGCCAATGGCAGATTAAAAGCATAAAAATATCAGCATTAAAAATAAGAATTTATAAAAAATTAAAATCCTATTTATATACCAATAAAAGATTCTAAATTCCAATAGGAATAATTTAATTAAAACTATACTTTCCCGAAAAATTTTTAAATGAAAAATAAATAAAATTCCAAATTAACGACGTAGAATCCGAGTTAGCACAGTTCATACGCACTGATTAAATATACTAACATAAATATGTATGTTTAAATGTCGAAACGCCTTTTGAACAAGTTTCTAAATTTGGAATTTTCTCATTTTACAGGCATTTTACAGAAAATAATAAACTTTACTAAAACTAGTTATATTTGTCTAATGCCATTTCAATCCAGATTCACTTTAAACTTACCTGGTTCATCATAACCTGCAGCAGATGTCAAATAATTACTTCTTAATTTATTATGCATACGCAGTGTTGGTTCTTCTTCTTCTTCTTTCTTATTATGCTTGCAACAGTTTTGACACTTTAAACAGTTGCCTGAGAAACTTTGTCCCATGTTTTCGTTATCGTAATAAAAAAATAAATACAAAAAATAAACACAACTATTTCTGAAGTGAGGGCGTGGGCTTTAAATCAAAACCGGTTTCAGAAGAAGCCAAGTCAATAATAATAACGCAAGTCAGAATGTTATTGTTTCACTTTACTTAAACTAGACACGTCCACGGTCAATAATTAACTGAATTTGGGTGTCTAAATGCAAAAACGGCGACAATTTAAATTGTAACAACTAAAAGATTGCATCATCAATCAACCGAACAGCACAAATGTTTGTCTGCGACTAGGCATCTTTCCGATTCTGATTGACCCCAGAGAGTCAGCTAGATAGCCGACGACCTTGCCGTGTCCAAAAAACCAGACATGCGTAAGTAAATTGATCAGCTTTTAATGTGAAATACATATAGAAACATCTCATAAATGAGAACCGATCACATTGAAATATGATTGGATTTCTTTTTTGTTTGTTTTTGTTGATCTTAACTAATGAATTGCATTTAATTATTAAGAGGATGCAGCGCTGGTAATGGTTCTTCTGTGGCCATAGCAGCGGCATCTTCTTTGCTCCCAGTCTGCGATAAATGTTTAACAATATCCACCCAATCCCAGCCACGTGCGCGATCACCTTTGTGATCTGTTCGCTCCCATTGGCGACGTTTCTGGGCCTTGGTCAGTTGCTCTTTCTTAGGTTCCTTCTTTTTAGTATCAGGATCATCGGAAATTTTTAATGCAGAAACACCTTCGTCAACAGTCGTTTGTATGGGTGCCGTCTCTGGTTGATTGGCGGTCAACTGTTCTATATTATCTTTGAGGTATTCAAAAAGAGTGTAAGTCATGCCACAGCCCAGCCATTGAGTAGCTTCCGTGTTGAGTGCCGATTGGATTTCTTCTTTAACAGCGGGCAGCCTTGTTATAAAAGAAAAGTGTTTAACCTTAGTAGGAAATTTTGACGATTGACGAATAATACTTACAGGTGGCTATTGTAGAAAGTATTCATATTGATAGCGGGCGCCTCATCTGGATAGTTTTCTCCCCATTTAAGCTCTACCAGGAAGGACTTGTAATTATTTTCCTCGCCATACTAATCAGAGCAACAGTTTTCCAATACAATATAAATTGTGAGCGAGAAATTACATGTGGCTTTGCCTTACCTTGTATTGATAGGTGATTTTGTCGATTTCCTTAAAGTTGTCGTCGCCCTCGTAAATAGATTGCAAAGCCTCCCGTTCATCAGTTTGTTGCTCTAAAGGAGTAGACATGGTTTTTGTTAAGAATTTACTTGAATTTGAATTTTAAACATTTCGACGTTGATATAAAAAGGAAAAACCAGCCACAACAACTCAGCAACAGCTGTCAGCTGATTGCCGGCTAGAGAGCTGCCAACTTAACTGACTTTTGGCTAGCTATTCAATAGCCGTTAATATTATTATCTATATTGTTATAAATAATTAGTTCCATATATGACTTAATAAATAAACAGACTTAAAAAAATTAAATTTTCATTAAGTCATAATATACTTAAGTTACAGGACATTAAATCTCAGATCACAAATTTGCTGGCCAATAATACATTACTTTTTGAATTTTTATGCGTCCTCCAAAACCAATAATATTATTCAATAAAATGAAACATTTCATTTCTTTTAATATCCAACCATGTTTTATTTTTTTTGTTTTTTTTTTTTTTTTGTTTACTCTTGAAAATTTTTGATCTTGACTGTATTCGGCTAATTTTGGTTGCTCATCTCTAATCTGTTTATTAAGATAAGGTTGGCAGTCTTACTGCAATAAATAAGAATAACAAACTTAAAAGAAAAACAAATTAAATAAGGTGATTCACATACACATGAACTGTAGTCGCCTTTGCCTTTGACCTGAACCAAGCAATGGCGGTCAACGAATGTGCCCACTTGGTTGAATTCAAAGAGTTCTTGACTTCACTGAGCAATTCCCAAACACCGTCCAGTGAAGACTTCACTCGAAATTGTGTAACAAGGTTAAAAAGAGTTCTTAAGTTAGTTAAACAAATATATTAATTGTTGTTGTTTTATAGCATCAAATCCGTCGTACGCCGCCGCGACAACGATAATGATACCTACAGGGTTACAATTCAGGAGTTACGAGGCGAGCTAATAGCCGCCATTTGGCATCAGTTGGCTAAATGCCCTAAAGGATTTCGATTAAAGCTACTTCGAAAGGCCCTTGTTGAAATGGAAAAAGATGTCGAGAAGTGCGAAATAGTTAGTGGAAGTGGTTTAATTGCTGGGGAAGAGTCAGCCACCCAGTATGAACTATCCAAATTGCAAAAATTTGTCACCAATCAGATGGATAAAATATTCATCAATCTATCAGACAATGCAGAAATGGAAAAGCTTAAGGATTTAGCGGCTGAAGGATTTTTGTGTCAGCACATAGAAAAATGTGTTTGTAAGTTAAATCAAGAGAAGGAGCAAACATATGCCGCATTTGCTATTAAAAATAAGCCACGCAAAATGGAAGATCGTAATGTATGCTTGGATCAATATGGATCACTTTATGACTTAAAGAACAAGGACAGTCGATTTTTTGGAGTGTTTGATGGCCATTCGGGCAGCTTATCCGCTAGCTATGCCATGAACCAATTACCCTACGTGTTGGCAGAACAACTAAAAATTGTAGAGCAGAAAATAGAATCGGAGGACGACTCGGACTTTTATCGTAATGCTTTTGAGGCGGCATTTCTTACGGTTGATGAACGCTTTGCCCAAAAGCGTATAATTAGCGGTACCACTAGTGTTTGCGCCCTGATTACTCCCTCAAAACTATTTATCGCCTGGGTTGGTGACTCTAAAGCTCTTCTGGTGGGCAAACGAACACAATTGCAATTGGTCAAACCACATAAACCCGAATCCCAAGATGAGAGGCGTCGTATTGAGGCTGCTGGTGGTACTGTGATTAATGCCCAAGGTCAATGGCGTGTCAATGGCATCTTAAATGTGGCTCGTTCTATAGGAGATTATAGCTTGGAAGCTGTCATAGCTGAACCTGATTTCGTAGATGTTCAGCTAAGCGACGCTCATGATTTTCTTATATTGGGCTCGGATGGCTTGTGGGATCATGTGCCCGAAACATTCATCATCGATACCGTTTATGAATGCCTTAATCAGTCGGAAACCAAACTCGATGACATTCCTAAGCTATTAGCAGAGGCTGCCAAAGAGAGAGATTCCCAAGATAATATCACGGTGGTCGTAGTCCTGCTTAAACCACGTAAAGAAATCGGCCTCGATTAAACTAAAATCGAGACAGAAATGAAATCCATACAGCGAATATTTGGATGAATTGTTAATACGCATATTTTGTTAATTCGTTAACCACACATGTAAATAAGCTTGTTAAACAAATGAGTATTTAAGGATGGGTCTAGGAATTCAATAAGCAGGAGAGAATCTTTTAGCATAAAAACTGACAATGTACACACTTTTTTTTTTTTTTGCTTACCAAGAGAATATTTATTTTCTTTCAATTTTTTTTGTCAAATCGTATTGTATTCTTACTTTCTTTTATTGTGCAGCTATAAATAGGATTTTCTCAAAGCCAAAATTTGTTTATAATCAATTTTTAGTGCCGATTTATGGATTTTGATATTCGATCAAAACCAGATATGCATATTATAGTAAACTTACGTAAATGTCGAAAGATTTAGCACCCGTTTAGAAATGATAATGCATGTCGTTGGAAAAAGAAATTATTAACACGATTTACACATTTTATTATTGTCGTTACTGTATTTATTGTAACCCAAACCCAATCCAATCACTTTTACGTATTTGTATTCTCACGTGCCTAAAATATGGTAATTTTGCCTGGTTGTTATTTCTTACTTTATTGTTTTGTTGCTCTCGAATAAGCTCAAACATAAGTTCAAGTTCTGCAATTATTATTCGATGTATATCTATATATGGATGTACATATATATATATATATTATATAGAAATGCTATTTACACAAGGAAATGTTGAATAATTTGGCTGCTAAGTGCTTCCCAGCTGTAAAATACAAAATAGAATGCAACTAAAATAAAATAGTTTATAGAAATATTTTTAATCAAACTTATCTATATATATTTATCATATATATTATATATATTTACAACCATGAAGCGATATTTTTATCCACCCCCACAGATTAAGTACCTTTTTATACAACATTTTAAAAAGCCAAAACCAAAATTTTTAACTTTTCACACAAACACACACAAAATTGAATTAAGGCAATTTTTTATTGAAATAAAACAAAATTTTCAACTACAATTTTACAATAATCGAGTCGAAGCTTTTTTCGCCTTTTAACAAATGTTTATATTACTAAAAATCGGTAAGAATATCTGACTTATTTACAAGAATCGTGGTACTCTCTACAAGGGTATACTTATTGAATCTAACGTCCAGATCTAGGTCCTTGCCGTTGATTCTGCTGTGGTGAAGATGGTGGTGGTTGTTGTCCAAAAGCCGAAGGCGGAGGATACATATTTGCCATGGGGGGCATCATACCCATCATAGGCACTCCATAGCCGTAGTTAGGCACAGGAAAGTGCATACCCATACCGGCAGGTTGGGGCGGCATATTGAAATTATTTGGAGGCGGATGGAAATTGTGATAATAATTGGAATGCCAGCTACCCGGATTGTAGCTAGGATGATAGTTATATTGAGAGGATGTGTCCAGTGGCTGCTGGTAGTCTTGCTGCTGTGGATGTTGCTGTCGATGTTGTCGATTTTGCTGTTGCTGGCGGAAGCTTTCCGCTCGTTGAGCTCGTCTGCCACGCTGTCGTGTGGGTGGAGCGGTCACTGATTCAGGAACCGATGACGTCTCTGTATTAAGTGTATCCACAGAGTCTGTAGAATCGGTACGGTCTCTTTGACGTCTTTTGCGCTGCTCTTGCCGTGCCTCTCGTTCGGCCTCATCATCTGAATAATCTATATAGCGTTCCGGTGGCTCGACATCATGCTCCCATGAGGCATCAGATCCGCGTACTTGCATTAACTTGGATAGTATGACAAATTGGGTATGCTCTGTTTTTGGAGCACAATATACCACATCTCCCACTTTAATGCCACGCTCTTCAATCTGTTCATGACTGTTGAAGCGAATACAATATATAGGATCGGCTACCTGTCCCAAGACATCAAAGACTTGACCCAACACTTTGCGTCCTTTTTCCAAAAACAAGACGGTATCCAAATCAAATAGCATGGAATTCGGCAGTACATTGACCAAGACCAATTGATCGACAATAGATTGCACTTTTCCCAATTCGACGCACTCATCCTCGGGTACTGTTATCTCTAATTGATGTATGGGTGGCAAATCGTCGAGTAACATTTCACCCCTAACTTTGGGCGGCTGTCGGCGCCCACCACGTGGACGTTGATTTCCAGCTGCCTCATTGTCATCAAAATCTTCTTCGTCTTCCTCTTCACAATCTTCGGTATTAATCCTCTTTTCAATTTTCTTTTTCAGTACCGTAAGATACTCGCCCTCTGATTCGGAATCGGAGTCACTGCTGCTGCTACTTTTGTCGCTCTCGCTATTGGAACTTGCAGCTACCACGGAACGACGGTAGTCTGTGGAACCCGTTACAGCAACCTCAACTATATCCTCATCATCTTGATTTGGGACGATCTCTTCGATATCAGAATCGACATCAGAGCTGTAGGCTGCTAATAAACTAAGACCATTTGAAGTTGCAGTACCTTTGGATAAGAGTTTATCCTCAGTATCCATTGGCAAAGAACCTTCTGCTTCAACTTCAGCTTTGTTTTCATCCTTAGCTGTAGAATTTATAGTTGATTCCTCGGTTTCTTTATTTGGTGAAGATTTTAAAATTGTGATGCATTCCTTAACAGGTGCTTTTAAAACCTCTATCGGTGATTCAGAATCCATTTTTGTAGACTCTTCGGGTGTGGTCACTTCTTCGGTTGATGTCACAAACACTCCCTTCTCCTCTTTGGGCTTTGTCTCCACCAAACTGCTTTCAGTGGTTACTTCTATACAATAAGCAATAATTAGGGCTTATCTAGACATTTGATATTGAATTTGAGAGTGTACCTGTCGAAACCTGAATCTGGTTTGCTGTCTCCATTACCACTTCACCAGAATCTGTGCGCTCTAGAGCCACAGGTTCTACTTTATCCATTTTATTAACAAAAGTTAACTCTTTGACGCTATAAACAAAAAATCCAAGCGTTAAAAAAATTAAAACCAAAGCCAAACAGCGCGCACGTGTTGCCCTCTTGTACTGTATGAATTCAAATATGACATTCAAACAAAAGCAACACGCCGAGTGAATGCCAACAGACTGGAACATTAACTAGTTCAAAATGACAACTAGTTCATAAATTGAAACATTTTTAAAAGTTGTGTGGAATTTATTCATTATTTTCTCTAAAAAATCACTTAAGTGTTGATGTGAAAGCATTTTTATAAGCTATATATATAATATATATAATAATGGACGCCAAGCTAATTGATAAACTTAATATTGCACATTATTAGAATAAAACTTTGTACAATTATTTTTTTGTTGAGTTGAAGCTTGTGTTAAAGTTCGTTGCCTTGTTTATACCGGAAATTTACAATTAGAATATAAATTCTTATAAAATATTAAAAAAGCAACAAAAATAAGTTAACATAAAAACGAACCATATCTTATTCAAATTTGTGCTAAGGCAAAGTTAATTGGAAGATATTTGTTAATATCAATTCTATATAATTATCAATAGCACACTTATTTAATATTAATTCTTGATTACCATTAGAGTGAGATATGTGTGATGATGGATAATAAGATTCCCATGAATAATTCTCTATATTTAAAATAAGCTATGCAACTGAGAATGGAATGCAAAACGTTTAGCCATTATTTGTTTTTGATTTTTTTAGACCTTCCAATCCAAGCGAAACTCGTCTACCATCAGTAAATGCTGATGAATAAACCAACCTAGAACAAAAAAAAAAAAAACATGTATGTATATAAAAAAAAACTTGATAAGGATCATAGATATTTCAACTGACCTTCTTTTTGTGCTTGAGTGAAGAACTCTTGCCATTTGGCTTGGATATCCCAGTACTTTTCCTTTAACTGATTCCTATCCTGAAGATAGGAAACGGCAAAGAAATACGCTTTCAGTACATCCTGGGGTCTTGTATCGAAGTGCAAGTAGACTCCCAAATACTTCTTACTTTCAGCTATTATGAATCTCTCGTGGGGATCAAAGGAAGAGACTATATTCTCAATGTCGCTACTACTTTTATACTCGTCAATCAGATTCTTTACGCTGAGGCCCAGGCGAATGTTGAGGGAAACTGACACGGTTTGTCCAAGTGTTACCCTTTCCATGCTATTGACCTGCTGAGGCGTTAGCATCCGGGACGAACGAAAGAATTCCTCGAGAGCTATCAAATAGCGAGATTCGTTAAATGTGCGCAGACAAACGGAACGTACAGCTTTGAGATTCGCATAAAGATGTAAAGTAACCACCAGGTAGAAGACTGTATAAAGAACTGCTGGACTTTTGATGAGCGTCAGCAAATATAGACCCACGCAGGAGGCTATGAGATTGACACATGTTTCCTGTGAACTATCCTTGGAGGCTACATCCGCCAGATTGCCGCGCAAAGCATGATGTTGCGTCAGTGCTGATCGGGTGGCTCCACCCGCAACACTTACTATCGCTTTGAGCATGGTCGAACCACACAGAATTTGTGTGCTGAGTTCGGGATACTTGGGAAGCACATAGATTTCAATGCCCATGGCCAGATCATTGAGAAAATCGGCACGCAACCGCCATTTTTTTGAGTCCACATCCAATTGGGATCCCTGCCACCAAGCAAAGCAAATTCTCCCTAAATGACCACTGCCTTCCTTTAAAATCCAAGATACAGTCGCCGAATAAGCATTGATATTATCATTTCCCACACCAATACTCTTGAGGATGGCATGTGTGCACAGAGTACCACAGATAGTGCTGCAAAAGGCCTGTATCGTGTCGTAGATTTGGTATGCCGTATAATCTTCACTCACACTATCCGGATATCCTTTGGGCAGAAAGATCTTCTGAAGCACGCGAAATAGCATAAATTTTTCATGAATGACCAGCTTATCGCCACGTAGAGGAACACGAACTATATTGCTCTGATCTGAAATACATATATACATAGGTAAAGTCAATATTCATCCAATGATGCCATTTATCTGTTATCTGAATACCTGCTGGTGTCACGTAGAGGATTTCCTCTCCCTTAGCGCCATACTGTTCTCGAAAATGGATTTTCATTGTCCAAAAAAAAATTAATGGCTATTCCTTTTTATATCAAGGAAAATGTGATGAGATACGGCGGAGGGTGTGAGACAACTTGTTTATGGCAGCCACCCACCCAACTCTAAATCACAACTAAATCAAATCAAAAATCTAGCCACAATCCGAAATCGAGCTATTGTTCCTAGCCAATAAAACAGAGAAAATAAATTTTCTATTCTCAACCAAATCTACAGTTGCGTTTCCAACAAAAAAACAAATAAAACAAATTCTGTTGTTGCTAAACAAAAAAATGTAACTGTTAATGGGGATGAAAATGCCAACTTGTCAATGTCTCAAAATCAGCTGTGTGCAAAGATGTTTGCGTTTCGCTGAGAATGTCAGCTAGTCTACTGCTATAAAAGCCAAAGCAAGAGCGCTGAACGAACAACAACTAAATAACAAACCGAGAGTGAAACAAAAAAGTGATAAATTCAAACCAAGACAAAAAAAACTATTTCTTTTATTTTATCAATCTAAATTTAAAGTGTGCTGTGTCAACTGTGAGAGCGATAAACACATTCATAGACATACAAAAATAATACATAAGAACCAGACGTAATTTTGTTTCGTTTGGGCAAGTGATTGAAACACACAAATGACATTGGAGGAACTCAAAGCAACTTTGCGACGTTATCCGAAACTTGTGGGATTGGGTGGAGTTGGTATACTAACCACGTAAGTACGAAAACAAAAGTGCTAAAATCGCATGAGCAACAACTGCTACTAGTCGCACATACATATATCCATATTTATGAATAAATCAAAACGTTTCAAACAACAACAACAATAAAATATGTTTGAATTCACACAAATTACAGCTAATCGAGTGGCTACTATGTAAATAGGGGGCCCGTCCTAAGAGGTGGCGACACCCTTACACAGTATCTTACGATTCGCTATGTAGAAAATTAGATCTGCATATACTTACATATAAATAAGTATTTATAAATCTATTAAAATGTAAAAGCAAATTGCGTTTTCCACATTCCCAAAATGCAAACAACATATGATGTCATTTGTTTACAACAAATTACACAGAAGAACAACAACAACAACTTGTTACTCATTCATGAAATCGAAGCCATTAGGCAGAGAGAAAGAGAGCAAAGAAGGATCAGGCCACATTCAGTCAACGGTATATTACCCCTTAAATTTAAAGGGTTAAGGAGTCTTATGAGCTTCTCGAAATCTTTTATTATTAATTATACTTTTAAGAGTTTTATTTTGAAAAAATTTGATTCTCTAGAAATAAGATAATAGGTGTTAATATTAATAAATTTAAATAATTTAAATAAAACTCCTATTGCCGAAACTTCAATATTTCAAATAACAATTTAATTATAACTGTCATGTTTTCAATAATACATAAGGTGTGGTTATGTCGACTATCATTTTTAGCTAAAGTTTCTAGTTTTCTCTGTTAAAAGTTTAACTGCAAACACGATCAAAACAAACCGTACGATTTTGCCAAAATGAGATAGCAAGTTTTGTTTTTAGTTGGAGTTGTTGTTTTTGTTAACGCGAACAGCTGTTCAAGGCCCCCATTCGTCACGAAAACTAACATGGCGCCAAATAAATGCGCAGTTCGGCGAAGATCGACCCCCTGCGACAGTATGGTTTAATAGTTCATCTTATCGTTTGTTTTTGTTGTTAATTGTGTAAATAGGATGACGCGCCCTCTTTTTGGTAAACACAAATGTTGTTGATGTTTATCACAAAATAGTTGGCAGCTTTAGTTGTCGTTGTTGTTGTTTTTATTGTTCTTAGTGCAAACACGTGTGATAGCCTCATCACAAACAAAAAAAAAAGAGAAACGTTTTAAAAATCGTTTTAATTTGTTTTTTATTTTAAGTGCCGGCCTTGTTCTCTACGAATCGCGGCATATTCGGAATTTTCTTAGCCAATATGTTGATAAGAAATCCCCTGAACCTGATAAACGTCGCACGGAATATATTTATATCAAGTACCACATATATCGTGAATCCATGCGCAAGATGAAGCAAAAGGAAGAGGATGAAAAGAAATGGATTAGTGTGATAATCAATCCCATTGGAAAATGGTGGAAATCCGCAAAGCATTCAGTTGCATGGCGTCTTTTGAATATAGCCCAAAATGGCACACAACCGGAACGCTTAAAGGCTGTACAACAATTGATATCTATGGATCATTTAAAGGATTGGGATTTCCGTCATCTTGCACAGATCTGTGATGCCCGAACAGCCGTGTCCTTGGCCAGATGTGGAGCAGACACACGCTGGTTTATGCCTGTGCATAGACGTGGTTGCATCAAGAATCCCAAGATGTTGCTTTCCGAATTACATGTGATGTTGGCTCGTTTGCGTCCTTTGTCCTGTGTAGATCATTTCTTTAGCAAATATTTCCCCGAACAGGATGCAATCGTAAGTAGAAAACGTAAAATAATTGAAATTTTTCAATATTTAATAAAATTCAACTTATTTCTTTTTTTTAGGACGACATTCACGAGTACATTACACAAGAGCAAACAATTTCACTATCCTCAGCCGACACGGATTTGCTCAAAGAAATCATTTCATTCCTGCATCACATCACTAAAGATCCAAATATATCTGCCAGAATAATACGAGAAGGTGGTTTAATCCATTTAATGGAGCTGCGCAAAATATTTTGTGATGACAATGAAACATTGTCCACATTATGCAAAGTTTTGGCCAACATGTCGATAGTTCCCGATGCTGTGGAGCATTTCTTCTCCTCTGGATGGGTAGGTGCTTTGGCTGAATGGCAACAGTGTCCAGATCTTCGCTTGCAAGTGGTCTCAGCCAAGGCTATGGCTAATTTGGATCACGACGATCCCAACCAAAGTACATATCCACCCAATGTCTATCCCCTTCATCCCCGAGTGCGAACTCGACGCAAGCCCAAGGCAGATATAGTCTTTGTCCATGGTCTGCTTGGAGGAGTCTTCATCACTTGGCGTCAAAGGGATAGAAAACCCACAGAATTGGGCCTATATGGTAAAAATGCCTTTTACACCAGTGAGACAGATGATGTGTTTCTAGTAGGCGAACAGAAGCGTACCGGTAATGGTGTCAATGGCAAGAATCTTAAAAAGGACCAACAGCATGTCAAGCAAACACAAAATGCAGCACAAAATGAAAATGAAATCACCCAAAAGACTAAACTCGAGGCAATCAAGGGTAAGATATAAAAACAACTGCAAAATTGTTAGGTTGTAATTCATTTATCTTTATTTGTTGGCAGATCCCGTACTTAAAGCAAGTAAAAAAACCGAAGAAAAACGACTTAATATCAGCGACGCGGCAACCAAAGAGTTTGTCGAAACACTACGCAATGAGGCTGAGCTAGATGCGGATTGGGAGGTAGTTCATCCAGATATTCCACTTAATGCAAATGAGAATTGCGGCGGAAAGTTCAGTGTATCGGGCAATGAGTGGCGCAACCAGGATTGCTCTGATGAATATACAAATTGTTGGCCAATGGAATGGCTGCCTGAGGACTATCCAGACTCTCGCATTATTGGAATTGATTACACTTCAGCAGTGACCGAATGGTCGGCCAATTTTACCAAATATTGCCCATGTGAAAAGGGTCAGGGTCACATTGAAGTCCGAGCCAGCACATTGTTGGAAAGGATCGCCGCATCGGATGTGGGTAATAACAGACCGATCGTATGGATAGGTCATTCTATGGGTGGCCTTCTGACAAAGCTAATGTTGCTTAAATCCATTGATTCACCTGATAACAAAATACGTCAGGTAGCGAAGAATACGAAAGGTATTGTATTTCTGGGTACACCACATCGCGGTTCGCCCATTGCTAAATGGAAACAGCATATGCAAATGATATTATCCCCATCTATTGAGGTCAAAGAGATGGAGGAAAATGCTCCTAAATTGTTGGAAATGCATCGACGTTTCATGGGCTGTCTGCACTCGTGCCTGCGTCAGGTCAAGGTAGTCAGTGTAGCCGAGGGATCACCCACCATGCTGACTACATTTAAATTTCCTCTGCGCATAGTCACCGAAGAATCATCTCGCATCGATTTTGGTGATTTCTATTTGTTAAAAGATGATCATTTGAGTCTCTCCAAACCAATTTATCGGCAATCTTTTCTATACCAACGACTTTTAAATGTGATACAAGAGGCAATACGAGAAAAATCAGAAACTAGGGATAAAGATGACCAATCACAATTAAATCCACAACCTGAATTTATGCTTTTGCACATTGTGGCTTCTGTTTTTAACGGAGCCAAAGAATTATTTGAGTTAATTCCAAGAGTAACTTTGAAATTTACAACCTAAAAATAATATAGTTAAGTAAGAAAAACGCGCTTGTACCTTAACTTGGGCAAAACAAACAACTTAGTTGTAATTAAGAAAGTATTGTCTATGACCCAAATCGCACCCATTACAAACTTGTATATACTCATAACTTTCCTGCACGCGAATCTTAATTTATTTTATTTTTTGGCATAAACAATAAAAAAAAAACATTTTTACACAAAAAAAAAATCAAATTTTCTACACTTATAAAATAAAAATTAAAATTGTTCCTATTGAATGAACTAATCTGAGAGTAATTTTTACTATTGGCCGAAATCTACACACGACCAATTGGGTCAAATGAGAATAATACCGATATATGTAAGAGACACAACCAATATGGTTTTTTATTTATAAACGTTAATAACAGAAGATCCTTTTAAATTTTTAGGGCTAAGTAACTGGTTCTAATGCCGCTTTGGCCTTAAGTCGTTCCTGTGCCAAACGTCGGTTTTCAGCTATTCTGGCCATTTGCTCGGCAGAAAGTTTTTTAGTTGCTGGCGTGGTCGGCTGAGAGAAGGGCACAGTTTGGGCATAATCACTTGTATTATCCAATAAGAGCGGTGCTCCATTCTTGTCATATGAAGGCCTATCGGACTTGGGTGTAGCGGCAACAACGAAAGGTGTGGATGAAACCGCTTGGCGGGCAAACGAGGGAGTTGCCAGCGTTGAATTGGATTCGCTGGACATGGAAAAATTCCTATTGGACGACGCTGGTGTACGTGGTGCCAGCTTAGACATGGCTATTTGTTCGCCCAACAAGGCATCAAACTCATCGAAAGGTTCATCCATCTGAGCAACATTTAACTCATCCTGGTCATCATCAATGATTTGTGCCTCTTGAAGTCTGATATTTTCCAACTGACCCAAGCGATACCTGGTCATGTGCACTTGTAAAGGCTTTTTTTTGCCCAAACGTTCAATATTATTGAGAACATCATCAAATGTGTAATTGGGATACATTCGATGGCCCCAATGTTGAAGGCGTCTTAAAACTTCATCAAGATCAGCTTTTTCGTGCCCCTTACCTTTAAATTTCATGTCTTTGAAGTAATCCTCAATGCTGTGCAAGCCACGTGGCCCACGTAATGTATCCACTGTAAGACGCGGGCGTGGATTTCGAACAGCACGCTTTTTTGGCGGCTCTACTGTTTGGACACCGGCTTGGCTACCTTCTCCATTGTCATTCTGGTCATTTTCATCAGCAAATATTTTCTCCCCCTCAGCCAATTCATCACCGTCGTCGGGCAGTAGATCTGGCTCGTTAAACAAGTCATCCACCCCATCTTCACCAAATATTGAAGCCATGGTAGCACCTCGATTACAGTAGAGAAACAAAACAACAATTTTGCCGCCATTTTCTGCTTCTTCATTAAAAACATTCACCCAACGAAGCAAACACTCACCACACACACGGAACTGCCAACTCGATCGAATTGAAAAACATATTTTCACTTTTTTACCGATTACATAATACATTTTCTCATTAAACTGGATAATATACATTAAAGCAGTAGGAAAAGTTATTAGACGATCTTTTATTCGACAAACTTTTTACTGTAAGAGGATCAGACATAAGTTAAACGTTGGCAGCGTGGCAACAAAACAGCCACTTAGCAACCCTACATTCATTTTTGATAACCAAAGCAACCCTGGCATGGTCGTGGATGTGTCTTCGCCTTTGTATAGTTGGTCACCACACACACCACACCAACCAACGCCATTCTTACGCTTACGCGACTTTCTGCAATGTTATAAAAAAAAACGTGCAAAAACTAACTAAACCGCTAAAATGATTTTACAAACTATAATGTAAAATAACCAGCCTTAATGTGTTTTACACGTGCAATGTCAACTGTTCACAGGTTGAACTAAATACAGTTTTTTTTTCTGGTAAGAAAAAAATTAAGTGTGGTGGATAAAGTGAAATTTACGCATTGTACTAAGAGGAGGCGCACACATACACCACGCACACACACTGTCAAAACGAGAAGGAGCGCCAAATAACAAACAAACAAACAAAACAAAACAACTTTACAAAAAAGAAAATAACAGCAATAAATAAAATGCAATTTGTTTAGTACTGTAGAATTTTAAGAAGAAATCACTTAACCGGTAAGACGCCGCCATGGACAAGCGTTTTAAACGGTCGGTTAACCAAAACCCCAGTTACATAGATTCACCCTACCACCGGGGTGCGTCTGGAGGCGGGACGCCGCCCAATTACAAACCTCATCCGAAAAGCTTTAGCCGACAGCATAGCTATCATAGGGGAGCTGTCAGACCAAATAAATACTACAAACAACCAATATCGCCACAAAATGCGTCCTGGATTAACAGCCGTCGTAGTGGAGGTGCGATGGCACCTCCTTCTGGTGTGGCCTCCAATCCATCGGATGTGGTTACTCTCATTGTGGATAATAATAATCTCAAACGAATGGTTGTCTTGCACGTAAATTTAATGCAAGAACAAAGCAAGAAATTATCCGCGAAAGATAAGGAGCTCGATGAGCAAAATATAAAGATCAATACGCTTTATGCCCAAAATCAGGAAATGAAACTATTGAATG
This sequence comes from Drosophila neocordata, assembly GCA_018903615.1. Lineage (NCBI taxonomy): Eukaryota > Metazoa > Arthropoda > Insecta > Diptera > Drosophilidae > Drosophila > Drosophila neocordata. Next base: position 4,744,793 of record JAEIGI010000006.1, on the reverse strand, counting down.
CCCGTTTAGAGGCTTCGTTGGAAGAACTTCGAAAGGAGCTTCGTGTGAGGAAACGATCGCATCACAATGATCATGGGCATCGTGATCTTGATGAAGACGATGACGATGATGATACATCAGTGATGCCGCCTGTAAAAATTTCACGTCATATAGAAACCCAAACCAATGTGGAATTGGAAACGGCGCAATTAAAACCTGATATTGTCACTGCTCAGCAGGCAAAAGTTGAACATCAGCAGCACCATCGTCCTTCCCAGCAACCCCAGTCACAGCAACAACCACAGCTAGAAGAGCGTTTGGTGGCAGAGCAGGTCACAGCGGAGGCTAAGGAACCGGAGCAAAAACAGCAACAAAAGCAGCAGCAACAGCACGAGCACGAGCAGCAAAAGCCACAGCAGCAGCATCGTCCACATCATATAACTCACGACCAGCACCATTCTTATCAACATCTGCCTATTCCCAATGTGCCCAAGGTCATGGATACTACGATCACAAGTCGATCTCCGAACACGCCCATAGACATTCGCCAGAAACTCGGAAGAGGAGAATTTATTGGGAAAAAAGTCAGCACCATGTTTCTTCATCGTGTAAATCTGGATTCAAGTTTAACCACCTCCACAACCATAATCAATTCTAATAGTATAGAACCTGATCCTGAGATAACTCACGAAAAGAATCACATGCAGGTGGATCACGCTGAAAGCGTCGTGCAAATGCAAGTGCAAGAGGCGAATCGGGAGCATGAGAAAAGTAAAGAGCATATTTTTAACCATTCGGAACCCAATGAGATGGAAGATGTCAGTGAATCTATTGTTGTAGCCGAAGAGGTAGTAATTGGAGATGTAGAAGAAGTAGTAATCAATGATGAGACAACATTGGTAGTGGCAGACATGGTTGAAGTGAATCAGGTAGTAGAAGAGCAAGTGATAGAAGATCAAATGCATGTAGTATTGGAACAGGAGGAAGTAGTGGAAGAGCAGATAGTGGACGACCAGGTAATAGAGGAGCAGGTGGGATTGGAAGAGCAGTTCGTAGTAGAAGACCAATTGGAGGAGCAAGTCGTGCCGGAAGACCAGTTTGTACAGGAGGAGCAAGTTGTTATCGAAGACCATTTGGTACAGGAAGAGCAAGTAATAGTTGGGAAACAGTTGCTACAGGAGGAGGAAGTTTTGGCGGAAGAACAATTGGCTGAGGAAGAGCAAGTGGAAGGGCATCTAGTTCATGAGGAGCAGCTCGTGGGGGAAGAGCAAGTAGTACAGGAGGAGGATATCTTAATGGAAGAGCAGGAGCAAGAAACAAATGAAGAGCAAGTGGTACTAATGGAGCAATTGGTAGTGAAAGAACAATTGGTACAGAAGAAGCAGCTTGAAATAAAGTATCAATTGACAGATCAGAAAGAAGTAGTAGAAAATCAACTGGTAAAAAATCAGGTGGTGATAGAGGAAAATATTCAAATCACAGATGCCAACGGCCATTTTGAAGATTCGTTAGACGAAGAGCCCCTAAAAGTTAACCATTCACCTCATCAACCAGAAAAGCGTCAGGTGAGTAACGATAATTAAATAAACCAAGAAGAATCTAAAAATTTAAATAATTTAATTTTTTTTTTGGCTTTGCAGAACTTTGGATTAAGTGCGACAGATGCACCCACCGCTCACTCCACGCCCAATAATCAGTTGAAATTGCATCCCCAAAAAGACGAGAAGCATGAGGAGACAACGGTGGAAAGCAACCAAAGGGAAATAGAAATATCCGCAGTGGAATACTTTAGTGAAGATAGTAATCAAGAAGAGATTGAGATACAAATTGGAACAGAAGTCGCCGACAAAGCGACCCAGTTTGCTGTTGATAAGGAAAAAATATTTAATGATAACGGAATCCATCCCACACTTGCTTCAGAAAAAAGCACTAAAACACCAGTGCCTGCCTCTATTCAAGGAATCACTCCTGTCCCAGCATCAACCCAAAGCCCATCGCATAGTCCTACCCCTAAGCCTTTAAAAACCAAGGTAAACTCGATGACAGTGACTCCTACCTCACAGAAAGCCAAGATGCCTTCTAAAGCGCCTTCAAACCATCAGACACCACGTCCTCAATCACCAGACTTGGCACAATTGCCTTTGAAACAGAAAACTTTACAACTAAAACTCAAGCAATGTGTGATTCCCACACAAAACAAGAAATTACCGAAGATCACCGAATTGAATAACGAAAGTCATGATATCGAGGTTGAAGAGAAGACGCTGCTTAAATTGCACAAGCATTTGGAGAAGCAGCAGAGGCGTCAGAGCCAAACGCCGCTTGTGGTGCTTAAGAAAAAGTCGAGAGATGATATAGCAAGCACCGATTTAATTTTTCCACCAGCAGCTCCAACAGCAAATCCCATTACACCGGCGTCTACACCTGCAACGACGCCGTCCACCACACCAGTGACAACTCCCACATCATCAATAGAATCCTCGACGGCGTTGGATACGGAGTTAGATATGAACATGGAGTTAGAAATGGAAATGGACTTGGATGACCACATCAAAGCAGAATTCAAAAATGAGGATAAATCCTTACAACTATTAGAAACACTTTTGACGCCTCAATCCACGAGTAGTTCGAGTAGTACCAATTCCAACAGTAGTACCACAAGTAATCGGAAGACACCCAATAATCTTCAACATCAATCCCATGGCAAGACAAAATCAAATAGCACTAGTATCCCAAGAATTTTGACTGTCTCCCATCTCTATACGACCCGTGCTTGGGAGGATCAAGATATACATTGTGACAATGAGTTCTTTCTTGAGGAAGCTGATGAACTTCTTGCTGATAATCCAAGGTTGGAGATACCCAAATGGCGTGACAATCCAATAACCCCAACGGCAAACAGTAAAGATGTTGAGCCACTAAGTGATGCGTATTTTATAAAACTTCACGAAAAATATGTAAAGGATGAAATTGAACGGAAGCGACGCGATGACCGATTTTTAAATGAACAAAAGCACATCCAAAAGTTGCGTATGCGACACAAGCAAGATGAAGTTCTACTCCCATTGGATCCATTACCCATATCAACATTTTATCCTTTGCCGGATGATATTGAAGCTGTACAATTTGTAAATGAAGTACCAGTTCAGGTATTTGGTGAAAATATGATTACCATGGATTCAGATGAGTTCAGTTTACCTTGGATAGAAGAAGAAATGGCTAATACGGCCGCTGAACAGACAAAGGCCCATTCTATACCCGTAGCCACATTGGCAAGTAAAAAGATACCCACAACGGTGGCAGAGCAAAAGCATCAGGAACTGAATTCTTCTTATGTCTTCATCAAGCGACGCAAACGACGCAAGGCTGGTAAAAACGCTTTTTTTGGGAGCACCTGAGATAGGTGACGGTGAGATTTAGTCGCAGCAAGAGGATGAGCAGAACCAACCATCAGATATTGCTTACTCATCGCTGATTTTTACAATAATTTAATTTTTTTTTTATTTTTAAACCGTTTTTTTTTTTTTTTTTCTCCTTGGCTTTATTTCTATACTAGAAGATATATACATATAAAGAACGCTGAAGTCCTAGCCAACTTCACATTACGTAACAATTTACCCCTTATAAGGCCCTATTACATCTTGCTTGGATCTCCGCGTCCTAGGAGTGTTAATAAGAATGTATGGATTGTAAATAGTCTCCGATTCAACAGATTGTTGTCTTGTTTTTTCTATATTCATTGTTGTATGTATTAATTCTGTCCGAATTGTAAATTCAAAAGTCACCTATACCATTTCTAGACCGTTCCACTTAAGCTGTAATAGGGTCATTAAGAACAAAAACAATATTTTTAAGCTTAAAGTTCCGGACATTATACACACAGAAACACACACACACATCTCAGCTTTATATTTTGAGCTGTTTTGGTTTTAATTTTCCTCCCCCAAATTTTTTGTGTCTATCGTATTTTTATTATGTTAAATATAAGATGAAGCTCTGAAGCAGAATTTTCGGGTTATTGTTAGAGTAAATGTGGAATTGAGTGTGAAAAATTGTAGGGCGAATTGAGGGAGTTAATAACTCAGGTATATTCTCTGACATCAATGTTAAATCAGTTTTTTTTCTTAATTTTAAATTCATCGTTTAAATTCTTGTGTGTTATTTGAGAGAGTTTTTAAGGTCTGCTTAGAGTTATCGACGATAAAAGAGCTTCATTTATTATTACATTGTTTTATTGTAATATATATGTCTTTTTCTCGTTTCATTATCTACCAAAAAAAAAAAAACAAGCTGTAAATTCTAAAACCAGCAAAATATATATATATATATACATATATATTTATTTCGTTTTCACAATTTTTCTTTTTAAATATTGTTTGCCATCTCGGTGAAGATATATATATATATAAATTTAAGATCTTGAGCAATGTCTGAAGCTGATGCTAGTGCTGATGCTTTCCTCCCTTCCCCATTTGTACATTGTTAACAGACGTTTAGGTTATTAAACAAAAAACAAAAAAAAAAAAACGAAAAGTTATATATAATGTAATTCGTAGAATTAAGTAGACGCGTGACTATATGATATATGTAAAACTATTATTAATTATTATTACTTTAATAATGTAATGTATTTAGTCCATAAAACTAATTATAAATAAACACTTACAACAATTTGTTTAACATCTTTTTTACACCATGTAATTAGCTGTTAATTAGTTCAATTAAAAAAGAATTCAAAAGCGAATAGCCTCTTCAAAATTTACGAAACCCACACTAAATAAGACAAAAACCGAATTGAAATCACACAACTAAACTCTAAGCAAACAAACAAGAAAAGGAAAACTATATTTGTATTTGTTTAACAAACAAAAAAACGTTTTAATGTAAAGATTTATGATAATAATAATATAACAGAACAACTGTAAAAGATTAAACAGAAAATGCCATTGAAATACTTGAAGTTAACAGGAGATTTTGATATGTCTCGTTTGAGCCACATAATAATTGACGAATTAATTGATTGCTGATTGTTATTACTTATTGCTTTGCATTAAATACTGTTGACCTGTGGTGTCCCATAACTCATCGATGGTTTCAAGGTTATCCCGCCAAAGTTCCTGAAGTAGAGGCCAACCTTGGCTTTGGGTCACTAGTACATAATCATTTGTGGGATCTAATGTATGGGTGTAGGAACTCATAATCAGACTCTGCGCTAAGCGAGCCGCAACACAATATTTTAAATAGGCCAACTCCTGTTTAGAAATGGTTTGGATATTGGTAAACCCAGCAAGAAATATGCCTCCGCTAGATAAATTTTTTGCTTGTAGCATCATATAGGCCATAGCAATGCCCAGTTCGAAAATCAGTGGTGATTTACTTGTGTCTCCAAAATCAATAACACCGGTTACATTCCAATCTTTATGATTTTTTGATAACGAAACCACTATGTTTTGTTCATTATAGTCTCCGTGGATGATTTGATGATCCAGCGTGGGCAAGTCGCTTAGGACTTTTGTCTCGAATGCTTCAATTATTTCCTCGCATAAGGCGCGACGTTCTTGATCCTTGACAGCATAGATGAAGTCTCTTAATTGTGGTACGGATTGAAGCATCCACAGTGTTTTATGTGTTTCATAGGCCGGGTGAGCGAAATTTTTTAAAGATCGATCCAATTTTGCCAGAAATTGCCCACTCTGGTAGAGCAAATTCTTAGACATTTCTGCCTCATGGAACATATTTCCAGGCAAAAACTCAAAGAGCCGCACTATGTGGGCATTCCCATTGAGTTGCTCCACAGAAAAATACTTACCAGTGGCATTTGCTATGGGTCTTGGGCATTGAACTTGCTGCTTGGCTGAAATAATAAACAGATTTTATTTTACAGGTAAGTAAATTTTTAAGTAAACGAAAATATTTACCCAAATAAAGCAATAACTCATTTTGCGCATCCACAAATTCTTCTTTTTTGGAGTCCAAAGAATTGAGAATTTTCAAAACATAACCATGCGGACAATGGGAAACAATAAGCGGATTTTTTATGTTGCTAAAAGTAACAAATTAAACAATTTAATATTTATATAATAATATTTTAAATCTTGTAAAATGAAACATAAAAAATAAATATATTTATAATTATTCGTTACATTTTTTATTTTGGTGTTTTTTTTTTTTTTGAATTTTCAACCTCATTTTTGTTTTTTTTCGTCACATTAGAAAACATCTTTATTAGGCATTTTTATCGCTACTTTATCTGGTCACACTTAGAAAAGTGTTTTTGGCGGTAATCATTCCGCTAAGTTGTATTGCTTGTTTTTTGTTTGTGTTGTTAATTATTAAACATGGGTATTACCGGACTGATACCATTTCTAGAAAAGGCGTCTGATAAATTGCACTTAAAGGATATACGCGGGAGTTCAGTCGCTGTGGACACATATTGCTGGCTTCACAAGGGTGTCTTCAGTTGTGCTGAGAAATTGGCTCGAGGCGAGGATACGGATCTATATGTCCAATACTGTCTAAAATATGTTCAAATGTTGCTTTCGTATGACATTAAACCCGTCTTAGTCTTTGACGGTCAACATTTGCCGGCCAAGGCACTGACGGAGAAGCGACGCAGGGAATCCCGACAGCAGAGCAAAAAAAAAGCAGCTGAGCTATTACGTTTGGGTAGGGTGGAGGAGGCTCGGTCCCAAATGCGTCGCTGTGTGGATGTAACCCATGAGATGGCTTTGCGGCTAATACAGGCTTGTAGAGAACGTAATGTGGATTGCATTGTGGCTCCCTACGAGGCCGACGCTCAAATGGCTTGGCTGAACAAAGCGGAAATAGTCCAATACATAATTACTGAGGACTCCGATCTTACTTTATTTGGAGCAAAAAAGATAATTTTTAAACTAGATTTAACGGGAAACGGGATGCTGGTCGAAGCAGATAAGATATATATGGCTATGGGCTGCCGCGAGGAAAGATACCACTTTGATAAATTTCGAAGAATGTGCATTTTATCCGGCTGTGATTATCTAGACTCATTGCCAGGCATTGGACTAGCTAAGGCATGCAAATTTATACTTAAAACGGAACAGGACGATATGCGCAAAGCATTAAAGAAAATTCCACAATATCTCAATATGCGTAATTTGGAGGTGTGTTACTCAAAGATTTCATAAAATTAAAATGATCAAAAAAGACTTTAAATTTTATTAACTTTTCCAGGTTGATGATGAATACATTGAGAATTTTCTCAAGGCCGAAGCCACATTTAAGCACATGTTTATATATAATCCATTGGAGCGACGTATGGAGCGACTAAATGGCTTAGAAGTTTACGACACAGATATTAGTTTATGTAGCAATGCCGGCACATTGCTGGTAGATAGCCAAGAAGCCTTTCACTTGGCTTTGGGAAATTTAAATCCCTTTACGCTGAAGCGTCTAGACAATTGGGATCCAAGTAAACCACAAGCTAAACAAACAACAGCAAAGCATATAAAGCGCGCCAAACACAAAAGTATTTGGCAAACAAATTTCTCCAAATCTGAACAGGAATCAGACAAAAAAGTTCAATCATCTTGTGCTTTGTATTTTAAAAAGATCGACTTCGTTAGTCAGACAATAGAGACGGAAATTCAGGCCAATCAGCGTATTGAGGATGCTAAGCAAACTGAAGCTGATGTCTTTAGTATATACAGCAGTAGTGCCAAGCGAAGACGAAAGAGTAGCAGCTCCATTGAGGAACAGGGCGAGGAACAAGACCATGAGCAGACGCCACCTCCTTCTCCAGCGCAAAGTAAACGTCCTCATAATCCTTTTGCAAAAGATATGTTGAGGCAGCAGCAGCAAGATTCAGCTGTGTGTCAAAGTGGTTCCCTACTACGTGTATTGAGCCCGTTAAAGTTAAACCCTTCACATGGTGAGGCAGAAGTAATTTCAAGAGTTTCAGATGAGTCTCGAGTTAATACACTTAAGAGAAACATATTTGTCAAAGAGCAGGTGGAAATAAAAAGCCGCTTCTTTGCAAGCAAACCTAAACAATCAAAGGAGCTAGATCAGACAGAGGTGATGGATAAATTTTCACCCAACAAAAAATTAAGACTGGAACTCGAGCAACATCAAGAAGAAGAAGTAGAACAGAATCCCGTAACAAGCAGGCAAATTAGAATAAGTAATGAATTCCAAGAAGATGATGAGGAGTCAATGGCTTCAACTAAAAAACCAAAAGTAGAAGTTTTCAAAGAAGATATTGCCTGTTCGGAGTCAGCGGGTCCTGACAGAGAAGAGGCCATAATATTATTATCCGATGATGAGTCTAGTTCAGAGCGCCTAACACCGCCTAGTAGTCAAGAAACCACCAGTTCGCAATCAACGCCAAAGGTGGATTTGAAAAATTTCCATCTACCTCACGCACGACGGGTAGGTTTATCCAAGCCTACCACTAAGACTGCCAAATCAGTGACAAAGACTGCCAAATTATCATCCATTGCTCCAGCAAGTCAAACAAAACTCAGTATGTTTGGTTTTCAAAAGAGACCTGTGCTAAAGTGACAACATTCTTAGATTAAGTCTTATTTATTGAAATGGAAGAAACGTTCCCTTAGCTATCTTAACATTTATTGTAATAAACTCAAACGTGTTATTTATCAAAAGCAAATTTGTTAAAGCCATCAAGGTGACCGTCCGTCCGCACCTCCAACTGTTTGTTCACGCTCAAGTGGACCGACTAACGACTTTAATTAGATCTCTATGTGATGGGGTGTATAAATAGATGACAAAAGCTATATATATATATATATAGATATATACATATACATATATTTCTATGTATATATGTGCCAACCTACTCTCCTATATTGGAACTCCCTTCATCCGCTTGGATAGCGACCTCACTTGCCCTGGTTTTGTTTCGTGTAAACTTTTATCATTTGTTTTGCTTTGATGAACATTCATTGAAAATATCAGAGAAACAAGAGAGTTCTTTGACCTTATGGAATATAAAATTATTACTTTTATGTTTAATAGTTGTGTTGTATTATAGAAATCTTTAGATTTACGTTAATACATACACTGGCCTTATCTTTGAAAAACGGACTTTTGTATATTATAGATTATTTTTACTAAATCAAAAATCAGTGGTACACATATCACATAAAAGAATTAATTTACTGGAATTTTATTCCAAAATGTGTATATGTACCTTTGAAAGTATCAAATAATAAAATAATCCACGTGAAAGTAATTTCAAAACTTTTTAAACTAGATGACGTTTAAAATACATTTTTAACAAATGATAAGATTGAAGTTTGCTTTACTAATAAACACTTCTTATTAGATCATTATTTAGGAAGAAATTAATTCAAAGTTGTAATTGGGAGGTAGATAAATTAAAAGTGTACTGGTATATGTATATCAAACTGGTAATCCAAAATGTATATATTGATATATCAAAAACTTACCAATCTTCCAGTATCAAATAGTTTCGATCATCGTATGCCTTTAGTTCTTTGACTTCACTTATGGTTATGCCATATAATCGTCTTACTAGAGTTTCCACATCTTGAAGTTGAACTTTTGGTTTTATATCAGAACCCGGTTCAAGAACTTTATTTTGTTGTTGTGAAGGCTTAACTGGATCATGGTCAGTTCCATTACCATTACTGTTCCCATTGGAGGTTAATTGGTTCTCCTTGTTAATTTTTTGAGCATCATCGTAATCATGATTTAATGTGTATGATTTTTTGGTCATGTTCGTTAGTTCAACATTATTCCACTGCTCCATTTTTGGGCGAACTTTATCTGAGAAACAGCAACAATAGCAGGCAAAATGACAAAAACAACAAAATAAAGATGAGAATACGAATATCTCAAGTGTACGATACGAAATTCCAAAGCAGAATGAAATAAAATTCAGATTCAATTAAACAAGTTGTTGCTCGGCATCGTCGCTGCCGTTTATGCCGTCGCAGTCGTCCGTTGACGTCTTCTTTACGCTTGTGTGTGTGTGTGTGTGTGTGTGTATAAGCCCTGTTTGCTGCTGCCCGCACTACTACGTCTCCTCTTTTGGTTATTTATTCAAATTGGATACCCTATAACACAACGGGTATGCTATGCTCAACATGAAAAGAAAACTTTTGACCGCCGATCCGTCTGTACAAAAACATTTTTCTGGATATTTTAAGATCCTGAATAAGCAACATATAACTAATGTTATTCAACTGTTTATTAAATTTAATCGAAATTGGTTAAACCCAAACGTATCTATGTACATAATATAATTCGTATACAAATGGCGCCAGAGCCAGAATTGAGTTAATTTAATTTAATCAATTTTTCAACATGTAAATAGTACTTACTTCTAGTCGGCTCCCGTAATTTGACGTATGACACTTTTTCTATTCTACATTTTGTCGGTATTTGCATTATGATTACGATTTTAGGTACACCTGTTTTTTTTTCTTCTATTTTAAGATAATTTATTTGCTCAGTGCATTATGTTAGTCTTCTTTTTTTTTCTTATCAGTCGACGTTTTGCGTTACTCAATAAAAACCAACAACGAAAGTCGTGATCCATGTCATTTAACACCCCCCCAAAACGCAAAAGCTTGATATCGATTACAAAATTGAGCAGGTATCATTATTTTTTTTTGGATTATACTATACTTATGTAGAAATATGCACGTTAAAAAAAAATTGTTTAATGATGAGTACTATATTGTAGTCAGTTGCATCCAAATATAAGCACTGAAACTCCTTTTTTAAATTTTGTTAAATGATTAACAAACATTGTGCTTTATGTTGCATCTGATTTAAACTTTAACAAAATAAAAGATATATTTAACATTTCGAATGGCAATTATAAAATAACTAAACAGTTGTTTTTTAAATATAAGTATCTTCAACATGACTCAATTTAGTTGAACCGAACGGATAATATGAAATTACTAAAAGAAATTTCTAACTGCTAGTACTTTATAAAAAAAAGTTTTAAATATACAAAACGTTTAAAAAAATGATTTTAAAAACTTTCTGCAGGCTGAAGTGGGTTAAGTTTTATCTGATTTGTAGCCAATTTTCAAAGTGGCCTTCAAATTGCTAGTTTCTCGCTCATACGCAGTGTTGTACGTACACACTCGTGCATTCAGTTTTCACTGGCCAAATCGAAATGCTAACACCAATGCACACACACACTCCCACAAATATAGGAATATATTCATACATAGGGTAATTAATTTAATAAAATGCAAGTAAATATACACAGCTGAAGATAATCAGAGAAATCAACAAGCAAATATAATTTATTTATAATTTAGCGAAAAGCTTTTATATACATACATACATATGTATGTGAGCATGTACACACCTGCACCTTTACCTGGATCTGTTACTTGTTACTCGCGAACCGCTGGTCAACTAAAACTGATGTGACGAATTTTTAAACTCGGCTCAATTAGAAGCTCAAGGCCAAGGGCTGAATTGTTTTGTTGTTGTTGCTTCAAATTTATTGGTATGCGTAACAATACAATACGGCAACAAATGCGAAGTATGTAATTAGTAAAACAATCAAATTTGCATTTATTCGTGAAAAAATAATGGAAATGAAGGTGTGAAATAAAAATAAGAAAAAAATAAAAAACGAAGTCAAAATATGAACGCCAAAAACAATCAGCTGTTATTAACATTAGGGATGAGTGTTTGATACATGTTAGTTTGCTGGTGAACAGGCTTTACTCACGCACATGAGTAAAGCTCACGACAACGACATAACGTGCACATCTCTGTCTCTCCCTCCTTCATCAACTTACATCAATCTCTTTCATTTATTTTCTTTTATTTTAGTTTTGGTTGCTTTACTTCATATTTTTTTTTTTAATTTTATATGTTGTTATTGATTTTCATAAATTAAACTATGGATCAATTGTATGTGGAAATCGAAATAAGCACCCAAAAATCTGAAACTACAATTTATACGAGTATATCGTCTTTTATGGCATTTTACGTTCTCCGCTACTTAAACGAGCCGAAAAACATACAGGTGAAATGTTCGCCATAGATTTTGGCTAATTGGTATTGACATTGTTTAAACTTACAGGTGAATTTTGTTTCAAATAAAATTGAAGGGGGACGCATAGCTTTACGTAGTTCGCAGCTTCAGTTGCATCGAGAGCTAACGGAACAGAATATAACTTGCCGGGAAGCCGCATCATTGTCTGCCATTCGGGATCTTCGATTGCCCATCTATGCAAAAGATGGCAACACCTATATAGCTGGAGTTTGTGCAGTTTGTCGCGAGTTAATTTTACGGCAATCAAATGTTGAACTTTCCAAGTTGTTGGGGTTCAAAAATAGTTGTCTTCTTGCACCGTCAGAGTCTTCCATTTGGACACGTTTTTGTGAGGTGGACGTAGTCCAAGCTGTTAGTCGTCTTATTGATAGTCATGAGCTGACGTCCGTTCCGTTGGAAGTAGTACGTTTCGAAAAGCATATGAATGAGCCGGTGCGTATGCATAATATATACAAACAAGCACGTGAGCAGGCAAATATGATTGATACTCATGGGCCAAAAATCAAACGAAAAGAGCGGGTTGTCATTAATTGTTCGACACCCAAGGAGGAGTTGCTAATCGAACACCGTTTTGCTGAGGGCATTAGCTTCACTATAGCCGATCTCATTCTGTATCCTTTGATGAGAATAATATTCCAGCATTGTGAACATATGTTGCCGCATTTTCCATTAACTAGCACCTGGTTGAGTGAGATTGACTCATTTGATCGCAATTGCTTGAGAATTTTGCAAGAGTTATATATTCCTGTAAAGTCAGAAAAGGGAACAGAACTTTTAACTATTCCCGACTGTGAGGCGAACAGTTTATATAAATCGGATCCTAAACGTTATAAGCCTCGTAATCGCATTTACACTAGCCAGGACGAAGTAAATTCGGCTCTGTTAAAACTAGAATCACTCGGTTTAAAGTTTACAAGTGATTCGGAGCATACCTATGGCCAAGAAGTGATCAATTGGCAAAAAATCGAACCTAGTCATGAGAAGAGTTCGGCTTTGCCGGCAAAGCGTTTGGAGCGCAAACGCAAGCAATTGGAGAATATGGCTAATGCAGTTTGCTCCCTGGCACAGACTGGAGATCGCATAGTGGACTTCTGTAGCGGCACTGGACATTTGGCCATACTTCTAGCCCTTCAATTACCCGATTGTATAATAATAGTTCTAGAAAATAAGGCATTCTCGTTAAGTCAGGCGCAGAAGCGGGCTTCAGAGTTAAAGTTAACCAATTGTGTCTTTTATCAGTGTAATATAGACTATTTTGTTGGCCAATTCGATGTTGGAACCTCACTACATGCCTGTGGTACTGCCACGGACATTGTTCTCCAACAATGCCAAAGAGTAAAGGCCAGATTTGCTTGTTGTCCCTGTTGCTATGGCTCACTCCAGCAGATGCCCCACATTTTATATCCGCTAAGCAAGCAATTCCGTCAAGTCTTGACATTTAACGATTATCTTTATATAGCCCATGCAGCGGATCAGGCTCATGATTTGAGCACTGTTAATTGTAAACCAGAGTTAACAGCTCAAGGCTTGAAATGCATGTGTATTGTAGACACTGATCGCAAATTGCAAGCAGAAGAGGCGGGCTATCAAATGGTCATTCTAACACGTCTTAAGCCTGAGCAGTGTACGCCAAAGAATCATTTGCTAGTCGGACGTTACGAGAAGTTATAATTAAATAATTTGAAATAAAACTTTCCATTGTTTTTTAACGGTTTTATTTGATTAACATTAAGGGCTAAGGGCTTCCAAAAATATTAAGAGCGAGAATCCGCTGGTATTCCATTTAAATGATTGTTGGTCGGCCACCTCGCAAGGCAAGCACCAAATGCAAAACAGATCCGCCTTGGACTTTATAATCAGCCGCAGTTTTGTCATCGTTCCTAATCAGAAAGAATATTGATAAGAGTTTTTCTCAATCGTTTTTTGTTTTTTGCTGGAACGCTTACATTTGTTTACCGGAAAAAATCAGACGCTGTTGCTGCGGTGGTATACCTTCCTTTTCCTCCACGCGCTCTTTGATGCGATCCACTTTGTCTGTGGGTTCAATGTCAATTTCAATCTCTTTGCCGGTTAGAGTCTGCCAAGAGAGAGATAGAAAAGACAATTCCTGTAACTGTATAACTTTGTTGTTGTTGGTGCGATCTGGCTGATGCTGACGCATGGCGCCTAGGCGAAATAAAGCCGGCAAGTTGTACTCATTTGTTGACTTATACCGCAGTTGACTTGACCCACCTTTACTTTAATCAACATATTATCTGTTCTAGAGTTTTGCTAAATTTGATGAAATACTTAAATTTGTAATTTTTCTATATATATTTTTTGCAAAATTTGTTGTTGGAGTCAGCTGTGTTGCAAAAGATTTAAATGTCGATGGGATTTTTAACACTGATTAGTGTTGACTATGACAAAATTATTTGTCAAATACGTAAACTTTAACAGGCTTTAATAACGTTAATTTAAGCGTTAAACTTTAAAATCATTGTTTAAAACATTTTTTTTTTAATTCCATGTTAAAAAAGTTCATTACAGTTACTGCTAAGTCAATTTGATTCAAAAATGATTTAATACATGTTATTCTCTTAAGTATTTTAGAGCTTCTAACTAAAAGCATAGTCTTAGATTTTTGGTTGTATCATTTTATTATTATAAAATTTTTAATTATATATAAAAACTATACTATATAAGATAATTACAGCTACAACAAATGCGTTCCATGTTATTCCTGAGATCCCTATGTATGCTCGTTGTTTAAGCATTTTTGTTTAACTTATTCCAGGTACGAATGGCCTCTCCCATGTGTCTTATATCCCTGGCATAGGTACGGCAACAACCACCTATAATTTTGGCACCCAATTTTGCCCACTCAGGCACATAATTTGCCAACGGAACGCAATGTTCACGTCCTTGCCAACCATTGACAACGTCATATACCTCACCACTGTTGGGATATACGACAAGGGGAATTTGTTCATCCACACTTCGCTCACCATTAAGGCTCTCGAAAAGTGAAGTAACAAATTTGGGATGGACACAATTGACACCAATAGCCAGACACTTGTCGAGTGCATTTCTTTCGCTTAATATGTCCCAAATCGCATTGGCTGCCTCTGCAAAATTTTCGCCATGAGCCAAGCTGGTTTCATCTTTGCATTGAAAAGCAATCCAAAATTTGACTTCAGGATAATCATCGCAAAGCATCTCGACCAAAGCTTCGGCTTCCATTTGACAAGGAATCGTTTCTATGGCCAAAGCATCGACACCAGCTTCCAGACATGCTTCAATTCTAACTCGATGCCAATCGGTTATTGTCTTGGCAGGAACAAAATCAGCATAGCTGCCCGTATATTCAGAGCCGTCGTGCAAATGGGCGCCAAAGGGTCCAATTGATGCAATGACCAGGGGATAACCTAAACGGTCAAAATAAAAAAAATGAGTTTGGCACTAAATAAAAAGCTTTTTGAGTTTTTAACTCACCATCTGGTACTGCAATTTTTGCCTCATAACATTCGGTGAGATATTTTTCCTTAGCTATGTGTGCCAATCTCACAGTATTTTTTATCAGCTCAATGCTTTGCTCCTCATCCAGTTCCAAATACTCCATATAACCTTCGACACTGGCTTGATAAGTGTTTGTCAATATGATATCAGCACCATCTAAAATCATAATTTGTTGCTAAGTGAAATCTGATCGATTATGTTCCAAAACACCATGTTCTAATTAGTATATTATTCACTTAACACTTAATATTCTATATAATATATACAATTATTAATTTATTTTATATATTCACAATCGCAAAATTCTGCGTTATTACCTTCATTTGGCTAAATTTGTTTTTTTTTTCTGAACCCATTTCAAGTTTTTTAAGCATTTGGATCGTTTTTAAGTTGTTAGATAATTTGACAAAAAGGTTTTTACCTTTAAAAATATTAAATATTGTGACTGTCGATTTGTATAAAACACTCTATTCTCAAGATAATTAAGTAATTAAAATCTCTTTTATGTAGAGAACATTCTTTAAGTTCTTTAGTGGAAAGCGAAAGTATACAACAATGGTCTATTTAAACAATCGAAACTATCTATCGTTTGTTTTGATAAGTCAAGGTTATTGGGTTATACTTACTCTGCAAAAAATCCAAGTGCGTGTTAATGACAGCAGCTGGCTTAGTGGCATTGAATCGGGCACTCCATAATGGATCTCCGTCCACGGAATTGCCGACATGAACCGTCATCTGAGTGCCAAATCCGCCATCTTTAATCAAAACGCGCGTCAGAGCCATGATTACGAGTTGCCTGCCAGATGTTCCTTTTGATTAATAGGGGGGGAGGGTGGAATAAATAAAAACAAGTGTTTGCTATTAGTTGATAAGAAATTGGATTACTCTTTGTTTATGGGAACCTTGGCATCTGATCAACAATTACAATGTAACAATGTATAAAAACCGTTAGCAACAAATGTAAGCACATTTTCCACTTATCGCACAAATATAAAATATATTTATCAACGGTTCAATGAACTTTCTTAGTGCAGAAAACAAACACATTAGTTATTTGAAATGGAATGTTTGGCAGACATTATGATTTGACACCAAGCAGCACGACTCACCTTGTATTTGTCACGTATAAATTACTCAGATTCAATTACAGAACAAGTTTCAATTGAAATATAAACACTCTAAATAATATGTAGATAGATAGCGGCGGGAAATTAAACTGTTGTAGTCCACTATAGTCTGTTCAACAACGATTTAAGTGTTTTACAATGATGTCGGGTAGCTTTTATAGGCTGCCGCTAGCTCAGCTGGTAGAGCTCGAGCCTCTTATCAGCATAAAAACAAAATATTAAAAAAAAAGTAAACACACGATTATATTATACATACATATATGTTTATAAATATATATGTGAATGTGACTGATTCTGGAACTAGACTGGTAGGCAAGTGCTTTTTGATAAGACAAGTGCACAGCTGCCAGACAACATAAGCAAATCCCATCCCATGCCATCCAAGACACGATCCTTTTACCTATCAATAGAAACCGCAAAAGTTGTGGTTTTTTCTTCAAGGCTGATGGAATCGTTTAATTGTCAAGTGCGTGAATTTCGATGACAAAAGTCCAAAAAAAGACTCCGGAGACCGCCTGGGGATTCTGTGATAACCTATTGGGACCAGCCGGTGTTGACTAGACTCACTAATCAAAAAGTTTGTTGACTGCTTGTAGGGTATTAGCTGGGCATTAAAATTTTTATTTTAGATTAAAAATTAGATTTTTTAAATATATTTCTATTTATATAAAAGCTATCAATTTGAAATGAAAAACAATTCTTTTAAGTTTTGATAGCAATTCGAAAATATTTATTATTTGCCCAACTAAAGATTTCCATATATAATATTATTAATATTGTTTATTTTTCTTTTTAATAAATTTGCTAGGAATCTGTAAACAAAGCCGTGTTTAAAATGGATCCAACCCGATACAAGACTTCCACTACTCTTTTTGTTATATCTGTAACATTTTTGGCTTAACGGCTACTGAGTATTTCGTTAGTCTGGCTCTCTACTTTAATTATATTAATTTGCACTTGTTTACCCCGCAATTTGACATATCTGGTGCCGTCTCGCACTCGGCTACATTTGCTTTCCTCTTGCTGATTAGACACACAAACATGAGCATAAATCAGCTTGTTTCCCATATATAAGCACTCACAATAATATATTTGAACAAACTATGTACGTACGTACATATCTGTATATGTTTGTACATACAATGTGAAGATAGATAGATGTAGGTCTAGGTCTAAACGACAAAAAGTCGATTTCGCATTTAATAACAAGGCAACAACACATATAAAAACTTAATGCTATATATTATAAATTAATCTAATGTGTGATCATGTCCGCTTATTATAGTCCGCACCTTTTTCATCAATACATTTTCGAATTTTTAGTACATCGGCCGGATAGACGCGACAACAGCCGCCAACAATGCGAGCGCCCAGTCTCACCCATTCGGGAACAAATTGAACAACATCTTGACCAGAACCAACCCATTCACCAGCATCAACATCGTAGATCTCACCACGATTGCTATAAACTACAAGTGGTATTAGATCATTGCCAGCCAAAGCATTCAGGGATCGAAACAAGGAGGAGACGAAACTTGGATTTACGCAATTGACACCAATACCCAGCAAACGATTTTCCTCTTTGAACCCCTTTACCAAAGTCCAAATTCTATAAGCGGCCTGGGCGAAAGATTCTCCATTGGCTAATGAAGTTTCATCCTAGATAATCGGGAGAAATAAATAGAATTGTAAAGAGGGAAGAACTCAAATATAAAATCAATAGTTATTTTCCTTACCTTACACTGAAATGAAACCCAGAATCTCACACTGGCATATGACGTTAAAATCAGTTCAGTCACCGCTTCCGCTTCTAAGAGGCAGGGCATTGTCTCCACAGCCAGGCCATCCACACCAGCTAATAAACAAGTCTTTATTCTGGTGCTATGCCAATTCTGTAACAATTTCTTGTCCACGATATCTTCATAATTCCCCGTATACTCTGAACCATCATGCAAATGTGCTCCGTAAGGACCAATCGAGGCCAGTATTAATGGAAGTCCAGGTTTAATGGTTCGCTTCTCCTTAGCCATTTCCTCAAAGAACCTGATCTTTGCCTGTTGCGTAAGGTGGACACTTTTGGCTATCAGAGCTATGCTTTCCTCTTTAGTCATACCCAGATGCTTCATGAAACCCTCCACACTCGACTGATAAGTGTTTGTCAATATGATATCCGCTCCATTTCTCATAAAATCCAAATGAGTCTGTATTACTGCCTCCGGATTGACCTGGTCAAAGCGTGATCCCCATAGAGGGTGCCCATCAACCTTTTCGTCCACATTTCGCGATAATTGACTGGTAAAGCCACCACATTTAACCAATACACGGGAATCCAAAAGAGATACTGTATACGGATTATCATTGGAGTCCGAGCCCGTAGTGCTGCTTCCGGCGTTCATTTTTGTACTGTCTGACACTGCATACTCGGCAGTTATAACTTTTATAGACAAATTTTTACATCCACTTACCTATTTGCTTTTTTATACAAGCTAGTATTTGTTGTTTTATATATGTTTATCAGAGATACGTGAGATTATGAGTTTTGTGACTGTGTCGTTTCGTTTTGTTTCCACATCGTATTTTTTTTTAGAATTGTTGCAATGGGCCTGCCAACTTAAAGCACAGGGGCGGAAATTTTATACTTTGGGTTCGGTAATTGTGTAATGTCTAATGCGTTGTCCTAAACTTTTTGAAAAAGGCTTAATTTGAAAATGTTACTAATTTTGAATACATTTATATTTTAAACATTTTTGTCTATATAATACCAGTTTAACCAAATGCAAGTTTATTCCGCTCCTGTTTTTACCCGAAGCTTACTAATTTTCCACACAAACAAATCAGCTGGCTACAGTTGCGGTTAAAATGTTGATCCCACCATATCCACAACAAGCAACAAGTTGTTACGAATACTAGAAATATGTAATATTATTGTCAAACGCAATTTATAATCATTTCTTGATTTAAATTATATAAAGTAAAAAAAACACTTCCACAACTGGATGTATTAATGTAAATATGCATAATTTATATAGGTATAGATATAATAATACATATGCAAAAACAAACTGATTGCTAACATAAATGGTAGGTATATACCTATATATATATAAATACATATCTGTAGAATAATAAATTGCCTTAAATACATTTGTTAGTGAATGTTTTTCTTCTTTCTTTGTGTTTTATATATTTTTATTTTTGTTTTTAATAAATCAAGGAGAGGGTAATTATAATCACAATATATATATATATATGTATATAAAATAAATAAATGATGGGAAAAAAACAAAAGCAATTTAAACAATAAATGTAACTTTGGTAATCTTACGCAGTGTATAAATTCTAAAACATTTGCCATTCTTGCTTTTTGTTGGTTGTTTTTAATAGCTAAAATTAGATTTTGCACTAAATAACAATAATAGGTATGCATGGATTGAATTATATATGATTATTCTGTATTCGGATTTTCAACATCGGAAATACTTGGCTTTAATAATACAGTTTATACATATGGTTTTGTGAATGTATGTATATCAAATGAAAAATTTAATATTTTTGTTCTTTTCCTATTTGTTAACGTTGTTATAATTATAACTGTAAGTGGCAGAACGGGAAAAATGTAAATGATAGATACTGAAAGAAAATCCAAACGAAATCTATGTAGAAACTTTCAGTCTCTCAGGTCTCTGCTCATTTGAAATTTCAGCAATGAATAACATTATATAGAGGTAAGGTAATATCTCTAGGAGAATAGGTTATTTCGCCGTTTCAGTGAGCCAAATTTCTTTTCTGCCTCCAGCAACATTTTCTCATTGCGCACCACTTCAAATGGTATGGTTCTTGACATACGATCCATTTCGTGATCCGATGGAAAATCCTCAAAACTCATATTACTGAAACCAGTTTTAGCTGAATTTTGAATAGTATTCGATTGAAAATTTCGACTACCCGAACGATTCTCATCCTGTTGCTTAAGCCGTGCATCATTGTCATCATCATCATCATCATCATGGGATTGATATTGTAAGCGTTGATGCTTCTGTTTGCTGCCAGAACTTAGCGATGTTGTAGAGCCAAGGCCGCCACCACTGATAGATGATTTTTTATACGAATGCCCTTTGACTTTTTGGGTTAGTTTGGCCACCGGCAGAACTCTTACAGCCAAATTGGATTTCTCCTTCCTCGGCTTCGTTGCAGTGATGGCGGCGGAGGGGGCGATATCTGGACGATCCAGCTCGGTAGCATGCAACACCACGGGCTCCTCCTCATCGTCGGGCGTGAAGTCTGAACAACGATCTTGAGAGATTTGCACATAAGCATTATCCGCAATTGGCAGCAAAGGCTTCAAGTGCTGAGGAGGTGGTGGGGCAGGAACTAGAACTGGAACTGGTGCTGGTGTAGGTAAAGGTGGTGCTACGGCTAGCACAGAGATGGCTTGCGGTGGACAACTGGAGGATGATGAGGAGGGCGGTACATTGACATAGACACTGCTTGGGCCACTTAATTTATGAATGTTGTTGTTATTATTATTGGTAATGATGCTATTAAAGGGGGGTTCGGGAGTTTTATTGATAATGATTGAGTGATTTATGGTCACCAATTGTGCTGGTTGTGGCTGTTGTGATGGGACAATGGTGGTAGGTGGAGGAGGTACTTTGATTATATTATTGTTATTGTTGTTGTGGCTGGGAAATTGGAGCTGGAGCTTTTCTTGTTGCTGTTGTTGTTGGTCACCTGTCACATCAACACATTTGCGTATTACCTGTGGAAAAGGCTCAGATCCAAATAAATCCCGCTGTTGGCTATCAACCACCTCCACCTGTTGCATCTGACCATCTATATTTTGAAAGGGATTGAATATGGGCTCATTGAACTCATCTAGTTGGGGTGGTGTCGGCGTTATTTGAGCTTCAAAATTGGCAAAATTTGCTTGATCTCCGCCAGAGCCTTTGACAGGTGTCGATGTCCACATCTCTGGCTGACTGACTGGCTTAGTCCTTGGTTTTGGTTTGGATTTTCTTTTGATAGGTAGACCCACAGGCAGTTTAAATGGAGCCATAGCAAATACATCCACATCCTCATCCTTAGGTATTTGTTCAATTGTTTGGTCTTGCAGCTCTGGTCCAGTTTGCACAGGTTCTTCCAAGGAAGATTCATTGCTACTTTTACTCTCTCCTGAACCATAGTCGAGTTCATCATCCAAAAGCAATGGACGATCCCCGAATTTATGCAACAAATCACTTGAAGTAGGACTAAGCTCATCTGCATTTAACGTGCCATTAGGATCGCAATTTCCTCCGGTTGCTGCTGCAAGGCGATCCTTCTTCTTCATTCGTACTTTAACCACAACACGACTGCGCACATCATCTTCATGTGTGGTGACACTCTCGCATTCCGCATGATAGGCCGAACTACTACAAGTCTTAACGCTTTCGCTTATCCCATCCATATCCATTGCCAAAGGACGTCGTCCCAATTTCGCCTGCATTGAACGCGGATTCTCATCAAAGAGATCATCATCTTCAGCACGCAAATCACTAGCCGATCCTATCGAATCCCCATCAGAGTCGGCAGCCTTTGCTGAGGCCGCTTCCTGGGCCTGAGCAGCAACAGCAGCTGCCATTATATTTAATTGCTGGGCAGCCTGATGAGCTGCCGATGTTGGTTTCTTGGTGGTCCCCTGTCTTAGTTTCTTAACTATAGGCAAATGTGTGGCGGTCTTGTCCACTTTGTGATAGGCCACTTGTTGAATTTTATGTATGGTTTCGGGTATATTGCTGGTCACCAATTGCATTTGCTTAAATATTGCCGATTTGCTTCCAGTGACACCGCCTTCATCGCTATCTTGCTGAAAGAATTCATTGGTCGAATCCGAATCATCTGATGTGGGCTGATCGTTACTGCGTAACTTCTCATATTTATTACGATCGTCGAGGGGAAGTTTTACATAGCTGGAGGATACATCTCCTCCACCTCCTCCTCCACCACCAACTCCTAAACAATCCGAATCCGTTTTAAGTTTACTGCTAATCAATGAAGTCTTCTCCTCACTGGATACTTCCAGTGTGGGTGATAGCAGCCATTTGGATGAATCACCGGCTCCAGCTCCAACTGTTCCGCCAGCTGATGATGTTGCTATTCCAGAGGAGCTGCTGTTGCTGATGATGAATTTAGCTGTGGATGAGATTGAAGGACTTTTATGCAGTAAGGTAATGAGATTACGGTTTACGATTCAGCTGGTTAGCAACAAATTGAATCTCTAACTAAATAGTTATAAATGAATTTGATTAATTATATGTAATAAATGAAAGAATGAATCAATATTTTTATGATCCCCCAAATATGTGTGTGTAGTTATATTATATATATTTGTTAGCCAAAATGGAGTAACTCAACTTATCATCCCATTGTGCTCCCAATAATAATAATAAAAAAAAAACAAGTTTAACCATGCTCCCGAACACGTTCCAATGCTTCACACAAATATTTTGTCACAAAAAAAACTTTTAACAAGTAACGCAAATATTTTGTGTAAAGTCAAATAAATATTATGTTAGTTCTTTAAATTACAGTTAGTAATTAAATTTAAATCAAATATGTAATGAAGTTATTATTGCCCAACATATGAAAAAGGAACAGGTGAAAAGATGATTACACAGGACGACAAAGACGTTTTCTTTAAATGTTTAGTTAAATCCAAATTAATTTTCAGAATTTCACTTTTTATATCAAATTAAAACTAAACTTACAGATAAATTCTTGACACGATCTATGTGATTCCAATTCGGTATAAAAACATGTTATATAATTGATTTCAATTTTTTGTAAGCTTTTGTCGTCCTGTGCACTTATTAACTAAGTCACCCAACATATAGTTTTTAGATTTGTTTAAATTTCATTTTGTTAAATACATAATTACAATTTATTGCATTTGCTTGTATTTCTTTTTTTTTCGGTTTATCTAATGAAATATTTTTCATACATTTTGTTTCTTTGATGCTTGGTTGGTTGGTTGGGATTAACTTACTATTTAACTTTTCATATATTGCATGTATATATATATTTTTATATATAAATATATAGTGTTTAATCTGTATATGCTTGGACATCTGATCAATTTTACTTGTATGTGTCTTGTTTTACCTGACTTTTGTTGATTTCACTGCGCTTAATGTTTTTTTTATACTTTCAATTTGCTAAAATTTAGCTCTTTGGATTAATTGCTTAAACTTATATACACGTATTATAATTTTTTGTACGGCTAATTGAACATTGTTTTTGTTAAACGGAAGATAATGTCAAAATCGCCTATTTTTGTATTGGTATAGTTGATAAAGGTAGATATATTGTCTTTAATTGGATTGACAATAGTTAGTTAATAATTTAAACGATTAAAAAAAATTCATTTGTTTATCGTCTGCCACATCCTGAGTGAACGCAGCTTAATGAGAACTTTTGGGAGAAACAATTAAGTTTTAAGAATAAAAAATTATAAAAAACAAATTCATTTCGGAAACTAACCTCGGTGGTCCGAAGTTTTAATACCCTTGCATTTTCTTAACTAATGGGATTTTACACTTTTTAATATTTGAAAAGTATTTGTATGATCTAAGGGACGTTTAATAAAATGAAACGGATATAAATTATATTACTTATTAAACAATAAAAGGATTTTTTTTATCTTATGAAAAAGAAAACTTTATGGCGGTCTAATAGGTTTATTATTGGTATCAAATTTCTAGCGACAAAGTAACTTTTTAAATAGATTTTTATAATCGTTAGTTCTCTCTGAAAGGGTATTAGAAAAAAAAAACATTTTAATTTACTTGAGCAATATAAAGCCTAATTTGATTAACTCTTTCAAATGTTTAAGAGTTTTGTTTTTAGCATAAATCTATTAAATTGCATGTTCACAAATTGATAACACATAATATTAATTTATAATATAATTCAAAATTTTTAAATTTTGTTGATATGCAAATAATTGTTATTATTCTCCCTGCTATGACCAAACAACATGAATAAATATATATGTATATATATGTATGTATATAATTTTCTGTACTTAATAATTTAATTAAATTTACATACACATTACACACACACACAGACATTTATATTTTACAAACAATTAGATTGATCGAAATGAATAACAACAAAAATAATTGATAATTTCCTTTTGATTGATTAGATTTAGCTTTGTTCGCTTTCTTAATTTGTTTGTCAACCCACAACCACTAAGTTTTGCTTTTGTTTGTTAATACAAGTACATAAGTGTTATATAATACAATAATATCAATTATAATCATATGTTTAACTAACTATTTATCTAGCATTTTAGGACCAGCACCAATATTTCTATTTTGTTTGTTAGAAGCGCTTAGATTTGATAGATTATTTTATTGTTTATGTAGAGTTTTTTATATTTGTTTTGAAAATTGAGCAAATATGCAAATCAATTGTGCGAAAATATTTAAAGTTATGAAATATTCAAGTTTTTTTTTTTTTTTTTAATATATTTGATGATTTTAAGAGTTTTGGGACTTTCAAGTTTATATATTTTAAAATTTTTTGAATAATTTCTTTTTTAATACAAATAAAATAGGATTTATTCTTTAAAGTTTGGTCAGCTAAGTAAGTATTTAGAACCATTGGAGATTTGCACAAATAAAATCTTTGCAACGAAATAGGTTTAAATATTTAAGGTATTAATTAAGGCATTAAGCAAATGGATACTTTACGCACAAATTGATTTGCTTAATTTCTCATGACACTCTAAGATATAATAACAGAATCTATGATAATTTTAAGCTACAAAGGACACCATTCATTTTGTGTGTTTATTCAGGTTCAATTCGGTTAGTAGTAGTAGAAGAAGTGGTGTTGGTTGTTTGGTTGCTTGGTGGTAGTGCATCTTTGGATATTTACAAATATATATTGCATTTAAATAGGCTACGGGACGTCAGAGTCTCTTGCAGAGGATAGCATTAGTTAACTACCCATATATATATGTATATTTTTATTTCATGGCACACCAAATATGTATTGGGTAAATGTTGTGTTTATCGCGGGTAATAAGTTGTCATTGTCTTTATATAATGCAGCTGTGACTCTACTTCTTGCTGAATATGTGTTGATGTTCATCATTATCATCATTTTATCCACCTTCAACTCCGTCATTATGTTGGGGCTGTGATAATGCAGCATTTCGTTTTCTAGGTAGCTTGGATGTTGGTATTTTAGACTACGTCTACGCACAAATCACTATCTGTACTTTCTGCATCGAGATTGAGAGCAACAAAAGCAACAATCGGAAAACTAAAGGTATATCTGGCATATTGTTTTTTTTTTTTTTCTAATATTTATATATATCTTTGTTTTTTTTTCGTTAAAAATTTTAAAGTTCATGCTTTACCTCCGGTTTTGCGTAGCGAGCTGGCTTTCTCACGCAGTCCGGGGGGCAGATTGAATGGTGCCGAACCGAAAGGATCCTCTGGGTGTGGCGAAATGGCTGCAGAAGATACAGTGGCAACGGCAGGAGCAGGGACAATTGCAGGCGTAAAAGTTTGCTGTGCTACCATAGTAGAGGCAGGTGGAGCAACTATTACATTTTGTTCAGTAGGCGTTAACGTTGATGTGGTGGATGCCGATTTGGCTGTTATACCTAACAAAAAGAAAAAAATTATTTATTATAGTTTGTTTAAGGATTTAAAATCCATACGTACTTCCTTGACTGCCCCGTTGGCGTATCTTATCGAATTCCGCTTCAAATATATGATCTTCGGTCATTTGGCTAAATGGTTGCTCTTCCTCAAATGGATTCCAGGCCTCTACACGCTTATCCATCGTTTGTCGACCCAATTCCGTGCTTGATGCAGCGGCATATATCCCCGGGTTGGAGGCAGCAGTTGTCAGTGTCTGCTGGTGTCCATCGCCCGACGGTGCAATATTATTATTATATGGAGCCAAAAACTGACTGGTCTCGTTGGCAAAGGTTCTGATAGACATTGATGGGGAGCGGGATGAGCAAAAGCAAGAAAGCGAAAAGAAAAACAACCACAAAACAAATTAAATATAGAAATCGGTTTTATCAATCTTAAGGCTACAAATAGGACTCTATTGACTCTGCGGTTCATCATCACTGGCATTGTCCTGCAGATCATTTGTAGCTCTCAAGGAGTTAAAGAAAAAAGATGAAGAAGCCAAAAGAGAGTGAGAGCAAGAAGAGGGCAGAAGAACAAAGAACACATAGAGTACACATATAGCACAACATTTACGACTTACTTATTAAAGGCCGATGTATCGCTAACATTACGCCGATGTCCGCCCGCACCACTATGTTTGGGTGGAGTTAATGTATGTTTGGTGGGCGTACCACCAGAATTTGTGCTTAGCGGGTCCTGATTAAGATCCTCTTTTGACTGTTTGTCAGCCACCACCACTGTTGTTGTAGACAATGACGTTGTTGTAGTGGTTGTGATATTGGTCGTATCACTGGTCTCGTCAAACGGATCTGGATAACCGCTAGATTCAAACAATTGGCTCTTCACAGACGTAGGAGGTGGAGCAGAAGCTGTCGTTGTTGCCGCTGCTGCTACTGGAACTGAAGCTGAAGGAACTACACTGGCTGGCGGCATGGCTGGAAAATTGGCCTGAAACTGCTCAACCACTGGCTGCGGTTGTGGTGATGTTATATTCTGCCTCGGCAATGGGCTTGGTGGCAAACCCAAACCCAGCCCATGGCCACTGTGCGTCACTGCAGAAGAACCTTTGGGTCTAGAACGTGGAGCAACACTGGTTCCTGCCTCTATAGTAGATACATTTTGAGTTTTGTTTGCCTGTTTGGCAGCAGCAGAATTAATTCTCTTGGCCTCAGACTCAAACGGCGGCACCAGCAGCTGATCAAAGTTTGGAATGGGTGTTTTCTAAAAACAAAATAGACAGTCAATTGTCCATGCTTTGAAGGATAATTGTTGATTTTTCTTACATGTAAATTCTGTACGGGATTATCCTTGCCGGCTAAACGAAAGGCCACTTCACAAACTTGCCATATATTTGGACGTCTATCCATATCCGTATCAAGCATATATTTAATCAATTGATGCATTCCCTTGGAATATTTGGAGCTATCTGGTATGGCGAATTGACCATTTTGGATGGCCAACGTACTTTCGCCGAACGGCAAAGAGAAAAAGCATAATTTGTAGAGCATACAGCCCAATGCCCATATATCGGCTTTAGTTGTTATACTTTTGCCACTATATAGATCAATCATTTCAGGCGCTCGATACGATAACGTCGTATATTTTTGTATTTCCTCCTCGACGACACTTACTCCATGTTGCTGGGAATTTAGTGTTTTCGCCGTGGCTGATCCAAAATCGCAAAGGACAAAATTACCCCCATCTGTTTGCAATATATTCTCGACTTTAAGGTCACGATGTATAATTGGTGTTTGGCAGTAATGCAAACGCGAAACCGCCTCCGCAATATCACAGAAAATGGTTAGCACCTCGGGCTCGGTGAAGCCAACATGTAATCTTTAATTATAAAACAAAAAATATTATTGGAAAGTTCCATTATAAACGTGATGGTGGGTATAGTTACCTAGCATTCATCATGGCCAGCATGTGATGCTTACAATATGGCATCAATAGCAGTACCTCACATACACCATTTCCTGTGGGCGTTATGCTAGAGTCTACATAGCCAATTATATTCTTATGACCGCTCAGATTGCTCTGCAAATCGGTGTAAATTATTGACTTATATAAAAGGTAAATAAATTATTTTTATATTAACCTACCGCAATCTGTATTTCTCGCTTGGCCACATTCAGATCATGTTCATTATTCACATACATACGTTTCAAGGCGTATTTCATAGACGAGGCACTGCCTCCACCATTGCCGCGTGCCAAAAAGACCATGGCAAACCCACCTGCAAATAAAAGAGATGAGTGAGACTCATTAATATCTGTGCACTGATAGATTTTGATCCTTAGCTATTTTAGAAATAACTAATGACAGATTGAAATAATAGAATAACTTGATAGTTATAAACAATATGTGCAAAATAAAATCGAATGTTTGTGCTACAAGCAGTTTGTTATAGCATATTAATTATAGTCCTTACTTCTCTATTTTTAAAAGTTTAAGCTTTAGTGGTCAATTTTGAAAATATAAATGTACATTTATTGTGTTTATGGGTAGAATTATTTGACTAATTTTAAAATACCCTTTGAAAGCATAAAAAAACTATGATTTAGATCTTTCCTAGGAAATGAAAAGGATATGTGTACACACATACATATGTACACGACTTAGTTTTAACTGTTAAGAGTTTAGAATTTTTATTCCAGTGAGGTCTCTTTTTTTTTAGGGTTACAAAACGTTTTGCATGTGTTTTTGATTTCATTTTATTGCAAATATAATTCAAGTATGTCCCCGCTAGATTTTACCCCATCCCCTTCTCCTTGCACAAAGCACTTAATATATACATACATACTTGATGTATGTATGTCTATGATAAAAAACAAGTAACGCAATATACATACATATATATCTATATAGATATGTCTATATATGTATATATATTTGTACCAAACCATTGAAGGTCACGTACATACAACAACCCACAACGACACAACAATAGTAAAAATAACAACAAAATCAGCAAACAGCAAATAAAACATTAAGTTGTCAGGGAGCAACAAAGGGAGAAGGGAGGGTAAGATAGAATAGAATCAACAAAAAATGTAAGCATTGCTCGATTTTCGTTTGGACTTTTTTCATGTATGTATGTATGTTTGTGTGAATGTATCTACCTATATTGTTGCTGCCACACTTTGTGAAATTATAACGTCAAATGTTAATCAATGCTGAAGGTTGAGCAAAAAATAAATATAAAAAAGTAACATATAAAATAAAAAAGCACACAATTGTAACGAAGCGAGAAAACTTGAGAAGGCAATTTGAAACGCAAATGAGCAAATGTCGGAGAAGACAGAGACACAGGTTCCCTCAACCGCCGCCCCCTTTCCCAACTAAAACCAAAACATGGTGGGAAGAGTTATAGAGGGGGAGAAAAAGGTAAAGCTACATTCGTTCACCGTTTGACGCTTAGTCATTGGTACTGCTGTTGTATGCATATATGTACACACATATGTGTAGAAAAAAACTCAACTAAAAGAAAGCAGGTAGCAATTAAAAGCGATCTATTAGGTCGACCAGTCGGATACTGTGTAAAATGTAGTCTGAAAGTTCCATAATGATATTTTATAACAATAAGTTTTAAGACCGTATACAAAAATAATGCAAGTATTGTAACATTTTTCAATGCTCATACTATATAAAATTCCTTTAAGCAAACCTAGTCGAATGTTAAATTTACCAATAAATCTTTTAAAATCAATTTATAGAGCATCAAAAGTCACAGCTGATTGTTCAAAAAGAGGATGAAAAAACATTATTTCTTGCCAAAATAACCAAAAAGTGTAAGCGAAACCCACAGGGAAAGAGAAAAATCTATATGAAAATAAAATTGTCAGCCAAGGTGATCAAAATAATGATGGCAGAAGAAATTAGTTTGCCTTATTTGCCAAACAATTCACATTTATAGAAACACTCACATATGTACATACATATGTATAGATGGAGAAGCATTATTCACTTTCAAATTCAAGGACAAGGACAACAACACAAACATAGTCAAGTCCTTCGAGTTTGAACTTTGTCATTTGCACGATGTTGAAGAAGTAGGAGCCGGGAAATGAGGGGAAGAAAGCAGAGTAGACAATGCGTTGTTGCTAATGCTCCTGGTTCTTGTCGCTTCATTGGCTAAATTAACATAATTGATTCAATTGATTTGTGGTTTTTACTTTGTGAAAAAACTAAGTTCCATCCTTCACTGTCCCTTCTCAATTAGAGTGTTTCTATATTGGAAAGTTATAGAATTTGCTAGTCGACGACAAGTGGCGCCCACAATTAATGTTGAGAACATTTGCTTTGTATTTTTATAGTTTGTATAAACGCCCCACATTTTTAGAGACAGTTGCGGGCTATAGTTATTTGTTTTATATACATAAAAATGTTTATCTAATCTTCCACCTGTAAATCAGACTAATATGATAAGCATAATGCTTGCTACGTGAGACAGTTTAGAGAAGTCGGAGAAGTAGAAAAAGGGGGCGTTGCGGTTGCAACGAAAGCAACAACATTTTTCAAGTTCCATCAATTTTCACCTTCTCACCTTCGGCCAGGACATCTTCGACGGTGACCGTAGCTCGTCCAACTGTAAAAACTTTGCCCACAAAGCTATTTGTCTCCTTGGATGATGATAAGCTGCTGTTGTGCGAATTATCCAGTCTAGAGTTTTCATTGCGCTCAAATTTCGATAGGATTTTCTTCATTTTTCAATTTTAGTACTTTTATTTTTGCAACAGTGGCAGAGCAGCGGCTGCGACGTCGACTGCACTGGCCTCACACTCACACACGCACACGTATTTCTTGATGATGCTGTTGGCTGTTGTTAATTATTGTGGATTAGCCGCGAGCCAGCCTCTAGGGCAATCAATTAACATTTAACTGGTAGTCTTCAAAGCTTTTAATTAATTTATTTTTGCGCACTTTCCGTTTCTTTTTTTTTTGCACTTCAAGAAAAGAAAGTTGTTGCAGTGTGACCAGTTTGGCCAGACACTTAGAGATGGGTAACAGTTTTGAGTCTGTAAAATAAAAGAGGTTCATTTCAGAGAATGTTAAATTGAACTGCCTATCGATAGCTAGTTGTAGTGCAGTCATCGATAGTTACATCGCTATCACTGCGACTGAAAACATTTTAAAAACTATGTTGTAAACGGCCGCATATCACCTCGAAAGCAAATCAAATGTTGAAGCAAAGTTAATTAAGACTGGAGGAAGGTAAGGGAAAAATGCGTACCAACCAGAATCAGCCGGGTATGAACGGGGGGACGGATGAAGAACAACAACAAAAGCAACAGTCGCAACAACAACAACAATTCGGCCTTACAACCAAGGTGGCTCTTGGTCGTCTTCATGAGGAGATTGATAAGGTTCTTAAAGAGCATGAGCAGCAATATGTCAGCGAAAAGTGAGTGCAAGATTCTTGATAGTTAAACACCTTGACCCAGCCTTTTTATCTTTCTCTTTCTTTCTTTATCTTTAATAAAGCTATTACCGAAAACTGCGTGCCGCCTTCGTTAGTTATGCCAGCCCCCTGGGTTGGTTATCCGTTGCGACCACTCTTCTTACTTCCTGCGCTTTGCTAACCACTGGTATGCTCTGGCCAGCCGTCTGTCTGCTTGGAATCCTTACGTTAGACTTTATTGTGGTCGTAAGGGAAAATAATCTACGGCGTACAGAAATATTCCGAAAGGCACGCTACGCTCTTAGTGAATTGCGTCTGGCTGAGGAAGTCCTCTTCAAGGATTGGAATAGCTCAAATTATCCCCATTTAAGTAATCCAATGTCTCCCTGTGTATCCCTGCAATGGACTTATCGCGATGGCAATATAGTAAATTTACCATGGGCTTTGCTTGTAAAGGGTGATCACATTGTTCTTCGACCTGGTCATATTTCACCGGGCCCATGTCGCGAATTGGAAACGAATAAATTCTTTAATTTGAATGAAATTTATGGAGCATCTCAAATGGGAGATCCGCCAGTAAAGCCTGTAGCAAGAGCACCTTTACCCGATTTGGTATGCTGCCTGGAGGAGACACCATACTTAAATAATTTTAAAATATGCCTGAAAAATTCACTGAAGCGACCGCCAACCATATACAATCAACAAAGATATCTTGTGAGCTTGATTTAAACAAATTTCTAAAGTAATTTCGTTTCTATAATTCTCAATCTTTATATTTAAGCTGGTCACCAAGTACATACAACAATGGGGTTGCTTTACTTCATTAATCGTCACACTGATATTCGGTTTAGTTCATCTTCATGGCTATGGTCTGCCTACAGATGTTAAGCACAATTGGCGATTTGTTCTCATCGAGTCCCCCGCAGCGGCAGTTATTCCATTACTGCCGTTGATCTTTCCTTTAATGTGGATTTCCATGAATCTGTGGGGTGTAGCTCGTTTGCAGTGTTTCCTGAAAACGCCACAGGCTGTGCTTGAAAAACAAGTGTCGAAATCATTTGAAGAGGACTTAGATACTCCG
The DNA here is from genome assembly GCA_018903615.1 of Drosophila neocordata. NCBI lineage: Eukaryota > Metazoa > Arthropoda > Insecta > Diptera > Drosophilidae > Drosophila > Drosophila neocordata. Next base: position 4,711,951 of record JAEIGI010000006.1, on the reverse strand, counting down.
TCCTATGACTATGACAGTATATCAATACTACGTTCCAATGTGTTGCGTATTTGGTTGCAATTATGGCAAGGTGATAGTGAGTTGTTGCCTCGCTCTGCAAATTTGGTGCAGGTCTTGGGCTCAATTTCGGCTTTATGCTGTGTCGATAAAAAGGGTATATTGTCATGGCCAAATCCCACCGCTGAGAAGGTATTCTTTTTGCACAATACGGATGAAGAAGTTAATAATCTGGAGGATGGGACACATAGTCAGTCGTCGGAAGAGACGGAAAGTGATGATTTGCCTGATGTGGATGTCGATGAGGATCACAAAGAGCGTGGAATTGTGGCCGAGGTATTGGACTTGACACACGACCAACATTGCCCATTTCGTTTAGAGTTCGATGATCATGAATGGAAGGCACATATCAAATCATTAAAACCTTTAGGTAAGACAAATTTATAAACTATATCTAGGTATATATTGGTTTTATACAAAACATTAATTAAAGGTCTGGCCATACTCCTCAACACTTGCTCGCCTTTAACCCATGAGCATTATGCCCAATTCTGTGGTCATGTCACTGCTGTGGCTATGCTTGATAAAGATTTGGTTCCCGTTACAAATCGGTATGCATCGTATGCAATAATTGAAACCAGTAAAAGCTTTTTGCATGGGTACGTACTACGTAGTTCCATTGCCATACTCATTACTTTTAAGAGTTTAGACATATATATATATATATACCATAATCGAATGTTAATTATCTGGAAAAATCAACAGACAAACAGCCTGACCACAACAAAATTTTAGTCATTTATTTGGGTTATATATTTTTGATTTTTGACCCAAATCGGATAAAATTGGTAATGTTTAAACGAAAAAAAAAAAACGAGTATACGAAAAGCGAAATACAAGTATTTTTGATTTCCAGTTTCTCCTTTAAACGTATTAACCCATCTATCATTTCATTTCCTATGTAAAATACTTTTAAAAATAAATCTTTCAACGTAATTTAACATTTTGTTCACCGATATTAGTTTTCCCTTGTTGTAAATTTGTTTATAATATTTAGTTTTCATTTTTCCCTCTAAAACAAAATGCACAAAAAGCACACACATTTGTCTATATTTAATTGGCATGCTATTTTAAGTAACAAACAACAAAAGCAAAAAAAAAAAAAATATTATGTAGTCCAAGAACGCTTAAATATAGTCATTCCACCTCCCACCCATGCCTGCCTGCCCATCCGCTCATGCTATGCTTGACTGCACGCCGCCTTCTTCAACTATGTATCCAGTAGGTTGCTACCAGTTCTAATTGGTTTTTTTCGATTCATTACCAGACGCTGCCTGTGCGAACTAGCCAAACAAATTGGATTCACTGATCATGCCACAGATCGATTTGCTTTGGAGGGACAATTGGCCAGCTATAGGCATTTGGTAAGCCCCAATTAGTTGTATTACAAATTAAACATTCGAGTTAATTGAGATTGTTAATGGAATCAAATTTCATTCTGTCATGCTGTAATTTATATACCCTTAGTCAACATTTGGATGTAATTTCAATTGAAATAAGTTATGGCAACCAAGTTATTAAGTGAGTTTTTCTCGCTGGTTGTATTTATAGTATAGGTTATTTCCAAATAATTATATACCATAAACAATTAGGATTGTTGTTTTTAGGTTTAGAAATAAATGAATGAGTAAAGAAATTATTAGAAAAAAAAGTAAAGCTAAGCGGAATTTAATTGCAATGCATCTATATTGCATTTGTGATTTTTGTTTTTCCCTAAAAAAAATTTTGATTGGAACTTATAACTTAAGTAGGAAGAAGGGCAAAAAAATTTGACGATCTATATAATTTATATATATAGATAACCTTATAACTAAGGCGTAACAAATGTACAATAAATATGTCCAAAAATCGCCTAATTATTCCAAATTTAGCATTAAAAATAATTTATATATTTATTCTCGTAATTGGTTTAGTTTAAACTAATTTAATTTTTTTGAACTTTTTAGCAACCTGATGTGGTACGTCGTGATATACGTTTTGCCCGCCAATTGCAGCTGTCTACCAAGGTGAAAGTTCCCTTCCCTCACTCCCTGTCGGTAGTGATGCGAGAGAATCCTGGCGGTTATTTATCGCTTTTCACCCAAGGTACAGCGGATATTATTCTTGATTGTTGCGATGATTTTTGGGATGGCAAGGATTTGCGTCCATTGTCACCACAAGATCGCAAACGTGCTTTGGACTTTTATCAACGCAGTGCCCTGACATCCTACTGTACGGCATTCGCATATCGTCCTCTACGACATGGTATACATGGAGCACTCAGTGGTCCACAACATAGTGGCGGAGCAATAGCTTATCTGGAACTACCACCTGAATCAAAGCTACGAATGCAACATGTGGACAAGACACATTGCGATTTTCAAAGTGGTCACCATGTAAAGCTTAGTCATAGTATAAGCACCGATTCGCTGCTATTCTCGGAAAGCAAGGATGAGGACTGTAACGATGTGGAGGGATGCTTTGAGATGCAATGCCATCAGGTGTTCATTGGCATGGTCACCATGCAGTATCAGGCACAGAATGATATTGTTCAATTGGTTGAACGACTGGAACGAGCCTGCATACGTTTTGTACATTTTAGCAAAGAGAATGAGCTTCGTTCGCGTGTATTTTCAGAAAAAATGGGACTAGAATCGGGATGGAATTGCCATATATCGTTGTTAAGTGAACCAGAGCCAGAAAAAGAAAAAGACAAGGAGAAAGAGAAGACTATCAATGAGACGGACCAAAATAAGTCACCGAAAAATGCTGGTAAAAGTCAAGTCACCACCACTACCACAACCACTGTCCACACCAATACCACTGATTCTAATGACACTCATAATAATCCTTGTGCCAAAGTCATAAACATATTGCCCCCCGCACCTGTAACTTCACCAGAAAGTGAAGCTGAAGCCTCTCCTGATCTTGTAGGTGCTCAACAACAGCATCAGCCAGGGGATAACAAAGATGCTCCTGATTTAAATTATTTGCTGGGTCCGCCAACTAATTTGGAATCATCGAAAACTCTTAGTTCTTCGGCTCCAGGGGCTATATCGAATCCAGATGATTGCCAGACATTGGACTCCACTGCAGCAGCCGACGACAATAATGTAATCGACAAAAATAAAGACAATTCGGATGAGTCCATTCAAATTGATAACGGCGAGCAGGATTTGGAGCTACAACAGCCAGATCCAGAAAGACATAAGCAAAGGCATTCATTAGATTCGGCAATGGATGAGAATTGCCGCTCTATGAGTACTCTCACGGAGAGCACTGATCAAAGTGCACCAATCAATTTCGATATGTCGAATCGTGCAAAATTGCCTCGAGGCATAGAAAATATACGGCCCCATCTAGAGCAAGTGGACAATGTACCGCTTCAAGTGTCCCTATTTACTGACTGCTCCGCCGAGGCCACACGCCAAATGTTGGATATAATGCAATCCTATGGTGAAATTGTCGTTTGCCTCGGCAGTTCAGCGAGCAATGCAAATGCGGATATCTTTTTGCAGGCCGATTGCAGCATAGCTGTTGAACCTCTTTATCCACAAGTCTGTCAGGATATGGATGCATATTCGGAGGCCAATATACAAAACAATAAACTCCATTGGCAACGTCAATGCAAGGGAAAAGGCAAACAGGCAGACGATGAAGAATTGCTCGAAGGGGGCCTGGTGGGCGCACGTGCCATGCAATCACCTGGCCATACTGTTTCACCAATTTATCTTAGTCGCCTTCTAAACTCTCTGCCATGTTCAATAGCTATTTGTCGCGACGACCCGCTTTCACTAGTGGCCATAATTGAGCTATCACGACGTTTCTCGTTGGGCTTATGGAATTGCATACAATATTGGGCCTGCTGTGCGGGCTCCATTTCCATATTAAATGTGCTTTGCGCGTGCCTATCGTTGCCAGCTCTGATCACACCGCTCCTGGCCATATATTTAATGTGTGTACCAGTGCCATTAATTGCCATCTCGTTGGCCCACATCGATGTTGATCCAAAGATAATGAATCGTGCTACAAGCAAAAAACAAACCGATTACGATTCCCATGCCTTTGCATTTGTTTTGTGGTGCTATGGCTGTAAATTTCTCACTCCGGTTATTACTATGGTAAGTTATCCTCTCTATACCAAATTTTTCCCTTCTAATCAATCTCTAGCTATGGGTTTAACATTCTTAAACCAAATTAAACAATTAAATTGCTTCAATATAACAAAATTTAAAGCATAGGAAATTATTGGTTCACACTTTTATATCAAAATGTAGAGCTAGACTTATTAATAAATATGTTTGTAGTTAAACATATCACATGATCTGAGCAATATAAAATAATACCGTTAACTTCGACGGCCTATATAAATTCTTTTTTTCTACGTTTTCGCAGCTTATCGCCTATTGGTTATGCATAACTCAAGCCATTAGTGTGGATGAAAAAGAATTTACTTTGGAAAATATTAATACGATCGAAGCTGATGATAATGACGATCCGGAGTTTTATGAATATCTCTATATAGCTCGAACTTCTGCCTTGTTGGCCGTTCTCCTGCATTTTGGTAAAACTAGAAAAATGGAACACTGCAATAATATTTTTATTTAATCGATTGATTTTGCAGTTTTTGTATCCATAACTTTTGTGCATCGTGATCATTCGCTGTGGCAGCGTAATCCTTTCCGTAATCGCATTTGGTCTCTAACCTGCTTGGGAATACTTCTGGTACATGGAATAATTTGTGGCACTCAAATTTTTATGAATGAGTTTATGCAAATGCATTTCACCAATTTATGGCCTCCGTTAGTTGTGCTGTTTGGCAGTTCTATACTAAGCCTCTTTGTCAGTGAGTTAGCCAAATTTCAGGAGAACAAGTGAGTTAAAATTTTTAGATCTTTTGTGTTAAAAATGTTTTAAATTTCATTTTTAATATTACAGAGTAAATGCACGTTATCAGCGGCGAGCTCGTCTTGATTTTGGCACTAAACTAGGCATGAATTCGCCATTTTAAGATGCCCACCTGATTTGTTTACCAAATGAACTTAGAGCCAAGGCTGTATATAACAACCAGTCATTGTGCTTTTTAACGGGTAGGAAAATCCACTGCTTGTTGTGGCTTTTGCAGGCAAAAGGAATATATTCGAACCCGTATTGGAACAAGCTCAAAGGAAGCAGTGCATTTACTGGCTCACCGTTTATTAAAAACTGTCAACTGAACTGCTTTCTGACAGTGGGTTTACGTCACTAAAAATTCTATTTTATTAAGAATCCACTTGATTATTGAGTAAGCTTATGAATAACTGAATTAAGTACGTTTATGTTCACGTACCTGAACACGGCAAGCAGTTCATTTTGCAGTCCAATTTTAATTATAAATTTTATAAGCCAATAGGGAAGTTTTTTTATTAAATTTATTTGAGATTTGTTTCTGCTTTTTACCTTTTTATTTCTGACACCACGAATCCTTTTAATTGTTATGTTTTGCTTTCCTTTGTAAACGTTGCCTAATTTCATATTCGTCTTGTTTCTCGTTTCATAATGACAAAAAAGTTCTCGTACTAACACTTAAAAGACTTGCAATTATTGTATAAAATATATATATAAATTTAATCAAAATCCTGACTAAAATTTGACTACAAATAAGTAAAAGTTTATTAGGTATCTACCTTTAAAAATTGAGTTGTAAAGTGAAGCGAAGCCAATAGAATGTATCACGCCTGACTGGGTGCTAATTTGGGAAGCGGCACGCTGCAATATCAATTGTGCGTGCCGTGTTGTTCAGATATCTTCTTATGACCTACAATTTCTGTTTGACAAATATTTATGCCTTTTATTTTAAACTACGTAGAAATCTATTATAATTTGGTTTGTTTGTGTGCGGAAGAGCAAAATATCCATAATGATGATGATTAATTAGCACCTGTAGAAAAACAGAAACAGAGGAAATGGAATAACGGCGAAAAGAAGTATAAAGATTTTATACTTTTTAAAAAGATTTACTATATTTACAATATTTGTTGTGAAACAATATTGTAAGAATAAAAGTAAATAGACTAATTAGTTGCGAATTTCAAGGCGTACATTTAGATCGGCTAGCGCAGCAGCCCCAACAAATATTGAATGGAGCGAAAGAGATGTGGTAGTGTAGAACTGTTATATACTCACATACATACATATGTATAACGGAAGATCTGAGAAGAAATGTGGAGTAACAATTGATTAGCACCTACATCAACGTCGACAAAATGAAAGTGCTGTGCCCTGACTTGACTATAAGGCTATGGCAATATGATTAGCACTATATAGAGCACTTCTACAGTAGCACCTTTCTGACTCCGGTCTGGAATCTGGGTCAGAAGAAAAACGAAATCAACACCCAATCACGAATTTGAAGAGAATAAAACCAATAGCATTTCGTGTTTTTCAGTGGATTTCAGAATTTCGCGCGACGCAGAGCACATGGAGTTTCAATAGCATTAAAGAGCTCGAGTGGATATGAGCTAAAAAAAAAGAACGAAAAGGACTATACGAAAATTACTTTTAATTCATTGTTTTTAGTGTTGTGAAATAGAAATTATGCAAGTTTATGATAATAAATGGACTTTGTTAGTGCTGGGCAGTTGTATTCTAGGATGTGTACACATTCAGGCCTACTCACAGGTAGCTGTTAGTGGGGCCGGAGCCGATCAAGACCAAGGACCACGAATATTCAAGGCTCTTAACACTGATCTAATCTTTCCAAAAACGTAAGTTTTTAGTGATATCTTAAAGGATGCTGAAAATGAAATATCTGCTTCATATGTAGCTTCAATTCGAGTGAGAATGTTATCTCAACGACAGAGACTCCAACTACCTCGGCATTACCACCCATCCCCTATAATCATCGGATGCCTGAGGATTCAATAAATGGACACGATAAGGATACAGAAGCTTCTCCAATATTTGTCACCCCATCAAGTGTTACTACATCAACAGGAACAGAAGCGGATGAAAAGCAGGAGAAAGAGGAGCCAGATCCACTTTTACAAGAGGCAGCTTCAACAGGACGTGCTGTGGACTACCGAACGGGTTATCCTTTCGGACAGTTAATAACTCCACTGATGAAATCGGGTAGACCGCAACAATATGTTTCGCGACCCACAAAAATAAGGCCTTATAAGAAAGGAGGTAGTTCGTCATCTTTCTATCGGGCCCCTAGGCCCGATTATAATAAAGGTAAGGAAGGAAAGTAAAGATTTATCGAATAAAAAAACAAATTTCGTTTTTATCATGGCAGGGAAATTCAGCGATCGGTTCACTCCAGGTGAAGCTACTGCTGCTGGCCAGTTTAAGGGTCATCATCATCATCATGATCATTCTCACGATGCCAAAGCGACAGCTGGGTCTAATTCGGTGCCTTCTTATGCTTCACCTTCGGATGCTTATTCCTTCCCCCCCCTAAATTCCAAGTATCCATCGCCCTCGCAGGATCCTAAGGCTGCTTTACCTTCAGATACTGTTACTAGCTACTTGCCGCCCGCATCGGGCGGGCTAAGCAATGTTGGCTATAATTATCCAGGGCCACCTATGCCCTCATCGGGTGGCTACAAATATCCGGGTCCCGTGGCCAATGGAAACGGTGATAAGGATACTGCTGCTTCCTCTGCCAGTGAATCCCCACCAGCGGATGATGACCCCGGCAATGATGATGTCATTGGTGTACTGCCTGCTAGTGCCCAGGATAATGTTAAGGACGCAGGCAAAGATGCTGGCGGTAGTTCGGCTGGTGGCGACTCAGATATGGGAGGCGGCGGAGCTGATATGGCAATGGGTGGCGGGGATGACATGGGGCCCATGCCCCCTCCCGGCGACGGAGACGGAGGAGGTGGAGGTGGCGATGATGATGCTTTGCCAGCTCTACATAACGATGGCTCGCATGGTGATGAAGATCATAAATATGATCCAAATATGGAATATGCTACACCTCCACCAGGCTGGTTGGAGTCTCATCCAGATTCCGCCGCTCCCAAGCCAGATCATGATCATGATCATTATCCAGACGTGCACGATCATCACTCAGATCACGACCATCACCCAGATATACACGATCATCATCATTTCGATTACAGTTCGTATTCAGATGACGTGTACCCTGAGGTAATTTATGATGATCACCATCATCATCCGCATCACCACATTCATCACCCGCCACCACCTCCTCCAACACTACCTCCACCTCCTCCCCCTCCACCAACGGAACCACCCCCACCGCCTCCACCACCACCAGAGCCACGTGTCAAAAAGTACAGTTACTTCTACATTGGTCGAAAACTCTGGTATATTCCTCTATACTTTACAGTTTGGTTTAGTTTCTATATTCTTTGGTTGATTATCAAATCTATTGGCCGACACAAGGTCAACTTGCCAAATCACTATGTCAGTCGTCGTAGTCTTTCGCCCCCGGAATATTCCCAGCAGAGCCGGGATGAGTATATCAATAATCTAACAGTTAACGTGCTTGAACAAATAGATAGCTTTAGGGAGAAATATTTGAACTGAAATAAAATAATAAATAAATGGAACTGTCTTCCTTTTTATGTAGAACTTGCGGATTGATGAAACTACTAAAAACTTCTTGGTATCTAGGCTTTAGCACCATCTATAATATTTCGTATTTGGCGGGTATAGTGCTGTGAGTTCGATGGGACTATATATATCGAACTGAATTCAACTTTCCAACACTAAAAGACATTACAATAATCCGGCAGCTCCTCTTAGTTGGCGTGTTGTTGTGTGTCCGAAAGAGTTTGTTTATATCAACATCTCAGGAATAGAAATTAAAACCTTTTAGCAAGATGTCGTATATGTTACCGCATTTACACAATGGCTGGCAAGTGGACCAAGCTATACTCTCAGAAGAAGACCGAGTTGTCGTAAGTCTACAAAGTATTTGTATTTTTCATTTTGTTTCTATACGTTTGCTTCTTTTTCATTCTTCCATTTAGCCTATTTGTTAGTGTGGCAACTCTACTAACAGCTGTTAAGGGTTTTCAACAATGTTGCTAGAGTGATGTTGCCGGGATTTGAAATATCAAATGTTTCTAGTTGTAGAATTATTGTGTTTCTGCATTATTTACGCTTTATTTGTAATTTCCATTTATTTTATTCATCAGGTAATTCGATTTGGCCATGATTGGGACCCTGCGTGTATGAAAATGGACGAGGTGATGTATAGTATTGCCGAGAAGGTGAAAAACTTTGCTGTCATCTATCTGGTGGATATCACAGAGGTGCCTGATTTTAACAAAATGTACGAATTGTACGATCCGTGCACGGTGATGTTTTTCTTTCGTAATAAGCACATAATGATCGATTTGGGTACTGGTAATAATAACAAAATCAATTGGCCATTGGAGGATAAACAGGAGATGATTGACATTGTGGAGACGGTTTATCGTGGAGCACGAAAAGGTCGTGGCTTGGTGGTATCACCCAAGGATTACTCCACCAAATATAGATATTAAGTAAATTTAGATTTTAATTTATAAAATAAAACCATTCATTATCCTGGCAACATTTGTGTATATGTATTTTCTTTTTTTTTTTCGTTTATTTTTCCACTTTTGTCACATTTCTCAGTAATATTGCTAACATTTACATCAATTTCTCTTTATAATATATATATATAACATTTAACTAAGTTTCTGTTTTTTAATAGCTCATACATATGTTTTTTTTTTTTGGTTTAAATTTGAATTCTCATTTTCTTTAAAGTAATCTTTTATAATAATTTTTAATGTTTCTTTTAAATAGTATATATCAATTGCTTTTCGATCCGACCAATTCGTTTTAGGTTCAGTTTTAGTTTAGTTTAGCTAAAAGGTACATACAGGCATTTGTTTATGCTGGTTATCGGAAAACAGAGAAGTTTTTGGTGTTTAGGGTTAGTACAAAAGTATAAAAAGAAAACGTCGCAACCAAAAATTTGGGGTTCTCATAAAGAAAATGTATCATCTAAATGGGTTTATCATCGCATTTAATATTACTTTGTTTTTTTTCTGTTATTGTTCATTTTTGAGTTTAATACAACAGCTCAGTTTTCCATTTTAAATTTGTTTAATTTTTTTACCGCTTAAATTTAACAATTGGTTCCGCTACTCATTTGACTTACACAAGTTAGGTTTTTGTTTAATACTTTCTTCTCTCATTCTTTTTGCTTTTTGTTTAGCTACATTATTATCATATATATCGATATTGTATATATATGTAGATGTACTTCTGATTGGTTGAATCGAATTTATTACTACAGTTACATTAGTTTTAGATTTTTTATTTGTTTTTGGTTTCGGTTTCGATTCATTCAGCATATTTAACCAACAATTTAACTTTTTTCTCAGTGTGTGTGTGTGTTTTTTTTTTTTTTTTTTTTTTTTTTTTTTGTATTCTTTTGATATATCATTTCCATGTTCTAGGCATTACTTTCTTTTGAGTTGATTTCATTGTACAAAATATCTTATTAGTATTAAAAATTATATCGTTTTGTTGTTTGTTAATACTTATATGCATAGGATAAAAGGTACAAATTATAGGCTCAGGCTCAGAGGCGTATGAGAAAAGTCTCTAATGGGGTTCGTTTGAATATTCATTCTTTCATTCATCCCTCAGCTAGATATTTATAATCCTATTTTTTCCTTTCTTCCATTTTAATGCATACATACTTTATCTATTCTTTTTATTATTCAATTTTTGATTATTTTCTTATAGATTTTTCTCACTTTGGAGGAGCAAATGCAATTTGTCATAGAAAAATAGAGATGCCATAGGTATAGGTGGGATGAGTTAGGAAATTATTTATACTATTTTCATTTTAATTTTCATTTCTTATAATCTTTATATATATATATATATATATATCTATACATACATATATATTTAAGTAACTCTATATTTCTGTGACAACAATTCTATTGTATATATATATATCCTATATATATTCTCAACAATTGTGTGTGTGTGTGTGAGGGATGAATAGAAAGTTGACAAAGGCATACATAGAGAGTAAGAATTAAGATTTTGGAAGAACATATAAATATATATAAATATATATATATGCAATTAATTGTAGTTAGTAAATGACATTTGTTTAGGCAACTTTTGAGTAAACCTTATCGAGGTCTCATATGTTTAGGCTTATTTACTGTCAGAGTACTTTTTGTTGTTGTGCAATCTATATAAAATTATGTTTTTTTTTTTTACTAAATTATTATACTTGAAGTATTTTTATTTATTTATTTATATTTTTTTGTTTTAGTTTGGCTGCGCATTTTAAGACACTAGAGAGAGAGAGAAAGTCAGAGCGAGAGTGAGAGAGAAATAAAGAGACTGATTTGCTGTATAGAAATATTATACTATTTTATGTATCTGATAGTGTGAAAAATAAATCCGAGTATCACTACTTAACTTTTAGATTTCTATTAACAATAATAGACAACAGTCTCTAAGTACGAATACGTTGTTGTTCTTCATTTTAATCTTCATCTGCATCTTTATATTTATCTTTATCTTAGAATTACTAAATGGTAACTGCATAAATACTTCCGTCTCTAGTCAGACTCAACATCCAAAAATCTAACTTATATAATTTATTTTGTTATTCTTTTCGTTTTTGACCAATTGCGCTTACCTAAGACGATCCTATAATTTTCTAATTTTAGTGATAGGCTCTTGAGCAACCCAGGAAATATTTTTGGTTGCCAGACCACATGAGACTTACCATTAAAAAAAGTGTATATTATAGTGAAAACTTCAAAATATTCTTAGCCAACATTAAGTAAATAGTTAAATGACAGGATTAAAAAAAGTTGTGGCTACATGTCTATGGATAAGAAATATTACTTGGTAAGATAAGGCAATTTCCCTTACGGACCTTGGACCTAGAAACCATTTAGATTTTCTATAGAAGTTCAGTTCAGACAAATGATTTCCAAATATATTTTAAAATATATATAGGCACGAATATTTGAAAAAGGATATTTCCCATATTTGAAGTTTTCACTATTTCTTAATGGATTTTGCAAGTACATTAATATATATATTTAACTATATATATATATATATATATGTGAAGTCAGTTACTAAGCTCTTAAATAATGGCCCCACCCATGGAGCGGCGGAAACCAATTGGGCTAGAAGAGTGTCTCCTTGGACCATTTGCGGGAAGTGCCAGGCGGCAGACTGGGATCACTTGATGTTGCCTTGTCATCGTTCACATGAACATCCTGCTCTTCATCATCGTCCTCGTCATCAGCTCTATTATCATCATTGGGCAATCTTATCAACGGAAGCTCTAACATTACAGCCGGCGTTGCAGATGACATTGTCGGTTCATTACTGGGCAAGCTTAGGTTGGTGGCACTTTTACTAACGGTATTAGCACCATTGTTACCACCACGCAATATCAAATCTTTCAATGTGGAAGGCATACAAATTGTTTGAGGTCTTGAAGCTAATACAGCCGAATCGGATGTGGATGAGGGACAGCGTTCATGATGATGATGATGGTGATGGTTGACTGGCAGTTGAGTAGTAGCAGTAGTTAGTGGCTGGGCCTGATTATTGTCCATTCTGGGACTGTGTGTGGCACTGGGACTTGGTGTGGTTGAGTGACCCAGACTGATTACCGTATTCAGACTACTATATTGAGTGTGAGTTGTTGATTCACCACCACCCCCTACGCCAATGCCACCAATTACATCCAAGCCCAGACCCACTTCAGTATTTAACGTTGAGCAAGTGTCCTCCTCTGTTGTGGTGGTCGTTGTAGTTGTCGTTGTTGTGGCGATACTTTGCGGATCACTATATTGCTGCAATAATTGGCCACGCCGAGGTGGACTGGACTGAATAACGGCACCAAAATGTGTTTCCAGAGGTGCTGCTGCTGCTGCTGTTGGTGAGGAACCACCTTGACCTTGAAACTGTAATAGAGGCAATTGACCAGCAGCAGCACCTATAAGTGCTACCCTATCACTAGACGATGCACTGATCGTTCTATGTCGTTGCAGCAAAGGCCGTCGGGGTCGAGCGCCACTACCTACTCCACCTCCCAGGGAGGGCACCGCACTCATACTCATGCGTTTCATTGGTAAAGCTACAGGCAAATTTACAGGATTTGTCTTTATCTCATTGGCCTGGGCCGCCATGGCAGCCTGCTCTTCGCTATCGCTGCTCAGTTGCTGCATGTCATCATCTGTATCTGCGGGACTCTCCAAGCCAAATACCGAATCCTCATCTAGGGAACGCAACTCTGAATCGGGACATTCCAGCGAGGAGATCTTAAAGGAACTTAGTGAGGCCAATGGAGCCCTCTTTTCAGGTGCACCATTGCCATTATTGGGTGGAGCCTTGGCTGAAATGGACATGGATAAGCTGCCATTAAGCCTATCCAGGCTAACGGGAGTACTATCCACACTAATGCTGCTCGAAGTGGCTGTTGCTGTAGCAGATTGGGGCACTGCAGCATTTGCCGTATAAGGAAAGCTATTATTATTATTCTCATTGTGCTGCAATTCCACCAGCGTCAGCTTCCGTCTGACACCCAGACGCAGCTCTTCCGATGGTGAGTCACAGAAATGAAAGGCCTGATGGGCACTGGATGTTGGTGGTGCCGACTGTATAGGCTTTGGCATGGGCAAAACCAAATCAACAGCATCTTTTGAAGGATTCTGATTATATGGATATACATCCACTGTATCGGCACTTATTGAATGTATCTGCTGTTTGCGACCAGCCTGAGCACTCTCCGGATCGTAGGAGACAATACTGTGTTTTCGCTTAAAATTTGGCGCACCCAAACCCGTAGAAGACTTGGATTTGGTTGAGGTTGCTGCTACTACAGCAGATGCTTCATGTATACTGCGTTCTGATGGGCATGGGGATGCCTTTGGCGTTGGCTGTATAACCTGAATATCTGGATAATAATAATCCCAATTGTCTATACTCGATGTACGTGATGCTGTCGATAGTTTCCTTTGCAACGTTGGTGGTAAATTACTCATGCCCAAAGTATAAGCGGAAGTCCGCCGCTCCAAATATGAACTGTCGGTACTGCAGCAGGTCATGGCGCTACTACGTCGTGAATCGTGACCCTAGAAGATGGATGGAAAAAGCAAAAGAAAAGTTTAGTAACTAGCAATTATCTCCATCATTTCTTAAAGACATTGTTGAGCCCACTCACCGGCATTGGTACAGACAGAAAGCCCGGTTTACTACGCGTGGAATCTGTTCGTTGATGATGCAATTGTTCTTGCTCATCCTGGCCACTACATTGCATATATTCATCCCCTTCTAGTTCATCCTCTGTTTCCACAAAATAATCATCAGTGCCAAAACTGCCGCCCATCGGATAGTTACTCAAAATACGGGAAGATTCTGATCCGCTTTTACGTCGTCCAGGTCCACCAGCAGCACCGCCGGGCGACATGGCTGAGTAGGAAAATCGACGTGGCGGTTCCAATAAATAACTATAGCCCACAGGACCAGTTGGACCAACGCCACCTGAAATCAAATGATAACTCTCCTTATTAAATTTAATACAAAATTAAAAACTTTTGAACGACCTACCGACAGAACCACATCGGTAACCACGATTAATTAGGGGTGGTGCACTCACGTTACCAAGCGAGAGCATTCGCTGTCTCCGATAGACTAGAGCATCATATTCATCCGGGTAAATGGACATACCAGTGGCTACAATTGCTTCATGAATCTCACGCTCCTCTTCCTCTTGCATACAAACGGCTGCCACAGCTGCCATTTTGGGATCTTTAAGGACTTTAAGGGTCTCATTGCTACTACTGCGACTCTTCCACACAATAAGGAACACCATCAGGCCAAAAAAGCCACCCAATGTGGCAGCAATTCTAACGCCAGTCATCACGTCATATGTGGCAAAGAATTCTTCACGGATACGGGCACGCTCTGCAGCATTTTCAGCTTCGGTCAAATTACGTTCACCTGGCGGTAAAAGTGGCATATAAGGAGTGGGCGTGGCTGAATGTGGATGGGCAGGTGCATGTGTAGAGGCAGTGATGTTGCTATTTTGGATGTTGCTATTGTTGGAGAGCGCCGCCGGTGTCGGTGATGCTGATGGAATCTCATGCAGACCATCGACACTTGGATCAATGAGTGCAGATGCTTTTGGTATGTTGTTATTGTTCTTGCTGCTCTTCCCCGATGAACGGCGACTAAGGCGCTGCTGTGAGGCATGATTAGCAGTTGCTCCTGTTGTTGATGTTGATGTTTTTGTTGTTGCTGTTGCTGATGTTGCACTGGTTGCTGTTGCTGTTGTTGACGGCGTTGCTGCAGACGACGGGGCATGTCGTGAAAGTTTGGCCATCTTCTATTGAAACATTTTCTGAAAGGCCACAGAAAAAAAGGTCAAAGTTTAATTGGCGCACAGAAAAAAGGACATTCTATGGGATGTTTCTGTGTAATGCAGTAATACAAATTTCCAAGCCTGACACGGAAACAATTAAAGTTTTCTTATAATTAGTAAAGTTTTTTATAATTTATGATGCATGGATGTTATACACTTGTTTAAGTCTTGAACCTTCAATACCTTGATGTCCTTAAATTAAATTGAATATTTAATTTAAATTTCAGATGAACTGAAATGTTGCATACAAACTCATGTTAAATAAACTAACACACAAATTGGCAATTTCAAGTAGAAATAAAAAGTTTATAGGAAACGTTTTTTGAGGACTTTTCATAAAGATATTCTTAAATTTAATATATACTTAAGGTCCCTGATTAAAATTTGTTTATATAAACATAGACAAGATCTTGATTAAAGAAGATGTTTCTTCTTTTTTTCCTTTAATTTTTAAATTATTCAGTTGACTTTCTATTTCTCACTTTTCAAATATTTCAACAACAAATAACGAATTTTTAAAGTAATTCAATGACCATGTAAAATAGCCATTAAAAATCACTTGAAAGTGCTTAGACTGCAATTTGAATTTTTACAACATTTTTGCCTTTTATTCCTTTCGTTTCTCATTATTTGCACGGAAGTTGTAGACGAATTATGTCGGCCAATGTCATAATAGCCATTAAAACTTTTTCCCTTTTGCACAAATATTCTTTTCGTTTTTTTTTCCACCTTCTTTCATTCGCTGGAAAAAACGTATAAAAAAGTGGAAAGGATGGACTCAACCGAAATAAGCCAAGGTACAACAAATTTCGAATCACATTAGATGACAAAACTTTTACAATAATCACAAGATGGACCGACTCAATGTCCTTGGCAACATTCACAAAATACAAAAAATGAATAAAACAAAAAGAAAAAAAAAAGAAAAAAGAGACTGAACCATGGGAAAAGAGCAACTCAGATAGAAAATTCAGCGGAGCAAAGCTCCGCGTGGCTGTCAATACAAAAAACGAACAATTAGGTGGGAGACAGAGAGAGGATGAGCGAGGGTGAAAAACAATGGTAACAGGCGACTGCTACATTTATATATATGTATAGGATACAAACGTCCTTCTGCATTATTGACCAGGCTAACTTGTTGGGGGAGAATATAAAAGCCCCCAAGGATATCATCCACACAATCTAAAGTAAGAATATAACTTAGTTTATAAGATAAACTTTAGTTAGATACAATTTATAATTTACTCATTTCAACAAAATGCTAAATATTTTCCAACTTATTACCCAAGTAGGGACTTCAATGGACAAAAAGGGAATGGGGAAGGGAGAAAGATGCTCCAAAAACAATTAAAAATGTGCAGAAAGCAAAAGTAAAACTTTTTCTCCTTTTTTCCTTTTTTTTTTATTTATTTTTTTTTTTTTTTTTTTGAAGGCGCCGTAGAAGTATGAGCTAAGAAATGTGTAGATGGGAAATTTATGGCTTTTTAATTGCTATGACGGGGTACGGGGGGTTCGAGGTGTCGAAAAGTGGGCAGACCAGACCAGACCTCAAGTTGAAAGATTTTTCGCCTCGTCTTTTATGCGAAAGCGTTAAAGAATGCCAAATTCCTGGGCAAAGAAAAGGAATAACCGCAGACAAAGAAATGAAATGCACGGAATGTGAAACATTTCCTTAAGCAACAGATAATACTTTGTATAAATATCATACCACAAGACATTGTAGAATTAAAATACATTTAATGTATTGTGTGAATAGATATCAAGCAGTATGGGGTGAAATAAAAAATATTTTATCTTTGTAAATAGTTAAGACTTAAGCAATTTCTACAAAATTGCATTCTTTTCTATTTCATTTAATTCGACTTTTTTTCATCAGTTTTTGTTGCTTTTCAATTAAAAATTATTTCTTAGAAAGATACAATAAAAGTTTTATCTAAAATGTAAATTGACTTTTGATAAAAATTAAAATTCATTTGTCTCTTTTTTTTTACTTCTTGTTTACTTATTTCTTTTGCTTTTAGTAATTTGAACAGAAGTGAAAAAAAAATGTAAAGTAATAAATTTGCCTACAATTTGTTTTGTGTTTTTAGCTTGACTTATATATATATATACTATATATATACATATTTTTGATGGATTAGCCAGGACACCCAGGAGTATGAATTCATCAATTGATGAGTTTTTTTTTATACATACAAATGCATTAACAATTTCAATATTTTAGCGATGTCAAGCCTAAATAGAAAATATGAATATGAGAAATATAGAGAAAAATTGATAAATTGAATTTGTATTAATCATAACGAAGTTTTTTATGCCCTTTTTAAATAAAATAAACAAAGATGAGAATGTCAAAAGGGTAAAGAAATATTTAAAAACAATTATAATATGAAAAATTAATTCTTTATATATTAATTAGATAATGTATATCTATAGTTATTTCAATAATATTTTAGTAATATGTGATCACCACTTTTTTAGCCATATTTATATCTACTAACAAATTTGGAATCCTTAGATACCTTTGAAGATTACTTTTACTGATCTTTCAATGATGGCAAATTCTTCAGTGTTTTTTTTTCAGTAGAGTATTAAAAACTAAGCCAAAATGTGTTGCTTGATGCGTTTGTTGTTGTCTGGTGCTGTTGTTGTTGTTGTTATTGTTTTTTGGCATGATGAATGATTGTGGTTAGGACATGGACAAACATGCTGACAGGACTTGAACTCATTCGGTTGGACCTGTCAGGCAGCCTGTGTCATGTTCTCTGTGCTTTGTGCTATGGTGCGTATGCGTAATAATAATTCATATTCATCATTTTAACGGCAATGTCTACCCTAATATTTCTGTTCTTGTGGCCAAAAGGCTTCGTTTTTTTTCTGTCCTGGCCAAAACAAAATTGAAGGCAAATCAATTGAAATTGTTGTATGCATGTATGTGTGTCTGTGTGTGTGTGTGTGTTCGTATGTATATTTGTTGCATATTTCCTTTTGAGTTGTTCTATAACAAAGAAATCATTCATGTGAATTGAGGCATTTGCTGTATGTGTACATAAATATGTATATAGATATATGTGTATGCATTGTATAAGCATAACACAGAACCAGTTAGTTGAACAGAAACCGTTTAGTAACCATTATCAATATAAATGCAACAACAAAAATATATTAAGATATTTGGAAAGTTTTTAAAATAAACTTATCGTTTATTTATAATTCTTATATAAAATACATATTTTGATAGTTTATGTTTCAAAAGTAAATATTGTTATTTATTTAAATTTTTGTTAATCAAATGGAAAGAAATTTTATGCTTTGTTTAAAACTCAACAAAATGTTCAAATACAACAAATGTGTATATATGTATATATATATTCCTAATTTAATGTTTAATTGAACAACATCAGAAAATGGAGAGAAAAACAACAGTTAGGAAAAAGTGCATCATAAATATTTAAAAATCAAAAAACAGAAAAAAAAATAATGAAAAAATTGAAAAAAGCAAATGGAAGGAATAATAAAACACCTGCAAAAGAGAAACGAAAAAACAAATTTATGGGAAAAAAGAGAAAAACTTTAAGAGAAAGGTTTCAGTTTATGGAAAAGTACTGAAAAATTTAAGAAAACAAAATATGCAGCAAGAATGATGACCTAAAAAATTTATATAAAACAAAAATAAGAAAAAGATGAGACAAAAAAACTAAATAAACGAAAAAAAGTTAAATCAGAAATAGAATAGAATAAGAGCATAAGACATAAATCCGAATTTAAATTGAATAAAACTTGACATTGGCATAAACTATATTTCTGTTGAACAAAGAAACTGTCAAAAAATGATGTTTTATTTCTTCCGACTGCCATATTTTATTGAACAGCATTGTATGAGATGTATAAGATGCCCATCATCATCATCATACGGCAAATCATCTTCCCTCATCAGCCCTAAAGGAACCCAAGGAAAACCCACCTAAGCAGCTTATAAATAAAAAGCATTAAGCAAATGAAAATTTTCTTTAGCAATATTTAGGCTTTTCATACAATTTTCCTTTTCTCCTTTCTCTTTTTTTTTTTTAACGAGAATGTAATTCGATTTCCCTGAGCGCTTAGCTAACACATCAAATTTTATCCCTTTTTGTTCGTTTTTTGTTTAATTAATTAAAATGTCTGCTAGAAGGCAGAAAAACATTTTAAAGGCTCTGTGCAAAAACTCAGTCTGGATGTCTTATTAGGCTGGTTTTTTGTCTAGCAAAAGACAATGTGCGCCCAGTCAAATTATGAGCATTATGCCATAAGTATCCCTACCCCTGGCCCAGACTTCGTCTCTGTCTCTGCATTTGCCTCTATTGCTGTTATTCCTCTTGTCCCTGCCCCTGTGGCTGCCCTTGATGCAAAGTTCCGCGCGCGCCATTTAACAAACATTCCGTTAATCTGCTACACTTGGCAAGAGAGCAGAGCTCCATGGCCATGAGGCTGCTCCACATAGCTATAGCTCCATCCGGTTCTCCATAGTAGTAGTCGTCATCGTCGT
Organism: Drosophila neocordata; assembly: GCA_018903615.1. Classification (NCBI taxonomy): domain Eukaryota; kingdom Metazoa; phylum Arthropoda; class Insecta; order Diptera; family Drosophilidae; genus Drosophila; species Drosophila neocordata. The sequence goes on along the minus strand of JAEIGI010000006.1, from coordinate 4,691,978 downwards.
CGTCGTTGTCGTCCTTCTCGTTGTTACTGCTTATTGTGTTGTGCTTTTATTGTTATGGCCATGTTTTTTGTTGCTGTTTCATTTGGCGGCATTGTTGGCTCTGTCTTCTCCATGTCTCCTGCTTTGGGGCCACACCTCTTTGCCTCTATCTTACCACATTAGGCTTAGCCTGCCTTTTTTCCTTCCCTCTCTCTTTCTCTCTATCCCTCTCTGTCTTTTTCTGTCTGTGAATATGTTTGTGTGTGTGTGTGGCTCTTTTATTTTTCGTTGTTGTCTTTAATGCTAAGCGTTTTACGTTTATGAGACACACTGACAGGTCTTTCCCCCTTACCATTTTACCACAAGGCTGTGCATCATTTATAGATGATTTTTAAATTGCATTTATTTTATTTCATTTGCAAAATGTGTCACGTTTTGAATTTTCTCCATCCACTTCTAATATTTGTATCAAATATTTACCAGCCCATACGTGACTGGCCTTAACTTTAACTTTTCGTTTTCTTGATTTGTTCATTCTTCTTTCGTGTTTCTCTACATTTTCCATTGCCTACTTTTCACATTCATTTTCCCCAGCCTATTTTCATTCCTTTTTGACCCATTTCTGTTAATAATTCACTGTCAACTTGTATATTTATTGCTTAATCACTTGGAAGACCACAGATAATATTCGACACATATCAATGTATAAGAAAGAGAAAGAGAGATTTCAAGAAAGAGAGAGAGAGAGAGACAAAGATAGAGAGAGTGGGTTACAGATTGTCTATAAATCAAATATGAAATATTTGCTTCCATAATCAGGTCAATTTGCAGTCAAAACTCAATACCTAGAACTAAGCAACTAAAAATCATCTTTAAGAAAACATGAAAAGGTTTCTGTTCACAAGAGCTTCTATTGGCTTAATTGAAATTAATATTGACAGAAGTTTGATTAAAAAAACAATTGATTTTTACTTTTTAAATAAAGTAATAAATATATAGGTTGTGAAGTTACGTTAAACAAACCCAAATATTAAAGGGATACTTACTAACAAAACTAATTTAAAAATCAACATCAATCAGAGACTATAGTTTCCACTTTACTTTAAATACGATATTGACTATATTTAAAAAGCATATTTATCAAAAGGTATCATTCTAGTGTATACAAATAAAGAACAATTTGTTTAAGTGCCCTTAAAGTAAATACAAGTTAATTAATTTCATTTCTATCTCGGTCATGATTAAAATTGGATTATTTAAGAGCCATTACCGTTTTAAAGAAAACATTTGACATTCCACAAATGCTGGAATATGAAGACAGTAACTTATATATATGTATATACATATATATTTATATATATATACATTTATATATATAATCTCTCTCGCAGTTTACCCATTGTGTGTCCTGTAGGGCTGCGTTCTGACCAGCAACTAGACAAAAGTCGTCTAGACAAAATTTATAACATTAATGTATTTGCCAAGCGTTAGATGGGATGCCGAGCATTCCATTTTGGAGCATTTTAATTGTGTGACATGAGATTGACAAATGTCTGAAAAGTTTGGGTCCAGCTTCATCTATGGCAAAGATGAGGGTCCAAGGTTTGAGGTCAGTAGCACTTGGCCATAAGTCAAGTGTTAATTAAATGTTATGCCAGGCAGCTGGGCAACCGGTCAGAATAGCAGCTTTCAGTTAATTTTGCTGTTCAGTTCATTTTCCGTATAAAGTATTGCAACCACATGGCGTATACGTAATTTACTTTACTGCTATTAAGTCAGCACATGTGTATGTGCTCTTCCTCTTTGCCACTCTTAGTCATAGTGTGTGTGTGTGTGTGTATGGCGACACTTGACTTTTATATTTTTATTTTTTTTTGTTATTTGCCGTTTTTCTTATTTCTTTTACAGCAGCCCTGGCAAAGATTGTGTGTATAATAAATGCGCCACAAAGTATGCAACAGGAAATAAACGTCGCTTAACTTAACAATTACTGACACCATTAAAGTTCGTTCCAAGCAACAGCAACACGCCCACTAAGCACGCCCAAGCAACCAGTTCGAGCGCAGGCCATGTTCTCACCCTCCCCCGCACACACACACACACACCAGAACCTTTTGTCTAGAGAGTCAGCTGCCATTATAGTTTTTCCTCTTCCTACTCCTTCTTCTGGGTTTTTGCTTTTTTCTTTCTGCCTTGGCTGCTTGCTCCTGTCATTTCCATTGTCGTAGTGTGTGTGTATTTAAGAATGTGGGTGTGGGTATTTTTGTGTGTGTGGGTGACATGTGCCTGGCACAGATTGCAGGCAGCAGAAGCATTGTGTCTGCACCTTCCTCTTTACCACATTTTATGCAACTTTTTCTTCCTTTCGGTTTTTCGTGTGTTTTTTTGTTACTTTTTTTGTTTTTTTTTGGGTTCTGACAACGACATTTTACAAGTATTTTATGCAAACGACTGCAAAATACTTTTATCTTCTTCTTCTTCTTTGGCCACAATTGAGCAAATTGCTATCCGGAAATGTACTTTGATTCTATAGGCAGAACGTTTGGACACTGGAACTCATCTACATCTAAAACTTTTATACCATGCCAAGTAATTTAAAAGTCCATTCGCCTTCGAGAGATAGAGTGAGGGAGAGATAAAGCAAAAGGATCCCAAATGTATATTTATCATAATACCCACTGGCTGTTGAGTTGCACGAGTTGCATGAGTTGCAGCTGCCGTTACCATTAACCCATTAAATCTCCGCACAATAAGAGGAACCCGCCAATGCCGCCGCCACAGCACGTTGAAGCAAACACAGCACGTAGCCACTTCCGTTGAGCAGAGAGAATGAGGGGGATTTAGGAAAAGATGGACGTAATGAAGGGACGAGGATGCTATAGGAATTGAGGCCAGTTAAGTATGGTCGAGCACACAGCCTCTGTAGGTACCTGTAGATGGTAGTTGCTGCTAGTGCTGCGCTATTGCCATTAAATCAGTGTTAACAACTGAAGAGTTTCCCTTTATTCGACATACAGTGGTCGCTTATTGAAAAAAGCTTGGTAAATAAATATTGTTATAAAAATAAAATTTTTTAATCAGTTTTAATGGAGATTAAAAATATGATATAAGATAAATAAATATACAATGCAACAAAATTTTAAAACTTATTGTCAATAAAGAAAAAACTACAAATTTAATAATATAATTTTCTATTTATAGCTAATTGCTGGCACTTTTATTTCTGGTTTCTCAACTATTCAATTTGTGTTTGTTTAAATATTCATTCCACAAATGTGTGTTTTTAGCCCACTGTTTTCTATTTGCCTGTACCTGTTCTTTTACTGTTTGCTTTTATCCTAGCTCACGGAGCAGCTGGCTTCCTTTTGCTTTGTTGCTGCAATCACAGCAAAAAAGATTAAAAAACTGAGGCAACAACTTTCGTTTTATTTGCAGAAGGAAGAGAAAAAATAAACCCAACGGGAAGGGAGAAGAGTGAAAAGTGCAGCATGCTTCGCGGCTGCTGACTCGCCAAAAAACAATTATTTGCATATGGCTAGAACGAGAGAGCAATATAGCTATGGCAAAGGGAGAAGGGTTACGGAATGACAGAGTAAATTTTAATATTTATTTTATAGCCAGCAAGCAGGCGAAAAAGCAAACAACTACGAAATGACTAGAGACTGGATGCTAAATAAATTGAAGTAGAAAAATGCGCCACCTAATGGTCGCTGCCAACAGCAACTGCAACATATGTCATCAAGGAGTGGAGGGGGAGAAAGGCGGTGTGGGTGATATGGTTGGGGGTTAGGGCCATGACCACCTGTTGTTGCCATTGCCTGTCGCTGCACTTGTTTTACGCTATTTCCGTTGTCGTTTTGCCGACAGCTGTTACGGGTTTTCATTTTGTCTTTTGTCGCACCCACCCTTGCCTTTAACCGCCCCCGCAATTTCATTTTATTTCACTTTGCCAAGTTGCTGGTGTTTTTGTCTGTTTTTAGCTTTTTCCTATTGCTGTTTTCTTTTTGCCTCGTGTAATTGTAATTGAATACTTTAAGTGTTTTTCAACTTTCAATTAAATGACAAAACATAAGAAATTTGGAGAAAATTAAAAAGCTCTTTCTCTTGTTTCTGTATACTCTGTATACCTTTAGGATATAAGAGAATATCAAAATATATGAGAGATAAGGTACAGCGATTATATTTCATTCACTGAAATAATAATACTTACAAGTAAAAAATATAAAAACTAATTTGATTTTTGTTTCAATTTTGGACCAAAGCTAATGATCTGGCCAAATGTTTAAACATTGTAAAAAATGTCCTAAAAAATTTGTTCTAATTTATGAACATTCTGACCCCGACGTGATTTGAACACGCAACCTTCTGATCTGGAGTCAGACGCGCTACCATTGCGCCACGGAGTCTACAGGAATCCTTTCATTAAGGAAATCGATTTAAATATCGATAATTCCCTTGGGCGATCAAAAAAAGCTTTTCTTTAAAAGTATATGTATTTAGAAATTTTTGTAATATTTATAACAGGTATTTATAACAAATACAAATAACAAGATTTTGTTTAACAGTATACATATGTATACTTCAAAGCTAAACAAAGACTAAACTGACACATATACTCACACATATACATACATACATGTATATGTATTGTTATCTTATCATATATTTTCTGGTCTGTACTGTCTATATTATTATTAAATATTATTTAATACAAATTTATATAGAACATTTTTTAAGTAAGTATGAAATGATAAACATTTAATAAACTATTCAAGTAGTAGCTTTCTAAATGTTTAAATTTCCTTGGTATATACATATGTAGGTCTATAGTTTTAATTATAGGTCCCGCTATTTGATTAATTAGAAATTTAAATCGTTTTTTCATTACTTTTCTATCCATTTTCCATATATTTGCTTTCATTTTATAAATTCTTAATCAAGGCAAACATGTAAATACATAAATTAACGTTTTTTAAAATTTTTACACAGTTTATAAATTTGTAACTCCAAAAAACAACAGTTGTCGAATAACTAGAGTTATTACTGAATAAGCTTCTGTTATTGCATAATTAAAGACTTTAGATAAGATGAACAATATTGATATCGAAATAATAGTGGATGATATAAGACTATTGACCACAGTTACTCATTATTTTATTATGTTAACAAACTCCATTAACAATTGCGAAAAAAAAAGTATTTTAAAATAATTGATTGAAAAAAAAATTATCAAGAATTTCCAATTATTGACCCCGACGTGATTTGAACACGCAACCTTCTGATCTGGAGTCAGACGCGCTACCGTTGCGCCACGGAGTCCACATTCTACCCACTATCACTCACACAAACATAAGCAATGCCAATAATATTGTTTTATTGTTGTTGCTTTTCGCGTGCCTAAAAATAATACCGCTATATAATGAAATGCGCTCAGCCAACGTCATTTATTGCGTTCGTTTTTGCTGCCAACGTCATAGACATAGTCATAGTCGACATTCACCGCAGTCAAATTCAGTTCGTGCTTTCTATACCCAGTATTTATTTGTATATGGGGTATATACGAATTTTTTCAACTTATCTATTGTTCTCAATATCAGCTTGTCTGTTAGCCTTTATTGTTTATTTAGTAGTCTGTTCTGCTTTCTCTGTTTGTTTAATTTGTTTGCATGACCTTATGTGCGGTCTGTCAACTCTTTCCCCATCCCACGTTTGTAAATAAAATTGAATTCTTTGCTTTGAATTGCCTTGCCACTGTATTACAGAGTATCTATGGTAAGGCAAACCGAGAAGTTCCTGTTGTTTATCTGTTGTTTCAATTAGTTTGGTGTTGCTGTTGTTGTTACCGCAAGCTAAATTTAGTTGCTTTTAAAACGTTGAGAGTAAATCATGTATTGAGGTTTACCAGTTAGATTAGATAAAGACTGTCCAAGCAAACTGGTTTGAACGCTATTAAACGACTTTTTGCATAAAGTGACTGCAAAAAAAATGCATTCGCTTGCACTAAAATAGATGGGATTTTATATCCAATTATTTTAGACATAAATCTTAATAGGATTCCCATCAGATTAAATATTGTTTGTAGCGATTTAAATAAAAGTGTTTAAAATGTTTTTAGTAAACATTTATTGTTATATATTTTTTTCTATCCCATCAAAGCGCCATTCTCTCAAGTACACCAAATTAATCTTTTGGAAATTTAAATTTAACTTTAATTTTATATTTTCTTTCATTTTCCTTTTTATATAGTGCTGTTATTTTGATTAAATTCCAGTAGGCATTTTCTATATGTATTCGTATTCAAGCATTAAATCCCGGGTAACTCAAACAGACATACACACAAAACTACACATATTCCGAGAATACGGTGCGGGCAAACTAATAAATACTCAACAGATGCACATTTGAAACATTCAGTGGAAAATGAATATAAGGGGAGAAAGAAAGAGAGCTGTGAAAGCTGAAACTGAAACTAAATAAAAAGCAGGCGAAACGAATGGTTTTTCCTTTTTTCCGCCTGCTTCCTTTTTTTCACCATTTCAGCCACAAAACTTTACAGTCTGCGTATGCGAGAGTGTGTGTGTCTCTTTAGGTGTATGGCCATGTATTGTGTGTATGTGAAGGCTACACACAAAATTGCCAGCCAGGCGCTCAGATAACAGTGTAGGCGTCTCGGATCGTTGGTTGTGACGGGAAGGCCAAAGGGAGATTGTAACAGTGTAAAAAGGTGCGTTTGTCTCTCTCGCTCTCTCTCTTCCACTCTCCCTTAAAGTCTTCCGTTTCTTTTTGTTATTTTTTTTTTTTTTGAGCGTTTGCTTGTGTGTGTTCTCATTAATAAGTAAACACTACTGCACACAAACTTACAAACATATCCCAGACAGCAGCAAAAACTCTCTCCCACACACACACACACAGTCACATAAAGCTCACATAAAATCTCAAAGTTAATGGTTGGGCCAACTGTGGCAACTCTTACCAGCACACACACACACACACCGACATAACTTTATATACATCTTCTTCTTTTTTTCCCTTTTTTTTTTTTGCCCCAGCAACTTGTTAAGTAGTTCTGCTTGCTCTTCTTGTTGGCTGGAGCGTATCATAAGCTCTACTTAATTCGTTTAAGAAAAACGCAAGTAGCTTTGTCCACAGACACCAAAGCATACCAAAAAACTTATAACTAACTACAAGAACATTGATTTATATAAACTTTTTTTTACTTTGACTTGTGTTTTGCCAACTTTCTGCATTGACAGCAACTTCTACCTTCGGTTGAGTTGTCTTTCAATGTGTTTTACAATTTTCTTCATGTACACACATACATACATATGTATATGTACATGTATGCACATATGTATTTCCACACCCCGTACTCATAGTTTTCTTTTTTAATTAGCTTGACAACATCGAGAAATAACAGCCACATCCGTTGCAACTTATTTAATTAATTTTTGCCATTGAGGCAGCTAATTAGGTTTTTAAAGCGCCTTCTTGTTGGTTATAAAATAGTTACCATATTATGTTTGTTTACTTTGGTAAAGTCTGCGGGCTCTGCAATTCAGTTTTTTTTTTGGCTCGGTCCAGCATAAATTTACATAAATTTGATTTTAAGCCCTACCAGAACAGCAGAAAAGAGAGAAAAAAAAAATACAACCAAAATCGATAACTGGGAACTGAAGAGGGAAAATGCTAGCACCAAATTAATATGATTAATTGACACGTTAGCGCTGCGTGGCCTAAAAACTAGCTGCATATGCATAGATTGTCCAAGCATAGACTACCAGATGACCTATAAAAGCAAAGAGACTGACTAAAAAAGTAATTTTTATGATAGAAATATTTGAAAAGAGATATGAGATAGAGTTATGCCAGAAACTTCTTGGAACATAATGGTATATTATGTCAGTTTTATTTAAGTATTTTGCCAAATAGTACTTCAATCTTTCTGAAATCCACTGGATGAACTTCTATAAGCAAGACTCTATGAAACCTTACCGCATTAGCACAGAAATCACATCGCCAATGCTCGTTGACAGTAGGGATTTAAAGTTGGGCGTGGGTAGTGTGTGGTAGGGATTGGGGGGAGCTTGTAAAAACCTAACTGGCTGATGGACAACAAACACCCACACGGCACTCACAGACACACCACCGAAAATTGATGGACACACGAACATGGCGTTAGGTTGAGGTCAGGCCAAAAGGGTGAGCCAATTTGCAACGAGGCAAAAAGCGCAAAAATGGCTCAAAAAATAAAAAACATGTAAACTGTATGAAATTGACCAACAGCTGTGCACCTTTTGCAATCACATGAATTGAAATTATATATCAACTAGTTTGAATAGGGCGTAAAAATGGGTTGTTATTTGATGAAATATTCATGGTAAATATTTAGCAGCTAATACTGAGTAGGTGTGAGAATGGCAACTTTTATCATGGGCAAAGCGAACATAATTCAATATGAGTGTGAAATGTGGCATGTCTATTAATCAGTCCAATGGGGCATAAAAAAGATATATATACCTAATATATATATATATATGTTTGTATGTACAAGTACAAGTATTTCTACATAAATATATTTAATAGCTACTGAGTGGGTGTCTCACATTTCGTTTATTATGCTCAATAAAACGCTTGTTTATTTATTTTGCACATAAAAAACATCTTTCCACTCACAATTTGTTATTGAAAGTTTCAATCATTTTTCATTATATTCTGGCAGACAATATAACACAAAGTATGCGCTTTGACATTATAAACAGTTTAGTTTATTTTTTTTTTAAAACAACTATTTCTATATTTGTATTTCCTAGAATCTGACAATTTTAATTTTTTTTAATTTGGGTGGGTACTCAGTCTTTATAAATTTGTAGTAGGCAAAGGAATGATTTAAGTTTGATGTTTTTGGTGATTTAATCTGCTTTGATCTTAGAGATACTAAGATAGAAAAAGTACGAAAGCCAAACGCTCCTTTTAAAAATATTGAAAATCAATCATTATAATATGTTTCAGAAGACAATTTGTTAGTTATCTTAGCTTAGAATCCATAGCAAGCATAAGAAGTATTTTAACAGACATATAAATATAGTTTATAAAACCAAATCTTATGTTTATCAGCTAAATATTTTAACCATTAACCTTTGCCAAGAAATTAAAGAATTTCTTAAATTTCAATCTCTGAAAGATTCAAACAGATGAAAGCTTGTAATGCTTCTTTTAAACAACATTTTTGAACTGTTTGAAAAGTCTTCTTAAATTAATCCTAAAAATCAATTTCATTTTGTTTTTATTTTGCATTAAACAAAGTAATGTTAGCTAAAAAATGATTTAAATAACAAAACTAAAGGCCATAAAATTAATACTGAATATTATATTTTACTTTATAACGTTTTCGTGTCTAAGTTTTCCAGCAAAATTTTAAGTAAATATAAAACTTGCGTTATTTCAAATGAATCTACTCTTAGTTGAGATAGCCAACCATCCACAAAATTAGATATATAGATACATGAATACCAAAACTAAACTACTTATAACTTCTAAACTAAATTTGCATAAATGAACACTAACCCATTTTAAATTGAATTATCTTTAAACTAAATTACTATTTCATTGATATGACCAAACAGAATGGGTTATAAATTATGCTGGTATTAAAGCTTGATAACAACTTATTTTCTAACCAGCCACTAGAAGTACAAAATAGATAGAAAAATATCCCATTTATTATACCACATAAATTTCAATTATGTCCATTTTGATGGCAACTCGTCATAAAGTTTTGCGACACAGTCATTAAATATTACTTTTTTTTTGCTGGAAAGGTTTCTCAGCATATTGTTATATTGTGTTTTCTTTTTTTTTTCTTTGTTTGGGTTTGTCTTGTGATAAATTAATACAAACTTACTTTGGGGCTAGTCATTGCAATAATTGTGCTCATTAAATATTTAAAAGCAAACTCTTAGCTAAAGCAACAGGCACAAGGACGGCAAGGACAACAACAATGACGATGGGAACGATGAGGACAAAAATGAAGCGAAATGTCGAACTATATAAAATTCATTGAGAGCAAAGTTAAGGAGAAGTAAAGCAGCAACAAGTTAGACAGAGACTATGATGAAAATGAAGGAACAGCAGCAGGAGAGGATTGGTGCAGATGCTAGAGGGAGGAGGGGAATGTCGTGCCAAGTAACAGTCACTTAAAATGAACCCAAAAGCCGTTGCTAAAATGTTCTTCGTGCATACTTGAAACAAGAACAGATTTAAGTGCCGCCCATCTATACCCAAGGATGGCAAGGGCATGGCATGGAATGATTGGGGATAAGGATGCGGATGGGCATGGTGAGGGGAAAAATGTGAAGGTTCAGGGCCTCAATGTTGCGATATTTTTGTCACTTATATACACATTGGAGGCGTTTCACAGCGACAAGCAACACAAAAAACACTTAAAGACAGCCCACAGGGCGTATACGTAATCTCAGTTGGAGGGCGTGTGTGCGTGAGCGTGCTTTAATGAATGTGTGTGTGTACCCCAATGACGATTACAACGATGACTACAGAGACGTCGACGTCGACGACGACGACAACAACATTGCTGATAAGAACTGATAATGATGAGTATCATTAACTTGAGTGGGAACAAACGGTTGACTGCTGTTGACATTAAGATGTCCTTTCTCCTCTTTTCCATCAGCTATGTTCACTTTTTTTAGGTGATTTGGGCCCCATCTCCAGTCAGTTATATGTATCTAACCTTGTTAAGCATATTTGCCATTTTTCCCATTTGCATTTGTCCGAACCATTTGGTACCATTTTCCGTTTTGGATAAACGCATTTCCACGTTGTCCTTCGTTTTGGCGTAAAACAAACACACACATACACACAACCTTTGACACTTTGGCTATCAAGGCTAAAGCCAGGTCACGTCCAAACCTGCTTCTATGTAAAACCGTTTGTATATCTGTAAATGTATTTGCGCATTGTTGCCAAAACTCATAGGCAGAGAAAATGCATTTATGCTGCCATTTACTTTATCCACTGGACTGCACTTGAGTGCATTAGTGCAGCTTTGCTGATGCCATTACTACCATTGTCATACCAAAAGAAAAAAAAACCCTTACTACAACTGTTTTGGGACAAATGTTTAGGGAAATGAGTTTAAGCCGATAAAAACTAAAGTGTCATTGTCAACGAAAAGCTCTTTAGTGTTAGTCAAGTGTTATTTAGATAAAGCAAGATGAAAATAATGACTTTGAATAAACATAGAACTGAAAACAGTTCAGTTTCTGGTGACACCAAACCTTAGTGTTGGTTAAGAAGCTGTTATTAATAGCAACAATAAACAAATCGTACTTTACAGCACTGTCAATATAATCAACTTGAATAAACGTTACTGACCAGTGTTAAAAAAGAAACAAATATGCAATACAAATCATTCTACAATGATTGTTAGTTAGCAGAGAAGATTGCATTTCTTTCAGAAAAAAATAAAATATAAAATATGTTATTTATATTTTGTTTCCTATTTTTAAATGAAATATAACAAAAAATACTTTCTTGGAAAATACTCATGGTAAAAAACACTTAATTTGAAATCAAAGGAAACTTAAAAACATTTTTATCGATTCATTGCTCACTTACCAATGTGGAAACATGCACACTGATTGCTTTTCAGCATTTGATTTTTTTCCCTCTTTTTGACAGTTTTCCAGTCGCCTTTTTTTTTAAACATTCTATTTTGCAGCAATTTTCCTTTCATCGGAGGAGAGAAAAAACCAAGGTGAAAAACAAACCTGGTACTGGCTTTTACATGGTTATCTGATAACTTAATTTGATTTGCTGCTCACTCACACACAAACCTATCGCATTCAAACGCAGACTGTTAGTCACACACAAAACACACTCACTAGCACACACATACACAATGACTCTTTTGTGTATCTGGTTCTTTTCGCTCGATTTCCGTCTTGACGTTGCCTTTTGATTTTTTTTTTTTTCTGTTTGCTATCTGCTGCAATTTTTCATTGCATACTTTCGAGACGATTTAGCTACATTTGAGATATACGAACAAGTATCTGAAGCTTTCCACAGATTGACAGGGACTTGCTTGGATATTAAATATGTTTAAACAAATATATTATTGAATTCGGTGGATCTTTGCATTGTGTTAAATTTCATACTATTTTTAAATTGCATACTTTTGGGATATCTTATGTTTTATATCCAACTTATTAAATTTATTTGAATTTGTATTTAGTTAAGTATTTTTGACATAAATAGATTTTAAAAATGAAATTTAATTTTCCATGTAGTTGGAAATTATTAACCAATTTCCATGCGGATGTCAGATACTTTTTTTTTTTTTGTACCGTTGCAGAGAGTTTTAAGGAGCTTTTGTTACCCGAATATGCAAAAAGTTTGCAGCCAAGAACATTAACATTTTTTAATTAAAAAACCCGTCAGAAGACAGTCAGAGAGACAGACGGATGGAGAAAGAAAGAGAGAGAGTGAGACGTGAACAGACGGAGCAGTACACGTGGCGTATGAGTGATGTGTGGAAGGAGGAGTAACCGTGGGCGTGACAACCAAAAACCTGCTGCTACTCCTCGGGCTGCTTTTCCTTTTGTTGATTCCCTCATTTTGGCCTATTTAATATGCATAATAAATGACAGCTGCCTTTTCAAACAACACCAGCAGAAAAAAAAAGAAGAGAAAAAAGAAAGACAGAAAGCGAACGCAAAAGAATGTAAAGGCATAAATTATTTAAATTGTATTTTCCATTTTGACCCGCCCACCTCCAATACAATTTTTGCAAGAGTAGCCTATTGGTAATGCTGAATGTCGATTTCGGATCCGGGTTTCAGTATGGGTCCATGGCAGATGCATGCCATGCACACATCCGGTCAATGAACGAACGTGCCAACCGTTCCCAGAGAGATAATTTGCCATAGTTTGCCTTGGAAAATGTGAAATGGACTCACACTTATACATACATCCGTACACGCGTGCCACACACACACACACACGCACATACACAGAAAATATTCAACACAATGGCAAAATCAATTTGCTCAAAGATGGCGAACAGCCAAAACAAAGTGAGTGAGCAATGAAAAAAAAGAAAAAGAGAAACACAAAAAGAGAGCGAAAAGTAGAGGGAGCAAGCAATAAAGAAACGTAATTACCGTGCGTCGGAGTCGCCCAACCACTCTGACTCTGTCTCCAACTCCAATTTCGATTCCGACATCGAGAACAAACTTCGTTGCCGCGTTCGGCCGTGACCCGATGCTCGTGTCAATTTTCCAAATTGAAAGCGGGTCAATAATATGACAAGAATAACAAAAGCAATAACAGAAGAAGCAAAAAAAATAAAAAAGAATTGATGCCAAAAAACTTATGAGCTCCTGTTCATTTACTGTGGGCCATATAAAGTACAATAATCTACATATCCGATTGGTATAGAATGTGATTCATACCTAGTTCCAAAAAAAAAAAAAAATAATAATAATAAAACCAAAGTTTATTTAATTATTGTTAAGTACAAATAATTGACCTTTTTCCAGCGTCTCTGTGGTATTTTATCTTTTGTAACCTTTTTAGTCTCTTACGAATTAATCAGAATTTAAAGTTCTGTTTACCAATATATGGAAAAATTTAAACAAAATTTTAAAAAAATATTTTTTTTACTTACTTTACTTAGTTTGCCGCATAGTTTGAATAATAAATAATATTAAAATAAAAAATATAAACTGCCAGAAAAATAATTCTTTATATATTTTCCATAGTACAGAAAAAAATATTCTTCAGTAATGCGAATGTTTTTTTTGTATTTGATAAATTATGTTAAATTTAAATGATTAAATATATCAATTTATAAAAACAACAAATTGTCATAGATTGCAAACAAAAAAGAACAATTTTCCAATGGCAAGTTAAAGGTTATAAAAATAAATTTATAAAGCTAAAACATTTGTTATAAATTACACTCTTTTATATATATATATATATATATATATATATATATATATATATATAGACATAACATTAGTTTTATTTTCATATTACCAACTAGTTAGTTGTAGATTAAGAACTTTTCCACAGTGCCAATTGACATGCGAATGGAGTTTTTTATTCCCAAATTTTTTTTTGTTTTTTGTTTTTCCTCCATTTTTGTACTTTTTTGGCAATATTCATGTGCTTGTGCTTGTGCTTGTCGTGTTCGTTCGGTCCTGCGTTTGCCATCATGTTTTACATGCATATAGAAAAAATAAACATTACTTATGCTCGACACGTCGCCCACCTGACTGACTGACTGAATGGTTAGGTGAGTGTGTGAGTGAATGACTGAGTGGTTGTGCGAGTGTGTGTGTTATCGTTTAACACACATGCAAAACCATCTATATATACATACTTGTGTGCCCTGCCCGCAGTCATCCAAAGTCAAAGTCATTTTTGCCGATAAAAGCACAGACATATTCACTTGCATATATAGCGAGTACATTCACTTGTATGAGTACATTCAAATTGTTTGAATTTCTCTCTCTCTCTCGTTTTCTTTTTTCTTTGCTTTTTCTTTCATTCTACCCCCACCCTCTTCTCTTTTAGTGGCAGGCAATTTTTGTGCATGCAGCCTTCTGGAAATGGCAAATTGAATACGAAATTGAACTTTTGCCAGAGTGCCACACATGGAGTTGCACACATTTCCGCAAGGAAATTTCATATAATTGTGTCTCGATGCCATTGAGAATGCTATGACGTGTATGACTGTTGGAGGGGGCGGAGTTGTTTTATGAAAGGGGTTTATGTAAACTGTTGCATCTTTCAGAACCATAAGCCTCAGCCATTTACCTTAAGTCCATTAAACATTTAACTACCATTTGCCGTGACTAAATATGAAGTATTGCGTACACGCCACATCTGCCGTTGCATGTAAATTAAATCTCTGCGTGTATGGTGAGTAAGTGGTATGGGTATGGTTAATGGTGGAACAAACACATAAAAAATGTCACACCACTTGAAAAATATTTGGTCGTCAACGTAATCAACATAAATCTAAAAATGAGGCGAAAATTTTTTCGTTGCTGGCGTGTGCTTAAAGTAAATTTGATTTGCGTATTTTTGGCATTGGAAACTGAGCTCAACGGAGGCCGATTAAAAACTTTGGCATCTTGTTTTAACACTTATTCAAATCTTCTTAGTTTATGTCTACTTAAACAATCACAATCAGGCTCTTTCTATCATTACACTAACTCGATATCAGTTATATTTATTGGCTATATCGACAAGCGTTTGATTCCCCCTCGCAACAGCTTTGCCTCTCAATCAATAAACATTTGCCCGTATATGTGCTATGTGCGAAAGACGCAGCCGCCGCAGGTCCTCCACAAACACTAACACAATTCAAAAATGCAAGGGCCAGAAACGGTGTATAAGAGGTAAAGCAAAGTAAAGGGCTTTTCCAACCCACCCCAAAAATCTACTTGTCGCTCTGCACCTCACCTGGGCCATGTCGAGCTGTTTAAAGAAAAATGAAAAAAAAAAACGCAAACCAAGAAAAATGGATCAATAATTTCCCACAGCAGCCAAGACCAAGACGTTGACATGGCTGACTGTGTGTGTCCTTGCAAGGACAATTGTATAGCTCTGGCTGTTACTTTGGCCCATCCATGTCCTTCAAAAAAGGAAAACATGAAAAAAAAGAGAAATAGCTGTGTGTGAATTGGATTTTGAGGGAAAGCTTGACATGAATATTGTATAGAGACTCCACTCTTGAGACCAGAAATGAACCGAATCAACTACAATATATGAACTGACCAAATCATATTCTCCACCTGTCCATACAAGTGCCAATTAGGTGGGTATAGTGCCACGTGCCTTACATACACACGCACACAAACAAAAACTTACAAAATTGTAGATTTTACCTTGAAAATCGAAAAAAGAAAGAAAAAAAAAAAAACAGAGTGATATAAAACAAAACAAAAGCAAAAAGAAAACTAAGCAAATACCAAAGTAAAAACATCAACAAATTGTTGTATTGTATCAACTCGAAAACAGAGAGAACATTTTCAAGTTGTTTACAAAGAAAAATTGGAAAATGGGAAAAACTAATTGCGTTTAAATTACAAAAACTCAACAAACAGCAGCAACAGTGGAACATTTCTCACAAAATTTAGTTAGATACACGCAAATTAGTATCCAAAAATCAACTAGATATACATATATATAAATATATATACAAATATTTTAAAAGTAAATATCTTAAGAAAAAAACGAAAGTAATTTCCATTTCCCACAATTTGTTAGACTAAAACCTGTGATTCGGTTTAGATTTAAGTTCAGATTTTTACTTCATCTCAAATAAGTTCATTAAAGATCTATTTTGTAGCCATTTAAAGTTACTTTAAGCTAATGAACTCAACTTTTCTGTATTCTGTTTCTTAAATTCATATTTTTCCTTCTATTCTTTTAGCTAACGCAGTGCCTTTTGCTTATTATGTTAGTTAAATTATTCCAATACAACCAAATCGTATTCTTTATGACCGAACTAGCTTCAACTTACGATATAATTTATTAGGGAAAACAAATGTTTAAGGCAAGATATTATATTGTTTAGTTAAATATATATAAACTCATAAGTCTAGGCTATCAACAGATGTCTCATTAAAGGATTTAAGCTATAGTATACATATCTTTTTATATTTTTGTGGCACATCATATTTATATGAATCTTTCCTCAAATGTAAAAAATGTTTATATTATTCAGAGAATATTACTTTATTTCTTCGGTTTACTTGTAACTTAAGTCAGACAGAGATGACAATAAATAAAATGTCTGTCATTTTTTGTATTGTTAATGGAAGAAAATGTCTCAGTTACTTTAACTGTATCAGATAACGTATAAGATTAACATTAAGTTGGCAAAAGTTGTTTCACTTTAAATCCCATTTGGTTTCTCGCATATTCTCATTCACACAAAATCCTCCATTTGTCTTTTTAGCTCTCTCTTCCTCTTTTTTTTTCTCAAACCACATCTAAGCAGCATCCTTCTCACTTTTGACATTGACCAAACTGAAATGGCCAATCGGTATTTTTTCAGACTGCAGGGCATTTTATCAATAGAGCAAAGAAAGGAAAAACCGCAACATTTCACAGACCGCAACGTTTGCAAAAATTGGCTTAGCTTTGATTAATTAACTTAAAACAGCTATTGACATACATGTAGATGAGTGAATAGATACACATACATATACACACGAGCATACAAAAAGATACAGATACACACACGCACACACATTTACACACTGAATGAGAGAAATACACCTGCACATGGACATTGGCATTGGCATAAATTTAATTGAATTGTGTGTGTGTGGGAGAGTAAATGGGTGTGTGTGTGTATAGCATCTCTTTAGGGTGGAAATGGGTGAAAAGCGAGAAGGGGATCGCATGCAGGTGGCAAATGCATTTAATGAACTGTGTGGGGGAAAAAAAATAACAGAAATAATACCAAACGAACGGAATGAACCGGGAACGGTTTCCGTATAAAATATTTAATCTGACATATGACAAGATGTGAGTAAATTAATTTATATCAATTTGAGTTGGAAATGTGATTAATTTAATGCACATAAAGAAAAAAATATATATTTTTAATGAGATTAAGAAATCGCATAACAGTTGAGAACAGATTTGCAGTAGAATGTTAATAGGCATTTACTAACACTGGAGTAAAGTCAACCTTTGCGAGCGATTAAGACATTTACTAACACTAGCATTAACATTCTGTTAACAAAGCTTATATCTACAAGTATTCATAAATCCTTTATTGCCACATTTCCTCTTCGAAAACTTAAATTTTAACTAATACAAGTTAAATATCTTTCGCTTTCATCTTAAGCCAGCATATAATCCGTTGGTATTGTGCCCAAATTTGCATATATTGTGTATGTATGTATATATCGAAAAGTAAACCAACTGGTATTAGCTATACATACGCATACATACATACAAATAACGCGTTTATCCTTGGCATTTAAGGGATGGGCATTGCAGATATTCCTGCTACCGCGAAACTTGCGCTTGTTGAATTATTTAAAACACAAGTGTGACTACCTGCCTACCTACAGACACCTACAGCTAAGTTCATCTACAACCAGCAAGCCGCTACTTCCAGTCATCAAGTACAAGGATAATGCCAAGGCAGATAAAAGTGCCCGCAATGTAGCATACATTAAGGCAATGGCGAGACAACAGCAACCACTGAAGTCCTCTTTGGCACCAGCAGCTTGATTATGTCTCAAGTCACTCTACACAAACGCAAACAACAACGCAAAAAAAAAAGAAATTAATTAATTTTTAAGCGTAATTAAATGCAAAACAGCTTCAACCTTAACCAGACCCAGGGAAAAAACCCAACAACAAACCCAAAGACAGACCCAAAGCCAGATCCACGACCAGTTCGCGCTTTTTGTTTGCCTGTCCATGAAAGGCAAGGCTATTAAACAAGGACGAGTAAAAGGAAAGTAGAGATGCCTTTTGGCCACAATGGAACAAACCAAACAAATAACTTTGGCCTAAGCTCGAACGAAATGATTCCTTTAAAATGAATTTCTTACCCATTTTTCTTCACTTTGACTTGGCAATTAAAAAAAAAAAAGGAGCAAAATAAAGAAAAAAGTTAAGGTTAGCCACTCGAGCGCAATTAATGGGCTTCAATTTCGGTTTTCACTTTTCACGTCTTCTTACATTTTTTCAATTTTTATATTGTGTTTTTATTTTGGGTCCCTTTCAGGTGCGGTTTTGAACATGAAAATTGTAAAGGCTATCAATATATATATATAGAGAATTCTATTCAATATAAAGCATAGCCTTTTATAGCAGTATCTTTACTATTTCCATTATGAAAGATTCAGAAAAGGTTAAAATACAGCTTAAATGATTGATCCTTCCGGCTAAATCCAAACCGAAAAAGCTTTAAGAGCAATGCTATGCCTTTCAATCAGTGGCCCTCATATAACGCAATCCGTCCCAGAACTCTTTCGGCTTACTGCAAATGATTGGCCAAGTTTCAGGTAAATAAGTCAGTCAAAGGCAACGACAACTGGCTCAAGGCAAAAGTTTCTGGCATTGACTTTGGATTGAAGGATGTATAGGGGTATTATTTAGGGTGGGGCCAATCAACGCCAAAGCCAACCCAAAATGAAATCCAAGATGCCATCTAACAACAGCAACAATAAAGCTGCCAAATTCGCATTCAATTTTTATGGCTCGTTTCGTTTCTTCTTTTTGGTCAATTTCACTTTTATGCCTCATGCTGTAGTCATCAGCTAAATGCTTTTCTTTCAGTTTATATCTATACTCTTGTCTCTCCTATATATATATATATATATATATAGTGTATATATACATATATAGACAACAATTTGGTGTTATTTCTTTTCGGTTATTTTTAGGCGCGTGTACACAAAACAATTACGTCGACTGAGACGTTGGCAGCGTCCGCCTTTACGAGTAATTAACGCGCCTGGCACTGGTTCATGAATATTTATTTACTGGCAACCAGATCGGGATGGACTCACCGATAGATAAAAGTAAAAAAAAAAACCAAAGGAATTTGCTCATGAAACCTATTTAACACCGAATTAAAAGTAACTTACTGTTGAAATAAATTAAAACTGCATAAGCCAATTGGTCTATAACTTTTAATGATTATATTTCGGAAATTAAGCAAAAAAAACTTAAGCCTTAAATATAGAATAAATTAGAAATTTATTTCCAAGAAGTGTAACCATGTAAGTAATACAAAAAGTAAAAAGAAAACCTTTTAAAATCTCTCTTACAACTCTTACAAATATTTGACATATTTTCTAATTAACATAAAAAAAATAAGATAATTTAGTGTATCAAGTCTCAAGTGAATAAATCTGTAAGATAGTAATTACTTCGTTTAATTTACTCAATTAAAATTGATTTGCTTGAATTTATTCAACCAAATAAACCTTTTGAAAGATATGCTTTTGTGTGATATTTACTTTTAACTTTCCAATTAATTTTCTACATTTGCAGAATTAAGAGAAGAGATGTATTTCATCTTTTTAGGCTCACCTGTAAATAAGAAGAAAATAATATTAATAAGTTGATTAATTTTGTTAAAATAAGAGTCTTAATTAAATAAACATTAGTTTAGATTATGTTTGTGACCATTTGATTCGATTTAATAAATGCGTCTTATTACTTAGGTTTTGCTTAATGAATTGTTATTAAATTTTGTTTTGATATTCTCTTATTCTCCTTTTCTTATAATGATTCTAGATAGTGTAAAAATATGATCTACAGACTTTATTCCCACACGTGCATCAATTGATGTCTTTATAATTGTTTATAAATTGTTTTTTTTCAATCTTGCCCGTTGCATTAGATCAAAGCGGATATAAAACAGAGACCAGCCAGTTGCTGCTTATTTCAATTTCAAGTGAAACAAAAAGCCAACCAAATTTGAGATTTTTTTTTATTTTTTTTATTTTTGGGAATTTTTTGGGTTGCGCGAATTGTGTGCATTGTGTAAAAACAATTTTTAATAACTCAGTGTGGCGCTGTCATAAACAACAACAAACAACCACAAAATGCAACAATAATAACAATTGAGTCAATTTTTGCATTTTTCAAGGTCAGTACGCTTGGCTTGGCTATGCTTCTACTGAGAGCACTAGAGATGAAGGCACATAGGAGGCATGAAGAAGGAGATGGGCAAGGAAGCAGCCAGAACACAGACAACTTGCCTGATGGACCCAAAAAAGGTCAGAGGTAGAGACGAAAGAGAGTAACAAGTAGACAGAAAGAAAAAGAGAGAGGTAAAGTGGGAGATGATACACAATTTTTCCCTTTATTTGTAACATTTTGTTTACTGCACTTTATTGTTTTTGCTTTTCTGTGTGTTTTACCAGTTCATTTTGTAAGAGGGGAACGAATTGTGGAATGTAAGAAAAATGTTATTGAATATTAAATATTCGCAATACAATAACCTATTATAAAATGTTTTGTATACATACATATATATATATCCATTGAAAAATTGAAACAAAAATACATGTACAAATGTATATTGAAACAATTTTGTATAGCTGCGTATACGTAATGTGAAATTAATTACTCTGTGGTCGAGAAAACAAGTGCTGGTCGTGTAGATTTTCAATTCGTTTATTTTTAGTAGCTAAATGATTTATATTGATTTTTACAAAACAATGCCAAGTTATCCCACAAAGAATGCAAAATGAATTAAAATTATGATTTTCAAAGTGAACCAAAAAACCATTGAATATGAAACCGTAATGTGCAGTCTTTAGTCATATTTAATATTCTCATTATTTATTTATAAGGGTAAGTCTGCATATTATTATTAACATATATATTTATTTATTATATACTTTAAAGTTTTGCTCTTTTGGTCGTGTTATTTGTTTTACAGGATGCTGGTTTTTTATAACTGAATTAAGGAGGAATATATTTCTTGTTTGTTTTGCGGAATACCTTGATATAAGTCTCAATTTTGACCATCATATTTTCTTTTACCTTTTGACTTTAGTTGTCCCTTCTTCTTCACCTACTCTTTAGTTTCTATAACCCACAAATAATAGAATATTTCTATGGCATCTTAATTAATGTTTAATTTAAGCGATATCTAAATGACAGAAAAGTTTTTTTGAGTTGATTTTTTGATAAATTTTAGTTAAATAATAAAACATTTTTACTAAATACATATTATTTAATATTATATCCCATCTTTAAGATACTTTGGTATACAACCTCGTTAGTAAATGTATCTGAACTTATATGGAAACATAAATACAGTTAAAAGACAACAAAATTTGAATGAACTACACATGTGTATATAAATTTATGGTATTTCCCATGAAAATCCATTGAGTTTTGACTAAGGGGGATTTCCTTCTAATTTTTTCCATATTTTTTGGCGTGACAACATTTTAAAAATCCACATGCCACAGGTATAATATATAATATATAGTTTTACCTCATGGAATGACTTTGCTTAAAAGCATTTGGTTTTCTTTTCATTATAATTTTCTTTCCTTTTTGTTATTTTTTTTCTTGTTTGGCAAAAAAAAAAAAGGCAACGTAAATAAATGCCGAATAAAACACATGGCCATTGGCCTTTTAACGCAGACACACACACACACAGTGACACACATCTATATAGACACAGAGATATTTCTCTGGACAGCACACAGGAAGCATTTTGGTTGTGTATGTATGTGTGTGTTTGTGTTCACCTGCGGGTCAGCAGACAGGCGTCACTAAAATTAAAATAAAAGCGCCGAAAATATAATGTTTAACAAAATATGTATATATGTGCATTATGTATATACATAAGCCACAAAGACAAATGGCAATAAAAAAAAAAACACCAAAAATTGAGTACAATATGTGGCGACCAACGACTGCGGAATACCCTATTAAAAGTTCGTATAGAAAAAGGAACATTTTGATATGTTTATTGTAATACTTTCAAAATTCTCAGTTTGCATATTTGGTCAGTTCTTAAAAATTGTGTTTATAAAGCATTAGTTTTTTAATTTTTTTTAATTTATATTATATGCATAAGGGTGACCCCGTTGAGTTAGCCATTTTGAAATTTTGAATTTTTCTGGTTCGACACGTGAAAGGCTGGGCACACTATAATCTTCAAAGAAGTGTGTCTCAAATTGATAAAAACCAAATTTAATTTTCGATTTCTTATTGTTTTTATTTACCATGATAAATATATATATATATATCAACAGAAATGCTGCCGCTTGTTTCTGACATAAAAATGGAAGACTATAATATTCCAAGTCATCCTGTGAAAGTACAGGGTATAGCACAAACTAAAGCATTTCATCTTGTATCTCATTCACTTTGATATGGACTTTTAATATCATTGAAATTATAATGATGTGTGTTTTTATGGGCAACCATAAAAAGGAAAGAAAATAGATGGGAGTGAGTTTGGAGTTGGAATTGGGATTGGGTTGGCCCGAATGCTAACGGCGGTGTAGAGGTCACCAAATCCTTAGGCCCAAATAAACATTACTTTTTGTTGGCTTGGTTCAGGTCACAGTAGATTTTCATTTGCAGCAGAAAGTTTCCCTTTTTGTGTTTGACGTTTCTTTTCAACCTACTCTTCAATACTCCTCTCCTTTTCTTTACTTTTTGCTTTTTTGTTTCCTTTTTTTTATGCCCTTTTTCTGTTTTGTTTGACCCTTATTTTTAGACACCTGGCCAATTTGTTATTTATGCGTGAGTTTACGTGTTGATTTCTTATATATGCAAATACAATACATTTATATACGATATATGTTGAAAGTGTGTGTCTATGTTTCTGATGAGAGTGTGCGTGAGTGTGTGTGTATCGATCGAAATTGGTTGTGCGTAAAACAAATTGAAATGTGAGGGTTTTCTTTAGTTTGTACACCTTGAATCAGTAGGGTAAAGCTTTCAAAGTGTATTTAATAGGCAAAAGAAACCATTTGTTTTCAATATAATCAATATATATATACTTAATCAATAGCCAAGTTGATCTATGCAAGACCAATATACAAACAAATTTATATTAAATTAGATTTAGTTATAGATCTGGTGATAACTCTTTAATAAAACTTCATATATATAATATATTCGATATTTAACCAACATTAACGCCTTTCGAAGCTTTTTTTCTCTTGTTAACTTGCAATTTATATCACACATATTATCTGATATATTTGATTTATCGACTAATACCACCAATTTGAATTTTCTAGCTCATTCTCATTGCATTCTATTTTACGTTCACAACATTCTGGATAGCTGGCATCAAAATTCTCATAATCTGTAAATTCACAGCCAGATGGCGGTGACTTTGCATCGCAGCTACAAAGATAATACAAATAAGCAGATGAATAATATATATTTTTTCAATTTTATCTTAGCCCACCTATAGACCAAAGCCCAACCATTACGACCACAAACGATATCGGCACATTCATTTGGATGTCTACGAGTTTGACCACTATTAATAGTCACCTTTTGACCTGTTGGTGTCAACACAACACATTTATTCGGATGCTCTAGGGACAGGAAAATATACATTTATTTTTCGATCTTATGTCATAATATTAAAACAATTTACTAACAATAACTCTCAAGACTTAAGACCAGAGTTTTAGCTCTAAAACATAAAAATCGATCTCCTTTCTATATATATATATAACATTCTGTCTTTAATGACCAGTTTTATAAAAATCAACTATAAATTCTTAAAAACTCACCAGAATCAGCGAATATTTCATAATTGATTGCAGCATTAACTGACATCAGAGTCAAAAGACCAATGAAAATGCTTAATTTCAGCATCCTCTATATATGTATGTCTGTGCATATATAATCTGATACAGATACATATATATATCTACCAATGTTTGTGTGCTTCAGGAAATTTGCCTAAAAGATTCGATTTTCAAAAGCTGTCTGGCTTGTAATTCTCTGTCTATGTGTTTGTTGGAAAAGTAAAAGGTCTCCTTGTTGTTGTAATTTTCATCTACCAGAATGCAGATTTTAATTAATACGAGCAAGGGGTGAACGGGTATAAGGGCGGTAGTAACATGAAGGGAGAAACTGATGTAGTTATTCCAGTTAAGGACAGCTGCAACTGTCGTTGGTTGTTGTTACTGTTGCATAATTCGATTAAGTCATTTATCCTCTTCCCTTCCCCCTTTCCAACCACCATAAACACCGCACAATGCAAATATTTGTTTGTTTGCTTGTCTGTCTGACTTTGATTGCCACTCAATTCGGAAACTCAAACCCCAGACTGAAAATGTAGACAAATTAGTGGGGCAAAATAATTAATGCATCGTTCTGTGTGTGTGTGTGTGTGTGTGCGTGAGTGTTGTGCTAAGTAAATGTAAATTTGGCTAATGTTTTGTTTTTGCTTTTACCTCTATCCCCACAACCAGGTGCCTCCCATTAGCCACATACTACTTGATTACATTTGCTCCATGCCTGGCAATTAGCCACCGACCAACGACCTTCATTGTTTCAGGCGGTCCAAAATTAATTGAATTGAGTAGAGGTAAGGCCTCAGCTGATTGTGAGATTGAAATCCATATACTAATGTACATTTCCATGAACTCACTTTTATATAGATAGAGTATTTATATATACACAAAGTAGTTCAAGAGCAGATGATAGACGAAAAATGATTTAGAATCTTTGCCAATAATAATTTTTCCATCGAACAAATGAATTTGTGTACGCAGATTGACTGGAATTTCGAGAAATTAGGGCATAGGATTAAATGATTAGTTTAGTCATTTTTTTTTGATTTTCTATGAATCATTCTTAGTTTTTATTTCTTTTCATATCATTTAAAAATCAGTCACATAAAAATTTAACTAAACCTTTAAAATGAGTTTTAATATTTTAGTGATTTCAATAATTATACTGTCCGCTCTTGCATCCATAACCGATACAGCTGAATGGATGCGTTACCATCATAATCCCAGTAAGTAAATTTTACCTTATAGTAGTAATAAATATTTAAGCATTATCCTTCAAGATTATCCTGGCATGTGCACCATTTCACCTACTATGGTCCTTAATAAGGGGGTTAGTATCAAGGATCCCAATCACAAGTGTCGTCAAATAACTTGTGGACATAATGGAATGACAATATTTCAAAAGTAAGTTTAGTTAAGTATTTCATTGGATATCGACTATTGTTATATTATCCTGCAGCTGTGGCGTTAGTGCCTTGCCACCAGCTTGTCGCTATGGGGAATACGAATATATTGACTTACCCTATCCAAAGTGCTGCCTAAGACATTTAATTTGCGATTGAAGTCAAAGTGAAACTTGTCATATTTAAAAAGTCAGTTCAAAATTAAATTATATGTCAAAAACACAAGATGCCTTTAGCAGAGAAGATTGCCATAATATATATATTTATATTAAGTAGCCAATGTCTAGCTGATATATCAGTAAATAACTATGGTGATAGCTGTAAGTATATGGATAATGTCTAGCACATGCTTCACACTATAAAATTGAGCTACTTTTAGCCTATCCTGGTCGATGTGTTATAGAGATGGGTGATTCGGTTATATTGCTGACTACAGGTCAATCTACCAAATTGAATTCCTTACCCTGTACCCATGTATTTTGCATTGGCGATGGATGGGGCATGCTCTATACGTAAGTATCTCAAAGATGGAAGAATCAATACACTATAAATATTTAACATTTTTTAGATGCGAACGAAAGGAACCACCAGATGATTGTCGGTTTACAGATATCTTGGATTGGGATGCACCACATCCAGAATGTTGCAAAAGACGTGTCATTTGTGATTAGAAAATAAAAAACTTTAATTTGTGCTTGTAGATCAAACTTTTTGCTAATCAAAGGACAAAATCTATTACTTAATTTCTGACAATAGGTGGTGCCTTTTGAATACAGATGAATAGAATGCTCTTATTTGATCTATGCCCTTACTGTGAATGGCAGTATTATTGACCCTTAATACCCTATTACCTGCTTTGTTTGGTGTCCTTCAATTACAATTCAATGACGACCTCTCTGGGGAACAGTAAACTATCGAAACAACTGAAACACCACAAACAACAACAGCTAAAACCGGAAAGCTCAAAGTTAAGAGATTAAGATGGGGAAAGGAAACGTGCGGAAACTTAAATCAGACTAATTGCCATCTATATGTATTATTGTATCTTTGTTTTTTGTATATCTATGCATTTGTATTTGTATTCCGATCTGTGTTTACTTCTGTGTGCAGACTTTTTGGCCTCATTGTAGGTCAGGCCTTTGCCATGGTCCAGATAATTGCAATTTGCATTCTCTTTACTCATGTTGAATAATTAAATGTTTAATTGCCGCACATTAAATCAAGAGAGATTTATATCTATAGACAGGGAATTGTAAATGACTAACAAAAGTGTCCTTATTTAATGCCTAATCGTCAATCTTCTGTTTTGTCATCTCTAACAAAAAATAAAAATAATACTTAAAAAGTCACATCACTGGCATTGCCACTCCCACAGGATGTCTGTGTTCGCCACAGAAATTAAGCCGCAATATACAAATTGATTTGGCTTTGGTGAGCGTGTTGAGAGAGTGCATTTAACTGAAACTAATTAAAGTTGCTGTCGCAACTGATGAGTTGTGTATATACATACATATACTTATATTTATATATGTATGAGCAGGTGTGGCTGTAGATTTGTAGATGAATGTATAAACATACTTGTGCTTGCATTTGCATATCGAATTTTAATTACAGTTAATCGTTAGACGGATTTAGGTACACACACCTATGGCAAAAAATTCATAATTTAAATTTGTCACGAAATTTTAGTACTTCAATAATCATTACAATTTATATTTAAGGACACTTTTGTGTATTAACGTATTTTTTTTATATTTAGCTACTTTTCCGTAAATTGTTATTGCCATTGTTAGCGGAATAAGGGAAACATATGTATATAATATGTTTAAAAATAGAAATAAAAACAGAAACATTTGTAGGGCAGGGTGCCTATTAATAATAATGTCGGTGTTCAGATATATGATTAGTCTGATTTGATTTTATTTTAGTTGTTGGTTACTAAGTTTTATATTGTTGTTTTTCGCTACCTATTTGCCTTGCTTGCCACTTCAGTAACTTCTTGTGCAAGGGCTGACCATCCAGCGTTGCCATATCCATCCCATACTTTTATTTTACACTTACATTGACTTCTAGTTTAAAATAAAGGTATTTGGGCTAATTTAGTGAATTTTTTGAATCATTGCAACATATTTCTACAAATCTTTTCTAACACATACATTAACTTAATATGAAAAATAACGTATACGTATTTTTTATTTGGGCAAAAGAACAATTTTTAATTATAGAAATAATAACTTTTGTAAGTAACTTGTGTATTTTAACAATAGATGTTTATTACATAAACAAAAGAACATAAGCCATCAATTTTTTTCCCCTTTTTTTTTATCTTGTAAATATGTTAATTTAATTGTAAAAAAAATGCAATTTATATTTTAAAGTAGCAACAGAACAATATCTGAGGTGAAGCTTGACAGAAGCTTGAAAATTTTATGAATATTCACAAATATTCAGTTTTTATTTCCCCCCATTTCTGCATTTAAATGTAGACTAAGTTTTTAAAATACTGCTTTGCAACCGTACAAACATTTCATAAAAACTTTTGGAAAAGTCGGTCTTTGGTTTTGTCAAAAATAAAAACAATAAACAATGCGTTCTTCATCACTTTTAACAGTTCTAAGCCAGGCAGTATTATTATTGACGTCATTCAACACCAAATGAGCAATAAAAGCCTGGCAAATGTCCGAGTACATAAAAACATTAAAAGCCAGTGTTGCATAGTAAGAAATTTAATTTGTAGAAACAGGGAAAAACGAGAACTAGTAATTGGAAACTAAAACTGATTTTTTGAACCTATGTATGTAAGAGCTTTAATAAGTACCAACCGCTTTGAAACCTGTAGTAACCATTTCACGGAGATTTCATTATATAAAAATAATATTTTAGAAATAATGTATTCGCAGAGCGAATGATTTTTAAGAACATCGTGCTCAAACGAAAGGATTTCAAACTAGAAACGAACTAATCTCAAAAAACTGATTTCCTTTTTTATAACTAAGCTTTAAAATTTTTATATTCTTAAATATTTTATTTAGCCTTATTTACAATTTCAACAATTTACATTTTCACGTATGCAACATTTGGGAAATTCAGCCCCAGGATATTTTAATTTACCAGATATGCATACCTGTTCGTTAGGTGGACAGCTATAATGAGAAATAATTTATATGGTTATTATATCTGTAAAATCATTAAATAAAACGTACGTTAGAAAAACCACAAAACTATCGGCTCTACATGAAATCTGTGTGCAGTTCTCTCCTGAGATAGTTTGACCTTCATCTAAAATGGTCTTGGTATTTAGAAAACATTTACCAGGATGTTCTTTTGAATAGAAAGGAATTTTGTAAGCTTAACAATTGATTCACATGATACCATTAGATATTGATACACACCAACGCTTCGGTAATAGCCACCTGAGGCTTCAGCAAGAACATCCGATTCAAACACAGAGAGGCAAATTACTAACAAAATATATTTCATCATTACTATATAAAGCTTTTCAGTTAACTGATAGACTAAAATCATTGAGCAGCTTAGATGCTCAATTCATTTAAAGCATCACACTATGATCTTTTATTGCCATTATGATTACTAGGCATATCAGCAAATCTATTTCCAAGAATGCTATGAAGAAACCTAAAGATAACCCATTAAAATATCAAAGGTTATCACTATAGCAACAAGTTTGAGGTCAAAAACATATAAATTAAGCAATTTATTTGAATAAAACATTGAAATATTAATGGGTTATCACTGTAGCTACTAGTTTGTGGTAGGAAATATATAAATTAAGCAATTCATTTATATGTAATATACATTTTGATATATGACACTAATTTCAAATGTATTTTAAATTTTTATGTTAAAAAATATTAAAAAAAATTTAAAAAAAAAAAAAGTATTCGCATCGAAAATGTTGCTGTGTACCATATAAAGCATGAAATTCAATGTTTTTTTTATATAAATAAAGCAACAATTTTAATATATTTTGCAATATTTTTTTTAAAAATCGCATTTGGAATTCTTTTTCACCATCTTGGGCAATGTATCATATTAATGCAAAATTTGGAATACTCCGCTTTTGTATATTTCTTTTCATTTATATAACAAAGTGGCTCAATAGTCTTTGATACCCATCTATAACAAAAATAATTATAAAATATTTTTACTTTGAATCTGAAACCATTTAAAACTTTCTTATAAATATCTGCAAAAACCATCGGAGAAACATTTAATGAAACTACAATATTTTCCTATAATAGTTTGTTCTGCGTCTATAATTTTCTTATAATCAAATCAATTGGATTTAGCTTTAAAGAATTTTGCTTTAAAGGAATAGAAATTTAAAAACATTTGTCGTATTTGTATAGTAATGACAAAAACGTAAAGCGTATAGCTTTCAATAGTATTATGTTCCTTGAAATTTGAATATCCTATTAGTAAAGGATACTTTTTGTTATTAGCCATATCGTAAGCAGATCTTTTCATAGACCTGAGCCACTAAAAATCGTTGACTTAAGCAAATCTGAAATCTACAATCCGAAACTTTAGCTATCATCAGACGAGCATATCAATTTGTTGATATTTTTCTCATACTCCAAAAGAATCTTTTTAAAAGAAAAGTAGAAAAAAAAAGGTATACTTTACGCAAGAAATCTTCATTTTGTTGTTTTTATTCCCAAGGGCATGTTAAGGGCTGCCCAACATAAGGACTACATACATACATATGTATATGTTTATGTATATGTTTATATATGTATATATGTAACCTTTGTTTGCTCAAACCAAAACTTGACCATGACAAGCGACTATGACTACAAAGTTTTTCACCCAAGAAACAAAAAAAAAAGTGGCACAAAGTATAAAAAGAAGGAGAGAGAAAAGGTCGAGAAGACCGCAGCAGTAGTAACTTTGTGTTTTTTTTTCTGTTTTTTTTTTTTAGTCGCAGGCTCAGCATAAAAAGTGAATATTACAAAGTTGAAGCTTGTGTGAATGAGTGTGTATATCTGTGTGTGTGTATATGTTTGCGAAAAACTCATGTACATACAACATTTATAAATTGGCAGCGGTGACCTCTCGTGCCAGTCTGCAGTTTTCTTTCATATTCCATCCGCCTTTCTCTTTCTCTCTTTAACTGTGTGTGTGTGTGTAGTATTGCGTGTAAAAGGTGAAGGTAATATTGGTCAGGCTACAAATACAAATGTTGCTGGCACATAAACGGAAACTGAAATAAAACCAGCTTTCTTCCCATCCCCCTCCAAAAAACTCATACTCAAATTCAAATTTTTTTTTCAACGTTGGCCGCATATAAAATGTAAAAGGTGCCAAAGCAGCCAGCTTTAAATATACAACACACAAAAATGTTCTACATACATCCTGCTCATTTACATAGGCATATATGTATATACATATATACATATATATATATATATATATATATATATATATATATATATATATATATATATATCTATATATATAACATGTTTCGCTGGCAACATAAAATCTTTAACTACCATGCAAAATACAACCAAAATTCTTACTTATTCATTACTTTTTCACGCATTGTCTGTGTTCGCCCTACTTCAAAATGAGCAAAATGTAATAAGAAAAAAAAATATATAAAGTAACACAAACTGAGACGACATAGAAAAGCAACAAATGCAGCGAATTGCCTATACCCTTTCCTAACAAATTTCATGGTTACGAAAATTGAAATTAATAATAATTTTTACAATAACAAAAAACAAAGTTTTTAATCCAAAAAGTTTGCTAAATGTTGGTTAATAATTTGTTAAACAAATTTTATTAACTTGATACTACGAAATTATAGTCCATATTTCTCCATTTATATATCTCAATTGCAACTATTTAAAAAAAGCATTCTATATAGCCTTCTATTTAGTATATCAAGTTTACTACAACAAAAATTGCTTTACTTTTACAAATTAATTTAAAAAAGTATTCATAGTCTTGGATTATTATTATTATATTAGATTTTGAACTTATTTTAAGAACAGAATATAGAATAAATATAGAAAAAAGTAGTTTATTTTTGAATATGATTTATTTTGGTTGTTTTACATTGGTGGACAAATGATATGTTTTTTACAACATAAAGGATAATCTGCTTGTGGATATTTTGTTTCACCTAAGTGGCAAGGTGGACTTAGACCAAGTTTACCACAACTAAAATATTAATTTTATATAATCTTCAATACGAATTTAATACATTTAAAACTTACGTAAAAATATGTACAAGTCCATTGGGAGCACATGAGATTTTTTTACAGGGTTGCACTGTGATTGATTCACCATAGTCTAAAATATAATTATCGAAATTGATTTTCTTTTTGATGACACATTTATCAGGATATTCTTTCGCTAAATAGGAATTCAATTTGATTATTTCTGTATAGAAAATAATTACAAAAGTTAAAACGCACATTTACTGTAGTAACGAAAAATTGCACCAAATACCTGCGATTCTAACAAACTCACAAACAGACAAATTGTTAAAAAAAAATTCATCTCAGCTAGAAGACGCTTAATAATTTACTAAAAAAAAAAAGACTCATACTTCTAAAAACTTGGGCTAACCGTTCCAAATTTAATTTGAAATTCATAAAATGTATGACAAAACAAATTTGTTTTACTTTCAACAGCATTTCTAATTTAAATATAAATGTAAAGTATTTGTATTGAATCTTTTAGTCGCTATTTTCTATTGTCATATGTAACTGTTTACTAATAATTAAAAATTCATATATTAATATCACTTATCAATGGAAGAAATACTCTAAAAAGATTCTTTTTTCATATGCTAACATTGAATATTATTGGTTTTCCACATGGTTTAAACCTAACTGAAATTATCAACAGCATATATCTATCTTAGCTTTTATTATTATTACTAAACTTCATATTTTTATTTTCAATATTAAAAACTAAATTTTTCTATAAAATTTTCAATTTAAATTTTATATGGGAACTCTGCTAACAGGAACCACATTTAATGTGAAAATAAATTGAGTTAAAGAATATCTCAAATAAATCTAGAATTGAAAAACAAAAAAAAAAACAACTTTATGGCCTCATTTCTCTTATTTTGTATGGATTGAAAAGGCAATTAGTCGACATTGTCTCCATGTTTTGTGAGTCCCCACAAAGTAGGCTACATTCAATGCCATTAGACAATAACCAGTTTAAGTTGACGCTAATGGCCATCCGGTCGAGCTTTGGGGGTAGATAGTCCCATGTCCAGGCCCAGACCCAGACCCAGAACCAGTCACTGGCACTTGTTGGACTAATTATAACAAAACACTGCCAGCATTACATAGCCATTAATGCCACGCCCAGTACGGCCTTCTGTCTGAGGCTAATGACAAATTTTTGTCTCTGTTTGTCCACACGTAACAAATGGCAAAAGTTTATTGACATTTTATTCACAATCAAAATTTTGATGTGGCGTCATCGTCATCAAATGCCGCATGCCTCAAAAACCAAATTGAAAAATATTTGCTATGCAAATAACTAAAAATGGACCGCAACGTGCGCCACAGATGAATGATTAGTTCAATCAAATACAACGACTTTAAAAATACCTAATAAAATAAATGAATAAATAATCCCAACTACGAAGAACTAAGTCTCATTATCAGATCCATCACTATTCTTAATAAATATATTCACATATAAATATCATAGTTATTTCTAATAAGATATAAATTCAATTTTAAGCAGAAAAAAGAATATCTGATTCACTTATATGTATTGTTAGATGACTTTCGTATAAACTTTTTGCCAATGAATAGGTTAAAAGGGTATTCAATATTAAATTTTGAATACAAATTATATACACAAGTTCAATCACACACACTTGCACTTGCACCCACTGCGAAAAGTCAATTCAGATAACGTATATACATAAATTTATGAAAAATCAAGCGAAACGACGATTGAATGAAATAAAATGAAATGAAAAAAAAAAAGAAAAAATCTGCATATACGAAATATATTTCACATTAAAAAGTTTTATTTGTGTTGTTTGTTTTTCGTGTCTGTTAAAGCAACACACAAAATTGTTTTTATCGTTTCACAGACTGAACCATCGATGCTCTTTTAGTATATATAAATATATGAATTTACAATAAATGAAATACATATATGCTATAGTTTTTTAAAACCTTGTTGGTTCTTTTTTTTCTTTAAATTAAGACAAGATTTGCACTATTAAAATGTTAATTTATTTTATATGTAAAAATATGAAAATCAAAAATAAGGTATCTGCAAATCAATAATGAGGGTAAAAACTTTGTTTTTTAATAAAAATTATTATACTTATGATTTTGCAAGGAAATATCAGCAAATGTCAATTATTTTTTAGTTAAATTATTCAAAAAATAACTTGATATTATAGTTTTTAAAATGTTTATTAAAACTTTTGAATTTTAAATTTTTTTTTGAAATTGTTTTATATAATTTATACTCGTAACACAAAAGAGCGTCTATAATTGTTTTTGCACAACCATAAAAATTAATCCATTATAACACATAATCTAAAAATTTAAAAAAACTTACTAAATCTTTCAGTTTTGGGAATAATATATTCTGTTTTCATGTTCATCAGTATAATTTCTTTCAATTATATAAATTTTCTTATAATTTATTGTTTTAATCACACCTCATTAAAAGAACGTTGTATACCATTTTCAGATCTATATATTATGATATAAAAACAAAGGCAGCAAAATAAGAAATCAAATTGTGTGGCTGCTTTACTACAGATATACATATGTATGTATATATGTATATATATAAATACTATATAATACTCGTATGGTATGTGCGAACTCAATTTATCGATGCGGTCGATTTCATTTAAATTTTTAATTATGCAAGTAATTTTTTATGTGTTTGTTCAATATGTGGTAAAAAAAAATCTTATTGCATACATACGTAGGCTTATATATACATATATATATTTATATATATGTGTGTGTGAGTGTTTGTTCTCATTTTTCGTTTTATTTTTTGATGAGATTTTACGAGTTAATGGCTTCATTTAAGTTGTGGCTAGTAGAATGAGATGGCTAAATTGATGGATTAATAGATTCACTTACCTTCAGGGGAAAAACCACCAACTAGATACTGCTGGGCCAAGGATTTATGTACACATTAACAACAACAAACGACTGGTAAAAGAAAATTAGTGGAAAATCTCACGTCTTGCCAGATATATTTGTTTCAAGGTAAAAAGCAGCTTGACTTGGCTCGTTTTTCCACGTTTTTACAATTATTTTTCGCTTTTGCTTTTTTTTTCTTTTTTAATTAGGCTGAACTTTCACATCGATTGGCAGCTTTTCTTTTATTTTTCTGATTATTTTGTAACTGCAATTGTAATGATTATTTTTCATTGTTTTCACCAGGCAAATATTTTCATTTTGATTTCCATTTGTTTTTTCATCCGTAATGTTGGCTCGCGTATAGTCAATGCCAGATTATTGCGTATACGCCGCGTCTGCGCAATCAAATTGAAAACTGCTAATGGCATTTCAATTATGGATAAAGGGCAACAAAAATTACAACCACAGCAAAGATATAGCATGAATATTGCATATAATGCATACATATGTGTGCCTGTGTGTCTGTGTGTATGTCTGTGTGTGAATATATTCGAGTGTTTGAATAAATCATTAGTTTTTCTTTAATAATGGATTCGGCGGCGCCTCTGAAGTGTGTCAGCAAGCGATTTTGCATAAAAAATAAAATGCCAACTCAACCAAAATTCATGTTGCAGTCGTAATGGAAAAGTTTTACAACTTTTCTACGCTTTTCCTCTTTCGGTCTCTCTATTTTTGTCTCTCTGTCTCACTCTCTCTCTCTCTCTTTCTTTCTCTCTACAACTTTTGACATGGAAAAAAGAAATTTAAACATATCGAGAAACCTCTCAGGATTTGTGGCAAGTGGTTTTTTCGTTATTTTTGACATGAGGCAATTCTTTTTCCCTTTTGGAAGACTTATTCGTCGGAAAACTCAAGCTGTAATTCCGTACAGATTAAGTTTAATTTCCACCTAATTTTTAACTTCAAAAGACTTGGATGAGTTTTTAAATAAAGTCTTGTCCCAAATTAATGGAAAATAACAGAAAAACTTAAAAAAATTTGACCTAAATTTTTATACAAAATTTGAATTTTCGACAACGTATTCCCCCTCTTTTAATGTGATCCTGTCGACCCTTATATTCGGTCGGCAAATCTCAACAAAGTTTTATACATTTTATTGCTGTTGTCGTTGTTGTTTTTAATACGAACTTAACATTATTTTTATGACATTGAAATGGCTTTTCGTTGTTGTTATTGACAGAACGTGTACGCCGTTACACACGGGCAAAGCACCCACACATGTAGAAAAAGAGAGGAGAGAAGAATTGAGAGGGAGAGACAATAAAAGAGTTTACCTGTTACATGCAGTAGAGTAAAGTTAGATTTAACTTAAACTTAGACACAGCAAAGCGTAAATCACATATGTATATGTTGCTAAAACATATAAAAGAAGTCCCACTCATCTATAAAAACAAAACAAAAAACGGTTTCCCTTTTTTTTTTCTATACATAAAAAATGACAATGTTAATGATGATGATAATGATGACGGCGCGTAGATGATGATGATATTTGCTGATATTTTTCATTACATTGTTGTATTTTTACGACCGTTATCCTTGAATGAAGAACTTGCTACAGGATGCTCACACACACAAACACACAGCATTCAAGAACACACAAACACGGACGCATGAGCGTGGTGAGCGAGCTTTTTTTTGGCATTTGAAAAACCGTTAGTTTTATATGAGTATGAGAGTGAGAGCGTACCAAAAAAGTATAAGCAGACTTTTCACCTTCGCACCTTCAGTGTGTGTGTGTGTTTTTTTTATCTTCCTTTCTTTCTATTTTTTTTTTTTTTTTGTAATTTGTTATTATTTATAACATTTAAATTTTATATTTTTTTTACACAATAAACACAAAATAACATCAACATTTTTCTCATTTTTATTTAAAATTTTTCCGTTTGTTGTCCAAGCAAGTGGAAAAAAATGAGTTTAGTTTAAACAAATTGAAGAACAAATTTTTTAAATATTTACATACGCGCCTTTGGGCTATAGCCAATACCAACACAAACACGCACCCACACGGACACACAGACGAGATGAAATGTTGTACCGTTGCTCGTTGAAATTGAACTGAATTTGAAATGCTAACAAGTACACGATGAACCAAGACCCGAATCGGACCGCATTTTCATTATCCATGGGCAAACCACGCACAACGACATATCCAGTGAGCTAGCCGAAGTTGGAAAAGCTTATCGGTCGGTCCCAAAGCATGGTGTGTGTGGGTGGTGGAACAGAATGAGAGAAAGCTTTACCCAGAGAAATGAAGAGCGAAAAACTATAGTGCCGTTCATTTAAATAGAAACAATTTTTTTACAATATTATCATTTATATTGCATCCCATCATTATACCCCATTTACACTTTTGTAAAAAAAGTAAGGTATTATTAAGCAAATGGTATAATAAAATATATCATTTACACTAGATTTTGCTCAAACTCAAGTTTCGAATCTTTTAATTTTATATCGGCGTAAATCTTTTATGTCTTACAAATTTATTCCAATAATTTTAAAGCGAATATACATCTGTATACTAATTTGTTTTCGTCAAACCCTCTTCTACATCTATGATTTTAAACTTGTTGTCAAAAGAAAAAATTTATAGCGAAAATCAAGTTTACACCGTTTGTACATATGTATTCATGTACAAATATAAATCTTATACTCTTGATTAAAAGATGAAGCTGGAGAGAGAGCGCCGAGTATAAAAGCAGAAGCAACTAGATTGTCTCTCAATATTCATTAAATCGCACCAAACCGGAATACTTCTGTACCAACAACTCATAGTTTAAATAATTGAGCTTTTGGAATAAAAATGAATAAACATTTAATGGGACTTCTCTTGCTATTTGCAACCTTCCACTTTTTTACAACAGAGGCAGCTGTATTGCGTGGTGTATTTAAAGATCCTGCTCATCCCGGAAAATGCGTGGTCAATTCGCTAATTTTAAGTCCAGGCCAAACTGGTCGTCATCCAGATATGTGTGCTCGCGTCATCTGTGGAGACAAAAGCCAGGTCGAAATACACACGTAGGATTATTTATATTTACATATGCATAGATAAGTACACAACATTTGTACAATTTATTTTAAAAATTTTTTTCAGTTGTATAGCTGTGGGTCTTGCTCCAGGTTCTAAATTTGGCGCTTACAAAAATCCCAATGCCAACTATCCGGATTGCTGTGATCGCCACATTGTTCATGCCAAATGACGCAAAGACTCTATATTTTGTAACAAAGTGAGATATGTGTGAATTTTAAAATAAATAAAACATTTAAGATCTATAATAAGAACCGTTTGTTGTATTTTTTTTTTTAAATGAAACTGTAAGAAAGCTCTTAAATTTTTATTTGTAAATTGATGAGATTTTTGTAATGCATAAAGAAACGTTTTCCTTATTCCATAAACAATTTTTTTTTTTTTTTTTTTCAACCTTGTCTATCTTTTTTAAATGACATTAACAACTGATAACCTCTAAGATCAATTTTTATTTTTTAATTTTTTTTAAACAGTAACTGATAACCTCTAAGATCAATTTATATTTCTTAATTTTTTTTAAACAGTCGATGCGCGGCATACTTCACCGATAGTATCGATAGTATCGATAGTCCTGTCGATTTTTTATCCAACACTGTCTCTCGGTAATCAACCCTATCGATAACAAAAACAATTTTTATTATACTGTTTAATTGTATAAACAAGAAAAAAAAACAACTAGAAATCAAACAACAAAAAATGAAGACAACAGACAAAAAGGATGATGAAGTGCATAATGATAATGCAACCTCCGATGCTTACGCCTGCGTTGCCAAGGGCAAACTAAAGCTCAAGTCCGACACAGATCTTAAAAAGAAAAAGAAGAAAAAAAGCAAGAGTAAGGATAAAGAGAAGGAACGTGAAGAATATGCAGCAGCGGCTCAAGCAACATCTACCAGCAGTGGCAGCTTTGAACGCAAACTAACAAAAGCGGAACTAGCCAGCAAGAAGCAGCAGGAGAAAATGCGCAACAAGAGGATTATGGACAAAGCGCAGACAACGCATAAGGAACGCGTTGAGAAATTTAATGAACACTTGGACAACCTAACCGAACACTTTGATATACCTAAGGTTTCCTGGACGAAGTAAACGAACTAAGTTTCGAAAAACAATTATTCCTAAGAATAGCTAAAAAACATCGGCTCACCGAAATTAATTTTCGCCTAAGCATTATTTTTACGGAGAGATGTAAAATATCTTAACCTTTTTTAAATGAATTTTAGCAAGCTATTAAATGTTGATCAAAAGACTTGTATTGTTTTATATGATTATTGTATTTAAGTGTTAAGTAATTTCGACTATATACGGGGTTGTTATAAGTAGTTAGGATAAGGAGAATCTGCATAAAGAGAGCCAAATGGCACAACTTAAAATTACAAAATACATTCAATATACAAGTGTACAACTTAAAGGGTAGCCCAGTTCATCGCATCACTTTCAGTCGGTCCCAATCGCAATTTTTACTGCGGAGCAATTAGCTCAAACATGGCATACTTCCAAGTCCAACAACGCACCAGTTGTTCAAATTTTTCGCGCTCGTGCTCATAAATATAACCCAATTCCGGCTCCATGCATACTTCTGTGTAGGGATCCGTCAATAAACTCTGAACGGACAACAAAACCTTAGCCACATTTAAAGCCAAGGACCAGTTTTGTTGCTGGAATATATCAATGCCTACATCACCATGCCGCGATACATTCGGATGCAGGATCTTTGTAAGGAATCGTACAGTTGGCGGTTGCATTGGATACCGTTCAGGAAAAAATATAAAAAGAAAGAATTTGCCACCTTCATATGGGCTACCAGGTGGACCCAGAATGGTAGCCTGCCAATAATTATTCTGACGATCCAAGGGTATTGCTGATATACCTTCCGATTCGTAACTATTCAATAGATTAGCCTCGCCTCTTAAAAAACTGTTGCGCATCATAAGAAGACCCTCCGGCAAATCAACACCCGCTCCGCCCGATTGACCACGTCCTCCCATCTCAATCAAGCAAGTGCGGCAAAAGCAGGAGGACATCAATGAACCGTACAGTTTACACCAATCTGGATTATCTGTGAGGCACTCAAACAGCGGCCAGCGCTGCTTTATATAGTTTTTCCACATGGTTTGAGCTGTATTCTTGCCAATAATATCGTGCCAATGCTTGCACACTTCGCTGGCCACCCACAGTGACATATCATCCAGATAGGCAAAGATTTTTAACATTACCTCAACGGGTATAAAACTTGTAATGCTTTTAGATGTGTTTACTGCATCGCCCCCATTAGGATGGTATTCGTGTGCGCGATGGCGTCCATCGGCCAGTTCGTTCATGAAATGAGGCAAGGCTAATGGTGCCATAGGACGTGGTCGCTTAATGGGTAACAGAAATGGATTTTCAGCTGGCTGATTCAAATCATCTGCATTCCCTGGCAATGGTTGAGGTGGTGACGGCGGCTGCTGATGCTGTTCCAATTGTTGTGGCACCTCCGGCTCAAGATCCACGGCTTCTGGCGGCACTCCATCTTCTAAATCCTCCTCAAATCCCATTATATCAGCATCATTTTCTGTTTCATCATCCTCTTGTTTATCTTTAAATGGTGGCTCATCGTTACCAGAATCTTCATCGTCTGATAATTCCGTCAGAAGCTCTTCAGCTCGTTGTGCGTTGTATAAGAAGGCATGACATGCCCCACACAAGGGCTCACCGAAGTTAGGTCCGTAATACCCATTACATACCCAGCATTGATTGCTATTCTGTTGATTAATAATTTATTTATATACTTATAAGTCAAAGAGTCTTCTACTTCACCCCCGCCCAATACACACCGAAAAACTGAATGTGGGCTCTGTTAATTGTTGGAGCTGGTGCTCCTCCTTGTCATTGCTGTTGTCGTTGATGGTCTCCATGGTCTCATCATTGTCATCATCGCTGGCATTTACCAGATCATCTACCAGCTGCTCCTGATCCTTTTGCTGCTGCTGCGCTGGCACGCAGCTAGTCATTTTATTGAGATTTAATCCAAAGTGCGAAAGTACTTGGACGCTCCCCGTTTTCACTACAGGGAGGACGCCAGTGCAATATGATCAGTGTCAATCTTTATTACTTTTTTACAACTTTTCTTTAGTTTCAGTGATGAACTTAATAATTTGTCTCTCTGTTTTCGTGTTTGATGAGCGTGTGTATATGTTTGTACGTGTGTGTGTGTTGAGAAACACAAGTGTGACCATATCATTAAGAGCAATGTAGATTTTTGTATCGTCACGTGCGCATCTCTATCTAAAAGTCTGGTTTTTTATTCTGGCAATTTTTCTTACAATTTGGCTGCGATGGCTCCATTTAAGCGTGTTCGACAGCCGAAGATAACCACACAGGCTCTGCTAGACTACGATCTGGGCGAGAGTTCATCGGATAGTGATTTCCTGCCTGACATTGGTTCCGATGATGATGGATCGAAAGATGATAGCGATGGCGAGGAAGGAGACAGCAGTAGTGGGGGAAGTAGCAGCGATGGCGGCGATTCAGACTCGGATAAAGATGGCTCAGACTCGGAGGATTCTACAAAACAACTGAGGCATCTATTAGCTGAGGAAGGCCGTGCAACAGGAGGAGGAGCAGGAGAAAATATTGTAAATGGTGGAGTATTGGCAGTGGGAACAGTTGCCGCTGCCTTGCCTCGTCCATTGCAATTGAATCAGCTGTCTAAGGCTCCCGCAAAACGCATGTGCTGTGTATGCCTGGGCGAACGGAGCGACGATGTCAATGAGATTGTCGAATGTGATTCCTGTGGCGTTTCTGTTCATGAAGGCTGCTACGGAGTGAGCGACAATGTCAGCATATCCAGCACCAACTCTACTTGCTCTACAGAGCCCTGGTTTTGTGAAGCTTGTCGAGCTGGTGTAACCGAGCCAGATTGTGAGCTGTGTCCCAATCGTGGAGGAATCTACAAAGAGACTGATGTGGGCAAATGGGTTCATTTGATTTGTGCTCTATATGTCCCGGGTGTCGCTTTTGGAGAAGTTGAACAGCTGTCTTCGGTCACTCTCTTCGAAATGCAGTACAGCAAATGGGGGGCCAAGGTCTGCTCGCTTTGTGAGAATTCTCTATTTGCCCGCACGGGAGTGTGCATAGGATGTGATGCGGGCATGTGCAAGACATATTTCCATGTAACCTGTGCCCAGGAGGCGGGCTTTCTTATAGAGGCTCATCATGAGGATGATGCAGCTGATCCATTTTATGCTCATTGCAAAGTTCATTCCGAAAAAGAGATGATCAAAAAGCGAAGAAGAAACTATCACACACTTCGCCTAAATATGCTTCAAAAGGCCAAAGAGAAGGAGGAGGAATCTTTGATTGTACAGCCTAATCCTGCCCAGGCGCGTATTCAGAGGAAATTGCAAAAGATCCAGCTGAAATATTCCCAGCATAAGCAAGTAAAACCCTTGCCATGGGTTCCCACTCAAAAGATGTCTCGATTACTGACCACATCGGCTTCAGCTTGTCGCCGTCTGTTAGCCAAGGCGGAGACTATGTCTGTGGATGTTCATTACCTGGAGCAACGGGAGGCTCACATTAATGCGCTAACAGATATTCGAAAGAAATGGCATATTGCTCCTGCTTTTAATGTTGAATTTACAGCCTATTATATGGATCGACTGAAGCGTATGGAGGACTTTCGTCAACAACAACAAAAATTAATTATACACAATTCCACGTTATCCAAGGATCAAGATTTGTTAAGAGCTCAATATGATTCAGCTTTGGAAGAACGAAAATCGGAGAAATCTCAACGGGAGTCACTTTTCAATAGCATCAAGTTATTGCATGGCCAATTGAGCCACATCTTGCCAGGCTTAAACTTACCAGCTAATTTAGAACTAATTGCAAATCCTCCGTTAAAAGAGGAGGAACAAGTGGAGGCGTTTACACCCACTCCTCCCCCTCCGGCACCGCCACAAAGACCCATTTCGGTACCTACTGCTGCAGCGCTTAAAATGGGTGTTGGTTTTCCTCTGTTGGGTCACTTGGGCCCACCAGGTAGTCGCCTGCTTAGTACTCAGGCAGCTGCTACTAAGACTTCTATGCCGCCGACCATTGCGCCATCGGTTTCATGTGGGATTTGCAAACGTCAAAATGATCAACATTTATTGGTCAAATGCGACACTTGCAATTTGCACTATCATTTGGGTTGTCTTAATCCTCCTTTAACCCGACCTCCAAAGAAATCCAAACAATATGGTTGGCAATGCTCGGAATGTTGTGATAAGTCCGATGGTTCTGATGCTCTTACCGAGATCATCTCGTCGGGTCCTAGAAAATCCCGTACACGTTTCAATAAGGATGGAAATTTAGTCTACATGGAACGTTATTCTTTGGATGATGCACCGCCATCGCCTGTACATAGGGAAAGCACTTCAAATAAACGTACATTGAACAAATCCTTGCCAGCTGGTGTTGGGGAAAGTCTGGAGGAGATGGCCTGCAAATCACCTAAGCGTGTTAAAACGCAATCACCTCGAAAAACGCCTGTAAATGGTAAGTAGAATTGGGTCCGCTCGTTGCAAGTAATCAAAATCCGTTTTTTATGTTGTAGTTGCACCAGTTGGCACCCATTTGATTACACCCACGGTGAGCTGTGAGGATTCAATAGATGACTCCTTAGGCAAACAATCTCGAAAAGGCAAACGCAAAGACAAGCACAAAGATTTGGAGAAATCACTTAACAAGGAACATAAACGAAAGCGCAAGAAGCGTGCTCATCTTGAATCGGAGCAGCAACAGGATACCACCGCATCCACTCAAGTTGGCAGCACTATT
The DNA here is from genome assembly GCA_018903615.1 of Drosophila neocordata. NCBI lineage: Eukaryota > Metazoa > Arthropoda > Insecta > Diptera > Drosophilidae > Drosophila > Drosophila neocordata. The sequence goes on along the minus strand of JAEIGI010000006.1, from coordinate 4,648,276 downwards.
AAAATTATTTTTAAAGCTTTGCGTTTGCCTGGAGAAGATGCACCCGAATCTCAGTATTTCTATGTGCCAGCCAATGCTGTGCGTTCTGTAGATGAGGCCTCTAGGCCAACGTCAGTGGAAACTGTTGAGGATAGTGGACCATCGGTACCACCAATAGCTGTAGCAACAATAGCACCACCTCCACCCATGGCTCATGAAGACCAGCCACCTGTAGTAGAAGCAGCAGACCAAGTTGCTTCAGTGACACCCGTAACGCCTTCACCAAAGCGCAAAGTAAGCCCCCGTAAACCAAGTCCACGAAAACCTCGTTTGGGTCGACCCAAAGCCGCGAATAGCAAAGCGAATGTGGAAATCAATTGTTGCGTTTGCACAGAGAGTGGAAAAACCAATCAGGTTGTGACCTGCGATGAGTGCCACAAGCATTATCATTTCGCCTGCCTTGAACCGCCATTGAAGAAGTCACCAAAAATACGAGGATATTCCTGGCACTGTGCGGATTGTGATCCCACTGATACAGAAGAGGCTGCAGTTATGTCCAAGAAGTAGTTTATAATAGAATTTTAAAATTTTACAAATCCTGAGTATTTTTACAGAAATTTACCATATTTAAATTATAGTTTTTCATAGTATTAATTTAGTTTTGCCAATTGTGTAAAAAATTAAGTTTTCTTTACCGATTTTCGAAATATTTTAATTATACTTAATTTTTAAAATAAAAACGATTTCAGAAAACAAGAAAATTACTTTATTTTTATTAATCATAAAGCACTTGTTTGATTTGTCGAGATTCAAATTATTAAAGTCTAAAATTTCGTTTTTTTAATTTATAGTGTATAATGTGTAAATAAACTATTAAGCAATAAATAAACAAATGATTTAATCTTGCATTAACTCGATTTCATTTACTCGCCCACACACAATGCAATTGACAACACATAAAATTATCGAGTAATTTTAAATTTCCGTTATAATATCGACAGTCGATAGAGACTTTCAATAGTCGTCTTATTTTGCCTTCACTAACTGGCACTCTACTTTCCAATTAATAGAGCATGTAAGTTTTGAAACTTTACTTTTAAACTGGTCTCTGGTAAATGGGTTTCAGCATTTTTATACAACGCAAGAATGAAAGGGAAAATGACCGAAAATTAGTGGATATTAATTAAAAAACATGAACTGAGTTTCCGGCAGATTTAGTAATTCAGATGCATATGTCTGACCACATGAAGCGCACTTGTAAGTCGCCAAGTCGGCAGCCAAATATTTTTTGTTTAATTCCGTAAAATGCTCATCGGTATGAAAAAAATTAGAATGGCCACGTAAAAACAAACTGACAGCAACATATGTGCGTAAATAGGAAAGAAAGAGTAGCTTAAATAGGTAACTGACAAGCTACGCGGCAGTTAATTTAAGTTAGGTCTGCGGACGGAGGTAGCTGGCTGAAAGTTACAGAAAGAGATTTGGAAATGTTCTATTAACCAGCAGATTAAAGTTGATTAACTCCATGATGATGGATGAGAAACTTAAGTATTCACTGCTGCGTGGCGAGCTGGTGGATACGCAAAGCATATGGACCAGGTAACCCAAAGAGATTCCTTAGTCAATCGATGACCATTATTCACTTGTGCTTCTTCCTCTTGCAGACACGAGAAACGAGTGTGGTTCATTACACTGATAACAGGCACTTGCATGTTATACTCCACACGCACTACAATGCCATTACTAGTCCCAGCTGTGGCTGCCGCACAAAAATGGAGTAAAACGGATTCGGGCACTGTGCTGAGTTCATTCTTCTGGGGTTACACGTTGACTCAGGTTGTGGGCGGCTATCTCAGTGATCGGTTCGGTGGTCAAAGGGTTATACTTACAGCAGCCATTGGATGGTCACTTATAACATTCCTAATGCCTACGATTATTTGGTCGGCAAGTTCTATTAAATCGTATGCCATTCCCTGCATAGTGACCATACGTATTTTAAATGGAGCCTTGCAAGGCGTACACTTTCCCAGCATGATAAGCCTGACCAGTCAGGTGAGTGACAAGGACAGTAAATCCGAATCAATTTAGTCAATTGTGCTTTACAGAATCTTTGCCCCAATGAGCGAAGCAGTTTCTTTGGGCTTCTCACAGCTGGCTCTGCGTTAGGCACTCTTTTGACGGGCATCATGGGATCTTTCATCCTCGACTATTTTGGTTGGTCTTATGTCTTCCGTATTATTGGTCTGATGGGCTTTGCCTGGGCCTTGGTGCTACGTTACTATGCCATGGCTGGTGAGCGTAATCGAATTATAAATATTGCAACGCCGTCGCGTTTGTGCGCCAATAGATCGCCCACGGAATCGGCGGTTCCTTGGCTACGCTACTTCAGTCGCCTGTCCTTTTGGGCCTGTGTCCTCACTCATGCCTGTGAGATGAACTGTTTTTTTGTGTTACTGTCTTGGTTGCCCACATATTTCCACGATGGCTTTCCCCAAGCCAAGGGTTGGGTTGTAAACATGATACCCTGGCTAGCCCTTCCCCCATGTACATTATTTGCCAAATATATGACCACACAAATGATATCCCGCGATTGGTCCACAACTACGGTAAGAAAATTAATACAAAGCTGTTGTTTTGCTGCACAAAATTTGGCATTGTTTGTCATGTCAAGAACGACAGATTTTCACACTGCCCTTATCTGTATGACCATTATTATCGGTGGCACCGGATTTCATAACAATGCCGTAACAGTTAATCCTCAGGATTTGGCTCCCCTACATTCGGGTAGTGTATTTGGTTTAATGAACACTGTGGGAGCAATTCCTGGCTTCCTCGGAGTCTATTTGGCCGGTCATATACTCGAATTGACACAAAGTTGGCCAATGGTGTTTAGTGCAGCGGCCGGAATAAATCTTGTAGGTTGGATTATATTTATAGTCTTTGGTTCAGCCGAAGCAATTGTTTAAATTATAGAAAAACCTTCGGTTTTTTTTTTTTAAATTTATATTCTGTGTGTATATATTAAACTAAAATATTTTAGTCTTAAATAGAAAAAAGCAAACTAACAAAGTCCTACTGATCGTAGCGTGATATATAACATATATAGATCTTGGATTTAAATGCTAGTTAGCCTCCAAAAATATTTAACGGACAACCACTACAAAGTGAGAACCATAGAGAATGTACGGAAATAAGTTTGCATGTCCGCTGCTCTCAATTCTATTAAAAAGAAGGATACCTGAACAATGCTGACAAATTCTTTTTTTTTTAAAGCAGAACGACAAAATTTTATAGATTACATCTATATATATTAAAATTTCTTTGCAAACTCTGTAGATATACAAGCTCTGTGGTTAGATTAATAAATACGAGATATGTATAACAAAAGTAAAATAAAACTTTTAATGGAAAGCGATTTTTTTTCTCTTAGACTATGCTCTTGGACATATAAGGACCATCTAGCTCGTAGCCCATTTTTCGATAATAGTTACGTGTGCCCACTCCAGAAATAACAGCTAGCTTCTTACTGCCATGCTCTTCGCGAGCAATACGTTCTGCCTCCTCCATCAAAAGCATGCCAAAGCCCTGATGCTGAAACTTAGTTGGATCTCGGGCATTTACCGGAACCACCGATCCATAGACATGAAGTTCACGAACAATTGAACACTGCACACTCTTTAACTCTGGTCGAAAAGTGTCTGGAGAACATTTGCGCAATCTAAGCAAACCAACTAGTATATCTTGTTCGGGGTCTTCATAGGATAGAAAAGTTTCCCAACCACCATTGGCCACATAGTCCCGTCTTATTAGTTCTATTTCGTAGGGACGAACTTTGTTATGGATTTCCTGGATGCCCACCTCTCGAGTACGTACGTCTCTACAAGTAGTACCCAAATCTTTCATACGAGCCAGTGCCAATTCACGCAAATTTCCATGCTCCACACCAGAACTGAAAAGGAAAATAATAAGAAATTACAATTAAATAAAAATATTTTCATATTGGAGAATTTATATTTTCGTACCTAACCAAAGGCATAGGGATGTCTCGTTGCACTCTATAAACCCTTGTCCACGGCGGTACTAGAGCTAAAATTTTTGCCACTAAGTCCACAAGCATTGATGGTGGATATGACTTATATCTGCCCGTCCGCCAAAGTTCATACAATCCAGTTCCCCGTATCACCAATGTTGGATAGATTTTAAGGCCATCCGAACGGAAGGCAGGATTTTCAAAGTATTCAATAAATTGGTCAATATCACGTTCAAAGTCAACATTAGGCAGATCGGGCATCATGTGAGCCACTATTTTATATCCAGCATCTTTGCCCAGTTGGAAACTTTCGCATACTGCACGAACTGTATGGCCACGATTAGTATCTCTGGCAACGTCCTCATAGACCGATTGTACACCAATCTCCAAACGAGTACACCCATAATTTAACATATCCGAAATGTGTCTCTTCAGGCAATAATCCGGTCGTGTTTCAATGGTAATACCAATACATTTTGTCCGAGATTTCTCCGAATATCGGACAGCTTCAGCCACATTGGCACTACTATGCCCGGATAGGGCATCATGGAGATTTCGTATAAAGTAATCACGATATTCCTCAGGTAGGCACATAAAGGTGCCACCCATTACAATGAACTCGACTTTGTCCACAGAATGTCCTAATTGCTTAAGCTGCTCTACACGATGTCTGGTTTGTAGAAACGGATCATAACGGGCACGTATTGCTCTCATCGAGGTGGGCTCATAGCCTGTATATGATTGCGTAGAATACTCAAAATCACTGTCGGGTCCACCAGGGCAATAGACACAAATATTTCCCGTCATATTAATGTGAGGACAGCGATGTGGCTTGCACATTACAGCCACGACTGCAATCTAGAACCAAACACATTAAAACTGATCAAATAATTCAAATGCCTCAATTCTTACTCCACTCGCAGTTCTAATTGGCTTGGCTCTCAATTTGGGTATCAAGATCTTTTTAGCATCCTGTGGCACAGCTGCAATTATGTCAACCAGCCTAGGCGAACTATCTAGCCCATATTTAGATGAAATGAGCGATTTCATCCGATTAAGATTGACATCTTTCTTTGCTTCATGGGCCTTCAGAAGCTCTTGGATAATTTCGCCGACAACCAGAATTCTGCGTTCCTCCCGGGTTAAACCTACAGCTGTTAAAATAAATTGTAGCGTTGCATAAATACTAAGAAAAAGTACTACTTTAATATTGCTTACCCAACTTATTTCTTGGCTTCATTTTTACACCAAATTAACGAAGTATTGCACGTGTGTCGTTGCAACAGCTGGTTGTATATTGTTTTTGTAAAAAACTGCTATCGATACATTGATGAACGCTTTATTAAAAATATCGATTAATAAATCGTTAGCGCTGCAATTTACCATATATTGCATAAACAAACCTCTGCTTTCTTGTTTGTCCTTAGTTTTTAAATAAAAATACACAAAATGTCATTTACTATAATGCAAAAACTATCTCTACAATGCCTAAAAGTTGATCAACCGCTGTTAAGTAAGTATTTCCGTATCAGAAACTAAAATCATTGCTAAATCAAAATATTACATTAGCTACTATACGAAATGCCAGCAAGAAGACCGGTGGTAGTACCCGCAACAAAAAGGGTCATCCTCGACCGAAGCATCGTGGCTGGCGTGTATTGGATGGACACTATGTTTCCGAGGGGACTCTTTTGGCAACCCAGTTGACCACTCGTTTTCATCCGGGCTTGAATGTAAGTTGGTTATATAATATATTTACAAGAATATTTGTAATCTAGTAAGATGTTATTTGCTAGGTGGGATTTGGTCGGAATGGCACTTTGTTTGCTATGGAGCACGGTCGAGTCATCATGAGCTGTGAACCTCTTGACCCTAATTGGGATCACACATGGGTGCAAAGAAACTACGCCGGACGAGAGAATCAAACCATCTACAAAAAGTTTTTCAATGTAATACCTGAAAAACAGCATCAGCGCTTTCGGCTTGTGGAAGAAATTTAAAATGCTATAAATTAAAAATATTTGTTATAAAATAAACGGCAACTGATTTTGATTTCTGGTTAAGGGCTGATTGTCTGGCTACTATTTAGCTAATTATAAATGTTATGACGTTGAAGGACTTGATGATATTGTAATTATGTATAAAACCGTCATTTAATAAAATAATTGAAACTAATTGACTTAAATCCAAGTCCAACCAATTTAGCCACTTTTTAAATTATCTATTTAGCCATTTTTTAATTTAGAGGTTTCTTGTAATCGATAGGTCGGTATACAACACATGGCAACCCTAGTTAAGCGCAGCCAACTTAGCTGACTTCCTTTCTTTCCAAAACTCTGAAGATGGTAGGTGGACGTCAATAAAGTTGTTGAACGTTAACAAATAACTACAAATTAAAAAAAAATCACAACAGTCCAATTTAATTTAATTCAATAAACTGCTTAGCTATTTGCTAAAAGTTAAGCTGTACGCAACAATGTAAAAGTGAGAAACGGATGTAAACTTCCCAACATAACCTCATTTACACGTGCAGATACTGACAATAAAAATTTTAAACATGTTTATCTGATTGAATTGTAATTGCTTTTTTTCAGTCGAATATCAAGAGGAAGAAGACCAGGAAGCTGCGTGGTCATGTCAGCCACGGTCATGGTCGTATTGGCAAGCACCGTAAGCATCCTGGAGGTCGCGGTAACGCTGGTGGCATGCACCATCACCGCATAAACTTCGACAAATACCATCCCGGTTACTTCGGTAAAGTTGGTATGAGGAATTTCCATTTGCGTCGCCAGCACAAGTTTAAGCCTGGCATTAATCTGGACAAATTGTGGTCTCTGGTTGGACCTGAGAAGTTTGCTGAATTGGAGAAGGAGAAGAGCACAAAAGCGCCAGTTATTGATTTGGTGCAATTTGTAAGTGAATCAATTAATATATTAATACTTTAAAAGCAAAATGCTGCGCTAGCATCTTTAAAATGAAGATACACCTAAGGCGATGGGCGGACTGAATGCAACCGTACAACTGCTATCATCATGTTTAGAAAAGCCTTTCAGATCAAAGATGCTATGCTACAGTCATGAGCTAAAATTATACATTAAATATCTGTTGTAGACATTTCAATAATATTCTATTCTTAAATTTATTTCCCTTAGGGTTACTACAAGCTGTTGGGACGCGGTCATTTGCCCGCTCGCCCCCTGATTGTGAAGGCCAAATACTTCTCCAAAAAAGCTGAAGACAAAATCAAGAAGGCCGGTGGTGTCTGCTTGTTAAGAGCTTAAGTTTTAAGGTGTGCTTTTGAATTAATTATTTACTTAGTTAAATTAATTATAAACAAATTAATTTCTTTGTACCTTTCATTTCTAAATTAAAATTGTAGTAATTTAAAATAGTGTAATTCGTATACTAATTGGTTGTCTATTTCATCTTATTTCAGATTCTTCTACAGAATAAAAGCAAATGGAATACATTCGAAGATCAAAAGTGTATTTGTTTCTTAATAAATTTAAAAGGAAAAACATTCTCTGTAATTCTTTCTGGCTAGACAATGGATCCTTGTCTGGGTAAAAAAGTGAAAAAAAAAACTATTGAGTCACATTAAACCGACTTCATCATTCGATGCAATGAATGTGGTTTGGACAGCAGTTGTGAAATTAAAAAGGAATACAAGTTTTTTTTTTTTTTTTTAAATTTATTATATTTCGAAATTAGGGATAAGCTAGAATACTTCCAACTGTTCAATTGGCAGCCATTTAGAGCTCTCCAAAGCGTCATAGAGCCGTCGATCTGAATCAATAGTTTCACGATTTAATTTTTCCACATCGAGCACGAATTTGTGATCCTCTAGACCGTAATCGTCTTCCGCTCCACCATTGCCAGCAGTAGATAATCCACTTTCGCCTTGCTGTAATTGTTGTTGCTGCTGTTCATATTGCGCACTTCGCTGAGCACTCCATGCTTCAGCGTGCTGTGCTAATGTTTGGGGATTCGAGTGGGATTGAGACATTGCCTGTTGATAATAAGCGGCTGCATCCGTAATTGATGGACCGCCGGCACCTTGCTGATCATAATATCCCTGCCATGCATTGTAACCCTGCCAATAGGTGCTAGTGGGGTCATAATACTGCGAGTAATCAGCTCCAGCAGCAGATGTTGATGTGGCTGATGTGGGTCCATTACCGCCGTAGCCATAATTACTATTGGTACCCATGCCCAAAGCAGCTGCCAGTTCCGCTTTCGGCTTGGGCACAGCATTACAAATCTTAATAGGCTTTGTGCCCAGTCCAATGTAGCCATTCATATCGTACAGTGCCGATTTTTGTTCGTCCTCAATACCAAAGCGTACAAATCCGTAGCCCTTAGAGAAGCCTAAGCTATCTAGGATGACTTTTGCTGTTTTAATTGAGGTAAATTTACTAGAAAAAACCTTGTACAGCTGATAATCATCTACATCGGAACTGAGATCGCCCACCCAAACGCTGAACTCCCGCTCATTGCCAGGCAACTTGTATGAATTGCTTGCCGAGTTAAGTCGAAAGCGCACAATAGGGTTAGTTCCGGGTATGGGCTTGCCATTCAATTTGTGCATGGCATCTAAAGCATGGTCATCAGATATGAAATTCACAAAACAATAACCCGCTGGCTCTCCAGTGTATTTGTTCCGCATCAATCGTACTGTTGTAGGATCTTCTCCCATCTTTCGAAAAGCCGCAATGATAAAGTTTTCAGTCATGTACGCCTCTAACTGCAAAAGAATATTTATAAAGCCAATGCAAAATACAACTTATTGTGTTTTATACTTACGCTTCCCATCCATAGTTGACAATGTACAGAAGACATTATTAATATCGTCTTTTTTAATATTCAAAAATATGATTTCAACGCGTATGTTTTCTTTTATACTTAGTGATGTGTTTTTTTTTTTTGACTGTTTACTTAGCCCTTAGAACTGCTTCAACAAGAATCACGAAGAACCATTGGTTGCATACAAATTAGAGATGTGTTCTTTTTTATTATATGTGAAGAAACCTGTCAAATTTAATACAATGAAAAAACATATTTGTTCTGAACAGTAATCTAAAATAAACGGCTCACAAGTGTCTCAAGTAGTTTAAACTTTAATAATAACTTCACCTTTTTGAACTAGCGATTTTGAGTTATCTTAAAACTGTGACTGCTTCCTAAATATTAATCTGTGGGCAATCACTTACTCATTTCTACTACAGCTGTTCAGCTAGAGCAGACAATATTTTGGAATTCAAAATTGAAATTCATCTCTACATTATGCGTCTAACATTGACTCGTTTGGTCAGTTTTACAACACAGTTAAAGGAGCTGCGGATAATTCTAGATCCAGCCGGCGAAGCCTCCAAAGGAGCTAGGTATGTTGTTTTCGCCCGAAAAAAAGTAATTACATAATTACCAAAAACTATTATAATTCAGGGAATATGTGCAGAAATTCTATCCAAATTTAAAAAAGAATAATCCCGATTTGTCAATTTTAGTCCGGGAATGTAATGGGGTACAGCCCAGATTGTATGCCCGATATGGTAAGTTTTTGATTTGAAAGATTATCAAATTAATTTTTTACAGTTATTTTCCCATTAGCCAAAGGCAAAGAGGTATCAGTTTCTCTAACTAATCAAGCAGCTCCCGATATACACAAACATGTTGAGGCCTTTGGCAAATAGAAGAACTGCAAACATATACAGCAAATAGGGATATATTGAAGATGTAGCTAAAATCAAATTTAGAGCAATTAAAATCAACTCAAAACTCGCAAAAATTTTTCTAATACAATTTTTTTTTTTTGTAAACACATACACATTTGTTATCTTTATGCTTATAAGGTACATTAAGAAATTCTGGTATTTCAGCAATTTAATTGCTAAATGCCGGCAAACCAAATTGCTCGGGCTTGAAATCCTCCAGAGATGACAAAACTTGACTAGCATGAGAACAGCGTTCTTTAGATAGACGTGAATCGGGGACCATAACTACCTGCATGCCAGCACTAATACCCGCAGTGACGCCGTTAGGCGAATCCTCAAAGACTAGACAATTTTCCGGTTTAGGCGAATCTTTAAAACGTTGAGCAGCCACCAGAAATATATCTGGAGCAGGTTTCCCATTTTTTACTTCTTCGTCGCTAGAGCCACAGACGCGATGATTGAAAAGATTAAACAATTCACGATGAAGAGTGGTTTTCAGTTCAACCATTTCAGCACCAGAACTTGTCGCTAAACAGAAAGGAACCTTCTTTGCATGCAAGTGGCGTAATAGACGCTCAGCACCTAAAATAGAAAAAGGAAAGCTCTGTAAAATGGAATTACTTTTAAAGGAAAGTTTTACTATGTATAAGAAATGTGTATATTTCTGTTGTCCTGTTCTAATAGTTCATGCATTCTTATAACCAGTGGCGGATCTTTTATATACCAACGCGAGCGGTGTGTCAAATTTTTTGGACAGATCGAAAAGTCTTTGGAATATAAAAATATCCAGGAATTTTTTTAAAGCCCGTTTTGTGATCCGCCGCATCTGGTTATATGCCTGGATTCAGATGTTCTCTAACCTTCCAGCAACGGCACATTATGCATGCGTTCACCACACATTCGTTTATAGCGCTGCAAGAATTGTTCCGTAGTCAACGGTAGCTGGCATTCTGCTATAGCGATTTCGGCTGAACGCTGATCTGTAGTGCCCATTACACGAAATCTGGTGGCCACTGTATACGTCCGGCCAAAACTAGCCGCTATTTGCCTTGTCACATCCTCGTAAATCTTTTCAGAATCTGTTGAATAGGCGAAATAAAGAGATAAAAAAGGCTAATTAATACCTGGCATCAATCCGGCATTCCTCATTAGCAATTGGGCATTCTCCTTCTGTTTGGCAGCATATTCCTCCCAAGTCATGGGTAAATCGTACTCCTTGACTAGAAATTCGGCTAACGGACGGGTCTGTAATCCCATGATTTGTTCCTTAACATCAAAAGTATATTGCTTCCCATATGGATCGAGTATCATTTGTGTGGCCTCCGTGTATAGACGCTCCGTGTCTGAGTTGAGTGCAGATTTAACAAAAAAGACGAAAAACGTACCCCTTTTTACAACAAGATGGATTACTTACCTAATAGCAGACCATCCATGTCAAAGATGCAGTGGGTGACATTTCTTAAAACTTTTTGGGCCATTTTCTTATCCACTTAATGGTGGTACTAAATATTTTTTTCTAAAGTTATGTAAGCGGTTGTGTTGTCTCCTCTACTGTATAACTGTAAAAAATAAATAATAAACAATAGTTTGTTTATATAAAGTGTATCTAATTCATGCATCCGATTCATGCCGGCAGCTTCCCGCTCTTTTTGTCTCTCTTTTGACTTTTTTATTCGTTTTTTTTTTTTATATCTGTGTCGTTTGTCATTGACTCAATGACGCGCCTGCCACCCACTCAATAGGAAGAGGTGTAAAATTCCCCTACCTCACCACGCACCCCTATAACCTTGACCTACACGTAATTCCGTTATCTGGGAACCTTGTTTCGTCTTTTCTATTTTACCGTCTACCTTGCTTTCTCCGTCTCTCTGCCCAAACACAACTGTTCGGTTACACGTTCTAAGAAAATCTACGGCAAAATGCGAAATGTTTTCGCTATTAAACTAATAGCCAGAGTTACCATCACACAGAATTGGCAGTAAAATTTTCCATTTTTTGTGAAAGGTTATTAAGGGGCAGGTTTCTAACACATACATTCACAATTCAAGTAGTTACTAAATGCGGGGGTGTGGTAAAACTAACAAAAGTTGATGGGGAGGGCGACAGAACATTTCCATCAAGATATTAATTGATGTACCAACATTATTATCTTTGATAACACATTAAAAAACATGTTATCTGCAGCATTTACAACTTGTTTATAAAAGGGTAATTGAAAGTTTAGGTTTACTTTCATTAAAGGTTTTTTAATAAACTAAATAACGGATTGCTTACGTGACAAAATCTAATCTATCTCATTACACCATAAAGTTTTTATTATGGCCAAAACATAACCCAATCCAAACATACGAGAATAAAAATTAATTTAAATTATAACTTTAAAATATGACATACATATTATTATCATCTTGAAAATTCACGCACCCATCACCATCGCGACACGAAAAGCGCTGTTAGGCGCATCGGCAAAACAGAGAATACCGCTGTTAACAACCGTTCGGGTTGTTGGCCTGCTTTTTTAGTGTTTATAATTTTCTTTTCTGCAATATTAGAGTTAAGTTGTAAAATTAGAAATGACGACGTGGGGCACAATATGCCGCATTTGCAGCAGCCCCGCGGACTATGAGATATTTGCTAAGATACCCACATATTTGCATAGTTCTACAAACGAGTTTTTAAACTGGCAAAAACCCATCAACATTTTGCTGGAAGAAACAACTGGACTAAAAGTAAGCATAAGGAGCTTATGTGCAATGATATGGATTCTAATTCAATAATTTAAAGGTATCCCCAGATGATGGCCTGCCTCGTTACATATGCGCCCTGTGTATATCGTACTTGAAACATGCTGTGACATTCCGGGAACAAAGTATCAATAATGCATTAAGCCTTAAATTGACAGATCTCTATAACCAAAAAAAGACCACCAATACACAAAACATTAGCAATCACAGCAAAGAGAGTGCCCTCTTTACCGCTGAAGACCTTAACCATGTGGAACAGCGTCCCGTTTGTAATATTCTACGTAATAACTCGCTGCCGGATAAAGTAGAGGATAAGAAACTAATTAACCAACTCTGCCAAACAAATGGTAGCGATCAGCGTATTCAGTATCTGAATCAATTATTTGACAAGAGTTTAGGACATGCTCGCCAGTCCCGCAAGCAGAACCAAATTGATATGGTTATGGGTGATCGTGATCTCGATCTTATGCCTACTACAAGTACTGCCGAGGATGAAGAGGACTATGCTGCAGTAAGCTCGTCCAGTGATGATGAGAATCCTCTTCTCAGACAACATAAAAATTGCTATAACTATAGGGAAACTAATTTCGAAGAGGATGATCCAATGGCCGAATCGGCTCAATTAAGAGACATTAAAGTCCATATACCACAACCTATGTGGAAAGAGCGTAAATGTCCTGTTTGCTCCAAACGTTTTATGTTCGAGGATTCTTATCTCAAGCATCTTGACAATTGTGTTGAATATCAGTTTGTTGTTTTTGTTACCGAGATGACAAAACTTTTGGATATAAGGCGACACAAAATGGTCTCACCTCATGAATTCATTCGTCGCATGATTTTTGCTCTGCATAAGATTTGCTCCTGGTTAGAGGAACATTCCATAGACACTCTGTTGGCCGACAAACTCAATCAAGTGAAAGTCTCCAATGGTAGAGAGAAAGCACAAGAGACTGAACTGGAATTGGACTTAAACATAGAGTTGGACCAACCGCCAACTTTTGCTCCTAGCTATGGTCCACCATGCCGCACCACACCCATTACTGTGGAGAACAATGTCTTATACGCTATTGCCCGATCGGAAAGCCGCAATTCGCAATCTGCTGCTAATGCAGACACACCACAAAGGCTACCAAAACCCATACCCATACGTGGTACCAAATCATCGCAGCCAGCTGAAAACGAGCGCGCCACATTTCTGGAAAAGCTTCAACGAGCCAATGTGACCAAAATTCCTATAACGCCAATTAGCGCCGGTCTTGGTTGTACCGCTCGCTGTGGTCAGTGCAATTTATCGTTTGATTCGGTTTCCGAATTGGAAATTCATAATATTGCTCATCATAACAATGGCCAGACCCCAGAACTTAGCTCCACATTAGATGATGAGACGCAGAGACGTCGCATTATTGCCCTATTCGAAGACGATATTTAGAATTAAGAAAATATGCGATCAAAACAAGTATATGTAAGCTTATCTCAAGTCAAAAGACTTTTCTAAATTAAAGTTTAATACATTTATTTTTAATACATACTCAAAACATGACAACAATCCAGAAAAACTAAGCCAAATAATGCAATCCTTAAGTAAAAAGTTTATATTAGTTTTATAAGTTCTGAACCAATTAGCTCTGTGACCGTTTTTTAACGAACAAATTTCTAGATAGAAATTTGCAATTTACAAATTTATTTTTTAAATATTTCTTTATGTTTATCACTTTATTTATTTATTTTTCCTTTGTATTCTTTTTGTCGTTCTCCAAAAATGTACTATTATCATTATTGTTTAAGTTTTACCTACAAAATGAAAGTATTTCAAACGAATCAATAAACGAAAACCGATCAAAGACTTAATTTACAAACTTTTATTCCACCGAAACCAATATGATTCAAGTAAACCAATCATCCAAAAGGAACCGTAAATTAGTCTATGCTTATAAAGTAGTATGATTCTTTGGTTTGAAAAATTTGTTTAATTCGTTGGAATTTATTTGATATAATAAAATACATTTCGAACAGTTATTACATGGATTTAGGTATATATAAATTTTTTTTTTATTTGCTATCATTTCATATTAAGGCATTTTATTTTTTAGTACTTCTGAAGTTTTAAAGATATATTTGTGTTGTACGCTTATCTCAGTACAGGCTAGCCATAGATTCTAAGTTTACTTAATAACACATTGTTATCACAAATTTTTAATTCAATCAAATTTTTTAACATTTTGAGTAAATCGGAATTCAGATCTCGGTCATTTTTCGCAAATAAACTGTTTAACCTCTTTGTAAAATGTTCAAAATTAGTTAATGCCTGAATAAGTTCAGAATGCTTGTAAAACAAATTGTTTAAAACCCGAACGCCATATCGAATGCTCCAATTATTGTGATGGTCCAATTCGTCCTGGTTTATAAAGAAATTAATTAAATACTCGGCCTGCAATTGAGATGTCACTTCAATTTCCCATTGGTATATAAGAAACATTAAATATTCTCCATCTGAACGCTGTGGATGCTTTTCTATCATGTGTTCGCTTACGTAATGGCGGTCTTCTTGGCTCACTCCATCTAATGTGGTAGCCAGTAGACCTAGGCAAATTTCTGCATCATGATGTAGCTCTAAATTTTCCGACACATAAATTTTCCATAATTTTGGTATTAATTGCATTTGTAACAACGTTTTTCCAGCTTTCGGACTAGTGGCTAGTAAATTAGCCAATGTCCAGAGGGAGCTCCGTTTTAAACGTAGCTCATTGCTGTCCAAATAAGTAACCAAATAGCTTCCAGCCAGTGTGGTAATCTTTTCAGCCACATAAGATTCCCCTAAGGAATAGTTGCAAAAGCATTCCACTGCCTCAATTTGTCGCTCCAAGTTGGGACCTGTTGTAATGGTAAGGATGAAATGTAGGATTCTACGTAAATCACTTTATAACTACTAACCTGTGAGTTCCTTGACCAAGACTTGACTAGCTCCTGGTATTCCAGCAAAGCAATCAATATTTTCATTACCTTGCAGAAACGCGTGACTCAAACGATACATGTCTTCGGTGGTGGCATGCTTACGACGTTTAATCCTGGATGCAAGTCCTTGGACATCTTTCATACCAAACTTTTCCAATTCGGCAATCTCTTGCTTAATTTGCCCCAGCCCAAAGCGAAAGGCATCTGTAGCTTGGTCGCGCACTTTATGGCGTTGCTTTTGTGCATATTCACGAATTTTAAGACGCAGAAATGTATCGGGTGCAGATGAAGTAGACGAAGGATCAAGATTGGAATGAGGTTCCATTATTGTCTTGACCGGTTGCTTGTTAACAGCCTTAGCGCCTTTGCATTCTTATAGCACTTTTAAATCAGTTAACATAACATGTTTAAACAGCTGATCAACAAGTGATGGCCATGCTCAAGAGAGCATGTAATCGGTTTGTAAATTATCATCGCAAAAAACTGTGCGTGTAATATATAAAATGTTTAGTTGTAAGTTTTTTAATTCCTATGATATGTGGCATAAACGACTAATTTGATTTATTATTGATGTTATTTTTACTTACACATCTCTACGGCAGCTTATTTTTATACAGTCACGGGCACATCTCTAACAGCTGACTGCATCGTCTGGTTTGTTTTGGATGGGCTGAAAGATGAATAATAAAAATCCAAATATTATTTTTAGTCCACTTATAAGTTCTATTCAAAAAGTGGTACTCTATGAAACCCGAACGGTAAGTGAATCTCCGCAAAACTTTAAGTTTCTTCACTAATCCCACTCTTATAATGCTCAGCGCTTGTATTTGGTGGGGAGCAATAATCGAGAAACTCGATTCCGGCTCCTAACTATTGACCGATTGGCCTTAAATCGGTTGAGCATTGAAGAGAATGCCAATGAGTTCAATAATCTAGAAATTCGACGATTTGTAGCCACGCTTCAGGGTTCCCCAAGAGTAACATCAGCGTACGGTGTCTTGGGTTTTGTTCGTTTCTTGGAGAGCTACTATTTGATATTAGTCACAAAGCGGAAATGTTGTGCCCACATTGGTATGCATCTGGTGTACACAATCAAGGATACAGTTATGGTACGCGTAAATGAAGTCACATCTCAACGTCCGTTGCATCCGCAAGAAGAACGCTATAAGCGAATGTTTCAAAATATTGATTTACGTAGCAATTTTTATTTTTCGTATTCGTATGATTTGACCCGGACGTTGCAATATAATGAATCAGCGCCACGATATGTAGGTGCCAAAGTAGATTTGGAACGTGATGAACCCCTGCCCGATTGGGATACGTTGACTAATAATGTGGCTCAAGCTCATGAACGCGTGGATTATGCTTTTCGCTCAGATTCCAGAAAACGCTTTGTATGGAATGACTATTTATTGCAGCCCATGGAGGGTATTATGCAAAAGGACTGGTTATTAGAGATTACTCATGGCTATGCAAGCCAGTCATGCATTAGTGTATTTGGAAGGCATGTGAATGTGTGTCTAATAGCCCGACGAAGTTCTCGATTTGCCGGAACACGCTTCCTTAAGCGTGGTGCCAATTTTCAAGGTGATGTTGCTAATGAAGTGGAAACCGAGCAAATTGTCAGCGATGGCCAGAGATTGTGCTCGTTTACCCAAATGCGGGGATCAATACCATCGCACTGGTCGCAAGACATAAGTAAAATGGTACCCAAGCCGCAAATTCAATTAGACATCTGTGATCCTTATGCCCAGACCCCGTCAAGACACTTTGAGCGTTTGCTTTTCCATTATGGAGCACCCTTGATTATGCTAAACTTAGTGAAGAAGCGGGAGCGTCGTAAGCACGAGTCAATTATATCGAAGGAACTAGAGTATAGTATTCGATATTTAAACCAATTTCTGCCTCCTCCACATCGGATGAAGCACATTCACTTCGATATGGCACGCCGCAGTCGCGCGAGTGGGGGCAATGTCATGGATCAGTTGGCTGTTCATGCCGAGAGTATAATTCAACAGACAGGCATGTTTTTCAAGGACCGTGGAAGTGAACTAAGCTTTCAGACTGGCATTGTACGCACCAATTGTGTCGATTGTTTGGATCGCACCAATTCAGCCCAATTTGCCATAGGCAAATGTGCTTTGGGCCACCAATTGGAGCGTTTGGGATTTTTAAAATCAGCAAAATTGGAATTCGATTCGGATTGTGTTACCATGCTAGAGCATTTGTATGAAGAACATGGTGATACTTTGGCATTGCAATATGGTGGCTCTCAATTGGTTCATCGAATCAAAACTTATCGCAAAACGGCGCCCTGGGGCTCTCAGGGGAATGATGTGATGCAAACCATAAGTCGTTACTATAGCAATACATTTAGCGATACCGAAAAGCAGCACAGCATTAATCTCTTTCTGGGATTATATAAGCCCAGCTTTACAAAGTGTAAGATATTTAATAATATTTTCATGCATACATATACACTTGTGGACTTGGAATTTGAGAAAACGTTTCTGAGATTGTGTCTCACACATTATTCTCCAAATCAACTTCAAGTCTGTAAATGTAGCTTAATCAGAAATTTAATGAATCATCTTTCTCCATTCGCAGTGAATCAACCAATTTGGGAGATGCAGACGGATTATGATATGCATAATGCCTTCGTACACAGTACGGATAGTAAACCGATAACGGATTGGGTGCGTCATAAGGTACGTCAGTGCCTACCTTACGCTTGTGCCGATTCACATAAACTAGTAAAAGAGCTATTCCGAGTGCACAGCCACGGATTGGAAATGATTGATGCCTATTCCAATTATCATCAGTCATTCAAATGGACAGATCTCAGCGAGCACATTGCCTTCGAAATTAGTCAATTGGCAATGCGTTATATGCCAACTTTTCGCACCAATTACAGTCCATTTCAGAGGCAAATACAGGCCTCGCGAAAAGCTAGACAGAATCCTTCAATGACTGGTCAGAGTTCCACTGGATCAACTAATAGCAATTCATCGACTTCCAGTGAGGGGGACGATACGTCCAGTGACGAAGATTTGAGTGCTAGCTTTGCAGAGAAGGAATCAAAACAAACGGAAATCTCCGAACCATCAGTATTTACATTGGCCACATTGCTACCTTCCATGGAGGAGGTGTATGGATGTAGCATTAATCCTCCCTCTAAGCAGAGCATGACCATCTATAAGAAATATGTTCAAATAGGCAAATTATCCAGTGGGGGAGCTCATCCAGCTCAAACGGCTGTAGCTCAGCGGGATCAAGAGATGGCTAAAATAATGCGAGGCATAACGTTGCGTCCATTAGGTGATTATGGCACCGATTCATATTTGAGTGTGCGTCCGCCAACTGTGCCCGCCAAGAGTATGGAGATTTACAAAGAATATTGTAAGACACCACGGAATTTTAATGCTATTCCTCAAATTGAGGAGTTCAATGTGCTTTATAGCTATGTGCAGAGGCTTTAAAAGAGGACTCATTGTTATTGTAATTCATAATTTATTTAAATATAATTATTAATTATGTTTCGCAAAAATTACAACAAAATTATGTTAAAGGAATACTCAGAAATATGGGCTTTCAATTGATAAGGAAATCAAGACGTTTCCATTTTTCAGTTATCTTGGTTATTTACCATTATGCTGTTCTTTTGCTGTTGTAGTCGTTGTACCTGGATTCGCCGATTTGGTGTACTCCATTGTAGTAGATGGCTGCATGGGATTGTAACCAGATTTTTGTCCCAAATGCATCATGTGGCTTGTGGTTGTAGTTGGCTTATAAACTGTTGCCAATTCTTGGGCAAGCATGAATTGTTCTTGTTCCGGAAAATCGTGTTCACAGTGATGTTCACCACAGATCTTACACTCATAGATATTAGGACGCAATGTGTTCCGAATGCGCTGTTGTATATGCATAAGTTTTTGTATAAGCGGTAAAAGTATGAATGAAATGGATTAGATCTCACCTCCCAGAAATTATCACCGCCAGTTCTCAAGAAATTGATCACAGCATAACCAGGTATACAGATCAATGAGAATGAAGCAAACATCCAGCCAATGCCATAAGCCCAATCGGGATAGGTGTAGCGTCCATTGTGATAGGTGGGTTCCTTATAATTTATCAAACTGAGAACCCAAATGGCCTTAAAGAGGAAAAGGAAACTGGTACAGGTCGATAAAAGGCATTAAATAACATGATACTTACAAAAAGCAAGCATGGTCCCAAGACTAGCCAACAGGATTTCAAATAGAATGAAGGAGCCTTTCCTGTCATTTGCTTTACATTCTTCGATAATCTTCCCGTGCCATAAAACCATGCAATTCCAATCATTTGGCAAAAGGCCAAAAACATTATTGTCACTGAGGCGGCATAATGATCCATCAATTGGAAATAGTAGATGCCACCTTGTATAATATTTGGCATACCAAATAGGCACGAAATAACACAAACGAAGAGTACCACAATTTCATGATAACCCAGATGACGTTTTATCCACCGTGGAAAACCATCTTGAATCGAAGTAACCACTACTTCAACTATGGCAAATTGTGAATTCAGTCCCAAACAAAGGAGCATAAAAAAGAACATAACGGCCCATAGCTGGGCATATGGCATTTTGGCCATTGCCTGTGGATAAACCACAAATATCATACCGGGTCCATCACCAATCACATCCCCGACATTTGTATTCTGTTCCAGCGCCAGATTGCCCAATGTGGAAAAGGCAAAGATACCAACAAGCAGGCTAGTTAACATATTCACCGCACTGACAGCCACAGTGTCACGCAGGATATTATTATTGTACTTATTGTAGCTGGCAAACGAGATCATTGATCCAAATGTTATGCCCAGTGAATTGAAATTCTGAGAGGCAGCATTTATCCAGACATTAGCGTTTTTCAGCTCCGACCATTTGGGGCGAAAGAAAAAACGCAATCCCTCAGCGGCTCCATCGAGAGTAACGGCTCGTACCATCAATATGATGATTAGCACAAATGGAAAAGTGGCTGTAAAATAACGCACCTTGGCAGATGATTTAATGGATTTCCATGTGGCAAAATAAACCATCAACCAGGCACAAATCAGACAGGCAAACAACTCCCAACGCATCATACCCGGATACTCCAGACCACTGCTTATCTGCAGTACTTTGTTTCTAAAATTCAAAATTAATTAACAATAAACATAATAATTCCATAACTATAATTAGTACTTACTCAAAAAACTCCTCGGAGGGGGTTCGCGATGTGTCGGGAGCACTGGCATTATTTTCTTTACGCTGTGGCACCCAACAGTCCGGCGTATTCCATCTGTTATTGCAATCAACCCAGGGCATTTCCGTTTTAAATGATGTGAAAAAATAGTAAATTGAATAGCCTATAATGACACTATAATAGGTGGACATGAGAAACGAGACAACAACACTGGCCAGTCCAGCTCCTGCAAAAAAAAAGTCAATTTTAAATTCATTTTAAAAACTATAAAAACAATTTGTTACTAATATAAGATGTTTGGCAATTATCCAAAATTAAGATTTATAAAACAGAAATTGAAATGAAAAACCCAAAATTTAATAATTGGGCTCATTTTAATTTTAATTACACTAAACCCATTTTTACTTGTTGCTAAAACTGTTTCCATCTTTAAAATGATTCATTATGCAAATTTAATAAAATTTGAAATATAACAAAATACTGAATTAGGTTGAATCGAGCTTGTTTGGAAATTCCCTAAAACATTTGCATACTAACAATATAAGTTCTATATCAACAGGGTGTGAAGGTCTTTAGAGATATACGATTGCAATACCGTTGCATTAAGAGTTTAGTTTAGAACACCAATTAGCTTAATTAGGTCGATTGCATAAATCAGACCGGTTGTAGTTGAGTCGCATGTCTAGACTGGGTAGACTCATCTGCATAATTGACTGGGCCTCAATTGAAAAATGCTCGTTGCCATTTTGCGAATCTTGGCTAAATAGATTTGCACGTCATTAATATTTATTAGTTTGCCTCTGTAGGGATATAAAATACTATGTTGTTGTGGGTGTGACAAACGGCATTGTTTTGGTTGGCTAAATATTGACAATAATTAAGCAAATAGAACAAATAAAATAAAAACAAAAAAAGTACATATGTTGCAGGTTAAATTTCAACCTTAGCTCAACTCAAAGACGTTACCTGCGTCCGTTGAAAACTTACTAATTAGCATATATAGAAAGATACATATGTATATATGTGTGTATACATGTGTATATATTATTATCAAACAACTGCCAGTGATGTTATAGTTAATGGAGCACATTAGACCTTGGCAATGAACTTCGTGTGCTTTTTTGTTTGTCATGGTTCATGGCTCTGGTTACTTTTTTGTTTATTTTGAAAGAATAGTTCTATATTTAGGTAGAAGCACTCATACATGACGACATTATTAATGTCAACATTTTTATAAACGGCGTTATAATTCCCAAACAGTTTAAGTGTTTTGTGGATTCAAGCAACTTTGGCAAAGTTTGTGATAATTTAAAGTCAGTCGGCACAGGCTTTTAATTGTTATTTTAATTATATTTTATAAATAGTTTTTTACTCTACAAAATCTTAATTTAGCGTTGGAGCAGACGCCTTGGAATTTGTTTTACTAATAAAGTGCTCCGGAAATAGTTTTCACTGACAACAGGAGGGAAATAGATTTAATATGATATACATTATAAGTGTACGTTTTAACTATTATTTTGTATAAGACTTACCCTTAAATAGTGGACACAATTGACCCAATGCTCCAATAGGACCGCGACCCGTATATTGTCCCACAGATAGTTCCATAAATAGCAACGGAATGCTACAGATGAACAGTATTATGCAATAAGGTACTAGAAAAACACCTGGAAAATAGACAAATAAATAGTAGCAAAAAAAAAAAAAAATAGAAAGACTTGTTCAGCTAAGTAAATGTAACTAAATTAATTATAAATATTTGTCATTTGACGGCAACTGCAAATATATATTGAACCACACCCACCACCACCACCACCACCCTCAACCCTTGCTTCATTCGTTATCTTCAATGGATCATGAGTAGCCACTTGCTTGGAAATGAGAATGTAAATGTAGATAGTGGTAGGGGATGGATGTGGAAGAGGTGGAGAAGAAACAGTCTGTTATATCTCTGTGTGTAAATGAAGATGGACGTGGGACAGATCCAACTTATACTAGGCTTGCGTGATCGTCCCAGAGAGAGAGAAAGAAAGAAAGAGTATGAGGGAGAGGCATATAAGACATATAGAATGACTATGACCGCTTTAATTTTGTCATTTTTGTCGCTTCTCCGAGTTTAAACAAATTTTAATTTATGGCCTTTCAGCGGAAATGTCGCTTAAAGCTTTAAAATTGTCAAATGTTTTTTGTGTAAACTACAGAAAGCCTTAAAATGTAACAATATTTTACGTTTGTAGAAGCCGCCACAAAGGCTAAATACAAGTACTATTCATTAACTTGAATATATATACATATATACATGCATATATATATAGTAAAAGTTACTTACCACCGCCACTTTTATAACACATGTAGGGAAATCGCCAGACGTTGCCTAAGCCAACGGAATAGCCAATGCAGGCCAAAACGAATTGCATTTTATTGGCCCAATGTTGTTGGCGTGGCTTCAAATTAGCTGCCTCATCGGACATATCCAAATAGCTGTCATCATCATCAATGCCCAAAGGCCTACAGAGAGAGTAAGAACAAAAAGGAAAAGTCAGTCAGAGGGAGGTGTTATTGTTAAATATATATATATATACATATAGACATACTAACTAACCCAACCAGGCGCAACTAATTGCTGTCAACACTTGTTGCCCATTGTCTACACACTACATACAGATTTCTATATACAATGAACAGATTTTACCGCCATCATCACGATTCTATTTGTTGCATCAAATGGTTTAATTATAGTTATCACATGCCAGATATGCAACAATGGGGCCTGCCCCTAGCTTGGGCTGGAGGTGCCAACTGTTAAATAACCATAGATCTGGGGGTGGAACTATTTTGATGTTAGCGATTTAGCTAAGTTAAATAAAACGTGTTCAACCTTGTGACATTTCTCAACAATTAAAAAATCAAAACAAAAAAGAAACATTACGGCCTATTGTAAAATCTCAAATGAAAATAAAACGAATTAAATATAGTCAACTAACAGATTTTATTTTTGAAACACTTAAAGCCTTAATATTTGAAATTACTCTCGCCATAAACCCTTATCTAGAAAAGCTTAAACAATTTTTAGAGCATTTTCAGTTTGGTTTCTATTGACAAAATCAAATTTAATCTTTTAGTGCATATTAAAGTTAACTGCAAAAAAGATATAAAAATTAATAATTCAACTAAGAGCGAAGTTTGTATACCCTTGAAAAATAAGATATGTCGATTTAAGAGTGCCACCACACATTTATATGGTATTATACCTATTTTTTTTTTTTTGGAAATTTGTCAGCATTATTGAGAAGTTTAGAAAACTAATTAAATCTGAAATTTAGGGATTCAAAAATAAACATATTTTCATACTAATCATATCTATTTGAGCTCTATATATCATAGAGCCATATCCATGATCCTTAATTCATAATTTGCTTTTTTAAGATCTTATTGTGTCTAGATCTTAAAAAAGCAAATTATGAATTAAGGATGTTATAATTTTTTTAATATTTTAATATATTTTTATATAACGCAGTCAGTGAAAAAAAAAAAAAAAATGCAAAATTTTAGCTTGCTTGCCTCAATTCGTGAGTTTACCTTGATCCAAACAGATGGATATAGCTATATGAACTAAGCACTTTAGTGTGTTAAAATATATATATATATTTATATATATACTTTATATAGTCGACATATATCATATAGTTGTTATCACATCAGTTATAAAATTTAACTAATCCAAAGCTTCAGGCTTATAGAATTTTGTTTAAATTTTCTAAAAAAATTTCAAATTTAATAGTTTTGTTGAAAAATTTCACCTTAGAGGTTATTATAACGGTTATAACTTCAACTGATTACCGTTGTATATAGTTAAAAGCTAATCGATGTACTATATATATTATTTTACTGTATATATAATTCAAAAATTCAATGCTAATTCACATTTTAAACAGTCCATTTAAGCATTAACTAAACGTTAACATTCAATCAGCGACAATTTGCTAATATCTAAAATAAACAGATGATTAAATCAGTTGAGCATATAAATCCAAATTAAACACTATTAAAGCACATTAGAGCTTAAGTTGATATATATTGTATTATATAATTTATGATTTAAATTTGATTTTTTTTTTGATTTTTTTTTATTACACTTTGGCCACACGGTTGAAGCGATGAAAGGACTGCTCCGAATACTTTGATGATTGGGCATCAAAATCGTGATGACGATAAGGCATTTTAAGAATTATTAAATTTTACTTTCTTATAATGCTCAGGATATGTTCTAAGGATTCACTATTCAACTATGCGTTGCTGCCATCACTTTAGAAACAACTGTAGGATTACGTATAGGGATCGGGAACTGGGCTAGAACTGTGCGCTCTGTGAGTTGCCAGGTAACTACCAACTGATTATTGATCAAAGCATTTTGGTAACTGCCATTGAATGTGGCAACATTTAAGGCGTGTCAATTATTTTTGTCAATAATAAAAATATAACAAATATCAATTGATCTTGATCGTTAAACAAAAATAACTTCAAAGTGGACGATATTGGCATAGCATGATCATGATCACTAAAATGGTGTTAAAATTATCTATTTACTGACACAAAACTGATCCCTGGCTTTGGGTTAACAAACTTGATGAGTTATGCCAACATTTGTTCTTCTTATGTTGCTGGGCAGGCGCCAAATGGTGCCAAAATTTGCAACGGCTGTTAAATAAATTTTATTTTTTTTATATTGTCTACTTATTATGCTAACAAAACTAGGGATTGATATAAAAGCCGATATGCTAGGTAAGAGGTAGCATCTAAGGGAATATTAGCTTTAGAGATTGACTTACGGCGGGGTTTGCGGATTGACCATGTCAAATAACTCGTTGGCCGTGGTCGGTACTCGACGTATCACTAATTTCCGTCCGTCCGTGGATCCA
The DNA here is from genome assembly GCA_018903615.1 of Drosophila neocordata. Classification (NCBI taxonomy): domain Eukaryota; kingdom Metazoa; phylum Arthropoda; class Insecta; order Diptera; family Drosophilidae; genus Drosophila; species Drosophila neocordata. The sequence goes on along the minus strand of JAEIGI010000006.1, from coordinate 4,622,716 downwards.
ATGCCAATAGATGCCAATGAACGCACCGATGTTACATCCGAGTAGATTTGATCATGAAACTGATAGGAACTGCCGCTTAGCGAGGCAACTTGCGGTTGCATATAAAGCGGATTATGCGGAGGATGCAAACTACCGGAAACTGCGGTTCCAACTGCACCACTTGCCATGAGATTCCCTCGACTATCATTCAAACCGGGCAAGTAGCCTGTGAGTGGGTTAAAGGTAATCAAAAAAAACATTTTTATATATTTGGATAACTTACCCGATATTACGGAACGCATGCTGCCACTGTGACTGTGACTACCACCTAGCCGTGAACGCAAATCCATGCTAATTGGTGATACGGTGACACTATCACCAGCCATTGTTGTGGTTGTGGTGCAGGTTAATGTGGCAGGCGTAGTTGTTATAACAGGCGTATAATTGGCCCCCGGTTGTACTCCTTCGCAATCATCAATGGTAAATGTAACAGTAGAAGTGGATGCTGCTGCTCCCATTGTTGCTGGCAGTGGCGATGAAACACCTGCCTGTATGACCTCAGAGTTGGGGCGTGATTTCACAGGCGTCTGTCTGGCTGCCACTGGCTTATGCATGGCTGCTGCCATAGCTGCCAGCGATGTAGTAGAGTTTGCCTGACGGAATGGCAATGGTCCAACTGTTGGTGAGGGTGGCGATCCAGGTGTGGCTGGTATTATAATGAACTTGTGGGTACGTGTGGATGGCGTGCGTATAAGGCGTGATTGTTCGTCACCATCGCCGCAACTTTCAGCTCCGCTGTCAGAGATTTGGCTATGCCTTAAAGTCGACAAACTAGGCTTAGTACGTTTTGTGGCCATCAGATTAAGGGCGGTGGGTGAAGAGGCTGCTTTGGCCAAGCCTTGGCCAGTAGAATCATCTGCCATTTTTAGTATATTTACTTTTGCTTTTTGCTATTGCTATTGCTATTGAGAGATTAATCGTGTTGCTGTTGCTGCTGTAGCTGGTTATGTTGCAGCTGTTGCTAATGCTGTTGCTACCGTTATCTCTGAATTTTGGCTTAATCATAAAATCATGTTTGATTGTTGTTGCTGCTGTTGTTGTTGCTTGCACTGGCCAGTTTTTGTTATTGCTCCCATATTTATCATTTTAATGCCTTTTAAATTGTGGCTCCAACAGTTGTTCCCTCTCTAAACTAGTTGGTGCTGCCGGCGTGTTTTTTTTTGCTGTTGCTGTTGCTATTGCTCGTGCTGCCGTCACATTTTTTAAATCATATTAAAACCTTGAATATCACAAATGTTATTTTCGTTATTATTTGTTAGTGTTGTTGTTGGTTTTTGATGTCTCTGTGAGTACTTAAGCTTTTAAATCTTCATAAAGCAAATAAAGAGAAAACCAAAAAAAAAACTAAATAGAAGGTACAGTCTATTATTTTCCACAATACCGACTTTGCAATGCCCTTGTTAAAAAAGGACAGTTGAATATATGTTCCTATAAAGCTAATAAGACTAGAACTCTTGCATTTGCATTCGTAGCCTACAAAAGGCCATTCTAAAAATTTGGTTAAAAACATATGAAAAGATTAAAAATTTTCCTCATTTTTATGGATCATTAAAGAGCGAGCTATCATATACAGATCATTAGATGTATCAGTAATTAGGGATAAAATTTGAATGGATGTATTATTGTTATGAACAAAGTTTTATTTAAAGAAGAGAGAACAGTTCTATGGGCATCAATTATAGAATTAATAATTTTACATTTCCCTAGAAAAATTCAATTGGATTGTTAAAATTTAAACCCCTGTGTGAATTCAGGGGCTTAGTAAAAACCTTTTAGCTTAAAATATCAAAAAATAAATAATAATCATGGTGGGTATCTATTTATAACTTGGGATTCCCCTTGGTTTTATAGTATGAAGTAATATACCTATATAAAAATTGATAAAATCAGTATATTTTTCAGTTAGGTTCCACTTAAAATATATGTTCCATTTTTAATTACAAAGTTATAATAGCTTCACTTTATAAGGTGTTGGTTATGTCATTTAAATCACGCTTTTTTTATTTATTTTTTTTAATATTCTCACGACTCATTGCTGTCTTATAAATATTTTCGGCATTTTCACTTATTTAACTTTTTCTTCTTTTTTCAGTTTTGTTGGTGGGCTTAAACATATTTACATTTTATCATATTTATAGTATATGTATGTATATTATATCTCATATTTATTTATATAAATATACAAGCTCAAGTTTTGGCCCATTTTCATTCCAGATAAATACTTTAACTGTCGCGCACTTCACATCACATCATCAAACAGCTACCAACACACACAGGGCACATACAGATACACACACACACGCACTTTACTTGACAGATACAAATTTGTATCTTATCGGTTTGCCTCCACCTTTTATATAAAAAAAAAAAAGAAAACCAAACAAACACTCATTCAAACAGCAACATTTCTTTGTCTGCTTTCATTTTTATTACGTTTTTCGATAGTTTTGAGAAGTGGCTATATATGGAAACATTGAGATACTTCTTGCTTAAATCAACATTTGAAAGTTTTTAAGTAATAATGGGCTACATCATAATGATGGGATGATACATTGATATCATCTCGTGGCGCTTTGCTCCAGTGACTCTAGAGGTTATGACCCAAGGGTCATTGAAATGGCTTTCAGAATGGCAAAAACTATGTAGTAATTAATAATTACGCATCTTACATGATATGAATATCTATATACATATATCGTATATCATGTCATGCCATTTGGTTTTCTTTATTGTAATAATGAATGGCGAATATGTAAATTTCCTCGACAGATGAATATGAATAAATACTTTGACAAATGACAAATGAACTTGCGTTGAGTATTAACAAAATTAATATTAAATACTAGAAAATCTATTGTAATATTACTATCTAAAAGTTACATTTGCGAAGTAATCAATACAATTAAAAGGTTTTGTGGTTTTAAATATTACATTTTATATTGTTTCTGATCTCAAAATTGATATTCTTGATATTCCACTTAGTTGCCATTAAGTCACCATTTTTCTTTGAAATCTTTCATCGTAAAAGCTAATTCAATTTGATATAAGAATAAGATCATTGAAAATCTATATAAAGTAATTATAAAATATATTTATATATATATATACATATATATATCATATATATCTCCATATTATCTATTTAATACTATCGAAAATTTAGATGCATCAATAGATCTGATCTATCACCTTTTAAATGTAAGTTTAATTAATTATCTTGAAATAAAAGCTAATAGATATGGAGTCATAATCCAAAACGATTAAGGGTCAACTATTATACGTTTTATCAATTTAGCTTAATGAACATAAGGAATTTATTTTTTGCATTATTGTCCATATTGACTTATTCTTATTTTTGTCCATCCTAGACTATAGCTATTAACACCTAAAGTTGCTAATGAAACTTGGAAAAATAAATATTTTTAATTATACAGCTATAGCAATGTTCTCAATAAATTATTAACGTTTGCTTGTTTGTTTGTTACATCTCCAAAACACTTATGGTAATCACATAATACACAACAATTGACAATAATAATGGTAATTTAATTCATTTGAGGCTCACTTTGATTCACTTGGCACATGGTGACCATTCAATTCATTTAACTAATTTCAACTAATTTTAATCATATTTAACTATAGACGAAATTTGTATCAATTACCACGTATACAGATAACGCTCGACTGCGGCGATTGGCAAGTACAATAGTTATAAAGAATTTTCGAATGGATTTATAACTTCGGATTCGTTAAATTTCTCCTCTCTTACATACGTAACGGGATTTTTAAAATGCCGTCAAAACGTGCAAACACGCGGACTGTCAAATGTCAACTGATCCACACATACTTTTGCGAATAAAATATCGTTTACATTTGACGTGGAAGCCCCAAACGTGAGTAAATTACTTGAAGGTTCTCTCAGCGAGAAGAGAGAGAAAGACAAGTGTCAGATAGCGAAGTACATAGATGATCCACGCAGAGAGAACAGAAAGAGAAAGAGAGAGCGAATGCTATTATGTGGGGATTTTTTTTATGATCTTGCTTTCCGGCGCGGAATTTGATAGCGTTACAACAACAACAACTATAACAATAGAACGCGTATTGCGGGCGGGCGTAATGAACTGCGGCTTTTGGGGCAAGCTGGTTTAGCTTGTTCTACTTGATCTACACTATCCCTCCGAACTCTTCTCCACCACTCAATGCATTCTGTCTGTATTATAATACATTTTTATCAAGAAGAAGCTACAATATTTGCAAAAAATGTGCCTTTTGTTTTATCACATTCGGTAAATCTGACAATAATGATGATAATGTTGATAGGGGGAGATTTTAGAAGCCTATACACATAAATGATGCATTAAAGTCGGTGAGAACCATACTAAGTGTGTATGTATGTATGTATGAATGCTTTTGTTTAGGGATATCTTTCTTACAAAGTGTCAACATCCGAGACATTTACTATTCTTAACTTATGCTAGTTAAGTAAATTTATCTGATAGAAGCCTTCTTTATTTAACTAAAACAGCAAAATAATTTATTATAATAAATATGAACTAGAAGCCCAATTACCAATACTAAGAGTATCTTGTTATTGTCAAAACTGGCTTACATTATATAATTCTTTTTGATAATTTTTAAAAGGATAAGATAAAACATTTGCAAAATTTTTTTATTTATTCATATTTATTTATTTATTAGTTTACAATAAGCGATTAAAATAATATTCGTTTTCATTTAATTTGTAGGTTCTTTTCTTTCGTTTTTAAATACAATTTCTTTATATAATTACAATTTAACTATTGTTTGCCTTTTTACAATATTTGCTGCCAGTGCAAAAAGTTTTTGTTTTTCAACTTAATTACTATTTTAATATTTGACAGCGGTTTTAAGAAAGAAAAATAAAAGTTTTATTTGTTTAAATTGTGAGCGAAAATGTCGTTAAGTTTGTGAATTGGAAAATAATTTTTTTTATCTGGCAATTGGAGGGAATTCTGATCAGGAATAGACTCAACTAGAGAACACCTTGGAATTGGCTGTGTTTTATTTACATTCGAGTGTAAGCGAGTTGTTTTTGTTTTTTTTATTCGTCTTAAAGTAGTGACTATACATTTCGTTTACGATTTATAGATATTAATTTAAAACTTTAGTTTTGTTTTTTAATAATTTAATTATAAGCACGTCATTTCTAATTATTTTTCTTTAATTCTAGTCAAGTTGAGGGCATTCTGTAAACAAGCAAGGGAAACCAAAATTTCGCTGCATAGTTTCCAGAGCGTTGACAGCTTGCACTCCACTAAACTAGAATTTATCTCTCTCCCTCATTTTGACGTGCTGTGGTTTCGTTGCCTTTTAAAGTTTCAACTTTAGTAAGTTAGTGGAAGTATTTATTATTTGTATTAAAAACAATCACAACAATTTAATAATTAATTGACTAAAAAACTACAAAAATAATAGGTTTTTGTTTTTTACTTTTCGTATTTTAGTAGTAGTTAGAGATAGTTAAAAAGATAGTGGACAGTTGAAAAAGAAGATGTGGTCAAAATCAAATCCTCCATTAGTCGTTGGCAATTAAAATTAAAAACCTACCCTACGAATATATCCTATACATTAGAATTCATAGTAAGATTATTAAAACCTTAATGTTTTGTGCGCTGTTCACGCCTCAGTGGCAGTATTTTAGTTTTCTTTGTGATGGCGGTTCCTTTTTTATATTCTATCTGGACCGATCTCCCTACGTGTCTCTCACTGTGTGTGTGTGTGTATGTTTCAGGGAGTGAGTTGTTTTTACCTCCACAATCCTACGATTAAGACAATCCTTTCTATATTGTCCAGTGGTTGTAGTAAGTTATCAGTCACATATGTCAGAATATGTCAAACATCTTTGCCTGCCATATCATTTCTACATCTTGTACATACTATTAAGGAGTACAGAGTATCTTAAGGGTGCATTGTTTGTCGGTATCTTCTTTGTTTGGAATATATCAAAAGGCAGTTTTTCAATTTTAAAAGTTCTAAATTACAAGAAGTAGTTGCAGTATCTATATGTCTTTCTGTGTTTCTGTTTTATAATACAAAGTGTATATGTGTGTGTATGTATGTGTGTGCTGTTGGCTGCTATTACCCACACCCTAAACATTTATAGGAAGTCTTTTAGTTATATATGTATATAACAATAAATCAAAAAATTACAAAAAAAAAAAAAAAATTATGTTATATTCGACTAATGAAGAAGATGTCGCTAGAAAACGAGAATTTGTTCGTAGCTCCACTTAAATATGCTTGCCTTATTTATACACGCATTCCATATTCGAATTTCTTCACACACACTGTGCTGATTCTATTTGGTAGTTTTGTTCAATCTATAGTGGCTACGAGAAATTCTCATATTAGTAAAGGTTACGAAAAATACTAAATTGTTAATACAAAATAATAAAATTATTTTCTTAGGACCCTAAAAATATTGAGAACTGCTTTAATTGCATTCTCTTTCGTTTTTTGCTTTTTACAATTTCGTATATGATTTTTTTTATAATTTCTTCTTTCAGCTCACAAAATGTTTAAACTTCCTTTTTTCATTTGCATTCATTCATTGGAATTGCATAGATTATCGCGTGAAATTCAATTTCATAACTTTTTGCACATGCCTTTCAAATATGTTCATTCAAATTTCCTTTTTTCTTTGATTTTCTCTTATGAGCTAAGTTATAGCTAGGTAAGTTTTGTTTTCATATCTAATATTTTTGTTTTTTAGGATTTGTGTTAGCTTCTACGAGATGTAGTCTGGCGTTGGCTCGGGCACAGCGTCGGGATTTGCAAACAGAGGATTTGGAAACTCTGGTGGATGTGGCAAGGGTGCCAGTGTCTTGGGTCTCCTTCTGTATGCCATTAGCCAGCACGAAACGGCAACGGCAACTGCAACAAGTGCCAGCAAAGCTGTTATGACTAAGGCTATAATTAGACCCACCATTGAAACGCATATATCCTCTACACGCTGCGCCGCCGGTTTGACTGTTAAATAAAAAAAAAAAAAACATAAAAAAACTACTTTTATTGGTTTTGGGTCACTTACTGTTGGCATCATTCAGTCCAGGGCCGCTGCGTTTTTCAAATGTAAGTATAGCATTCGATGAGATGGTGATCTCCTCACGCAGTTGTCCCTCAACGCCAGTATTTGTAGCTATAGCAGTTGTCGAATCATTTGTAGAATTATCGGCAATGGCACGACGACGTCGTCCAAAGGCATTATAGCCACCACAATTCACCGGTTGACATCTGCCAAAGCAGACACGTATATTGCACTGGAAGCGTATGTTATCGCTGGAGGGAAATTTAAAGGCATTAAAACTGGCTAAGAGACTGTTGGTGTCCGGATTGTATTCCCAGTTTCCAAATATGCTGGTATCTGTGGCACAGCCATTCTCATCAGTGACCAAATATTCGTTTTGAACATTATCTTCCATAGTCTTGGCAATACATGAGCGAGCAAATCCACCATAAATAGCTAAAACGTAAGAATAAGATTATATTTCAAATTTCTTAAATGTGAATCAAATTTTGTTGATATCTTACTGGCTGGCTCGACATCAACTTGCAGCTTAAGATTGTCACCAATCTCGGCCGAGTTAATTTCCTCGCCCTCATTAGTTATAATGCGCATTTGGCAAATTGGTGGTGGTCCAGTGTTGGCTATGGTGCCGGCGGTTGTCAACATGGATACATTAAAGCCTAAGGTGACATTCTTTTCTCCAGTTTGATAGACGCACTTGATGTTATAAGCTTGTGCTTTATATGTAACCAGTTTAGGATGTTTCTGAATGACTAACACAAAACTGGCCACATCCTTTACCGCTTGCATGCCACAGCTCCCGAAATGAACACGGAATATTTCGGTACGTGGAACCGTCTCACCGGCTAGATTAACCACGCGACGGCACTCCTCATCCTTGCTGTGACCCTTTACATACAACACTCCGTTAAAACCGGGCTCAGTAATATGTATCTCCACCTGGACGCCATCCGCTAGACAGCTCACAACCATATCAGGCCTGGGGAAGTCAGTGCGGAAGTTTGTGTGATTACAGTGAAGATCTGGATTGCCTGTGTAACCAGTTATACATTGACATTGGCCACGATGATTGACAGCATTGCAGAATGCATTAACGCCACAAGTCTTGATCAGGCAAGGATCCTCACAGGTCTTAGAATCCGTATTACAATACCGATTATCGGCGCACTGGTCATTTGTAACACATTCTGGCTGTGCCTCCGGTTGGCATTCACCTTGAGCCGTGAGTCGGTAGCCCAGCTCAATCGGACAAGTACAGCGACCGCGTTCATCGATTACCATTCCACGTTCCAGAGCGCACACACAATGACCAGTCTCATCAATGCGGAAACCCTGTTCGACAAAGCATGGTGTGCAGTACTCGTAAATGTCCAAAGCTGTACCTGGCGGGCAAACACATTGTCCGTCAATATCACGTACGAAACCCTTTTCGATGACGCACAAAGAGCGTTTATCGCACTGTACTGCTGCATTACCAGTATATCCTTCGAGGCACTCGCAGATCATCGTCCTTACTGGCAGCGTATCAAGGACGCGGCATTCAGCATTGACACCACAAGGTTGTGTAGCATTGCATGGATTGAGGCACTCGCCATGCAGACAGGCATGTTGAGTGGGACAATCAGAGTCTTTGTTACACATAAATAAAATTTTAGCCTCTTCGCAACCATTTCGACCCGGAATGGTTCCCGGCGGGCAAGCGCATTGTGGTTTATGTTGATACACTTTGCAGCGTTCATCACTGGCACATATAGCAGTGGTTTCGCAAGGATCAGCACATTTACCATTTACACACGCTCTATCCGTTGGGCATTCATCATCGGTGCGGCAACCTAATGGTGTACAACCCAGGCGCGCGTTACCACCGTGACCAGGAGCACATTCGCATACCGCACGATGATTAATAGCCAGGCAATCAGCATTTGGACCACATTGCTCACTCTGACAGGCTGGTACACAAAGTTGGTTTCGGCAGGCATGGGTGGCCGGACATTCAGAGTTGATATTACACTCTATCTTCGAACACTCAAACTCTGGATTACCTTCATAGCCTTGACGGCAAGTGCAGATAGGCTTGTGATCCTTGATACGGCATTCGGCATTCAGACCACAGTTGCAAGGATCAAGACAAATTCCACTAACACACGATTTGTCAGCCGAACAGTCAGAGTCCGAGATACAACCGCCTGCCTTGACAACAGTATTAGTGGGCTTGCAACTTCCACTACCGCTACTTATATAACCATCTGGGCAAATACAGATCATTGTGCGTACGGGAGTTGTGGGTGTTACTTGACAATGAGCTGGACGTTGACAAGGCTCTAGCACTAGGCAAGGATCCACGCATTGTTCATTAATACAAGCTTGAACAGCTGGACAGTCAGTATCTAGTTGGCAGACGGGCTGCGGCTGTGGACGACAATCGACATAGGGATTACCCAAAAAGCCTACTTGACAGCGACAAACTGCCATGTGATTTTGAGGTCGGCATTCAGCACGTGGCGAACAAGGGTTATGGTAGATGCACGGATTGACACATTGCTCATTTTGACATGTCTTGTCGGTGGGGCAGTCATTGTTGCTACTGCAGCCAATAACGCGGCAGCGCTCGTATGGATTTCCACGGTACCCACTCAAGCAGCGACATTGGGCGCGACTCGACTGTACATAGCACTCGGCATTGGGTCCGCAAGGATCGTTTATTAAGCATGGATTGATGCAGTTGCCATTGATACATGCCTTACCGGAGTCGCATTCTCCATCCACGCGGCAGCCAATTGAACGGCAGGCAGCATATGGGTTACCCTCGTATCCATCCTGGCAGCTGCAGACTGCACGGTGTTGGGTCACCTGACAGATGGCATTAGTTCCACAATTGCATGGATTGCGACATTGTCGATGAATACAGGCCTCCTGATCGGGACAATCGTTGTCAGTTTCGCATCCAGGTGGACTCTGTAACACCAATTTGCGACATTCGCCACTTGCATCGGGTACTTGCGTTTCAGGGCATTCGCAGACCATAGTTCTTACTGGGATACTGTCTAAAACACTGCATTGGGCACTGCGTGCACATGGTGTCAGCTCAATGCATGGATTCTGGCATTTGGCATCAATGCAGGCTAAACCACTAGGACAATCGCCATCGTTTTGGCAAACAGGCTTGACAGGTTGCGGTTCACAATAGGCAAATGGATTACCCAACGGCAATTGCTCTGGGCAGCGACAGACGGCGCGATGTTGTAGGGCTTGACATATGGCATTTTGAGCGCAAGGACTCGTTGCACATGGATTTACACATTGATTCGAGACACAAGCGAGGTTGGAGGCACAATCATAGTCGGTGTGGCATTCAAGGCGCAAACACCTTACAAATGGATCACCCTCGAGGCCTGGAGGGCAGCGGCAATTGGCGCGATGATTTCGACCAAAGCATTGGGCATTCAAGGCACAAGGATCGGAAACTAAGCATGGGTTAACGCACTCCCGATTTAAGCATTGCTTGTCACTAGAGCATTCATCATCCGACTGGCATCCAATAGGAGCGCAACCAAACTGAGCATTGCCTGAAAATCCTGGTTTGCAATAGCAAATCGGATGATGATTCTTAACTGTACACTCTGCATTAGGTCCACAATTGCATGGATTAACGCACTGGGCATTGATGCAAGCTTCCGATACTGGGCAGTCTGAATTCGATTTACAGCCAACGGTTATGACATCCGATGCTGGAATGGAAAAATAATTTAAATTTATAGCCCCAAATCAAAAGTAACCATTAATGCTTACGTGGAAGGCAACGTTCTTTGGGATTCCCAGTATATCCTGGTGGGCAACGGCAAATAGCTGCACGCTGTTCAACGTGACAATAGGCGCCGCGGCCACAAGGATCGGTTACACAGGGGTTTAAACATCTCTCGTTACGGCATATTCTTTCTGCTGAGCAGTCGTCGTTGCGAGTACATTCAGCGCCCGGAATCTTTGGCAAAGCAATCTCTTTAGTATAACATTCGATACGTGGATTGCCTTGATAGCCAGGTGGACAGCTGCATTGGGCATAATGTTCTCGTGCGCTGCACTGGGCATTAACACCACATTGTTCCAGGCGACAAGCGTCCAGACAGCTGCCATGTACACAGACCTCAGGACTAGCACATTCAGAATTGTGTTGACAGCCGACTGTGGTAACAGAAGTCTTGATGGGGACACAATTACCGGAATTATCTGTGACAGTATCACTAGGGCATTTACAGATCATGGTACGTAGTGGCAGTGTGTCTAATACCGAACAGCTTTGCTGTGGACTACACACGTGAGGAGTGGCGCAAGGATTTGCACAATTCTGATTAATGCAGGCCAATTTTGATGGACACTCGGAATCTTGTGTACACTGGGGTTCCGGAATGCGTTTTGGCAAATCGCATTGAACATATGGATTGCCTTGATAGCCGGGTCGGCATTCGCATTGTGGTTGATGCTGACGACCCACACAAAGAGCATTTAAAGCACAAGTATCTTGTTCACAAACTGGTCGACAAACACGGTTCAAACGATCGCAGGCTTCATGATCGGCACAATCCTCATTATACTGACAGTGTCCCGTAATGCAGGTTACGAATGGATTACCTTGTGTGCCTGTAGGACAGCTGCACACAGCTTGATGATTTTGTGGCAAGCACTCGGCCCCAATGCCGCAACGTACTTCACTATAGGTACATGGATTCACACAGTTCTCATTAACACAGGCCTTATCATAGGGACAATCAGCATTGATCTTGCACTCGGCTATTGTAAACATAATTAAATCGTTAAATTATACTAAGCAATAATAAAGAAATTGTGTAATATTTACGTTTATAGCATTGAACTTGCGGATCACCACCCCATCCAGGAGGGCAGTAGCAAATTGGACGTGAGTTTTGTGCACGACAGTCTGCATTGCCGGCACAGGGATTTGCCTCTGCGCATGGGTCTTGGCAACGCTGATTTATGCAGGCTGTTGTCGGTGTGCATTCTGAGTCATGTGTACAACCAGCTGTGATTTTTGCTGGAATTAGTAAGGGGAAATAGATTTAAGAACACGAATGGTAACCATGTGGGTCTTAAAACTTACGTGGTTCGTAGCAGTTGGTAAATGGATCTCCCTGAGTTCCTTGTGGGCAACTGCAAGTAGCGCGATGTTGTTGGGCCAGACACTGGGCTGTGTGTGTGCACGGTGAAGACTCTAAACAAGGGTTGACACAGACACCGCTGCGGCAAGCTTCCGTATCTTGACATTGATCATGCGATGTGCAACCTTGGTCGCGTGCGGGTTCTAGACAAAAATAGTAGTACGTTATAAAAATGTTCATCGTAATAATTTTATAAATGTGCGAAAGTTAAAAGTTATAGAGTGCACTTGTAACATAACGTGAAACTATATATACATATATGTAGTTGGTGCATCTTTATAAATGGATAAAAAAAGGTTTCAATAATTTTATTAAGGGCTATAACACTGTAATGAGAAAAGCAAACTCAAAAATAAAGCATATAGTCACTTCTGAAGTAGATCAGTACCGTTGCATTTTTTTTTTATTTATTTAATCTTACCTTTGCGACATCCTATGTCAGCATCACCCACATATCCAGGCTCACATCGACAAATCATGGTGCGCAGGGGTAGTGTGTCAACCACTTCACAGATGGCATTGGCTCCACAGGGATGCGTCACATCGCATGGATTCTTGCACTCTCCTGCAAAGCATGCCAGTTTACTGGGGCATTCTGCATCCATAAAGCAACCTTCAGGCAGCTGTGGAACCAGCTCACAACGTACAGCAGGATTTCCGGTAAAACCAGCTGGGCAGCGGCATTGGGCATGATGATTGTCTACGCGACACTGCGCGCCTGTACCACATTTACATGGATCCTCGCAACGTTCGTTATGGCAGGCTAAATGGAATGAGCATTCATCATCGTTGCGGCATTCGGGTCTTTCGCAACGCACCAATGGATTTCCGCGGTAACCGTCAAGGCAATGACAACGGGCACGATGATTAAAATCGGTTCGACAAACGGCTCCGACTCCACATAGTGTGAAACTGCAAGGATCAACGCATTTTTCATTGATACAGGCTTCGGTGGGAGCGCATTCACCATCCGACCGGCAACCTACTAAGTAGCAATATTGCAAGGCATTGCCGGTGTAACCTTCATTGCAAACACACAGTGGTCGATGAAGTTGTACATGACAACGTGCTTGTTGAGCGCAAAGATTCGTTTGTTCGCAAGGATTTCGGCAAATTTGATTAATGCATGCCTTGTCATTAGTACATTCCGAATCGCTAAAGCACTCGGGCTTTTGTGGCTCCAATTGTTGTTCCTGCCTGACACACTGAGCATATGGTGAACCATAGAAATCCGGTGGACAACTGCAAACAGCCTTATGATTAACAGCACGACAAATCGCATTTAGGCCGCATGCATTAAGACAAGGATCGCGACACTTCTGGCTGACACAAGTGCGATCGCGTGAACAATCCTCGTTCGTAACACATTCCGGATAGCTGCAGGTGGCGGCGCCATTAACGACACGGCAAATACCATTGCTGCGGCAGGGCGAAGGATTACAAGGATCAACAGGTTCGGCTTGCCGTGGTTGTTCACATTGCACAAACGGATTGCCCACCATATCGCTAGGGCAACTGCATATTGGACTATGATTGATACTTTGACATATGGCACCATAACCGCAAACACCGGCACAGGCATCGACGCACTTGGAATTAACGCACGCACGGTCCTTGGCACAGTCAGAGCTGAGTGTACATTCTGGTCGACAGCCCTGGCCCAATGGATTGCCAAAAAAGCCGGGAAGGCACTCACATACCGCCTGATCTCGTTGTACACGACATACAGAATTGAGTCCACATGGTGATGGATAGCAGGGATCCGAGGGCGGTGGTGGCGTCAAGAAACGTGTACACTGCACAAATGCGTTGCCCGTATAACCAGGTGGACATGAGCAGATAGGTATATGATTATTTATGCTACAAAGTGACTCTACACCACAAGTTCCGGGGCACGGATCGGCGCACTTATTTCGTACGCATGCCCGATTTGCTGGACATTCGGAGTTACCAACGCATTCCGGACGGCAGCCCTCATACGGGTTACCAATATACTCTTCAAGACATTCGCATACAAAGCTCTGGCCACGAACGCGGCATTCCGCGTTTGTGCCGCAAGGCGATGGATAGCATGGATTTTGAGTTTCTGGTGGCGGTGTTGGCAGATCTGAAATTTTAAATTTGTATAAGATAAGATAAAAGGCTAGATCATTGGGGACACCCTGCCTGATTACAATATGCAAACAATGTTAGGTAGATTCTTACTTTGAGGTAATGGGTGACAAAGTCGGAATGGATCACCAGTCATTCCGGCAGGGCATTGACAGTTTGGTGTATGAAGGGTTACAGTACATTGAGCCTTTTGGCCACAGCTACCAGGACAAGGATCGCGACATTTTTGGTTAATGCAAGCCTGGTGAGCAGCGCATTCATCATTATTTACACATTCCGGATGACATTTTGGCGGTATGCCTTGGAATTCAGCTAAACAACTGCACTGCACTTGTCCTTTTTCATTTCGGCACTGTGAATTAGGACCACACGGAGATGGATGACAGGGATCACGTACAGTTTCTGGTTTTCGCTCTATAGTCACGAGATTACACAAAGTATAGGCATTGCCTGTATAGCCAGCAATACATTCGCAGTGAGCTCTATGTTGTACTGCCTGGCACACGGCGTTTAGACCGCACTGACCCGGACACGGATCGACGCATTTCTTGTTAATGCACGAATGAACTTGTGAGCAGTCGGAGCTTGTGTAACACTCGACACGACAGTTTGGTGGTTGCCCAAAGTAGCCAGTGACACAGGAACAAATTGCATTTCCGTTGCGTTCAATACATTGAGCATTCGTGCCACATGGTGAAGGTTGACAGGGATTGGAGGGAAGCGCTGGAATCTCATCTTGAAGTGGTAAGCAAGCAATAAAAGAATTGCCGGTCATGCGTTCAGGACAGCGACACATAGCAATGTGATTTACAACATCACAAATAGCATTTTTGCCGCAAGTACCCGGACAAGGATCGACGCACTTGTTACGCACACAAGCCCGGTTTTTGGGGCAGTCAGAGTTAACCACGCACTCAGGACGACATCCCGTGTAGGGATCACCTTGATATTCTGGTTGGCAAGAGCACTGCCCATCACGACAAATAGCGTTAGAGCCACAAGGTGACGGATTGCAAGGATCTTTCGGTGCTGTAAGAAAATTTAGGGCACAGCTTAGAGACGCGAGAATAATTAAGACACGGACTAAATAACATACTCGATACTTGTGGTGGCGAAGGAGGTAAAGGACGACAGCTATTGAATGGGTCGCCTGTAAAGCCAGAGGAACAAGAACAACTGGGTGTATGATTAATGACATTACATACAGCAGCAAAGCCGCAGGCGCCAGGACATGGATCGCGGCACTTTGCATTGATGCAAGCTAAGTTACTGGCACACTCTGCATTGATGGTACATTCAGGTCGGCAGTTCGGCGCTGCTCCCACATAGTTAGGCAAACAGCTGCAGCTGGCTCCACCCTCTACTTCACGGCATAGAGAGTATGGTCCACAAGGCGATGGTATGCACGGGTCAACCGGACCCGCTGTTGGTTCCACTTGCTTTTGTGGTGGTAATGGTAGGCAACGTGTAAATGATTCCCCCGTATAACCAGGTAGACACGTACATAACGGACTGTGGTTACGAACATGACACTGTGCGTTTATCCCACAAGCTCCAGGACATGGATTTTGACATTTTTGATTAATACAGGCTTTATCGCCTGGGCACTCAGTGCTAATGACACATTCTGGACGACACGAAGGTGGAATGCCTACAAAATTCGGCAAGCAGGAGCATATAGCTTGACCGTGAGTTTCGCGACATTGAGAATTGGCGCCACAAGGAGACGGTTGGCAAGGATTAACATATACAGGGGGCGTAGCTAAAAAGACGTTAAAAAAACTTAATCAGTTTTACAATATGGGCTGAGCATTAAAGCATTAAGCGATAAAGTTACTAAAATTACAATAAAAGCAACCATAAAGCGTTTTTTCCCAGCAAATTATCGGAGAGAAGATTGTATATGATAGTTGATGTGTTTATATAAATCGGTGATGATTGGTTTTATAAGAAAAGATCTGAAAATAAGAAAAAGTAACTAAAGCAAGACAAGGACTGAGTACTGCAATGTTGTTGCGAAAAACAGAGTGACGAGATCACATTTTAGTAGAAAAAGTTTGTGTAGAAACTAAAAATTATCTTACGTTCATATTGCACTCTACGACAGCTTAGATAGGGATTGCCAATATGGTTTGGTAGGCATTCACAAACCGGGGCGTGATTTATTACCAAGCAAAGTGCATTGAGGCCGCAAGTACCGGGACAAGGGTCACGGCACTTTTCGTTCAGACATGCCTTGTCACTTCTACAGTCCGAATTTACTACGCATTCTGGTCGACAGATTTCATATGGATTTCCATAATAGTTTGGCAAACATTGACAAACACTAATATCTCGTTGGGGTTGACAAATTGCATTCACCCCACAAGGACTGGGATTACATGGCGTTATTACAGGTGTCTTTAGAGTGTCGTGTGTACAGATACTATAGGCGTTGCCAATGTAACCTTCTGGGCAATAGCAAATGGGGATGTGAGCCAGAACTCGACAAAGTGCAAACTGACCACAGCTGGCAGGGCATGGATCCACACATTTGCGATTTATGCACACCTTATCAGCTGTGCAATCAGCACTGCTAACACATTCTGGGTGACAATTGGGTGGAGTGCCTTGAAATTCTGGGAGGCAAGAGCAATGTGGACCCTGTTTCGTTGAAACACATTTTGAATAAAGACCGCAAGGTGATGGTTGACAGGGATCTATTTCTTCATGCTCTAATATTGGCAGTGCTGTAGGTACAACAATATAAATGGGGTTAAAAACATATGTTTGTTTCTAGTATGTTTTGGGGCCTACCTATGGGCTGACAGGCTACTAGTGGATTACCCGTCAATCCTGTCGGACAAATGCAAATAGGGCGATGGTTTTGTACATAACATATTGTACGTTGCCCACACGCACCGAGACATGGATTTTCACATTTCAAATTTAAGCAATATTTATCAAGTTCGCAATCAGAGTTAGCGGTACACTCTGCCCGACAAGTCGGCGGACTGCCTAGATAACCAGGTAAACAGTAACAAATTGCTTGTTCGTTATAGACGCGACAATTAGCATTGGAACCGCAAGGTGATGGATGACAAGGATTAATTGATGGGCGGTGTGGTAAAACGTTTGGTAAAGTTGGAGGTGGTATTATGTCCGTCGTTGTAGGAGACATTTGCTGTGGGATTACATAGCACTGAATAAATGGATCTCCTTGCATTTGATCCGGGCAATAGCAAGACGCCAAATGATTATAGACAGTACAAAGAGCGTTAAGACCGCAGGTGCCTGGGCAAGGGTCGCGACATTTATGTTGTATACAAGCCCTGTTCCTGGTACAATCTGTATTTAAAACGCATTCTGGTCGACAGTTCACATATGGGTCTCCTTGGTATTCTGGCAGACAACTGCAAAGTCCATTATTGCAAACGGCATTAGCACCACAAGGTGATGGATAGCATGGATCTTTTGGTTTAATAAGATCATTCTGTATAGGTGCTTTTTGACATTCAACAAAAGGATCGCCGGTATATCCTGTATTGCAGAAGCAGTTGGGAACATGTTTATAAACGCGACATATGGCATTGTAAGCACATGACCCCCTACAAGGATTTCGACAGTTTTCATTAATACATGCCATGTGAAGTGGACAGTCAGAGTGAACCGAACATTCCGGTCGACAATTGGGTGGAGTGCCGCTATAGTTCGGCAAACAAATACAAGAAGCTACACCAAAGCGGTTATGACATTGAGAATACGGACCGCAGGGTGATGGGTAACAAGGATTGTCTTTATGATTAGGTACTGTAATATCAAACAAAATTGGTTTTGGACGCAGATTAACAAGTCCAAGAGTTGGTTGCGGTATTGATGGAATATTGAGAACCTCAGGTTTTTTAAAAGGCTCATTATAAACATTACTGTTCGGTTCTGCCAAAGAAGGTACATTAATAACTCCGGGCTCTGGACGTTCGTTGTACATTGGGTAGCTTAAATTGTTGACAGGGGTCTTCTGTGGTGTATTTGTTGGTTGTGGTACAGAAGGAATGTTTAACACGCCCGGCTTAGTCACTGGTGTAGTTGGTTTAAATGGTGAGCCATATATAGGAGACTCAGATATACTGTAGATTGGTCGAAGAGAGGGAACGTTTATAACACCTGGTGCCGAAGGCGGTGGCGGATAATACACGTCGTATATTGCTGGTCGTTCATGTGTTGAAAGATCGGGCTGTAATACTGATGGAATGTTTACCACTCCTGGATTTGGTGTAGGGAATACCGGACGTGGAATTGAAGGAATATTCACGACTCCAGGTTGTTGTGGAGTTGGAAGTGGCGTGCTTGGGTTGTACACTTGATGGATTGGATGATTTGGCGATGGTTGCACTGCATGAGGTACAGAGGGAATGTTGATGATACCAGGGCTAGGTTGCAGTGGAGGTACCATTGAGGGAATATTAATGACTCCGGGTTGTTGAGGCGTTGGAAGTGGTGTAGATGGGTTAGAAATATCATGGAACGGAGGATTTGGCGATGGTTGCACTGGTTGGGGTGCAGTAGGAATGTTGATTACACCAGGGCTGGGTGGCAAGGGCTGAGCAACGGATGGAATATTAATGACTCCGGGCTGTTGTGAAATTGGGCGTGTGGTTGACGCGTAGGTAACATCATGAATCTTAAGTGGAGGAGTGGGATGTACCGGTTGAGGTAGAGAAGCAATATTAATGATACCAGGGCTAGGTGGCAATGGCGGCACCACTGAGGGAATATTAATGACTCCGGGTTTTTGAGGCGTTGGAAGTGTACTAGATGGGTTGTATACATCATAGAACGGAGGATTTGGTGGTGGTTGCACTGGTTGGGGTGGAGTAGGAATGTTGATGACACCAGGGCTGGGTGGCAACGGCTGCGCAACGGAGTGAATATTAATGACTCCGGGTTGTTGAGGCGTTGGAAGTGGTGTATGGAACGGAGGATTTGGCGATGGTTGCACTGGTTGGGGTGCAGTAGGAATGTTGATTACACCAGGGCTGGGTGGCAAGGGCTGAGCAACGGATGGAATATTAATGACTCCGGGCTGTTGTGAAATTGGGCGTGTGGTTGACACGTAGTTGACATCATGAACCTTAGGTGGAGGAGTGGGATTTACCGGTTGAGGTACAGAAGGAATGTTGATGATACCAGGGATGGCTGGCAATGGCGGCACCATTGAGGGAATATTAATGACTCCGGGTTGTTGAGCAATTGAAAGTGGTGTAGCTGGGTTGTATACATTATGAACCGGAGGATTTGGCGATGGTTGCACTGGTTGAGGTACGGAAGGAATATTGACGATACCAGGGCTGGCTGGCAATGGATGCGCTATTGAGGGAATATTAATAACTTCGTTTGGCTGTGAAATTGGGCGTGTGGTTGACGCGTAGGTAACATCTTGAACCGGAGGTTGAGAAGAGGGATGTATTGTTTGAAGTATAGATGGAATGTTAATGACACCAGGGGTAGCTGGCAGTGGCTGTGCTACTGATGGAATATTATTGACTTCGGGTTGCTGAGGAGTTGAAAGTGGTTGAGATGGGTTGTATACTTCTTGGACCGGAGGATTGGGCGATGATTGCACTGGCTTAGGCACAGAAGGAATGTTGATTACACCAGGCTTTTGCGGATATGGATAGAATGCTTCTGGTACTGAAGAAATAATCGGAACGATAATCCCCTCAGGTATCGCAATCGGATAGGGTGGTGCTGGTGTGTCATATAACTGAGGTATAACCGCTGCTGGCGCTGCTGCATAAGCCAAATTAAGTTTTTTTTTTAAAAAGTTGTTTTGATTGTTGTTGAAACTAGTCTTACGTGTTGGATTCTCGTAGCAACGTGTATATGGGTCACCAGTATGTGTAGAGATGCAGTAACAAATTGGATTATGATAATGCACACGGCATTCGGAAGAAACGCCACAAGTGCCTAAGCAAGGATCAACACATTTAAGATGCACACAAGCCTTATTAAGGGGACATTCAGAGTTTAAGGTACACTCAGGGCGGCAATTAGGAGGAATACCAAAAAAGTCGGGAAGACAGGAACAAGCTGCTTGTTCATTGGATACAACACACTTTGCATTTGTACCACAAGGTGAAGGTTGACAAGGATTACTGTAGTCTAAGGGAGCTGTTTCAATATAAGAAAGATTGCTAAAAATGAACGTTAATAATAGTTTAAGTTGATGCTTACATTCCTCTACTGATGCAAGGGGGGTACAGTATGTTATGGGGTTACCCGTGTAGCCTTTGAAGCAACTGCATTGTGGCAAGTGATCGATAACACGACACTCGGCATTTAAACCGCAACTAGCCGGACAGGGATCGCGACATTTTTGTTGAATACAAGCTTTATTTAAAGGACAATCCGAATTCAAAACACACTCTGGTCGGCAAGCTTCGTAGGGGTTGCCATAGTAGTTAGGCAAACAACTACAAGCGCCTATAGAACGGTATTGACTACACTGTGCATTCGCACCACAAGGATTCGGCTCACAAGGATTACGCGCTGGTGGTCTTCGATGTAGTATCTCAACAGAAATAGTGGCAGGCAAAGAGGCTGGTAATTGGCAAGCATTAAACGGATTTCCTACCAATCCAGGGGCACAGACACAGTTAGGCTGGTGATTATATGTTCGACATAAGGCGTTAAGGCCACATAAGCCCAAACACGGATCTTGGCATTTGTGATTAATACAAGCCCTATCGTTCGGGCACTCGCTGTTAGAAATGCATTCGGGTCGGCAATAGGGAGGCACACCAACATAGTCGGCCAAGCAACGGCATGTTGCTGTGGTTTGATTACTGCTGCATTGAGCATAACTTCCGCAAGGGGATGGCAAACAAGGATCAAGGGGTTCTTGTTGAATTATAAGTTGTCTGATAGGATGGCATTGGACATACGGACTGCCTGTATAACCAGTAAGGCAAATGCACTGTGGGCTATGATTAAGAACGTGACATTCCGCTAGATGTCCACAAGCCCCAGGGCAAGGGTCACGGCAATGCTGATTAACGCAAGCTAAGTTCAGAGGACACTCGAAGTTACTTGTGCATTCCGGTCGGCAAGAAGGCGGACTTCCATAAAAGCCAGGAAGGCAGTTACATAATGCTTGGGCACCGGTTGCACGGCAGACGGCATTAGCACCGCATGGCGAGGGTTGGCAAGGATGCAGATCTACTGATGCTTGCAAGATTATTTGCTGACAAAGTACAAATGGGTTGCCGTGATGTCCTGCAGGGCAGTGACACACAGCTACGTGATTATGGACATCACAAATTGCACCCAAACCACAAGTACCTGGGCAGGGATTTATGCAACGGTTGGCTACACATGCTTTATCGAAAGCACATTCTGTGCTTAGTATGCACTCCGGCCGACAGCCCATATACGGGTCGCCCACATATAGGGGTAAACAACTACAGACACCATCCACACATTGAGTATTATGACCACATGGTGACGGTTCACATAGATTTTTCACAGCAATTGGGGTGGCAGTGCTGACAGGGTTAACAATTGCATAGCAGCGATGAAATGGATCACCAACGTAGCCACTTAAACATGAACAACTTGGTACATGGTTAAGAACATGGCATTCAGCGTACAATCCACAAGCACCTGGACACGGATCAGTGCATTTTTCATTAATACATGAGCGATGATTTGGACAATCTGAAGAAATAGTACATTCGGGTCGACAATGCGGAGGTGTACCATAATGTGTGGACAGACACGTACAAACGGCCATTCCGTAATCAACCCGAC
Source organism: Drosophila neocordata (assembly GCA_018903615.1). NCBI lineage: Eukaryota > Metazoa > Arthropoda > Insecta > Diptera > Drosophilidae > Drosophila > Drosophila neocordata. The sequence continues at coordinate 4,600,540 of JAEIGI010000006.1, read as the reverse complement.
ATTCTCCATACTGTCCGCAAGGTGATGGTTTACATGGGTCATGGTAGGGTACACGCAATGGACTGGTGGGCACCGGCAATAATTGACAACGTACAAAAGCGTCACCAGTGTATCCAGCCAGACACGAGCAATGCACCCTGTGCTGATGCACCTGACACACGGCATAGTCACCACAAGCACCATTACAAGGATCAACGCAACGTCTATTTGAACAAATTTTATCATATGGACATTCAGGGTTTGTAGTGCATTCTGGTCGACAACCTGGTGGTGTGCCATAATAGTCAGGTAGACAGTTACAAATACTTTGACCTTGCGATTCAGTGCATTGGGCATTTGGACCGCAAGGTGAGGGTTGACATGGATTAGTGTAAGAAACACTAACTGCTATATGAGTCCAAAAATGTGAAAAAAATATTATACGTTGGGTTAGTGTCTATATTAAATAAGCAGTTAAATGATTGCTTACGTTCTGCTTGATAAAGCTGGCAATAACGGTAGGGGTCGCCACTATAACCAGGAGAACATCTGCAATTGGGCACATGATTGATAACCTGGCATTGTGAATTAAATCCGCAAGTACCAGGGCAAGGATTGCGACAATGTTGGTTAATACAGGCTACATGGCTAGGACAGTCAGAGTTCAGAACACATTCAGGGCGGCAGCTCTCATAGGGATTGCCGTAAAAGTCAGGAAGACATTCACAAGTTGCAGCACCATACTGCTGCTTGCAAAAAGCGTTATTACCACATGGATTTGGTGAGCAAGGATCCAGACGGTCATATTCAATTGGTGGTCGTGGGTAACACTGCGTAAACGGATCACCTATATAGTTCGATAAGCATACGCAGGACGGCACGTGACTTATAACTTGACAACTTGCGGCTACTCCGCAGAGACCTGGACAGGGATCGCGGCACTTTTGGTTAATACATGCCAACTGATTGGGGCACTCTGTCGATGTTATACATTCTGGACGGCAGTTGGGAGGTGTGCCTACAAAGTCATTTAGGCAAACGCATACAGCCTGATCGTTGTGATTATTACACTTAGCGTTTGCACCACATGGAGATGGAACGCAGGGATTGATTGGATCGTGTTCCAAAACTGCTGGTGGCGGGAATTTTTGGCATAACGAAAAGGCATTGCCTGTATAACCTGGAAGGCAACTGCAGTGTGGAGTATGTTGAATGACATCGCACACAGCAAGTTGACCACAAGCTCCAGGGCAAGGATCGCGACACATCTGTTTCATACAAGCCAAATGGGGTGCGCAATCAGAGTTTACTGCGCATTCGGGTCGGCAATAAGGGGGCGTTCCAAAATAGGTTGGAAGGCAAGAGCAGACTGCTTGCTCATTAGCAACACGGCAGTGGGCATTAGATCCGCATGGTGACGGTTGACAAGGATTCACTGGTTCAACTGGATCAGCTAAATCAAAAAAGCGTTAAGTTATATGGAGTTCCATTCATCTATTGAAATTTAACGTACATTGTAAAACGGTGCATTGTACAAAAGCATTACCAGTCGTTCCACTAGGACAATGACACATTGGTGCATGAGAGCGAACTTTACAAATTGCACCAATACCACAAGCACTTACACAAGGGTCGACGCATTTGTTTTGTTGGCAAGCTTTATCACGAGTGCAGTCTGTGTTAAGTATGCATTCGGGTCGACAGGATATAAAGGGATCGCCTTCGAATTCTGGAAGGCAGCTACACTGTCCTCCATTGGTGCAAAAAGCATTTGGGCCACAAGGCGAAGGATTGCAGCCATCACGCAATGGGAGCAAGTGAGTCGGAGGCTGAGGTCTGCAGATTTTGAACGGATTACCAATATAACCGGTTGGACAGCTACATATCGGCATATGATTAAAGACATTGCATTGAGCTAAAAGGCCACAGGAGCCAAGACAAGGGTCAAGACATTTTTCACTAATACAGGACAAGTGCGATGCACAGTCAGCATTTATGAGACATTCTGGATGACAATTTGGTGGAGAACCATAATAACCAGCTAAACATGTACAAACTGCTTGGTCACTTTGAGAATGGCACTGTCCAAAAACACCACAGGGAGAGGGCACACAAGGATCGCGGTATATGTCCTTGGGGTGGTCATAACTAAGAGCGGGAGCTGTAAAGGTTACGCAGGTAAAGTAAATACACTTATTAAAGGTAAAATCAAGTCTTACTGATGGCTCTGCAAGCAATAATGGGATCGCCTGTAAAGCCAGGCAAACAACTGCAGTGTGGACTATGGGTTATCACTCTGCATTTGGCATTGTGACCACAAACTCTGGGACAAGGATCGACGCAATGTTGATTAATACAAGCCTTATCAAAGGCACACTCGCTAGAGATAGTACATTCAGGTCTACAAGCTGGAGGAGAACCTACAAAATCAGGTAAGCAGCTACAAATTGCTTGTCCGTTTATTTCCCGACATTGCGAATTGTCGCCACATGGCGATGGCTGACAAGGTTGAAGTTGCACAGGATCAGATAGAGCTATCATTAAAATATTAGGTAAGACTTAAGAACCAATGAAAGATGTATGTTGCTGCTTACGTTCTCTTATTGGGTTACAGTGGCTGAAGGGGTTTCCCTCATAGCCTCCAAGGCAGTTACATTCAGGCAAATGATTTCGAACATGACAGACCGCGTTGGGACCACAAATACCAGGACAAGGATTTCGACAACGCTGATTAAAACATCCCAGATGGCTAGGACAATCAGTATTTATGACACACTCAGGTCTACAGCCGTAGTATGGATTCCCAAAAAAGTCCGGAAAGCATTGACAGGAACCAGCACCGCTAATTTCTGTGCAAAAAGCATTAGAGCCACACGGATTTGGTACACAAGGATAAGTCACATCTGGTGCATCACGAACTAAGCTACAACTGACATAAGGGTTGCCGCTGTAGCCCATACTACATGCGCACATTGGTGTATGATTGATGACATAACAGTCTGCGTTCGTGCTGCAAACACCAGGGCAGGGATTTCTACATTTTTGATTAATGCAAGCCAAATTCGTTAAACACTCAGCGTTAGTAACACACTCTGGTCGACAGTTCGGAGGTAACCCAATAAAGCCTGCCAGGCATTTACACTGAGCATTTCCTTCCACAATTTGACAGTCAGCATTAGCGCCACATGGAGATGGGTGACAGTAATCCACGGGATCTTGATGAACCATAAAAGTATTAGGTTGACGGTGACAAGCAATGAAGGGGTTGCCTGAGTATGAACTTAAACATCGACAGTTTGGGCTGTGATTCACCACATGACATTCAGCATTAAAACCGCAAGTGCCTGGACAAGGGTCTCTACACTGCTGCTGCAGGCAAGCGAAATTTAGTGGACATTCTGAATTGCTTATACATTCCGGTCGGCAAGACGGTGGTACACCGATGTACTTAGGTAGACAAGAGCAAACGGCCTGTCTGTTGATATTACGACACTGAGCATTAGGTCCACATGGCGAAATCTGACAGGGATCCTCACTGAGTTGAGGGGGCGGTATTGACAAGGGTGAGCAATCAACAAAAGCGTTACCCGTCAATCCCTCGGGGCAGTGGCATATGGGCACATGGTTATGTACCGCACAGATAGCATTAGAACCGCATGTACCTGGACATGGATCTATACACTTGTTTAACACGCAGGCCTTGTCCATAGAACACTCTGTACTTAGCAGGCACTCAGGACGGCAACCGAAAATAGGGTTGCCCTGATATCCAGTCAAACAGCTACATATGCCTTCACGACAAATGGCATTTGCTCCACATGTGACCAAAAAACATGGATCATCATTTTGTGGTGGTGAAGGATCTTTTATTGGTGGTGTACGGCAAATAGTGAACGGATTGCCAGTTAAACCTTCTGCACATTGGCAAATTGGGGTATGGTTTATTACATGACAGTTCGCACTAACCCCACAGGCACCAGGGCAAGGATCACGACACCGTTGCTGTTGACATGCTAGATGAGCAGAACAATCGGCATTGATGGTACATTCAGGGCGACAGAAAGGTGGGGTGCCATAAAAAGAGGGTAAGCATGTACAGATGGGCGTGCCATGGGAATTACGACACTCTGCGTGCTGACCGCAAGGTGACGGCAAACAAGGATTTAGAGAATCATCGAAATCTTGAATTAGTGGGTAATCTGTAAATTGAAAAAAGTTTAGCGCAAATATTTGGACCCTTTTTTTATTCTCTTACTTGACAGAGAAATGCATCGTGAAAAAGCATCACCAGTAAAACCAGAACGACAACTGCAAATCGGAGCGTGTTGGATCACTCGGCAGTCAGCATTAGAGCCACAAACTCCAATACAAGGATTCCGACATTTCTGTTTGATACATGTCTTATCAAGTAGGCATTCAGCACTGGTAACACACTCTGGGCGACAATTGGGGGGGGCACCTATATATTCCGGCAAACAAGAGCATATGGCTTGTTCATTATTTTGGCGGCATTGTGAGTTAGGACCACATGGGGAAGGCTGACAGGGGTTGACATAGTCTTTTACGATAGCTATGGGTAAAGCGACATTTTTACATTTTTTTTTAACACCTATGTCATTTAGATCCACTCACGTTTTTCAGGTAACAGACAATGGAGGTAGGGGTCTCCAACAAAACCACTTAGACAATGACATGTTGGGAGATGGCTAATTACGTGACAAATTGCATTCAAGGCGCATACTCCAGGACAGGGATTTCTACATTTGAGCTGCTGACACGACTTATCTGCAGGACAATCGCTGTTAGAAATGCATTCTGGACGACAAGATTCATATGGGTTTCCATAATAGTCGGGTAAACATTGGCAGGATCCTACATTATCACTCTGATAGCACTTGGCATTGTTGCCACATGGGTTTGGAAAGCATGGTTCTATGACTTCAACTTTTTGAATCAGAGGCACGTTTTTACAGCCTGTATATGGATCACCCGTAAAACCAGGAATACAATAGCAGTTTGAAGTATGGCTTATAACATGGCAGATAGTATTGTCTCCGCATACTCCTGGACAGGGATCGATGCAATGTTGAGCTACACAAGCCTTGTCGAACGAACATTCAGAATTTGTTATACATTCGGGCCGGCAGTTTGGTGGTGAGCCTACATATGTTGGTAAACAGCTGCATACTTCATGATCTCCCACGGCTTCACATTTTGCGTAAGGGCCACATGGCGAGGGTTGGCAGGTTACTCGTTTTACCTCCTCATGTTGCGGTATTGGAAAGCAACCCAAAAAAGGATTTCCATTGTGATGTGGTATACAGTTACAGATTGGGACATGGTTCACTACGTGGCAAAGAGCATTAAAGCCGCAAGTTCCCGGACAGGGATCGTCACAATGTTGTCGTTGACATACCAAACTAGGTAGACAATCTGAATTTCGTGAACATTCCGGGCGGCAGTTTGGCGGAGTTCCTACATAGCTTTCAATGCATGAACAAACAGCGTTGTTATTAAACTCATGACAGCGACTGAAAGGCCCACATGGTGAGGGAACACAAGGATTGATAAATGTCATTTCTGTCACAGGTTGATGTACGCATTGAATAAAAGCATTGCCTATCATAAGTGGTGGGCAATGGCACATAGCTACATGGTTGAGAACATTACATACTGCATTTGGCGCACATATCCCAGGACAAGGATCCACACACTTGTGAAGTACACATGCCCGATCTTTCGGGCAGTCGACGTTTAAAACACATTCTGGACGACAACCAATATAGGGATCACCATGGTAATCGACTTTGCATAAACATTGGCCATTCGAACATTCAGCATTAAGTCCGCAGGGTGAGGGATTGCAGGGGTCGTCTTGGACAACAGTTGGCACTAAGAAATATGTCGAAAAATATATCTCAAATGACATTGTTCGGGTAAACAGGAGGTACTCTTACATGGATCTGATGGTTTTAGCTGACAGTTGGTAAAGGGATCACCCACAAGACCAAATGGACACCGACAACTAGGAACATGGTTGCGAACACTACAAATTGCATTGTACGCACAAGTGCCGGCACAGGGATCGACGCAATGTTGGTTAATGCAAGCTAAACTGGAAAGACATTCGGAGCTCTGCGTGCACTCGGGGCGACAATTGGGTGGTAAGCCGAAATAATTAGGCAAACAGGTGCAAATCGATTGACCTTGAGATTGACGGCACTTAGCATTGGCACCACATGGAGACGGTTGGCATGGATCAATAACTGGTTCGTTAAGAACATGCACAGTAGGAGCTAAGCGGAAAAGTTACGTCAATAAATATGAATCCGTGCATAAAAGTTAAAATGTTCTTACGTGGCACTGGATAGCAAAATGTAAAGGGATCACCAGTATAACCTGACTGACAAGAGCATAGAGGGGCATGGCTTACAGCCTGGCAAATAGCGTTAGTACCGCAGCTACCAGGGCAGGGATCGACACATTTGTGCTTAACACAGGATTTTTCAAAACTACACTCAGATGAGAGTATACACTCGGGTCGACAGTCTGGGGGACTGCCAACATACTCGGGTAAACAGGAGCAACTAGCTTGCTCATTGTATTCCCGACATTGCGAATTGGGACCGCAGGGTGATGGTTCACATTGATTGACATACTCACGAAGAGCTGAAAAGAGTTTAGTTGGTTCTAATGATATCATTAAAAGGGCTTGGTGCCTGCTTACGTTTAGTTTCGATGTTGCAACGGCTGTATGGGTCCCCAATGTAGCCATGTAAACATTTACAGACAGGCAAATGATTGCGCACATAACACTCGGCATATTCTCCACAACTACCAGGACAGGGGTCTCTACACTTTTGATTGACACAGGAACGTCTCAAAGGACAGTCTGAGTCGAGAGTGCACTCGGGCCGACAGCTGTCATACGGATTGCCATAGTAGCCAGGAAGACATTGGCAGGAGCCAATTCTTCCTTGTTGACGACATTCTGCGAAGCCGCCACAAGGATTAGGATGACAAGGATCAATTGCTTCAATTGGGTCATTTTGCATAGGTATACAGAAAACGAAAGGATCGCCACTGTAGCCTGAATGACAGTAGCACATAGCAGTATGGCTAATAACACGACACTCAGCGCCATTCCCGCAAAGCCCCGGACATGGATCTTTGCAACGGTTGTTCACACAAATATGTTTCAAACTGCACTCCGAGTTGGCTACACATTCGGGTCGACAATTGGGTGGGCTACCAAAGAAATTCGCAAGACAAGAACATGATGGTGTATCACCCACCCGATTGCATTGACTATTTGCGCCACAAGGAGATGGATGGCAAGGATTAGATGGTGTAATATCATGCTGGGGTTCAACTGTTAACATAACAATTATAAAAGTTGACTAAAACCTTAATCTTGTAAATAAACTTACTAATTGGGTGACACTGTACAAATGGATTGCCAGTATAGCCCGTTTCGCAGGTGCAGAAGGGATTATGGCGAACTGCTCTGCATTGAGCATAGGCGCCACAGGCACCAGGACAAGGATCCACGCAGCGTTGATTTTGACAGGCATGGCTGGGGACACAATCGTAGTTTGTGGTGCATTCGGGTCTGCAGAATGGTGGGACACCATAATAATTGGGAAGACAGTTGCAAACGGCTTGTCCGTTTTGTTCGCGACAATCAGCATTAAAACCACAGGGTGAGGGCAAACAGGGATTGCGATATGCGTCCACTAAAGCATTTTTTAATTAGTTGCTAGATTGTAACACTATGTTTGTAAGACGTACTTTTAGCAGGAGTGCAATGAACAAATGCATTGCCAGTCATATGGTCTGGGCAACGACATATAGCAATGTGGTTGAATACATCGCAAATCGCACTAATACCGCATGTACCTGGACAGGGGTCAACGCATTTTTGCCGGATGCAAGCTCGATTGAGTGGGCACTCTGAGCTTAGAACGCATTCGGGTTTGCAAGCAACGAAAGGATCCCCCTGATAATCAGCAATGCACGAACAAATTCCTTCGCCGGAACAGACGGCGTTGCTGCCACAAGGGCTGGGATTGCAGGGGTTGCGGGGCTCTTCATTCGATGGTGGTGCTATAGTTTTCGGGTTTATTATACTGTAATGCTTAAGACTCAAACATTTGTAACTGCTTACGTGGTTTAGGATAGCAACCCACAAAGGCATCACCAATAAAGCCATGTAGGCAAACACAGTTTGGCGTGTGATTAAGAACATGACATTCGGTTTGATGGCCACAGGCGCCTGGACAAGGATTTCTACACCGTTGGTTAATACATGCTAAATGACTGGGACACTCTGCATTTATAGAACACTCAGGTCTACAATGAGGAGGCGACCCAAAATAGTTAGGTAGGCAAGAGCAAATGCCTTGATTATTTTGACTTCGGCACGAAGCAAACAGACCGCAGGGAGAGGGAATACATGGATCACGATATGGGGCTACATCTCTAAGAGGTGTCGGTAGTTGAGCTAGTAAAAAGTATTTAAATTCGTTTCAGCAGGATTCGGAGGAATGATTAATAGTTGTCTTACATGTTGGTCGATAAACACAACGCACAAATGGGTCACCTTGCAGTCCTTCAGGACACCTACAAATGGGGCTGTGATTCTGTACTTGACAAATCGCTTCATGCCCGCAAATACCAGGGCATGGATCAACGCACTTCTGATCGATGCATGCCCTAGTAAGCGCACATTCAGCGCTTGATGTGCATTGAGGTCGACAATTCGGTGGCGCTCCCTCAAACGAGCGCAGACACGAGCATACACCTTGACCGTTTATTTCACGACATTCGGCATTGGAGCCACAAGGAGATGGTACACACGGGTTCACATACTCATGGATAATTGCTGTTTTTTTTTTTAAATGATACGCTTTGATTAGTAACTGCACCAATAACTACTACCTGGTTAAACAAAACAATAAAAATGATTGAAACTGGCTTACGTTTTGAGGGTTGTGAACAATAACTATACGGGTCACCAATATATCCATAGAAACAGCTGCACATTGGTGTGTGGTTCACGACATTGCACTCAGCATTTGGTCCACAGCTTCCAGGACACGGATCACGGCACTTTTGCTGTTGACAAGCTCTGTTTGAAGGGCAGTCTGTGTTTACTACACACTCCGGTCGACAAGCTACATACGGATTGCCAAAATATCCTGTAAGACACTGGCAAGCACCAGCTCCATTACGTTGTATACATTCGGCGTTGGATCCACATGGGGATGGCTGACAAGGGTTGATAACTTCTATATCGGCAACAATTGGCTGACAATTCGTAAATGGGTCTCCCGTCTGACCAACATCGCAAATGCACATGGCAGTATGTGAAACAACACGGCAAATCGTATTGACACCACAGAGACCTGGACATGGATCTTGACATTTTTGATTAACACACGCGCGGTTTGTGGCACACTCAGAGTTTGCAACACATTCTGGTTTGCAATATGGCGGTGATCCCACAAATTCGCTTAAACAGGTACAAGACGGTGTGTCGCCAATGGCCCGACACTCAGCGTTGGCCCCACATGGGGATGGATGGCAAGGATCTTGAGGTATAACATCACGTTCTGGAGGTTCAATTATTTGTTGGCACCCGACAAATGGATTGCCAGTATAACGTGCCAAGCATGTACAAAACGGATTATGGTTTACGACGCTACACTGCGCACCGCGACCACAAGTTCCAGGACAGGGATCAATACATTTCTGATTAAGACAGGCCAAGTGAGCAGGACATTCTGAGTTGGCTGTACATTCTGGCCGACAGAGTGGTGGTGTGCCAATATATCCAAAAACACACGAGCACACTGCTTGATGGTTAGCTTCCCGACATTGTGAATTGGGGCCGCATGGTGATGGTTGACAGGGCTGGACATTAGTGGGCACTACAATATTGACACTATATAAAAGTTCCGAAACATTGCTGACTGTATAGTATATTTACTTGGTATTGGTTGACACTGAACGAATGCGTCGCCCGCATGATTCTCTGGACATGTACATGTTGGTACATGGTTCAAGACTGTACAAAGGGCATTGGGAGCACAAGTACCTGGACAAGGATCGAAACATCTATTACGAGAGCAGGCACGATTACGCGGACAATCCAAGCTCGTAAGACACTCAGGACGACATCCATTATAGGGATCACCGTGGTACTCAGGCAGGCATGCGCAGGTGCCTGCATTGCACTGAGCATTTGCACCACATGGTGAGGGGTTACATGGATCATCGGCCTCAACAGCTGGAGGACAAAAATTCGTCTTACTCATTTTGGGACTGATAGATTATTTATATCTTACGTTTCGGTGGTGGTTCTGGTTGACAGTGACCGAACGGATCACCAGTATACCCAGAAGGACAAGTGCAGCCTGGAGTATGACTAAAAACGTTGCAAATCGCACCGAAGCCACAGGAACCGGGGCATGGATCACGACACTTCTGATTAATACATGCTCTATTGCTTGGGCATTCAGCATTTATGTTGCATTCTGGACGGCAGTTGGGTGGAACCCCCAAGTAGCCTGGTAAACATGAACAAGCAGGTGCATCACCGTGGGGGCGGCACTCTGCATTAAGACCGCATGGAGATGGTACACAAGGATCAACGGGTGTCTTTTGTATCGGGGATACTAGTACCGCTATTAAGACAACCAAAATATTTACTGTGGTAAAAATAAACAAAAGCAACCAAGCAATGGCTACTTACGAGGTATGGGTAAGCAACGGAAGAAGGCATCTCCTGTATAACCGGAACGACATGAACAAATGGGACTATGACTAACAACTCGGCAGTGGGCTTGTTCGCCGCAGATTCCTGGACATGGATCAATACATTTTTGAGCTACGCATGCCTTATCCGCTGTACATTCTGACGAAATTGTACATTCGGGTCGACAAGCTGGCGGTGCTCCCACATATTCGGGTAAGCACGAGCAAATTGCTTGCTCATTTTTTTCGCGACACTGAGAATTCGGACCGCAGGGTGAAGGTTGACAGGGATTTATGTATTCCTTGATAGCTACAATGGAAGTGTTATTGGTGACGTGTGTAAAAGTTTTTGATTGAACTATCTTACGTTGACGTTCTGGAAGACAGATACGGTAGGGATCACCGCTGTACCCTATTATACAACTGCAACTCGGAACATGATTAAGTACATTACAAATAGCATTTTGACTACATGTGCCTGGACAGGGATCTTGACATTTTTGTTGTTGACATGCTCTGTTTAAGGGACAGTCCGAGTCCAGAACGCATTCAGGACGACAGCCCTCATAAGGGTTGCCAAAATAATCAGGCAGACATTGACAGGAGCCGGCATCTTGTCGAGAAGTGCAGCGAGCATTCGCTCCGCACGGACTAGGGTTGCACGGGTCCAATTGATCCAATTCTTGTAACTTCTTATTAACACACTGAACAAATGGATCACCCTCTAGACCTTCAGGACAATAGCAACTAGGAGTGTGGGAGAGGACACGACACATAGCTTCTTGACCACACAACCCCGGGCATGGATCGCGACATTTCTGTTGAATGCATGCTTGATTCGTTGGACACTCGGAACTGGTCACACACTCAGGGCGGCAATTTGGTGGGACACCTACATAATCTGCTAAGCAAGTGCACGATGGTACCTCTTTAATTTCACGGCATTGAGCATATGGTCCACAGGGCGATGGATGGCAGGGTTGTCGTGGTGGCGGCTTTGGAGGTTCAATAATTGGCAGACAACTGACAAAAGGATTGCCGGTGGTACGATCCAAACAGCGACAAAATGGACTGTGGTTAGTCACATGACATTGGGCATTAAGTCCGCATACGCCAGGACAGGGATCTTTGCATTTTTGGTTGAGACAAGCCAAATTTAAGGCACAGTCAGAATTGGACGTACACTCGGGGCGACAGAAGGGAGGGCTTCCTATGTAAAATGTGATGCAGGAGCAAATTGCTTGTTGGTTGACAATACGACACTCTGAGTTTGGCCCACACGGTGACGGTTGACAAGGATCTTGTACATCTAATTCTGCAAATTTAGCATTTTAGTTAGAGAAAATTTCGCTGAAATAGTGTCATGGCTTACGTCGTATTGCATTGCACTGCACAAAAGCATTGCCTTGCATTCCTTCAGGACAACGGCAATTCGGAATGTGGTTCAGAGTTTCACAAATTGCGTTTGATGCACAAGTGCCGGGACAAGGATCCACGCACTTATTACGTACACAAGCGCGATCACGGCTGCAGTCTGTGTGTAATACACATTCCGGTCGGCAACCGGTATAAGGATCACCATGATATTCGGGTAGGCATGAGCATTGTCCATTGTAACAGCGGGTATTTGAACCACACGGCGAGGGATAACATGAATCTTGAGGATCGGGTAGAGACTCAACTAACAACAGCACGAAAATTAATATTGGTGAAATTGGGAAAGGACAATCCATTTAGGACTTACTTATTTGAAGAGGTTGAGGATTACACACTATGAATGGATCACCAATGTATCCCATCAAGCAAGTGCAAATTGGCGTATGATTGATTACATTGCATTGCGTATTAAGGCCACAAGATCCAGGACAAGGATCTTGGCACTTTTGATTAATACAAGCGTGATGGCTAGGACACTCCGCATTAATTGAACATTCAGGACGACAGTTTGGCGGAGTTCCTAAATAGTTAGGTCGACAAGAGCAAGAAGGTGTACCGTGGATGTCACGGCATTGGGAGTTCGCACCGCATGGTGTTGGTATGCAAGGATCAATAGGTTCGCGTTGAATGGGTATTAATGTAGTAGCTGGAAATGTTTGTTTATATAAAAAACGTAAGACAGACCGAATGTGTTTTCATTGGCTTACTGGGAACACGATAACAGCTAGTGAAGGGATCCCCGGTAAATCCATTTAGACAGGTACATATTGGGTTATGACTTAGCACGCGACATTCGGCTTGTTGGCCACATACATTGGGACAAGGATCGACGCATTTGCGATTTTCGCAAGCTTTATCAGGGGCACATTCTGAACTGGTTGTGCATTCTGGTCGGCAAGCAGGCGGACTACCAATGAATTCGACAAGACATGAACATACAGCTTGTTCATTAACCTCTCGACATCGAGAGTTAGGTCCACAGGGTGACGGTTGACAGACATTGTCGTAGACGGGTTCAGCTAAATAAACTACATTATTCAATGACCATTTTATTTGTATACCAAGCCCCAGGCTTGACAGCTTACGTGGTTCGCTCAAAATTATGCGGCATAGGTTATAAGGATCTCCAGAGTACCTATTAATGCAATTACAGACAGCTAAATGATTCACCACTTGACATTCCGCATTTTGGCCGCACGTTCCTGGACAGGGATCCTGGCATTTCTGGTTAACACAAGCTTTATTTGATGGACAATCTGAGTTGAGCACACATTCTGGTCGGCAGCCGTCATAAGGATTGCCGAAGTAGCCTGAAAGGCACTGGCAAGAACCAGCTTCACCACGTTCCTCACAGTTCGCATTGATGCCGCAGGGGCTTGGGTTGCACGGCCTTAATACCTCGATTGGAGTGTCTATTATGGGACTGCACTGTGAGAACGGATCACCAGTGAATCTGTCATTACACAAGCACATAGCCGTATGACTAAACACACGACATTTGGCATTAAGACCACATAGGCCTGGACAAGGATCTTTGCATTTTTGATTGATGCAAGCTTGAGTTGTCGGACATTCTGAATTGGTGATACATTCCGGTTTGCAATTCGGCGGCGCACCAACAAATTCTGGCAAGCAGGAACATGATGGGGAATCATTAGATACCCGGCATTCAGAGTTGGGGCCGCAAGGTGAAGGCAGGCAGGGATTTTTAGGTCTTTCATCGCGCTGATGCGCTACTGTAAAATGCTTAATTTTAAACATCGGTTTGATAATAAAATTAAATTTGGTCTTACTTAGCTTCTGGCATTGTACAAAGGGATTGCCAGACATGCTTGTAGGGCAACTACAAAAGGGACTGTGATTGACAACATTGCACAGCGCATTAAAGCCACAGGTACCCGGACAGGGATCACGGCACTTCATATTTTGGCAAGCTTGATCAGGAGTGCAATCTGAGTTTGTGACACATTCGGGTCGGCATTGTGGTGGACTTCCAACATAGCCGACAAGACAAGAACAAACAGCAGTTTGCTGTACAACTCGGCATTGACTATTCGGGCCGCATGGAGTTGGCTGGCAGGGATTTTGAACGGGGGCTTCTGGAATGTTGCGGCATTCAAAGAATGCATTTCCGGAGGTGCGTTCTGGACAATAACATATAGCTACATGATCCTTTGCGTTGCATAAAGCGTTTACACCACAGGTGCCAGGGCACGGATCGATACACCTATTTCGCACACATGCGAGATCACGTGAGCAATCTGTGTTCAGTACACATTCCGGACGGCAAGACACATAGGGATCACCATGATAATCAGATATACAAGTACATTTACCATCCAGGCACTGTGCATTAGGGCCACAGGGTGAAGGATTACAGGGATCATCCAATATTGACGGAGAAAAAGCTGAAATGTTATCGGAAGCATAAGCAAAAAGGGTTATAACTTTGGGTACAAGACACCTACGTTCGGGCGGTTTGGGGCTACAGCTGGTAAATGGATTTCCAATGTATGTATCAATACAGGCGCATATTGGAGCATGATTAATGACGCTGCACACGGCATTTAGGCCGCAAGCGCCTGGGCAGGGATCGCGGCACCTTTGATTAATACATGCATGCTGACTAGGGCACTCTGAATTTATAGTACACTCGGGGCGACAGTTTGGTGACTGACCAATAAAATTAGGTAGACAAGAGCAAGCGGGAATACCGTTTGTGCTACGACATTCGGAGTTGGGGCCGCAAGGTGTCGGTTCACAAGGATCACGCAATGGTTCTTTTTGTATTTCAATTGGTGGTGCTGCGTCAGAAAAATGCCTAAAATACTTTTCTTTATGAATTTGGAGCCGAAAATGCTTACGTGGTATAGGAAAACATTGGATGAAAGCATCGCCTGTAAAGCCAGAGAGACAACTGCAAATAGGGCTATGATTACGCACTCTGCATATGGCATTCGCTCCACAGGACTCAAGTGAACATGGATTACGACATTTTTGTTTTATACACGCCTGGTCACTAGAACACTCCGATGATATGGTACATTCGGGTCGACAAGATGGTGGGCTACCGACAAACAGAGGTAAGCAAGAGCAGACGGGCTGCTCATTTGAGACGCGACACTGAGAGTTAAATCCGCATGGTGAAGGTTGGCAGGGATCCAGATATTCCTTACGTATAGCTACATTAAATTTGGCATACGTTAAAATGGGAAAATTTTTTTTTTGTTATCTTCTTACGCTCGACTGGAAGTGTGCACTGAAGATATGGGTCCCCGATATACCCATTAAAGCAATTACATGTAGGTAAATGATTAACCACTTGACAGTTTGCATTTAATCCACAGGTTCCTGGACAAGGGTCAAGACATTTTTGTTGCTGACACGCCCTGTTCGTGGAACAATCAGAGTCCAATATACATTCCGGGCGACATCCTTCATATGGATTGCCAAAGTATTCTGGGAGACACTGACAAGATCCTACGCCTTGGCGCTCACGACAAACAGCATTTGTCCCACAAGGGCTAGGGCTGCATGGTGTACGAATCTCAATGTCTCGGATGATCTCTTGGTTGCATTGCACAAACGGATCACCCCTAAATCCTTCTAGACAGATGCATTGCACAGCATGACTGACTACTCTGCATTCAGCATTTAGACCGCAGCGACCAGGACAAGGGTCAACACATTTCTGGTTGATGCAAGCTAAATGACTACTGCAGTCGGAGCTTGTTACACACTCAGGACGACAGTTTGGTGGGCGTCCTATATAAGGTTCAAGGCAGGAGCAAGCAGGTGCATCACCTATTGCTCGGCATTGCGCGAACGGACCGCACGGAGATGGTCGACAGGGCTCAGAAGGTAAATCGCGTATAGGCTCAACTAAAAAAATAACTTTTTCTTGACGTCGACTGATATAAAATAAAAAAATAGTTGCTTACTGTGAGGTTGACAACGAATAAACGGATTGCCAGTAAAACGAACCGGACAAGTACAGAAAGGACTGTGGTTTACTACTTCACAATTAGCGCCTACCCCACACGTACCGGGGCAAGGATCACCACAGCGCTGATTAAGACACGCATGAATAGGGGCACACTCAGAATTGGAAGTACATTCGGGCCTGCAGGACGGAGGACTACCAATGTAGCTGGAGAGGCAGGAACACACCGCTTGCTCATTAACTTCTCGGCATTGAGAGTTGGGTCCACATGGTGATGGTTGGCAGGGATTAGTTATAATTATTTCTGTGGGCATTTTTTTTTAGTTAAATATGAAGGGTTATTCAGCAACGTTTGATTCATACTTTGAGCTGGCGAACATCGAATAAAGGAATTGCCTTCTGTTCCATCCGGACATCGGCACATTGGAATATGATTAACAACATCGCA
This sequence comes from Drosophila neocordata, assembly GCA_018903615.1. Taxonomy (NCBI): domain Eukaryota; kingdom Metazoa; phylum Arthropoda; class Insecta; order Diptera; family Drosophilidae; genus Drosophila; species Drosophila neocordata. The sequence continues at coordinate 4,583,975 of JAEIGI010000006.1, read as the reverse complement.
GATTGCATTTTCCCCACAAGTACCCGGACATGGATTAAGGCATTTGCTGTGGAGACAGGCCTTATTACGTGGACATTCCGAGTTAAGAACACACTCAGGGCGGCAACCAGCATATGGGTCGCCATGGAAATCCGACAAGCAGCTACATATACCGGCATTACACTGGGCATTTGCACCACATGGTGATGGTTGACAAGGATCGACGTACTCGTCTAACAATTTTAAGACACTTGTTTTAGATAACGATAAGATTTCGGCTAATTGGTTGACTTACGTGTCACTGACTCAGGTGGTGACAACTGACAACTGCTAAATGGATCTCCCGTGTATCCTGCCGGGCATGTACAAATGGGTGTGTGATTAACAACATTGCATTCTGCACTATAACCGCAGGAACCAAGACAGGGATCTGTACATTTTTCGTGAATGCATGCCAAATTTGAGGCACACTCTGCACTAATTGTGCATTCTGGCCTGCAATTTGGTGGTAAACCTTTATATTCAGGCAAGCAAGAACAGGACGCAACTCCTTGAACTTTACGACATTGGCTGTTAAGGCCACATGGTGATGGTATACATGGATCACGCTCGAATCGAATAACTGCTGGAGCAGGGGCTGGGGGGTGAGGGTGGTTAGGAACATAATATAAATTATTTGTAGACGATAGCCAGTAGTTATTGCTCTTACGTGGCATGACAAAACAACGTGTAAAAGGATCCCCAGTAAAACCTTGACGACATTGACAGAGTGGAGCATGATTGTTTACTCGGCACTCGGCGTTGATGCCACAGGTACCTGGGCAGGGATCCTGACAACGTTGATTAATACAAGCTTTGTCTCCGGGACATTCAGTGCTTAAGACGCATTCGGGTCTGCAGTTGGGTGGTAAATTAACATAAAATTCAAGACAAGAACAAACGGCCTGCCCATTCAATTCACGACATTGTGAATTTGGACCGCAAGGAGATGGGCGACATGGTTGCGTTAGTTCGGGCAATCGAATAGCTGAAATTCGCGATTGGGAAAATTAAAGCTAGTTGTTTCAAGCTAAAAAGTAGTGGATCAAAAAGTCCCTTACATTCTGTTGGTTTTATATGACAATACTGATACGGATCACCTATATATCCTGTACGACAGGTACAACTTGGCATATGATTTGTTACACTGCAATCGGCATTAGATCCACAAGTTCCTGGGCAGGGATTTAGACATTTCTGCTGTTGGCATGCCTTGTTCGACGGACAATCAGAGTCTCGAATACATTCCGGCCGACATGACTGGTAAGGATCTCCAAAATAATCGGGTAAACATTGGCATGAGCCAATACCGTTGCGATCACGGCAAACAGCATTCGAGCCGCATGGATTGGGTTCACAGGGTGTAATCTGTTCATTGACAATCCGTTCTATATAAGGCGGAAAATTGGCAGAGAAAGAGAAAGAGACAATGTGTGCCAGAGTTTTTAATAATTGTTCTTTAGTGGTGCGGGTTTTAGTACAAACACACCTGACGGTATTGATAGTTCTGTTGATTGTTCCAATTTGTTGTGTTTATCGAGTGAATTAGATTAATAACTTTGTGGTAAGTATTCCAATAAAAATAAGTGCATCAGTAATACATCGTTTCATTTTTGTTTAGTTTTGGTTAAACGCTGTGCGTTACAGTAGTGTGCGATAACTTTATAGCTTTGTGTGTGGGTGTGGAAAAATGTACCATTAAAATGGCATCATTTTGGTATAAGTAAAACAAGTGTCTATTGCGGTTTGTTATATCAATCGGTTTATTGATTTTTGTTAAACTAAATATTTTATACGCTACAAAGTTATGATAACACAGCGATTCACTTTCAGAAAACAAAGCGATTCACTTTATCTTTGGTCATTTCCTTACTGTTATTTAAATTATACTTGTAGGTTGTTTGTTACAGCAAAGGCAAAAAAAAGATTCAGGAGGTAGGCAACAATGCAGTACTCAATTTTAGGCAGGTATTAAAAGTTGTCAAATTTATTGGTTAGGGTGAGTATCAAAGGGCCAATTGTAAAAAAAACAGGGTAAAAGCAGATTCGTTTCTTCATGTAAGGCATAAGACATTACTACCTAAGGCAAAAATCTGATTACTCTCAAACAGAGGGGTTAACAAGAGCAAAGGCTGTGGGTGGGTGAGAGAGGCAATATTCAAGTGAACAAGAAAGCAAAAATAAGGCGTGAAAAGTTTGCATATTGTATTCAAAGGCATTAAAGGCATATAAAAAGCATATTCATTGTATATAAAATAATTAAAAACTATGGTTGCAGCCTTACACAGACACTTTTAAAAGCACAACAATTCAGACAACTCGTACAGAAGCGTGTGCTTAATTAAAATTTGCATTTCGCTTAAGTGGAAAATTTAAAACAAAAACACTTTTTTTGCAATGCAGTGTGCTTGTGCGTGCAGTAACCATAGTTTTTAATGGATATTATGTTACAAAAAAAGAAATGTGGCAAAAAAGCGCTTTAGAACGAAAAACGCGTTTAAATACTGTGATTAATATTTGCAATTACAAGGTGCAAAAACATTTAATAATAATTGCTGCGGCTGCAATTTTAGCTTGTGCATAACTTGATTCCCTTCATTCTAAAGCGCTCGTTAATTATGTGGAACTGCTCAAACTTCGAACTAAATATTTATGTTGCATTACTTCAGGTAAATTAGAGGGGCTGGGACTGTTTCAACTTTAAATTTTGAACAAACGCGTAGCAGTTTCATTATTTTAGTTTTTATCGAGGCGTTAACGATATATTTTTGCAGTAATTCAATAAAGCTTGGGCAAAGTGTTTTTATGTAGCAACGTATAGCAACCAAAACCAAGCAAGTAAACGCCTCGACCTAACTCATTTTAAATGCGATAAATAATAAAATTGGGGTCCTACCTTGCTCTTGTTGACAACCAGTAAATGGATCTCCTGTGTAGCCTACGTCGCATGTACAGATGGGTTGATGATTCGCCACATTGCAGCGCGCATTAAATCCACATGCACCAATGCAAGGATCGGAGCACTTCTGTCGGATGCATGCCTTGTTTGAAGTGCATTCTGGATTAATTGTGCACTCGGGACGGCAACTGGGGGGAGTTCCAATAAAAGTGGCTGCACATGAGCATGCTGGATTACCATTTAGTTCTTTGCATTCAGAGTTCGGTCCACAAGGTGATGGTGAACAAGGATTGCCTTTTGGTTCAGGTGGTGTCTGTTGTACCTCCTGATAACAGCGAGTGAAAGGATCTCCAGTAAACCCAGTGTTGCAGGAACAAGATGGATTGTGGTTGATAACTTGGCAACGTGCAAACTGACCACAAGCACCAGGGCATGGATCAACGCATTTCTTTTGTATGCACGCAGTTTGCAGTGAACATTCAGAACTGACAATGCATTCAGGCTTACAAGCAGGCGGTGATCCCAACATTCCAGGTTGACATGCACAGACAGCGCCTTGCGACGAGATATGACACAAGCTGTTAGGTCCGCATGGATTTGGCTGGCAAGGGTCTTTTGGCACTACAGTTTCTTGACGACAGTAAACAAAGGGATCGCCTGTGTATCCCTGCAGACAGCTACATATCGGAATGTGGTTTGAAACGTCACACTGGGAATTCTGTCCACAGGTGCCGGGGCACGGATCAACACACTTCTTGTTTAGGCAAGCCTTATTAGGTGCGCAGTCGGTGCTAAGTGTACATTCTGGCCGACAACCGCTATACGGATCGCCATGATATTCCGGAAGACAGTTACAAATGCCTGCATGACACTCCGCATTGGCACCGCATAGTTGCAAGTCACAAGGGTCCAGAGAGGATACTGGTGGCTGTGTGGTTCTCTCTACAATTTCAACGCATTGTACAAACGGATCTCCAGTGAAGCCATTGCGGCAGGTACAAATAGCTAAATGATTTTGAATACGGCATTCAGAGTTCAATCCACACGAGCCTTCACATGGACTACGGCACTTTTCGGCAATACATGCACGATTTGAAGCGCAGTCTGTATTGACAACACACTCGGGTCTGCAGTTTGGAGGTGCACCGATATAACTTTGCAAACAGGAACATGAAGCCTGGTCGTCGCGAACACGACACTCTGAGTAAAGGCCACATGGTGACGGTTGGCATGGGTTTTTGACAGCTGTATCTTTGGGAGCAGCTACTTCCGGAGACGGATAACAACGTGCGAATGGATCACCAGTCAAATCAGAAGGACAACTGCATATTGGGTTATGATTAATTACCTCACATTTGGCATTGATACCACATGTTCCGGCGCATGGATTAGAACATCGGAATTTGTGACAAGCCTTATTCTGAGGACACTCGGCATTTACTGTGCACTCTGGCTTGCAGTTTGGCGGTGCGCCAATAAACGCTTCTAAGCAAGAGCATACAGCAAGACCGTTTGATACACGGCATTTGCTGTTTGGTCCGCAAGGTGATTGACTACATGGGTCACCAACAGGTGCAGTTGTTGTTTCTTCTAAGCGGCGACAGTTGGAGAAAGGATCGCCGGTAAAGCCATCGACGCACACACAGTTGGGTACATGGTTGCCAGCATAACACTGAGCATTCGATCCACAGATTCCTGGACAAGGATCTTGACATTTGTTGCGAATACAAGCTTTGTCCGTGGCGCAGTCGGAGCTAAGAACGCATTCCGGCCGGCAACCTTCATAGGGATTTCCTTGGTACTCATCTATACACTTGCAAGATGCTGCGCCGTTACGCTCAATACACTCAGCATTAGCGCCGCAGGGTGACGGCTGACAAGGTTTCAGAGGCTCTTCTTGCTGTTTAACGCATTGCACGAAAGCGTTGCCGGCAAATCCTTGTGGACAGGAGCATGAAACAGAGTGCGCTATGACGTGACATTCTGCATTCGTTCCACAGGAACCTGGACATGGATCTCGACATTTGTTATTTATACATGCCTGCGTCGAGAGACAGTCTGGGTTAATGATACATTCTGGACGGCAGTTTGGTGGAGCACCAAAAAATTCGGGTAAACATTGGCAAACTGGGCCCGTGTCATCAGGCTTACAAATAGAATTGGGTCCACAGGGTGAAGGCACACATGGGTCTCTGGTTGGGTTTACGTCCTTCTCCTGAGGTGGCATTGGAATTTCAGTGCAGCCTTTAAATGGATCCCCTGTTCGGCCAGGTGGGCATCCACAAATGGGACTGTGATTAATAACCTCGCACCGTGCATCGATTCCACATGCACCGGCACAAGGGTCCACGCATTTTTTATTTACACATGCCTGTAAAGCTGAGCACTCGCTAGATACGACACACTCCGGACGACATTGAGGTGGCGCTCCAATATATCCCTCGAGGCACGAACATACAGCGTGGCCATTATGATCGCGACATTGACTGTTGGGACCGCATGGTGATGGAGCGCATGCCTTTATCTCAGGTATAGGCTCTACCGGCTTGGGACGGCAATTAGTGAACGGATCTCCCTCGTAGTCTTGGATGCAGGAACACACAGGTATATGATTCAACACCTCGCATATAGCGTTGTTACCACAAGTACCCGGGCATGGGTCTACACAACGATTTCGCATACATGCCTTATCTCGTGAACAATCAGCTGAAAGGGTACATTCGGGACGACATCCCTCGTAGGCATTGCCGTGGTAGTTGTTTTGGCAACGGCATTCTCCGTTGAAACAATCCGCATTCGAACCACATGGGCTCGGATTACATGGATCCTCTGGTCTGGGCACTACCTTTGTTTCTGGAATCTTGCTACAACGTAGGAACGGATCACCAGTGTATCCTTCTATACAGTTGCAAATGGGTAAGTGGTTCAGAACATGACATTTAGCCTCAAAACCACATGAACCGGGACACGGATCGCGACACTTCTGATTGATACAAGCTTCAGTTGGTCCGCATTCCGAATTAAGAACACATTCAGGGCGACAGCTAGGTGGTGCACCAATATAGTCCGGCAAGCAAGAGCAAGCCGGGCTGCTTCCAACAATTTGGCACTTAGAGTTGGGCCCACATGGGGAAGGAACGCATGACGGCGCCGGGGGTTGAGGTGTAGTAACATCATGCGTAATTGCTATTCAAAATTACAAAAAAATTTATAAAAAAAAATGGTTTAAGTTTTTATTAATATTATTTACCTATTTTGGAGCACTGTACAAACGGATCCCCGAACATACCGCGGGGGCAGGTGCAAATTGGACTGTGGTTCTTGGTACTGCAGATAGCCCGTATACCACAGGTATGAACGCAAGGATCGACGCATTTCTTGTTCACGCATGCACGTTCTGGAGCACATTCAGCGCTAACTACACATTCTGGTCGACAGTTGGGAGGCTGGTTAATAAAGCCAGACTGGCACGAACACACCGCCTGGTCATTTATGCTTCGGCAGTTACTGTTGGGACCACAAGGTGATGGCACACACGGGTTAAGTGGCGGTGGCGGAGTAATTGGTATGGGTCTACAGCTAAAGAATGGATCACCATTATAACCATCTGGACAGTTACAAGTTGGCACATGGTTGTCTACAGTACAAATGGCGTACTCGCCACACATATTGCTACAGGGATCAATGCACTTAAATCGCACACACGCCTGGGATGAAGAGCATTCATCGTTAATTTCACACTCACGTCGGCACCCACGTTGTACATCATAAGGATTGCCTTCAAATCCGTCGTGGCAGTAGCAAGCTCCAGCTCCATTGCGTTCGCGACATTCGGCATGAGGACCACATGGTGACGGTTCACATGGCGATGTGGGCGATTGTTTAGGCAGTTCTGGTTCTAAAAGTTTACAACCAAAAAGAGGATCTCCTTCGTAACCGTCAACACAGGAACAGACAGCATTGTGTTGAACCACCTGACATACGGCATTGTGACCACAAGAGCCGGGACAAGGATCAACGCAACGTTCTTGTTGGCAGGATAAATGATTCTGACACTCATCGTTATTGGTACATTCTGGTCTGCAGTTTGGCGGACGACCAATATAATTGGTTTGGCAAGAACATGCTGCCTGTTCTCCTATCTCACGACAAAGAGAGTTAGGACCGCAAGGTGAGGGCACACATGGATTCTCTGTAGTTTTAGCAACATCTTTAATGCATCCGGATATCGGATCACCAGTCATCCCGGAAACGCAACTGCATATAGGGTTGTGATTAACTACTTGACATTTGGCATTATTGCCGCAAGCTCCGCGGCAAGGATCAGCGCATTTCTGATTAATACAAGCTCGATTTTGCGCACACTCTGAGCTCACAACACATTCGGGCTTGCAGGCAGGCGGGGCTCCAATATAACCTTCAAGACAGTTACACACCGCATGACTATTAGTATCGTGACACTGACTATATGGTCCACAAGGTGATGGCTGACATGGATTCTCCGGGCGACGCGTTACAATTTCAATGATTGCACATGAATGATGTGGATCTCCAGTATATCCGTCAAAGCACATGCAGTTGGGTGCATGATTAAGGACACGGCATTCAGCATTGATTCCGCAGGCTCCTGGACATGGGTCTAGACACTTATTGTTAATACAAGCACGAGAACGTTCACAATCGCTGTTTTGAACACATTCTGGGCGACAGCCACTGTATGCATCTCCGAAGTATTCCGGCAAACAGGCACACGAGCCAGCACCATTACGTTCACGGCAAACAGCGTTTGCTCCGCAGGGACTAGGATTGCATGGATTTCGAGGAACTTCCGTTGGTGTAACTATAAGGGGTCAAGAAAAAATAAGAAAGCGACAGATATAAGTGAAAGAAATCGATAAAAATTGCGATGTTATAATATATACTTCGCTGTACAACAGCACAACCCGAAAATGGATCTCCGGTGTAACCAGGCTCGCATTCACATGTCGGATTATGCTTTATGACCGTACATTGTGAGTGTAGGCCACATGCTCCGATACAAGGATTTGCGCAGCGCTGATTAACACAGGCAAGGTTGGATGGACAGTCGGGACTACTCATGCACTCGGGTCGGCAATTGGGGGGCCTTCCGAGATAGTCAGGCAGACAGGAACATGCAGGCGAACCACGCACTTCGATACACTTCGAGTTGAGTCCGCACGGAGAGGGTACACAGGGGTTACCAGTTTTTTCGTGGGGTTTTGGAGGCTCCACTAAATAGCCCCACCATGCCAAATAGTTGAAGTAAGTGGAGCGGTTACATAATAAACACATTTACACAAATTTTACATAGTTGAAGAGTTGAAAGTTCGGATAGTAAAGTTGAGGAGGGTGTTTTAAGAATGTACATAAAAAATATAAAAACATAAAATAAAAAGAATAAAAACATTAAGGTATAGGGTTTATATACATGCATGAGGTTTTTGATGAGCTCTCTAACTGGAAGAACCAAAACGATGGATTTCCAATTAGTTTGCCCACCAGAGATTGCTAGGCATGCTTACATAATATTTTAGTGCATCTATTGAAAGGATCTCCAGTAAAGCCAGGGGCACAGGAACATGCAGGGTAGTGGTTTACGACTTGACAACGGGCGTCAATACCGCAAGTGCCTGGGCAAGGATCTACGCACTTTTGATTTTGACAGTTTAAATTTTGTGCGCAGTCGGAGCTAACAATGCATTCAGGCCTACAATTGGGCGCAGAACCAATAAAACCTGGTTGGCAAGAGCACACTGCATGGTTGTTGACCTCACGACATTGGCTGTACGGGCCGCAGGGCGAGGGTACACAAGGGTTAACATCGGCTTGTGCTAGGGGTCGGGAATTTGGTTATTCTTTTGACTGGTTTATGTTGGTTAATAACTAAAACACCTACGTGGTGGAGGTAGCTGAGGTATTTCACGGCAAGCACTAGATGGGTTTCCGGTGAAGCCGGCCAGACAATGACAGCTGGGTAAGTGATTAAACACGCGACACTCTGCATTTAAGCCACAAACGCCCGGACATGGGTCTGTACATTTCTGATTTACACACGATTTGTCACGTGCACAATCACTGTTTACAACACATTCCGGCCGACATCCGCTATAAGGATCTCCGAAATATTCGGGAAGGCAAGTACAAGAACCAGCGCCATTGCGTTCTCGGCATTCAGCATTAGGGCCACAGGGAGAGGGCTCGCAGGGAGTAAGACGTTCTTCAGGCGATGGGATAGCTAAGAATCAAGGCGCATAATTCAATTATTTTTAATCGCGACGTGAACAAGGATTTGCTTACTTTGGGGATTGCAGCCTGCGAACGGGTCGCCTGTATAACCAGAGTCGCATGTGCAAACAGGAGAGTGATTTACTACATTACAGAATGCATTAAAACCGCAGGATCCCGGACATGGATCTTTGCAACGTTCGTTAACGCAAGCCAAATTGGCTGGACATTCAGAATTGAGTGTGCACTCTGGTCGGCAGTTCGGGGCGCGCCCGATGTAATTAGGAAGGCAAGAACACACACCTGTTTCCCCAATAACGCGACACTGAGAATTGGGCCCGCAAGGACTGGGCACGCAGGGACTATCATTGGACTTAGGGCCTTCAGGCTCCTCGCGCCATGGCGCGCATCGAATAAACGGATCACCGCTATAGCCAGCTGGACAAGAGCAGATGGGGTTGTGGTTGGTAACTTTGCAAATCGCGTCGTTACCACAAGTTCCCGGACATGGATCTACACAGCGCAAATTAACACATGCCTTATCTTGAGAGCATTCAGAACTAATTGAACACTCGGGTCTACAGGATGGTGGAGCGCCAATATAATTTGGTGTGCAAGAGCAGACCGCATGTTCGTTAACTTCACGGCATTGACTATAAGGACCACATGGAGAAGGACGACACGGTTGCACAGGTGATGGCACTATAAAGGTATTGTGTGATATATTACGGATATCCTTTGCTAATTAAATACAAGGAAAAGAGATACTCTACATTTTGGTATTTCGCGGCAATACTGCGATGGATTGCCTGTGTAACCAGAGGGACAACTGCAGCTAGGCGCGTGGTTAACAACATGGCACTCAGCAGCTATACCGCAGACGCCGGGGCATGGATCACGGCATTTGTTGTTTAGACAAGCCCGGTTCTTTGAGCAGTCGCTATTTAACACACATTCAGGACGGCATTCTGTATAGGGATCCCCACTATATTCGGGAAGACAGGAACATGAACCAACACCGCTTCGTTCTTTGCATACGGCGTTGGCGCCACAGGGACTTGGGTTACACGGTTGCGCAGTTTCCGTGGGCACAATAACTAAGAAAATGAGGGCACAGAATATTTAAAACAGGTAGCTACAAGTCAGTAAAGCACCCTTACTTTTGGGACTACATTCTGAAAACGGATCTCCCGCATAACCTTCAATGCAATGGCAAATTGGTCTGTGATTATTTACAAGGCATGTTGTCTGAGCACCACAGGTGCCCACACATGGGTCTCGGCAGCGTAAATTAATGCAAGCGAAGTTACCAGCGCACTCAGAGTTTGAAGTGCATTCAGGACGACAATTTGGAGCCCTACCCACATAATGTTGTAAGCATGAGCATACGGGCTGTTCATTAGCGGCCGACACCCGGCACTGAGAGTTGGGCCCGCATGGCGAGGGAACGCAAGGATCAATGGGATCTTGGGGGCGAACTACATTTACCATAACATGACACCAAATACATATACCACAGCATGCACCAATATAAGCCATAAAATAGTTTGTACATATAAAAGAAAACAAAATTTATATAAATATATGTCTATAATGAAGCGGTTGGATATGAAACAAATGATAGGCATCGGCCTGTTCAGTCGAAAATGATATGATACGATGGTCTTACTTTCTTGCGGAATGCAGCGAACAAATGGATCACCGATATGGCCATGACTGCAGGAGCATATTGGGTTATGATTCACCACACGACAAACAGCATTATTTCCGCAGGTACCCGGGCATGGATCTTTGCATCGCTCATTTATGCATGACTTATCCTGTGCACATTCTGAACTGCTCATACACTCTGGACGGCAATTCGGTGGAGCGCTTATATAGTTTGGGATGCAGGAGCAAACTGCATGTCCATTAAGGGCACGACAATTGCTATACAAGCCACATGGAGAGGGTTGGCAAGGATTCTCAGGTATTATTGGATCGGGATCTAAACGCATTTTGAAGTTTATCAATTAATAAGACTTTTCTAACGAGACGGCCTAATTTTAATCTTACTGGGTGGTGTTTCGGGCACTTGGTAACACCCGAATTGGGGATTTCCTGTGTAGCCAGGAAGGCACTCGCAATTAGGCGCATGATTAAATACGGCGCATTGAGCACTGTGACCACACATGCCTGGACAGGGGTCAACACATTTTTGATTAACGCAAGCCCGCGATTTGTGACAATCTGAATTAATCACACACTCAGGACGGCACTCCACATAAGGATCGCCAAAATAATCGGGTAAACATTTGCAAGCGGCTGCACGATTACGTTCCTCACAAATAGCATTTAAGCCACAAGGACTAGGACGGCAGGGTTGAGTAGTTTCTATGGGTGCTGTGTAGCAACAGAAATTTGTATTTTTTATTTGAACAGAATTTGTTTTCTGAGAGTCATACTTTCTAAAATTCTATAGCAGCCTGAGAAAGGATCTCCAGTAAAGCCAGCTTCACACATGCATACGGGCGAATGAAGGCTGACGTGACATATGGCATTATTACCGCAGGAACCAATACACGGATCAGCGCAAAGTGCATTCATGCACGCCATTCGTCCAGGACATTCAGAATTAATAGTGCATTCCGGGCGGCAGCCTGGTGGGCGTCCAATATAATTTGTTAAGCAAGAGCAAACCGCGCCGTTGCTGGACGGTTGGCATTGAGAGTTGGGGCCACATGGAGACGGCACGCAGGGATTAAGTGGTACAATAGGATCGGGAATAGGGGTTGGCTCTACAATTTGATAATATTCTTATTTTATTCAAAACTAATTAAAACTCTACAGAAATTAGGAAACCTACTTCTTTCAGGCACACACTGGTGAAACGGATCACCGGTGTATCCATCATAGCAGCTGCAAATGGGCGAGTGATTAGTGCATCGACAGCGAGCATTATAACCACAAGTTCCAGGACAGGGATCACGGCAGCGCTGATTTATGCAGGCTCTGTCTGATGGACATTCAGCACTAGTGAGACATTCTGGTTTGCAATTAGGGGGGGAACCTAAGTAATCGGGCAAGCAAGCGCATACCGGACGTGTTTCAATCACGTGGCAAGTACTAAAAAGCCCACAAGGCGAGGGTCTACATGGATCTTTGGGTATTGGCAGATACATATCTACGAGGATATGAAAATGTGAATTAGTCATAGAGTTATACTCTTAGCTAGGAATAGGGTCATACTTGAAGGGCGTTCAATGCAGGCTCGTAGCGGATTTCCAGTAAAACTGGGCTCACAACTGCACACGGGCTGGTGATTGGTAACACGACAAAGCGCGTTAAATCCGCAGGCATTGGTACATGGATTGCGGCATTTCATATTTATACAAGCTTTATCACCAGAACAATCGCTATTTTGAACGCATTCAGGGCGACAATTAATATATGGATCACCGTAGTAATTTTGTATGCAGCTACATGAGCCGGCCCCATTGCGTTCGCGACAAATGGCATTTGCACCACAAGGCGACGGATAACATGGATCAGCGGGCAAATCGGGCACCACAACTATGATAAGAACATGAAAATAGCAAAGAGGCGGATGAAAGCAGCACTGGTACCAAATAAAAAAATCTTATATGCTAAGTGGGATGGATACATATAGTAATTCAATGATATGTAGAAAAGATGAATAATGATAAAATATATACATAATACAAGAAACATGCATAAGATATAATCAAACCATAAAACCCATACATCTAGAATACCACTGAAAGGAGTATACAACATTAAAGACGCCAAAGTAGCGCATACGTTTGAAGAATAATCATGTCGAAAGGATAGTAAAAAATCAAAATCGGTGTACTTACTTTGACGCATACTGCAACCTGTATACGGATCTCCTTCATAACCATCAAGACAACTGCACTTGGGTTGATGACGTTGTGTACTGCACAAGGCATTGAATCCGCAAGTGCCGATGCAAGGATCTTCGCACCGTTGACGAATACATGCCCTATTTGAAGGGCAATCCTGGTTGATGACACACTCTGGTCGGCAATTGGGAGGTGCTCCAAACATACCAGATGCACAGGAGCATTCTGCGCGATTACTAACATCACGGCAGTTCGCATTCGCCCCACATGGGTTTGGCAAGCATGGATTAACATTACGTGTTGGCTCGGGAGCTAAGTCGGTTTAAAGGATTAGACTTAAATAAAAACAATCATTTTATTTTACTTACGTTTGGGCACACATTGTTCGAATGGATCACCAATGTAATCGTTTGGACAAGAACATATAGGATTGTGGTTGTTTACTTGACACTTGGCATTAAAGCCACATGTACCGCTACACGGATCGGCGCATTTTTGGTTAATGCAGGCCAAGTGTTGGGCACATTCAGAACTGACCACACACTCGGGTCTGCAAGAAGGTGGTGCACCAAAGTAGCCAACTTGGCAACTACATGTGGGATGACCCTCCACGGTGCGACATATACTATTGGGTCCACACGGGTTTGGTTCACACACACTGACTGGACCGATTGGTGTACGCTTGCAGCCGACAAAAGGATCTCCTTCATGACCGCGTGTGCAACTACAGGTGGGTAAATGATTGACCACTGAACATTCAGCATTGGGGCCACAAGCACCAGTGCAGGGATTGCGACAATGTTGTTTAATACAAGCTAGTGAAGAAGGACACTCAGAGTTATAGATACATTCTGGGCGACAGCCAGTAGTATACGGATCCCCAAAGTACGGCTCAATACAAGTACAACGGGCTGCTTCATTATGGGGTGTGCAAACAGCATTCTCTGCACATGGATTGGGGTAGCACGGATTGATTTGATCTTTTGGTTCTGAGAATAATATTATTTATTATTATGATAAAGTATTTTAATAAGTCGACTTAAAACTTACTCTGTTCAATGACCTTCGAACAGCCAACAAACGCGTCGCCTTCATAGCCTTGATCGCAGCTACAGTGTGCTGAATGCGCAATAACTGTACAGCGAGCATTATGCCCACAAGTATTAGAGCACGGATTTTGGCACTTTTCTTGTATGCAGGCTTTGTCGGACGGGCACTCGCTACTTAGTGTACATTCTGGTCGACAGAATGGCGGACTACCAATATAATTGGCCACGCATGAGCATACAGGTCGATTTTGTTTAATCTGACATATGGAGTTGGGTCCGCAAGGAGACGGAACGCAAGGATTTTGTTGTGACTTGCCATCTCCTGGCAACTCCGGTATACGGGAACATGCCACAAATGGATCCCCTTCAAATTGCGGTTCACACGAGCAAATTGGATTATGGTTTAAGACCTCACATTGGGCTCCAACGCCACAAGTTCCAGGACACGGATCAACACATCTTTGATTAAGGCAGGCCTGATTAAGCGGGCATTCGGAGCTCACAACACATTCTGGCTGACAGACAGGCGGTGCACCTTTGAAATTGGGTAAACAAGAACAAGCGGCATACCCATCAGCAGAGGCAAGACAGCGTGAATTTGGACCACATGGCGATGGTTCGCACGGGTTACGCGGTCGCTCCCTGGGTGGTGAAACGGGTGGCAGGTAATATGGGTTACAAGCCAAAAATGCATCGCCACTGTATCCTTCAGCACAGACGCAAACTGGAGCATGATTAACGACGCGACATACAGCATTTATACCGCAAACGCCAATACAGGCATCTTCGCACTTCAAATTGACACAAGCCTTATCTGCGGAACAATCGCTATTCAAAACACACTCTGGTCGACAACCGAACTGAGGATTGCCAAAGTAACCCTTCCGACAAACACAAACCAGTCCATTGTTGAGACGCTTGCAATCCGCATTGGGACCACACTGCAGTTTAGCGCAGCTTGGAGCTGGCGTTGGTACAATCGCTGATGGTGTCGAGCATTGCTCATACGGATTGCCATATAGTCCTTGAATGCAGGTACACACAGGATTATGTTCGTAAACATTACAGACAGCATTACGTCCGCAGGATCCAGGGCATGGATCCAGGCAACGCTGTCCCAAGCAAGCACGATCGAAAGGACAGTCTGAGTTCGCAACGCATTCGGGACGACATCGGGGATTCTGCTGCGCGTTAGATCCAAAGCAAGGATCACATAACGCCACACCATCTCCATAAACTGAGCAAACATCGTTGGGTCCGCAAGGTGATGGAGCGCACGGATCACGTGAAACATTTTTCAGTACACCTATGGGTACACACTGCAGGAAAGCATCTCCAGCGAAGCCATCCAAGCAGTGACAGACTGGTGTGTGCTGACGCACATTGCATATTGCATTGATACCGCAAATAGTGCCAGCACACGGATCAACGCACTTATGATTTATGCAGGACTGGCTTTCGCCACAATCCGAATTAATATCGCATTCCGGTTGGCAGCCTGACTGAGGATCACCAAGGTAGCCCGAAAGACAGGAACACACAGCACGATTGTTTAAAAGCTTGCATTCACTGTTAAGTCCACATGGGCTCGGCACACAGGGGTTGGCCTTTGGTTGGTCCAGGGCATAGCATCGTACACCTGGATTACCGGTTAAGCCTGAATTACAGGAACATACTGGATGATGATCATCGACGTGACAATTGGCGCCATAGCCGCATGCCCCAGGACAGGGGTCGTAGCAGCGGAATCCCATACAAGCTTTGTTATTGGGACAATCAACATCAACTTGACATTCATAGCCGTGACATCCAACAACAGAGGTTGGGTCGCCAGAGAGGCCATCAGGACACACACATGCGGTCTGACCATCACCGGCTACTACACAATTTGCATTGGGACCACATGGATTGGGGTCGCAGACAGTGCGACTTGGCTCTCGGCATCCCTGGTACGCATCTCCCACATACCCTGAACGACAATAGCACTCTTCACGGTTGCCGGCTACATAGCAGTCGGCATTCCGACCACAAGGACCAGGATGACATAACTCAATGGATACAGAAGGCTTATCACAAAGTTTAAACGGATTACCAATCTTATTGTCTGGACAATAGCAAACCGGCTGTCGTGATGAGTCGCATATTGCGCCAGTACCGCAGGGGTTAGGATCACAAGGATTAATGGGCTCGACGCAACCTCGAATTGTGTTCGGACTCTCTACATAACCGGGAAGACAGGTACATTTAGAAAAGCCATTGCTCAACACAGAACACTGAGTGTTGGGTCCGCAAGGTGATGGTTCACAGGGATTTGATGGTAATTCACAGGCAACGATAGGCGGTTGACCTTCATATTCGGGCAGGCAAAAACAAACTGGTGCTCCATTTACGCGACGGCATCCAGAATTTGGACCACATGGGTTTGGTGTACATTCGTCACCCTCAGGAACTGTTGAGGAAAAGTGTGAAATGTGATGTAAACTCTTTTGTTTGATTGCTGTTGATTTACATAACATTTGTCTTAATACTTACTGCAATTCTTAAATGGATTACCGGTGAGACCCTTGGGGCAGTAGCATATGGGGTTTCCATTATCTAATTCGCAAAGTGCACTGAGACCACACGGATTAGGTTCACAAGGATTATTCGGTGGACTGCAGCCCACCTGAGGATTACCATTGTAACCGGGTGGACACTTGCATATACCCTGATGATTAACTACATCGCAGAGGGCAAAGGCTCCACACTGACAAGGTGACGAACATTTACCATTGATGCATGCCTGACTTGCATCACACTCAGAATCGGCACGACATCCTTGTAATTGAAGACACTGGACATAAGCATTTCCCAAGAAACCGGGTAGACAACGACAATCAATGCCATGGTTAACCGGCACACATTCCGCATTTTCGCCACACGAATCGTCTTGGCAGGGATTAATGCATCGCCGATTAAGTCGATCACAAAGCTTAGTCGGGGGGCAATCCTCATTGTATTGGCAGACATGGGTACGTGCTGTGGTGGTTGGGTTAGGGATGGTGGTATTGGTGCACAGCGGGTTGTTTGGTGTATTTATAATTCAGTTTTTTTATATTTTTTTTTTGTTGCAGGTTGATTTGGGGCAGTACATAATTTATACATTGTGGCAAAGGTGTACGGGATTTTGTACAGTGTATGAAATAGAAAGATATTGAAAATAAGACATTGTGGCATTAGAAGATAATTACTTTAACTATTAGTGTATTTGTACACAAAAATAGTAAGTGCTGGGTAAATTACACAAATTGTTCTACTAACCTGGCTGGCATCCGATCAAGCCATTACCCTGATAACCATCTAAGCAGCTACAATCTGCCGCATGGTTTGTGTTAATGCAAACTGTATTTTGGGCACAAGGATCATGCACATCACAGGGATGCTGACAACGTTGATTAATACACGCCTCGGTGATTCCGCAATCAGAATTGTCTTGACATTCCACTGTTATTAAAAGAATTTTATGAAATTCGTTGTTAGGAAAATACTTTATTTTAAGATTATTTTATTAATAGTAATGAACTCGAATGAAAATGAATGAAAATTATTTGATTAGTAGCTTACTTGAAGTTTTTGTGGGCACACATTTAACCATTGGATTGCCTTCATGGCCCTGAGGACAAGTGCATATGGGTCGATGACTCTTGGCTGTGCATTTAGCACTCGAAGCACATATTTTTGCAAATTCACAAGGATCCTGACACAGACCCATATAACAGGCCTCATTCTCAATGCAATCATTGTTCGACTGGCATGGTTCAGGTGTTTTTGGTGTGCCCGGTGGTTCTACTTGTTAGAAAGTAAGTAAGTAAATTAGTAATAAAATCTTATTATAAATTGTAAATTGTTGTAGATTTAGATGATTTCATATTATTCTTAGCATATGTCTTTATAAGTACAGATACTGAGTTGATGTATATGTAACAAAATTTGATAAATACGTAGGAAAAAAACTAATATTTACACATATCAATTCAGGGTATTGAAATATAATCTTATTTCAAGATCCCAAAGTGACGGTTTTATAACAAGCTAAAGTACCTTTCTTCTGGCAACGACCCAGTTTACAATGCTCGTTTGGAGCACAGTTAGTATCTATAGTACATGGATTAATAATTATGATATCTGTTGTGTTTCCAAAAGGTGCAATTTTTGTTGGTATCAGAGTTTCAATTTCCATTGTGGTTCCGGCTTCCGTGGGTAATTCTGTCGGCCATACTTTTCCACTGTTAACGGTTGAGGTCTCGGGCATTTCATTTGAGGTATCTAGACGAGTGGTTTTCATTTTTGGAGTAGTGCTTTGTCTATCACTATTGTCTTTATTTTTTATTTCTCCACGTAAGGTTGTGCTGCTTATGGCCCTTAAAGTGGTAGTTGTGACTGATGGCCCTGGTGTTGGCGTATGAGTAATATTGTTTTCACCATCACGGTACCCTTTTGTGTGACCTGATTTTGGTGTTGTGGTCTCTGCGATGGGCATAGGCGTGGTGGTTTGGTTAGTAGTTGCGCTAATGATTGTGGTTGGTTCAGTGCTGCTAGTAGTGCTAGAGGTGATGGTGGCCTTTGTAGTGGATTTTGGGTTAGAAGTTGTTGTTCTTGTTGTTGTTTTCATTGGTTTCTTTGTGGTTTTCATGGTAGTACTAGTTGTTATTGTTACATTAGCTAAGGAAAGAGATATATTTACACGGGTAAAGGGAGGTTATTTTATATTACATAAGTATATGTACAATATTTTATTTACAAATTATTGTTAGAGATAAAATGTGTACTGAATTAAATAACATTATGTATGACTTCAAGAATGCAAAACTTACCCTTAATACAAGCCCCAGTTGTGGGATCGCAATTGGCCCCCGGTGGACAGTGCTCACAGCCGGGAGTGCGACCAGTTGCTGTAATAAAGGAGGCATTTTAGAAATGAAAAAGATTCAGTGTTTAATAGGAACTTAGTTTTGAAATAAATCAAAATATGTATATGATTGTTTAATATAATCTTAAAGGTTATGAAATTCTGGTGAAATTACCTTTCTAGAACTGTCATAAGTATTTCTATATAATATATATGGCATTACTTACCGTCGCGACAATGACAACCATCACATTCGAAACCAATGCGACAGTCTGATTTGCTCTCACATTCACAAACTAAAAATAAGAAAGTTTGAAAATAAAAAAGATCACTTTAAAGATGTAGAGCAATACTTACCTCTGGAACATACGGGTTGATGCTCAATAACACGACAATCTTCACTACGACCGCATGGGTTCTGATGGGAACAGGGGTCCACACAAACTGCATTGATGCAAGCCTGCTGGTTGGGGCACTCATCACTCGAAGCGCATCCGATCTCTATTTATAGTGCATTTGAATTGTTGTCATTAGTTTTGGATAGATAATAGTTTATTTGCATTCGCATTACAGTTTTAGTCAATTTTTCAACAGTCAAGAATCCTGTTCGAGAGGTAGTCTTTCTTTATTATAATTTTGTTTTTATTTCTATTGGATTTTTCAATGCTGTTAGTAAATCTTTTAATTTTAAATTATATCGATTCTTCAATTTGTAATGTTGCCACTATGCGTGCAACGTCATAGCAAATCACATTATAACCTAGCAGACTTAATTATTAGTTATATGTATGTCAGTACATCGTTTAGTTTTAAAAGTTGTTGCTAAACAACATATACACATGCAAGCAAGCGTTATAATATGGGGTTAGTGCGTTATTAAAGCATTTTTATTTACCTTAAGACCACATGCATTATTATATTTAGTAATCTAAAACAAATGTACAAGAGACTTACGACATGTGTAATCGAACAAACGAGTTTGTTCTAATATACAACAAAATCAACACAGATATTTATGAACACAAAACATAATCACATAACACAGAGATAGCATGCACGTCGATCGAGCACTTTGAAAAACAAACGAAAAAACATTCGAAATAATATGGTATATGAGAAAGGACTTTATGACATTTTCAACAGGCATAGGCAGGCAGACATCAAAAGCAGGCAACTAACATAAACGAGCAAACAAACATTGCAACGTCGTACGAAATAAGGCATGCAAACGACCATCGATTTAACTGCATGTTCCATTGAACAACTGGCTTTTCTGGTAAACATATAGATGACGAGCTATTTCAAGTAGTGATTGGTTGTGAAAATATGGTGTTTGTAGGTGCAAGGCGTATTTTAAGAAAGAGGGGAGAAAAGGCAAAACGGGAGAGAAGTACAAATGCGATTGAAAATTTTACAAAAAACAATTCGGGATTGCAAGGAACAAAACGACAAAAACATGCACGTGTCCGTCAATAAATCTGATGGTTGGGTGGAAAAATGATGAAGTTCATAACGCCAGAAATAAAGAAAGAGTGAGACAAAGGAATAGGAATATGGCATCTAACTGAAGTACATTTTGCCAGATACCTTGGCGTTTCAAAAGTAGTCAGCGCCACGATGCCATGAAGTTTAACCGCAACCCTGTGGTTCCTTGCAATTCATTCATTTCGAAATAGTATAAAAACTTTTCGGTTTGCTACCAAGACTTACAATTATATGTACACAACTTTAGTTACCTGCTTTATAAGAACAATCGGGTATATTTACATCTGCGACGTAATCACAAAAGCACATTGCGGTGTGATTTAATGTACGACAAACAGTCATGTTTTGCTTTATGCAAAGGTTTGTGTAGTAGCTACAGGGTTTTATGCAAAATGCTCCAACACACACTTCATCATTACCACAGTCGTATTCTGTGCGGCAATCAGTTATCAGTTCAGTAGTTGTAAGAACGTCCCACAAAGTCGACACAGTTGCATGTGACAAATCAATCGAACTTGGAGTAACTATCGTTAACGAAGTAGTATGAGAAGGGATAGTGGTGTCAAAGGGGGTCTCCCTTCCTGGTGTAGTCTCTGCAGTAACTTCTATTATGGAAGTTGGTGGTACAGTAGGTATTTTAGCAATTGTTGGGAAACTTGATAACTCCGAAGGAACTTCTGTGGTTGGCTTGGTTTCAGAAACAGCATACATTGTCTGATCAGTCACAGAAGTACGTGATGAAGTTTCTACAGGGATAATGGTTTTAAAGGAAGTCTCTGTGCCCTGTGTGGTCTGTTCAGTAACTATTGGTATGGAAGTTGGAGGCACAGTAGGAATTTTGGCAATAGGTGGGTAAGTTGATCGTTCTGAAGGGAACTCCGTTGTGGACACGGTTTCAGGCAGACCATACATCGTCTGATCAGTAACAAAAGATGGTGAAGTTATCAAAGGGACAGTGATGTCAAAGGATGTCTCGCTTTCTGCGGTAGTCTGTTCAGTAACTCGTGATGTAAAAGTTGGGGGCACAGTGGGTATTTTAGCAATTGGTGGGAAAGTTGATCGTACTGAAGGGAATCCCGTTGTTGGCACGGTTTGAAGAATACCATACATTGTCTGATACATAATAGAAGGTGGTGATGAGGTCTTTACTGGGACAGTGGTGTCAAAGGAGGTCTCCCTTTCTGGTGTAGTCTGTTCAGTAACTTCTATTATTGAAGTTGGGGGTACAGTAGGTATTTTAGCAATTGTTGGGAAACTTGATAGCTCCGAAGGAACTTCTGTGGTTGGCTTGGTCTTAGAAACAGCATACGTTGTCTGATCAGTCACAGAATATGGTGATGTGTCCTGTGTGGTCTGTTCAGTAACTCTTGTTATGGAAGTTGGAGGCACAGTAGGAATTTTGGCAATTGGTGGGAAAGTTGATCGTTCCGAAGGGAACTCCGTTGTTGGCACGGTTTGAGGAATACCATACATTGTCTGATCAATAATAGAAGATGGTGATGAGGTTTCTACTGGGACAGTGGTGTCAAAGGAGGTCTCCCTTTCTGGTGTAGTCTGTTCAGTAACTTCTATTATTGAAGTTGGGGGTACAATAGGTATTTTAGCAATTGTTGGGAAACTTGATAGCTCCGAAGGAACTTCTGTGGTTGGCTTGGTCTTAGAAACAGCATACGTTGTCTGATCAGTCACAGAATATGGTGATGTGTCCTGTGTGGTCTGTTCAGTAACTCTTGTTATGGAAGTTGGAGGCACAGTAGGAATTTTGGCAATTGGTGGGAAAGTTGATCGTTCCGAAGGGAACTCCGTTGTTGGCACGGTTTGAGGAATACCATACATTGTCTGATCAATAATAGAAGGTGGTGATGAGGTTTCTACTGGGACAGTGGTGTCAAAGGAGGTCTCCCTTTCTGGTGTAGTCTGTTCAGTAACTTCTATTATAGAAGTTGGGGGTACAGTAGGTATTTTAGCAATTGTTGGGAAACTTGATAGCTCCGAAGGAACTTCTGTGGTTGGCTTGGTTTCAGAAACAGCATACATTGTCTGATTAGTCACAGAAGTACGTGATGAAGTTTCTACAGGGATAATGGTTTTAAAGGATGTCTCTGTGCCCTGTGTGGTCTGTTCAGTAACTATTGGTATGGAAGTTGGAGGCACAGTAGGAATTTTGGCAATAGGTGGGTAAGTTGATCGTTCTGAAGGGAACTCCGTTGTTGGCAGGGTTTGAGGAATACCATACATTGTCTGATACATAATAGAAGGTGGTGATGAGGTTTCTACTGGGACAGTGGTGTCAAAGGAGGTCTCCCTTTCTGGTGTAGTCTGTTCAGTAACTTCTATTATAGAAGTTGGGGGCACAGTAGGTATTTTAGCAGTTGTTGGGAAACTTGATAGCTCCGAAGGAACTTCTGTGGTTGGCTTGGTCTTAGAAACAGCATACATTGTCTGATCAGCCACAGAAGTTGGTGATGAAGTTTCTACAGGTATAGTGGATTCAAAGGAAGTCTTTATGCCCTGTGTGTTCTGTTCAGTAATTCTTGATATTGAAGTTGGTGGTACAGTAGGTATTTTAGCAATTGTTGGGAAACTTGATAACTCCGAAGGAATTTCTGTGGTTGGCTTGGTTTCAGAAACAGCATATATTGTCTGATCAGTCACAGAAGTTTGTGATGAAGTTTCTACAAGGATAATGGTTTTAAAGGAAGTCTCTGTGCCCTGTGTGGTCTGTTCAGTAACTTTTGTTATGGAAGTTGGTGGTACAGTAAGTATTTTAACAGTTGTTGGAAAACTTGATAGCTCCAAAGGAACTTCTGTGGTTGGCTTGGTCCTAGAAACAGCATACATTGTCTGATCAGCAACAGAAGTTGGTGATGAAGTTTCTACAGGTAAAGTGGATTCAAAGGAAGTGTTTATGCCCTGTGTGGTCTGTTCAGTAACTCTTGTTATGGAAGTTGGTGGTACAGTAGGTATTTTAGCAGTTGTTGGGAAACTTGATAACTCCGAAGGAACTTCTGTGGTTGGCTTGGTTTCAGAAACAGCATACATTGTCTGATCAGTCACAGAAGTTGGTGATGAAGTTTCTATAGGGATAATGGTTTTAAAGGAAGTCTCTGTGCCCTGTGTGGTCTGTTCAGTAACTCTTGTGATGGAAGTTGGTGGCACAGTAGGAATTTTGGCAATTGGTGGGAAAGTTGATCGTTCCGAAGGGAATTCCGTTGTTGGCACGGTTTGAGGAATACCATACATTGTCTGATCAGCAATAGAAGGTGGTGATGGGGTTTCTACTGGGACAGTCGTGTCAAAGGAGATCTCCCTTTCTGGTGTAGTCTCTGCAGTAACTTCTACTATAGAAGTTGGTGGTACAGTAGGTTTTTTAGCAATAGTTGGGAAACTTGATAACTCCGAAGGAACTTCTGTGGTTGGCTTGGTTTCAGAAACAGCATACATTGTCTGATCAGTCACAGAAGTTGGTGATGAAGTTTCTATAGGGATAATGGTTTTAAAGGAAGTCTCTGTGCCCTGTGTGGTCTGTTCAGTAACTCTTGTTATGGAAGTTGGAGGCACAGTAGGAATTTTGGCAATAGGTGGGTAAGTTGATCGTTCTGAAGGGAATTCCGTTGTTGGCACGGTTTGAGGAATACCATACATTGTCTGATCAGCAATAGAAGGTGGTGATGGGGTTTCTACTGGGACAGTCGTGTCAAAGGAGATCTCCCTTTCTGGTGTACTCTCTACAGTAACTTCTACTATAGAAGTTGGTGGTACAGTAGGTATTTTAGCAATAGTTGGGAAACTTGATAACTCCGAAGGAACTTCTGTGGTTGGCTTGGTTTCAGAAACAGCATACATTGTCTGATCAGCCACAGAAGTTGGTGATGAAGTTTCTACAGGTATAGTGGATTCAAAGGAAGTCTTTATGCCCTGTGTGGACTGTTCAATAATTCTTGTTATGGAAGTTGGTGGTACAGTAGGTATTTTAGCAATTGTTGGGAAACTTGACAGCTCCAAAAGAACTTCTGTGGTTGGCTTGGTCTTAGAAACAGCATAAATTGTCTGATCAGCCACAGAAGTTGGTGATGAAGTTTCTACAGGTATAGTGGATTCAAAGGAAGTGTTTATGCCCTGTGTGGTCTGTTCAGTAACTCTTGTTATGGAAGTTGGTGGTACAGTAGGTATTTTAGCAATTGTTGGGAAACTTGATAACTCCGAAGGAATTTCTGTGGTTGGCTTGGTTTCAGAAACAGCATATATTGTCTGATCAGTCACAGAAGTTTGTGATGAAGTTTCTACAAGGATAATGGTTTTAAAGGAAGTCTCTGTGCCCTGTGTGGTCTGTTCAGTAACTTTTGTTATGGAAGTTGGTGGTACAGTAGGTATTTTAGCAGTTGTTGGGAAACTTGATAGCTCCAAAGGAACTTCTGTGGTTGGCTTGGTCCTAGAAACAGCATACATTGTCTGATCAGCAACAGAAGTTGGTGATGAAGTTTCTACAGGTAAAGTGGATTCAAAGGAAGTGTTTATGCCCTGTGTGGTCTGTTCAGTAACTCTTGTTATGGAAGTTGGTGGTACAGTAGGTATTTTAGCAATTGTTGGGAAAGGAACTTCTGTGGTTGGCTTGGTCTTAGAAACAGCATATATTGTCTGATCAGCCACAGAAGTTGGTGATGAAGTTTCTACAGGTATAGTGGATTCAAAGGAAGTGTTTATGCCCTGTGTGGTCTGTTCAGTAACTCTTGTTATGGAAGTTGGTGGTACAGTAGGTATTTTAGCAATTGTTGGGAAACTTGATAACTCCGAAGGAACTTCTGTGGTTGGCTTGGTTTCAGAAACAGCATACATTGTCTGATCAGTCACAGAAGTTGGTGATGAAGTTTCTATAGGGGTAATGGTTTTAAAGGAAGTCTCTGTGCCCTGTGTGGTCTGTTCAGTAACTCTTGTTATGGAAGTTGGAGGCACAGTAGGAATTTTGGCAATAGGTGGGTAAGTTGATCGTTCTGAAGGGAATTCCGTTGTTGGCACGGTTTGAGGAATACCATACATTGTCTGATCAGCAATAGAAGGTGGTGATGGAGTTTCTACTGGGACAGTCGTGTCAAAGGAGATCTCCCTTTCTGGTGTAGTCTCTGCAGTAACTTCTACTATAGAAGTTGGTGGTACAGTAGGTATTTTAGCAATAGTTGGGAAACTTGATAACTCCGAAGGAACTTCTGTGGTTGGCTTGGTTTCAGAAACAGCATACATTGTCTGATCAGTCACAGAAGTTGGTGATGAAGTTTCTATAGGGATAATGGTTTTAAAGGAAGTCTCTGTGCCCTGTGTGGTCTGTTCAGTAACTATTGGTATGGAAGTTGGAGGCACAGTAGGAATTTTGGCAATAGGTGGGTAAGTTGATCGTTCTGAAGGGAATTCCGTTGTTGGCACGGTTTGAGGAATACCATACATTGTCTGATCAGCAATAGAAGGTGGTGATGGAGTTTCTACTGGGACAGTCGTGTCAAAGGAGATCTCCCTTTCTGGTGTAGTCTCTGCAGTAACTTCTACTATAGAAGTTGGTGGTACAGTAGGTATTTTAGCAATAGTTGGGAAACTTGATAACTCCGAAGGAACTTCTGTGGTTGACTTGGTTTCAGAAACAGCATACATTGTCTGATCAGCCACAGAAGTTGGTGATGAAGTTTCTACAGGTATAGTGGATTCAAAGGAAGTCTTTATGCCCTGTGTGGTCTGTTCAGTAATTCTTGTTATGGAAGTTGATGGTACAGTAGGTATTTTAGCAATTGTTGGGAAAGGAACTTCTGTGGTTGGCTTGGTCTTAGAAACAGCATATATTGTCTGATCAGCCACAGAAGTTGGTGATGAAGTTTCTACAGGTATAGTGGATTCAAAGGAAGTGTTTATGCCCTGTGTGGTCTGTTCAGTAACTCTTGTTATGGAAGTTGGTGGTACAGTAGGTATTTTAGCAATTGTTGGGAAACTTGATAACTCCGAAGGAACTTCTGTGGTTGGCTTGGTTTCAGAAACAGCATACATTGTCTGATCAGTCACAGAAGTTGGTGATGAAGTTTCTATAGGGATAATGGTTTTAAAGGAAGTCTCTGTGCCCTGTGTGGTCTGTTCAGTAACTCTTGTTATGGAAGTTGGAGGCACAGTAGGAATTTTGGCAATAGGTGGGTAAGTTGATCGTTCTGAAGGGAATTCCGTTGTTGGCACGGTTTGAGGAATACCATACATTGTCTGATCAGCAATAGAAGGTGGTGATGGGGTTTCTACTAGGACAGTCGTGTCAAAGGAGATCTCCCTTTCTGGTGTAGTCTGTTCAGTAACTTCTTTTATAGAAGTTGGGGGTACAGTAGATATTTTAGCAGTTGTTGGGAAACTTGATAACTCCGAAGGAACTTCTGTGGTTGGCTTGGATTCAGAAACAGCATACATTGTCTGATCAGTCACAGAAGTACGTGATGAAGTTTCTACAGGGATAATGGTTTTAAAGGATGTCTCTGTGCCCTGTGTGGTCTGTTCAGTAACTATTGGTATGGAAGTTGGAGGCACAGTAAGAATTTTGACAATAGGTGGGTAAGTTGATCGATCCGAAGGGAATTCCGTTGTTGGCACGGTTTGAGGAATACCATACATTGTCTGATCAGCAATAGAAGGTGGTGATGGGGTTTCTACTAGGACAGTCGTGTCAAAGGAGATCTCCCTTTCTGGTGTAGTCTCTGCAGTAACTTCTACTATAGAAGTTGGTGGTACAGTAGGTATTTTAGCAATAGTTGGGAAACTTGATAACTCCGAAATAACTTCTGTGGTTGGCTTGGTTTCAGAAACTGCATACATTGTCTGATCAGTCACAGAAGTACGTGATGAAGTTTCTACAGGGATAATGGTTTTAAAGGAAGTCTCTGTGCCCTGTGTGGTCTGTTCAGTAACTATTGGTATGGAAGTTGGAGGCACAGTAGGAATTTTGGCAATAGGTGGGTAAGTTGATCGTTCTGAAGGGAACTCCGTTGTGGACACGGTTTCAGGCAGACCATACATCGTCTGATCAGTAACAAAAGATGGTGAAGTTATCAAAGGGACAGTGATGTCAAAGGATGTCTCTCTTTCTGGGGTAGTCTGTTCAGTAACTCGTGATGTAAAAGTTGGGGGCACAGTGGGTATTTTAGCAATTGGTGGGAAAGTTGATCGCACTGAAGGGAACTCCGTTGTTGGCACGGTTTGAGGAACACCATACATTGTCTGCTCAGTAATAGAAGGTGGTGATGAGGTTTCTTCTGGGACAGTAGTGTCATAGGAGGTCTCCTTTTCTGGTGTAGTCTGTTCAGTTACTTTTATTATAGAAGTTGGGGGTACAGTAGGTATTTTAGCAATTGTTGGGAAACTTGATAAATCCGAAGGAATTTCTGTGGTTGGCTTGGTTTCAGAAACAGCATATATTGTCTGATCAGTCACAGAAATTGGTGATGAAGTTTCTACAGGGATATTGGTTTTAAAGGAAGTCTCTGTGCCCTGTGTGGTCTGTTCAGTAACTTTTGTTATGGAAGTTGGGGGTACAGTAGGTATTTTAGCAGTTGTTGGGAAACTTGATAGCCCCAAAGGAACTTCTGTGGTTGGCTTGGTCTTAGAAACAGCATACATTGTCTGATCAGCCACAGAAGTTGGTAATGAAGTTTCTACAGGTATAGTGGATTCAAAGGAAGTCTTTATGCCCTGTGTGGTCTGTTCAGTAACTCTTGTTATGGAAGTTGGAGGCACAGTAGGAATTTTGGCAATTGGTGGGAAAGTTGATCGTTCCGAAGGGAGTTCCGTTGTTGGCACGGTTTGAGGAATACCATACATTGTCTGATCAGCAATAGAAGGTGGTGATGGGGTTTCTACTGGGACAGTGGTGTCAAAGGAGATCTCCCTTTCTGGTGTAGTCTCTGCAGTAACTTCTACCAAAGAAGTTGGTGGTACAGTAGGTATTTTAGCAATAGTTGGGAAACTTGATAACTCCGAAGGAACTTCTGTGGTTGACTTGGTTTCAGAAACAGCATACATTGTCTGATCAGTCACAGAATATGGTGATGTGCCCTGTGTGGTCTGTTCAGTAACTCTTGTTATGGATGTTGGAGGCACAGTAGGAATTTTGGCAATTGGTGGGAAAGTTGATCGATCCGAAGGGAGTCCCGTTGTTGGCACGGTTTGAGGAACACCATACATTGTCTGATCAGTAATAGAAGGTGGTGATGAGGTTTCTACTGGAACAGTGGTGTCAAAGGAGGTCTCCCTTTCTGGTGTAGTCTGTTCAGTAACTTCTTTTATAGAAGTTGGGGGTACAGTAGATATTTTAGCAGTTGTTGGGAAACTTGATAACTCCGAAGGAACTTCTGTGGTTGGCTTGGATTCAGAAACAGCATACATTGTCTGATCAGTCACAGAAGTACGTGATGAAGTTTCTACAGGGATAATGGTTTTAAAGGAAGTCTCTGTGTCCTGTGTGGTCTGTTCAGTAACTATTGGTATGGAAGTTGGAGGCACAGTAGGAATTTTGGCAATAGGTGGGTAAGTTGATCGTTCTGAAGGGAACTCCGTTGTGGACACGGTTTCAGGCAGACCATACATCGTCTGATCAGTAACAAAAGATGGTGAAGTTATCAAAGGGACAGTGATGTCAAAGGATGTCTCGCTTTCTGGGGTAGTCTGTTCAGTAACTCGTGATGTAAAAGTTGGGGGCACAGTGGGTATTTTAGCAGTTGTTGGAAAAGTTGATCGTTCCGAAGGGAGTCCCGTTGTTGGTACGGTTTGAGGAACACCATACATTGTCTGATCAGTAACAGACTGTGGTGTTGAGGTTTCCATTGGGACAGTGGTGTCAAAGAAGGTCTCCCTTTCTGGTGTAGTCTGTTCAGTAACTTCTTTTATAGAAGTTGCGGGTACAGTAGATATTTGAGCAATTGTTGGGAAACTTGATAGCTCCGAAGAAACTTCTGTGGTTGGCTTGGTTTCAGAAACAGCATACATTGTCTGATCAGCCACAGAAGTTGGTGATGAAGTTTCTACAGGTATTGTGGATTCAAAGGAAGTCTTTGTGCCCTTTGTGGTCTGTTCAGTAACTCTTGTTATGGAAGTTGGAGGCACAGTAGGAATCTTAGCAATTGGTGGGAAAGTTGATCGTACTGAAGGGAGTCCCGTTGTTGGCACGGTTTGAGGAATACCATACATTGTCTGATCAGTAATAGAAGGTGGTGATGAGGTTTCTACTGGGACAGTAGTGTCAAAGGAGGTCTCCTTTTCTGGTGTAGTCTGTTCAGTAACTTCTATTATAGAAGTTGGGGGTACAGTAGGTATTTTAGCAATAGTTGGGAAACTTGATAACTCCGAAGGAACTTCTGTGGTTGTCTTGGTTTCAGAAACAGCATATATTGTCTGATCAGTCACAGAAGTCGGTGATGAAGTTTCTACAGGGATAATGGTTTTAAACGAAGTGTTTGTGCCCTGTGTGGTCTGTTCAGTAACTGTTGTTATGGAAGTTGGAGGCACAGTAGGAATTTTGGCAATTGGTGGGAAAGTTGATCGTTCCGAAGGGAGTTCCGTTGTTGGCACGGTTTGAGGAATACCATACATTGTCTGATCAGCAATAGAAGGTGGTGATGGGGTTTCTACTGGGACAGTGGTGTCAAAGGAGATCTCCCTTTCTGGTGTAGTCTCTGCAGTAACTTCTACCAAAGAAGTTGGTGGTACAGTAGGTATTTTAGCAATAGTTGGGAAACTTGATAACTCCGAAGGAACTTCTGTGGTTGGCTTGGTTTCAGAAACAGCATACATTGTCTGATCAGTCACAGAATATGGTGATGTGCCCTGTGTGGTCTGTTCAGTAACTCTTGTTATGGATGTTGGAGGCACAGTAGGAATTTTGGCAATTGGTGGGAAAGTTGATCGATCCGAAGGGAGTCCCGTTGTTGGCACGGTTTGAGGAACACCATACATTGTCTGATCAGTAATAGAAGGTGGTGATGAGGTTTCTACTGGAACAGTGGTGTCAAAGGAGGTCTCCCTTTCTGGTGTAGTCTGTTCAGTAACTTCTTTTATAGAAGTTGGGGGGTACAGTAGATATTTTAGCAGTTGTTGGGAAACTTGATAACTCCGAAGGAACTTCTGTGGTTGGCTTGGATTCAGAAACAGCATACATTGTCTGATCAGTCACAGAAGTACGTGATGAAGTTTCTACAGGGATAATGGTTTTAAAGGAAGTCTCTGTGTCCTGTGTGGTCTGTTCAGTAACTATTGGTATGGAAGTTGGAGGCACAGTAGGAATTTTGGCAATAGGTGGGTAAGTTGATCGTTCTGAAGGGAACTCCGTTGTGGACACGGTTTCAGGCAGACCATACATCGTCTGATCAGTAACAAAAGATGGTGAAGTTATCAAAGGGACAGTGATGTCAAAGGATGTCTCGCTTTCTGGGGTAGTCTGTTCAGTAACTCGTGATGTAAAAGTTGGGGGCACAGTGGGTATTTTAGCAGTTGTTGGAAAAGTTGATCGTTCCGAAGGGAGTCCCGTTGTTGGTACGGTTTGAGGAACACCATACATTGTCTGATCAGTAACAGACTGTGGTGTTGAGGTTTCCATTGGGACAGTGGTGTCAAAGAAGGTCTCCCTTTCTGGTGTAGTCTGTTCAGTAACTTCTTTTATAGAAGTTGCGGGTACAGTAGATATTTGAGCAATTGTTGGGAAACTTGATAGCTCCGAAGAAACTTCTGTGGTTGGCTTGGTTTCAGAAACAGCATACATTGTCTGATCAGCCACAGAAGTTGGTGATGAAGTTTCTACAGGTATTGTGGATTCAAAGGAAGTCTTTGTGCCCTTTGTGGTCTGTTCAGTAACTCTTGTTATGGAAGTTGGAGGCACAGTAGGAATCTTAGCAATTGGTGGGAAAGTTGATCGTACTGAAGGGAGTCCCGTTGTTGGCACGGTTTGAGGAATACCATACATTGTCTGATCAGTAATAGAAGGTGGTGATGAGGTTTCTACTGGGACAGTAGTGTCAAAGGAGGTCTCCTTTTCTGGTGTAGTCTGTTCAGTAACTTCTATTATAGAAGTTGGGGGTACAGTAGGTATTTTAGCAATAGTTGGGAAACTTGATAACTCCGAAGGAACTTCTGTGGTTGTCTTGGTTTCAGAAACAGCATATATTGTCTGATCAGTCACAGAAGTCGGTGATGAAGTTTCTACAGGGATAATGGTTTTAAACGAAGTGTTTGTGCCCTGTGTGGTCTGTTCAGTAACTGTTGTTATGGAAGTTGGAGGCACAGTAGGAATTTTGGCAATTGGTGGGAAAGTTGATCGTTCTGAAGTGAATTCCGTTGTAGGCACGGTTTCAGGCACACCATACATTGTTTGATTAGTAACAGAAGATGGTGATGAAGTTTTTACAGCGACAGTGGTATCAAAGGAGGTCTCCTTTTCTGGTATAGCCTGTTCAGTAACTCGTGATGTGAAAGTTGGGGGCACAGTGGGTATTTTAGCAGTTGTTGGAAAAGATGATTGTTCCGAAGGGTATCCCGTTGTTGGCACGGTTTGAGAAACGCCATACATTGTCTGATCAGTAATAGAAAATGGTGATGAGGTTTCTACTGGGACAGTGGTGTCAAAGGAGGTGCCCCTTCCTGGTGTAGTCTGTTCAGCAACTTCTATTAAAGAAGTTGGGGGTAGAGTTGGTATTTTAGCAATTGGTGGGAAACTTGATAGCTCCGAAGGAACTTCTGTAGTTGGTTTGGTTTCAGAAACAGCATACATTGTCTGATCAGTTACAGAATATGGTGATGTGCCCTGTGTGGGCTGTTCAGTAACTCTTGTTATGGAAGTAGGAGTTTTGGCAATTGGTGGGAAAGTTGATCTTTCCGAAGGGAATCCCGTTGTTGGCACGGTTAGAGAAACACCATACATTGTCTGATCAGTAACAGAATGTGGTGATGAAGTTTCTGCAGGGGCAGTGGTGTTAAAGGAAGTTACAACAGTTGGTGGGACAGTGGGTAGCTTAGCAGTTGGTGGAAAAGTTGATATTGGAGATGTCGTTTCTACAGAGGAAGTTGTGTCAAAGGAAATTGTTTGAAAGGTGTTATTTTCCGTTGTTTTAATAGGAGTGTTTATGGTTGTTGAAAATGTTGGGTGAGACATTGTTGTTTTTGTTTCATTTGCTGCTATTTCTAAAGAATCATTTGTAATTTCAGTTGATAGCTGTTTCGTAGTTTTATAAGATTCTGTTGTAGAATTGTAAAAATCGGTAGTCTCATCATCAGCTTCTATTTCAGTATAATGAGTTCTCATTTCTGTTTGATTTGCCAATTGCATAACTGTGTATTTGGTACTCGTAGCATCTGTCGTAGTGTCAACGTTATGGGTCACTGATTCATGTGGTACTTTTGTTGGTATACAGTCGGAAGAAGTGCTATTTGTAAATGTTGATGAGCATATACATGTAGTTATCCTATGTGCTGATGTCACACACTTAATGGCGCCTACACAAACTGTGTGGCAAGGATCAAAACATTGACCTGACGATCCGCATTGTTGTGCCTCACTGCAATCTTCGTGTGTGGTACAGTTGCCCCCTGGTTTAGCTGCTTCGTTTTTTGTGTTTGATTTATTTTTTTTCGAGGGGATTTTTTTGTACATTATAAAAATAAAAGTATAAAATTTAAAAACAAAATATAACGTTAAAATATTTACAAATTTTTTGACCATATATGTAAAATAAAAAGTGTATAGATACTCAAGGGGAAGTGCACTATATATACATGTTTACCTGGGGAGGGGCTGGGCAAATATTTTAACTAATTATTTTTATTAAAACTGAGAAGCTTTACAGAAAGTTATTGATTTAATCAATCAAACGGATATATAAACTATTTTACGGTTAATCAAATTCAACAATTATAAATGAGTTTCTTTACTATTAGTTAGCTACAAAATTTTGGGTTTACGTTTTTTTTTTTACCATTAGTACAACATCGTGTTACCGCTTTTTTTTTTTAGAGTCATATGTTAAGGTTTATTCATAGTATTCAAGAGGCATTGGATTAATTTAATTGATTAATATCACTGTGAGCATGAGCGTGTGTGAATGTTCAGAAGAGTTTTGCTTATTTTTGTGTCTTCTTGTTATATGTAGTTTGTGGTGGCTCCCTTAACGGGGTGAAAATGCGTTTAAATCGGTAAATCAGCACATCGTTATATCGTTACACGATAGACAAGACAATAAAATTCTGTATTTGCGAGATTGCCGTTTGCTGAAAGTGGGGTTATATTCCCTGGGCTATTGGGATTTTACAATTGAGCTTTAGGTAATTATGTTTAAAACTATAAGCCCTATGTACATTTAAACTTGGTAATTTGATTAAGAAAAGGCTGTTGGTCAGTAAATATAAAATTTTCGTCGGAATGGGATTTTTATTTTATTTGTTGCGTGAGGGACAGACAATAAGACAAAAGAGCTAGCAAAAGTGAGAGGCGTGTGAGAGCAGGAAACAGAGATATTCGACAGACAGAAACATAAGGTAGGTGGTACTTTCACTTGACAGAGTTGCGAGTGAGAGTACGTTGTTTGTTGTGCTTTACCTTTTTGACATCCATATTTGGCATCGGCTATAAATCCAGGTGGGCAGAATTTACATATCGGCCTGTGATCCTCGACAATGCATGGCGAGTTGGGTGCGCATGTTGCAAACTTGCATGGATCGACACACTGATAATTACGGCAAGCCAAGCCTGCCGGGCAGCCGGCATCACGCAGACAAATCGAAATTGATGGCTGACAGTCTCGCATGCAAATGCAGATTGGTTTGTGATCCTGCACCTCACACGATTTATTCTCGGCACAAATGGGTGTTCGTCCCAAAGGTACAATACATGGATTGCGGCATTTGCCCTCCGTGCAGGCCATATTCGAGGCACAATCATCATCACGGTAACACTCACGTTTATCTGGTGCGCAAGTTAGCTCGCCGTACTCATTCACTATAAAGCCTGACTTACATATGCAAACAGGATGATGTCTTCGTGTCTCGCATTTCTTATTGCTTTCACATATGAAGAGGGGATTATTACAAGGATCTGTGCACTGACCGTATTGGCCACACTGTAATGTTTCTGGGCATTCTGTGTCACTCGTGCATGGTATTTGTTCCTTAGTCTTTGCATCCGCGTCCTCTGTGACACACTTCGGATCCGGTTTGCATTCAACTTCCGGCCGGCCAATGTGACAGCTGGGACAGGAGCATCGCGGACGATGCAAAACAGTTTTGCACAATGCATTTAAACCACAGGCGCCACGCATTGTACAAGGATCGCTGCAGTGTCCTTGGAGGCATGATTTTTCACTGGGACAATCCGTATCTGAGTAGCATTGGTCGGTGTCTATAAACGTAATGTACAGCATCAAGGAACGAGAGAGAGAGATAGACAGGTTGTTGTTTGTATATATGTTAATGGTAGGGTGCATTGAACTATACGGTGACATATACGCTATAGATATAGGGATCTGATTGATAGATTTATTTAAAGAAAAGGTTTGTTTTGCTAGTATTGAAACCCTTTCAGAACGTAAGAACGAAGAAGTGCGAAATATTAAAATCCATCAAAATCAAAAATCCTTGATTGAGAATAAAATACATTTTGACTGAGGATTTCAATACAGTTAAAGAACTTAAAGATGGTAAAGACAAATGTGAAAAATATAATAGTGGTTCACAAGAGAAAAACTTAAAGCTAATAATTTCTAAAACAAAAAATCAATAAGAGAAAGGGAAACTTAAACGAGACAATATATAAACAGTATATTCCTTAGTTGGTTGGTTCTTTCAATGGTTTTTGGTTTGGGTTTAAGTGTTTTGTGTTTTTTTGTAGTGGAAGGTAGGTGTTTCGGGGGCTAGGAATCGGTTTTGTGTTGATTTTTTAAATGAAACTGGGATTTTTGTTTGGTTAAAGTATTAGAGGAAGTTTTTTTAAGGGGGACTTGAATAAATTGTGCATAAATAAATAATAAAATATAAAAAATAAAAACAAAATAAATCATAAAGTAATATGTGGCTAACACTTTGTGTGAGCCAAATTTAGTCAGTTTGGTGGTGCAGTTAGTTAAGGACAGGCAGCAAAACAAAAAAGAAGTTTAGCAAACGTTTTATGTCTTAAACAAATTGCAGAACTGTGAAGGGAACATCTCACATTATTTCAATATATGTTTTTTTAAATTTATATATGTACTATCAATATTGATTTTCATTGCTTAATTCGCAGATTCTGATTTCGAGCGAACAAGTAGGCGAAAAGCAGAAAGAACAAGTAAGCAATATATACAATCTTTGATGGATTACCAATTTATTGTTAAACGAGCATAAGAAGTCGGCACTTTTCCAATCTGCCCAATTTTAATTTTAATTAAGTTTTATCTATACTATGAGCCGTCATTTTGGTTTGAGAAATGATTTCTTAGAGTTTTTGATGTGATCGCAAGCTATTAAATATTATTTTTATAGTTGTTCAGTTTTGAGTAATGGGAAAAATTACACGACATCCAACACATGCGCTCTGCCCTCACGAGAGACACGTTATTGGTGATTGATTTGGGTAAGTGAGTGAAATAATTGATTGATTAAGAGACAGAGAAAGAAAGAAAAAAGCGAAGTATATAAAAAGAGAAAAAAAACAAGGTACAAGACTTGAGTAAGAATAATTTTAAGATAGTAGCCGAAAATAGTTGGAAAAATACAATTTTGAAAACGAAATTTGGGGAATATGTTAGAAATAAATAAATAGCTAGTTATGGGTTTTGGCAATTCAGTTTATCTATGTTATTTTATAAATCACAAGGGAAAAATTTCGGTTTTATATATACAGTTTTTGTTTTTTGGTTAGTTGGGCGGCCATATTTTTATTTGTTTTTTGTTTACGAATATATGTACATATGTTTGGTAGATAATCACATATACAAATTTCTGTATATACAACTTATAGACTAGACAAATGTACCAAAAATCAATAATAAAAAATAATTGAAAAGGGTTAGTTAAATTTAGTTACATGTCAATTCGAAATTTCGGTAGACCAATAGACGAGCACTATATAGTGTGGTGGTGGTAGGCAAGAGCTATACACGCAGAGCATATGATCTTAGATCTTAATAAATATGTACGTTGTAGTATACCGAAGAAGCTTTGTACAAACAGTTGTTTTTTGGTGACTTTCATTGAGAAATCAGTTATAAGTTTTATGACCTTTTTATATGATTTTTGGTTATATTCTTTGGGATGTATTGAAAAATAGTATTTGTTGTTGCTTTATAATTTATGCTATACACAGTGGTCCTGTTGTAATGAACTGACACTAAATTGTATCCATTAGATTTTAAAAAGCATATGTATGTGAACTATGTGTGAGAATTGTCCCGTCCACAGTTCCCAATCTGAGACTTTGTTCATTCAAGAAATGCAACAAAAGATATTTATAAATATAGTAAACACTATATAATTTGTTTAGCATTGGGAAACGACAGAGTAGGGGATCAGGCAGTAGCAAAGTGGATAAGGCATGGAAAGGTCGGAATTTTGGGAGGGATGGGATATTATTGGGGACGTGGGATACGATGTGGTAACAAGGATGTGTAAAGGTTTTGTTGTCTATAATATTAGCGTTGGATTGAGTGTTGTTGTTGTAGTAGTTGATTATTATAATTTCTATTACTTTTTGTTTGATTGTTGTTCTGTAAATCGCTATCGCGGCATTAATGTAAAATAATATACGAGATGAATCAACGTGTCTACTAAACTCTAATTATATCTATCTGTGCATTAACTGAATTCCGTTCCTTTTTTTCAATTACGGATAATGTTTAGGGATGTCGGAGAGCTCAGAGTACATATGATGGTTATTGAGAAGCTAAATTTTGGAATGATGTACTCCAAGGAGTGAAATGTGTTGAATTTAGGGCTCTATGGAATGTTGAATGTGAAATGATAAGCTAGATGAAACACTAACATAATTAGTTTTTCAACTCTTCTTTCAGGTATTGCGAATGTCGTTTTAGTATGCAATAAAATTGCTTAAAGTTAAACTAAAGCTGTATTGGTTTTAAGGTGTTGAAATGAATTCTAGGCACAGATTGGGTAACCGCGATAGCGACAGCAACATTCCACGATTCCATATGCGTGTAGAAAAAACTTAGATTACTAAACAAATCAAAAATTAATAATAATGAAAAAAAAAAAAAATATTAAAACGAAATAGTGCAAAAAAGTTTCCTTTTTTTGGTTTTATTACATTTTTCTTTTTTGGTTTGAGCAAATTGATTTCAATTGGGAAGTGGTTGTGTAGGTGTTCTTCTTTGGTTTGGTGCAAGGGAGTTCAATAATACCATATACTTGGACAATTTATAACTTCGAACATGTGTATAGGTTGTTGTTATTAAGAAATATATAATTAGAAAACTAAATAATTTTGTTGATAATGTATTAGATTTGAAATTAAAAAATAACACACACACACTACACTGAAAACTGAGAGTTTATCTATTCAGCCGCAAAAGCTGTTTAATTAGTGGAATTAGCTTGGTTGGTATAAGTCTCATAACTCATTTACTAAATAATCAAACCAAAAATTATATTAATTTAAATTTATAACAACAAATTCAATTTTGTTACTAACAGACCTCCGGTTAAAAAAAAATCAATAAGATTGTCAACGACAAATCTAACTTATTACGATAAAAGTAACTTTTGTAAAAAACGCTTGTTAACATGATTAGCAATTTTTCTGTACTCTAGTAACTAGTACAATCTGAACGGGTAAAACTGTATGTAAATATATATTACTTACCTTGCTGACAAACGTATTCATAGCCCTGTCGAAGACAGTCACCCACTTCACAACCACGGGTGCGACAATCATCTTTTGGTGGGGTCAAATAGCCTGGATGAAACAATACTCATAAGCGCATAATATCAGTTTCGTAGTTTTT
This sequence comes from Drosophila neocordata, assembly GCA_018903615.1. Lineage (NCBI taxonomy): Eukaryota > Metazoa > Arthropoda > Insecta > Diptera > Drosophilidae > Drosophila > Drosophila neocordata. Next base: position 4,545,543 of record JAEIGI010000006.1, on the reverse strand, counting down.
GTGATACTTACATTGAACATACGCGTCACCATTAGGAAAGTCTTCAGGACAATAACATTCTGCTTGATCATTATCCAGCACATGGCAAGCAGCGTTCAAGCCGCAAGGTTGGTCGTGACAAGCATTCACTAGCAGTCCATCACACAAGCAACCTTTGTTTGCATCACCTATACAGCCATCCATGCAAGCACACTCGTATCCACCAGGTACTTCAATGCATTTCGAGTTGACTCCACAGGGATTAGTTGAGCATCCGCCATCCAAAGGTTGGCATTCCACGGACGGATTTCCGAAGAAGTCGGGCGGACATGAACACTGAGCCTTGCGATTTACTACTCGGCATTGCGCATTAGATCCGCAGGATCCATATTCGAGGCAAGGATTGCGACACTTGCCGTTATCACATCTTTTGTTCGTTTCGCAGTCGGCATCTTGACTACACTCGAATTGGACACACTCCTTACTTGGTTCGCCTTCATATCCGTCTGGACAGTAGCACAACATACGGTGTTCGGACACTGTGCATAAGGCATTGCGTCCGCAGGCTTTGTCGTTAGCGCAGGGATCGATGCACTTACCCAGCACACAGCTCTGATCAGCGGCACAGTCACCGTTTGATTTGCAGCCAGCAATGCATGCTCCACGTTCGCACAACTGACCCACAGTACACTGCCTCTTAGGCCCGCATTTATTGCGACATTTGCCCCGAGCACACTGCTGCCCGCAGGCGCATTCTTCAGAACGAGAGCATTTGGCTGCACAATACGAACCGCTCTCATCACATTCACAACCGGGGTGGCAGCGTTCTGGTGGCAATTGACAGCCTGTTAGACCGTCTCCAATGAAGTCAGCTGGGCACTGGCATTGAACTCCATGATTAATAACCAAGCAATCTGCACACTGGCCACATTGACCTGGTGTTTTGCAAGGATTCTGACACTTTTTGTTTACACAAGCTTCATCACTTGGGCAACTAAGGTCATTGCGGCAGCCAGTTTGGCATACTCGATTTTCACAAATCTGACCCTGGGCGCAGGCGTTATCTGTATTGCAGACGGTTCGGCAGGTTCCACGCATGCACCGTTCATCCGAGAGGCAGTTCTGATCATTGCGGCATTTACCCTGACAACTACCTGCATAGCAAAGTTGATTAGATTGACAGTCTTCATTGCGTCCGCAGGCGGTTCGTGGTGCCTTGCAGGCTTCATTGGCATTGCCGCTGAGACCCTCAGGACAAGTACATTTTTTACGATGCTGGATGATTTCGCAAATGGCGTTGGTACCACATGCTGTCGGTTCAGCGCAGGGATTCACGCACTGTTGCTGAATACAAGAGAGATGAGTCGGACAACTTTGGTCTGAACGACAGCCAGTGACACAGTTTAAGCCAAGGCAAAGCTCGCCGTGGGCACATTCATTATCGTGGCGACACAAAGGCTTACAGACTCCCTGCTGGCAACGCTCGTTTGTGAGGCAGCCAGAGTCATCGGCACATAGGGGTCGACAGACAGATTCAAAGCAAGCTAGGCCATTGGTGCAATCGCGATTTTCATGGCACTCGAGTGGGGGAGATCGAACGCAACCCACCTGGGGAGTTGGATTGGGCACCATGCTCTCCAGGCAGCTACAACTAGCGCGATGATTGGCCACCGAGCACGCAGCATTTGGTCCACATGGGTTCTCCAAACAAGGATTAATACATTTGTCATTTCTGCAAGATTCTGAGGCGCTACAGTCATCGTCCACATGGCAACCGTATATACACTTGTTATGTAGACAGACGTGACCCAAAAAGCAATCATTGTCCACACGACAAGTAACTAAAAATCAACAAGAAATTTTGAGCAAATTGACAGAATAAAAAAAAAGTTGTACTTACGCATGCAATTTCCTTTAAGGCATTTTTCATTTGAGGCACATTCTAAATCATTGTGACAACTCGGGAGGCACATTGAGTCACGGCAAGTGTAACCGGGACTACAATCACCATCACATGCCACTGGCACTCGCACGCACTCTTTACTGGCATCGCCAGTGAAACCCTCGGGGCAGTGGCACTGTTTTAGATGTGTATGCATCACACATTCTGCATTTTGACCACAGGCCTGCGGCTGAAGGCAGGGATTAAAGCATTGACCGCCTTGACAAACCTCAGATGAACCGCATTCAGTATCAAGCACACAGGCAGCTAAGGGTGTTATCAAGGAAATCATTAAATTGTATTTTAGGAAAGAGTGCCTACATCCAAGTTGGCGTTGCGTTCGATTATTGGTCGTGGCGTGTCATGTGGTCATATGTGTATATATTGATTAATTTAGTTTATAAGTTAGTCAATTTAAGAGGTAAGTCTATTATAGAATCAACGCTTGTCCAAGGAGTTGTTAAATTAAAGCCCATTGAGCTGCTTAAAATGTTGCAACTAAAGGGAGGATCTGTTTTAATTAAAAGGTCCCATTGTCAAAACAATTTAAGGGATAATCTTTGTGCTAGTAGGTAAGTATGTAAGTAGATAAGTGGCTACTTTTGGTAAATGTTTGTCAGATAGTCGAGACAGATTTATTTAAGGACGGTGCTTAAGTTGTGTTAGTACTTACGTTTACACACGCTATCCGAGCAGTAAGTATTGGTCGGACAATCGCTTGTGATCTGACAGGGAACAGGCAATGGCTTGCAACCAGTCACCCGGTCGGCGGGTTGACCGTCGTAGCCATTGCGACATGCACAGTGGGCAACATGGCCTTTCGGAACACATTCCGCATTGGGGCCACACTGCAACTGAGAGCAAACATCGTGACATTTGGCCACACCGTTGGTTTTTGTACAAGCAGCATGTGGAGGACAATCTTCGTTAATGTTGCATTCAACAGAGCTTCGACACCCTTCATTGTAGGGGTCGCCGACTAGGCCGGGTGGGCAAGAACATTTGTAGGAACCGCGTGAGTTTCGACAGCGAGCACCAGGTCCACACGGCGCATCACGGCAAAAATCAATAACGTCGCAACGCTCTCGCGGGTCACCACTAAAACCGGGTTGACAGTGACACACCTGACGATGGTTTTCTGTAGTGCAGAGAGCGTTCTCTCCACACGGCTGACCGATAAGACAAGAAATTTTGCACATATGATTATCGCAACTCTTATCATTGGAGCAATCTTCGTCGGTATTACACTCGACTTTGCGACATCCTGACCTCGCATCGCCAAAGAACCCTTCCTTACACAAACAATCGGGTGCATGAGAACGGGCCACGCATTCGGCATTTCGACCGCAAGCAGCGCGTCCAAGGCATACAGATTCGCAGCGTGCACGGCCGTAGGCATCCATTAAGCAAGTTTCATCTTCTAAGCAGTCATTATTTGTTTTACAGTCCAACTCCTTAGTGCAGATGTTATTTTGACAATATTGAAACTGAGGGCAAGTGGAGTTTGTCTTACAAGTGCCTTGGCAAACACCTTGCAAGCAAAGTTGTTCATCGATGCAATCGCGATTACTACTGCACAGCGGACTGCAAATGCCATGAGAGCAAATGCTACCTTGTGCGCATTGTCCGTCTTGTTGGCAGTATTGCAGTAAGACACATCCTAGCTTAGCATCACCAGTGCTTCCTGATTCACAAGAACATACACCAATATGATTTTGTACTACGCAACGAGCCTGCGCTCCACAGGCATTTGGCAGAGAGCAAGGATTGACACATTTAGTGTCCAAGCAAGCCTTATCACTAGAACAGTCATCATTATCAGAGCATTCTAAATGAACGCACTCCACTTGGGGATCACCCCGAGACTTTGTTGGACACGTACAAATGGCTTTGTGTCCCTGCGCTACACATTCGGCATTAAGTCCGCAAGCATTTTCACCTTCACAGGGACTGCGACAACGCGAATTCTGGCAGCTGGCTGAGAGGGGACAATCGGCATCACTCAGACATTCGTTAGGATCCCGACAGCCCACCTGCAGTGGATCACCGATAAGTCCTTCGGGGCATTGACAATTGTAAGATCCTGGAAGATTGTTACAGAAGGCAGTGCTGTGGCATGGCTTAGCGAGACACTCATTAACATCCTCACATACTCCGTTGACTAGTTGATATCCCTCGTAGCAGGTGCAGACGGCCTTATGTTCCAGCATCTGGCAATTACCTTTACCACAACTGGTTAGATCACAAGGCTTGATGCAGCGATTGGTTTCTGTATCGCAAGCCCGATCATTGGCGCAATCCACATGATCGATGCACTCTACCTTGAAGCATCCAACTCCGGTATCATTCGGGTCCCCCAAGAAGCCGGCAGGACACGTACACAACGATTGATGTGACTCCACCTGACAGTGAGCGTTGGATCCACACACCGTATGTAAGCAGGGATCTGAACATTTTCCATGGATACAAGCCAGATTGTTAGCACAATCATCATGATGGTGGCATTGACGGGGTTGAGTACAGCCTTGTAAGGTGTAGCCATCACCAACAGTTCCTTCAGGGCAAACACAACGATAGGAACCTGGAACATTTTCACAGTGAGCGCTGGCATGGCAAGGCTGTTCAGTACATTCATCGATATCGGAACAACCAAATGGAGTGCCAATGAATCCGTTGGCACATTTACACTTTCCAGTTAAACATAGTTCTGTTGGTGGACAATCTGCGTCCGAATCACAACCTGGCTGACATGTTCGATCTCCGTTGCAAATCTCGCCGGCTAAGCAGTTGTTGCTGGTATAGCATACCTTTCGACAAACCTGCTGGTAACAACGTTCGCCAATAGCACATGATGATGTTTTTGTGCAAGGAAGGTTACATTGATTACCAATACACATATGACCGTTGGGACATTGATTGCTGGCCAAACATGGAGCTGGTACACGTACACAGCCTTGTTCGGGTGTTGGATTGCCTTCAAAGCCTTCGGGGCAGTTGCACTGCGTGCGATGTTGCGAAATACTGCAAAGTGCATTGGGACCGCAGCTACTTCCAGATTGACAGGGGTTAAGACATTTGTTCTCAATACAGGACTGATCCGGCTTACATTCCTTGTTACTGCGGCAACCAATGGCGCAATGACCTTCGAGGCAGGCTAGACCTGTGGCACATTGACTGTGATCTAAACAAGCAACGACGCAAACATTGCCTACACAGCGTTCACCTCCCGAGCAGTCTTGTATATTTCGGCAAGCTATGCGGCATTGACCATTAAAACAAAGTTCGCCACCGCAATCGATATCGTTAAGGCACTTTGAAGCACTACGAGCACACCCATCCTTTGCAGAGTCAGAGATAGGCTGGAATCGAAGTGGACAGCTACAGACTGGCTTTCGGTTAATCACTTTGCATTCAGCATTTGCTCCGCAGGCATTATCACAAGGATTCAAACAGCGTCCCCCAGCACAAATCGTATTGGCAGGACAGTCCGCATCTCCATTAGGGCACTGCCCATCTGGACGGCAACCGGTAGTATTTGGGTCACCAACAAAATGCACTGGGCATTTACATTTGGGTCCATCAGGTGTTACTTCGCATATAGCAGTGGAATGGCACGTGCCCGTTGCACAGCCGTTTTGTTTGGTGCAAGCTACCTCTGGCAGAGGATCTCCACGGAATCCAGGTGGACATTGGCAGACAGCGCGATGGTCTTCTGCTAAGCAAATAGCGTTTTCGCCGCAAGACTCTTCATCGCACACGTCGTAACACGTGTGAGTCATTCGGTTGCACATTTGACTGGGAGGACAATCATGGTTATAGACACATGGCACGCTTTGACATCCATTAAAGGGATCATAGGGATCGCCTGCAAATGGTCCCGGTGGACACTGACACTGGGCCTGGTGATTATTTGTTACGCAAACGGCTCGAGGTCCACACTTGACTGCTTCGCATGCCGGTCGACAGCTTAGCGCTTGTGTGTGTTGATCCTTTATACAAGCTTCAGATTCCGGGCATTCCGCATGGTTGCGGCATTGATGCTTAAGAGCAGGCTGGCAACCGTTACGATCATTCGGGTTGCCCACAAATCCACTAAGACAGTCACAACGTCCTTGGTGTAGACCCGCCACACAAACCGAGTTGGCAGGACAAGTAAAGGCATCGCATATGGCAACACATTTCAATACGCCGAGAACATCAGGGCGACAAGCTGAACTATCCGGACAGTTCCCATCACTGGTACAGTCAGGAAGCGATGGTTTCTCACACGAAGAGACAACGGGATTCCATACAAAGCTTTCAGCGCAATTGCATATGGCATGGCCGGAGGGATTAATTTTACAAAGCTCGTTCGGGCCGCATACCACATTGGAACATAGATTAATACATTCTCTTGTGCCTTGTGGTAGCTGACTTTGGCATCCAAAGCCTCGTTCACAGTCTTCATCAGTCTTACATTTATCATCAATATCAGGAACCTTGCGCTCCGGCTGGCATCCCACTTGTAGATTGCTAGGATTTCCGTAAAAACCGTCAGAACAAATGCATGATGACCGATGGTCGTCGGCTACGCAAAGTGCATTTGGACCACATTGTATCTTTGAGCAGGCATCTACACACTTGCGCAAACCACGACCCAACTGAAAGCAAATCTCCGAGTGACGACAGTCGGCATCATTGCCACATTGACCTCGTATACTACAACCCTGGGTGAGATCATAAGGATCTCCCACGTAGCCTAGCGGACAAAGGCATTTACCGGCATCGCAAATTGCGCGCGGACCGCAAGCCTTTTGGGAGCATAGATTTTTACATTTGCCAGCCTCACAACTGTAGCCATCTGGACACTCGACTCTATCACTACACTGACATTTAGTGGCTTCTTGGCAGAATTTACTATCGATTGGTTGACAGCTGCTGTAAGGATTGCCAGCATGACCAGAAAGACAACGACACTCAAAACTACCGGGAGTATTGAGACAGGCGGCATTAAAACCACAAGGTTTTGTTATGCATTCATCTACATCCTGGCAGCCCACATACGGATTGCCGCTGAAACCTTGCGGACAGAGGCAGATAATTTCATTGCCGACTGAACGACATTCTGCATTTGTTCCACAACTATTGTGTTGACATACATTCTTGCTCTGGGCTCCACAGCCATCGTAAGGATTACCAAAGGTACCTGGGTTACAGGCACAACGGCTTTGGCCAAGCAGTCCATACTCACAGTGAGCATTATCCCCGCAAATTGGTGAACATTTCGCCTCTTGGATGGGAGGCATGCACAGTAAATCGGGGTTGCCCGCAAAGTTGGGTTCGCATACGCACTTTCCGTTGTTTTTATCACAGGTTGCGCCAATTCCGCAGACCACTCCTTCGCAGCGCTCTTTACAGCGTCCATTAATACAAATTTGACGTTCATCACAGGGCCGGGAGGCGCTACATTGATCTGTGCTACAGCTTCCTCCAGGGAAGGGATTTCCTAGTTGACCCTGAGGACACTTGCAGGTAGGTCCCTCACTAGTAGGTATGCAGAGAGCTCCATTACCGCATATCACATTCTGACACTGGGAAACACAATCACCATCTGCATTCTTAGCATAGCCAACGCGACATCGACACCAACCCGCATGTTGCTCAGTCTCACAATAAGCATTTGAGCCGCAAAGCAAACTGGCACAGGGGCTCAGACAGCTACCGTCTATGCAGGCCAGATTACTTGCACAATCTTCGTTATTGGTGCACTTACTCTTGGTTGCACCGTTTTCAAAAATGCAACCACTTTTATATGGGTCACCGGTAAAACCTTGCGGACAAACGCATTGATAGCCGCCCTTCTCATTAATGCAATGGGCTCCATAGGCACAGGGCAAATGGGAGCACTCGTCCTCATCTGTACAACCTAACAGTGGGTCACCTTTGAAACCAGCTTCACACATACACTGTGGCGGATCAGATGGTGTGCACTTGGCATTAATGCCACAAGGGAAACGTTCACAGGGACTCTTACATTTATTATTGTCTTCGGGATCAAGGAAGTAAGGTGGAGGACATACACACTCTCCCGGTTGTATGCACTTTTCGTTGCTAGCACATTCTTTATCTGCGGCACATTTGCGCTGAGCTGGGGCGCACAGTCCGTTGTAAGCATCACCTTGATAACCTTCTGGACAATGACAAGTATAGCCACCTGGTTGATTTATACATTGTGCTCCATAGGCACAAAGTTGGGAAGCCCGTTCTTCGCATTCGTTAACATCCTTACAGCTGCCGTCAGGTTGCGTTTGGTAGCCTTTGGGACAGGCACAGTAACTGACGCCACCGGAAATTGAAACGCACTCGGCACCGCTGGGACACGCTTGCCCAGTAGAGCAACCGGCCAACACACAACTATTGCCCAGCAATTTGTATGGGGCCTGGCATTGGCATTCTGGAGTGGTACAGACCTCGCACATAAGGAAGGGATTTCCGGTATGGCGCTCTGGGCAGCGACATTCATAGCTACCAGGGAGGTTTTTGCACAAAGCATTCAACCCACATGCCGGTTTAGCCCGGTGGGCAGAACATTCGTCGATATCTTCACAAAGACCACTGGCAGCATCACGTTCGTAGCCTTGACGACAAATGCAGACACTGCCTCCAGTAAAAGTATCTTGGACACAACTTTCACTAGGAGCACAGGGATTAGCGTCTGAGCAACCGACAGTCTTCGATGTAGCGCAGCCCTCACGATATGCATCACCGGTGGATCCTCCAGGACACTGGCATAGATATCCGCCATCTGTATTCGAGCAAACTGCATTAGCAGCACATGGATTTCCCCGACACTCATCGATATCTAAACAACCGCCTGGTAGAGCTGCATTGCCCGTATATCCAGGTGCACAGAGACATTGTGCTTGACCATTGGCTAGCATGCACTGTGCATGTGCACCACAATCCTGCGCCTCACACGGATGTCGGCAATCATTGCCAATATTTGGTTCTGGACAGAGGCATCGCTTAGTCTCATCGCAAATAGCATTCCCAGGACAATTTTCACTTGTTGAGCAACTTACAATGGGTACACATCGAACACTGGGATCAGGATCGGCCAGGGTATTTTCAGGACAACGACAAGTATATCCGCCGCCTGGCATATTAATACATTCCGCTCCAGCTCCGCATTTACTAGCACCCGCGCGACATTCGTCCACATCAACACATTTACTATGTGGATCTCCTGAATAACCTGGTGGACAAGCACAAGTATATCCTCCAGCAGTGTTTGTGCAAGTGGCATTCTGTCCACAACTGCCGTATGGTCCATGAAGAAGATCGCATTCATCAATATCTACACAACCAGCTGATATGTCACTGGGATTATATGTCCAACCTTCCTCACAGACACAGAAAGCCTCATTTTCATCCGGTTTGCAAAAAGCATGAGCACCACAGTGTACATCCTCACAGGGCTGCTTACAAGCCATACGCGGAGGACTACCTACGTAGCCGGCTTCACAATCACAGCCATATGAGCCGGGAGTGTTCAAGCATTGGGCATGCGGACCACAAACTTCGGCATGAGTGCGGCACTCATCAATATCTACACAACTGGATCCAATTGGCTCAAAGCCATCCAAACAGAAGCACTGATTTTCAATGCATTCGGCGTTATTTGTACAATCAAAATTGGTTTGGCACAGAATATTAACATCGACCTGTTCGCAAGCTACCTTTGGATCTGGTTTACCATCATAGCCCTGGGGACATTTGCAATTATAGCCGGGATTGGTGTTTTCACAGATGGCGTGTTGGCCGCATGGCTTATCCAAAGCGGCGCATTCATCGATATCTACACAGCCGCGGAACGGATCCCCTGTATAGTCCGGTTTGCACGAGCAAACAAAACTGCCAATTGTGTCCGTACAGATGGCATTTTCCCCGCATGGATTATCCTGACATTCATTAATGTCTACAATTGTGGTGAAATTTTGCAGCAGAAGGGCATGTACCAAGTCAGTGTATGAAGGAGGGGACAACGCGTAATTAATTATAATTAATAAAATTAGTAATCAAACAATGCAAAAGGTTGTATAAACTATGAAGTACATAGGTGAGGGAGCATAGCGTGAAGTGGGGGAGTGATATAGGAAAAGTATAGATTTGGTAAAAGGTGGGGGCTAGGTTGAAATAGTAAATATAGGTGGGTTGGAAAATAATAAGGATAGCAAGTAGCTGCAAGAAAAGCAGAAAAGCTAGGCAAAAAAAAAAAAAGAGCAGAGACCAACAGTGAGCAAAGTCAAGAAAGGATACATGGTAATTTTAAATCAAAGTTTTTAAAATATTTTTTTTTTGTTTTTAATTTTTACCTTGTCTAAGAATTAAAAAAAAACCTTGTATGTTATAATCATATTGTAGTGACATTGCTGCGTTAGGCAAACAACAAACAAAAATAAAGAAAACCATGTAACCCTTCAAGAGCTTATATCACTGGCAATCTCACAGTCTCTTCCTTACTTAAGCTGCTATACCCCATCTTCAGCAGTTTTTGCCATTTATATGGTTTTTATTGTGGTGCTGAAAATGGAGTTTACTTTTAGGCAGGCAGGCATTCAGGTAATACTAACTCTCGCAGTGCAAATAGCCCTGTCCCTGAAATCCACTTGGACATAGACAGCGATAAGAGCCGGGAAAATTAATGCATTTCGCATTTGTGCCACATTTGGCAACACCATCCGGCTGGTTGCACTCGTCAATGTCCAAACAAGCTAGTCCGGTATTACCACCAGTTCTAATTACATTTGGTGGTAAATTGTCTTCCTCATCCGCTTGCCCATAGCCCAGTTGTTGCTGCTGGGTCAAGGACGGCTCCGAATTTGGATCATGCTCAAGCACAAAACCCAATGGACAACGACATTGAAAGCTACCGCCCAGGTTCACGCATTCAGCACCCAAACCGCATGGATTGTTAGTGGCGCATTCATCGACATCTGCGTTATTAGGCATTTTTGTATTATCGAATTAATGTTGTTGGCAGTGCATGAAATGTTGTATGTTGTGTATGTGAATTGTAGTGTGTGCCCATTTAATCAAAATAAGTGCAAAATAGAACAAGCCAAATGTCAAATGGGTGAATTGATTAAAGAGAAATAAATTTTGTTTTTGTACTCACCATCGCAGCCATGCATGGGATCACCACTGTAACCATCTGGGCATAAGCATCGAAAACTTCCATCCGTATTCAAGCAATTAGCATTGCGTCCACAAGGCGTACGCGCACACTCATCCTGATCTACGCAACCCTGACCTTCCGCGCGTCCATCGCCATCGTATCCCTGAGGGCAGTCGCAGCGATAACTGCCCTCGAGATTCGTACATATGGCACCGGCTCCGCAGACATTCGGATATAAGCATTCATCCACATCCTGACAACCATCATAGGGATTGCCAACAAAACCATCTGGGCAGGCACATGTATAGTTTCCAGGCGTATTGATACACTGGGCATGTGGGCCACAGACCTGGGGATTGTTACACTCATCTACATCAGTGCAGAGTATTTCCCCATCGCCCTCATAGCCGTCTTTGCATTTACACAGGAAGTGAGCCGGCAGATTACAGCATTCGGCGTTTTCTACACACCGCGCTGCTATCGCGGGATCTTGGCATTCGTCAATGTCTGTAAAGTGCAAAAAGGGTGATGATTAATCGTGTATGCTTAACAGAAGAAACGAGATGTAATTAAAATCTCGAAAAGTCGCATTAATTTCGAGCCATCCCAGCCTCATGCCATACCGCCTAGACCCCCCACACAAATATGCAACATAAAGCAAACAGCTCTTTACGCATTTGCCGCTTGAATGCGTTGCAAATGCAAACGATGCATTTGTTACATGTTACGCATGACATTTCAAAGTCAGTCCCTGGGCAATGTCAAAGCATTAAACAAACAGGATGCACTAGTTGCATACCATTAAATATGTTCAACCTCAGCCATTCTTTTTAAATCGCGATTTAATTTTGGATTAAAATATTCTAATTTTATGGGTTTGGTAAATTATAGTTAAAAATAAACAAATACCAGTGATAAAGTCAAAAACGTTATCAAAACTCTTAAAAACCATTTATAGAGAAACAAAATAATTTTTAAATACTTTTTTCTAATATATTTTCAATACTAGTTGGTGACGTTAAATGGCTTCTTTTAAAACTTTCCCATGAACTTAATCTTTGTAAATAATTTTGTTAATATTTGTGATCTTTTTCTACTTGTCTTTATGTGGAAACATGAAATCAATGGATCATCGTCGCTGTAGAACTGCTTTCTGCTCCAATAGGGCGCGGAATAAAATTTATTGCAAATTCAATATTCCTTGACGCCTTAGCCAATGAAGCGGCAACCGACCGGCTATCATCAACAATCGCCACGAGATTGTAGTTATTATACCCTGTACCCATAGGGTAAAAGGGTATATTAAAGTCGCTAAAATGTATGTAACAGGCAGAAGGAAGCATCTCCGACCCCATAAAGTATATATATTCTTGATCAGCATCAACAGCCGAGTCGATTGAGACATGTCCGTCTGTCCGTCCGTCCGTCTGTCCGTCCGTCTGTCCGTCCGTATGAACACGTGGATCTCAGAGACTACAAGAGCTAGAGCAACCAAATTTAGTGTCAGCATTCGTGTAGTGTCTACGCAGATCAAGTTTGTTTCAAATTTTTGCCACGCCCACTTCCGCCCCCGCAATTGAGGAAAAACGAATAATTAGAGTTAAAACGAAGGTAGCGTATTCTTATTTGGCACACCTAATAATATGGCCAAAAGGTATCAGCTGACCAAATATTGTTAAAATCGGACAAGAAATATCGAAGATATATCTATGTAAAATTTGTACTGAAATGCCTAGGGCGATATTGCGTAGTAAGTGTGAGCGAGACAGCATGAGTTCGTTGTTGCCGCTTGTGAGGAAAATTTTAGTTTGAATTAATGGCGAATTCGAAGGAGTTTGATTTTATAAAGTTCCTCTAATTGGTACAGGGTATACTCAAAGTCGGCAGGGACGACTTGCTTGCTTCATTTTTTGAATACCTTTTGGCTTCCATTAATCATTTTGGGAGGCTTACAGACTAAGCACAATTGTACATTTACCACTAATATGACATAAGTACAAAAGTTGGCAAAAGGCAACGACAAGTAGATAAAGCGAAGGAGGGATAGACTTAATGTGGACTGTCTTATAGTTATGAACAGTACGAGTTCAACTCGTTCAGTTATAATTACTAGTTTTTAGCTTATAAATTAAGAGGATGATCACTCTCTAGCAAGCCGAAACTGGTATCGGCTGTTGTTGTTGCAGTTTCTGCTATAGCTGCACTTTAACAACAAACTGATATGACAGCATTCCATGTTGTTTTGTAGCAATTGCAAACTCTGATTACTCAATGTCATCGTCTGGGTTGTCAGAAGAGTTGACTGTATGGCCAAAGGAGTTTATGTAGTTCTTAGCCAGAAGCAGGAAGCATTCTATGTTCTTCTAAGTTTCAATGTCAGTTTAATTACTTTATGCAATGCAACTAGCTGCAAGAACGTCGTCGACGACGACAGCCCCCAGTTGAGTAGTCCGGGCTAGGCCATTGACCAAAGTGTTCTCTTCTGTCTAATGAACTTAGCCTGACTGCCAGTTATAAATTTATTTACAGCCTGTTGGTTTATCAGATTTCCCCATAGACAAGTGTAAATTTAATTTCAAATTTTAGTTTCTTCACAATTTAAATTATCTGTTAAAAAATTACATAGTTAAGGATTGTGGACCTGACCGCTTTAAAAGCAATCAAAAAACAAAATACGCGTGTCTAAAAGTGATTAAGTTGAAAGAATGCTGACATAATTCTCAGTTTTACGTTAAGATTTCCGGCTAGCCGTAATGGTTTGGAAGTAACTTCTAGCAGAAGCGGATGGATGTATGTGTGGACGTGGGATCATTAAAATCTCAAATTGAAATTTACATTTTTTGTGATATTAATATCAATCTAATGTAGTGGTTGCCCTAATTACAATTAATTGACGCTCGGATTAAAGCAAAATATTGCAACAACAATACCATAGATCAACCAACGACCTGGCCATCTCTATCATTTCAATCTAGCCTAACTGGCGTCGTCTATCTCTCTATAAATATTGTTTAATTGTTGTGTTAATTAGCATTTTTGCATTTTGTTGAGTTATGACATTCGTGATCCGTGATTTTTGCACTAGATACAAAATTTACTAGCGGACATGGACGCGACTTTCATGCTCCACTGCTAGCCAAAAAAAAAAAAAAAACACACTTAAAACTAACACCGATCTTGAACTACAAAAAAAAAAATTAGTTAACAATTTGTTACGCAATTATGTTAGATGTTTTTTTTTTGTTTTTCTTTTTTGCCATAGATTACCTGACTTGGACTATAACAAATGTCTACTAAGATCAAGGTCGGCAAAAAGGTGATGTCAGATTAGTTGCTTGGGTGGCAAGCAAAGGGGGCGACGCCCCATTTTGTGCGTAAATGTGGCAAACCCTCACACGCGCGTATAATTAGGCGTGTCAATGTTGCCGATGCTTTAAGCCATTTTCCCTAGCTTATCAGTTAGTTCAGGCTACGGACATGGGAATTAATTGCTGCCATTTTTGATATGCAAAAAGTGCAAAGCATCTACAAAGCAACAACTGAAACAAGAAGAACAACCGAGAAACCACCTTATCAATTGAAGTCGATCTCAACTGCGTTGCTTGTGGAGTGCCGTTTGCTGGGCGCCGACAATGCTACCGCCACTATCGCCACCGCCTTAGTCTTCATTTCCAATTCTATCTCATGTCTCCGACTGGAGCTGTGGAGCTCAAGTGACGGCATCGTCGTGGGCACAATCTTATTTATCCGTTTTAATGATCTGCCCCAGTTAGCGAAACGAAAGGGAGCAGTTTCTGTTGTGAACGCAGACCTCTTCCATATATAACCAAGCTTGTGAAGCTTGTTTTAAGAGTATTTTGTCTTGGTAAATATATATTTTAGCACTTAACTTGAGAGGTGTTGCCAGTAGATCAAGTACCGTTAGTATAAAAAAAACGTGGTAGGATACAAAGTTTAATGGGTGAACTTGAAAAGATGGCATACAAAAATTACAAACTGGATTTTCACATCAATTCTCAAATGATTTGGCATTTAATGTAGTTGCTGAAAATTTGTGTACCCAAAGGTACAGTTCGGTTCAGTTCATAAGCAATTTAATTATGCCAGTGGGAAACAAAGTGCGTGTCCAAGGTCTATAATTAACAGTTTGAACTATTCCACTTATGTATGTACCACATATGAAAAGAACCCCAACAGAGACGGATTAAGATATGTGAAGCCCCTGGTGAGAGGGTTGAATAAGGCCACACAAAAGATATCGTAGTTTGGCGCTTAACTTTTTTGTAGTGATAATTTAAAGGATATTGCTCTATCCGTCTCTAATATTTTTTTTATTATAATTTCCCATACTAACCAGTATTCTTTTGTGGCAATTTTTTAAATTGGTTCATTTTTTAAAGAGAAAGTAAATCTTAAAAACACAAATTTTTAGCTGGATCTTTGGTTACTTTACATTTCAGTCCTATTAAAAAATATATGAAATCTAGTAACTGAAATATAACTTCAAATAGAAAATGTTAATAGGAAAATGGCTGCTGACTATCCAAGCTGTGTTCTACCCATGGCCTTCTCACCATATGCTATGAAGAAGAAGTTTAAGAAGGGCAAGGGATCATTCCATTTCATGAATATGCTAAGCAAAAAAAAAAAAATGTTATAGAATGAAAGTATTAGATAATAATACAAATGAAATGCATATATGCATACATATATATATATATATATATGTGAAACATTTGAAATGCGATGCTGGGGACTGGCGTTACACATCGCTGGCTGGTTTGGATTCACATGTCTCACTTGTAATCTAGAATCTTGACTATGCCTATATATTATGTATGTATTTAGTGAGGGGTAAAATGTCAGAGTGTTTGTAGAAAATTTGCGCTTGTTATCGCATTGCATAGCATTGCATTGAATCGCATCATCCATGGCATGCTGCCTGCTTGCTCTTGAGTGTTGAAAGTTGTGGCGTGTCCATGTTTGGGGTCAGATTACATGACACTGATTCCACTTCTAACAGACATGTGGCCATGTCTGCTTCTATGTATATGTGTACTTGCCTTTGCGGTGGCTTCAACATCATCATCATCATCATATACAACGCTATCTAAAGAATGAGTTTTTTTCCTCTTTTCTAGTTATTATTGCCTTTTATTGTTGTTGTTTCGTGGATTCTTCTGCTTCTTCTTCAATCCTCTTCTTTTCAACTTTAGTTTGGTAGTGTTATAATGTGTTTTTATTACATTATATTAGACCAAGACCAAGTCCAATTATGGCAGCCGGTTTCTCACTACAAAATGGTACGCCAGAGGCGGCACTCTTAAGGGGATTCTGCATGAGACCCAATTAAACATTCGTAAAAAAGCGAAACTTAGAATTTGATATTCCATTGCCAAACGTTTCTAATAGCCATTTTGATTCTTAGAAAATTACATGTTTATTTTTGGGAGGATTTTGAAAACGATTATATAAGTAATTGTCAAATCAAACTTCAACATTAATTGAAGATTTTGAAGGCTTTATAGTACGCCTTAGTCTTTTAAAGTATTGTACATTTATTCAGTCCGGGTCCAGTTTAACTAAACTAAAACTCAAACAATAACTAAACATCTTATGTTTAGATGACGGAGCACTCGAGTGTAATCGTCTACATGGTCATTATGATTACCTCGCGGATAAGTATACTTTAACCATAATTGTGAACTGAGAAAAGCTTTCATATAATTCTGTGTGTTTGGTTCTTTTGTTACAATTCTTTCAAAGTGAAGGCTGAAATGAACCGTTAGCTTTCATCTAAGCAAAAAACGAACGGCGAAAACATTGACGGAAGTTTGTGTATATACACACGAAACGATATGTCTGATTGTATGTTTGTCTATCTGTCATTATGCACTTACCTTCACAATGGAGACCATTGCCTCGATAGCCCGGAAAGCAGGTACACGTAAAGCTACCCAGTGTATTTGTACAATGGGCAAATACATCGCATGGACGCTGCTTGCATTCATTCTCATCTAAAAAAGAAAACGGAGATAGATGCAATATACAATAATGGGAGATTTTTTATAGCCAAGCCTTAAACCTTACCCTGATCATTGCAATTGCAGCCGCCAAAGCCATCATTGCAATGGCAGACGCCATTTAAACACGCGCCATGTGTGCACTGTGTGCCATCCTTATCACAGTCATCTGTGGAAATTGGAAAATGGTTCGTTGTATTATATAAGACTTGCCCAATCCTTCAACCAAATACTCACTTGTGCATTTGAGCTCTTTGTTCAGCTCATCGGAACCCAGATAACAGTCTTGGGTGCCGTCGCATAATTTCGATAGTTCGTATAATTGCAAATATTCAGTCGACTCATTGACTTGGCAGCCAAAATAGCCATCTTCAAGATTAAGAAAGAAGACCTCACCTCGAAATCGACTACTCCGATTTAAATTTGTTTTAAATGGTTGTAATTGTTGTTGGTATTGTGAATATACCTAAAATAAAAAGAGCAAGAAAAAGAGTGTTAGAATTCAAGCTCTATTAAAGAGGAAGTGCCATCATAACATCCAACGTCATATCCCCTCTTCTAGTCCCCATTTAACCCCATTCATTCATTCAGTCATAGCAGGTAGCAGGTTTCATTAGACTAATTTAAATTCAAATTAGATACAGCAAACTAGGCAGAGTTTCTTCTCCTTCCAAAGCACAAGATTTCTCAACTCGTTGCGGTCCATATAGGAGGTATTGTATATATGTATATATATACATAAATATGTAGGCACGTATATATATATTTATATGGTAGATGTTTTTGCCGCCACCTTAATTGTTACACTTGGCTGATTTTTACTTTTTAAACAACAAAAGTTGTTTGCCGTTTGCCATATTTACTTAGTTTTTATAGCCTTCCAAAAAGGGTATATTCAATTTGGCCAAAAACATTTTCCGCTATTAACATTTGTTACATATATTGATCGGCTTAGGGAACTAAATGGCTAAAGCCATGTTCAACCAATTTAGGCCTTAACAAGTTTTTACTTTGGCGCGAATTAAATTACATTTTTGCACTTTAGATTCATTCCTACAAAGCTTTTTAAACTAATCGGAAAAAACGCCTACAAAATATCAATATTCTTTACTGTTTTATTAGGAAATTTTTTCTGTTTTAAACAAGAAAATCAATCCGTTTTTTATTGATATAAGATTTAATGTTTAGCTATAATTAAGACTGCTTTATGTAAAACAGAGGTTTTATAGTGTAACTAGAGTTCGATGGGACTAAAATCAGTTTTGCCCTCTGGGTTTTCTTTTGTGTTATTTTTTATTTTTGTATATTTCTAAGCCAAAGCTTCAACCGTGTTAGAAGTAGATAGAAACAAGTTTTATCGCACTAAAAAAGACCTTTTGAATAGAAACAAGTTTAGATACGTCAAGTATTTCATTTCAGTAATTTTGGACTTCCTTCTACAGCAAATATAGTCATTATATTGGTAACGGGTAATGAAATTAAAGAAATCTTTAAACAAAAATTTTTCAAATTTTTAAAATTGGTAAAAAAAAGTCAGCCTGAAGTTCAAGTTTAGTTGAGAACTGTTTCGGGTATGAGTATATTTGTATAATTTTTGTTGTAGTTTGTTTATCATCGACAGTCATCTCAACACTTGATGCGCCATGCAACGCTAACGGCCTTGCTAAACAATAGTCTGATGTTGCTGATGCGACTATTATCAATTGACAGCGCACATGCACTCAAGTGAGGCAACCGCAGCAGAGGCATTGCAACAATTAAAGGCGTGTGAGTAAAGATGTGCGAATGTTGGCGCTGCTGCTGCTGTTGATGATGCTGCTGAAAGCTGCCAACACACAAAAACAATCTCAACGAAACTCCCATGACATTGACGCAGAGACGCTTTGAGTGCGACTAGTACAATGCAAGTTGTTTTTGTTTTGCTTGTTAACATCAGCTATGGAGCCCACAGAGAGCGGGGCCACAATGACAGACGACGACATGGCATGTCAACGCTCAAGTGCATCCGTTATAACTGTCAATGGGCATTAAGTGTTGGTGTTATGTGTGGCATGGATTTTGTATATCAGTCGGCGCTAGACAGGGATGAAAATATGATATGTCTTTCCACGGCTAATCACAATAAATAATAACCGTCCAACTCCTCACCCCTTACTTTAACCAGTTTAACTAACATTAATCAAATCTCGAAGAAAGCCACCAAAAATATAAATTGACAGTGTCGCAAAAAAAAAAAATATTCAAAAAAACAAACAGAACTAACCACAGAAAGTCAATGAACTTGAGTTGGTGGCTTTGACTTTCGGCTTAGAGAATTCTTTTGGCCAGTTTCTCGAAAATGCCAGCCCCGGCCAGTTCCCTCATTCACACAACTCTTTCTCTATCTTTCTTTCCTTTTCTTTCTACGTCCGTTCATTGGACTGCATAAATCGATGACTATCAAAGCTTTGGTTTTTTTTTTTTTACAGCTAATGCGGCTATTTTTATTCATTATGTTTTGGCCTTTCTTCTATCGATTGACTAGTTCAAGAGGCAGAGTAAGATAGAGGGGTGAGAGACCGATGACCGGGCTTAAGGTTGGTACTGGGTTTTGGTTTTTAGACTGGGTCTCTTCCGACTGACCCTATCATTACATTTTAGCTGGAATTTTGTTTTTGTTTGTCTGACTGCCAAATTGTTGTATCTTTCTCTCTCTACATCTCTCTCTTATTCTTTGACTTCGTGCAATTTAACAGCAAGTTGTTAGATTTAAGAAATATATGTAGATTTCGTATATACTTTTTTCTTTCTCATTTTGCAGTAATTTTCGTTTTATGGCCCATTTGTATGACCATCCAGCTGGACCCATTCGAAGTACCGTTAGGTCATCAGAATCTTTTTGGTTTATTGTATTCATTTGTTTGTTCATCATTCTGTCATGTTTGTTCCTCTCCTTTTTTTTTCTTTTTTAATATTTATCTAAAAAATTTTGTTTTATAATGAGGTGCTAAGATCATAAATTTCTCTTTTGTTTTCGTTTAAAAAAGGTTCACTATTTGTCAATCATAAATTAATTATTATTCATATGCTAAAATCCCAGGGATTAGATCATATTATATTTATGCATTTAAGTTTTATATTTATAATTCTATTGACCTTTCACAAATTTTTTTCAATTCCAAACAATTTATTGGTTAAAACTATAGGCAAAGGGTATTTATATCAGCTACCAAATGTCGGATTGTTTGACTATGTTTTTTGTTTTCTATAATCAAGGCTTTTTTATTACTTTAAATTGTTTTCAGATTGCACAAATATATCAAATGACCCTACTAAGAACCTTCGACAATGCATAACTTTATTGTCTAATTGTTGTATAATAATTTGTTTATCAGAAGATGCCGAAACCATTGTGTTTTAAATTTTACCCATAACCCTGAAAATACAGTTTCTTGAGAAAACTATAGGCCATGTGCTCTAAGTTTTAAAAATTCGATTTTTAAGTACTTTACCAAGTTCAGTATTTGGTTCTCAGTGTCACACATATACAAAGATTGGTTACAAAAAAATATAACAGAAACATAGTTTTTCAGATGGGATCAGTTGGATATTTTCACCTTCTTTTGTGTTTATTCTATAGCTTCTTGTATTTCTTATATAGCGTATACTTACTGTACTCGAGAGTAGTAGCACTATCCACGTGACTAGTGGCAAAAATATTTTCATTTTTGCTAAAAAGAAACAGAAAATAAAAACAAAAACATTAATAATCATTGAAATTGCAATTAAAAGCAAGTTAAGTAAATAAAAGAAAAATTTTAGTAACTTAATACGATTTGATACTTAAAAACCTCTCAGACGTTGAAAACAAACAAAAAATAATTAACTCCAACCAGAATAAGAGCCCAAATTTGGCCCGGTCATCACGGACAGGTGCCAAAAAAAAAAAAAAAAAGTAAAGAAATAACAAAAGAGAAAAAAGCAAGTGCGAAGTGAGGGTAAATGACACTTCAAATTTATGCGCAAACCTTAGCTGTAGGAGCCTACCAAATGCCCTTCCCCTTGCTGGGTTTATCTTTACCTTTTCTTTGTTTTTTTTTTTTAACGGCACCCATTACCCATAAATAATAAAAACACACATACATACAGTCAACCTTTTGGCAAAATATACATTGTGTTATGTCTTTCCTTTACATTTTCACACGCATTCCACAATTTCCACTTTCAGTTTTTGTCGAGGCAATTTTCATGACATTTTGGTTTGCTCGAAACATTAACGAAATATAAGAAAAAAGGTAAGAAAAAAAAATACAACGTGGACATAACACTGTTAATTGGCAGAATAACAGAAATTTTTTTTAATTTTGTGTGAAAAGTGATAAGTATCTTTAGGTAGAGGGTACAGGTAGATATCTTCTATATAGAGATAGGTGGTCATATAATTATGACATAATCGGACGGGGGAGACAAACCTGAGAAATGGTAACTAAAGGCGGAAGTACTTCGGCCATGGGGATACATTCTTACACGCATGTCTATACACTAACAGAAAAATCGGGTTTCTTTTTGGAATTTTTATATTTTGAGTAAAAACAAAGTAAAGTTTAATATTGGTATTCGTTTTCGTATTCGTTTGTATAACCTCCTGATCTAATACCATATGTTATTGTTACGAAATTCGTCTATCTTAAAATACAGGATAGATATAAAATTCTAAAAGTTGCATTCCATTAAGATCAAATTCTCTATTATGTTAAAATGAATTGTTTAAAAATTAAATGTAGTAAATTTCAAATCAATTGCATTGAATATATATATTTTTTTCTTTTTTTTTTGAGTGTAAGAAGATGAAAGATTTTTCTTCACTAAGGGCGTGAACAAACAACTTTCTTACCAGTATGTTAAAATATGTTTGTTGGGCAACTTTATGTATCTGCAACCAGAAAGCACCTAAAGGCAGCTATAAAACCTTCAACGGTCTGAACCATACTTGGACAGCAAGACTGCAGCGATTTATCTATTTTGGTTTATCAGCTAATAAACGCTTAAATAAAATACATACTCTAAGCCAAATTACAAGCCCTTTTTCTTTAAGAATTGTGGACTGTGCAGTTTACAGGATGCAGAAGGAAATAAACTTCATTTGGCCTTTTCTATCTAACGACATTTGAAGTGCTCAAGTGCCGATCGCCTAATCTCGTTTGCTGGCCTTTGGGGCACTAACTCTTGTGTTTGCCCATGTTCATGATCACTTAATTAAAGCTGTTGCTGCTGACCAGTTTCCTTTTTCCTTTCCAACTCAACATGAAACTTGAACTTGGTCTTTTTCTGCTGCGTTTGTTGGGTTTGGGCAAATGTTTATTGTAGTTGAAAATTTTCTGTTGTGTGATGTTTCGATAAATTTATGTTTGCCGTAAAATGAGCGTAATTTGGTTGGTTCTAGTTGCAGTTGAAATTGAACTTGGCTCTTGGGTCCAACTAGAGAGTCTCAGGAGCCTGACAAGCTGATAAATGTGCGTGATAAATGTGGCTCAATGGCCATTGGTTGTATGTTGCCCTGTTGTTGCAGTTGTTGTTAGTTAACGCTGATTGGATATCAGTGGAAGTACTTTGACCATAAAAGCAACCAGTGAAAAGAATTTAGATTGTTTGTAGCAAACAAAATCTTCGCCAATTATCATCAGGAAATTCATCTCAAATGATTTTAATGGACACTCACGTTTGTAATTTTATTTCCAGATCATTGGATTTTCCGAATAATTTCCTTGAAAACTATTTATCTAAGCATCAAGCAAATATATAACTTTATTAATGGAATAACAAAAGAAAAAAATACAATAGAAGTTGATATATGGTATATATTTTAATTTCATTTACCGTATAACATAGGATTATACTAAAGCCTTTAGCGAAATATCATTATTTAGTTCTACACAAAATAGTATTCATATTAACTAAAAATTAAGGTTATTTTTAATTTAAAATTATATAAAGAAGGTAAATGTATATGAAGAACAAAAGAAAACATTTTCAACCCCATAAATAAAGTATGTATATATATATTCTTGATCAGAATCAACAGCCGAGGTGAATAAAACGAATAAAACGAAAAAAATAGACGGACGTCTATCCGTATGAACATCTAAATCCTAGGAAGACTATAAATTAAAATAAATTGAATTGACTGCATTTCCGTTTGAAATAATTCCAATTTAAAAAATAGATTTCTATTTATTTTTGATTCTCAGAGCTCGAACATTCCATTTAACGGTAAACAAATGGACAACCCTTATCAAAATATTTGGGCAATGTCAGTTAGATTTTTGATTTTTCAAAATGAAGGCCAACGGCTACTTCACATAAAGTCAAAATATTCTCGTTTCTTCTATCCGTCTCAATTTTCAGTTCGAGGGCTGCCTGTCAACGCAATCGACGTCGTCATCAACGTTCGTTGTCGGTTTGTCGTTTGCCGATGATCTCATCTTGTATTAACCTGTCTAGCCACTAAATCAAAGTCAAAGAAGCGAATGACACATTTTTTAAGCTCCGATCAACCGAAAAACCGCACACACATTCGCATACCCTGTCTCTCTCGTAAACACACACACATGATGGCATCTTTATTATAAATAAATGATGATAGCTTGAAAAATGTTCGAATGTTTCGAAGGCAAACAAATATTTTGTGCATTACCAGTGGAGGATTGGCAATATACGTGAATCTATATCTGTGCTCGGAACACACCCCAAAAAAATAAAACAATTTTGAATTCCAACTACTGTCAGGCCGGATGCTGGTGCAATGATTCGTTTAACAGTAGTTGTACTGGTATTTTGCATTGGGTTTTATGTGATTGATTTCACTTCATGGTGAGGCGGCGCCCCAAAAATTGTTTGTCATAAATTTCGCATAAATCGATTTCTTTTCAATCTGTTTAATTTTTCTCTTTGCCTCTTGATCTTCTCTCTTTTCCCTCGCTACATGTAGGCACACCCACCTGCTGGTGGGCTGACCAATTAATTATACTTTTTCAATGTCAAGCTGTCACCCCCTTCCCCTTTATACTTATACCACTAAAGTTCTTTTTATAGTCTTAAGTCTTGTGGCACGGCGCCTGTTTGCTGTTGCTGCTATTTATCCTGCGGCTTAACATTTTGTCTAATTGCAGGTTGCGACTGCCGCTGAAGGTCACTGACAGGCAAAAGCCAGAGCTACAGCAACAGATAAAGAAAGAGAGGGAAAGATAAAATGAGCGAAATAGAGGGAACCAGGGACTTGTAACTGGCTCAGACATAAGTTCGCGCCTGGCAGACAATGCCGCCGGCTTGTCTCCACAAGCTGCGGGTTGAATGCAACCAACGGGTAGGGGCAGAGACAGAGAGTTTCACCTGCCCGCATGCCCCAGCTAACTTGCAACCAGTTCGCATGAAAATGCATAATCAATCACAGAAAGAAGAGACAGAAACAGAAAAAAGCAAAACAAAGCAAACTACAGGAAAGTTTCAAAAATTTTCTACACTGGCCGTGGGATACACTAGCTAAGGTCTTTTACTAGGAGACAATGCCAGAAATTTTTATAAAACTCATTTAAATTGATCGTAGTAAGCAAGATCTAAAGGTTGGAAATAGCAAAGATTGAGTCAGACGTATCACTTAAATCATGCTCAGGCTTATTTCAGGAAATATCGGTAACAGTACACGTTTTAGTTTTTTTTATAATGTTCAATAAATATCTTGAACTGTCTTCGATTGTCAACTTTTTATACTCTCTGTTTAGTTAGAGTAAAGGATCTATATGTATGTATATGGGTGTGTGTAGCGATGCTCATTGGGCATATCATTGAAAGCATCTTCATCTTTGTGTCTCTCTAGACGACAGACTCTTGAGACAATTCGCACGACTGCGAATGTCAAGGTGCGAGCTGCTAGTTGTTTTGCCCTAGACCATTGCAGCATTAACTTGTTAACAATTCGTGTAAAGTTGCCGCTCATTAAAAACTCATAAATCAGGTAGTGTAATAATTGCCGTTGCTTCGGCTGTGTGTCAAAATATATACACCATAAGGAACTTCATTGAGTGCGGCGGAAATGATCTGCTTTGGCCACCGGGTTCAACGATGGAAACAGCTGTTCATTGCGGTCCGTTATTTCCGCATTGTCCAGGTATTGGAGAAACATCAGAAGCCGATGAAGAAGAAGACAAACTCTTGTTGGGTTTTTGATTAATGATATGAAACGCTAAGGCTCAGTGCATCCGCTGCTGCCTTTACTGCTGCTGCCGGTGATTCTATGACATTTTAGCTGTGAGAACTCGACTTGCGCTATTGTTGCATTGGAGTTAGTTGGACTCCGTGGTCTGTCCGTGGTCCGTCGCACAATTTAAAGCAAAACTAACGCAGTTAGACAACAAACCACTTTCAAGTGGCTAAGGCTAACTTTATAGCAGTGGCAACAGCATTGGCAGCGGCAACTGGCAAACAGGGAAAACGGCTTTCAACTCGTTTCGCTAGCCGTGGGTGCAGCCATAGCCATTGCATGTTGCATGCTGCAAGTACGTTCAACTTTTCCAGTTAACAGTTAGATTTGAAAATAGCCAGCGGCACTATTGGCATACCAGTTTCGTAGCCTGGCCTGAGAACGCAACTCACTTCGATTCTCCCTGCCAGTATTGCTGCTTTTTCTCTTTTAGCCAACAATCAAGATGCCTCGCAAAGGAAGGAAATTGCAGTCCAAGTTGTAGTTGCAGCATTTGGACTGGTGGCTCTTGATCGTTAAATAAATACCCGAGTTCAAAATAAAATTAAAGCAATGCCAATACCTTGAAAAATTTTGTGCCTACGTGTGTGTGTAACATTAACCCAAATACATAATTTTTCTGCCAGGGGAGAATTGAGAATCTGGTGTAGCGCTTCTAAGCAAGGATCTGGATCTAATAGCTACCCATACACATTCACTCACATTAATCAAGTCTGGCATATATAATTGGGTTTTTGGGTGAGTCTCGGGTGAGGCCTCAGCAAAAGCAGGAAGTCATTAGTGGGATCATCTTTAAACTTTGCGAATTTGGTCACTTCATAAGAATTTTTTTTCTTTCTCTAGTTCTCGATTAGATACACTTATACCTATACATATGGAGTTTTCTTTAATAGTTTGTTGAGTTCACCTTGATAAAATTTGCCTTTTCCTGTATTTGCTCATCATTTTAAAAGCTGTAATCTCCGGTTTTGTTCCACAATGTGTAATAATACAAAAGTTTTGTCTATTTTCACTTTTCGTATGCAGATTTTCCAATACTGAAGATTTAAAACTTTTATTAGAGATGTGCAAAATTTGGTCAGGATGCCAAGCACCACGGTGACACGATATATGCGATTTGTATTAAAAGAAAATGTTTATGTTAATAAGTAAACAGTTTTCGTAGTATTCTCTAATTCACACTTCTTTATATCTTCGACGTATTTTTATATATATTAATACATATACATATATTTGACTTTATCTAAAAGTAGTGTTGCTTAAAGTTTACACTAGGCGAACTAAGCAAAGGCTGCAATGTTGCCACCCTGCCGTTGCCAGAGTCATAAAAAACTAAAGTTAAAGTGTTAAAGTGTATAAAGTTCGAAGTTTCCTCCTCAGATAATACAAAAAACTACAGCCGCCCAATGAAGACATTACAAGATGCCAGAAGATGCAAACAATGCAGATTTCATGTCATCCGATTGACTTTTGTGCCGACTGTTGACAAGTTTTTTGATAAGATTAATATGGCCCCGGCACCATGCGACACAGGTTAACACACAGCGGGAATAATGTGTACGGGTAGGTGAGGCATGCAAAATAGTTGAAATTCTAAGAGACGGGGGAGGGCATTGTACGCTGGGAAGGACAGTAAAGGACACAAAAGACGCTGCTACAGCGTCCAGGTCTGATCTGAGCTACTAAATCTCTTTATTGGTTTTGTCAAGACTTTACAATGCTCCTTGTAACGAAAGAGGGAAGCGGGTGTAACGCACTGTCCAGATGTATTGTTCTGCTTTGTTTATAGACTCCTCGATTTACTCGAATTCGTTTTATACGACTTCATGGGCGTAATCAGGGGTTGATGATAATCCCTTCTTAATTGAAATTTTCCGATTTTCTCAAATAAATTGGAGCGAAAAACCAAACTAAAGCTTTGAAGCCCAAGCTCTGCTCTATCTTTATTTCGTTCTCTCTCACTATTTCAATTTTGCTTCTATAGTTATGCTTTCGCCATTTGTGATATCGTTCAAATTTTTTCTAATAAATACATAAATATTTAATCTGCATCTGTATAAAAACCCTGTTATTCGTAAAGTGATTCAGATTAACATAAAGGTAATTGCCTTTCGTAACATATCAGTTTAGCATACATATGCTTGGTTTTTTTATTATTTTTTTTTCAGTGAAAATGTGAGTGAAGTGATTTTGATTAAGCTTTCTAAAAAGCGTACAACGTAAAAATAGACTACCAAAAAAAAAAAACGAAAGAAGAATATTTGTAATTACACAATACATACATACATGTACATTGGATTTTATTTGAATCTTTGAACAAAAGGTATGTTGATCGAGCTTGATTAATTGTTCATTTAAGAATAATATAATAAAAATTAAAAATAAAACCATTACTACTCACTAGTTGCCGCTAGTTTTTTATTGTGGCCACGTCTCTGTCTTACCTTAAGTTTAGTAAGATCGAAAGATATTGCGGTGACATAATTGAGACATTATTATCGATTTGGTAGAAAAATTGTGGCTGGTTAATTTGAATTGGTTGGCCAGTTTTGTTTGGGTCGAATGACGAAAATGTCAAGGTTAAATGCTTAACCTTTTGGACAAAGTAGCTGCACACGAGCGGGCATCAACGGAAAACAATTTAAATGCAATTTTTACTTAAATAAGAAATAAAATGCAAGTCGAGAGTCGAGTCGAGGTACAAAACTGCAAACTGTGGTCGAAGGAAAAAACAAATATTTGCTAATTTATCCTGTACGTGTCCTCCAACTAAGTGCACACACACACAAACAAACTGTGGTACATAGACACACTGGTTTTGTAGGTCTTAAGCCTGGCACGTTGGACATGCTGCCGCTGGGTTCCGCTTCACCCGGTCTTCCCTTCATGTCCAAGTTCCATTGGTTCCTTGGTCGTGTTGATTGTTTGCATTGGTTGGGATGCGCATGCTGTTAAAATGCCTTTGATCTTCTGATATTTCTTGGACCCCAAGAGCAAAGCGGATAAGGTAAGGCAAAAACAGAGCCTAGGTACGGCGGGCGTATTTAACTTGACTTTGACTCGGCCCCGGGTCCAGCCCCAGCAGGCAACTTGTTAAAAAGAATGTTGACTGCAGGCGACGCATGTTTTTGGTTTCTGTTTCTACTCTTTTCCCTTTTTTTTTCCTTTTTATTTCATGATTTTTTTTGTTGGTTTCGAAATGGATTCCCATTTCGCTTTCATTGCTGACCATGACGCTGTGCTTTTTTTTTAGTGTTCTCTCCCGTATTTAACCCAGAAATTAGCTGGGTAACCAAAGTGATGGCAACTCTGGCGGCAGCCGTTAATGCATTTTCAATCAGTTGAAGTGTAATGAGGGGCAATGAAGAAGGGGTAGGTGTTAATTAGTCTTTTTATAGTGTGTCATGAGTTAAACTATTTCCCCGATGACTGTATATGACGTTATCCCTTTCTGTTTCACCAACTGTATGCATTTATGTATATTTGTCTGTCCCTTTTCGGTGTGTATGCTTGCAACATTATTGCCATCTTTTCTTTGAACACGGGTTAAACATAAATGTCAATATTTATTTACGCCACTGCGGTTGCAATTTATTTCAAGTTTTTAAATTGAATAGGCCGTAACCCAAGAGTTACCTACACATGAATCTGAAATGGAACTGAAACTGGAACTAAGCTAAAACTGGACTTGGTCTGTAGCGGAGTGTCCCACTGATGCGGTAGCTTTAATTTATGGCAAAATGTATCTAAGCCGAGAAGCTCGTAAATGTCGAATGTTCTATAAATTACAGTGTAGATACACTGAAAGAATACAAATATCAACAAATCCCAGACAAGAGGTGTGATAAATACAACTTTTTAATGAATTTATGATATAAAGCACTCAAGAACAAACATCATGGGAGGTGCAAAAAATAAACACTGATGCCATCAAAAGTATATAAACTATGATTTTGGATTGCAAACTGACACAAATAATGCACGAATTATAATAAAAAAGAAAATAATTTTGTTGTTCCTGATATCACGAGATATTCTAGCTTAATATTTTCCCCTACGCTTTAACTACTTGAGAATTACAAGCAAATAAATTAAACAATGTATCAAAAGATCTTTTATACAACAAAGAGCTTTGTGTACACAACATACATATGAGGGGAAATTTAGAGAAGAAATATTAAAATGGGTCTTAAGTCTTGAAAACTTCCCAAGGTTTTTCAAAAAACCGTGTGTTTGTGATTCGTTTGAGATTTTAAACACGCTTGATTAACGAATATCTCAAAAGATTTTTGGTTCTTGCATGAACTAGACCTTTCATTCAGTTTCGTGTTCGAAGTGTACTTTCTATAACCCAAGATGACCTTTTTTTTTTGCTGTAGTTGCATTTCATGTGGCGTGTTTTATGTGTCTTAACCTTCGTTGCTCCACCATCGGGAGCCTTTTGTGACTTTCGGAATAAAAAAACCTGCACAAATTTTCGCCTACACAGCGAGTGAAAGAAAGACTTGTTAGATGCACTCCTCCTGGCCAGACCATAAATGGAAACACACGATTTAAGTGGCCATAGATGGAACTGCATGGAAGTCGAAGTGATTAGAAAGGTAAATACTTCCACCAAACTGTAGGCGATTTAATTCAATTGCAGTTGGGCAAGTTGTTGGCAACTTTTAAGACTAATTATTTAGTCTAACCTTTATTAAATGCTTGGCTTCGGCTGCTTTAACTAACTGCTAACGCATTTCCACTTCCCCCATCATTTTTCTGACGAAATGGCTAAGGGGACAGTCATAACAGGGTGAACAAGAACAAGAATCAATCATATAAGGGCAGCACTGGCTAACGGAAATTCAAGCACATTTAAATATTCTTTTAAACCCAAACAGGCAGCGGACACTTCAGGGGCCTGTCTGTCTGTCTAACTGAATTTGTATGATTTTTACATAGTTATCCGGCGGAAGTAAACCGATTGTTGTTGTTGGCACTTTGCCTTCTTTAACTTTTTCTACTTCTTGTCCTCTCTGTTGCCATCGTCATCGTCGTCTTGGCCATGTTTATTTGTGTTGTAAATTGCAAATGCGCCCCAAAGCAGAGGCCAAAAAATAAAATAAAAAAAAAAAAACAGAAAAACGAAAAACCTCTTCAATAAATAACACCAACAACTACAACTCTATATAGGCATTAGTTGCCGCCGGCAATGCGTACGTTGTACGTGCCCGGACCCGGCGTCGCCATCATCATCATCATCATCAGCAACACCCTACTCAGTATTTCTATGGAAGAGAAGAGTAAATTGGACATGCTTAATAACTAACTGCTAGTAAAAATATTATTTAGCTACTCCAAAAAAGACCCTTGAAGTACATAAAGAACTAAATAACAGTCTAATAAAGTGTTTTTCACTATTGTATATACCAGCATCAACTATTTCTTTTGCTTTTTACAGGGTATATTCAGGATGTCATACGAATATGAAGTACGAAATTTTCTTTTTAGTTGGTTTTACCAAGCCAAAAAGGTGACAGGCCTAAAAAGTGATTTTTATGCAATTGTTGTTGCTGTTTTTATTGGTGGTTGTTGTTATGTTTGCCTATTGTATAATAGCCCCATGTTTGTATGTGTAAGTGTGTGTGCGTGAAGTGACTCTTTGGTATGTGCTCTGCATAATTTTATACATGTGTAAGTCTGATGATACTCCTTTTGCCAGTCTTTGGCTGCGTGGGTTAACGAAAACTCTTCAGTGCGTGCATTTGATGCACATTGATTGAATTTTCCATACCCACAGACAAGCGGTAAGACAGTTTGGTGGCTCTTTTGACCAAGCGGCATGAGTCAGGCAAAATATCGGAACGACAGTAATGACAGAAGCAACAACACAAGCTAAAGTTGCATTTTGTGACTGGCATACAAGATAGATACAAAAAGAGGGAAATAAAGAAAAAGAATACTAACTGTTGGGTAAAACCCTCAAAGTTTCCTGCCAAAATTGTTGCCAATTTTAAATAGTTTTTTTAAATAGCTTTTTTTTTAAAGTACTAGATAGATTTGAGGAACAGTTAATAGTAGAAGTAGCCGAAACTTAAGCCAAAATGTTATTAAAAAACAATCTTTGCTTGGCTTCGCTTTGAAGCCAGTTTTTGGCCTGCTTGGTCATCTCCATTGATATTACTATGCGAAATTCCATTTTTTTTGTGACCTTAAACTTTATGTACCCAAACGAAAGAAGAGAAAAAAAAAAGTTGTCAGACAAACTACAAGCAATTTAAATATACAAAAATAACTAAATCTGGAGACAACTACAGCAACGAGTCTTGTTAAAATGCAAATCAATAAGCAAAGTTCCAGTTTGCTTGCAATAAAATACAACGACAAGTTTTCTTTTAGTGGAAGCTGCAGAAGCAAGAACAACAACAACATTAACAGCAGCAGCAGCTTCGGCAGCTGGCAGGCAGTTGCAATTTTGGTTTAGTATCTAGGTGTTAATTATCGCTAAAAGTCAATGGCGGGGACAATCGGTGAAATCTGCACCACCAAACACACTAACTGTGTATGGGTGAGGGAGGGGGGTGGGGGGAGGGAGAGCAGGCTGGGATATGGCATCTGTTTTAACTTTTTGCTTTGCATCTGGGGTCTCTGGAGAATTGCTGCCAACTGCAAGAACTACAGAAAAGAACAACTGCAACAAGAGCAACAGAGCAACAAGAACAGTTGGACAGGTAAGGAGTTCGTAAGGCGTATGCACATACATATATAAGTAAGTCTTTTGGGCCCAGAGCCACGATAATTAATATGAAAATATGTGAAGATGCTGTTGTAGTTGTTGTCGTTCAACAAATGTTTGTTGCTATTTTTAGCAGGCCATTTTTTAATGAGCAGTAATCGTGGCCATGTCTAAAAATGAAATCCACACAAGGGGGAGGCAAAGGAGTGAATTGGTATGGCCACCCATGCGCCATCCTAATTATTCGCTTAATTTTACAATATGAATTATTAAAATCATCAAAATGGAGCAGATGTCCAGCATTCAGGCATTAATTGCTTTATAATGGATACGCACAGGAAAAAAAAAAGGAAAAGAAACGGACGCCTAAATGCAGTCACCCTGATCATATTTCTATAATTTATTGTAATGCACTTGGGGCGTGTTTCATTTCTCGCTTTAAAATGGCATAAATTTGTGCAATATCTTTTCCCTCCTTCTGCCTTCTTCTGGATTGCAATTTATTGTCTGTATAAATACACACATATATATATATATATATATATATATATATATATATATACATATACTTGTACTATATTTATATATATGTATGTATATAGTTTTTTTTTTGTTCATGTGTCTGTAGTCGAGAGCAACAGCGACCACCTTGATTGTTCATGTCCCGACGTTTCGGAGCCAATTTACTTTACTTTTCATTCATGTTGGCAACAACAATAAAAAAAAAATAAATAAAAAAAACAAAAATAAAAAAAAAGGAAAAACTGTAAGCTGCGTTCATTACATGTTGTTACTATTTGTTGTTGTCTGTGGTACATTATTGCTCTTGTTCGCTGTTTTGCTCACCAATTAGCCAAGAAGACTACTAACCGACTATCCAGTGCAGCACCCAAAACGAAAGACTTAAGCAAAAAACTTGATTACAAAAAAGAAGTGAAGCAATTTAAAAATATGCACAAATGTATTATATGCATTTTAAATTTAGTTAAATTTAGCAATAAATGTTATAGATATTTATTAAGTTTTATTTCAAATTTAAAGTATTAAAAAAAAAGTAATGGGAAAAGGTAGTTTACTGACAACACATGTGAGTCCTAAGCTTACTGTCAAAGTGCCATCGTTTTCTGATTTCCAGTAAAGTCAAAGAACTATCATCTTAACTTGATGATGTGCTTGCCCATCTAAAGAACCTTTTTTTTTTTCTTTTTTGCTGACGCACCTCACCATCACCATCATCATTATCAACCCCATCATCCACATCATAGGCACATCCACATCAATCAAATGCCTCATTGTACATTGTTTTTACACAGATACACACATTGAGTGGAGGAAGCAGCAGGAAGAGTCTTACTTGCTGCCACTTGAACTTGACATTTGGCGTCTTGTACAAACAACGACTAGAAACAAGGAAGGGCTCCAAGCCTTCTTTACAATTAGCTTTCAAAATCAATCAACTGGGCAGCATTTTTGTAATTACAGAAAGAAGCTTTTTCTTGAGGTGTGTGTGTGTATGTGTGGTGTGTGCATGTGTGTGGGTAGCCGCTTGGTGTGAAGGCCTACCTCTAGCTTGTCGTTGTCAGCCCACGGTCAATACTAGCCAGCAAACGCCTCTGCGTCAATTTGATGCTGATGTTTGTTACCAAGACTCATTTGTTAGAAGACTTTGCCATATGTAAAATGGGGTTTTTTTTATTTTTGCTTCTACTTGGCCAATTGGTGTACATTTTAATGAAGCTGTGAAACCTACGCACGGTTAAGGCCAACAATGTGTGTGTATGTCTGTGTGGGGATCGATATGAGTTGGAGACATGGGTTTTGTGTCGCCAAAAGCTGCCAATATGGCGCGGCAGTTGTTGACCTTCGCAGAGGCAATCAATGTTTGGTTGAGTCATAAAACGACATAATGAACCGTCGGTGAAATTGAAGAACATAAAAAGAGGAGTGGCTCAAAAATATAAGAAATAATAATATAAGAAAACACATTGTTTCCTCAAGTAATAAATCATAAATTGAAGAAAAACGTTGTAAATAAAATTTAATTAAATTTTTTAATAGGAGTGAAGAAAAATTGTTGATCGTAAAAATAATCCCTTTAATTTTACACTTGCATCAGCAGCTTGAGATAATTACTTATTTCTTCTTATGTCTGTACCACGTATGATGTTAGACAAATTCCCATTTACCAAATGAATCTTCAGCTTTTTCTAGCCCATTGATTAGTATGACAAATCAACGGCAGAGTTGAGATGTCAACTTTAATTAAAAGCTCAATCGATTCAATTAAGATTGCAGCCACCGACTGACTACTGTTGATCAATATCATTTTGCTGGTCAGTCAATCGGTAGTCTGGTCAGTGGCTACCAAATGAACCAGCATGCCAATTCGATTAGGCTAGAGTCCAGAGAGAAGAGCAGATCATCATCTTGCCATTGGAGATGGGCAAATGTAATTTAATAATTGTGGTTTTGCTCATGCCGTTGATTAAAATGTGCGGTTATTGCAATTTTCTTAACACTCACAGGATATGAGCTTGGCTAGACTGAACAGGATGCTGTTCAATGTTCTGCGTTCTCTTGCGGTGGCCAGCTGTTTAATTGAATTTTAAATTGTTTGCCAAGACAAGATTAATTTAAATGAAGTTATTAGCCAACCAACTAAGATAAGTGAGGATAGCGCTGTGACAGGGCACCAAAACAAAAGACTTGCCAACTATCAGCTAGTTGGTACTATGAACTGGATTTGTCGTGCTTAACGGGTTTGCCAGCCTTTTTTTTACCATTGTGTTTTTAACTGCATTTGAAAGTTAAATTTTGCTCTTGCCAGCATTTATCTCACTGTGCCACACAGCCTGGTTAATTGGACACACAACACTCCTTCAGCTCCCTGACTTTAGCTTTATGTACTTTTTCGGTTAGTTTGGTTAAGTGATAAAAGTTGCCCATGGAGAGAAAGCAAAGTGACTTGGCAAATTGATTCAAAAACTTAAAGAAAGCCGTAATCTTTTTTATCGTGGCAGAGTATTCAATGGGTGTACTTTGTAGTGTGTGCGTCAAGTAATGCAAATTTTGTATTCTTTTTTTTTTTTTTTTTTTTTTTTTTTTTTTGGGTGCAGAAATTGTTGCAAATTGCAGTTTATAAAAGTTTCCGTGTTGGCTTTTGTGTTTTTTTTTTAGTCTTTATATCTCTGTGTTGTGTCGTTGTTGTTGTTGTTGTCGTTGTCGCCGGCGTTGTCTACAACGGCGGCGACTGTGCAACTAATATGACTCATAAATCGTAAAGCCTTAACTCGAGGTTGTACAACAACAACAAGAAATAACCGTTGACAGGGATTTTGAAAATGAAATAAATAAACGGCATTACCGCAACTAAGCTATATGCAAGCGGCGTTTAGCACAGAGTGCACTGAGAATAAACAGCGACACAAACATGGAAGTTAAACCTAAACTAAATTGGGTTGGGCCCCAAGCAGTTGGTTCACTTTTCCATGGCGATTTTTCGCCGTTTTATATTTTTTTGTGTTTTAATTCCGTTTCGCGTTTTGCATAAAACAGAGAGTTGATCTTATTGATACAGATGCTGGCCAACTACAACTAAAAAAAAAAAAACTGAAACCGAAACTGAATTTTTTGTTGGCTGGGTTTCATTTTGGCAACGATCTGGCTGCAGCATGACATCATTTTGAGTTACTTCGAATTCAAGTCTTGTTTGCCTGCAGCAGCAGCCCTCCACAATCAAGTACCAAAATGAAAAAAAAAAAACAAAACAAAAAACCAAAAATATAAAACAAAAAAAAAACTGGTCGCTGTTTTACTTTCGCTTTTTGTGCTGGTTTTTTGGTTTTTTCTTCGTCTTCTGCGGTTGCCAAATAAATTTTGGGTCAGAGAAGATCGCACACACACATACACACAGACACACACAGGTATAAACACTTTATATGGCAATGAAAACGAAACCAAGTTCTGGTGAAAGTAGGTAAAACGAAAAAACGCATAACAAGTGCAAGTCACCAGCAAATCAAATGGTATGTCTTTGCCATTTGGTTCATATCCAAAAGGCACCACGATTGTGTCATGACTGGCAACCCACGCAACGCCCACCAAAATCTCGCCCGGCCTTGTCTGCCAAATGATGACTTCGAGTTCGACTTCGACTTGATTTCATCTCTGATGATGTTAGACAAAACTATTTTGTATTATACTAAGCGGCACAGGTTGGCACTTGGTTAATGGTGGGCGATCTTTATGGATTTGCCGCATCAAGAAGTGGAAACCAGTGCAAAAAAACATCTTAGTAAAGAAAAAAAAAATAAAATTAATTAGAATTTAGCTGTGGCCTGCTGTGGCTTTGACTTTAGAAGTTGATGCTGTTGATGGGAAAGACCTTGAGAGACCGCAAAAGTTTGCTAGAAGGTTCAACTTTTAAGTCTCTCTGTGTGTGAGCGATCAAATGACTCAGTTTCTGACCAAAAACTTGAGCAAAAAACATGTGCAGCTTAACATTTAAAATTGATTGGTTTTTCCACGAGTTTGTTGCCAAAGTCTTTTGTCTATCGGCATTTAATGAAGAAGATATATTGTCTTGGCTAAGATCAATTAATCAAGCCAATACTAACTAAATTTCAAAGTTGCTAACTTTCTTTTAAAGCACCCAACAAATAAAATACTAAATGAAACTGAAATCAGGGTAGATTTGTACAAGTTATAACATTTTATTTGCTGTATATGCGAATTTTTAGAGTATATAAGATGGTTTTATGTTTTTTGAATGTCAGTTAATGACTTGGGAAAAAGTTTTGTCTCACAACATTTGGTTTTATTTTTAGATATCGATTTCGTTGGCATTTAAAAATCTAATTTTGTGGAGATTTGAGACAAGAGAACAATTTTTTGATATTAAATTTAGCTAAGTTCTAAGGTAGATCTCGGTTTTTATTTAAAATAAGGCATATTTTTAGGATTAAATAATTGTCTATTAAATTTATTTTTAGTTAAAAAAGCGCGATTTCAAACGATTCCCAGTTTGTTGTCTAAGTCTTTTGATTTTTCCACTTTAAGAATTGAAAGTTTTATATAACTAAAAGATAGCTTAACCATAACTTTGGTTTTTACAA
Source organism: Drosophila neocordata (assembly GCA_018903615.1). Classification (NCBI taxonomy): domain Eukaryota; kingdom Metazoa; phylum Arthropoda; class Insecta; order Diptera; family Drosophilidae; genus Drosophila; species Drosophila neocordata. Next base: position 4,508,374 of record JAEIGI010000006.1, on the reverse strand, counting down.
TAAGTTGATGTGTTGGAATGTTTTTTTGATTTATTTAATTGGTATAATTTTTATGTTTCTTTGTTTAATTTTTTTTTTTGGTAACCCACGCAGAGGGCAATTTACACACATTATTAATGTAATTTTTGTTTTCATCTTACAAAGTCTTTCAGAGAGAGGCAGCACGCAAAAAATACATAAAGTGAAAGTTTTGCAGCGCACCAAACGCATCACCGCTATAAGTCTTAAACAGTCAGTCATTCATTCATTCATTTAGTCAGTTAGCCAGTTGAGATGAGCCACGAACTTGTGAAAAACCAAAAACCAAAGAAAGAAAAAAAAAACTGACTGAGAAGAAACAACCCACGACTACGAAAACAATGAATTACAAATGACTGGCAGGCTAGTTTCAAGTCAGCGCCAGCGACTGACAAATGAGAGCTGCAAATTTTGTGGTAGCCTTTTTGTGTTTTCTTGCATTTACAAGAAACAACCGAATCCGAAACTTAAATAACAACAACCAACTGGTAATTTGCGGCAAAAAATAAAAAACGAAAAACAAAAATAAAACGCTACATCAACACAATCTCGCCAAATTGTGCGTCCAATTCCACATTAAACCAAAATGCCGCTTCATTCAAATGAAATCCTAATACACTTGCAAAAATTATGAGTATAAAATATATATGGTGAAGACAAGTTTTTTGAAATAAAAAAATGAAGTATTTAGCTTTTTTTAAAGATTCCATATTTTGATGATTTTGAGTAAAAATTATCTATTGTATAATAAACTATATGATCAAAAAAATAATTCAATATTTGGTTAGATTTAGAAAACATAAAATACTAAAGTCGGGAAACGTTTTAAAACATTTTTATTTTGTCTTAAATAATGTTTTTTGAATAATCATTCTAAACAGTTTTTATTTTGTGCTAGAAATTAAACTCTAATATTTTTTATAGATTAAAAGTTAATATCGAAAATGCTCTAAAATATCTAATAAATATTTTTATTTTTGAATTACTTTAACCACAAAAATTTAAGATAATTTTTTATATTATTTTATTATTTAATTGGCCATGCGATCTATTTATTTAATGAATGTGCAAAGTGTATATTAATTTTCCTTGTGTTATTACCCATTGCCTATAACTTACTTTATCTGTTTTGATACCGGGACACTTATAATACTATTTTTGTTTGGTTGGTTTCATTTTTTTTTTTTTGGATTTCTTCAACCGAAAAAGCAAAAAAATGTCTTCAAAATGTATGTCAAGCGAACATTTTGAGCAATTATTTGTCATATTTTCTATTTGTGTTTTTTCAACAAATTTTTGTTGAAATGAGATGCAGAGAAAATAAACAACATTAGTTTGAGTGACAAGGCGTCTTCACCAAATATTTCTTTCCCCTCTTACACCTCCTTCTCCTACTTCATGTGTAATTCCACCTACACCTACTTCATCTCCTCTTAAAATCATCTTCATATACATACATCTTCGTCTTTTTCAGACAATGGTTTTGGCTTTGGTTTGGGATTTTTTTTTTATCTTCTTTGCTTTTGCACAAATGAAAGTGAATGTTTGTTGTTGGTATTGTTGTTGTTATAGTTAACAACAGTTGTGGGTTTCTGTTTATCTATTCATATTGCAATTTGTCATGTAAATTTTATGGTTTCATTATTTATACTAAATGATCTCAGAAAGATTTACACTGAAAGTGGGTTTATTTTTTTACTTTTGTGATATATTTTAATGATGATTAACTGATATGATGATATATAGATATATATATATTTCTATGACTCATATAAAAAAGCTTTGGCTGCCAAATTAGCTAACGAACTGCAATAAGTTATTAACTTAAAAACTTTCATTACCAAAAAAAAAAAAAAATATATATATGCCTTTGTATTGGATAATATTTAAAATATATTATTTATATATTGTATTATAAATTTTTTGGCTTAAACCACATTAGGTAATTTACTGTAGACTGAGTGATATTTCCTAACCGGAACTTAAAATGACCTAATCCGTTAGATCCAAAATAAAGCAAATTTTATGATATATTTTATCTAATACGAAATATTAATAAATTTCTTAACCAACAATAAAATTTTACTTGTTAAAGCTTTGCAATAGAATACTTTTACAAATTTCTAAAATCATAGAATTTCTAAACAATTTCAAACTGCCAATCAAACTATTTTTCACTTGTACTGGATAAAGAAAATCCATTTTGTAGTAAATTCCATCTTGGTTTAAGTTTTAAATCCATTAAAATTTCAAATTCGATTAAAAGTTGCTACAATGGTACACTCTCATCTTTGCTTCACTGTATATAAATGTCCTTTTTCAATATTTATTTATCGTCACGATAAATTAATGTTTTTTATTAATATTTACCAATTTAAAGCAAATTCACATAAATTTGATTAGATTTGGTAAATTTTAAAGTTTTTCGTGTTATATTTCATGTCACCGAAAAATTTGTTAAATCTATAGTTTAATTAACATTTGCTCACCATTTTTTTCCACAAATTTCAATCAAAATCAGTTCATACTGCTAACAGCTGCCAAACGATGCGAATTGATCAAGTCAGCAACAAAGATTTTGGCCTTCTTTATGGATTTGTTGTTGCTGCTTTGCACTAACTTGGCTGCTGCCAAAGCAGCTGCCTCACACACACACACAAACTTAAACACGTAGCAACTCGTACACACACACACACAGTGATGTTATTTAAGAAAATATTAAACAATTTTTCTTTTAATTTGACACTTTTTATTTGGTTTTGGTTTTGTTGTTTTAAAAGGGGCGCGCGCGCGCGTTTTTGTTTCCAAAATTTAAACAAGGTAAATTTTTAGCAAAAAACTTTCACTGTAATTAGAAAAAGAGAGAGGAAGGAATGGGATAGGGGAAGATAAATAAATAAATGAATAAATATTGATTTGCTTAGATTTTTTCACAAACACACACAAAGAGAGAGACACAGATAAATAGATAGAGTGGAATCAAGACGGGGGGTGAATGAATTATGTATCCAAAAGATACACGCTGTGAGAGATAGAGAGAAGGAGTGAACCGCACCGCACGCGAGCTGAAAACGAACTGAATGTGCAGAGCTTAGTAGTCGCTGCCGATGAGTGGAGACTTGAGACTGAAACTTGGCTTTAACTTAATGGTATATGTGTGCTTGTGTGTCTGTCTGTGTGTTAACTTGCTGTTAGGCAACAACATTTGCTGCCCACACTCAGCTCTGCTGACTGCGCTGCCTCTGCCACTATTTGTGCTGTTGCTGCTGCTGGTCCATTTTTGGCTTGGCAGCGGCAGCAGCAGGCAATAATTTTTTTCCCATTTTTTTCCATTTTTTCCATTTTTTTTTTATTTTTGTAGTCTTTCTTTTATTTTTATGTTATTTGTTATACCCAAGACGCCTTGTGCAGAAAAATACGCGCTTTGTGGCTAGGCTCATTTTGTGATAGTTGCTGGCTTCCAGTTTGCCAGTTCGCCAGTTTGACTTTTGATTGACGTAATTTTTGCCTTTGATATTCCACTTGAATTTCTTGTATTTCAACATTTAACTGTTTTGGTGTCAGGCGCACACAGACAAACACATGAATATACATTTATATGTATATATATATTAATACATTAATACATTACACACGCCCACCACACCCAATCGCGCGCATATCTATATAAATTGTGGGCGTTTATTTCTTTTATAAATATGTTGCCTTGGCTCTTTGGTTGAACTTTCGCTCTTGGTCCGGCTTGAAACTGAACCAAAGCAGTTGTCATGTGGGAGTTGTGGCTTGACTCATACGATTTGCTTGGTTAAATTTGGCTTATATGTTAATTAACTTGCTTAAACTTTGGTATTTAAGTGCATTAATGTAGCTTGAAACGAAAGACTTAGGCAACGAACTCGTTTTTATTTGACCTTAGATAAGGACAAATCCTACAGTGCGATCTATACCCCTTCGCTTATCAGTTGGTTATCTTTTAATTTTGTAATTTTATTTCTTCTTCTTTGATGTATTTTTCTTGGTTTTTTTTTTAATTTTGAAATGAAGCAATTTCCTTATTCAAGACACAAATCTTGTGCGATCATTTTACGGTACCTTCATACCATATTGGAATTTCTTGTGGCTTGTTTTGCTTTAACAGTCAACAGCAGTCAGCAGGGAGCAGTAACAGCAGCAGGCAGGCCCATTAATTTCTACGCCCCTCAATTATTTTGAGGCAGCAAATGAAGTATGAAACCAACATAAACGCAAAACGTGTGCCACATACTAAAACAACAAAAAAAAGGGCGACGACCAAATGTACGGCATGAAAAGCGACAACAAATGCAACAACAACAAATTAACCAGCATAATTAAAAATTCGCATGACCACTAAAAAAAAAAAAAGATAAAAAAATGCTGGTGGGCCATCAGATAATAACTCTAACTAGAATTTGACTGGCTAATGACCAATATAAATTCTTTATGAATTAAGAAAGTTAAATGAAATAAGATATTATACTAGAATTGAAAGTTTTTTAAGTTTGTATAATAATTCTATTAAAATGAAATCTATTTACTTTTAAATTTATAGATGGCCAGCAGAAAAACTCTCCTATTTTTTTGAGGAGGATAAAAGAAAACCTATCTATAACTATTTACCCTAGAATATTTTTAACGTATAAAAATTTAACATAAACCTGCATCATTAGCCATATATATTGGTTTTCCTAGGCATCCGGCGGTCATTGACTACCAATTCCTACAGTGCTCAACGGGAGTCTTGGTTACAGGAAAACAACAGGTAATTTCCTGTACCAACTCTTAAATAAAAATAAATTAGACGATACTTGTAATTAATAATAATAAAAAAAACCAATAAATTGAAATTATTTTCAGTTAAATGAAAATAAAAGTTTTCCATAGTAAATTCATGTTAGCAACTTTTAAGCATTGAAAGTGAAAATCTAACAACAATTTAAAAATTTATATATGACGAAATAACAAATCACTGACAACTGCTAGAACCAGCTAAGTAGGTGGTTGCAGGTGGATAGCTAATTTCATGCCACATCTACATATAAATGCAACAAGTGGAAGACGAAGCAACTGCAACAGGAAAACCCACACGCATCGCTTCGCAACGTTCCACACTTGGCGTATTTAACACATTTTAATGAAAAATCAACAAAACATCAGTATTTATGATGTAGCAAGAAAACAGAGGCAGAGGTAGTAACAGAGGCTGCAGCTGATAGCTTAAGCAGAGGCAGAGGCAGAGGCTGAGGTAATGTCCAAGTAACCTGCCGTTGGCGCCAGTTCGTTCAGTTTTGTTGGCTTTATTAAGTTGTTGTTGTTGTTACTGCTGTTGTTTTAGTTGTTGTAGTTGTCTGTTTTTATTAATAAGTCATATTTTTATATAGACCCTAGCCCACTGTTGCACCTACTTGCGTTCCTGCTTGATAATTTATGATGTTTGTTCAGAGCTGATCAGAAATGATGACAAAAAAATGAAAAAAGAAGCGAAACCACGAAGAGTAATATCAAGGGCAACATCTAGAGAAACCAGAGCAAGCATATGAAAATCTTATGCCCTGTTGCCATAAATGAATACATAAAATTTTTAAATTCGAGCCTCTCAATTTGGTCCAGTGGTGTAGGCGGTTTGAATGATTAAGAATATTGATTTTTTAAGGCTTACAAAAAACCACGTGGTCCTCAAAAGCAAGATGGCTTGAACCAAAAATAATATCTTGTGCTTTTTATAGAGTATTTTTATAGTCGACACTCTTTTGTTGTGCTTGTTGCAGTAGTGCTGTTTCTATATATAAATATTCACGCATTCACTCATTCATTTCATATGTGTTCATTCATAAAAAACAACCTCAAGTCAAAAGCTCGATTAATTAAATTGTTCGTCTCTGCTGTTGCTGCTTGTGATTGCAACAGGTGATGTAAGCCAAGTTAACAGTTGAAATATATTTACCAACTTTGTTATGGCTATATTACCATTTATGGTTTTTGAATTTATGAAAGTATTTGTGGGCGAAAGTAGTTCTCTACCAATTGGTAGCTTAATTGTTAATGCATTTTGCACTTTGAGCCATTTCCTTTTGTGCCAAAAAGCTACTCAAACGTGGCTAAAAACTAGGTTAAAATGTTTAAAAAAAATATATCATCTATTGCTAATTTCATTCGGTCGATTTGCAAAAAAAAAAAAGTACATAAACAAATAATTGCACCTAAAACAACACAAACTCAAACACACACTCTCACAATAAAGTATTAGCAAAAAAAATTTGCAAACATTAAATAGTTCAATGGAAATTACGTAAGCCCCTTTAAGCAGAGTTTTTCATCATCAACATCATCAGCAGCGACAGCAGTGGCAACAAATTAGACAAATAGCCATGGAAATTGCAGTTAATATTTTACACACACACACACTCACACGCATACACAGATAGACACTGTAGTATACAATTTATATATTTAACAATTTTCTTTGCAATAAACAGCTGTTCAAATGTGGGAAAAACATTGGAAAAATGATCGACACACACCAAAAGGGGTAAATTGACTTAGACGATACCGGAGACGGAATTTCGAAGCTCGAACTGCACACCAGGCTGTGTGCCGGCAGACTGAAGACAAAGCCAAGACTTGCTTCTCTCTTTCTCTGTCTATGTCTCTGTGTCAGTCTCTGACTTGTTGCAGTTAGTTGTTTGTTAGCCAAGTTAGCAGCCAAACAGCTGACAACTAAAAACTAGTTTCATTTAATTGTCTCTCTCTTGGTCTCTCTCTATATATCTATATCTATCTATTTCTCTAGCTCTCTGTGGCATTTGAAAATACATTGAAACTGTTATACAGTGTTTCACAAACTGTGCTACACTTTGAGAATCACAGCCAAAGAGAGCAGAGAGAATAGACAACGGCAGGGAGACCAATTTGTTATGATTATTGTGTTTGTCAAGTCAACTGATAAATTGATTTGATATTGAAAATACATTTTTTTTTACACATACACAAAAATTACAATCGATAAAATTGAAAAATAACTTTTCGACGGCTTAAAATAATCTTTTTTTCTTTACAAGTTTTTTAAAAGAGTTATAAAATAAGGTCAAATGAGACCGACGTTGGATTTTAAGACTTTTTTTTTCTGTTAAATATTAAACTGGTTCTGAGTTAGAATGACGCATAAAACTTGATAATTTTGACTTTAGATTGAGATCAATTCATTAATTAAGTATTCAAATATAAAGTAATAATATGAATATATATCCGTTTGATTTATAAGGCAAGCAAAATATTTTTGATTTAGAGGAAAAAAAGAAAAAAGATTTTTTATTTGATACAAAATGACTTAGAGTATTGGCAGGCTTAGTTCGGATTTGAAAACTTCTGATAATTCGTTAAATAAATTAAAAATTTAATAAAAAAATATTTTTTTTTATATTTTTTTTTATAGAATTTCATTTTTGTATATTTTTTTTTTTTAATTTAGTTAAGTTTGTTCTTATATAAAATATTAGAACAGTTAACTAAATTAATTAATTACTTAACTGTTATATCTCTCTTGACTTTATTTGTCCTATTTTCTATAGGAGTTCGATTAATTTTTTGATCTTATCCTTTGGCAGTTTCAGTTTGAACGCTCAGCAAATCGTTTTTTCTGCACTACTTCATTAATTTAATTGATTGCAAAATATTTGATAATTAATCATTAGAGCAAAAGAAGATGATAGCCAAGATAGTGGAATTGGGCCAAACCAGCGAAATATAAATGATCACTATAAACTAGAATGCTAGAGAAATAATTTGTTAAGATTTTTTTGTTAGCATATATATATGTATATATTAGTAAAATATTTCTTGACACTCAATGCTTATTTTATTTATAAAATTTTTATATATTTCCTTTTTTTAACGTAAACACACAAAAAGTGCAGCAGAATTCGCTTCGCTTAATTTAAGTGCCTGCTCACGTTTTAGGTTTATGCTTTGTTCAGATCTTCCTCAGAGATAAATATTTGTAGTTAAATTACAAATAAACATAATTTAAATTTTTTTCATTATCTTTTTTATTTTATTTAAGCAAAAGGCCAAAGTGTCACGTTGGGTGAGTTTAAGTTTTATATATTATATATCTTTACCCTTGCAAAGTACAACAACAAACCGGAAATACATGCAACTGGCTTAGTTTTATTTGGAAATTTAAATATTTGTTAACTTTTAATAAAAATTGCAGTTTTAATTATAAAAAAAATTGATAATTCATTTAGTTCGGTTTTTTATCTGTGAGATGCTGTTTAATTTCTTTACAATTAATATTCAAAGTCGAGTAAAAGTGTATGCAAACTTCGGTTTTAATTTGTAGTAAATAATTTTTAATATATTCAATTGTTGTTTTCACTTGTAACACTTTGTGGCTAAACAATTAACATTAGACTCCATTTTTTGAAAATAGACAACTTTGAATATTTGTAGGTTAGTTATAGTTTGTATAAGTAACCAATACCAATTGGTTTAGGCCAAGGTGTATATGATTTATGTTGTTTTCTATTTTGTTTTTCCATTGCATAAGATTTGCTGCCAAAACGATGACGTTATGCCATGCGCGTGCTGAGGCATCTGACCTAAAAAAAAAAAATGTCTACGGCTACGGTAGTTGACGCCAACGCCAAAGCGACGACGACTTTACTTTAAAAATGTAAAATGCAACATGATGGAAAAGCCAAAGTCACCATATAAATTGGTCGAACTTGAAATATACTGTCTTGTGATATTTGGGAATTCAAATTTTATTTTTTTGTAGCCGTGAAATCAATTACTATTTTTATTATATATATTATAATTCTTTTAAACATATTGTCAATATGTATAAGTTAGTAGGAAATTGCTCTTATATATTTTGCAATTTCTTATTGGATTCCACATGGTAATTTCTTATAGGATCTAAAAAGCATTTTCAATGTTTGAACAAATGCCTTTTTAATTGGATGAGCCAATTTAAATCTAATCTTTTCTGTAATTCTCTCAGGTATAATGTTTTTAAGATTTTCTTCCTTCCCTTTTAATCTAAAAGTTTTTATAACTTTTATAAAATTGAATTTTGTTAGTTTAGATATTTTGTTACCTTTTCACTTGAAGGTAAGGGTATACGACAATCAGTGAAAAGTTGCATTAAATTGGTAAAAAATTAAATAAAAGTAAGCAAACTGGCAACTGCCATGGAGCGTAAACAAGTTAACCTGACAGCGCGTTGTGCAGTTAGACATTAGACGTTTTAAGTGATGAGCCTGCTTTGGTGTTGGCTTTTGGCTTGGCAGCTCTTGCAAATTGCCTGGGCTCTCAGTTGCTTAGTTGCATCTTGTGTACGCCTCTGCAAACTGCCCCCTCTGCTTTAGGCGCAATGGTGTTATTGGTACCGTTGCTTGCCACAGCAACCTATATAACTGGGGTAATGCGTGCCAGGAATTCTCTGGCTCACAGCTTTCATGTCTTTTGGTTCTATTTCTCGTTAATTGAAAAAAGCTAAAAAAAATAATAAAGTGATAAATTAATCTTCTACTTTTAGACCAAGTTTTATGTGTCACCTGGCTTAGCCACAATAGGGTCAAGCTCGTCGGGGCCAAGGTAGATAAACTCAAAGGCTCATATTATTATTTAGTATTTTCCTCGCATGCAAAGAAAAACTGACGATGACTTCAAAGAAGAATAAGCAGAAGAGAAGAGTGTAGAAGAAAAACCTGTTCGTACGTTTTTCCTAGTCGTTCCCTCATTTTTGTTAGCACACGTACAGCCAGCGGAAAGCAAAAGGCATTGGAAAAGACAACAAAAAACAGTAGGGGAGAGCGAGGAGAAGAGAGAAGAAAACAGAAATATTTGTTGGCCATTAGGCAAAGTCAGGTTAGAATGAGAAAGAATACTAGAGAAAAAAAACAGAGATGGGAAGAAAGACACACACATGGAATGCTAGCGGTTATGGAAATTCCTTTGAAGTCACACACACATACACACGGACATGCACATACACTCACAATTTTACTTGGGCCTTGTATTGCCTTTTGGGAAACTAGTTGGCCAAAAAGGATGCAACAAACAGCCGGCGCACTGGCAACAGACAATCAGGCAAGAAGACAAACAACAAAGGCAAAGGAACGATCTAAAGTGTTGTTGCTTTTGGCACTTTGTCCGACAATAACAGCAACAACAATAACAATCACAGAAGCAGCAACAACAAACTCATCATTATCATTATCAACTTGATCGTCATTATCGTTGACTTCTCTGGTAGCTGCTACCACGCCTATAAAAACATCTCCCGAACATGAACATGCCAATAGAAATTCGGTTAGAGAAAAGTGCCTAATCAGCGTTTCAAGCGGAGAAGTGAGAAAAAGTAGCCTCCTCTTTCCTTCACCTCCACTTTGTCCACTCCATCATGACTCTTTGTCATAATTAGAATATAAATGCCCCATTTGGTTGCCCTTTTTTTTGTGTTTTGTTTTGTTTTTTTTTGTTGTTGTTGTGGCATCTCGAGCATGCATTATGATTTCATGTTTATCATGTAATTGAGGCTACATTTCCTTATTACTTGGCCTAAACAATGGCCGAATGGGAAAAAATCAAAAGACTTAGATAACGAACTTGAAAAAAAATGATACAAATTGAAAATGTGTATTTTTCTTCTGTCTAAATTAAGTTACAATGTAAATGAAGTCTATGAATTTTAATTTCAATTTATATGGGTAAATCAGCTTATTTGAAAGTTATATCGTTTTCCCCATCTGATTTAATTTAGAACTATTAACTTTTAAACTTTATCGTCTAACAAACAAAAAATTATAAAAAAAAGGGGAAAATTTTTAGATATTAAATAACTCTTAGTATTTACAATTGCATATAGAATTATGGTAGACTGTGCCGCGAGACATTTTCTTATATATACATACATATAAATCGATTTTTAATGATAGTAAAAAGTTCGAAAACCTTTAAACTTTCGAAATAGTTAACTCCTTTCATTCAGGTACAATAATATCATTGCTAAAACATGATACCATTGGTTAGTTACAGTTGGCTTTAATGCAGAAAACATTTCAAGAATTTGTTCAGACCGTTAGTCGAACAAATGACTTGTCATGCATAAATTTTCTCATTGGGAATGGATAATTATTTTTTACACTCTTCGCGCTGGTCTCTCTGGTCAGATGTGGCCTAAACAGAACTGCAAGTGAAGAGGAATGGAACGGTAAATGGAATTATGTAACCAAGACTTCTGATGACCATGCTTCCCGCATCGTCTGCATTAAACCTCCCACCTCTCTTCTATTATGGTCCGCTCAGCGAAGCGTTTTACTCATAACTAAACTGTACAACATTTCAAACACTTTTTCTAAGTTCTGTGTGAGTTCTACTAGCTGGCTAGAAATAATCATGGTAACTGATATGCATGTGCAGAGCGTGTAAACAATTAGACGAAGATGAAGGCAAAAGAACGATGATTAAGAACTTCTTTTACCCTCGTAACTCCAAATTTTGACCGAGTAGGGAGAGAAGTGAAAAATCAGCTTTAGTGTCTTTGCTTTGGGCATATTACTGAAGCGGCAAGTTTCTGTGGCGGTAAGTTTAATTTTTATGGTTATAACATTCATTTGCTGGTAATTATGAAACGGCAAGGTAGAGTAGAGCAACAACAAGAATAATAACAACAACAAACAGCAAAAGGTAGCAGCCGCTAAAGGCATAGAAAAGGCTTACTTTGTAATTAGACATTGTGGCAGAAAAATGGCAGAGGATGGGCCTAGGCCAAGGCCAATGAACTAGAATCTCTATGTCTTTCCATCTATCTATCTCTCTATCTCTTTCTCCTTATGCCCAGGCAATGAACTTCCTTTTATCTCTTCCACTATTTGTGATTCTCCTTTTGTTTCTCTTCTCTTTTTGTGATCCACTCTCACCTCTTCTTTTTATGTGCGTATGCAAATGGTCTTCTTTTTGTTAAAGCAAAAAGGTCAACCACAGCCGCCAACAATTACAAAATATGCGTTAAAAATGCAGCCGCATGACTCGACACGACTACAAAAACCAAACCAAAAAAAAAAAAAAAAATGTACTGAAATAATATGGCCAACAAATCGTGATAAGCAATGCCGGGGCCACAAAACTTATTGGCAACAACAAAAATAAAAAAAGAAAAAAACAGGCTTGGCCCAGGATTGTGGCAGCCGCGGCAGCATTTTGTGAACCACTCTATTTATCAGATACCACCGATGACCAGACCCTTTCGGCTTCCCCCCCTGTCGGCCAGTCCTGCCTTGTGCTCTGGACCAACTAGTTGGCTCAATTGCTATGGCCGGTCTATATTATTGAGCGATTTTTTTTTGCTAGTCTTGAAGTCTCTCTCTCGCTCGCTCATAATATTTTTTGATGGCGCGCTGAAAGTCGTCGCCTTTTACATGTGTGTTAGTAGTAAAAGTTGTTGCTGCTTTTGTGAGTGGAGCGAAGTGAACGACCATCAAGGTAAAAACCGCAGCAAACAATGGCCAAAGCTGCACGTCGTTGCTGCTGCCTCAGCTCCAACTCCAGGTGAATGTGCCTTGCCCCCTTGCCTGCCCCTTGGCCACCTCCTCCTCCGCCGCCTTTATCTCCTCCCACTTGGGGTGTGTGGGCCCGCAGAATTGTAACGCGTTTTGGTTGTTGTTATTGTTGCTGTTGTTTTTGTCTCTTATTGTTTTTGCTTATTTGTTTCTACGTATTAATAACATGTTGGCAAAGCCATTCGACCGAATATCGCCTGCATCAACGTAAGAAATGTAAGAAAAAAAAAAAATATGCATACGCGAATTATGAAAGGACTCGAAAGGCTTCCACCTTCAGGTCTCTTACAGGCTTCTCGTGCTTGTAAACGCCCTGGCCTCCTCATACCAAGAACTAATAATAGTAATACACGGGCCAATAATAAGTTTTAATCATCATGATAATGGTGTGCTTAAATCGAGTTCGTTTGTCCTCTCGTAGTTACTCGAGAACTCTTCACCTTCTTTGATTTTGTGGCTTTTGTGATCAAAATTTCTGATGTCTCCATAAAACTCAATGCGTTTGAGTTTGCTTTTATGTGTGAGCATGTGTGTGGCATATCAAATTGGATTCGTTTCATCAATTTTTTTTTCTCTTGGTTTTTGTTTTTTACTTTTAAGAAGCGTTTCATATTATGGGGGCGTTACATTTGGAGTGCTCACAAATTCGATTTCGATTGTGAAATCGCAAATGCCATAAAGTCTGGCAAAAATATTGCAAGTACGTTTTGCTCTTCTTTATATTTTATATAGTATTTTTTATAGGTATGATATAGATTGAAAATTCTAAAATTAGATTCATAAAAGATCATAGATCATAAAAGAAAATCTTAGGAATAAAGTTTACTATTATGAGTAAGCAAAGTCATAAAAAAGGTTTTTCAAAAATAATAAAAATAATATTTTAGAGTTTAACGTAGTCTTTCTAATCTTTGGAAAAATGGTTATTTACATTAATAATTAATATTAACTTAAAAATAAATGCGGTAAAGAAAGGCATTTCAAATAAATAAATAATAGAAGTCTTCAGGTATTTTATACCCCGTGACTAAACGGACATTTCTATTAGTCTAAAGTGCAAAGCAATCGACTTTGCTATTATTGCTAATGAAAATTATATATGCTCTCTGTGATTTAAGTACTTTGTGTACTGTATGGAAAGTATATTTCTACTAGACTTAGTAACTTCTTAATTTGTGGTAAATATTTTACTTTTATGGAAAACAAAGGTTAAAACATTGTAAAAATTTTTAAGATCAAGTGTTAAATTTTCATTCCCTATCAATCACATTTTTTATTCATAAAGTGTAAACCTTTATCAATCAAGCCTTGTCTTTTACCAAAACCAAATTAAATAAGGTACTTATCTATGAGAATAAAAAAATTTAGAGTATTATATTTGAATTTGAACAAATGATTCAGTTCGTTTGAATAATTTACATTAACTCAAGTTTTTCGAAAAAATTACTTTAGATTCTAAAAAGATAATGAAAACAAATAAATTGTATTAAAATTCTATCCAAAGACTAATTAGGAGCACAAATCTTCTACATTAAACAAATATAAAATTATTTTAATTATATGAATTTACAGTTAACTCCCGTGTTTGGGCGTTATTATGTATAAAAATTTTGATAAATTGTTTTTGTTCTGTTTTGTCAATTAAAAACAATGCGAAAATTTAAATGTCAACTGGTTTACCAAGAAACAAACAAAAACCAAAATATTTGCATATACATACATACAATAAGAAAACACAGCAAACGAAAATGAATTAAATCAATTATACAAACATATATGTATTTTTTTATATGTATATAAATACTTGCCGGTGTATATGTGGAGTGGTTTGCCTTGGGTCGACATCTCGTTCAACAGTTCACCAAAGCAAAGAGCAAAAATTCAGTTAAAACGTTAGAAACAAGTTAAGAAAACAAGCGCCAACAGCTGACCACTTGTCTGACGCATCTGCTGAACAAACAGCAGCAAATTTTAAGTAAAACAGGTTGCTATAATTTCTGACCTTAATTATGATTAAAAATTTGTTTAAAGAAAATGAAAGACTCAGGCAACAAACTTACAAAGCCCCAGAAAAGTAGATGGGGAGAGATTTCTCTTGTATAAAAGTTTACGACAATTTAATTAGTTTAATCGATGCATAAAAAACTATCCATTTAGGCTACCTGCTTCTGCTTTCAGCTCTAGTCAGGAATATTTATGGTACAAATAAAATTTAAGTATTACATAAGTTAGAATCAGCGGCTTTAGCAGCAGCAAGCTGAAAAGCTGCTTGTGTTGCTCTTTCTTTTTTACTCTTTCTCTCTCTCTCTCTCGCTCAGCTTTAATAGGTTTTGATTTCAAATTGGCTTTAGCTTGGGTTCCTTCCATGATTAATGCTTATTGCTTGTTTGCCCTTTTTCAGCATTCTTCTCACTCATAACTGTAAATTCTTGTATTATTAACCAAACGCAATTACTGTCAATAGGTTTTTGTTTTTGGTTTTGATTTTTTTTTCCTTCATTTCTTAGCCATAATGAATTTGCGCGAAATCATTTCAAATGCGAAAGTTCAAAGACATGCTGAAATTGGTAGTATAAGAACAAGCAGAATAAGGTTGAAAGAAAAAGAGAGAGGTAGATTGATATAAAAAAATATATATATATAATAATAAATATAAAAAACTATTCATTTTTTTATATATCTCTTTATGTATATCAAAACGAAAGCTTATAATAGGATTTTGATTTTACATATGTTTTAAGACGTGAGGGGAATGAAATTTTATGACGATGATCTCACTGTTTCTCTGTACAAAGTGGGCCAAGACCATTGACACTTTGAGCCAAAATGACAAGATGGAAACATATAAATTTTATATATAAACCAGATAATCTAACAATTTCTAAATGAGTTTTCTCCTAAGCTTTATAGTAGACTTTAATTGTCATTGACTTATAAAATTGTTGTAAAATTTTATTTAATTTTTAGAAACATCGATTTTTATCGACGATTGATTAAATGCTAATGACGGGAAATCAAAAGAGAACTGATATATAACTATATATATAAACAATGAACAAAACTTAAGGAAAATGTAAAATACGTTATAAATTTTTATTAAAGAGGTAATCAATCTATACGTTTGTGGTCTTAGAATTAAAGTTTACTAAAGTCATGGAATTACTTATTTACTAGCTTGTGTGTAGTATATATAAATTTTATTTGATCAATCCGGTCAATATTTTATATTTATTTAGGAAGATTCAAAGTAAAATAAAAAAGTTCGGGGTTCCTATTGAGTACGTATTTATGTTATTTTTTATGATGAAATCCGAATGGGTATTTAGTATTGATGTGATTGCATCACTACACAAAAGGAAAACAGAAATACAGAAGAAATTTCACAAATTGATGAAATCGGTACAAACTTGCTTTATATATAATATTTACAGGCGCCAAGTTACCAAAAATAGTCAAAATTTTGTACAAGTTTTATTGTGATTATTTATTGACAGCTGTGTGTTATGTGCCCCAAAACCAATATGGTGAGGGGGCAAGTTGCGGACAGCAAAAAATAAAAAACAGTTAAGACAGTTTCGTAAAGACCCCAGCCCAGTTTCTGTTACAGTTCCAGTTCAGGCCAAACAATCACGACAGCTTTCACTTGCGGCTCCAAGTCAATCTCACACGATTTTCAGTTCAAGTAGTTAAACTTACGAGTATTTTATTTATTTATTTAGTTATTTTTGTTGTAGCGAGCGAAGGAGGAGGGAAGGTAGCTGCACATTTGCCACACTTTGAATTTGAGCACGTCAAGTTCGTGCCTTAAGTCTTTCGTTGCGCTTGCCTGGTGGCCCCTTGGCCTGATGATGATGATCAATATCATAATGAAGTTACTGCAGTTTGCCGGTATGGTAATAATCATTTTGCACAGCGGCTGCGGCGGCGGTGGCGTCGGCATGCAACTTTGTAGGTAAATTACGCTTAATGATTATGTTCAACGGGCTTTACAATATACACATATGTATATATATATACATATATTTTGTAGTATACACATGAACAGAAATCTATATGTATAAAGGAGTAGGCTGATACCAAAAATAGCCCAGACCAAGTGGCAAAAGGTGTTGGTATTTATGTCCCTTCGTTTGGGGCAGGATGCTTTTGTGAAATGAGTTTAATTCAATTAGAGGAGGAGGCTGTGGCAATTTGCCTGAGCAGATTTATCATAAAATTACTTAATATGACAAGGATCTGCACGATAATTTTATATTTTATATTATTATAAATATTATTAAGAGTTTTCTCTGGTTATCCATGTCTACTATAGTAGTAGTAGAAAAAATACGACTTAGTATTGATATTGTTTTCTTTGATAATTAAATAACGTTTTATATACCGTTTCGATTGAAAACAAGTTGAGACTTATATCGAATTTGGTTCTATGACCATATTAAAACAACTTTAGCTAATGAATCAATAGAAAACACTTCTAAAGTTTCTAGAAAAATGATGTCAGATTCTGAAAGATATTTTCGCTCTTTAAGCAAAGAATATGAACCATTAATCGAAGAAGATATGCTCGCAAAATCATTGACCCCATGAGTCATTTCTTAACTATTTAAATCCATGGGAATCTTTTAAACACAAGGAAATTTGTTCCCCAGTGACCTGAGTGCTATAACCATTCCGTTCAATTGACTGTAATACAACAGAAACAGAATCTTTCACATCAAATTAAGAACGGAGATGACGAAGGGATATTTCATAAAAAGGAAGAAGAGGAAAACAAGAGTTAAAGGCATCTTTAACACCTAAATCAACTATGTTTGATTTGAAGGTCATGCTCTTTATCAGATGAAAACAAGATTTCCCCGCTACTGCATACGCTGATCATTAGAAACCTATGCGGGATCAGAATCGGATACAATTTACTCACTTAAGGCGTGCATGCATGACAAACTGACGAAATATGCCCAAGTCATTCTTCATTTTGGGAATATTTATTTTCAAATTCAAAAATAGCGTGAAAAATAACAATAATTTGAATATGTTTATTTATATTGAGTATTTGAAAACGCAATTATCTATTAAAATTATTTGAATTCAGGGTTATTTTGTTTTCGTTCAAAATCTCCTTGCTTTTATGAATCTAATGTCCAATTATTTTTTCATTTGTTTTTTTTTTTTCTAACAACTTGGCAATTCCGCATAGCGAAAAACAAAAAAAAAAAAAAAACCAAAAACAACAAATTGTTAAAATATTTGCAAAACCTTGAATTCGAATAAAAACAAAAACCTGATAAAATGAATTGAATTTAAATGAAACAAAACTTTAAATCTAAAATTCAACTATTAAATCATTTTGCTTCTTCTTTGACAGCGTTATTTCTTTTTTCTTTGAAAATAGAAAATGATTGTCTAGACATAAGTTAAGTAAATAATTAGTTATTAGTAATAATAGTTTGTTAGTTTTGCCATTTTGTTTGGATGCTAGTTTGTTTGTTTCATTATTCTCTCCAAACACCGCCCTCAAGTATTTTGTTGACCTTCAAGGGGCGGTAGACATTAGCGTTCCGCTTCAATGGATATCAAAGTTAAGTAAGCGCAAAAACAACTAAAAGAGACATTTGATTCAAAAGCTGACTAAACTGGCAGCTGATGATGAGTTGAATCGAATTCAAGTTACTATATAATTGAAAATAAATGCTTCAATAAGTTTACAAAATGAGATCAGGTTTTAGACATTAATCTATATAGTAGAAATAAGAATATGGGAATATTCTAGAATTACTTTTTTACTATCTTTATCTAAAGCATTGTTTCTTTTCATCTTGTTTTGAGAATAACCAAATTAAAATGTATATTATTTTTTTGATTGATAATAAGAAATTAATATATTTTGTTAATTGCTTTAGAAATATTTTAGCCAAACGTTGTAGGCTAATTAGTTGTTAGCATTATGTCAAAATGTTTAAAACCACAAATAATGCCACACAATATAAAACCAATTGAAATTAATGGGAAACCATTAATAAGTTGGCTAAAAGTTAAAACTTGTTTGCGGTTTGTTACTTATTTCAAATAATGAATATTAAAATTAATTATATAGACTTACCAATAATTTGTTGTTACTCATTTCTCCGCAAAACAAATTGATGACCTTCTATCTTGAAGTTGGCTTTTTGTTGTATTTTATTTTGTTTATTATTTTTTTTATTAACTTTTTTGTTGTTGTTTCTTTATAGTTTCTGCTATTTCACTGCACTTTTCTCTCTTTCTTAGAGTAAACTTGCTCGATTATCTGACATTATCTTTAACTTTTTTTTCACAAAATCACAAGTACAAGGAGTATTATGCAGGCTGTAAAGAAGACACAAAGGGGGAAATTTGTCTTGAGCAAACGCCAACGCAAGTCAAAAATCAATTGCATTCAATTTGAAGGGCCATAAATTGACCCAGGCATAGCACATTTATCATCCTCAACCTCAATTTGGAGCAACAGCAACAATTGCAGACTAAACCAGAGTAAAGGTAGCAAATCCATAAAAGAATTGCAATCGGGTCTCAGATTATTTAAGTGTGTTGGCGTTTAATTTGCCAATTTTTATGAATTATTATTGTGGGGTTGAAATGAAATGGGAATTAGGGAGAGCGGGGTGGTGTTATGTTTGCATTGAAAATTTGCATCGGCAGCAGCTTCATTAGGCGCTAAATTTAGACAAGGGCCATGCGTCCATAGAGTCCAATTGAACCTGAACCGGATATGGCTTAATGCAGACTCAGCAAAGCCTCAGCTACAACAGCAATAGCAACAACAGCCACAACGGCAACATGTAGCAGCATCAGCAGCGTTCAACTTTATTTAAACACAATTATTTTACCAGGGCAAGCTAAAAGGCTGCTGCTGCATCTTGGGTATCTGCCCCCAACTTGGGCCATTTGCTGCTGCTGCTTCACTTACACATAAATTTGCATGTGCAACAAATTTGCTGCTGTTGCCTGTTGCCAGTTGCCGGTTACTGTTGCTGTTGCTGTTGCCGTTGCGTTGATGTTGTAATTTAGTTAATTTTGCCTATTCCAAGGTGGCAGCAAAGAACCAACCCATGTCAGAGTCAGACTCAGACTCCAACTTGGGGCAACTCATGCCAACGGCTCGTGCTTTGTCTGGTTGCTTGCTCGAATCTGTTCTTCTCCTCTCACTCTTTCTTTAGTCTTTTTAGTTTTTTTTTTATTTTTTTTTTTGTATGTTTTGTTTTATTTTTATAGAGTTGTTGGCTTTTGATTGCGTTGGCGTTGCCCCTTGATGTTGTTTGTTGTTGTTGTTTTAATTTTGCATGTTTTGTTGCTGTTTGTGCACTTATGTTTTATTGCCAGCAATTTGGCTAATTGTATTTATTTTATGTTGGTAGCAGACAGAATTTAGTTACAAAATTGACCCTAATCATTTCTACAGTTATTTATCAACTTCATTTGATAAATCGATTGTCAATTACATTAAATAATTTAACAATTAAATTCTTTTTTTTCTTTTGTTCTTATTTGGCTGGTTTTTTATTTTTTCTTGTATTAATTTTTGTTGGCACTTAAAAACTTTTAATAATATATATTTTTTAACAGTTCTTATAGTTATTTTTCGTAATTCAGGATAATCAATTTTTTTATTTTAATTTTTGTCACTTATTAAGTCAACTTAAAAAGTTTGAGTTAATGTTGTTATTAGTTTAAAATTTTAAAGTAGAAATTATTGGTGGGTTTAAATTAATAAACTTGTGTTTTATTTTCAATTACTTTGAGCCGTAAAAATCACATTCTCAGAAATATAATTATTTTTTATAGTTATATATCTATAGTTTTAATTGAAACTATTCATTTGAAAGAATTCTCTTTCATATTTAAACCAATTTTTTATTAACTTCTTGTTTTTTAAATTTTTATAAATGTTTATTAAGTTTAAAATTGAATTTTACGTTTAATATTTTGTACTTTTCTAGGCAATATCATTTTTGTTTGTTTTAATGTTTTCACATTTAAGCCCATTTTTTTAAAATAAAGAATTTTTTTACATTTGAGCAACTTTTTTAAAATAAAAGAGGAAAATTGTTTAAAAAATTTTTTTTTTGTTCATTTAAGTCAAGCAAATGCATTTACTTTTAAATTTTGAAGTTTGCTTAGATTATTCATATAATTATTATTTTTTTAATTTTTTAACTAGTTTTTTAAGTTTTATAAAATAGTCATTAATTTAAATGCCTCAATAGGAACGATAACTTTAAAAGTTGAAGTTTGAAAAAATATATTTATTTTAAAGTATAAATTTATAGCAATTACATTTTTGGTCTTTAGTTTAAATATTTTTTAATTCTGAATAAAATATTTTTTTTTTTTAATTTATTCTAGAATAAGAATTATTTTTTATTTAAAGTGTGTTGAACTTATTAAAAATAAATTGAAAACTATTTCATTTTAAATTTTTCATTGCAATTTTTGAGTTTAACAAGTTGCGATTAATTTTAAAATGTTTAAAAATATTTTTATCCATTTGTCACAAATCGATTTCAACTTTATTTATAAAATAATTGTTTATGACTTTTTATATTTATATTTTTTTGTTTTTAAACCTGTATTACTGTTCACTTTGCATTTTTTAATTATTTTAAAATTGCTTTAATGGGTTTAAATAATTTACACAATGGTTAACAGAAGAATTTTTCGTTGAATTTTATTTGAAAACTTTTCTTAAGTTGATTTTTGCAACGATGCGCGCAGACGACTTGGCTGGTTATTAAGCACGACTCGGAATGCGGCAAGTGGCTCTGGCACTGCCCCAACAAACCCCCAAAAGACGCAACAACAATCGGCTAGAGTACCACGTAAACTAAATGACGTAAGACAAGCGACGTAAGTGGTAAGCCGGCGGCGGTCAACGAACGACCGAGCGAACGAAACGAATAACGTAAGACGGACAGAGCGAGATGGCAAATTGGCAAAAGATAGACCAAATCCGGCTGCTGCTGTTGGTATTGGTGCTGGTAATCCACATCCGCCTAGCTGTGTTGCTTACTTACAATACTGCAGGGGGGCCAAGTAGTCGAGCAAACGAGACGACCACTTCACACGTTGAAGTACGCAGCAAGACTGAGCTTGCGCCTCTCGCAGAGCTAAGATTATAAAATCTCAAAAACACAAAACCACCGGCAAAAGCAACTGCGAAAACTTACCACACTTGAACTTGACCAAATGCACAAATTGCAGAGGCGGATCAGCAGCAGCACGTGAGCGATTCTTCTCGACATTCTCTCCAACATACTCTCATTCGTTCTCCCATGTAAACAAATGCTTCCAACTGGAAATCGCGACTTAAGTGCTCTCAGCATAGCACGAACAAGTTTTCAAGTCTCTCGCGGCCAACAACAATTCACGTGGCCGGCTTCGATTTGTTTTGGTTTTTGTGGCATGCGAGTTTTGTTTACAGCTGTGACGTCATTGTTTTCACAATTCCAATTGGCAACAGAGAGAATAAACAAGCTCTTGCTCTCTTCTTTTCGCTCTCTCTGACTATCAGAGTCTTGAGAGTAATCACTGTCGCGTGGTGAAAAACGAAAGACTTAGGCAACGAACTTGACGCTGACGCAACAAAAAATTTGTTAGCTCCCACCAAAAAAAAAAAAAAAAAGATGAAAAAAAAAAAGCCAACTAAGAAACGAAAAACAGCATGAAAAATATTAAATTTCATTTTAAGACTCGGTCCGTGCAAAAATCAATTCTTACGCTAAGCCGCACATTTGTCTGGCTTTGAAATCAGCTTAAAATCAACGCCTACGTGGGTGTCCATTAGCAACACGCGAAGAGTGCCAAGACATGTCGCCATGCAGCATGAATAACCATATGCTTATTAATTGTCTCCTCGCTAAATTTTGGCATTCGATTTGCCATTTATATTCACCAATTCTTCAGATATATCCATATCCATATTCAAGTGCAATGACATCATGTCTACTTCAGGCCGAAAAGGTTCAGCTTATTATGTTGTAATTAGCAATGATAATTTTATAAAAAGTATAGAATTTTAAATTTCGAATGCTGACCTTCATTGCTATTTAATGAGTAGTTCCAATTTTAATCTGATTGGTGTGGTTTTATAACGGTTAATGCCATAGAAAGTCAAACAATAAAACAATTCTTTTCCACTATGCGTGTGACTTTAAAAGTATTTACCAGAAACGATTTACGAGTTCTTCTCGCAGATCCAATTTCCTGCCAATTGATGGATAATAAATTTGATCGAGTCGTTTTTTATATTGGTCATTAAATTAAAGAATATAAAACGTTAGTGAGATAAGTTAGCAATTAGATTTAGTATTGTTTTTGTTACTTTTAACATGTTTCATGCCAATCATCTGAAACCTTTAAAATCGTTCCAAATTATTTTTTCAGGTTGAAACCTGGTTGTTCTTATAGACTTACACCTTTTTAAAGATTTGTTGTCAGAAGTATTAAATATACCAAATAAATACATCAATTTAATTTAATATATTTCCAAAAGAACATAAGAAATTATTCCGTATCTAGCATATGTTCTATATGTCTTGAATGCTTGCGCCATCACGTTGGGCGCCAATTACTTTTGCTGAGCAAAAAGTGAATTCTGAAGTATACAAACGAATTAACTTCAAAGTTGCTAAATTATTTGGTCGAGCCTTACATCAAAGTCAGTCAGTCAGTTAGTCAGTCCGTGAGTCCGTCAGAGAGACTAAGTTTGCATAGAAATCGTGCTGCTTTTGACCCGGTTGCGTAAGCGGTAACCGGCAGTCCATTTCCTACACCTCTATGCTGCTTGTTGGCTGGCAATTAGTCAAATGTAAATACAAATCAGTTAGTACATAAATACAAAATAAAAACTACAAAAACTCTAGCAAACACTCTGTCGACTCTCGTTTGCTGCTGTTTAGGCTATTTTATCTAATTGAATTAGCAGCGCGTAGCAAATATACAAAAATACATATAAAAATATTTGTTTGCCTACACGATTTTTATGGTCATTTAATTATGATTCTGGCCTTGAAGATAATATGAAGATGATGCAGCCAGTTGGGTCAGTTTCTAAAGTTCAATCTTTGCTTGGGTTTATGGGCCGAAAGCTTGATGACTTTGGCACTAGTTTTTATGGGCGAGCAAACAAAGTAACTAATTTACTTTACAGGAATACTAAATCGAATATATGTATATACGTAAATGTATTATGGTTGTTCTCTTCTCATTCTTGTAAGGCTGCGATTATTCCTGATGACATGCGGCTGGCGGTGTGAAGTGGCTGGCCCAAGTAGATGTCAGTTTCAATTTGAATGCTCAACTTAATCCGCGCGTCACTCAGCTCTGCTCATCTAGCTGGCTCGTTCCCAGACATTAAAGCATCTGCGGATGATGCACTAAACCTAGGCAATTTGCAAGGCGGCGGCTTGGCATCAAAAGCCCAACCAAGTCCAGCCAAGCCATGTCCAAGTCCAAGTCAAGTGCCAGTCGGAGAGTCGGAGCATATTCAAAATTAATTTCAACTTGAGCTGAAATTTTTTAATTATGGGTTGCAGTTACATTGAGATCGGTTCTCATCCTCATACTCAACATGATCGTTGGGTCTTCTCTTGTTCTCCAACTTCTAGGGGGTTGGCTCAATTTACGCACAACGGTGTTTTGGTAAGGGAAGCCATTTGGGAGCTTAATTGAATTCCTGGTAATATATTTGTGTTGATGCGACGGTGGTCCCCAGTACCAGACACTACCAAATTGATTTGTTTGCCACAGCATGTACAACGTGTTGGTTTTTAACAGTTAATATTGTAGCAAAATCTGAAATAAAAAATGAAAAATGAAATTGTTGCATGTTTGCGGCAAATTAAAAACAGAATCTCCTAGGTAGCACAATAAGTAAATTTAATGAAGGGTTTTCATTCTTTTCTGAATTTTTATTTTTTGCCTAGATTAAAGTTGTAGAGAAATTAAATTCAAGATTTTTTTTTGCCAAGCTAGGTACAGTTGTGTCGAGTTCATATTGAACATTCTTTATGCCAACTATTTAGAAGTGCTGAAACAACCAATTAAGCTAGTGACACACTTTTCTTTTTTTCTTTTTTTTTTATTGTAACTGACTCCCCAATCAATTACCAATTGGCTAAAATAGCTGGCAGGCTTCTTTTTCACACATAACTGCAAATTCACGACCAAATATCTAGACAAAAGCTTAGGAAGAACTGAAACCTGTTGCAGATTCTTTCTTCAGTAGTTTGGTGCTGATCAACGGTCATTTGGATGTTTAAGTGTCGGCTCAGTTTGGCTGATGGCGCAGAAGCGAATGTGAAATTTTTTTTTTCCAAAGCCTGGCATTAGGTTAGAGTCTGGTCGCAGTCTCTCTATCTCTTTCTTTTTGTCTTAGTCTATCCGAAAGCCATAAAAAATATGCTAACAGAGTTGTTGGTCGAGACGTTGCAGAGATCGTCATTCGCCGTAGGTGTCATCTAGCCGGGAGCAGCCTAGCCAATTGCTGATTAGCGCCGACTTTGAGACGCCATGAACATGACAGCGTTTCAGCTCTTTGGAGTCTTAGTCTCCTTCAGGTCTTTAGGTTCACATCATGGTCCAAAGGTATGTGCGTTGATAAGAATTCTTTCGCTGCAGCTTCAGCCTGGGCATTAGAATGTTAAGTGATTGGTTAATTGCAGTTGGTCCATGACCATGATGATGAACAGGATGATGATGAGACTCCTTGCCATTTTTATGTTTTAAGCCTTTTGTTCGTCTATAAAAAAAATTATTGCTAGTGCCTAGATAACTTAAATTCTGTTTTATCTACGAGTAGACATTTATTGCCAATAACCTAAAGACTGTTACTAAAAAAAAATTAAGCGGCTGCCATTGACTGTTATACAATTTATGAATTATTTAGTTATGATATATAAAAGTTTGAACTAAACATTATTATATACCTGGGATTTCATATTTTTAAACTAAAGGTTAATTTGGAGAAAAATCAATATATTTTTAATTGACTCTAGTTTATACAGGAACTTTTAGTTCAACATGATTTGAATGCCTTCGAAAGTCTTCTTTATTGTGGTTTAATAGGCATTTAGCACAGTCTTTAACTTTATTTCTCACTTAAATTATCCATTTTTATACCCCAAATAATTCTTAAATATTGATTTTCAATAAACTAGTAAAACAACATCATAAAAGCTATCAATTATGGTACAGAAAGAGATCAAACTAAAATGTTATTGCTCTTCGATTCAGGTCTCCGTTTATTGATACTTCTTGTAATGTTTTATGTGTATTCGTGTGTATTAGTAAATAAATAAATATTTTATTTATTTATTTTTATAATTTTGCACTTGTCGTTATAGAAACAAAAAAGGAAAAGTTATAAAAAGGTGCTTAATTTAATACATTTTAAATTTCATTTACATTAATATAAAGAAATTGTTATTTATTAACTTTTTTAATGTGCCACAGTTTGACAATCATGGATTTAGAAGGCATTAAACTGTGAACTGATATTTGTTGCCATTTTGAAGACAAATGAGTATCTTGTATTTTTTGCTTGCCGTGTGTCAACACTTGACATGCTAATGGCCCACCAAACAGACACCTGAAGGGCCTTTTACCAACGGCAGCCATTTGTAAATGCTAATTAGAAAGGCAACAAGCAACAGCACCTTACAGGAAAACTAACCAATCTACTCCTCCTTCTTATGCTCTTTTTTTCTTTGCCACCGCTAGCTATAAATTTTGCGTACATAGTAAAACTTCTCCAGATACCACTGCAAAAATCCTCTTTATCCTCATCCTCTAACTTTTGCTCCTATTCTAGTGGGTTTTTCTTAGTTCACTCCCAGGCAGCAAATCAAATAGGCAAATGAACTGTCAACTGGAATGTGTGTGTACAGAATGGTGGTGAGTGTACGAATATGGAAGATGGCGGGGGTTATGCGTGGTGTTTGCAAGGAATTCGCATGATATACAGCATGGGCGTGTGTTGGAGGTGTGTGTTGGGCTAACACACGCGCCAAATAACACGCGCAAATAATCATAAATCAAATGAAAGGCTGCTCCTGCTGTTTCTTAGCCTCTTCAGCCTGCGGGGCAGAATTCAAGCGCAACCAGCTCGAGTTAGAAAATACTCTTCTTGTCAATTTTGGTGCCTCTGGTTTTGCCACGCCTACAACATTAATTAGTCCAGCAGCTGGATTTTGTGCTTCAACTAAGTGAGTAACCTTCAAATAGTTTACTATGATCTCCAGGATTTCTGGGGGCAGCAATGATAGCATTTGTATGCCAATTTGAGTTGGTAAATTGCAAGAATATTCCAACTGAAGAATCAACCGAACAAAAAAAAAAAAAACATGCAGAAAAGAAGAAGTAGAAAAAACTCAATTCAATTCCATACAAAATACAATCATAACACTGACCTCAATTTCCTGCCAGCCGCAATCACATTTTCTAGCCTAATCTACTAACTGATTCAACTTCTTTTACCTCAACTTCTTGGTGGTTCTACCATGATTCTTGGGTTTCCCCCTTTCACTCTATTCCTCTCTCTCTCTCTCTCTCTCTTTCCGTCTGTATGTCTTCTTTTTCCCCTCCCATAGTTCTTCTAATCAGATGCAGAAACAGAAATAAGCAATTATGATGGACGTTCTGCTATGTTAGGACAGTGGAAATAAATGGATTTCATTTTGCCATATATTCCATGTGAAATTAAATTATAATATCTAAAGAGGAGGGATAAAAAAGGTCACAGAAGGAAAACAAATGTTAATTTTGTAAGAAGAGAGAATATTACAGATAAACATACACATAAGAAGTCTGTTATATCATAGGAAAAGAACGCACTCTAAAAGAAAATGGAAAATGAAAAGAAAATATTCATATAATGGATTAAGATAAAAGAAGAACGACTGAAAAGATATAATAAAACGTTTTTTTCTTAAGAACAATTAAAAATGTAAAATATATAAAAAAGAAAGAAATTTTAAAATAAAGTGGAAACAAAAAATGTTACACAGATATAGAATGAACCAACAATGATTCATCTTTTTGCAGGATGGACGGAAAAGTAATATTTTTAAGCTAACAGCGAGGAGTATACTAAGGTATTG
The DNA here is from genome assembly GCA_018903615.1 of Drosophila neocordata. NCBI lineage: Eukaryota > Metazoa > Arthropoda > Insecta > Diptera > Drosophilidae > Drosophila > Drosophila neocordata. Next base: position 4,480,638 of record JAEIGI010000006.1, on the reverse strand, counting down.
TAAGATAAATAAAAGCTTAGTTCGAAAGCCAAAACTTTCAGTAAAAATGTTAAAGATTACTGGCTATACAAATATGGGTACACTTTGCCCCACTGTGACATTTGGCTTGGACCAATTGTAGAACATGAAAAATCAATAAAAGCAAAGCATTTCCACTTTTTGGCTTGGTCAAAACCGTATTTGGAATGGCATTTCTTCTTGTTTTCTTTTTCTGGATTTTTTTCTGGCTTTTTTCTTTATTTTGGTTTGCTTGATGATTTGGTTTTGATGATGCGCACGAACAGGAACAGCCGCAGCAATAGCAAGAGCAACAACAGCAACAATAAAGCGAAAAGCCAAAAGTAGCACAAACTCAACAATTGGCACAGAAATGAAAACAATTTGCATTTAATGGCGTTCGCCGCGTGGGCCATGAGCAAAAAGAAAAAAAGCATCATGTGCATGAACAGCATGTGAATGGGCTAGTTGCATGGCTGTGAGGAGGGGGAAAATAGGACTAGGGACCAAGTTCAAATCATTAGGCCCAAAGTTCGTTGCTTTGTCCATAGCAATTTGCGCCGCGCTGTCACGATTAATAACGCTGTCATAATAACACTTTTCTGTGATTGATTTAAGACAATTACAGAAAAGAGGAACACAGCGCTCACGTTTGTGGATGAATTTTAGCGAATGGATGGATGGATGTGGAAGAAGATGCAGTCCTTCTGAGTGATTGGTTAGGCCTGGGCTTAAGAAAGAGATTATCAAGTTGCCAAATGGGCACGTCCAAACTAAAAATGCTGGGCAATACTATTGGGCCAAGCGAAAAAGTGTTGAACCAAAGCAGACATGCTAAATTAAGCTGAAGAAGATGGCTATCAACACCACCACCACCACTATAACCACCAATGCCGACGCCGCCAACGAGCAGGATTCACATAGACCCCCGCTTCATCACCTTACATTTTCTAGTTACTCTTCTCTCCCTCCTGCTCTCTGGCCAAATCGCTTGATGTTGATGACTTACAACAAGTAATTGGCAGCAGCCACAACCGACCACAACAAAATCATCATCATCATCATCAACATCCTCCCATCCCCATCTACCTAGTGTGGCTCACTCAAGCGTCGCTTGTGTCAAAAGGTTTAATTTTTGTTTCTCTCACCCTTGCTCTTTACCTCCTTGTTTCCCCTTTTCCACCCCTCCTTTTTTTTTGCAACTCCCGCATGTAATAACATTTCAAGCTGTGCGCTCTTCGCTTTGCTTGGGTCGGTCTTCAACTTGAACCTCTTACATGGTTGACTGAGCTGCTCACAACATCACAGCAAAAAAAAAAAAAAAAAAAAATAACACCAGCAAGAGTAGGAGGAGGATAAAGGTGGAGGCATTGGCATCTAGTTGCCCAGTGCGTCAATGTCAGCGCTTCGATTCCAAAAGTCGAGAGTCCCCTGACACTCAACCCCAACCTCAATCTCTTTACTTTAGCTCCAGCTTCACTCGCAGTAAATTTAGCTGCTTATTGTTATTGGCTTCTGCCAGTTGCCTGGGTCAAGTTCAAGGCTTCCAATTTTTTTGTGTTTTTGCCAGGTAACATACATAAAATATATCGTAAATGCTTAGTGGAACGTTCGTTCCAGTCGACAATTCAAAACACGATCGTCTTCAAATCATATAATAGTAAATGTTTTTTCGGCTTTGTTAGTTTATCTATTCAAAATTCATTTTAAAGGCTAGTAATAAATATTCAGATAGTCTTAAAATCTCTTTTAGTCACAAAGATTAAATATTTGTATTATCTCTCTTCGTCATTTATCAAGGCTTTATGTTTCAATTCAAAACAGCTTCAAAAATATGGTACAAGTCTTTAGGAAGATATTAATGGAAACAGGTGGTTTATTGATCAATATTTTAGACTAAGGGATCCTTAAATAATAAAAACGTTACCATGAATTCAGTCCGATTGTGTCTAAGATAAAGATCATAAATCCATGTAACTAACAAAAATTAGAAAATTTGATTATTCATTAAATTTAATTAATTTAAAGCTTTATTAAGAAAACAATTAATTTGCTATTGGACTTGACGTAATGTATAAATTGTATAAATTCATGCTAACAAATTAGTTTTTATTGTACCAATTATATATGTAAACAATATTTATGGTTAACAGCCAACATCATTAAAAGGTGCCGGTAAAACAACAAATGATTAACATTGAAAATTTATTATTCGCGATTCTATTTTTAAAGTTGCTGCATACACTTCACAAAGTCAGAACTTAATATTAAATATATATATAATAAACAGATTTAATGAGTAACTATACATTATGTATGATTGCCTTGAAAGGCTTAGGAAGCGGACACTCTGAGGGAATTTAAAATAGAGATTTTATCCTCATTTAGTTCGAGTTAAATTTACAAAGTTGTCTGTCATATACATATGCTCCTTATCTCCATTTTATTTAAAGGCAGTCTTAAGATTTATATAGAAAAAGGATTTTAGTTTTAAATTAAAGTCGAAAGTTTTTTTTCTGTCATATCTCATTCTTTTTGACCTGGCTAAAATATTCTTATACACATCATGTGGAGCAGTATTTCAGTTTTAGCATAAAATAAATTCCATTTCGACAATCTTGCTGATTATGACATTACTATATATGATATTAAATAAATGTCAAAAACATATTTTATTATATGGCATATAAAACAGAAACTTCTATAAAAAGTGTCAGAACAGGTAGAACAAATTTGGTTAAATCGACTTGAGTTTGTATAGACTTGAATTGAATGATCGAAGGAACTTGTTATGGAGATTGAAAGCTTGCAATGATTCATAAATCAGTTAAACCAAGTGGAGCTCGATTCATCTTCTGAACTTATGATAAGTTTAGTATCTCAAGATATCTCTATATATCTATATTTTTGATTACAGTATCGGTTTCCAAAAAAAAACTAATCTGACTCTCTAACCGGAAACTCTTGAGAATGTGGCTTACAAACTAAAATCTTTTAGCACTTATTAAATTTGTGAAATTTTCCTATAAAAATTTAAGGAATTTCCCGTAAGCGATCAGTTTTTGTTAAACCAATGGTAAATAATCTTAAAATCTCAATGAACCAACACAAGCCAGGCCCACACCAAAAGCCATTTGAATGCCATAAATACCAAGAGTAAGGAAAAAGAAAGAATAGAAAAGAGTTGGGCTTAAATAGTTTGTTTTTATGGCAAAACTCGTAATATTTGCTAAATGCCTCTAAGAGCCGCTTGACATGGCTCTGAGTTTGTGGCTTTGGCTTGCGCCTGTTAGCCTTCTTGGCCTGCCATGATGGACAATAATAATTCTTGGCAAAAGCCATTTTCGTTTACAAATTGCCGCATAAATCGCATATTCGATGAGAGTTCCTCTGTGGGCATAAAATGCAAAACTTGCAACTTGCGGCAAACCAAAACTTGAAGCGGGCAAGCGAAGGCAAGTGGCAGTCAGGCAAACAGGCAGTCAGCCATTCAGCCAGCCGAAACCGTTAACTGGCCAGCAAGTTGCAGCAGTCGCAGCAACAGCAGCATCAGTTGAAATAAACCAAGTCGAGTGCATAATTCGTTATGCTTTATTACGAAATTGGATATCATCGACTCTGACTTGGCCCGATCCCTGTTTGGGCGGCTTAAAATTATGGGAGACTGATTTGGATTCGGATTCGGTTTCTGGGTCTTTCTCCTGCGGTAGCTAACAAATGACATACTTCTAATTTATGGCCAAACGCAACTGAAACTGGCATTTACACTTGAAGCCACCAGCAAGCCAAAGAAAGAAAGGGGGGAAGTGTACCTCTCTCTAACTCCCCAAAAAAAGAAAACACTAACCAACAGCAGCGCCCACGGAAATGCTTGGAAAATTGCATCGGCACCGCTAGTTTTTTTTTTTTCTTTTGCTGCACACACCACATAATTAGTGCAATGTGTGGACAGGCTGCTGCTCTCAAAGTCAAGTGCACCACTACCAGTACTACTAGTAAATATACGGCCTAGTCTGGGGCTGATCGTGTCATGCCGCAGATACGAGAATTGGCGAATCGCTAAATCGGTGAATAGACGGCAAGTTGGTGCCGTAACTTTGATTTTATCTGTGCGCGAGAGCACATGCCGCCGTGTCTTAAAGGGGCATGGGTATCAAAAAGTTAAATAAACAACTGTGGTTGCTCTTGAAAATGCCTCTGGCACCTCTTACCCATTAGGTAAATATGGATTACGGTATACTGTACTTGAACAAATATTAGATTTTAGGATATACAAAATAACAAAGTTGTGGAAATACGTTAATTAAAATCAGAACTCGTAAATCTCTGTAATCATTTTACTATTTTCATGCATCAGTTTTATGGTATAAGGAAACTTATATATATGTAGCTTGTAGGATGATAATATGGAACTATGTTACTGAAGATAGTCAGTCCTTGTTTAAATAAAGTAATCTATGTTCTTAAAACAGAGAACTACTTAAATATAATTCTGTTTATTGAAAATTCTTTTAAATCAAACATGTTCCCAGAGTTCTCATGAATATACAGAAAAAGTTTAGAAAATCCTTCAGTGTAGATTGTATTTTGAAATATTAAACTCTATTCTCTTATCTAATACGGTATATTGATAGTCGATCTTAATCTTTTTCCGGTATTTGTTCCTTTTTTTTGCTGCTAGCTGATTGTGTTCTTTTTTTCTTTTCTTCTTTTGGTATATTTTGTGTGAGTCAAACCCGATGATGCCATAGATATTGTCGCTTCGTGTACAGTTAGACGTTACATATATATTAGCCATCTGTTGTTGGCATGGCCAAAATGAATTTGTGTATTCTGTCGGATGAGAACTTGTTTATGGGCGAGTGGGTGGCCAGATGGCAGAGGTATCATGACCGTATTCTCTTCTTTATTAAAACCTGACCACAAATTGTGGTTGGTAAACTTGTGGCTAAAATCTGTACATAGATATCTCAATTGAAATGAAAATCACAGCCGACAAAGTTAACGGTTGTTATACCCGATATGGCCAACAAAAAATTACGGCAAGTTGTTTGCTATTGCCATGCCTTAAACGAGTACATACTGACAAATCAAATTAGAACCTCAACAAGTAACAGATCAACATTCTGCATTTGGTCAAAAACACTTTGGCGCCAATTGAGTATCTTTGGCATCTTTGCTTTAATTAGCTAGAAATGCCAATTTGCTGTTTTCTGCCACGCCTTTTTCAACTTATCCACTTTTGGCACGCAACTTCTGCCGCTGGGTGGTTCCATCTCTCCATCACACGCAACCTTCTTGAATGTCCCTCGCATAAGATGGAAATTTATGTGAACGCATTCACGATCGAATATGACCGAAATGCTCAGCGGGATGGTGGACTTCTCTTACTGTTGAAATGAAAACAGGCAGCACCATTTGATGCACAACAAAGTAAGAAAAAGGCATATTTGTTTTATAATGGCATGATGATAAATTTATAAATCTTCTTTTAAAAGTTATTTTAAAAACATTTTTATCTTTTAAGCAAAGGCCATTGTTTGTTAGTTTTAATAAAGTCTTTCGGCCTTTGTATATTCTAAATTTGGCAATTCAGCTTATTGACGTCAATCAACAAGAAAAAAAAGCCCCATTTTGTTGCTAGGGGAAAAAACAATGATTGAAATGGTTCATAAAGCTAAATTTGTTGTAATTTAATGGTGAGTGGGTAATTAACCATTGTTAATTCCGATTTGGTGTTTTTTTTTTCATCAGTTTTATTTTATTTTGAGAAGTTTTATTAAAAATTAACCAAATTTTGTATTTTATTCAACAAAGATTCTATTTTCTTTTTGCTTTGTTTCGATAAAATCGATCTAAAGGATTTCTGAGACTTTAAAATAATTTTGACAGAACTGCAATCCAATTAGGAAGTTGGGAAGGCAAAGTTGAAATATAACAAAAAACTCAAATAGTGAAAGTTATTTTTTAAACTCACTTTTCATTAAAGCGAGGAAGATATGGTTATATTTCTATACTTTTTTAAACAAGTTAACATCGAGTAATTTCTAAAAATTTTGTGCAATAAAAAGGTAAACACAAAATTTAACTGAAACATCGAAAGTATAAAGCTTACATATAATAGGCAGCAAACTGTAACCAAAGCTATAACTAAATTTATAGTTAAATCTATAACCAAAAGTGTAATCAAAACCTGTAAGGAAAAGTTAACTTTTATTTTAAAAATGAAGTTTGCTCATACTATTTTATTTAAATTTTTTTATTTCATTCTACTTATATTTTATCATTTTGCAGGGTATTCAAATAGTTCTGTTGGTCCCTGCCAATTCGTTAATATTTTTGCTTTTTTATTTAAGAAATTTAAATTATACGCTTGCCTTGAGAGAAAAGTGCATGGTCAATATGTTTTAAACATTAAATTTTTGCTTTGCTTTGGATTGGATTGGATTGGTTTTGGTTCGGTTTGACTTGGTTTGAATGGGACTTGTGGACTCCCCGTCTGGTGGTGACTGGTGTGCTGCTCTGCTTCATGCACGATTGGCAGTTGGCAATTTCAAAGATATTTCAAATTCTAAAGCCTGCGGGCGGCTCGACTGCATGTGATTTGCATTTAAAACATCTTTCGCCATTTAAACAGAGAGGAAGAGTTTTATTAAGTCATAAAATATATATATATATTTATATATATATATATATACAGTATATTCTTATATATATATATAAAGAATATTTGTTGTAATATATTTTGTGCACGTCTTGATTTGCATAACTAAATGTGCATTGAAATTAGACAATTTAAGTGACCAGGAAGTAGATGAGGATAAATATGAGTTGACCCTTATCTATTTTGTGGGGGAACGTGAACTAGAGCCATAAATTATACAATGACAGCCAACCTTTTGCTTGCTAGAGGCTCTATGTCTCTAAATATCATTCATCATTAATTAAAATTAAATATTTAGCGCTGAAGCCAACTTTGAGTCGGCTTGGACCATTTTACAAATCGCTCTTCTTTTTTCTTTTTCTTACTCAATTGACGCCTTGTAGCGTGTCTGGCCCACATAAATCCCACAATTCATTGATGTTTTTAAAATGGTTAAATTTGTCAAGTCCAGCTTACTACTCCCCGCTTTTTCTTTACTCTTGACTTTAATATTCAATTGGGGAGTCATTAACAGGCCTGAGAACCATGGTACAAAAGATATTATCGTTAAATTACCGCAATTTGCATGTAAATGTTGTTTATCAATTTAAACGCTAAATGCTTTAGAACTAATGACGGGTGGCGGTGGCTGCCTGGCCAAAAAGAGAATGAAGAAATTTTTTCACCCTCCAGCATTTACAAGTACAGAAGAACGAACGGTTACGGCTAACCATTCGGACCACGGACGCTTTAACGGTCACGATATATAAGTATTAGTATGAATATATGTAAGTATAAGTATGAGTACTAGTACTCGTCGCTCGCTCGCTCGCTCGCTCAGATTGTAACAACAATATTAAGGTAATGACGTGTCATTAATTTTATTACAAAATGTTGCTATATGTATATGTTAGTATGTGTATGAGAGCAAGCGGTCAGGTTATGCTTTGGGTTTTGGTTTGAAGTTCGGGATTTGGTCTTTGACTTTGCCTTTTTGGTTTTCCTACGTCTCTGGGCCATTGGCGTTGCGTTTTGTAGACTTCTGGTCTTCCGCATTTGCTTGAAGACGAATAGCTGTTGGTTGGAGTTGGTAGGAGTGGTTACTTGATGGTACAGTAAGTGAATTCTTCAAATCATTTATATGGCCTATCCATGTCACTAGCTTTTGACATCTTTCAGGTTCTCCACTTCTCATCAGAAATAGTTTACATTGTGATGAAATAAATATGTGTGCATCAAGTTTTTCTGGCTATTTGGACTGCATAACTCACTTGCTGCCAATTCCAATTGTTCTTTCTTTTGCTAAACTTCTTTTCCTTTGCCCCCGTCTACCCCCTTACCATATCTTATACTTGCGTCTGACACTGAAAAATGCAAACAGAAATAAAACAAAAGACTTAAGCAACAAACTGAGTGATTGCAATTGCTTTTGGTATGTATGTTTATGTGTGTATGTTTGTGTGCAAGGCTATTTTTAGCCTTGGCTAAATAGTTGGCTATGGACCAAAGGATGTGCTGAAGCAACAGTAACTGCAGCAGCATTGCCAAAGGAAGCACTTGGAAACAGAGTTGGTCCATGCTCCGACTCTGTCTCTGGCTGTGGCTGTGGCAGCATATTATTTTATAGCCGCTCGCATAAATCTTGCAAACGCAGATAAAAAGGCGAACGCTTTATAGAAAAATAAAAATAAATAAAAATTCTCTTGGCTGAGCTAACCGGATCGGCAGCGGCAGCCCTCGCATTGATGGAAACAATTTATGGCAAAATTAATGATAGATTATGGCGCTGCCAATTAAAAACCAACAAACAAGCGCACAGTTTATAGACGTGCCATCAATGTGGATGCTGAAACTTCAAAAGACAGAGACAGACTGATTGTGCGTAAGAATGAGAAAGACTGAGTGTTAGTTGGTACCAAGATGAAGATGGATATGGATTGAATTTGCCGCCTAAGATGTAGGTGTTTAGACGGATAGTGGTCATTGCCTTTGATTTGGCTTTATAGCCTCAAGAAGTGACAAATTACCTGAGCAAAGTGACATCATAGCAACAAGCGTGTGTTTTTTATTCTGTAAGAGTGTGTGTGTGTGTGTGTTTGTCGCTGACTTCAGTCAATTATAATACAATAAAGGGAAAAGACTAAAATTACTTATTTGATTAATAACCTATAGCTAAAGTCAGAATCATGTTCGCCATTAAAATCAGTCAAGCGCAATTAGAACAAAGCATACCAAAAAGCAAACGTCTTAACCTTAAAAGGTGGTTGAAGAGGGGTGTGGTTATAAGGGGAGGTCAGTGATTTTTAAGCGGAATTCTGCACGTCTGCGTTGTGTTCCTTTTCCTTTTTATTTTCTTATAATTTAAAGTCGCTTTTTTTGTCGTGTTTTTGTTAACAATGAGATCATTTGCATTAGATCAAATACTTACAGTTTGAAAGCCACTGTCGTAAATTTGTGGAAGTTACTAGAAGACTCCGAGAACATTGAGTTTTCTTTGTATATTATTAATATTGGTTTTACAGTTAAACAGTTGGGATTTAACTTTACCTTGAAATATGAAACTTAGACTGTGACAATTATATTAAATAAGTCTTAAAGTTCTATAAACTTTAAACTGTTAACAAAAATTTCCAGAACACAGACTTAAAAAACAAATATTTAATTAAAATTTCCATTTTTGAAATTTATGATTTCAATCACTACGCAGCCTACGCAGAAAAGAAATTATATAAGCAATAACAAAAATAATCCAAACAAAACATTAATGAACTTAATAAAAAAAGAACTGCGAAAAATCTATAAACTTTTAATGTTTTTATTGGCATTTTCAGTAGATTTTAAAAAGACTCCAAGGTATAGACAATAAACTAATTAACCTTTAATGGAACTTCCAGTTTTATTAGTGTGATTACAAAAAACTAGCTCTAATTTTGTCTGTAACACTTGACTAGAAATAACAATCAAATAATGATTGGTCTATAAAATGGTTTAAATTTGATTACTTAGCTTGTGATTCTAGATGTCTTCGACACGGCTTAGAAAGCAATTTAAAAGAATATGGTGAACCATTTTATCAAAGTGAATTTTTTGTGGTTTTTTATTTAATTTGGTGTAAATCTTATGACACTTAGGTAATAAGTAAAAAACCAGTTCCAAACTAACTAAAAACCACATAAAGAAAGATCTTTGAAACTAGTTAATTTACTAACAAAACATTAAAAATCCATATTTAACCAGAAAGAACTCTAGCCAGTTTGGAATCAAACTTTAATTCCCATTCTAATAAGACCAAACATTTCATGCTAAAAATTGGCGTATTTTTAATAAATTAGAGAATAAATTGGTTTTTAATAATGCAAAGAATATATTTATATATAAGAGACATACATATATACATTTAAAAGCAGCAAAAAACATAAAAAATTGTTAAAAAAAAGCTTTAGGCTACATGAAAAGAACCAAAGGAAAGAAAAGAAGAGGAAACTTCAATGGACATGAAATTAAGCAATTAAATAATTTTCATGTTGTCTCGAGTTCAATGTGCTGAAAATTTCAATATTACGCAATCGAAATTGCATATATACATAGTTGGATTGACAGACTGGGTAAATGGATCTTTCAACATGATTGACGGAACTGTGCTACATGTAGTCACGCCCCCAACAACAAGAAAAGCAACAACAACAACAGTAAAAATCAACCCAAATACAAAAATTCGATCGAGAAATCAGCAAGCACTAAATGTTACTCTGTGCTTGGAATAATTAATTTCCGACAATTTTATGGTCATTTAATGGGGTCTACTTCACAACATACATACATCTACATCTCTACCTGTGTGACGCGTAATACAGGCAGGCCAGTGAGAGAGGCAGGTAGCCTAGAAATGGCACAGTTTTTGGGGCCTCCAAACTTCCAATCCAATCTCCCAGTAAAGTGTCATAAACAGCAACCGCAAACAAGACACTTACTGGGCGCCGTCGTTGCCAACGGGCACAGAAAAACTTTATTTATTTCTCCTTATTTTTTTTTTTTGGCAAAAACAAATCCAAAGCTCTTACAGTAATCAAGAGTCAATAATCTAGAGAACCAATTCGAAAGCCAATTCAGAACTCATTCAGTGTTCATTTGGCAACCATTCGATTCCATTTGTTCATTTCGTTTCATTCTTTTTTTTTTGTACTTGAATTATGAATAATGATTCATAACTGTGGCCCTGGCTTGAATTCAATGTACATGTCGTTCGTATCTTGTTCTTACAAATCGCGTGCTGATCGTTTTCCCCTCTAGCCCATTCTATCCAGCCCTTTACTGCCCGCCACCAGCCACCGTTGAGACTCTTGTTTGACAAGAGCACTACACATAATTTTAATGATTCCCTGCGGTTGGCATGGGTCTTCTTGGTAAGAAGAGTTATGACTTTTTCAATGTGATTTCATTTATTTAAGTTATCCGCACCGCCACCACCGCTGCCGCTGTTGGTGTTGAAATGGACTTTCATTTGGCCAAGTTGGATATTGGTTTGATTCTATTTTTGTTGGACAGTTCCTTGAACTCTAGCCGAAAACACGAGCACAACTTAATTAACTTTCATTCCCTGTCTTCTTGAAGCCTATTTTACAGTTTGACAGTCATTGCTCGTTCACAAGTTGTTACTACATTGTTCTGCAAAATGAGCGGAAATGTCTTTCAACTGGTGTGTGCCTGTGTGTGTATGTAATACTTACTTTTGGAAGTGCTGATTTGCATTTTAATATTCTTATGATATCATTTGTTAGCTAAGCTAAAACAAAAAATGCAAATTACTCACCTGTAGAAGTTAATGTTAACACATGATTAACACATGATTAACGCCTACATACTTAGGAAAATTCATTAATTGTTTTGGAAATATCACTTCGCAAACTTTTGTAATATGACAAATGCATACTGAAGATTACTTAAAGATATTAATTTTATTGCAAAGGTTAATAGAAGTGGTTTTGAGTAGCGAAACTAACTTTCTTACCTTATTATTTAAAAAGTATTTTTAGCTATACCAGCGCTACTTCAAAAAGCTTATTTTTTAAAGTGTTTTTTCAGTTCTTAAAGACATGTTACTAGGCTGTAGAAATCTTTTTAGTATTCCCTCAATCAGTACTCGAAATATTGGTTATCGGGGAGACTAGGCTAATTCTGCTGGGTTTTTTTAATTACTTATATGTACTTTTTAATTACTCATATATATCCCAATGACTATTGAATGGAAAGGCTATTAATTCTATCAACATTCAATATGTGATTTAATGTTAAGAAGTTCTGTATTACCTTTGCAAACCTGTAAAACACGATAAAATTGAATAAAACTAATTTTATTGCAACCACAATAAATTTTCCCTTTTTAAATAAGTCAATTGAATGACAAATTAAATAAAATTTAATAAGAAAGAAATGTCTGACCAAATCAATTATTTTTCTGGCTTTAAATTTATAATTAATTTAAAAAAATGAATATTCCATGTTCAATTTTATTCCATTGATCAAAATTAAGAAGAAAGTGCTGTTCCTTAAACGTGAGTTGTTGTTGTACAGAAATAACTATTAATTAACAACTTTTTTTCGCCAAAGTGCGTTTGTCTAATAGTTTATAAATTCTATTTAAGTTTTTAATATAATTTTTTATTATTTCGTATTTTTTGGCATACCAACTTTTACCAGGCCATTAACTATTTTTCGTTTCCCAAGATATATTTTTTACTAGTTTTTTAAGTAGTGTGAAAATTGTTTGACTGATGTATAATAAACTACCATACCAACATGTGGCAAATCGCTCAGACACGAACTCTTAGACCTTAGTCTCATATGCGGTTTAACTGCAGAACTCCCATGATTTTAATTTACTAAACATATGATCCCTGTTTTGCCATAAAAATGGAAGTAAATTTTGTGGGAGTAACTTTTCAGTTTATGTCTTTCTTTGACTCTTAGAAGTCAGACTCAATTTTAAAGAAACCCTTTTAAGTTCTGTGTAATATTTAATTAAACTCAGCAAGTTGTGATTTGGAAGAGCTAATCTTGTATTTTCTGTCCCTTTCTATCCGTCATATTGGTTAATCAATACAAAAAAAAAAAAATTGATAAGTGCAACTACATCTAATCGTGTTCTGCTTTGCAAAGCATTTCCAATCAGTCTGATTACAAATTTTATTTCTGGTTATCAGTTAATTTACCTAATCTATACAATTAAAAAAAAATTAAATTAGACAAATTGTTTTATTTTAGACGACAAATAGCTAACCAGTTTAAGTAATTGATTTTGATTTGATTTGAAAGAGTTATATTATGTATAAAACTTATCAATACTCTAAAAAGAGAAAACATTATGGGAAAATTTAATAGTCTTATAGTTTCTACGTCGAGCCATATTAATGCTTATGTAAAAACTATCTAAGTCGTTTATATAAAAAATGATAAACTCATTAATAAAAATAAAATTTAATAAACGCTTTAATAACTAAAAATTCTAATTTAATGCCACTTCCACACGGTTTCTTGAAACAGTAAAAATAATCCTAAGCAAATTTGTCAAAGGTTAATACAAAACTTAAAGAAATCTGTAGATGATTTCATCCTGTAAAACTTTGTAATGAAAGACCATATAGTATATATACCTACATGCATATATAAATATTTTTTATAGCCATAAACATGTTATTGTATTTGTCGCTTTTGTTGGTTAGTTGGGTTTGTTGGCAATCAATTTTTATGAGAACGCAAAAAACTGATGCTAATGAAGCGTCAGGCAGAAGCATCTGGAAAACTTGCTAGCCTTATGCTTTTACCTTATTACTAGCTATATTTAGCATGTCTAATTAAAAAATACCATAAAACTTTAACTTGAGTCTGTTTATGTTGACAATGTAACAAAGTGAAAATTTTAAGCTGTTTTTTTTTTTTATTTTCATAAGGAGTTTATCACAATTATGTTGCATCTACATCAAAATGGGAAAACAAAACGAAATAAACATAACTAACAAAGAATTATAATCCTGTTAATACAATCCAAAAAGATTCGCAAATATATAATTGAAAATAAAAGAAGCAAGTCGGTTCTGTAGATTTTCAGTATAGCCTATATCAAGTAGACACAGTAAGTAGTATAACCCAACAAGTCGTGATAGAAAACATTATGATAATTCGATATTTACCCTATCGGAGACTATATCATACAGCTTTTATTAAAAAATAATGTTTGAGTAAAAAATTTAACATCAAAGAGTTTGTTGTTTGTGACTTAAATATCACATCTCCTGTTATTTTATCAGAATCTGTTGACTATATCATATAACCCACATTGAATTAATCGGTGCATTGTTTGTTCAATCTAGTGGCGCTTAGCTTAGTTTTTACTAATATTCTTTTTTAATTTATTTAAGTAGTTTTTTAAAATATAAACTTGTTTTTTAAGTGATTTTCACAAAATTTGGTATTTTTTGTTAAATATAAAAATATCTATTAAAAGGTGCAATAAAAACAATAGGAACAAATCCAATTCAAAGCATTAAAAGCATTTTTGATTTAACTAGTAATTTTATATACCTTTTGCTTGTAAGAGATTACTAATAAAAAAAAAAGGGTATACATAGTTCGGCACGGTTTCAGTTTACCCGTCTTTCTAGATTAACTTCAAGCTATGATAAAGCATTTAATAATTAATTAGCAATCATGTATTTATTATTATTCCTGTATTCCCCTATCTATAGCAGTATATTGACTATCAGTTTTATAACAAATTTTTTTTAAATTCTCGGAGCAGTTGTTTGGGTGATAAGGTATGAGTAATTGCTGATAATCGATTTGTTGATTATATTTGTACGACAATTCGAATAGACGATTTCCCCTTTAAATAAATTGTAGTTCTTAAAATGCGCTGCAAGAGACAAAAGGTCTACCTTAACCAGTTTATATAAAAATATATACTAATTATAAACATTCAATCAATTAAATGATATAAATGTTTTATAAATTGCCTCGTGAGTGTTGGATTTATCAGCATGCATATACATATGTATATATATATATATATCATTAAATCAATCTAGTGCAAAATGTTATTCCATAATCATGGGTCAAAGTTGTCTTTCTTTGCAATTCAAATAAATATTATCTTTTGATAATATTTCTTGATAAGATTTTATAATAATTTGTCAAACACAAAACAAAGTGTGTTTGTGTGTGTGTGTGCAAATATTTTCAAGGTCAGACCGTAAAAGCAATTGTAATTGTAATTAACCTTGTCCCACCAATAATTTTTCTATAATTTTTACTTGTTTAAAATCTTTCGCTTTGTGTACATATATGAAAGTTTTTTTATATTCGAATACTTCCGTCATAAAAATATTTATGCGTAAATTTTGATGCGCCTTTTTATAGATTATAAATTGGCATGTGGGAAAAAACAAAAATTTTGCATCTTTCAATGTTTTGTTTTTTATATATATATATATATTATGCTTGTTTTATGTGCAGTTTCTTTTGATTATTTTTTGCTACGCTGACTGCATACTTGAAGTATTTATATGAAGTCACTCAGTTGCAACAAAAACTTACAGTTAAGGTGCTGAAATCTTGAAAGAAAAAACAACTCAAACGTTAAGCCAGGGAAACAAAATTTAGATACCCTGTATAAATTTTATTCAAATTAAATGAAACTTTGCCTTATCATATGCATTCTTTTTAACTCTACACAGAACTCTTTGTAGCCTCACATTCTCACTGCAAAATATTCTGCCATTGATATACCCTTTAAGCTTTTCTAGGGTATACAAAACAGTGAAAAATCCAAATTACTTTACTCGTATGGTCTCAGGAAATTCAGTCAGCAGGCGTTTGGCAGCTAACTGAATAAGAGTAAGAACCGCAAAACAAAAGATAATTTAGCGTAGATAATTTTTTTTTGTTTGTCTTTTGTTTTTTACAAATTTTTTTTTAGTTTTCAAGCTGCACGTGACAAATGAGAAATTAACATTGCATGAGTTGGGTGAAATTTATTAAATTGCTGTTTGCTGTTTATGTGCAAAAAGCGAAAACTTCAACATTGCAACTGCAATTTCTAAAATGTTTTGTTTAATGCCAGCTGCTGGCTACCAGTAAATGGAACACTTGAGGTAACAAACTGTGACCGTTATAAAGACAAGTGTCTAGACTGTTTACAAAGAAACCCTGAAGCACCATCCAACTAACCAACTAAGTAACCAACCCACCAACTATCGCACCACCTCACAGTAGCCTATCTTCATTTAGCTAGAAATCCTCCTTTAAAAAGTGCTCAGCTTCATTTAGCTTGAGCCCAAAGGCCATTATTTTCATAGCGGGTTTCAAGTTTTTTTTCTTCTATATTTTATAATCAGCATGTCAGCTTGGTATTAGCGCAAGAAATTGAAATTTCTTAACTTAATTCACTTAATTAGTTCCAACATAATGGAAGTCCAGCTGGCTTAACAAAATCGTTACGTGATGAGATTAAATATTACCTAAGATTCTACATAATATAAAACATTAGCAAAAGGCATTGTGAGTACTGTGAAGATTTATATAACAAATGCAAAACTATTTAGAAAGATCTACAGAACATTAAAAAAAAGTTATGTTTGATGTTATGTTATTTATGTTTTTTAATTGGCAGTCTTCTCCTATGCAATTAAAGCCTTTTCCTAGAAATTTATTTTAATGAAAGTTTCATTTAATCTTATGTTCTGGTTTGTTTTTTTTGTATATCATATTCATTTTATTATCTCAAAAATCTTTAAAACACACCCCAAACCACACCTTCAAGAGTATTTTATTTTTTCAGAATTGTTTTTAGATTTGTCTTTAAATTTATTTCACTTTTTTGTTGATGCGGTTCAGTTCAAAAAGATTCAATTCTCATTCCATATTCACAGCTCATTGATTGCATCTAAGCAATGCAACAGTCGCATTAAATCAATTTGACATATGCTCGACTGATCAATTTAAATGACTTTTTGGAGCAATTGGTTATTGGAAAGAAAGAATAGTAAAAAAAAAAAAATGTATTTATATAGAAATATATACATATATGATATCTGTTTATCATACATATAAAAGACCATGAAATAAAACACAGAACTCGGCATTGTCCACTAACGATGCGCTTTATTTAAGCGTAATTATCTGTTAATTGTGAATTAATATGCCAGCAGCCTCCACCTCTTTGCTATATAGTTGGCACACCCCCCGCCTCGTTTTAGCCCCACTGACAAGGTCGTCGGTTGGGTGCGTGCCAACGATAACGATGAGCTCATATGACACACATGAAAGCGGACTCGACTGCACCTGTTGGCCTGAGTTGGAGCCAGAATCGGATGAGTATTGGCTAACAGTAGCTAGCCAGCAGCTGCAAATGCCTTTTGTTTAGCATGCGGTCAAAGTACAGTGGAATGAACTGTTTAAATGATAATATGGAAAGTAAAGAATTACTTTCAAAACCGAAGAAATAGTCCTTACTAAGTTAAATTTAGATTTTCTACCTCCAATATTTTTCAGTAAATTTTTACAAATCGACATTAAGATTTAGTAATTTCAATTTTCAGTTTTTAGTAACTCTTGGATGAAGTAAAAGAACTGAGTCTCCCAATTTCTGTATGTCTGCCTGTTAATATAAATGAGAGAATGAAATTTCAATAAGCACTCTAATAAAATTATATGTAGAGAAGAAAATATGTAGAGAAGATTTCAAAATAAAATATAAGATCTCAAATTATATTAAATAATTATTCCTTAGTCTTAGAATTTCTTTTGCCTATAGATCCCATTGTATATAAAAAGGTTTTAGACCACTTGGTAATTAATAATTTGAATTGCTATTAAAAAGTGTTTGCAAATTCAACCCAACCCCTGCCCAACATGATACAGCACAACAACAACAATAGCAACACGTTACGCCCGATGCTTGACACAAGCCAAACAAGCTTTTTATTCTCCATATATTTTTGCCATTTAATTAAATTGCTTGCCACAAAAACTAAACGAACAAAAAAACTAGAAGGATGGGCTAACTTCGGCCACGCCGAAGTTCGGATACCTTTGCAAACTGTTCTTATCAATTACATATAAATTACCAGAATTATAAGAAAGTATATAAAACTAATCATACCCGTGGCTCCAAGAAAAAATCTTACGAGTAAAAAAAATTTTTTTTTTTTGGTCCTATTGTTTCTATAGGAGCTATATCATATAGTCGGCCGATTCTGTTAAAACTCAACAGACACATTTTTATATATACCAAACTTACAAATACCAAATTTCGACTGAATCGCTGTTAAAATAACCAAGATTTTTATCTAAAACCAATTTTTTGGCCGATCGTTCCTATGGGAGCTGTATGATATAGTGCCCCGATTCTGATAAAACTCAAATATGTAAGAAAGTATATAAAACTCATAAATACCAAATTTGGTGATAATCGCTTTTAAAACAACCAAGTTATTGCTCGAAATCCATATTCATGACCGATCGTTCCTATGGGAGCTATATGACATAGTCAACCGATTTTCATAAAACTTGGTGGATATGTTGAGAAGTATATAAAACTCACAAATACCGACTTTCGTGATATTTCGTTGGAAAACAACAAAGTTATTGAGGTTAAAGCTTATTCACGACCGATCGTTCCTATGGGAGCTATATGATATAGTCATCCGATCGGGATGATTCCGAGATATACAACGCCTGCAGCAAAAAGAAGCCTATTTGCAAAATTTCAGCACTGTAGCTTTAAGGGTCTCGGAGGAGATTGCGTTGATCCAGACAGACGGACAGACGGACATACGGACAGACGGACAGGGCTAAATGAACTCAGCTCATCGTGCTGATCAAGAATATATATACTTTATATAGTTGGAGATGCTTCCTTCTATGCGTTGCAAACTTCTGACCAAAATTAATATACCTTTTTTGCAAAGGTATAAAAACGATAATCACGTCACGTTGCATGATGAGCAGTCTGATGCTGGGGATGAAGTTAAAGATGATGATGATGATGGGGATGGTGATTCCATGATGATGCCATTGTCATATTCGTATGTATGCCTGTTAATCGCAAATCAAAACACTAAACGCAAATCAAACAATGAATTATGCTAAAGATTTGTTGGCCCCTTCTAAAGCATCTACAAAAAAGTACCTAGAATAAAAAAAAAAGATAATTTTAAAAAGGCAATCCATAAAAACAAAAGTCGAATTCAATTTGTTTGTCTGGCGCAATGTATTTTTGCATTAATTAAGTGGTCAGAAAGATATATCTACAGAATATTTACAAGGCAATTTCATTGAATTAACCATATAAAAAGGTAAATGCTTGTTTCTATATTGATATTCAACTCGACTGAAATGGTGATTTTAAATAGCTTTTAGTACACACTCTAGAGAAGATTAATTGCCTTACAAAAATGCTCAACCAGCTGTTGGATATGCCGACACCTTCAACACGTCTAACTCTTCTCTTTGCCATTTAACTTTTTGACCAGCTGACAGACAAAGGCAACTTTGACTTTGATATGTTTATAACAATTTTGGGGCCCACAAGGCAATTATATGAGGAGGCAATTTACTAGATACACCAACTCCCTTTAAGTCCCCCTATTGAAATAAAAACACACCAGCTTAAGGCAAACTATAGAAATAGAAAGAAGAAATGGCACGAAACCCGTTTAGCATATTGGCAAAATGTTTAGGATTTACGAAAACCGACAACTTCCTTGACCGCCCACTTGAGAGATTTGCAAGCATCATCATAGTCATCATCATCGTCGTCGTCGTCGTCATCTGGACGAACTTCCTAGGAAAAACAAAAGAAGATGATGATGAAGGCTCAGCGACCTCTGCTTTGTTCAACTTTGTGCAACTGTGCAAAAGGGGGAAAAATAAAATGAAAAAGAAAAAAACTGCCCTAAGTGGAGTAATGAACTTTTGCCTAGTTTGTTGTTATTGCAGTTTGTTGCTGTGTTCCTGGTCATTACGTCAAATGCTTGCCATGCATGCAACAACTGCAACAACTACGTCTTCGTTGTCTTCTTGTTGTGATTTTCAACAAATTTACAAATGCAACATGCAGCAGCAGCTACAACAAGTTCACTCTGCCTGCCAGAGGCCATTCTGATGGCAAGTTTAAGGTTAAGGTTTCGATTTTTGTTGCAACAAACAAAAAACAAATCAAAAAAAAAAAAAAAAAAACAACAACAAGGAAGTAAATTGACTCGCCCCTTGTTCTAATACCCTAAACTTTTCGCCTTCAACACTGAGGTATATTAGAACTCAGAGATAAGATAAAAAAAAAACAGAAAATCAACTTTTATATTGTTTGGCAACAAGTCAAAACTGGCAACCATTTTTATGTTGTAGTTGTTGTAACAATTTGAGTTTGTGAAAAGTTTGGTAATCATAGTGATTGGTTATTGAAATTTTCTGTTTTACTGTTACGAATTGCTAGCCAAGGCAAGTTCGTGTCTTAAGTCTTTCGTTTTGGTTTTTTGGTTCTTGGCCTTGCGGCTCGCCCGCGCTTTATGCATATTTTCAGTCATCTTTTAGGATATTTTTCCCATGCAATTTTCAACTAATTGCCAGGCACGCAAAATGCTTTCCATCTTGCACTTGAGCACGAAACAAATGAAAAAAACAAAAAACAAAAGAACCAAACAGATATTGAGTCCAGATTATATGATGAGATCAAAGCAAAGATTTAGATTTAGAAGAAAAGTTTTCTCTTTTTGTTTTTTTTTTCCTTGTTTTGTTCTCTTTGGTGGTCAAAGTTGTCAATGTTGCTGTTGTTGTGTGGGGAGCAAATCAAAGCAATTTCTGGTCTTGGCTATGTGACATCAACCTACCGCAATCAGTTTGTCGCTGTGTCTAGCTGCTCTGTTGCTGTTGCAACTATTTTAATGGGTTCTTTCGCTTTTCGTTGTGTGTTTGGATAGCATCAAGGAAGCCAGTTTCAGTTTATTTTTTTTCTTTTTTTTATTTTTGTTCGTTTTTTGGTTTTTTGTTGCGGATGCATTTGCTTCTGTTTCTCTAACGCTGTCGTTTAAATGGAAATCAACGCGCAGGATGCATAAAGTTTGCCACAATCTGCGTCTAATGAAAGGGTCAGCCTGGTACCTAGATGCTTGCTGGCTGCTGCCTGTTGCCTGCTGCCGTTTGCTATGAATTATATGCTTTTTGTTTTGGGCCTTGGCTACTGCACGCGAATTGTTGCCACAAAAGCAAATAATAAAGTGAGAAGAACAATGCCAATACAATGCAAGTCAAAGTCAACGAACTTAAAAAGTCCCATATTTCCAACCGAAGGAGTAGACTTTGACTCTGCCTCTGCCTCTAACTCTTTGGCTGGGATTGTGTGGCTCAAGCTCGGGCTGTGGCTGGTGCTGGCAATGGAGTTGGGCCTGTTGCTTTTGTCCGGCTTAGGCATTTTTTCGCTCCATTTCATTTTTGCCAAGCATGACGCAAAATTTGTTGCCAACTTTTCCAACAGCAACATACACATACACATACACATACACACACATATGTATACACACTAACTTACACACAGCTTCAGTCTCAGCATTTTCACAACCTTTGCACGTAGAGGCAGCAGCAACAACACCACTAACAATAACAACAACAACAGCAGCAACATAGGCAACGGCAATGGCCCTCCATGGCATGCACGTAAAAAGTGCAATGGCCTTAAGTGGAAAAAGCAGTAATAGAAAATAAGCATGGACCAGAGGCCTGGCATGAAGAAAAAAAAAAAACAACAACAGCAACAACAGAGAGAAAAAAAAAAAAGAATTGCAACTAGGCAGGCAGGAGAAGACAACTATAACAGCAACAAAAAGTTGCTGGCAGAACTTTGTTGCTATTGCTGTTGTTGGCCAGGCTAGCTGAACGACCTCGCTGCATCATTAGAAGTGGTGCTCAGCTGGGACTGGAATTGGATGAAAGGGGAGATGGAGAAGTTAAAAGAAGGATGGGAAGTTGATGCAGACGCAAAGCCAAAGTGCTGCTACGTGCCGAGGATTCTCCTCTATCGCGTTCTTCCTCTCCCTATGCAATCGAAATAATAAACCCAAACAGTTGGACAATTTTCTTGACGTGTGTTTCTTTTTTTTTGTTATTCTGTTTCTTTTCTTGTGTTGCTGTTGCTGCTGCTGCTGGTAAACATGTTAAAGTTGTCACAGTCCAACTGAGACAAACCAATTGACCTTTAACTTGCGGGAGGTTCAATGCACTCACTCATCTATCTATCCAACTATTCACTATCTACTCACTAACTCATCCATTCAATCAAGCAATCAATCATTGGTTGGCTTGACCCACAGCCCACTTAAGGCAAAACTTGCCGATGATGTTCAACTTTGTTGTGCTTCTTTTTTTTTTGTCTTCTTTGCCGTTGTTGTTGTTGTTGTTTGATTTTTTGGGCAATCAAAGCTCAAATACCGACGCCGCCTTGGCGTGATCCAAGAATGGCAATGCCAATGCCCACATACAGTATATAGGTGGCTGGGTTAGAGTCTTGGTTTTGCTCTCTCATTCTCTCACTCTCCCCGCTTTGTGAGAAATTCGCACGCTTTTTTATCGCAATTGTTTACGGCGGCATCTGCAACACAACAGCAACAACAGGCTATGTTGCTGTGGATGATGATGGGGCAGCAGCAAACAGAAACAACAACACCAACAATTGTCAATGGCAAACACCAAACAACGTGACTTACATATTTGCCACCTACTTCTTTTACTCCCTTTTCTCAATCTCTCCATCGCTCTTCTTTTGTCTCTTTTTGGTTGTGGGTGATTGCAGTTGAATTAGAATTTCTAATGGTCGCTGGAGTCTTGACTTTGACTTTGCCATTGTTGCAGTTGTTGCAGCAGCAATTTGCGCCGCTTGCAACATTTAAATGTTAAAGGTTTACCTTTACGTTCTGTACTATTGTTGCTGTTGTTGCTACAATCGAGTGTGCCAAATTATAGTCAATGATTGAATTAAATTTGCAATTGAAAATACCTACTCTATGCTCTACCTATGGGCTACACCAATTGCCAGTTGAGTGGGCGGCAGTTAAGCCGATTTGGATACGACAACAATGGCAACACAATGCCTCTTCCACTCTAATGCAAAACTATTGATGATGCAAAAACTTTAGGATGATGTCATAAACTGTATTCAGTACGTGAATGGGCATTTAATTGCAGTTAATGCAAACCATATAAATATATATATAAAAAAAACATTGCATATTTTTCTAATATTATAACATTTTGTAACATGTAAAAGTTGTTTTTTTTTTTCCTTCTTACGGTGGCTGTTTTATTACTTTATAGTTAACAAAGTGAAAATAGTCAAATTAATGTTATTGAACTAAGTAAAAGAGAGAGAAAGTAATTATAATTACTAAATTGAACTTTGTTAAATTTGTTTGGAAAACTTAAATAATTACAAAAAATTATATTAAAATAATATTTAATACCTTAGAAATAATTAAATATTTAAATTTTGAAAACAATTTTCTTATGCGAAATTTAAACAAAAAAAATAATGAACACAAAAAGGATTTCAAGTATTTTAAGTGCTTTCTTTGTCTTATTTTTTAACTTTTTGAACGGTAAAAGCTCAATATGTACTACAAACCAACAGAAAGTACAAACCAAGTAAAAAGCTTTATCACACGATCACTAACTAACAGTATATGATAAATATTTTTATCAAAAGATTCTATCTTAACTTTGATTAGGAATTTACCAAGCTTCGAGTGTCTATTTCTATTTATCAGATTTAAAGAATAAATTTAATATATGTAAATAAGTAAACTAGTTAATTAACTTGATTAGTAGCTTGATGTACTCTTGTCCCAAAATTTGGCTCTCATGTTTTATTTCAAGTAACTTTGTAACAAATCTTTTTCAATTATTATTTATTTGCTGTTTTTGAATGTTGAAAATGTCAAGACTTTTTGGTCTCCCTTCTCTGTGTGTCTGTTGCAAGTACATCATTACGCTGTCTTTATATACATACATACATATAGTTTATATGTGAAGGCAATAAATTATTAATTCA
This sequence comes from Drosophila neocordata, assembly GCA_018903615.1. Taxonomy (NCBI): domain Eukaryota; kingdom Metazoa; phylum Arthropoda; class Insecta; order Diptera; family Drosophilidae; genus Drosophila; species Drosophila neocordata. The sequence continues at coordinate 4,456,906 of JAEIGI010000006.1, read as the reverse complement.
AATAAAATTATTGCTATTTATAGACAGCGCAAAGAAGATGAGCACATCAAGTACATCGTTAGCATCATATAGTATAGTAGATGAGATGGCAAAACAACTTCATTGATGACGTCGCCTTTAGTCTGTATAATTTATGCAAAAGCGGAACTAACTTATCTTTGTACATAAATTAAGTGTAAAGCAATTGAAATATCCAAGCCGACTATCTAACATATAATTGGTTTAGGCTTAAAGCTTTATAAGCACATAAAATGGTTATGTCCATCCTATTCAATCCATGCCATAAAGAATTCATGGTCTAACTTTAATGAATGAAAAGCATCGGTTTGGTCCTTGTCAAGACCTTAATTTACGGCGCCTCGTAAAAAAAATTGCGAAAGAAAGATACAGAAGTATTTGGATAGAAATTACCAAGCATTTAAAATACATAGAAGGGCCCACATGGAGCCCTTTTATTCCCGTTCCCATAATACAGTATAATCCTAAAAGTATGCAAAGCAAAATGCCGCGCATTAAGTATTGAGAAATGAGGTTAAGGCATAGAAAATACATATTTTGTTTATGTTTTGTTTATCTTTCTTATTCTCTTATTAAATTAAAGTTGGCCTGATAACTTAACCATAAACTGAAAAATGAAAAAAAAAAATGTTTATGGCAAATGCATGATGGTGAATATCACATAAGTTCGTTGCCTAAGTCTTTTGTGCCAATTAAAATGGTCAAATGGCTCAGCCTTACTTTGCAGTAGATTCTTTGCCCTTAGCATGCGGTCATAAAACTGCTCGAGCTTACACACATTTATATACATACATATATCCAATAATAAGGCATGAAATGCAACCAAGCCAAACTATAAATAACGCCATGTCGTCTCCGTCTCTCTGACCAAACATTCGATCCCATACCAAGCTATGCTATATATATATGTATATATTGATGTGTGTCCTGTCCACTGCTTTTTAAATCAAATGATAATAAATCACCGCCAGATATCATAAAACATGTTGCTCATAATCATCATCGGCGATGGCCAAAGGGACAAGAGCAACAGCAACATCAACAGCATCATCATTGAGAAGCAATAGCAAAAGCCTAGCTTGGACCTTTTTTAGTTTGGTGGGAAATTTGCGCAAAGCCTTAGACATGGTCTCTTCTCTTCTTTCTACACTCTTCTCTTCTCTTTGCTATGTTCCTAATTTGCATAAATGACAATGAGAGTCATAAAACATGCGTCGTTTCTTGTCCTTCTCATCGTGGTCTTGCCTCTTTTTCTTCTTTTTTTTTGTGCTTTTTTTTTTTATTTTTTCTCTTTTTTTTTTAATAAAGAAAAGCAACAACAACGGCAAAATATAACTGCTGCTGGTTGCCCGCCTGCCGCACATTTTCATCATCATCATCATTGTCGTTGTCGTCATCGTGCACCATGTTGTTATTCTTTTTGTATATTGCATAAATTAGATTTCGCGCTGATCTACACTTTTGCTTTGGCACGACGAAGAAAGTGCTGCAGCATGCGATTTCGCTCTCTGCCCACAAAAGTAAAAAAAAAAAAAAAATGGTTTTTTAAAAGGAGAAGAAAAAGAACAAGCAGCCAAAAGATTCAAAGATGCTGAAGAATTTATATCGGCAAAATGACGGTCAAAAATGTTAAGGGCCAAAAGCGTGTCTGGAAGTTCAAATACGAGCAGGAAGCGGAGGCTGGCTGGCTGGCTGAAAGTCTTGGAAGTCATGGTCATGCCACGCCAGCCAACTACAACTCTAACTCCACTCCAACTCAGACGGCGACGGCGACGACGACGATTCTACCTGGCGGGCTACTTGTGCGGCATAGTTGCTCCAATCGCCTTCTCTAACTCATGTGGGGATGTTGTTGCCCTTTTTGAAATTTATCTAAGCTTCACTTGACACTTGTCGTAGTCGTCGTCGTCGTTGTCGTCGACGACGTCTTCGAAGTTGAAGTTGCCTTTTCGCCATATCGCGCCTTAAAAGTTCCTGCAGTTATCATTAGACAGCAAGTTGGGCTTCAATTTTCCACTGATTCAAGTTAGCCATACACTAGCCAAACCTTGATTTTATTTCATATGTTGTTCTTGTTGTTGTTCCTCACAACTGCATTGTGAGTTGGCCTTCTCTTCAGCCTGTCTGCAACTGCAGGCGATATTCGTTTTTGACGCGCGCCTCTTTTACCTTAGCTTTTCCTCCACAACTGCCAATTTTACGAAAATCTCTACTCTTTATTCTCAAGAACTTTAGCTATACTCTACATAACTTGGAGCATTTTAGCTTAAAAATACTATTAGAAATTAGCTCGCAATAAAAGCTTAAAAAAGTATTATATTCTTCCATCTTTTAATTACTAATTTACAACACTTTTGTCATTCAGTTTCGACTTGAATGGTATTATTATATTAAAGAGTACTCAAACTGTATACTTAAATATTTGTGTAATCAAATAAACTTTAGGAATTATTTGAGGCTTATTATAAAGTCCCTTTCTGGGCACTTTATAACAACTTACTTTGCCTCATAGTTTGAAAGAGCATTTAGATTTCTGTTTTAATTCACTAGAACGCCCTCGCAACCATTAAACCTTCATTCACCCGCAACAATCTATCTTATCACAAATATCTGGCGGACACCTTATTTACTTTTAATGAAGTGTTGGTCCCTGGCAATGGCATTGCAATTGCAATTGATGTTGCAGTTGGAGTATTGTTGCTGCTGGACTGCTTCGGGGGCGGAAGTAATTGTGGCATTTTATTTTCGAGCTGTCAATTCATGCATCAGTTATATATATAGGTATATATAAGTATATATATAATAAGCAGCCAATATGTATTATATATTTAGAGTACTATATATTTATATATGAGTAAATGCATTTCTATCAACATCAATGCCAATTCCAATACCAATTTTGAAGAACTCAATTCAGATGGAATTGATGCTATGGCAATTTGTTGCTCCTTAAAATGCATGCATGCAACTAGCAAGTGGAAAAAAATACCCTTTTTGGTGGGCCCTATGGTCCATAGATTATCTTGTCCGATTGCGTTCACAACAAGGCTAACTTGGTACGGGCACAATGTCTACGTCTTGGCCATAAACGCAATTAGAAGAACAATTGTTAGACATGCAAAAGCGGGCGACGTCCCTTACTGGTCAGTCGCAGTTAAAGTCTCGATTGCCATCTGTGGTTACCTTGGCTTTTGGGGACAGAGTTGTAGACGGGCGGTCGGTTGGGTCTATGTCGCTATGTGTGTGCGTGTTTATAACTCAAATGAGCAATTACCTTACAAAGGATTTGGTTAGAGCAATGCTGATGCCGATGCTCGATGGTGATGCCTGGCATGGGCGTCGTTTCATTTCGATGTTGTGGCTTTTAATAAACTCCTCACGATGGCTCGAGTCAAATTCAAACTGGAAACACAGTGGTTTAGTTTACGTTCCAAATCTTTAATACATAACAATTAAACATTTTCTAAAAGCCCAGTCAATATTCAGCTCCATATATACCAAATAAATATTAGATTTCTCTTGAAACTAATGGAAAGTTTTAGTGATAGCCTTTTTTTTTTTTTTTTTGTCTGTGGTTCCACAGTGCCATGTTAAAGTGTCTCTAGCCATGGCGTTGACTTGTGAGAAAGCTCAGCCGGCAGCGGCAAAAATATTTTAGAATTTTCACAACACGTCACACGACAGCATCAGCAGCAGCATAGGCACAAACACAAGTATAGGGAACAGCAATAGCAACAGCAGGAGCCCTTTTTAAGAGAGTGAGTTGGTCGAAAGATTTTGCATCCCAACTGGATCTTGAAGCTTTAGATTCACTTGGGCACCCGCACGCTCATAGCTTGTATTTGGCTTGTTAACTGCGCTTGTTTACTTTATGTTAAATTAAGTTGAGAATCGTGCAATGCAAATCAGTGCGAGGAAAAGTCAGACTTAGACTCTGGCTCTGACTGAAACGGAGTTGCAGTTGGACTTGGAGTTAGAGTCCACGTCGAGGAGTTGCATACAATTTTCCAACTCTTTTCTAATTGCCAGAAAGAGAGAGAAAGGGAGAGCCAAGGAACTTTGCTGATTGCTTTGCATACGAAATGAATTAATGTCATTGAGGAAGAAGATGTTGCCAAGAAGAAGAGTTGATTCTGATTCAGCAGTAGCATCGTTTCCTCAACTCTTCATGTTCTTTGTAAAGAGATGGGGAGAATGGTAGCCTGCTACTAATTTGAATTACAGCAAAGCCAAAGACAGACTCAAGACTGAAGACTGGCTTCCTTTTCATTATCTAAGGGTCTAAGACTTCATTGCTCTGCCAGTTATCAAATGCAGCACATCAGAATTGCAGTTGCAGTTCCAATTGTAGACGAAGACGAAGACGTACATACATGAAATGAGGAGAAAGAGTAGAAAACTGGCATCAGACAGACGACCTAAGACGTCGTCACACACAATAATTAAAATCGTTGGCTTTTGCCTTGATTGTTTCTACCGCCAAGATAAGTGCAGCAACTGCAACTCCAACTGAAGCTTAGATAATGCAAAATTGCATTCTATTACTATTTCTGTTTCTCTTACTATCTTTGTAGCTGTTCTTATGTAAATTTATGACTGACTGACTCTGACTGTGACTGGCAACTGCCACTGGGCCCCTGGCAAGTTTTGAATAGAATGGAATGAGAATGACATGCCAGCATTCGAACCTTTCTAAATTGGTGTTTTATTCTATGACCAGTTCCTCCTCTTTTCCTTGCTTAGGCATGGCAAAGGGTTAATAATAAAAGTGAAGGGAAATTTTTTTTTTTTGTAAACCAACAAACAATTGTAAATTGTTTAATGCACTAATTCCATACAGTTAATTCTAAAGCACATCATTTTACGAAATATATTTGTATTTTGTTAATCTATTTCTATATCGTTAAATCTGTATAACTCAATATTTTTCATCAGATTGGTAATTAATTAATTATTAATTAATTATTAATTATTATTAATTAATAAAATAAAAAAAATTAATATTAAAAGTGTATGTTGCCATATTTTGCTTGTCTCTATTATGATAATGAGTTTATATGCACATATGAATTAACGATGTTTTTTATAGATAAAAGGCCACACCAAAAACTTATAACTGTACATATGTTGCCAAAGAATTTTAGTTAGAAATCATTCTGTTTATTCTCTATTTGTACTTAAAGTGCAATCTTGGAAAATTAGTATAGAAGTGAAATTCAACTTGGTGTTCCTAATGAATTTAAAAAGCTAGATCAATTTATCTTAGAAATTTTTTAATTCGCTTAATTTCCAAGGTTTCTTTTTAATATCTTTAGAAGAAGGTAATATTAAATGGTATTTTGTTGACCCTGTCTAAAGGTTGGCATTTCGCCAACAGTTTCTTTGTTTCGTCATATTAGTCATTGATTAAAAAAAGGTAGAAATGGTCGTATTATCTACTGTATATAGACTTGTCATTTATTGGTATATGTTTACAAAAGATTATATTGACAAGGTTTCATTATCTGATCGTGTATATATATAAAAGACATGAAATAATAAGGTTTATTTTTTCATTTGTGAATATCTCTCATTTGTGAATATCCATATCCTTTTTTTCGTATTGCCTGATAAATAGTTGAATTAAACTGTGTTGCTATTGGAGGACACTGTTAGTTCTCCTCGCAGATTGGATTTCATCATCTATGTATAAACAACAATAAATAAATATAAATATTTTTATAAAAATCAGTTTTTTGATTGTTACCTTCTTTTTTTGATCAAGGCAACAATTCTTGCTCAATACATATGACAATTTGGTATAGGCCGCCTCGATAGTGATGTCCCCAAGAAAAATGACGCCAATATTCGACAGTGCCGAACTGGCATCATAGGCACCACTGACCGATCCTTGAAGACATTGTGTGCAATTCACAATGATAATACCTTGAGCAATGGCCAATCTCAATAGTTCTATCAATTCTTTACAGTCTGACGGTATATTACCAGCCCCAAAGGTTTGTAAAACCACTCCATGTATGTCTTCTCCTAAGGCAGCACTAATTTGCATCAAGGACATTCCGGGAGTAATACGCAATAAGGCAACATTTTTATCCAATTGAATTTGCACACTGAATGGTTCAGAGTTACGGTTTATAATACGACTATCGTCCACCTTAATGCTTACACCCATTGTGGCCAAAGGTGGATAATTGGGCGAGTCAAAAGCATCAAAAGCTTCGCAATTGATCTTCACCGTGCGATTTCCTCGAATCAGTTTGTTGCAAAAGACAACACCCACCTCTGGTATATCATACAAACCTGCTAATGTTAAGGCTGTACTAATGTTCTGGATACCATCGGAGCGCACTTGATAGATGGGTATTTGAGAGCCTGTAAGAATAACTGGCTTATTCAGATTCTCCAACATAAAGGACAAAGCCGATGCGGTGTAGGCTAGTGTATCAGTGCCATGGAGAACTACAAAGCCATTAAAGTTATTGTAATTGAGCTGTCAAAAAAAAAAAAAAAAACAACAATTTGATGACGAACTGATATGGTTTTGATTTTTATACTTACAAATATTTCCTTGACTATATCCTGCCAGTGGCTCATTTTTATGTTGCTAGAATCTAGCAGAGGATCACATTCGCTGATTTTATACAAGACTCGTCGCTGTTCGCTCTGCAAGGCAGGTAATACTAACCATGAAGGATCCGTACAATGGTATCCTTTATCATTTAAATTTATGTCGTTGCGGATTCTTTGTTCAAATTGACCTGGGACAGGAGCCAACGCTAGACAAAAATAAAGAAATTAATTAAAGTTACGGCAGTGATTCTTCTACGGAATTAATTTACCTCCATTCTCATTCGGCGTCATTCCAATTGTGCCACCAGTATTAATGACCAATACCATTGATTCCTCTGCCATTGTTTCAAGTAAAAGACTTCAAAATAGACTGACTTATGGCGGAACATTTATAGTTGGTTTTATAGACAAAGCACTGACATTTAGTACATGCATTTATATATATATATACCTATATATACCATTAAGATAGTGCCCATTAATAGGGAAAGTACCCAAATTCATTTTTCTTTTTATTGAGTATTTCTATTTGTATTATAAAGTGCACTGCGACAGTTTTTATTATATCGCGCCGTCGCTTGTGCCCTGCCTGATTAAATACGTTTTAGATTATAGAACCACAACAAGAAAAGCAGTGCTTTAAAAAAAATTTTATATAAGGTAATCAAAGCTGTTTTTTTTTTAATATTAAATAAAATTCAGTTTGGCGAGTTATATGTATTTGCTTGTATATATAAAAATTATATAAATAAAAAGTACATAAAAATATAACTTAATGTGTAAACAAATTATAACAAAAAAAATGTTGTTTTTCCCGGAAAAGTAATTTAAAAAAAAAAGAAGTTTTTTCGACTATGCAGAATTTTTAGAAATTGATATAGAAATGTGTGTGAGCAGAAACCAAAATACAGAATTGAAGTCCTTATAGCAATATATAATATTTAATATACAAATGCGACCATCCTTATATAGATACACTTAATATTTAAATTATATTACAAAATAATAAAGCAAGCAAGAGTCGTCCATGTAGTTTAGTATACCAGATAGAGAATCCTTGTAAGATCAATTAAAAGGTATCTTAAAAGTCGTAGCAGCGATCCTGGTACGTACATTTTGGTAACATTTTTACACCTTTTTAGCCTATGATTGCAAATTATAAATACAAAATTTTTTCACTATATGCAGATATTGGCAAATAGACAACATTAGAAGAAATTTAATCAAAAATTTAGAATACTTAAAAACATTGTGGCTTTATTAAGCTTCATGACTTTTTAAAATAAAAGAAACCCAAAATGAGTTTATTTTATTTTATTGTTTTTATTTTGCATTTAACCGACAACTTTTTATGCTTGATTGGTGTCCCTTATCACAGCATTTCTTATCAGAGATTCCAAGAAAGCCATTATAAATATATGCAGACTTGCTTTTCATAGTTATTTTTAAAAACTAAACTATGCAGTTTAAGTCCATGGAATTCGTCAAAGATTTTATTGGTCTCTCGTACCACTTACACCAACCGAAATATCATAAATGCTAACACTTGTTCCAATTAATATAATTTTTGCTTCCACAAATTTAATCCGACTCTAAACCATTTTGCTTATGCATAATTTATAATAAATTATTGTTGTGTTTTTTGTTTCATTTTTTTATTGCTTCTGCTTTTGTCTGAACTAAAATTCACAATATAAATTATGCAAAACCAAAAAAAAAAAAAACTAACACACACACGCAAAAAGTGAGGAACACAAATTTCTAAAAGTTTGCATAAGAGTAAAAGTTATTTATGTTGGTTGAGGGGAAAATCTTTAATAAATGTTTATGCAAACATTTACAATATAATCCAAATGAAATTTAGATGAAATTCTCATTAAAGTTGATATAAATCATGGCTAATGGATTTACGATAGATTTATGTGGCCAATTGTGGGTCAGTTCAGATAAATTTCATTATACCAAATGCGTATCACCAAAAATGGAGTTCATTCATCCTTTTGCATAATTCATGAGAGGAAAGAAAAGAGGGAGAGAAATATAAGAATGAATTGATGTGGCAGCTACCAAGTGCGTGTTGCATAATTTCCAAGTGCAACATGCACATTCTTCATATTAATTTATGTTTTTTTTTTTTTACTTTTGGGGCGTTTATGCAAAGTACAAAAAAGTATTTCATGCCCCAGGGTGTTGAGGATGTTATACATTGAAAGAAAAATGATCAAAACGAGAGCAGAAAGAGCTGGAGATGGAACTATCACTGGGTTCTGCCTACTGATACTGGGTCTGGTTCTGGCCTGGTTAAAGAATTATTTATGGCCACAAATCGGCTTCACAGAGGGAAATTCGCCAACTCAGCTTACGGCATTAAAAGTCGATTTTAAAGCATTGACTGTGGTGGAGGCGTTTGCTCCACTTTTATGAATATATATAAAAACAAAAATGATATTAAAAAGTTTATTTGCTGTTCTGAAATAAAAAAAAAACGAAAAACCCGAAATTATGCACAATATCGTACTCCAGACTTGAGACGAGTGAGTGAAGAAGCTTTAAAGTGTTATGCAAATAAGCCCGTTGAACAAAGAAAGCGGCACAAGAAAGAAAGGAAGGAAGACCAAAAGAAAGAAAGAAAGAAAACAAAACACAAAGACAAGGACAGAGAGATATAAAAAGAAAGAGAGATTGAGAAGCGTAAAAGAAAGAAGCGATAAAACATTCATATTTTTAGTTTTATTTAATCGTAAATGACCATCACCAATCTCCATCTCCATGTCGATCTCGATCTCGATCATCATCCAGAGGTATAAGTAGCCCACGTTAGGCAAACATCAGCGTCACTTTCTTTGGAAGTACTAAACCGTCCAGACCACATAACAATGCGTTGTAGTCTGTCCCTGCCGCTCCTGCTGCTGGGCTTCTGCCTGACTCTGTCTTGGGCCCAATATCAATACCAACTGCCACAGCAGCAGCAGTTAACTTTGGCCCAGCAGTTTGCCGATGTCGTGGATGTCGTTGAACCCCAACAAGTGGGCGATCTAAAGGCCTCACGTCCAGTTCGTGGCAAGCAACGCAATCAGTGCACTGTTAAGCAAAATTGCTGTAAGAAGATAGTTAAAATTAAGTCGAACTTAATAGCAATTAATCCAAATTTTATTTTCTCTGTACAGTCTGCGGTACACCAAATGTCAATCGTATTGTTGGCGGACAGCAAGTGCGCTCCAACAAATATCCTTGGACTGCCCAGTTGGTCAAGGGTCGTCATTATCCTCGTCTCTTCTGCGGTGGCTCCCTGATCAATGATCGTTATGTCCTCACAGCTGCTCATTGTGTACACGGTAATAGAGATCAAATCACCATTCGTCTATTACAAATCGATAGATCTTCAAGGGATCCTGGCATTGTTCGTAAAGTCATTCAGACCACTGTTCATCCCAACTATGATCCCAATCGCATTGTCAACGATGTGGCCCTTCTTAAATTGGAGTCGCCTGTCCCACTAACTGGCAACATGCGTCCCGTTTGTCTGCCCGACCCAAATCATGACTTTGATGGCAAAACCGCTGTTGTGGCCGGTTGGGGATTAATTAAGGAGGGAGGTGTCACCTCCAACTACTTGCAGGAGGTCAGTGTCCCAATTATTACCAATCAACAATGCCGCGCTACTCGATACAAGGATAAAATAGTCGAAGTTATGCTCTGTGCTGGTTTGGTGAAATCTGGTGGTAAGGATGCCTGCCAAGGTGACAGTGGTGGTCCATTGATTGTCAACGAAGGACGTTACAAATTGGCTGGTGTCGTCTCCTTTGGATATGGTTGTGCCCAAGCAAATGCTCCTGGTGTCTATGCCAGAGTTAGCAAATTCTTGGATTGGATACAGAAAAATACAGCCGATGGCTGCTATTGCCAGAGCTAAAATGTTCATCCCTCAACACTTCTTCTTCTCCTCCGACTCATTCGTCTCTTTCATTTTTCATCATGCTTAAATTATTTTAAATTATTGCCAGAAATAAACATTTTCTCATTCAAGTAATTAATTCAATTAAAAAGGTGTTAATTTTATTATAAATCAAGGTAATACTTGCACAAAAAGCAGCTTTGACTCAGTTAAGCAATCAAGTGCAACCAGGGTTGTCAAGCATTTAACTGTAGTGGGACCATAAAATGTGGAAACATTATTCTTTAGTTTGTCTTGATTAAGAGTGAAATATTTTAAAATATATATATAAAAGAAAGTTTTTAATAAAAAAATTAAATAAAAACCAATTTTAACTGTAAATTTATTTATTTAGTAATCACATAAATTGTACTTTCTTAGACTAAAAACTATTGAAAACCAGTTTTCGTATGTTTATGGAAGTTATTTAAATTCAGTTAACACCAGCTTACCAGTCCCTGACCACCCTGACAATCAAACTGGACTTGGATTTGTTTTATATAATCCCCAAAATTTAAAAAAAAATATTTAACTTAAGTACATGACACAATATATAAAAAAGATCGTTCAGCTTAGGATGAGGCATAGTTGTGGTATGAAAATCAAAGTATTAAGATTTTTGTTTTTGAAGGATTCTTATCATTGATATTATTTACGATTGTGATGCCAACATATGGCAGTATGTATCCCGTTCCCCCCCTTTTTTTTTTTTATTTTTTGACCCACACCCTCAACTCACGTACGTACATTTTGTCGGAATGATTAATGCATCGAAATTGTTTGGCGCTGCTGATGGAAATCTTTTTGGCAGAGCTCACATCATAATCATAATCGGTGCTGGATGCCTCAACTTGGAACCCTGTCAATCAGTTTCCTCACCCCATCCCTGCCTCTTTATGCGCCATATAGCTGCACTCCTTCTGGAGGCAGAGCGGCATAATTTGTTTTGACTCATTTTCATGCGCAGCTCATAAATTTCTGCCTAGGCCTGTCCTGCTATGGCCAACCCTTCTCCAATGGTGATTGTGATGAGAATGGTGATGGTGATGCATGTGGACAGGGGAAGCATCTGCATAGAGTTTCTTTTTTTTTTTTTTGTTTAGCATTATATTGCATTGATTTACTATGTGAACACTTTATGGCTGTTTAAGTTGTTAAATTGAATTAAGATGAAATAAATTCTCGAGCAATTTTTTCTGTTTGTTAATAAATTTTGCATGCCCCGGCGATAATTTGAACGGGCTTCTGCCGTCCGATCATAAATTTTGAGACGATTTTTCCAGTTGTTTTAAAGACGGATAAAAACAGAGAGTAACGGGGGCAATAAAGGGGTATGGTAGGGTTAGAGACAGATAGAATAATGCAAGGCTTATACGACCATGGCACAATCGAAATAAATAATTCATGCGAATGCAAGAACATGAACGCACATCCTTGCTTAGGTTCAAAGCCTGGCCAGGTTCATATTCAGGTTCAGATTAAGGCCCTGGCCCAAGGGAGCAACTACAAATGGAGTGTAGTGGATTGGATTGGATTGGATTGGATTGGTTTGGAGTGGAGTGTAATGGAATAGAGTAAAATTGTGGAGTGTGGAATGATGCAGAAGTTCTTCGTTTCGTTTTAGGTGTTTGGTGTTTGCATTTTAGATTTTTTCACACCTCAACTTGGCGGTGGTCGAGGTGATGGTTATTGCGGTAGGTCCGTTCAAAGCAGCCGCCGCCGGCTGGCAGGCCCAGGAAATAACCAACCTGTCCATGTATTTGGCACTTGATACAGGCAACAAGTTGCAATTGAAGCTAGAGCTGAAGTTGGTCTTGGACTTGGACTTAGACTTGCCATTGGAGTTGTCGGTAAGTTTATCTAATGTCCAAGATTCGAAGCCCTCTGCCCAAATTTGGCCCTCTCTTCCAAATGCCACTACCCAGATAGGCCCAATGGCCAGGGTATTCGAATTTGTCGTGACTTGTTAATGATACGTTCGGGGCAGAAGCCTTGGTCAAGTGTTCAAGTGTTGGCATGTCGCTTAAATGGGCTACATGTACCATTTAGAGGATGTCGGTGCCATCTTTGGCCCCCATCCCAATTTTCAATCCACAGCCGCCTCTCTGTCTCTATGTTAATCATGTTTTTTCCTATGGCCCTAAGGCTTAAAGGTTTTCATTGATTTGAATAGTTTTGTTCTTTCCTTCTTTGCCTATTTTTTAGCCATAAATACATTTAGTTTGCTCTCCTCTTCCTAATTTACGACCCTGAAATCTTGACTAGTGATAATTAAACCACTGGCAACAGTCTCAGCATAAAAGAATAAAAACAAAATGATTAAATACGTGTTCATAGTTTTATTTTTAACCAGACACAACGTTAACTTTAATCTCATTTGTCTTACCGATGCCTCTGTAATTCCATATATCTGCTCCTAAATTAAAAATAAGATATGGCTTCTCATCAATCTTAAGTTAAACTTTAAAACATACCACCACCCCCAGTCATTAAACATTTAAAAATGTGAAAATCATCACAAGATAAATGAAAATGCAAAAAAAAAAACCTATTCCACTTTATGACTTCATCCAACCGAAGAGCATGAGTGGAAAGCTTGAATTTTAGCCATAATATAAATTTATGACATGCCACAAAAATGTTAATTCCATTAAGACCAAACAGTCACCGTTAACCATTTGCCATTTTATATTGAATCCTATAATGAAGTGAAATATCGTACCAAATTTCTGTCTGTCTATAACTTGAAAAGTTTTTCTCCAAATAAAAATATTTCTAAGAAATTTTAGTATTACCAAAAATATTAAAACTAAATGTATAACTTGAGTCTGAAAAACATTTGTTATCATCCAATCTATAAAATAACGATATATTCAAAAAGAAGATTTTATTAATCAAAACAGACAAGCGGATAATTTATTACAAAGTTAACAAATCTTTTAATATTTTAATCATTAATATAGATATTATTTATTGCATATTCTTTCTCTATAAAATCTATTTATCATAAGAAAGATTTAATTTAATAAAATAAAATTCGTCTAAAGACAAATTTTTGAATTGCTCTTTAATTTCAAAATTTTGAGTAAGTAAATTAAATATGTTTTTTATTAATTTATAAATAACTTTCGGCAGCAAAATGGAACCGTAGTGACTCTTAATAAAATTATAATTGAAACAAAATAAATGGAATAATTTTTAAAATGGAGTATAGACAACTCGAATTCCACAACAAATGTGTATTCACATTTCGAATACTACTCGTCAACTCATTTGAGTTCCTCTTTATTATCACGTAGGTTTTGGAGACAACCGATATTAAATGTACATACATAAATCATTCTGAATGTTTTGTTTAAAAAGGATCTCTTGGCATTTTTTCACGTTGCATATTTGTCTCTCTGTTTCTCCATGTTTTTAGTTGATCTCTTTTGTATGGTTCTTCACATATTTAGATTATCTCCACTGATGAAGGGGATGGACAGAGGACTGACGTTAAGGCAACCAGTGGGTCTTGTTGGTCTGCCTGCAAACTGCTCATTAGTTTATTAATTAAGTTGTGCAGCAGCGGGAACAGTGGTTCAGTTCGGGTTTTTGGTTCGGTACTGAGTCCCGGTTAGTTTCCAGCTTGCAGATTTATTTCTGTCCATTATGAAAATTGTCTATGGTTAAGGTGGGGGTAGCAGCTGATGCTGCTGCTGCTGCTGCTACAGCAGTTGTTGCTTCTTCTTAACATTATTATGCTAGTTGCTGTAGTTATTTTAAATTGTTTTGTCTGGCCTAATGATACCCTACACCATGGCAACGGCGGCACTTAAATCGACAGTAGTTGTTGTTGTTGTTTTTGCTCATCTTTTCTTTGTCTGTCCCTGCCGCCTGTCCCCTGGCTTAACTTTCAAGTCCAAGGCGATTGTTGCTAAGTAAGTGGAAGGTGTTGAGAAAATGCACAAAAATTAATCATTTTATAATTGCGAAATTGCCCAGCGGCCTTTTTATTTTTTATTTTTTTTTTACACAATGTGTCTAATCTCTTTGTTTGCCCCCCCACTCCCATTATACCCTTTGAAATCGGTGAGAAATTCCATCTTATAAATTAAGTATTTTTGATGAGGCGCCTAAACGAAAATAGTTTTTTTTTCTATTTTTTAAGTTCTATATTTGGTATATTTTAACTAACTTGTTAGACTTTTATAGATTGACACAATAGCTATAGGCATGTTTCATTATTTTCCTTGACTTATATGGAATATCTTATGATATGTATGGCAAGACAAATTAATCTTAATTTATAAAAAAAAAATTTAACAATAAGATAGATTTATATTATATATTTATTAATTGGGTAGATGAATTTTGCTTTGTCTTTAGCCAAACAAAAGTAAAAATATTTAACATAATTTAGAAATTTTTCTTTTTATACAACCACCATTTATATAGTATTTGAATAATATTAATTGTAAATTTGTATAATAAAAAATATATATAAAGTAGCATAAGATAGTAAAATTTTCCCAACCCATTAAATGGAATATTAAGTTAAAAATTTTAAAACTGGAAATACATAATATACATATTTAAAAGAGATCGGATTGTTTTGTAATTTTGAATACTCGTAAGCAGTTATTCAACTAGTCGATACAGACTAAGAAAACACTTTAATTGAGAGATTTTAATTTATACTTCATGTTGAATATTTGTCATAAACTTTAAATAATTTTTATTCTTGTTAATTTGTATCTATATTTTGCTGTTTGAAATTCATTCTTATAGATTGAAATTGAAACAATTTTTTTATAATAATTAGAATTTCATTCAAAGCCAACTTCAATGGCAATTTTGATATTATTGCATGTAAATATATTTTTATATTCATAGAATTTGAAAATATTTTTTATATAATATATTTTTAAGAATAGAAGCTGCACATTTTTATGAAACTTTTTTAAATGTATAAGATCATAATATATATAATAAATTTGCAAAAACTTCATTTTCTGAGCTTTTGAGCATTTGAAGACATTTTTTAATTTGTTCTTTCTTTTTTTTAACAAATGATCTCATCTCGTAAGGCAAATGCTATTCCTTGGCTATAAGCATACCAAAAGCCTTCAAATCGTATGACCTTGAGATAGTGGTCTTCACAAGAAAAAGCAGCAGCAGCAGCAGAAATAAGAAGCAGACATTCCAGACAGTTTTTCAGTTCAGTTCCAGTTTCAGTTTCTGGACAACATCAAAATCAACCTGAACCCTGAGAATCTGGCCTAGACTGACGCGTTGTCTACATATTTTCTCGCTTTACTTTTAATTTTGCACGCGTTCCCCTTCCTTTCTTTGCCCCTACCTCTTTGCTGCCTGATGAGTTTGTTTAGTTTGAAATATGTTTTCTATACGTGCGTCAAGTTTGAGTTTGGGTTTGGATACCTACGGCGGCGGGACACTATAATTAAAGGTATTGCTGGGCGTTACTATTGGCTCAAGCACAAAATGTACAGAGCTAGAGATAAAACGGATGAGGAGGGGGGTAGTGGTACAGATTTAAGCTTTAGCATCATCTAGGCGGATGACATTGCGTAAAAGCTGTGGCCATCGTACAGTTATGTAAGTTTCCTTTCCTGCCCACTTCTAAGTGTGGTTCTTAGGAAATGCTCTTCAAATGCGGCCAATTTGGTTATGGTTTCGCCTTCTTCTTGTTATTCGCCTTCGTCTTCATTGTGGCCAGTGAATTAATTAGCACTTTTTGGAGTGAAAATTAATTACAGTAAATAACAAGTTACAGTCGGAAGACTCTTCGAACCAACATTAATTCCAACTCAAGCTAGTAGTTTCGAAAGCAAAAATTTACTGAAATGAATTCACTTTTCAAACGAAATGATTAACATTTTTATTGTTTGGACTCTGTGTAAAAAATTTGCATCTTCTGAAAAGTGTTGAAAATTGAAAAATAAAATTGGTTACAAGGTAACAAAAAAGTCATTTTTAAGGAGGTTGAAAAAGTTTTTTTTTGTTTTTCTAGAATCAACTAATTAAATAATTCCTTTGAATAAGACTCTGTCTTAGATGAAGCAACAATTTGGCGCTTATCTTTTGGCCAAGTTTATTTCGCACAGATTGTGCCATTGTATGTAGTCAGTGTGGTTTGTTAGTCGGCTTGTTAGTCAACAAATGTGGTTAACTACTTTTTATGACTTTAATTGTTTGCTTTTGTTGCTTGTTGCTGGTGAAGAACCTTTTGGTAGGCAAAAGGAAATCAAATTGCAGAACAAAAAGGTACCGTTAATGTGACCCGACAGGGGAGAATAGATAGCCAGAGTCACTAACAACTCAGAACACAGAAAAAAAAAAGAATAGAGAGGGAGACAGTTTGGTAGAGATAGATAGATAGATAGATGGATACGTAGATAGACAAGTAAGTTGGTTGCTTGTTGTTGCTCTTTTTGCGGGCGGGCCTTACCGCAAAAACTGAAAGAAAAGAAATAGAAAAAATCAACAGGCAAGAAGAAAAATGATGACCTCGTGCTTACAAAACTAAGTCACACGAACCAACGAACCAGCCAACCAACCACTGAAAAATTGCTAACAAAATGTGGCATGACGATCATCTGTATCTTTGGCCACGTTTAGATAGAGTGGGTGAAGGGTAGAAGCAAAGGCAATGTTTTGCCATTGACACAACCACAGCTGGGCAAGTCTTTTTGGCAAGCCCAAGCCCAAGTTCAGATAATCCTTGCCATATAAGGTTAGCCAAGAAGGAAGAAGAAGTTAAGGTAAACTCAAATTACGACCATAGCCATAGCCAGGTGACAGCCCATAAGCTGAGACCTCGATCGGAGCTTGTACAGTTAACATAAAGGATTTATGATATTTCCTTTTTGCCTAAAATAATGAAACCCACCTAGAATAATTTCAATTTGATGCTGCTCATCACTCGGCAGCTTTTTTTTCCAACAAGATGATTTAACTTTATAAACAAGTCTACCTTTTACTTTAATTTTTTCAAGGTCACTGTAAGCAAAAATTTATTTGAAGAAATAATTGATTAAGAGAAATCAAAACTTATTTTAAGCTTAACAAAAAGAATGTTGGTAAAGAATTTAAATGATTATAAGGTAAACTCTAATTAGAAATAGTTTAAGTATTCAACCAAAGTAAATTGTTAAACTAGTTTCAAGATCTTCTTTTGGTAAGAGAATTAAAATACTGAATGAAAGTTACAGATATATGAAAAAAAATGTATCTAAACATAGTTATTTACCGTTTTAATAAACTATAGTGGATTGATTACTTTTTGATTTATGCTCTTTATTTGTTTAAAAAAAAGTTAAAAATATGGGTGTTGTAGTTGTTGTAAATGGTTCCGAACCCTTTAAGTATTTATAATCAATCTATCTACATCTTTGCATCTTTCAGCTAATAGTTTAAGAGCTATGTAAATGAAACTTGGCGAATACGCTTTGTGGGCATGTAGGTTGGCTAAGTAATTGTATTGATGCGATTGAATTCCTATATCGTATATAAGGCTTTGTAACAATCGACGTTAAAATAAGTTTTTTGTTTCAAAAAAAATATGTTTTAAAGCTACTGCAACAAAACTCAGAACTAAGTTTAATACAGATCATTTCCTTTTATAGCTATAGATAAATGGGGGAAACCTATAATAACATTTGATTGCAGTGAAACAGATGGCAATTTGTGATGGGTTGTGTTTGTTTAAGTTGAAACATAGTAATGATGGTTTTTATATTGAAGCTGAAGACGTATTTTTATTTAACTCAAAAGTAAATGTTTACTTTTGTTCAATTCTCATTGCCCTAATAAGATTTTCATAGCCACATAACGGCTTAAAAGTTAAATTTAAATAAAGGCACATTTTCTGTTTGCCCCTGTAGGTAAAAGTAAAGCACGACCCTGACCATGAGTATGGATATGGGTATGGGTGTCGTTTCAGTTGTCAACTTGCCTGACCGATGCCAAAATGGGAAATGCGTTGCAAATTCAAAGCTGGCCACAAGACAGGCAGCGAATTCAACGTACCTGTGCACCTCTGGCCAGATCTTCTTCAGTCATTTGCAATTTCAATCAAGTGACTACAAGACTAAGGGTTGACCAAGCAAAAACCCATGAGCGAGGGAGGGAGAGAACGGGGCTGAGCTCATCGTAGCCTCATCTTACTGGGCATGCAATTTTTATTGGCAATCTTATGGTTATCAAAATAAATGAAGTGTTACAGCAACAAGTTGCGCGGCGCGGAAGCTCAGCTACGTGCCTGAATCCGCGCAGTGGACTGGCCCGCTGCTGATTGCTTGAGAAGCAAACGATGGCTATACCCTGAATGGAGTCTTGTTAAGCCGCCAGGCGCGCCAAGCCAATTTTCAATATACAAATACAAGACCTAGGCTAAAAGACTAGCTTAGAACTGATGCGGGGGAAACGGGGAATGTTTGGCGTGGGCTTATTTAACAAACGCTTGCACAAATTGAATATTAAGCCCGTACCGGCGCTGTCTATTGGGTCCAGCCTCAATTCGCCAGATAACAAAGATCGAGATAAGCGCACTGGGCGCTTCCTGTCTACCCACTGTGGCGTTTGTTTGCCACACGCAATTCTTAATCCTTTCCTTTCCCATACAATACGATCCGATCCCAATGCCAATAGCTTCAGCACTTTGATCATCATTTCGACTAATCGCAGCCTGCTGTGCCGATGCAGATGCTAATACAGATAGAGATACTGATGCAGATGCAGATACAAGTACAACAAGTTACATACAATATGTATCTGCATCTGCAACTGCATCTATCTCTGGCCACTGCCTAGTCAGTGCTGACCATGTTGTTAGTCATTTGTTATGAAATTTGTGCAGAGAAACTAAAAAAAAAGGGTCTTGGCCAGAATTGCGCGATGCTGGTTGTTACTCTGTGCATATGCATGAGTTTCCAATGTAAGTCCGCTATGCTGCTGTGTGGCATTTCAACTAAGCAACCATGTGTGGAATTCCTAACACGTGTCTTGGTCTCTCGACTCTAGCAATAAGTAAGCAAAAATTGGCAGTTGGTGGTCCTTAGATGGTTTTTGAAATTCCAAAACCTTACCCAAAGAGACATTACTTCCTTGCAAAGTTGTTGACAGTTACACAAATTGAAGCCCGACCCAAGCTTACCCCAAGTGTAAGAGTATTTTTTTTTTCTAAAAAATAACTTTTACAGAGATACTAATTTTATTTAGTTAACAGAACAAAACAGTTAATCTATTAATACAAACTCTTGATTGATGATATATGTTAATGTAGTAAACCTTAAATTTTAAAGTTTTATCGAAGACTTTTAGTCATAGAGCTAAAGAAAGCTAAGTCCATTCTAAATATATTTTAGTCCATGAAAGTTTACCTAAGATAACAGTACAAGATAAAAAGCTTTCTATTTAAAAGCGCATACGAGCTTTAAGCTCACAAAGCTGTATTAAACTTACGCATAGCGTACCAGAAACGTAACAAAACGTAAAAGTTGAATAACCGTTTGACGTAACAATTTTTGAATTTGAATTTTAAGAGAATTTGAATTTTATCTCTCTTTGAGAGAGAGATAAGAAAATTTTGTTTGTGTAATCTTTTTGTGTAATCAATATTAAAAATTAGTTAGGAGGCTTTAGACGGAATTCAATGTAGAATCAGCTCAACCCAAAACTGTGGCAAAAAGTCTCAAAACTAAGAAATATTAATTTTAATGTAATGGCTTAAATATATTCCAAACACAACTTGAAATGATTTGCTTGCAATTAGAACCCGTCTGTATTCATAAGACAGAACTTTGTTTAAAGTTCGCAATTTTGCAATATTTTTAGCTTTATTATAACTTACAATATATTATACTATAAATTAAATTGTCTCTGCATCTCAAGGACAAGGATAAAAGTAAATAAAGGTCCTCGACTTACCATTAGAAGCAGAAAAACTATAAATATTGAGACCAAATAACTTTGATTTATTAGCTGCTAATGAATCTTTTTCTCATATACAAAGGAGGAGAATTGGCTTGGGGCCATCAATGTTCATATTACACCTAGCAGGAGGTGCAAATTAATCAAACCAACCCCATTAAAGTCAACAAAGCAAAACAACAAAAATAAATGAAAATTGAAATTGTTTCAACATAATCATAATGCCCTTAACACCAAAGAATGTCGCATTCGAGAGATTTGGTGTTGGAGTAGAGCAAATTTCTTCTTACCTTAAAATATTTACCTTAGATGTAGCTTAGATTGAGTTGCTTCACTAGAGGTGGTCGCAGGACAACAGCAAGCGTTTATTCTGGTGAACTGCAAACTAAAGTGTCTGCTGTAAGATGAGTAAAGCGTTTCCGTAGCATCTGAATCCTCTCATATCCAAAGGTGTTTAGCCGCAGCTTATGGCCATGCCAGTCAGCTTTCTGCATTCTTACAAATTATGAATTTGTATTTGTAGAGTTTATTATAAAAACTCTTTGACCTTGTTTCAGGTTCAGCTTTGTTGGCCATTTATTAGCTCTAGATGTAATAGTATATTTTACCCAGCTTTAGCCTAAGCTGACTCCCATTTTGTTACCATGGAATCTAGTACATATGCATCATGTTGTTACCTTACTGATATCTAAATGATTTCCAAAACTGACTGATAGACTTGCAAAGCTTATAGGGTTATATTTCCATTTCATAGTCTCCTTATTGGCAAAGCTTCTATACTATATGCTTATTAACTAGTTGTACTATTCCCTCAATCAACGTTCATATGTATATGTATGCGTCTATATATGTGTATATACAACCATAAAGCCGTAAGTCACATAAAGCCAGCCAAAAGCAACAGCAGCAAGACAGAGACACTTAATTATAAGCATAAAGTCAAACGGGGACCTGCCCCAACTGCACGAAGTTACTAAATGACATAAACAATGGCCATTAATGACAATACGCGACGAACAGTCAGTCGGGCAGGTAAACAAAGTACATTAAATGTCCCGCCATTTTATATTTTGATGTGTCTGGGTCTCTTGTGTTTGGCCTTAAAGCAAAGGAATTCCGACAAATTAGCGCTGAAATAAATAAAGTAAGAAAAAATTAAATTAGACAATAAAATAAAAATGCTCAGGAAGTGAAATAAAAAATGTAGAAAAAGCATAAAAATTATATCTAAAATCCAGTTCAATGTGCTGTGTATAAACTTTTCAAATGTTGCTTAAAATAATAATAACATTACTTAAATCTAGCACAAAAATCTAAATTAAAGCATTTTAGGAACATTAGCTAACTGAATTTTCATGCTGGAAAAGTCAGAAAGTTTCTAGAATGAATTACATGTTACGTGTCCCTTTTTTTTACCACTCTCTGTTACCCTTACTGTCTCTGTCTCTCTCCCTCTGCCTCTCCCTCTCTCTGTTTTTCTCTGTGTTTTTTGTTAATTTAGGTGGGCCATGAGGAAGCGCAGATATAGTCGCATAATGAGCTGGTTGGGTGCCAGTGTTTGCCCTTTGCCTGTCTCTCTGTCTGTATGTCCATCTGTCTGTCGGGATTAAAGGTATGTCATGAGAGAAAGCGCATTCGGTGTATGTGTGGGTATCCTGTTCCTTTTCATTTACCTATCCTTTGCTATGTGTGTATGTGTGTGTCTGTGTGTGGTATATGTTAAATGCGACATGACAGCTACGTTTTTCCTCTCGTCTCTTCCCTTTTTTTAATTTTTTTGTTGCAAGTGCCTGACTAAAGCGGGGCTTAAAAGCCAACAACAAGTCACATGCTAATTTGAGGTACCCATTTAGCCTCTCCCTCCTCCTTCTATATCCTTGCCCCACCTCTTTTGCCCTCATCATTTTTTTGCCCTTGCTATTACAAGCTAATCACAGCAATGCCACTAAAAAGTGTCAGTAAAAGTGACGCTAATGAGCTGACATAATCCCAGTGACTGCCAGGCATCCAAACAAAATTGACTAACTGCCTAAACTGTCTAACTGACTGACTGTCGTCCGTTGTTCCAATTAAAAATATTTAATCATTATTGACACACGCATATGCTTCACTTGCTGATGGCGGAAAATTTAACAAATTTTTTTTTATAAATTCTGTCGGACGCTTTTTTTTTTGTTCGTTCGTTTCCTCATTTCTCTATGAATTTTTTAATGCTGACAAATTAAGCTGCTTGGCTTTTGTTGATCTTCTTTGGTTGAAAGTTTTCAACCGATGCCCGTTGAAAATGAGTTTTTAATGCCGGCCCAAGAAAAGTTACTTTAAGGTAGTCAAAAGTTTTTTAGTCAGGCTTATCGCTTATAATCAGCTGATGCCAAAGCAACGGACAACAGTCCCAACACACACACACTCAGAGAGAGAGAAAGAGAGAGAGATAGAGATAGTCAACTTCATTACTCAAATCAAATACTTGCTCTATATTATACATTATTCGCATGCGAAATTTACTTGTATTTGCTTATTCATATGCCAAGAATCTCTCGTATAGGCACTCATTACAAGAGCGCCAACATTTTTTATTGTTACCCACATTTGAAGGCCCCTCAGGCCTCTTTGGCCATTCGGGCCAACTTATTTATGTTCTACGCATATTTGCCAGCAATTTGTACAAAAATAGTATAAGTTAACTGCCCCATTCTGTTGTTGTGTATTTGCTTGAGAGGCAAACAGCAACGAATGTCTACAATTTCAGGGCCAACAACCTCATCGGTATTCATCCCAATAAAAAAAAAGAAAATATGAATCCCATGGATTAGAATATTTGATTAAAAGTGAATGGTTATCTGTATCTTTTTAGTGTAATGTTTACCACCACAGCTGATGCGGTTTTTAGAATCTAATCAGATGCAATTTAATTCAGAGTTTCACTGGTAAAAAAAGGAACCACAAATAAAATTTATCCATGAAACCCAAATAAAAAAGGGTTGATTCTGGGCTAAAGAAATAAAAACAACATTATTTTTCGATTTTCGGCAAAAAAATAAAACTGAAATCGAAGCAAGAATTAAAAATAGAAAAAAGTCCACCTGTAGCTGTTTTAGTTTTAGGCATTATACTTTTTGTTCTAGTTATTTATCAAAGTTTTATGCTTTTTTAATTGAATTTTTATTTAAATTTAAATAGACGACATTTAAATTTTTAAATCTATATTTTGTAAGATTTGTTTATAACAATTTGTAACCACCTCTAATGAAGTATTATGTTTTTTAAGTAAGATTCTACTAGTTTACTGTATATGAATTATCAATTATTATGGAAAAGAATTACAAAATAAAACCTTGAAAAAAATGTTATAAAAGAAAGTTAATAATTTACGTATTATTTTTCCTTTCCTAAAAATGGCAAATCTTTGACAAAGCTTAAAAAGTTTTAGATAAGAAAACAATTACCAAATTTAAAAAACTTAAACTAAAGTAGAATATTCAATTTAATAAATAAATTATTTTAGTCATTTTGGACTTTATTTCTATCGATAATCTTTAAAGTTTTTTTACATTTTCTTTTCCATTTTCAAACTCAAAAGATTGGGTGAAAAAAATGTTCACAGTAGCCGGAAAAATGCAAAGGAAAAGTTTTTCGTCTATGACTTGATTAAAGTTATTTTCATGCTTGCCGTTGGCCACAGTTTTTTTTTTTTTTTTTTTTTTTACCCCACTTCTGATTGCCCCCCTCTGATACCCACCTGCTGCTTGCCTTTGGCTTTGGCCTTGTCCTGCTTAATAATTGAGTTGATTTTTTTAGCCAATTTGCTTTTCACTTTGGACAGCTAGCAAACATTTCCATTGAATTGAATATTTTCAATTATTTCCAAAGGAATGTCAGAAAAATAAAAGGGTTCAAGGGTTGCCCTTTTTCCAATTTTTTTTTTTCAGCCCATTCTCGCCCACCGAAATAAACAAAGTAGTGAAAAAAATATGTTTAAATTAAATGTAAACATTAAGAGAAGAAATAACAATTAAAATGTTGCCAAACACATACACTCACACTAATACTAACACGCTTTCCACTAACTCTAACTCAGGGCTGCCCTTTTATTTTATGGTCAAGTTAAGACCGAAAATTTGTATGGCTGCACATTAATTGAGCCACTTGGGGGCACGCATAATAAGCACAATTAAAGGACAAACATAATTACAAGTGAATACTCTTTCTTTACCCTGCTACACTCCTTTCTGTGTGCCGTGTGTTTGCCCGCAAAAATAAAACAAAAGAAAAACAGGCAAAACTTGTGCAAACTGTGCAAATGAAATTAACAAATTTTGCTGGCGCATGCACAAACAACAGCCAAAAAGGACTACAACTTGATCCTTTTTTTCCCCCTTTCTTATTTACGTATGAAAGTCACACAAAGCGATTTTCGCTCAGCGCTCGATTACACACCAGATTGGTCCATTTTGGGGGTAAGAGCTGGACCAACAATAAAACCATGACCAGTACCCAAACCCAAAACCTAGAACCAGCAGCAGAAGGAGGCTGTTAAATTTGGTGATAAATGAGTTAAGGTAATGCGTTACATGGCCCCAGCCATGCGATGATAATACTCCTGGGATAGGGACACTACCTTACTTGGCACGCGTGTGTGTGTCTCTCTCTCTAATGAAATCATTTAAATACAACCCGCACTCTAACAACACAATCAGAACGTACAGAGAAACCTCATGCTAGACCAGGACTAAGAAAGGACTCTCTACTTATTAGGCCACAGCTAGCTGTAATTTGAGTATATATGTATATATATAAATGTGGGTTTCTATGCTTGTATGTGTGTAAATATGTTTGGGATTTGTAGCTGCCACAAAAACGTGACATTCAAGTTAAAAATATAAAAACCCACATGAATTTTCTAAGCAACTTTTCTTTACAAAAAAAAAACTGCACAAATTATGAGTTTAAAAAGTATACTCAAAAACAAAAAAAATAAAAACTTGAGAAGAAAGCCACATCCATAAAGTCGCCTTGTTTTAGATGAAAGCTCAAAAAAGCAACTAGGGAAGTTTGCCGAAACTTTTCAAATTCACTTCAGCGTAATTCTTTAAAGTAAACTGTCTACTTCTAAAGAGAAAATTAATATTAATTTAATGCTATTTCGCTTTCAAGTTCACAGTTGTGAAACACTAAGTTATCCAATTTTCTGCATGACTCCCAAAAATACCACAAACTATAAATAAACTTAATGCATGAGCTTAATTTTCAAACGTAAAGGGTAAAAATAGTGTAACATTAAGTTATAATATATAAAAATTGGTTTCTTTTTTGTCCTAAAGATTCAACTTTTCTAATTCTTTGCTTAGGTCGTACAGAGCAGCAGGTTTTAAAAAAAAGACTCTATTTTCTTTTATATTATAGAAAGTCTATATATAATATATGTTGGATGTTACTATATAGTTAGAGCTAGTTTTTTATCTTTCTTTAGACACAATTTATTTTGGTTTTGTAAAGAGCTTTGGCAGTGATTTTCTGTGCTTGGGTTTTCTAATCGAGACTAGGACATTGTCTTTCCTCAATAGATATTTCTATGGGTTAGAAACTTCGCATAGGAATACAAAGGAAGAACCTTTTTGGTTTGTATATATTTGTTGATATTTATACAGCTTGAGAATACAATTCTTGATCATCATTAAAATCATTATTTAAATTAAACATTTTATCAAAAATGTGATACATATGTTTTCTAATGAGTTCTCAGCGTCCTTCATAAATACCTAACCGTATATTTTAGATCTTAGAAGAAAAAACAATTTCTTATTATTATCATCTTTTCATCTTATCATCTTTTAAAAACAAAAACGTATTATAATTTCTAAGGAACTGAAAGACATAAGGTCAGCATCATATTCGATTATTTTAAAGGCTAAGCTTAATATTCTCCAAATATCCTTAACATAAGTAATACTTAATCTTAGACGATTTCTGTTGTAAATTTACTACACTTGGATGATAATTATACTACTTGTGAATGCATTTATCATTTTCAAATGCATTGGGAAATAATTAGATGCAAATGTCTAATTAATATTTATTACTTATACGACATATGTGATTTATCCTGTGGCCAAAGGCAAGTTAATAATTTAAAGCGTCAACAGAAACTGACTCTCTCTCTCTCTCTCTCTCCCCATTTTCTTATTCCATCCACTCTCTCATTCTTGGCAAACAGGTTGGTCTAAGCTGGCAGTTGCTTCTCAAGCTACTTGCTACTTAGTTTAGCATAAAATTTTAATTTTAATTGCTAGCATGTGCGTGGCAGTAATGCCAAGGAGTTGACAGGCCGCACGCCAATGCCAATGCCATGGCCAAAATCTTATTCATAGCCATAGCCATAGCTATAGCCTGTTTGCCAGGTCCCCGTAGGTATCCCAATCCACCATGTCCCTTCTACTCCACAGTCTTTACTCATTAATTATGCTTTTAATTAAACTTTTTTTTTGCCATATTAGACGAGTGCGTAAAGTTGATTAACTTACTGGGCTTAAGTCGTTGTTGGTATCACTAAATATTTAATGCAAAAATGGCAAGCATTTAAAGTTGCAGCATGAAAATGACATCAGGATATCACCTGTGAGTCTCATGTGGTCTTATATTGGATGTAGTGCTCGGTCTCTCTGCCCTCATGCTTGGTGGTGAAATGCAATAAGGCTTCTGCATAAATTTGCATATACATCCGATTATGGCTATAGGTAACCAGAGAATGTCCATTGCCACTTGGCCACTTGTGAGCTGAAGGCGAAATAAAGTGACTTGTCAGCAAATATAAAAGAAAATTCTTTAACTGAAAACCGAAAAGCATTTTTCAAATATGAAAAATCGTAAAATTCCTTAAAATATATATAATTTAAATTATTTGTAAGGTTTTTAGAATTTTTGCTGTTTTAAAAAAATCTTTCTCCAGTTTTTTATACTTTTTTGCATTATTCTAGTTTTAACCAACTCAAACTCCATTTGCCTGTGGTAACAAAATGCTAAAAAATATGTAGAAAATTATTTATATAGAAATTTTACTATTGATGAAGTTTTAAACTACAAACATTACCTTCAATTAGTCAAAGTTTTAATATAAATTATTATTTTATTATACTTATTATTTAAATTTTTTTAAATTTATTTATTTAAATTATTAATTAAATTTATTATTTATTTAAATTGTACCATATCATAGGTCAACATTTATACTTCAACTAAAACCCCTTTGCTGTATTATATAGTTGCTAACTTTTAACTGTATTTGCTCCTTTAACTTTTACCCAATATTGAGTGACAGTAAGAGACTAAAATGTTCACATTTGCCACTTGACTAATAAAATGTCTCAAGGTGTCGACCATTAAAGTGGGCATTTTCCAACTATCTTACCACTCTTTCTTATCGTCTTTGGCACTTAATGTTTGCCATTTTACTTGTTAATGACATTTTGACACAATATTAAAATGTCAAAAGGGTTTAAAACTTTCTCCAACATTTCTCTTTTACATTTTTCGTCTTTTTCTTTTTTTTTTGGCTTGAGAAACCTTAATTAGGAATTTGTTACTTGCAGTTGGCAAATTAATCAACATGCTAACCATAATTTATTTAACATAATCAACTCACACGCACAGACCTGTTGTATATGCAATAAATGTACATCACGCATACGCCATGTAAACCACATGTTGAAATGGCAAACACGCATTGGCATTGGTATTATTTTCAATGCTACAGAAAACTGAATTTAAAATTAAAGCCCGCATTTTATATTAAGGTTGATTGTGTGTAAATAAAAATGTAGAAAATTTTTATTTTTCAACAAAGAAATACCCTTTAAATAAAGGATAAAAATTATATAAAATGCCTATACAAAAAACAAATAAAGTGAGCTTAATTTGAGATAGTTATGTTAAAAACTACAAATTCTGCATTATATTTATTTAAACCTGGAAAAGTTAAAGAGAAATGTAGATTTCACTTATACGATTTAAGTTCATCAAAGAACAAGTTCAAGTTCATAAATAAAATAAATTATAGAATGAGCTCATTCTCTTTCTCTATCCTGTAATAAATGTTGTACTAGTTTTATTACATGACATTCTGAAATATAAAATGCTGCAACTATGTAAAGGACTCTACATTTTTAGAGTATCAATCCACAGAGGAGTATATAAACTTCATACTACATTTTATAGAGATGCATTGTATTCCATTTATTCAAGCCTATACATACAGTGTCATACAATTAACAGAAAGGGAGAGTGAGAGATCCTTTAATTCAACTCCAAATGTAGACAGCGTTTCTGTTGTATTAATTAGTGGGCTAAGGTTGAACCTTGATTAAGGTAAATAAATGATTATTGATTAAAATTAAATCAGAATGCATAATAGTTATTGGGCGGCATAATTTAGTAAGCTTCGACCGCAGGATACAGGATTTGGTTATGCATTTTATGCAATACAAGTAAAAATTAATTTCAGTTTACTCTCTTGTGATTTTTTCTGGTTTTCTGCCATCGTCCATTTAAATGCCACTTGATAGCATTTGCAATGCAAACAAGGCACAAAATAAAAGGGACTAGAAGCAGGAATGTTGCGGTGAGTTTGGGGGACTATGCTTACAAAAATGCAGTCAGCGGAAACGGAAACTTAGCCTCTCAGTGGCGGCTAGCCGGGGTTTATCTTCTGCTCAAACATTTTCCGGACTTTTGTGCGTTGCGGTTCTTGGCTGGACAAATGTTTGCATTTGGCCATTGTGTTGACTAAATGTCCGGGGGGTTGGCCCTAAACCAAGTTTAAATTTCTTGCTCCCCTTTGTCTCTTTTTCTTTTCTTTTTGTCTTAATTGCCACGCCCCTATTAAAGTAAGTAACCGTTAAATTGGCACACACACACATACTGACTCACATTTTGTTTTATGGAAAGCGTGAAAATTAATCATAAAAGTGTTGCAAATGACACGGCAAATAAAGAACAACTGTCCATAAAAGAATAGCTAAGAGAAACAGAAGACGATTTTAAAAGGATAACAAAAATCCGGTTGATTATTTATTATAAAGAAAAGGTCCTTTTTGGCTGCTGCTACTCCTAGTTAACATATTGCGTAGTTTTGCTCCCTTTTTTTTTGCTTTGTTTTATGAGTCCCGTTTGGAGTTTGAAAAACCATCAACTGCAGTGAGGCCAATGTCCTAGCCTGGCCCAAAGCGTAAATGTTTTTTTGGGGCAAATGTCAAACAGTAGAACTCATGCGAAGAGTGAAGAGAGTGAGAAAAAAAAAAGGGAATGAGAAGCTGATATGAAGAGAGTTAAAAGTCACTTGGCGCGTTGGTGCGTAAGTTGCTGCTGGTGAGCTATAAAAAATGAAATGCTATCTGCTTTGATATATGTATGCATGGGTGTGAGTGTTTCAGTGTGTGTGTATGTCGGAGTATGTATGTGTGTGTGTGTATGCTTTGGGTGTTAAACAAAGTAACACGCTGCTTGACATTTGCTTTGATATATCGAAGCAAACTCGAACTATATATGACGATGCGGATGAACGGATGAGCATGTCCTTTAACAACACAGAACACAGCTGCGACTGCAGTAAAATAGTTGAAATTTGTTTCTTTCTTCTCGTGTCCCTATCTGTCTCTCACTCTTTGTCCTTGCTTCTCTTTCTTTCTTAAGTTTTAAAGGACACATTTGTTAGCTGATAGATGTTGGATATGAGATTAGGTTGCAGTTCATCTTCCTGCTTCACTTGTTACATTTAACTGGGATTGCATTCAAAATAGAATCAATTGGCTATGTTTAATCTAAAATTGGAATTTTAAGTTGCATAAATTTAGTTCTGAATTTGAATCTTACCGTTTAAAACTTTTAATTCTAATATTTAAGCATATTTTGATTTAAAAGTATCTTTTACACAACTTGACACAAATTTCGGTAAACAAGGTCTTTGCGTAGACATTTTTAGGTTTCATTTGGTTACCGTATTAACTTTTTCAATACTTTTGCTTACCTTGCATTTACCTCTTGCTTGTATATGTTTGACCAGTTCCAAGAAGAAAAAACTTTTCTTATGCGCCAAATTTTGTTTGTTTGTTTGCCGAACTAAGCTTCTACCTTCACTTTCCGTATTCAGCCCAATCTCTGCTGATCCCCAAGACTGGTTTAGGTTACATTACCTGGACCTGAACCGCATCTTGTCTTGTTTTTCTCAAGAAGAGACCACTTTCACTCTGTCTGTTTGTGTGTGTGTGTGTTTGTATTTGTGTGCATGTGAGTGTGTTTGTAATTTCGCTCTCTCAATTTTCCATCGTTGTGCTCTTACTGACTGGAGGAGTCTTCTATTCTATGTCGTACGAGTCGCAGGAGTCTATTCCTATGGCATTTTGATGTTGACACGTCTTTGGCTCGTTATTTGTTGTATTTGTTGTTTGCCTGTTGTTGATTTGGTTTTATTTATCTTCATTTCTTTTTAGTTTAGTTGTTTTTTGTTTTTCTACATTTCTCCTTCGCTTTGCTTTTGCCTTTTTTTTTGCTCTATTTCTTTTGTGTTTTTCAAACCTAATAGATTATTTGGCACTTTGCTGGAAAAATAAGTTTTCGTTTTGTATTACATTTTCGTTGTTGTGTTTTTTGTTTTTTGTGTTTTGTTTTTAGACGAGGACCTTGAATTATGTTGTTCCCGACGACTGTCAAGCAATGGCAATTGCTGTACACTGGTTCACAATGAAATATAAATCTATAAATCATTTAAAAATGTTACTTGAGGTAAACAAAATGATCAAGGACATTTGCCTATGCAAACATTTTTGATTAAATCCTTTGATAAGTGAATTAAAATGTAAACTAATTTATTTTCTGTTACTGTACATGGCTTTTAAGCTAAATATCTATGATCCTACATATCTTTAAAAGGTTAGTAAAATCAAACTCTAATTCGAAGTTCTCTTAGTATTTCCAAGTCTTTAATCTATCACATCTACTGGAGA
This sequence comes from Drosophila neocordata, assembly GCA_018903615.1. Classification (NCBI taxonomy): domain Eukaryota; kingdom Metazoa; phylum Arthropoda; class Insecta; order Diptera; family Drosophilidae; genus Drosophila; species Drosophila neocordata. The sequence continues at coordinate 4,425,457 of JAEIGI010000006.1, read as the reverse complement.
ATTTTGCTTTATATCTGCAAAGATATTCTTTCTTTATATCATTTCACATGTTCCTTTGTAGATAAAAAATTTTCTTTATTACACATTTTCAGAAAACACTTTAGCTTTTTAGTACTAAATTTTTTCATATATAGTGCGTGGACTAATGACAACACTTTTTCAGAAAACTAGAATTAAGTTGTCCCCTACCCCTCCCTGTAAGGGCATTTTAGACTCACTTTTGCCAAGCTGTGCCCAGTGTGCTTAGTATCGTTGGCTCGTTCCTCTTCAGTGGCAACGCAGTTTTTGCTGAGAATTCCATTTTACTTGCAACTACATCTTGTGCATGTCTTTCTGTCATTTTTTTAGCTCAATGCGATTGTCATGCTAAGTTTATTCAAGCATGGCTCTGGAGGACAAGCCAGCTGAAGATTTAGTTTAGTATTCACTAGCAAAAACCGCAAGAGAATTTTGCTAGACACGCCGTCTAAATTAATACCTAATGAAGCACAGACAAACTAAAAACCCACGCCAAACTATAAGAATAGGTATATGTCCACAGTGTGGACTTGCCTCATTTGCCGCACCCAAATGTTCCTGTGGCAAACCACTTGACTCACTTCTCCAGGTGCCCTCACCTTTGGTACTTGGGATGGGCAAAGTTCATTGCCAAAAGTTTTGCACAAATAAAAATCACATAAATCTCGTTTGTGGCAGAAATTGCAAATGCAGCAGCAGCTCTTAAGCACTGCCAATGATTTGTATCAATAAATTGGTATATACTATATAATATATGTATTCAACTTCTTCTCCTTTCTTTGCGTTTCTTTTAAGTTTTTTTTTTTTTTTTTTCATTTTTTTGGTTTTTTGTGGTCATGACTTGGCTTTTTCTAGTTCAAGTTGAAGTGCAAAGTTTATTTTTTACACTCTTAAACATTTGACACTTGATAAAAAGATTGATTAACTGTGAACAGAAGAGAATGAAGCATCAATTTAATTATACTATATTTCATCATGTAATCATTTATCATTTAATTTCATTTCATCAAACAAAATGCCAAAGCATTTTACATATCAATGCATTCCCATCAATGCCTTTTGGACATTTTGCGCTTCATTTAACTTGCCTTCTATCGTTCTTACAATTTTTTTTCCTTTTCTTGTTTTTTTTTTTTTTTTTTTTTTTGTATTTAAATTTAACTTCCGCCTTAGCAAACAACTTGACATTTCCTTTTTGCTGTCATTTTATTGATTTTACATTTTATGTGTATGCATTAAAATTGGTTTCTGATGGCTTTTTTATGATCATGTAGCGCTATATATTTATTTCACGTATATGTAAGAGATGTCAAGATGTTTGGGCATAAAAAAAATTATTGATATACGATGGCCTGAGATAAGGTATATGCCGGCAAAAGGCAACAATTTTACATATCATTTGAATATGGCCCACTGTGCCATTAGACATTTTAGACAAATTAAACGCTTGAATAATAAATGCCATACATTTGCTACTCCTTCCCTTTATCGAGCTACTGCTGCTGCTGTTCCTCCACTTCATATTCAAGTGAGGCGCGTAATTTAGTTGCGACTTAACACTTCAAATGTGAGCAATCTCACGTGGCATATGCGGCGTATGCGTAATTTTCGCATAATCATGCGGTATGCCAGCTATTGAACGCACATTCTAACACTCAAACTCATACACACAGTTACTTCTGTCACACACCCACACTCACAGACACACGCATACACATTAACCTGTCAGTGCGGCATTAAAAATAAGACTAAAATGTTATTTACACTCACACAAAAGGAAAAGGGCGCCAGAAACTTGGACTCAGTGTGTCGCTCCATGCTTAGTTTCAGGCAGATCATAAAAATTAAAATGATTGCCCCAAAAAAAAAGTTAGTCCTTGGTCCTTCGTCTGTTCAGTTTCCGTTTCGTGGCATTGCACGTGTAAAAGTTTTGTCATTATGGCTCTTGCCGTACGTTAATGGGTTTTCATTTTCATTTTCGTCATCATTGGCATGGCTTTAATTTTCATCATCAGCAGCTACCAATTTACTAAACATTGGCTAAAAATAGTTTCAGTTGTAAATTACCTAAAGAGGCCAAAAAACCATAGTTAACTTAATAAAAACATTTCATTGGTAGACAATAAAGTGATTGTTTGTCATAAATGCCAGCTAAAGTCGAATTCACATAATGTTAACTGGATTGAGTGATGTTAACTTAACAGAGACTGTTAAAACGCAACATCTGTTGTGACAACATATGAGTTATGTTAAATAAAAGAAGCTGTTAGGGATGGAGTTACTTTTATTTAGCTGCAAGGCAAATGCAAATAAATGGTTAACAGCAAATAAACCTAAATCAACTAATTTAATTGATACATACTGTAATAAGATAATTTTAACAGTAGACTGCCAAAAGAACAAGTTGAAAACTACTTTGTTTATTATGACTATGTTTACTTTATAAGAATGGATACCTTTTTGAAGGTTTATATTACTAGAGACCTCTTTAAGTTAATTCAATTTTCATTTGTTTGATTTTACAATAAAGAGCTAAGCCTACCTATGAAAAATTTAATTTAATAACAGTTAATCAGATAGTATAAGACTTCAAGTAGTTATCATATACATACAACACTCATATCACTAGAATATATATTTATTTTAGTTTTAGCTTTTTGCAATATCTAATATATTAATCGCAATATCTAATATAATAATCGCAGTTATAGTAAAGCTATAAAATTTCGCAATTAGCTTACAGTCAGTTTAGGTAAACTATATTTATTATATACATAGATGTTACTTTTAACTTAAACTTTTCATAAGATTTCATTGCAAAAATAAAAAAAATAAAATATACGCTTAGATTGAAGCTAAAAAAAAAAAAATCATCATCATAGTCACACTTCACAGCACGCAACTCGCGTTTTAGGGGTACGCAATTTGAAGCTTTGGCATTGCCTTGTCGTTTACCCTTTCAAGTTGGCTGAATCTGGCAATGGCTTCTTCTTGGGCTCTGGCTCTGGCATATTCTTACTTGGCAAAGTGTCATCGGCAGTCGTGCGTCTCCAAAGCCACAGGCTTCCAACTCTCAGTACCCACATCCCATACCCATGACCCACCAAGCCAAGCTGACAATGACATTTACACTTCAGCTCCTTTTGCCAGCTTCTTCCTTGGTTAAATTTCTTATTGATGATGAATGAAGCCATGAAGTTGATGTTTGTTTTGCTCGGTTTATCATTGTTCTCTTGAGCCTTAAGTTCATTAAGCCTTTAATGATATTAATAATGTCTTCATCAGTTTTGGCATAAAACCAATTTCATTTTGAAAAAGTAAAAAAAAAAAAAGAAAGAAAACTTTTTAATAATGCAGATGTTGTAGGGGCTTGTTGCATTCAATTTTTTTTTTTTATATTTTGGCCATGTGCCATGAGATTCAACGTCATCAGCTTGATCATCATCATCATCGTCAGTGCCTTGTCGTTTTCAGTTATTTTGACATCCTTTCGGTATTCGACTCAACAACAATGGGACGACAAGCGGCGAGTTAATTGAATTGTGTTTACACTATGGGAAAATTTTGACTTTGAGCTCAGCAACCAGTGACGTTATGTACCAAAAGCTTTTTCATGCCATTTTAGATGACGATATGCCTGCCTCTGAGTTTTGCCTTTTAGTCCTTGCTCCTGGAAATGGCATTGTGCCATATGCACTTGAGTTAATTTTTCAATTTCTGCATGAACTAAATGAATTATTACACCACCAACGAGTTTGGGCATTGGGATATGTGTGTATATGACTTTTGGTTAGTTTTGTTTTGTTTCTTTCCCTCTCTTCTTACCGCTTCTTTAACCAAATATAGCAACTAATTTCCGTTTGAATTTGCTCATTAAAAAGTTTTAGCATTAAACTTGATAGCATCTCGAGAAATGGAAATGGAAAAGTTTGTCTACACTTTCACAATACCAAATTTGAAAACTAAAATTCAACTTGTGTCTGGCTATAATTGTTGTTTAAATAATTTGCATAAATTACCAGTTTCAGGTAAAACATTTGCCAAAAGCTAATCAGCTGCTTTGCTTAAAACTTTAACTCTCCCCCACCCACACTCTGAAACCAGATAACACCCGCCTCCCCTAGCTAAGTCTCCTTGGAAAAATTATCATTATCTAAAATGTCGAGTTGGTTTCAATTACAAACTAAGTTTTCCGCCAAATAGCCTTCGGACATTTTTTCTATTTTTTTTTATTCTTTTTTTTTTAATTTTTTTGTTATATATAAAGTAATTTTAAAAGCGTGAGAAATGCCAAAGTTTTACATTTTTCCCATTTTGCGATGAAAAGTTTCGATTATAATAGAAACAAACTTGAACAAAAAAAATGGGAAATGAGAATTGTTTTGTTATACGTTTAAAGGGACTAGAGGATGAAGGGATGTAAATTGGATATGCCACTGTTTCATTTAAAATAAAAACAGAAAACCTTCAAGGGAATAATTGTAAAAAAAAAGCAAACCGACAACACACCGAAATTTCTACACCCTAAACTAATTGATCTTTTATTTTCAAATATAATATAGAAAGTGGATTCTATACAAAATTATTATTATACCCTAGCAGAGGGTATTATAAAATTGGTCAGATGTTTGTAACGCATAGAAATATAAATCCCCAACTCCATAAAGTACATTTAGTCCTGATTGTAATTTAATATTTTAGCATTTTAAATCCGATAAATCAAAAATAAAATATAATATATTATGAGTTTACTTTGTCTCATCAATATATTACATAAATTTACAATAAATAACTTTATATGAGAAATGTTTGACATTGTTTTTTAATATCAGATCAAATTCTATCTTTGAGCTTTATCTGCCACTAAGGCCAAAAAATTTATTTGCCTATATGTAGCAAATATAAATGCAGTATATATATACAAAGTTTTCGATAAGAATAGAAAATCTTTTTGCACTGTTTCGGAAATCCTGATTACAAGAATATGCAATACAATTTTTTCCGACAGAATGCCCCAATTTCGAACTTAACTAGGACTAAAAACAGTTTTATCAAAAATTATAATATACTTTTTTATTGCACTTATATAACTTTTAAACAATTAAATGATCCATTCATATAATTCACCTTTATCTAAGCTAACCTGAAAATGGCTAAATAATAACTAAAATTTATATAACATAATCCTCTTCCGTTCCACTCCAACTCTTAGCTTTTTTTCTACTATATTTTTCGACTTGACCACTTCAATATTTATATTAATACATATTTTTTAGCCAACTTTTTGTCAATTTTAAATCAACTTTGGTTACCCATTTTGGGTAAATGTCTTAAACACTTTTATAGAGAAAAAGGAAATGAATGCTATCAAACATTTTGTCTTGATCTAAAAATAATTTTTGTCCAATTCCTTTAAATTTAATAGGTTTTTTTTTCTTCCTGTTTTTCTTTTGTTGTGTTATTTTTGCGGCCAATTTATTGAGTGGGCGGGTTGGGTTTGGTTTTGGGTATGGCAATGGTTTCGGTTTTGTGTGTTGGGTTTTTGGGGTTCTGTTTTGTGGGTTTGAATTCTGGGCCAATATTTTATATAATGTTTCAATTTGCTGTCACATAGATATGATTGGGGAATGTGTGTGATATGTGTGTGTGTGTGTGTGTGCGAATGATTGATATAAATTTTACTTTGATGAATTCTCTATGGAATTCCTTACTGAAACTTCAGTTTCAGTTATTTATTTGTGCCTTCTAGTCAATTTTTTTTTCCTTTGCTTTAAATGTAGCAGAAAGTTTTTTTTTTTCATTTTTTTGCTGTAGAATTTTTCTAGCCACAAATGTTGTGTTGGTTGAACTATGTTCTTAGTTCTTTGTGGTTACAACAAGAACAACAAGAGCAGCAGCAACAACAACTATGAAAATCAAATCAAACCCAAAGAGGCCGTTTGGCTGTCAAAAAAACTTTGTTGCCATTTACTTGTATGAATAAAAAACGACTATATACTATACCATACTATATGTATGTATATTCAAATCAGACTTTGCCTTTTTCCACACACACACACATATATACACACATCGAATTTGCATATCAAAATGTTGTGAAAATAAAATATGTACATATCCAAAAAGTAAGAAAAAAAAATAGAAGAAAAATTGAAGCAAACTAACAAAACATTGACACGATTTTGGTTAGGACGACAACTGAAAATTGATTATTTTACATTTTTCATCAAATTTTGTTTTCCTTTTTATATATTTTTAAAAATGTCTCCGTTATTTTTTTTTTTTGCATGGTTATTGGCAGGATCCAAGCTACATCAAAAGCAAATATTGTTATTTTAAAGCTAAAGTATTGAAATGGATGTTAGCCGATAAATTAAAGTAGGTTATAAGTGTTTTTTTTGGGTCTGTAAAAATTTAACATGGATCAAGGATAATGTTTTAATGTTGGAAATGAAACTTTGAAATGCTAAAACTGAAACTTCCATTGAGATGTCTATATAAAGATTAAAATGAACAACTCAAACATGTAAGAAGTCCTAAAGAGGAAGTCCAAAGTAAACTTTAATCTTTATAGTTACTATACATATACTAAAATATAAACTTATTTATCCTTATCATTCCCATTTGCTATAGAAACAGATGAAATATTTAGTAAAGCTTTGAAAAATTCGAATTGTTTGATTGTATCAACTCGTTCGATTCAATTTTTTTTATGTACTTAAAATATTATCATGAAATTTCCGATTTGTAATCATTTTTATAGAAATGACTAGATAAGGAAATGTTGGATGTAATTAAATTAATATATTATTTAATGAGTTAAAAAAATATCTTAAAGAACATCCATAGCAAACCTTGTTCAATCTAAACAAATAATTTTAAAATCTTTGTTTTTTTTACCCATTTTTTTTATATAGAGAATACAAAATTTAAAGTTTAAAACAATACTAATATTTGTGTTTAGTTCTTGATTTAAACTGTATTGATAAAACTAATTAAAATGTTTCTCTAATCTGCCATAACAATACCAAAAAAAAAAAAAAAAGTCCAAAACATTTTTAAATAATTTAAATCGGTTTAAATTAAATTTAAACCTGAATTTTAACATATGAATCCCTTCACTACGCCAATGCCAGCAATGTAATAGACAGGTGCCCACACACCTGTATATGTGTAAATATATACAAATATAAATATATATCGATTCATCTAGTTGATGGGGCATAGAGCAAATAAATAATGCATTGTTGGCAAACAGATTTATTTCTTGTGAATTTCCCACTAAACACAAGATAAATGAATAAATAAAATGTTTTTTTTTTTTTTGGGTATTTAAGTTTTTTTTTGTCTGTTTAATGTAAACACTCTGACATTCTGTCATATCTGAATAGTCAATGTATATAATGCCATTAGTAATTTAAAATTTCAAAATTCCTGTTTGTTATTTAAAAATAATGTTATGAGTAAATCTAATAATTGACTTGAGGACTATTGATTAAAAATGTTAAAGCGATTGCTCAAAAGGTGAGTTTCTACCTTGGATTCCAGAACTGAAATAAAATTAAAATGAAATATAATAGACGTACAGCAAAGGCAACATCGAGCCATGAAAGAATGATCCAATCCAATGAAAATTTGGGTAAGTAATTTGAAAATGGTTTTATTTTATTCAAAAAACGGTACACTGGCTAAGTATAGAATTATGCGTTGGTAAATTAAGTTAACGCTATTTTGATTTACGAGGTGCACGTTTTAAACGAGATCGCAGCATTTTATTCTCATCGGCACATTTTGTGGTAATGGCAGTACGAACTTCACGTGGCGTCATTTCCATAGTGCTGGTCATCATATAGACCAGATCGGACACCTTTGTTGGGTCCAGTTGTTGCTTGGCTGGACGCGCACAGTCCCTGAAAGCTGGTGATGGTTTGCCCGATAGAGTATGATGGGCCAAAATTTCACGATCAAAAATCTCGCACAGCAATTTGCGAGTAATTGAAGGCCCAGTCATGTCCCAATTGATGGTTTTTAAACAGGTGCGTGACACTTTGGTGCCATTGGGTCCAATAACGACCATGGGTGAGCCCTGATCGAGATCAAATTCAAGTTTTGGACACTGCCGCTTGCTCTTTGGAGTAGATGCAACTCCCTTGGCCGAACGAATGCGTTTTTTAACAGCCTTCGATTGAGTTTTAGGCACATATTCTTCGTCATCTGCATCCTCAGTCTGGTCTTTAATATCATCTTCATTGGTCTTTGGTGTCGAAATATTGTGCTCATCTGTGCCATCACAAAACTGGTCAAAATGTTCTGCTTTTGTTGTATCTGTATCGGAGTTATCCATGTCCTGAACCTTTTCAATTTCAACTGTAAGCAAGTCGAGAGCTGTCCGCTTATTACGTTCCCAACGCTGTAGAATTTCGACAGTTGCCTCATTCATATCTTGAATGGTATTCTCCATCAATTGCTTTTGTTCCATATGCGCTAATGCGTCTTCTCCATCAATAATAGACCCATTGTAACCAAAATCAATATCTTCCTCGTCGTCATTGTCATTTTCAGTGGCATTTCTCTGCATTTGTTCGGTCTTTAGCAGCTTCTCCGCGGCCAGTGTTAGGGTGTCTAGAGTACTCAATTTGCCTGATGAAGGTTCTTCAATTTCAGAAAGCTCAATATCTCGCATTGTGTGCTCGGCAAAAGTATCGGCTTCCTCAATCTGTCGTTGCAGCTTAGCTTTCTCATCTTCTCCACTGTCGTTCTCCACAAAACCCGAGTACTTGGGGCGAAGACGAGCAATAATATTTTCCACTTGTAGCTGTAAGGCTGATAGTCGAACTGTTTTTGAAGCATAGGGCAGGACACTGAGAGCGAATTCCAAACGCTGAAGACGATTTTCCTAAATAACAAATTTTCATTATTTTAATAATCTTTCGTGGAACAGTGAAATATTAACTTACCATTATTCTTGCTGTTGTTCAACTAAAGACTAACTGAAAGCTAATAGATTGCAACCTTATATACACTTTAACTACAGGTAGATCTAGTAAAGTCTTTTGCATTTTATTACCTTCTAGATGGTTCAAAGGACTATGAGAGATTTCCAATGCAACAACTACCTGCCGGCAGGTCACCTTGCAGCTGTCAAGTCTGCGAAATGAACTTACATTCCAGGAATAGTCCCATTAAGTTGAAACGTCAGCCGGCTGTCATAAACAGCTTAAATCATGTTTCTAATACTAACACCGTTGGTACACGAACTGTTTCCATTCAGGACATGTCGTCACAGACACATCCTGAAGCAGATAGTCAATATGAAATAGATATAAAGACACAGCATATGGCTAGTCAGACGGATTCCCCTAGCAATCCAGAAAAAACCCAGCAAATGGCCAGTCAGACCTATTATGATATCGAAAACTACTCAAATGATAAAAATCAACCCAAGTCAAAAAAAAAAAAGACCAAAGGATTCCCTAAAAAAGAAAGAAAAAACCAAGACCAATAAAGCTGAGGCGGACTTACAGAGACAAGAGTATCGGAATGACCCAAAACAGAAAATAATAAAGAATAAATACAATCCAAGCAAAAGTTTTTGGAGGCAACCAACGAAAAAACAGGATGAAGAAGTACAATTTTTGAAAGGTCCCAAAGTTATAAAGGCAGATGACAATGACAATCCAAATGAAAATGCCATTAGAACCCAACAAAATATCTCTTCAAACTGCCCAAATTACCCAAACTGCGCCGTAGTAGATGAGTTGACTCATAGTCTTTTTCGATTACATCAGAAACTGGAAAGACAGGAATATCATAATTACAAATTACGAGATGCAATCAATACACTAAAAATACAGGGAACACGAGAAATGAAGCATAAAAAAACGCAAACGGTCATAAAGAAAATAGATATGCCAAATACCATTAAGACAGAATCCTTGCCAAAAAGTGTCTCTGATCAGTTGAAAGTAACTGCCAAAACGACAGATCAATCTGAGACTTTATATGAACAACTTATGCGAATATTTATGAAACCTGCAGGGAAACAACAATCCACTTGTGACAGGTCTAGTTCCAGGCAATTGAATGAAAACAATTTTCCAAGAGCAAAGATATTTGATTCAGATAATTTATTTAGAAAATTTTTACAATTTTTCAAACCATCGGAACCAGAAACGGAAGACTGTGACAATAATAAAAATATCCTATCGTCATGTAGCAATTTGGAACCTAGCCAAACAATAACCAATTGCAGCAGTTCATTTAGCCAAATCCAGAAATTGGAAATGCCTAGAAAGAGGAAAACCATTTACAATAAAACAGCAACTGCTCCTCCCAAATTGACACAACACGATGAGTATTCTTGTCTAAACCAAAAAACATCTATCGAAAGTCTTGTTTCGAACTCTCTTTTGCGACGCCAACAATCAAGTTTGTGTCAATTCTGTATGCACAACAAATTGCCAATTCTTGACGATTTAATAAATGCGCTGATCAAGCTAATTGATAAAAGACGATTCAAAGATGTGGTTCTTACTGTACTCTTGCGGGCGGACAATACCTATCATGTAAATGTACGAGAAAAAGAAACGGAACGTGTGTTGGGTTGTCTCTTGGTCAACAAAGAAGCTATCGATGATGCCATTTCTACCGGACTTTTTGAGTATATCGTCACCTATTGGATACTAGACCAAGTTCGACCATTTGAATTCAGACATGAAGACAGGAATATAGATCACCAGCGAGAGCAAGGAAATGAAAGTGAGAGCTTAGTTCAGGAAGAAGCAAAAGTCATGGACTTTGTCGTTAAAGTTCTAGGTTTACCAATGGAATATAAATAACAAAAGTTATTTCTCACCACCAAGCAAGGATCTTATTACCAACTTCGAAAGACATCGATAAATTTGGAGGGAATAAAATGAATCCCATAAGGTGAAGCTGAGCCCAGTTTATATAAAAATACATAAAAATTACAATATTTAAGTATCGGCTTTTAAGAAACCCTCACCAAGTTTCTCAACGCAGGAAAATCAAATTAAGATATTTTAAGAATTTAAAAATATTGCTTCGTAGTTTTAAACATTTTATTACAAATTGGCATCAATATTGAAAACCATTGTAATTTTTTAAAAATACAATTAAATATAAAGAAATTGTAACATTCATGAACAGTAAATCTTTACTTGAAATATATATGGTACACTTTTACTGTACTTAACGATATCATCTACATTTATGTTTACCAAATTATATATCAAAGCACTTCCTAGAAAAGCAGATAAAGTTATGGTTTATTGCCCACTTAAACAGCAGCTGCATTTTATTTATAACCTAAATCCATTCAATTAGCGCTCAGGTATGATATTAGTTAGAAAACCCTTATTTAATCCCTATGCCAATCTTCGCGCAAATGGCACTCACCGCCATAAAATTCGAGCGAGATGCAAATATTTTTTTACCTAAATGGTAAAGCGAGATCACTCGCCCTTTTCGTATATAAAAGGCAGTGCACGTGAAAAGTAAATCAGAAGTTTATCAACAGTTAAGCAAAGTGCAACTATGAGTAACATCAGTAACGACAGTGGATTGGATGATTCTGCAGTGGCCTCAGTCAATGGAGCCGCCAGTATTAGTGGGATGTCAGCAACTCGCCTCTCTTGGTTCCTAGCCGAGGTCGATGAAGGTTCTTTGAAGTTGGGTCGACCAAGTGGAAATCTAATATTGTGCGTTCTTCACTCAATGGAACTGATCGAAAATAATGTTTCCGACAAGTTTATGTCGAGATTTGTAAAGTTTCGTGCTAATGGCGTGGTTGTGGAGGCTAAGCTGATATTATGTGCCGATGATCGGGAATTGGTCGATGCCGCTTTGGTATCATTAAGCAAAGAACGAATCAACAATTCCGAAACCCGCCATCTGCTAGTGCAGTATACGGAGAACGAAGAATTGGTGCAAAAGTTAACTACACCGTCACGTGTTACCTGGCTGAGCACCAACCCAGAATCGAGCGGCACACCGCTGGTCAAATTAGATGAAGGAGCCATTGCCCACGTATTGTATGCCTACGATCAGCGAGACTATATGGAAAAGATTCTTTTGAATCTAAAGATTCGTTGCTTCAAAAACGTCATCGAAAATAATCTTAAAAATGCGCCAGCTCAAATGAACGAAGATACTTGGATGTTAGTGCAGTACAGTCCTGATCCAGTGACTGTTGTCTATCGAGTCATTCAATACAGTCAAACAAAGTGGCGCACTGAGAATATGTACAAAGATGTGGTAGCCTACATGCAGCTGCCGGGAAATCAACTAATGATGCAAGCTGTGATTATAAGCCATGGCCAGGATCAGGCCGCTCAGGAAGCAAAGTTGAACGAAATGCGTAGTTTCGCCTTAGGTCTCAATTTTCCAGTACCCGAAGAATTAGAAAGGCAAATCGAAGAGGAAACAGCATTAATTTTCGCTCAGACCAGTACCTCCCTTTTCCAAAGGGCCGAGCAACGTGACGCCAATGGTGAGCATAGAGAGTTAAGGCGCAGTCTCGAACAGTTGAGTGAACGAGCAGAAAGCGAGGCTCAAATGATAATCGAGGCATTCGACAAGGTGGACAATATCAACAAGAATCTGCAAAGCCGCATAGACAGCGAGGCAACAAATATCAATGGAACGGATGCCACAACCAAAGATTGACTTAACTAGTTCTATTCCTGGTAGAACAATTATTTGAACAAAACTAAAGTGATTTTTTTTTAAAAATATAACTTGTATCTGCTTAAAACTAACTTTTTTTATTAATAAAAAAATATAAAAAAAGCACACAAATATATTCTGTTTTTATTAAGAAATGCTTTTGCAAATTTTCAATTCCTTCGAGGTGTCAGAGGATACTAGGTCACGATTTACATTTATTTTTTCTCTAAATCTCTGACAAAAACCACACAATTGGCTTTGTTTGGGATATATGTGCTGAATAAAGCAAATTTTCATATGCTGGTCACCCAGATTTACCTGTCACTTGGCTCCGCGTCGAAAATTATATTTACCAACAAGATTATAATTAATCCGCTTCGCATTCCTTGTTTTCAGTTGCGCATTTCTATGTATAAACGTATCGAGTGATTTGACTATTTTACAGGTAAAGGGCCTATAAAGGAACTCCAACAACTGCCGACTACATGATACGCTCCGCGGATCACTTTCTTTGTGAAACTGATAGCTATTTGGATTGTCAAACACGCAATTGGTTTCCATTTAGTTTAAAGATGCCCCCATTGCTGCACAACATACTTGGTCAACCGTTTTTACAATGGTTACAATGGACAAGTTAAAAGTCTGTGGATAAAGCATTGTCTCCACCGCTAGGTTAACGTCTGGCATTCGAAACAGCATTTTGTAGATCAACTTAAAAGTGATGGCCTGTGAAACTTCCATCCTTGCAACATAGTCAACATGGAAGACAGAATCAAATAGGCCATCAAGGGTATGAAATATACAAAAGTAATTTGGATAGAGATTACTAAACGTTAAGACCGTGCCCATTCGAAATGGTTCGTACAGTATAACGTTCCGTATGTACAGGTGTCTTGGCCTATTTTAATTCCAGAAGATACTCATTGAAATCTTTCGAATCATATTTTTCAAACACATGACTCTTCTTCATCATAAAGCATTCAACTTGATTTCATATTAGAGCATTTGGATATCGTACAAAAGAATGCAGTTGTCCCTGACGGTGTGTTTACGATATACAGAGTGTGCTCCCAAGAAAGTATCATAGGCAGTAGCAGCACGCCGAGTACCTGATGCAATGGCCCGTTGAAGTAACATATCTAGATCGGATTCGCAATATAGTTAAATAACTGCACCTGATGGTGAATAAAAATATATAATCCTTTAGGACTACTTACCCTTACAATGTAAAAACCCAATAATCCCATTTAGAGAAATCAACTTACATATGCACTCATGTTTGCTTTTTGGTAATAAAGTTCAAGGCACAGGTAATGGCACGATTATAGTTAGAAAACCCTTATTAATCCCTATGCCAATCTTGGCGCAAATGGCAGCTGACTCGCCGCCATAAAATTCGAGCGAGATGCAAAGATTTTTTTACCTGAATGGTAAAGCGAGATCACTCGCCCTTTTCGTATATAAAAGGCAGTGCACGTGAAAAGTAAATCAGAAGTTTATCAACAGTTAAGCAAAGTGCAACTATGAATAACATCAGTAACGACAGTGGCCTGGATGATTCTGCAGTGGCTGTGGTCAATGGAGTCGGCGGTCTTAGTGGGATGGCAGCAAATCGCTTCTCTTGGTTCCTAGCCGAAGTTGATGAAGGTTCCTTGAGGCTGGGTCGACCAAGTGGACTTCTAATATTGTGCGTTCTTCACTCAATGGAACTGATGGAAAACAATGTTTCTGACAACTTTATGTCAAGATTTGTGGAGTTTCGAGCTAATGGCGTGGTTGTGGAGGCTAAGCTTATACTGGGTGCCGATGATCGGGAATTGGTCGATGCCGCTTTGGTGTCATTAAGCAAAGAACGAATCAATAATTCCAAAACCCGCCAACTGCTAGTGCAGTATACGGAGAACGAAGAATTGGTACAAAAGTTAATTTCACCGGCACGTGTTACCTGGCTGACGACCAACCCGGAATCAGGCGACAGACCGCTAGTCAAATTAAATCCCGAATGCATTGCCCACGTATTACATGCCTGCGATCAGCGAGACTATATGGAAAAGATTCTTTTGAATCTAAGGATTCGTTCCTTTGAAAACGCTTTCGAAAATAATCTTAAAAATGCGCCAGCTCAAATGAACGAAGATACTTGGATGTTAGTGCAGTACAGTCCTGATCTAGTTACTGTTGTCTATCGAGTCATTCAATACAGTCAAACAATGTGGCGCAGTCAGAATCCATGCAAAGATGTGATAGCCTACCTGCAGCTGCCGGGAAGTCAACTAATGATCCAAGCTGTGATTTTAAGCTATGGTGAGAATCAGGCCGCTCAGGAAGCAAAGTTGAACGAAATGCGTAGTTTCGCTTTGGGTCTCAATTTTCCAGAACCCGAAGAATTAGAAGAGCAGATCGAACAGGAAACGGTTTCAATCTGCAATCAGACCAGTACCACCCTTTTTGAAAGGGCGGAGCAACGTGACGCCAATGGTGAGCATAGAGAGTTAAGGCGCAGTCTCCAACAGTTAAGTGATCGAGCAGAAAGCGAGGCTCAAATGATTATCGAGGCATTTGAGAAGGTGGACAATATCAACAAGAATCTGCAAAGCCGCCTAAACAGGGAGGCAATAAACAGCAATGGAACGGATGCCACAACCAAAGATTGACTTAACTAGTTCTATTCCTGGTAGAACAATTATTTGAACAAAACTAAAGTGATTTTTTTAAATATAACTTGTATCTGCCTTAAACTAACTTTTTTAATTAATAAAAAAATTTTTCAAAAATATATATATATATTTATTAATTTTTTATTGGGAAGGGGTTGTGGAAAATTTCAATTCAGTTTACATTTATTTTTTTCTCTAAGTCTCTGACAAAAATCACACATTTGGCTTTCTTTGGGATATATGTGCTGAATAAAGCAAATTTTCATATGCTGGTCACCCAGATTTACCTGGCACTTGGCTCAGCGTCGAAAATTATATTTACCAACAAGATTATAATTAATTCGCTTCGCGTTCCTTGATTTCAGTTAAGCATATCGATATATAAACGTATCGAGTGATTTGACTACTTTATAGCTGATAGCTATTTGGATTGTCAAACACGCAATTGGTTTCCATTTAGTTTAAAGATGCCCCCATTGCTGCACAACATACTTGGTCAACCGTTTTTACAATGGTTACAATGGACAAGTTAAAAGTCTGTGGATAAAGCATTGTCTCCACCGCTAGGTTAACGTCTGGCATTCGAAACAGCATTTTGTAGATCAACTTAAAAGTGATGGCCTGTGAAACTCCCATCCTTGCAACATAGTCAACATGGAAGACAGAATCAAATAGGCCATCAAGGGTATGAAATATACAAAAGTAATTTGGATAGAGATTACTAAACGTTATGACCGTGCCCATTCGAAATGGTTCGTACAGTATAACGTTCCGTATGTACAGGTGTCTTGGCCTATTTTAATTCCAGAAGATACTCATTGAAATCTTTCGAATCATATTTTTCAAACACATGACTCTTCTTCATCATAAAGCATTCAACTTGATTTCATATTAGAGCATCTGGATATCGTACAAGTGTTCCGACACAACACGAAAAAGAATGCAGTTGTCCCTGACGGTGTGTTTACGATATACAGAGTGTGCTCCCAAGAAAGTATCATAGGCAGTAGCAGCACGCCGAGTACCTGATGCAATGGCCCGTTGAAGTAACATATCTAGATCGGATTCGCAATATAGTTAAATAACTGCACCCGATGGTGAATACAAATATATAATCCTTTAGGACTACTTACCCTTACAATGTAAATTAGTTAGAAGTTAGAAAACCCTTATTAATCCCTATGCCAATCTTGGCGCAAATGGCAGCTGACTCGCCGCCATAAATTTCGAGCGAGATGCAAAGATTTTTTTACCTGAATGGTAAAGCGAGATCACTCGCCCTTTTCGTATATAAAAGGCAGTGCACGTGAAAAGTAAATCAGAAGTTTATCAACAGTTAAGCAAAGTGCAACTATGAATAACATCAGTAACGACAGTGGCCTGGATGATTCTGCAGTGGCTGTGGTCAATGGAGTCGGCGGTCTTAGTGGGATGGCAGCAAATCGCTTCTCTTGGTTCCTAGCCGAAGTTGATGAAGGTTCCTTGAGGCTGGGTCGACCAAGTGGACTTCTAATATTGTGCGTTCTTCACTCAATGGAACTGATGGAAAACAATGTTTCTGACAACTTTATGTCAAGATTTGTGGAGTTTCGAGCTAATGGCGTGGTTGTGGAGGCTAAGCTTATACTGGGTGCCGATGATCGGGAATTGGTCGATGCCGCTTTGGTGTCATTAAGCAAAGAACGAATCAATAATTCCAAAACCCGCCAACTGCTAGTGCAGTATACGGAGAACGAAGAATTGGTACAAAAGTTAATTTCACCGGCACGTGTTACCTGGCTGACGACCAACCCGGAATCAGGCGACAGACCGCTAGTCAAATTAAATCCCAAATGCATTGCCCACGTATTACATGCCTGCGATCAGCGAGACTATATGGAAAAGATTCTTTTGAATCTAAGGATTCGTTCCTTTGAAAACGCTTTCGAAAATAATCTTAAAAATGCGCCAGCTCAAATGAACGAAGATACTTGGATGTTAGTGCAGTACAGTCCTGATCTAGTTACTGTTGTCTATCGAGTCATTCAATACAGTCAAACAATGTGGCGCAGTCAGAATCCATGCAAAGATGTGATAGCCTACCTGCAGCTGCCGGGAAGTCAACTAATGATCCAAGCTGTGATTTTAAGCTATGGTGAGAATCAGACCGCTCAGG
Source organism: Drosophila neocordata (assembly GCA_018903615.1). Classification (NCBI taxonomy): domain Eukaryota; kingdom Metazoa; phylum Arthropoda; class Insecta; order Diptera; family Drosophilidae; genus Drosophila; species Drosophila neocordata. The sequence continues at coordinate 4,407,940 of JAEIGI010000006.1, read as the reverse complement.
AAGCAAAGTTGAACGAAATGCGTAGTTTCGCTTTGGGTCTCAATTTTCCAGAACCCGAAGAATTAGAAGAGCAGATCGAACAGGAAACGGTTTCAATCTGCAATCAGACCAGTACCACCCTTTTTGAAAGGGCGGAGCAACGTGACGCCAATGGTGAGCATAGAGAGTTAAGGCGCAGTCTCCAACAGTTAAGTGATCGAGCAGAAAGCGAGGCTCAAATGATTATCGAGGCATTTGAGAAGGTGGACAATATCAACAAGAATCTGCAAAGCCGCCTAAACAGGGAGGCAATAAACAGCAATGGAACGGATGCCACAACCAAAGATTGACTTAACTAGTTCTATTCCTGGTAGAACAATTATTTGAACAAAACTAAAGTGATTTTTTTAAATATAACTTGTATCTGCCTTAAACTAACTTTTTTAATTAATAAAAAAATTTTTCAAAAATATATATATATATTTATTAATTTTGTATTGGGAAGGGGGTTGTGGAAAATTTCAATTCAGTTTACATTTATTTTTTTCTCTAAGTCTCTGACAAAAATCACACATTTGGCTTTCTTTGGGATATATGTGCTGAATAAAGCAAATTTTCATATGCTGGTCACCCAGATTTACCTGGCACTTGGCTCCGCGTCGAAAATTATATTTACCAACAAGATTATAATTAATTCGCTTCGTGTTCCTTGATTTCAGTTGAGCATATCGATATATAAACGTATCGAGTGATTTGACTACTTTATAGGTGAAGGGCCTATGAAGGGACTCCAACAACTGCCGACTACATGATCCGCGGATCACTTACTTTGTGAAACTGATAGCTATTTGGATTGTCAAACACGCAATTGGTTTCCATTTAGTTTAAAGATGCCCCCATTGCTGCACAACATACTTGGTCAACCGTTTTTACAATGGTTACAATGGACAAGTTAAAAGTCTGTGGATAAAGCATTGTCTCCACCGCTAGGTTAACGTCTGGCATTCGAAACAGCATTTTGTAGATCAACTTAAAAGTGATGGCCTGTGAAACTTCCATCCTTGCAACATAGTCAACATGGAAGACAGAATCAAATAGGCCATCAAGGGTATGAAATATACAAAAGTAATTTGGATAGAGATTACTAAACGTTATGACCGTGCCCATTCGAAATGGTTCGTACAGTATAACGTTCCGTATGTACAGGTGTCTTGGCCTATTTTAATTCCAGAAGATACTCATTGAAATCTTTCGAATCATATTTTTCAAACACATGACTCTTCTTCATCATAAAGCATTCAACTTGATTTCATATTAGAGCATTTGGATATCGTACAAAAGAATGCAGTTGTCCCTGACGGTGTGTTTACGATATACAGAGTGTGCTCCCAAGAAAGTATCATAGGCAGTAGCAGCACGCCGAGTACCTGATGCAATGGCCCGTTGAAGTAACATATCTAGATCGGATTCGCAATATAGTTAAATAACTGCACCCGATGGTGAATAAAAATATATAATCCTTTAGGACTACTTACCCTTACAATGTAAAAACCCAATAATCCCATTTAGAGAAATCAACTTACATATGCACTCATGTTTGCTTTTTGGTAATAAAGTTCAAGGCACAGGTAATGGCACGATTATAGTTAGAAAACCCTTATTAATCCCTATGCCAATCTTGGCGCAAATGGCAGCTGACTCGCCGCCATAAATTTCGAGCGAGATGCAAAGATTTTTTTACCTGAATGGTAAAGCGAGATCACTCGCCCTTTTCGTATATAAAAGGCAGTGCACGTGAAAAGTAAATCAGAAGTTTATCAACAGTTAAGCAAAGTGCAACTATGAATAACATCAGTAACGACAGTGGCCTGGATGATTCTGCAGTGGCTGTGGTCAATGGAGTCGGCGGTCTTAGTGGGATGGCAGCAAATCGCTTCTCTTGGTTCCTAGCCGAAGTTGATGAAGGTTCCTTGAGGCTGGGTCGACCAAGTGGACTTCTAATATTGTGCGTTCTTCACTCAATGGAACTGATGGAAAACAATGTTTCTGACAACTTTATGTCAAGATTTGTGGAGTTTCGAGCTAATGGCGTGGTTGTGGAGGCTAAGCTTATACTGGGTGCCGATGATCGGGAATTGGTCGATGCCGCTTTGGTGTCATTAAGCAAAGAACGAATCAATAATTCCAAAACCCGCCAACTGCTAGTGCAGTTTACGGAGAACGAAGAATTGGTACAAAAGTTAATTTCACCGGCACGTGTTACCTGGCTGACGACCAACCCGGAATCAGGCGACAGACCGCTAGTCAAATTAAATCCCAAATGCATTGCCCACGTATTACATGCCTGCGATCAGCGAGACTATATGGAAAAGATTCTTTTGAATCTAAGGATTCGTTCCTTTGAAAACGCTTTCGAAAATAATCTTAAAAATGCGCCAGCTCAAATGAACGAAGATACTTGGATGTTAGTGCAGTACAGTCCTGATCTAGTTACTGTTGTCTATCGAGTCATTCAATACAGTCAAACAATGTGGCGCAGTCAGAATCCATGCAAAGATGTGATAGCCTACCTGCAGCTGCCGGGAAGTCAACTAATGATCCAAGCTGTGATTTTAAGCTATGGTGAGAATCAGACCGCTCAGGAAGCAAAGTTGAACGAAATGCGTAGTTTCGCTTTGGGTCTCAATTTTCCAGAACCCGAAGAATTAGAAGAGCAGATCGAACAGGAAACGGTTTCAATCTGCAATCAGACCAGTACCACCCTTTTTGAAAGGGCGGAGCAACGTGACGCCAATGGTGAGCATAGAGAGTTAAGGCGCAGTCTCCAACAGTTAAGTGATCGAGCAGAAAGCGAGGCTCAAATGATTATCGAGGCATTTGAGAAGGTGGACAATATCAACAAGAATCTGCAAAGCCGCCTAAACAGGGAGGCAATAAACAGCAATGGAACGGATGCCACAACCAAAGATTGACTTAACTAGTTCTATTCCTGGTAGAACAATTATTTGAACAAAACTAAAGTGATTTTTTTTTAAATATAACTTGTATCTGCTTAAAACTTACTTTTTTAATTAATAAAAAAATTTAAAAAAAATATATATATGTATGTATATTAATTTTTTGTTGGGAAGGGCTTTTGAAAATTGTCAATTCAGTTTACATTTATTTTTTTTCTCTAAGTCTCTGACAAAAACCACACATTTGGCTTTCTTTGGGATATATGCATGTATGTGCAGAAAAAAGGAAATTTTCATATGCTGGTCACCCAGATTCACCTGACAGTTGTCTCCACGTTGAAAATTATATTTACCAACAAGATTATAATTAAGCCGCTTCGCATTCCTTGATTCCAGTTCAGCATACAACCGGATTTCATTATGGAGCATTTGGATATCGTGCATGTGTCGGAACTTCCGACACAACACGAAAAAGAATGCAGTTGTCCCTGACGTATCATAGGCGCTTGTTTTGTTTTTCGGCAAAAACTAATTTGATCACTAAAAACGGTCACACTTAAATTGGAATTTATTCGTTTGTTCTTAAACACCTAGAGACATACATATATGCATGTGTTTTTCCTTATTTTATTTACATTTAATTGGGAACGACATTGCGACCATAAATATAAATAAGATGAGAGTTGTCTGCTGGTTTTCGACATATTGGACACTCCCTTAAGCGATTCAAATGATCCCGAATACACCTATCCCCAAATAAATGGCCACAGTATAGTGAAACCAAACGGTGATATCCAGTTTGTTCCCATGGGCAGAAACAAATGGGACATGCCATGTCTTCCCTCTCCATTTTAAGGGCATTTTTGAGGTTCAAGCACTCGCTAGTTTTTTCTTCCAATTGCTTACTTAGTTGTACGTAATTAGCATCCTGGCTGCGAAGATCGTCGAATAATTTTTTTCGCGTTTTCTCACTTTCTGATAGTTTTATTTCAAAATCCTGAGCAATCTTCTGGATAGACACGAATTGCTCATCCAGTTTGTCTTGAAAGATGGCATGCTTGGCTTTTGCCTCTTCAAGTTCCAATGCTAAACCATCGCGTTCTATGATAAGCTGATCTTTTTGACATTTGGTGTACTGAAGTTCGTAAACCTTCTTCTCAAAGTCTTCACGGAGAAGAAATAAAACCTGTTTCTCCTGTTTTAAATCGTTGAATAATTTTTGTCTAATATCTTCAATGTGAAGCAACTTATTTTCCAATCGCATCAGTTGATTTTCCTGGAACTGATCTGACTGCAGATCGAGTCTATTCCATTGAAAGAACCATTCCTCTTGCTCTAGTGTAAAAGGGTCTTTCTCAGAACCGTTTGTTAGGATGTAATCCACTTCCGCCATTGCTAAAAAGTAACAAAGATAAATGCAAATTAACATAATAATCATTAAAATTTTAAACCTACCTTTTAATTTCTTCTTAACGTGATACAACCGAAAGGTGCTTTCCAGAAAAAGTTAGGTCAAGATACCATCGCGATAGATAAAGAGGAACCGACGATAGGAACGATAGCTTATAATTTGTACTATATTTAAAAAAATAAAACACTTGAAATATAAAATCGGTATTTTGAACTTTGCCAACACTAGTGTCGACGACTGGTTCTCATGACTAATCGGTTCTGGAACTGGAACTCCTAATATTTTCGATATATCGGAAAATATTGAAAGTTGATAATATTTCATTTAGGATTAACTGACAGTCATAAAAAAGTCGAAGAAACAGTTTTCCCATTTAATAATAATATAAATATATAAGTAATATTGTCTTTGCCATTTAAATATACATACATATATGTATGCTGAATATAAACATACATATGTATGTATATACATACATACATACATACATAAGTAGTATGTGTATTATTAATATGGTCACAATCAGTTTCTACCGGGCATTAAGAGGCACAAGTATGACTTTATTACGTTACGTTACAAATAAGATTTAGGCATTTCTTCTGTTTTTATGTTCTTCCGCAGATTGTTTTTGCCATTTAACTCCCAACCTCACATATGTATGTATGTATGTACATATATATATGTATATATTCACCTGCCCCTTCTTAGGTCCATGCCTGCTTATTGGTATATTGACTTGCTGATTATTTTTATTTGCTTGCCAAACGTTTCAATTGAGACATAAAACTATGCCTCTGCCATGGTAAATATAAACATTTAGACACGATTAAGTGTGCTGTTTATTTTTATGTTTGGTTTAGCGCTTCCGTTTCGTTCCCCGTGGTGCCTCCATTACTATGCCCTGCCACTCCCGCTTGGTCATAGTCCGTTTCAATATTGCGTGTGTATATGTATGTACATATATACATATGTATGTATAGCAGCAGCCACATTAAATGGCCCAGAATGAGATACCAAATATTGGAAATTCTGGCATATATCGGAAAAGTAGAGCAAAAAAGCAAAACATTTGCCAGATTAAAGTAAGCATAAAGCATGCGATTTAGTTGCCCCATTCAAATCAATTTCGTTAAAACAAAGACAGAGAGAAAGAAAAAGGAATATAAACGTAGAGAGAGAGAGAAAAAAAATACTCATTCAAAACAATATTAAAAAAAGTAATCAAAATATCAATAGAAAACAATTGAAGTATTTGTTGCTGATGTTTTGAATTGAATTTTATAAATTGATCAAATTAAATACCATACTATGGATGCTATAAATATATATATATACCTATATATTAAAATTAACACTTCAATTGCGTATGGAATTCATTTGAAATGCAAAGCAATCAAATTAAAAGCGCAATATGCTAGACAAAGCGACAAAGTGACGACCTGACTACCCACTGCTGCGACTGTCAAGTCATTTAACAATTTCAATTTATGCAAATGCAACAACAGAAACAAAATTGAGCTATATAATATATACAGCATGGAGTAGCTGGATATACTTGTACATATAAAAGATAACATTGCAGATAGGACATTCCAAGCCAGAAGCTTAAATGCTCATTAGTAGCACACAAAGGCGGATATGACAAAAGACATATATTAAGGGTGGACCCCAAAAGAGAAAAATTTTTTACAAGGATAATATTTTTAACCAAATTTTTAAACCTAATATATGATCTAAATGGAAACTCTAGCCAACTTTTTCTTATTCTTAAAAAATATTTATTCAGTTAAATAAAGAAGAAAATTACGGAATTATAGGAATGGTTCTTTAAGATGGAATATTTTTGGGTTCTAGTGTTAGTTAAGTGTATATACTATATATACATATATATTAGATTTTCAAATTTTAAAGTTGTAATTATATTTTTGTTTAACACATTTTTCTTTAATGCTAATGTTAAAAGTTAACTAATCTAACTAAACTAACATTTGGGGAGATACATTTAGTATATTTCTTCTGCGTTATCCCACTTTAACCACGTCTCTGACTTTTCTTTAAATTTCAACAATAAAAACTGCAGGACGAAAGGCCAATCCCTAAGCCCCCCCATAAGCCTCGGTAGACGACAACACCCCAAAATGAAAGGGAAAGCAAATACAGCGAAAACAAATGGGGAACGCACTGAAGCGTATTTCATGTTGGCTGCATATTTACAATCCGTTGAGATATCATTATTTGTTTTTTTTTTTTTTGTTTTACATAAAAAGAGTGGAGTGGAGTGTTAGCCAACTCTAATTTACAAATGCAAAGTGGAAGGGCTTTAAGCTGCCGAATTGCATGCAATTAATTTGAACTTACGAAACTCTTAAATTGAAAGTTAAAAGATGCATAATAATAAAACCAACTAAAATTTGCATATTTATTTCGAGTTAAAAGAGAAACATTAAAGGGACTGTCAGGATGCAGGAAAACTGATATTACGTATACGTATACCAAAACTCATTTTCAAACTGTTTGCTGGCTTCAAATTTGGTTTTGTTGACTGAATTTTTGGCAATTTTCTGTTAACTTGAACTAATTAAAAAGTTTCACATTTCACATACACTGGTTACATATGTGTGTGTGTGTGTATATTTGAGTGACTGGGTGTGTAAGTGTATGTGTGTGGTGGGAGATGCCAAAAGGTGCCAGGTAAATTACCATTTTTTCATCACTTTTGCATTTTTTTACTTGTTGCTGTTGTTGTTGTGTTTACTTCTGTTGAAAACTTTTCGTTTGGTAGATGTGGAGATGACAATTTGACATATTGTGGCACGAGTTGCATTTAGCTTCAGATACAAAAATAAAAAAAAAACAACAGAAACAGCAACAACCAACAATTTGTTTTCACTTTTGCCAAGCTTCCTTGCCCCGCCTGCGGTGTGTGCCACACCAGGAGGCAGACAGTGAGGCGTCTAAGTGGGATGAGGGTAAAGGGCACATACAATGCTCATGGCTCGTGGCTAATTTTAAGCTTGTTGCTTCATCCCAGCATAGGCAATAACTTTTCGAGTTAAGCTAAACCATGGGGTCAGACTAAATATCGAATGTAACGAAATTTATATACACTCTACTACGAAAATATTTTAATATTTTAAAAAACAATTTTGAAAATTTAAAAAGAACCTAATTTATTTTTACACATTTAAGATCTTCTCATCTTTTGGTTGACAAACATTTTGACAAAATTTTAATACCTGATTGGTAGTGTATGCAGATTGTCAGCACACACATTTACAATGTGTGTCTGGCCACATAAGCTTAAGCGGTTTTGGTCTGGCTGAAAAAAAAAATCAACCCATATAACACATTTTGTTTTAGTGTTGCAATTTGGCTGAAATGCAACCAACTTTTGGGTTTATTTATTAGACAGGTTAACTGTTTGAATTGGTTTTATTTGGTAAGCTTTAGTTTTCTAACTTTGTGGTTTGTTTTATACTGTATATTAAAGTAAAATAGCCCTTCAAAGTTAAAGAGCGAAACAAAATATTTCTTAAAGGAAAAAAGAAAGTTACTAATAAGATAAGTTAATAAAATAAATTGCAAAATTATTAATAAGGAATAATAATAGGAATTATAAAATAATAAAACAGAATGAAATATATAAAATTTTGTACTCTTTTGCACTAATAATAAATATTAATAAAATAAAATTTATTTGTGTTTAGTTTATTCAAAATTTGTTAAGTCGAAAAAAAGTTTTTTACAAGACAAATCTGGAAATTACATATAACTTTTTGCAGATTAAAATTCTAACTGAAATATTTTTCTATATTGTTTCATTGTTTTTCCTTTATATCAAATTTCTATCTTAACTTATATTCTTAACTGAGTTTAAATTTGTGCATAAATGGTATCAATCAGTCGTATCTATTAAAAGTATTTTGCATATTTGTATCACATTGTTTTTTCTTATTTTTTTGGTTTTTTTATAATTCACTTGAGCCTTGTTAGGGCCAACTGCCTTGTGGCTAACATGTGTGTGTGTGTGTGTGTGTCTGTGGGTTGAATTCTGCTTCTCGGCAAACCACTTGCCATTTTATGTTAGTAGCAAATTTTCTTGATTGCCTCGGCTTTCGTATTTCCTTTTCCTTCATTTTGTTATTTTTTTTTGCTTATGCGTCGTCATCTTTCTTTTGGTGTTTTTCCCCCTTTTTTGTTTTGTCGTTTTTTGCTGTTGCTTTTGATTTGGTTTTTTGTCTGACAGTGATTTTGACATTTCACGCGCATTTGTTTGTTATGCTTCTCTGGCCCCAACAAAAGGTCAACTTCACATTATCCTTATATGTTGGCCATATACCGATATAAATATAAAGTCTTTTGACTATGCCTTTTGCCCAATGGCATTGAGCTCATTAACATTTCTGTGATGGCACGTGGCAAACAATGACGCTTGGGCCGGTTTCACCGCTCCCCAGTCGCTCATTTTCTTTAAGTAAATTGATTTTCTGCCTATAACAAAACAAACCCACTCTCCTTTTTTCTCTCTACAATTTTCTACTCAAGGCAATTATGAATGAAATTGCCACTCAGAAATTGCTCAACTAACAGCTCAGCTGTTTAATGTTAGCCAACCACTGTTAGCGGCTATGTTAGTAACGTTAACAGAGCACAGCCTCTTACATTGTGGCCACTGCTAGGATTTCTTAGTCGTTTCACAGACGTTGTCGGGCGCGAATGTTCAACGAGCTCTACTCGGTTAAATGACTGATGTGTCCAACATGTCGTATACGCGTTGAGTTTAAGTAAATAATGCGAAAGGGAAACGCGCCACAGTGACCAAATAACAAAATAAAACCAAAAACAAAAAAAAGAAATAAGACCTATTAAAAAACGATTTTTCAGCAAAATGTGAAAACGACAACCAACAAATTGAATTTAAATTGTAAGCCAAATGACAGTTAAATTATATTTATTTATTTTTGTTTTTTTTTTTTGGACCCATCAATTTTTTATATCTAATCTCTAACGAATAATGCAAATTGAATCAAGCTATAATATATCCAAATTTAATAAAAACAAATATAAAACTTTGAAAAAAAAGGCTTGCAAAGCCTGGGGGTAACTTGAAATGCACGTGAAATCCATTTGTGATGTAGCTCATCTGGCATACCCCTTCCCCCAGTTGGTTGCCCTCGGGTGCCTTCAGTTTGTCAACGCTATTTCCGCTACAAAATGTTAGAGGTGTGAGAGAATGGCCTTAGGGTGCTCAATTCTCTGTTTGATTTGCATATTGCTACCTGTCTGAATTTCCACACACACACACACAGAGTTAGAGAGGAAGAGAAAGAGAGGGGAGAGATGAAAACAGAGACAAACGTGCGTCAAAAGTAAACAAGAAATAAAGAGAACAAATGAAGAAACGCACAAAAAACGTGATAAAATAAGCGGAAAAATAGCTGACAAGCAACCTGCCTCAGCCAAACAAATATAACAAAAAAAAAAAATAAAGTGAAAAAAGAAAAAAACTTGAAAACATTTGCCACAAAACAAAGAAAATTATCTGACCAGAGGCTCCCCCCACTCTCCAAATTTTCTTTATTTTTTGTTTGATTTTATTTTCGGTAGATGGGGGAATTGGTCGTATGGGGAGTAGGCGTTTGTGACAAGTGACAGTTTGTTTGTTTGCTGGCAGGACACTTGCTCGTCGTTATCCTTGTCGTTTTTGTTGGCTGCCTAATTTGCCTGCCGCCTTCCTTTATATATATATATATGTATGTATATATGGCGTCATTATTCTTTCTTTTTCCCGTTTGTTTGCACGCACTTTTAACGTGTTTATTCGGCCATAAGGTAAACTAATTGAAACATTCTTTTGGGGCATACAAGGCGTATACTTATTAGGCCGGAGGCGTGTCACGTCCTATGGTCCGCCTTGAAAAACACTTTTTATATGCAATTGCATTGCTTTTGCCTTGACTTGGCTTTCACTTTGCCGCAGTTGCCACTGTCATTTGGCACTAGCTGCCATCAGACAGTAACAACAACAGTAACAAAAACAGTAACCATAGTCCTAGCAGTCATCATCCATCCATCCATCCAACCAACCAACCAGCTCTTCGTCATACCCATAGCCTAGCTAGAACTGAATAAAGTGACTGAGTCGAGCCAAGAGCTGAGTGAGTGCCCATGGGCGGCGACTTGTTTACCTGCTGCCTGTGTCTTAATGAAATGCAAATGCAAACAAGACATGACCTACTGTGGGCCTTATTGCGATAAATTTTAAACAAAGTTAATAAATCCGATAAGGAAAAATACAGGATAATAAATAACCCTATATTTATCAAAACAACTAATAGACTCTGAAATCTGTAAATAATTCAATAGAAGAAGTCGACATTATTAAATATGTTGGGCTAGAATTTCGGTTACATTTTGGTAGTATAGGTAAAGACAACATATTAAATCAAAAGTCTATAGGTTTAATTTGAGCTTTATATCCTATCTGTTCGCTATAAAATACACAGCCAATGTATATTGTTGTTTAAATATTTTATTATTTTTTTTAGTTACATTATCTAAAAACTAGCTTTAATAGTTATAGTTAGAATGATGCTTAGAGTTAATTTATAATAAGGTTTTAATCATAATCCCAATAAATAAATAAAGAAATTTATTGGTACGTAATTGCTTTATAGAAAAAGGAAATGATTTGTTGAATCTTCCATAGAATTTTCCTTGACCAACACTGCCGACTATTGTGACTCGTATGATTGGCATCTTCAAATCCATTTTATGTATGTCTGAAAAGTTGTTATTTTGTATTATTTAGCAATACAGTAATATTATATACAAATATTCATTATCGATACATATTTATCAGAAATGCAGTTCTTAGTTTTTAGTACTATATCCCATGTTTACTTGTACAGAACAGTGTTTACCTGTAGGTAGAAGTAGTACATCAGGTAAGCTAAATATTTTTATCTTTTATGTGTCCCTATTCAGAAATGAACTGTTTTTTGTTTTGAAATTGAATTGGTTGAATATATATATCTATATGTACAAGTATATAGTTTGCTACTGCTAAGCCCAGCTTACATTTCTCTAAAGAACTTTATTGGCAGAGGGGTTAATTTTATAAACAAATTTAAATACTTCATTTTAATTTCCTCCATTTTGATCCACTGTCTGTTGTCTTCTACATATATGCATGTAATTTTTGCTTTGGTAGGCAGGTGGCAGTTAAACCAGCTACCTCAATCTACCCAAGCCAAAGAACTCACTTGTCTGCCATGCAATCTAATGGCACTTAGCAGTAATAACGTTCGCATTCGTTTTGTTTTTACTGTTTTACCTGGCCCCATTCGGCCTTCGGTGGGGACTCCACTGATTTGCTTGAGCAAACACTTCAATTTCCGTGACATCTGACAATTTGCCACAATTGCATACATAAATTGCAATGCAATTAAATTGAGTTTTCTTTGAAGAAGAAATAATTTCATATATAATAATAATTTTCATAATTTCAAATTCATCTTAAGTTCTGATGTGTAAATTTTTTGTATTTATATCAGCTACTTACTTAAGCCTTAAGTTGACATTTTGAAGGCCATAAAAACAGATTTGTGCATAATTTCCAAAAAGAAAAAACGTTTTCCCGAATGATGAGACTGATTTAGACTTGGTATAAAGTGAACTTTATGGCATGATATTAAAGCCAGCTCAACAAGGAGAGAGAGAGAGAGAGAGATCAAATAAAGGTACATGCAAAACGTGTAGAACTTATAAAAAGTACTAAAACATGTCAACTGGAATATTTTATTTTATGTTTTTACTTTCAAATTTTATGGTAAACGAACTTTATATGTGTGAAGATTAAACTCTTAAGTTGCCCCCTTTTCTTGGAATTAGAATCATTAAGTTGATTTTACTGACATTGATTACACTCTCTCTTCAGCTCTTTCTCTCACTCTCTCTCTGTTTCTTTTCTTCTTTTTTTTTTTGGGTTAGAAAAATTGCAGTTAACAACTCGTCAGCTTAACTTTTTTTCCCCTTTTTTTTTTTTTGTTCCCAACACTCAATGTAGAATAAGTTGCAAACATTTTCTTTTGAAATTGACTCAAACAGAGAAGTTTGTGTTGTCCTCATTCTTTTTGTATCGTTTGACATGCACCCAACACTTGAATTTAATTAAAAGAGATTTTTTTTCTCCATATATATGTATATATACTTTATATCAACTTTTAAGCCATTAAAAAGCAGCTTTTTAATACAAAATTAGCTTCGAGGGCAAGGGCAATGGTAAAGATGTGCTGAAGTAGGTGAGTGGGTGGGTTTAGGAAGAAACTCTTTAAATACAAATTATGAGGCTTAATCAAAATTAATTTGCAAGTTTTGGCCAGACAGCCTATATTCATTATATATACTTATAAGTATTTACTTTCATTGATTTATGCTGATTTCTCAATTTGGTTTTCATCTTGCATACCCTATACACTTAAATGGAAAGGGTATATTAGATTGACATGAATTCATCAGTTGAGATACATATAATTGAGAGAAGTATATAAAGTATTTTGATATATATCTAATTTCAATCAGTTATCGTTTATCGTTCTTTGTATATTTTAAAGTTTTTGATCTTGAAGGACTATCTATTGATTTGTAGGATCATTAAAGTGCTTAAAATTTTTATTTTTTTGTTTTCTTCGTTTATTGTAGTGCTTTTATGTTTTTGCTTAAACTAATAGGGTATTCCTTTTATCGATTTCCTTATATGATTGGTTTTCTTTTTGGCTTTTCCTTTGCTCTGTTTTTATCGTGTGTCGCCTGCTGCGTTTTCATTAATTTTGGTAACAGCCAAAGGCAACGCCAACTGATTTCACTTTAATTCAATTTATTTGCCAATATATATATATAGTATATATATGTTACCACGATACTGATGTTGATGATAGCCGCCCAAGGGCTATAGGCCAGAACAAAGTCACTTAACTGTTTATCTTGCTTTCGATCCATCGAGCAAACTAAGTCAAATCGAGTCAAGAGTACGAGATGGAAATGTTGGCGTGGCGACTTGTGGTTGCTGAAATAAGGGGTAAGGGAGAAAGAGCCTTGGGGTAGGTATAAGGTGTGTTGGGATGGATATGTATGCACGACAAATTCATTATAATTTCTCTCCTTCAGTTCTCGAAATTCTCTGTGGCTGAGTTTTGGGGTTCCGTGTGCGTGCTAAGACATACGCCAAACGAATTTCCTCTCTCCGTTTGTGGTTGCCCCACACACACACACACACATACACACGCATGCACACATATACACTGATACAAACACAGGTCCAAAATGAAATCAGTTTAAATGCGCCCCAATGTGTCGTTTTTGGATTATGATTACGAGCACTTTGCCATTGTAGCTGTGGTCGAGGGCTGCTTTATAAGTGCATGATGAAAGACTTTTACATAAAATTAAGTTAACTTAATTGTCACATGAGCATCTTTTATAAATTTATTTGAAATACAAATAAAAAACAAATAATGTGACAAATGATTTAGGGTAAAAATTCTAGTAGCATATTTTATAATTCTAATTATTTAATTCTTTCGATTTCTTTAGTTACAGAACAACCCTTGCTGAATGTAGTCCTAAGTACATATATACCTACATATATACCATAGTATACTCACATACAGTGCGTGAATGGGCCAGCGAGCCAAGTCACAAAAAATATGCTTTTTTCTCACACAATATGTCCATGCCCGGCAAATGTTTTTCCTGCCTTTATGCAGCAACAAACAAAATTCCAAAAGAAATTAAGCCACATTCAGTATATGGAAACCAGGATACCCTAAATTATAAAAAGTCACAATATGAATAGCATTCTATTCTAGCAAAAAATCAACGAAAATAGTCCAAAAAGAAAGGCTTCTAATTTCAAAATTAAAAAACAGAACGAAAATTTTTAAGATCCAGAGTTTATAGAATTCAAAAATTACTCAAAAACGTCTATAAAAAAATGATTGTAAATTTAGTTGCTACATTTTCCAAAACTTTAATTTTTTACATTTTTTTTTTCGTCCTGGCGAATAGAATAAATCTTCAAAATTGCTAGATTGCTCTTTTGTTGGGCTGCCCAAACATATAAAATAATTTTTCCATAGTTTAAAGATTCATCACAAAGTCGCCATGCTAAAAAATAATGTAAAAACATGTCAAGGAATTTAAAAATTTAAAGGTAGCAAAAGCGTTAATCTGAATTTCTTTCTTTTCTGAACTTGAAAAATTTACATAAATTATTGATTGACTATATTCCAACTTATACCCATTTAGTTTAAATTACAATGTTCCCTAATTATAATTTATAATCATTATTTATTAATTGTTAAAATTATTATTTAAAATACCTGGAAAAGACCACTTACTGTAATGTATATAGTTGACTTTAAAATAGATCACAAGACATTTCATATAAAAATATTTAAAACTTTCTAAACTACATATATATTAAACATTATTCTGTAGCTAAAATACCTTATGCTTACTCTTTTTCTTTCTTTTTTTTGTTTAGTCTTAAAAAACCTGAAAATTGTACTCTGAATTTCTCCTTAGCTTTTGTTGAGTTCTTTAAAGCAACAGAGCCGGAACAAAAACTCGGTTGTTTGTTCATGTGTGTAAATGCCTTGACTGTGCATACACATCCCTTCTCCCCACCCCTACTTATACTATATGTGAGTTAAGTGCGAGTATATGAGTGAGTGCCTTGGCATTTTTATGGTACTTTAAGTTTATGTCGAGTAATGCACATACACAAAAAAAAGGGTCTTCTGACTGGGTAAAGAATAAGAGTTAAGTGTTAGATTATGGCCATGTTCAGTTGGTCATTGTAAATGGTTCAATTATTTTTTTTGTAATTATATTCAGACTCTTCTTCTTTTGATTCTTTAAGACATTCGGGAAACTCCATATTATAATCTCGCTTTAAAACAAGTTCCAAATCGGGTATTTTGGGCTTATCCTTCCGTAAACGTCCCAGTTTCACAACCTGTTCGCACACATCGTTCACGAATTGATCGGCCATTTTGGATAACAGATTCGTTGTATTATCATCCAAAAAGGCATCAGAATCGATTTTACTAAGAAATAGTTGCAAATTGTTCTTGGTTACAATCTAGAATATATACAAAGAGTTATTACATTACTACCTTAAATCAAACAATGTCTCCCTTTATACTTACATCATAATCACTTTCAGCAAGTTCAGGAGTACCATCCTTGCGCCTGCGTTTAGTTGAAACTTCACTGCCACTGCCATGTGATTTAGTTGTGCTGGCGCTGCTGCTGCTGCTGCTTTTGATACTACTACTACTGCTGCTGCTGCTGCTACTCGAGAAGCCGCTATTTGTTGAAAAGTCACTATCGTCGTAGTCGTAATAACCACTCATGGCTTTTGTTTATAATGTTTACAATACCAAACTTGATTCCAACTTCAACATAAATAAGTTAAAACTGTTTGGGAATTGCAAGGCAAATTATGCAATAAAAAACATAGCATACTTTTTTGGGCTAAAAAAAAAAATCATTTCACCTGCATTATTAACGCTTCGAATGCTCACAGAATAACCGAGATTAGTAAATCCCAACTGCCAGACGCAGCAACTCTTTGCTCATAATAAATAACAAGTTTAAGTCGACTGAATCTACACCTGGTGGCCGCATTTCCTCTTCCGCTGCGGAATTTTCTTTTTCATCTCATTTTGCTTTGCTCTCAAGTTGCGCTTTTGATTTATGAGTCCAATGTTGGTTTTGTTGTTGTTGTTTTTATTTTTATTTCACATAGTACCCCGCGTCTAAATAAATATCAAAAAGCAACAAATTGCGGCCATGCCATAAACGACCTTTTCTCCAACATTCTACAGAAATGTAGTGAGCAGGAAGACGAGAACCCAGCTCACCCTATTCCCATCTATACTTATAGGACGACAACAACGCAACGACAATGTCGCAGTTGGCGCTTAATTTTATGCCAGACATAGTCGGGGGCAAGGCCACTGAGGGGACCAACCAGGTGCCCGCCCGTACCCGCGGCCTATGATATTTGCCATTTCTGTTTCGAATTCGAAATTCAAGAATAAAAATTTAACTTACAATTTATTGAAAATGTTTCCTCGACAATTCACTAATCTTTTAAGTAAGTAAACTTGTGATTATTAAATATATGTATTATATTTAATTTCTTTCAAATGATGTTATATTTGGTATTTGTATTTTCTATTGTTTATCAGTCTCCTTGGATGAGCACTTTTCAATTGCACTGTTAACTGTTGTCCTATATGCCAGTGTCCTTGTGGCCTTGTGTCCTCGGCTTAATAAAGTCGCCTACTTAAAGAGAAACGACAATGACATTGTGCGTATGTTACCAGACCAATACCACTACCACTAGAGGGGGACCAAGCCCAGAAGGAGATGCAGGTGGAGGCCATGTGTCACACATCCGCATCCGGTGTTGGCATTGGCATTAGGCTACCAGTGCCACTACCTCCTTTACTTTTCTCTCTTTCTAAGTTGTTTGCCATTTCCGGCATGCGATTCTCATTCTCTTTCAACATACGTTTTATGTACATACACACACACACACATACATTCATATACAGACGCCTTTTTATATTCTCCGTGCACTTTCGGCTCGACTCTTTGTCACCAGCTTGATTTTTGTTTTATATTTTTTTGCCTCTCTTTTTTCTTTTTCGCTGTGCTGCCTTAGACAGAAACTGAGGCGAAGGAGAAGAAAAACCGTTTGCCATTTGGCTTTAAATGCTTTGGGCCATGTGCCATAAATTTAGCTTTTGTCTGTGCATTGAATCGCCCATTTTGGTAAATGTTTGAAACATAGTTTTTCTTTTTGTTCCCCATTTTTCCTTATTCGCTTTATTTTTAGTTAAACTTATTTAATTTCCTGTTTAAAAATGAATGTCACAAGTTTTTGTTTAGCCCAAAAAGTTATGATAACTAACAGCCAATGATAAAATCAAGTTAGTGTTTGTGTTAATGTGTGTGGATGTTAGACTGTGTGTGTGTGTGTGTTGCCAAAGGCTTTTCCTTTGCCATCATTGTGTTTTTAACGGAAGGCGTCGCTGCTGGCTACTGGCTGCTGGCTGCTTCGTGCTCAGCATGGAAATGTATCTCATTAAGTCGCCTTTTGCCTGGAAAAATATGCCGCGAAAAGGATTAAATGCCGTCAACCGACAACGACAACGATAGCGTCCATTAAAGCGCGTTCAGTTAAATGTAATTTAAAAAATAAACAAAAACATGGAAAACTTTAATGAAAAACAAGAAGAAGAAGAAGAAGGAGAAGTAGAGCGTTTGCTTTTTACATTTATGAAATATTAATGTGCATTTAATGGAGATAAAGACGGAAATGAGAATAAAAGTTGGTGTCTAATTGTCTGAAATGAAAGCCTCATTAAAGTGTCGACGACTTTAAATTAATTTTCAAGGGGTTATACAATGATAGAGAAAGGGAGAGAGGGAGCTGGAATGACGTAGGTGGAGTAATCAGAAATTGTAGGCCACATGTTTGCTGTTGTGTGCCGACAACCAAATATCATAATCATGTGAAAATAAAAACCATTTTTAATGGCAACAAGCCAAGCAAATGTGTAAAAATAATGCCTCCGGCTGGTACGGGAATTAGCCAAAGCAATTGGAGAGAGACGTAGAGAAAGGCAACAGGAGGAGGTAAAAATGCCACAGAAGACAGAGCCAGTCTGAGCGCAGACATGACAGAAACTCATTAGCTTTATTACACACATTCACTGTGAGAGGAGAGACACAACCAACCAACCACAGACACCGACACACACAGATACAGAGACAGATGCAGATATACACATTCATACAGACAGATACAGTTACAGTCGGACTGGCACTGGCACTGGCATTTGTATTAACTATTCATGTCTGAGAGGCATTTGAATAATTTTGACAAATGTGTGATTAATTCAAAACATTTTGGCAACTTTAGGCTCTCGTTACATTTTTTATATGACAGCAACATTAGCACTTCATAAACATAAATATTAACGGTACAAAGTTTCATACATATACAAAAAAAAGAGTTGAATAAGTTCTACTTACTCTTAAAGTTGGCCAAGACAAGGTCTTACAATTGTTTGCACAAGATGAAACATGAAATTTCGCTTATACTCTTGTCTATTCCCACTTCAATTTTATTTGAATCATAATGGCATCTTCCACTTTAGATCCGACATCTATCTAACAATTTCACAATTTTTGCATTTTGCAAACAATTTATCCAAGGTTTTACTGCTTGGAATTATTTTCATCTTTGCTGCTGTCTAACTCATCTTGCGATTGTTGTTTTTCCTTTACATTTTCTCTTTTCTCTTCATAGCATACACCCAGTAAACGAAAAGGTATATCTAATTTGAGAAATGGTTTGTAACGGGCCTCAACTATTCATTGTCGTTTTATTTTATAACTATCTAAAAAAAACCCGAAGTGAAATATATAAATGTATATTCCTTTGTATGTATGTTCCTTTGTAACTTAATATAAACACGGTTATATTTGATCGATATCTTAAAAATCGTTCCACAAAATGTTACTTTTTTTTTGTAACATTAAGATAATGTCCTGCAAACTTTTATATCTATTGGTTATGGTGGTATTTTGTTTAAATGAATCCACTTTCCATATGAAACAAGAATTTTGAAAACTGACCACAGGATGTGGCATGTGAATTTCTTTACTGATTTGAACAGTTTTTTTATTTCAATAAATAAATAAATAATATTTGATAACTTATATATTATAAGAGATAAGTTTAGTACTGTGAATCGATCTTTTTGTGCCCTTGAAAAACAAGTATATTCAATTTAATCAAAAGTTTAAAACTCAATTAAAAAGCAAAGATATTCTCGAACTTTCTGTATCAATACGATCTCCTTTAATCGACAGAGATCACTTAGGCTTTGTCTACAAGCATTATGTATCTCTGCATCATAACGATCGGATGAATATATCGAAAAATCGAAAAGAGAATTGAACATCAATAGTGTTTTTCTCTTTCTTCTTGAATAGAACGAAATTCAGTGTTTGCCATTTTTTAATACTTTTCAGCTGACCCACTAAGTTTTGTCAGAGTCCGTTGACTATATCATATAGCTACGATTAAAACTCTTGTTTGTCTTAAAAACGATTGTGACAAAGTTTTCTACTTTTAAAATTGTTGTTTAACCACAATTCGTCGACTTTATGCTAAAGCTGTTATATAGGATTAATCGGAGCAAAAAAAAAAAAATTATTATTAGCAGAATCTTTTTTTCTAAGCCACAAATATTAATTAAAGATTGACTAGTTTTACATATTTCACAATGATTTTTCTAAATTATATATAATTGTTAAAAAATTAGTGTGCAAGTGTAATCCGAAATTCGGTATGGGTCAAGTTAGCTTAGCCTATTAGTAAAATTTAGAACAGTTGATTTAGAATCGCCACATATAGAAACAAAAAAGATATAGATATGGAAATTAGATCGTATTCTGCAGAATATTTGGTCTTATATGTGAAAACATAATTTTAAAAACAAAATCATATTAAAGTTTACTATAAAATCAACTTACTGTTCAAGTAATTTTGAAGTTATTTTGTTAAAAATAATTTTTATTCTCAATTAGTACGAAGTATTTAAAAGTCGAAGTCTTATTTGTGGATTCTTTTTTATAATTTCAACGTTTAATATGCAAAGAGGCAAACCAAGGCTTAGAAAGTCAGTAAAGGACCTTTAGTCTCTAGGTCCTGTTATTCGGCAACTGCATTTTGCAATAAATGACTAGAGAGTTGAATTTAATTTCATTTATTGTAGACGGACTTTTATTTGACTTTTGTTTTGTATTGGTTTTTGTTTATTTAATATGCCAATTCCATCACTGGTAAGCTAAATGAAGTGTTGAGGCCAAAAACCATTGCCAACTGTCGCATCCGATTGCGGTTGACTGCAGCAACAACAAAAAAAAAAAAAAAAATAGATAGAAAAAAGAAAATCCCCAATTGCAGCTCGATTCAAATTCAAACTGAAAATCATTTCAGAGATGAATCGACATGACGGAAATCGGTGCACTGCACACTCAAAGCTCTAACAACAATTTCAATGATTCAGGGTCTCAATACCCGGTGGTGCCGGAAAGGCGTGTCAATGCGTTCCGGCTGTCTGCTACCCAGTTTTGCTCTTTCCTCTTGTTACCCTTCGTCTTTTCTTGTTCTCTTTCTCTTCAGATGGTCATAAATTCACGTGATGCAATTGGAATTAAACGACGCTAAGTTCCCTATAAGCTGCAATTGCGGTTGCTCTTAATGGATTGTTGCAATTCAGATGGAATTTGGTAAATCAAAGGCCAATTTGACTTGATGCAAGTTAAAACGACAGCAATAGGAACAACAACAGCAACACTAACACCACCAGCAACCACAGCAACAAAGACGAAGACGCCTGCAGGGGGAGCAGCCACAGAAGCAGCAACATGTTGACAACACATCATCTGCATCACTTGCATCATCATCGAGGTAGTACGGCAGTTGAATTGGATAAGATTACCAATTTGAATACGGTAAGACACTGAATAGATTCATGTTACTCTTAATTAATTCATCACTAATTGAATTGATGTTTCTTAGCATATAATTAAATCTTAATTGCACACTTGAAAGTATCTTTGGAAATTTTAATGAATTGATTTCTATTCAAAGGGTGAAATGGAGAATCCTTTTTAAAAAGATAATTGGATTGAATATTTAAAAGTATAATATTTATGGTACAATTTATTATTTTTAAATAATTTATATTTGATTAAAGTAGAGAAAAGTGAAGAGAAAAGTTTTACACTGTTCTTATTTGATGTTACCATATGCTTATGTAACCAAGTAGAACTTTATGTAGTTCTTAGAAGACAAAAGTTCTATTAAAACAAAATTTTATGGCGCATTTTTAAAGTTTTTCTTTCCTTTCTTTAAAATATTGTATTACAAAGCAAAGCTATTTAAGATCGCAGGCCTAAAAGAATTCAAAAATTACAATACCCAATGAATTAAGACTTTAAAAGACAAATACATATAAAGTTTTAAGAAAATTTAATAAGTCTGTGTTGGAATCTTGTAGGTCTTCAAAAAGTTGTCTTAAAGTAAGCAATCTCATAGACGATAGCAAAAAAGTTTTACAACAATTTTCTTGAATTGCGTATTAAAAAACTATGTTAAAATTCTCTTATTTTAACTTAAAGAGTTGCAAAAATCAAGTCACAAATAAAATTTCTAACTAGAGATGCAGTTTTTCAAAATCAACTAATCTGATGGTGGTTGATGGTCCTTAATGGAAATTATCCAAAATCTTTACTACCGAAATTTGACTACATTCAAAACTAGAATAAATGTACAGAATACTGAATACAATACAGCAAGTCGTTTCATATAGTTGCTGTATAAATTCAAATTTTAAAATATAGAAAAAGTTTTTATTACAATTAATATTCATTAACTAAAAATGTAAATCTTGTATATGGATAATATAGGACTGTATCTGAATAGTATTCTTTACCAAAAGTAAAAGATAAAATTTAATTACTCTTATGATAGTTTTCAAACTTCTTTCTAGTTAAGCTATTCAATGCTGTTAATTCACAGGATCATATATTTTCGAAAAAATTTACCATTTAATTAAAACTTTCTATATTATTAGCATTTGATGACCTTTTCTTGTTAACAATATGATTGCTTTTCAAATGTCAAATGGCATTCATACACTTTAATGAACTTCAATTTCAATTTGGCAAAGTTAAATCCAATGGAAAATTGCACCTTAAGCTGCCTTTAAGTGTGCCGCACATTCATTTTCAAAACGGAAATGTAGAGACTTAACTGATTGCATTGGCCTTCAATTAAACTTGCTGCCAGTTGTCATAAGAAAGACAAGGAAAAGAACATAACAGTAAAAAGTAAAAAAGAAAAAGCTGCATGAAAAGGATGAAAATATTTGCAACATTTTTAGCATTTTCAGCAAATTTTCTGCACCAGCTGCACTTATTCGCCCTGTATAATAATAACAATATTAACGTAAACTTTTTCTTCACACTCTCTCATGTGTGTGTGTGTGTGTGTGTGTGCTTTTGTGTATGTATTTGTGTTGGAAGAATGTTTAAAAGTTGTCCTGGCTTGCAGATGACGCCGTAAAGAAATAACGATAAAGCGATAATTAAAATTATTGAAAAAGATTGCATTAACTGTACCCAAAATGAGAAAAACCCATAAAAGAAAATGCACCAAGGTGAAGAAAATAAGCAGCTTTTGGTACAAACTCAAAAATTTAATAGCCCCTCTTGACCAGTACATATATACAATACATATTTCAGTCGAAGAAAATGAAAAATGTTGGAAAGGAGCAAAATGAGGCAACAGAAGGAAAATGTGAAACACGTTTATTGCCATTCATTATATTCTCGCGAGCTGTTGCGCAAAGTAATGAAGCACTTTTACACCCAGCAGTAGAAAGAGTAGTAGCAGCAATATCATCAGCAATACCAATAGCTGTCCTTTTTGTACCCACTATTCATTATAGATAAAAGGGTATGTTGGAGTCAATGAAATGCATATAATAGGTTAATCAATGCATGTATCTAGTGACTTGAAAATTATCTGTTATGATTCAGAATTTAGGTTGAAACTGAATCTTTAGCTATCTATTTCCTTATGAAGTTGCATAACTTCTACACTATTCTGTTTACGTATACATAAAATTTATGATTTTACTAAACTTTATTTTGATCAGATAGATTAAATGCTAAACATTTCGTCTTAAGAACAACATTGATATAGAAATCAATTAGTTTTTAGGTGTATATGTTGTTTTAAGATTAATATTGATATGAAAGTCCATCAGATTTGCGGCATCCAACAAGCAAATGGATTTAATAATTTTAAAGAATATTCAATGTATCTGTTAAGTTTAAAAAATCGCAGCAATCTTTTACAATTTAACTTATATCTAGTATTATACCAAGTTATTTACGATGACTTGTGAAATGATAAGGATTCTTAAATTTTGAGTGACTTTGAAAAACAAGCTTGATTCTTCCAGACAGCACTATATATTGTTCCCACTTTGTTATCCAACATTTACATTTTTATTACTTTTTTATTGAATATTTTATTAACAACTCAATTTATCAAACCTACTTCCTATAGGGTATCTCAAAGTCATTGCTTAAAATTTATTTTAATAAAATAATTTTTTACAGTCCCAAGTAAAACCCAAAACATGTTCGTTCTTTTGCCTTTTTTTTCCTCTTCTTTTCGTTAAGAAGTTGAGTGACGAGTCCAAGACTAAAGAAAAATGGCTCACTGTCTTGGGTCTGGAGTGAAAATAATAATTTCTTCTATGGCTATTGCAATTTGGTTGCTTGGATGGTTAGGGCCAAGAAAAAAAAAAAAAAAAAACTACAACCAATTTTCATTAAATGAGCAAGAAAAAGAGCATACGGAAAACAACCGCCAATACATCTTCATTAATTTTGAAATAATATATATATGTATATAGTATGTATTGGGTATGTTTGTGTAGACATTTAGTCACGATATATATATATATGTACATATATAATAAAAACAACGAAAAGTAGGGAAAAGAGGAAACACAACTGAGAACTGTGAAGTGAGCTCACTAAAAACTTGTGCTTAAGTTGAGAGCTAAACATTTGTCTGTTTGCCTGAAGGACAAATGAATTTGGGTTGGACAGGACTAGAAAGGAAGTTATACAATACATACATACAAACATCTAAATCTATATGTATGTATAAAATGGGGCAAGACCAAAATAAAAAGCATAACATAAACAAAGGATCGTGTTCAAGGTCCTGAGCATTGTTGAACTTGGTCATGTCTAAGCGGTATTTGCACATCTTTCTCCTTTTCCTTTCTGCTGAATGCCCCCCCATCGTCATTGAGTTGATTGTCAGTCAGCTTGATTGATAATGTAAACTGAGAGCAAAGCACACACACATACACTACACCCCTCAGCTCTTCGTTATCGCTTGTCCGTTGAGTGCGTGTCCTGCTTCGGGCGGTATCAAGGATATAAACTGGTATAGACTAGACTAGACACCACACAAAACACATTACGATAGTGAGAAGGAGCACAAGCATCTTATCGATTTTGAGGATTACGATGAGCTTTTTTCCTGTGTTATCATTTGCGGCCAAACATCTAAATGGTCGCTACAATTTGCGGGCAAAGAGGAATAAAGAAAAAAAAAACAAATAGAAAAGAGTTGGAAATTAAATGGAATTTGATTTCTTTGTACGCAAAGGATAAAAACCATTATCTATATGTATTGATAGGCAGCTGCTGTATTTAAGACCAAGTTCATGTTGAAAAGGAAATGATAAAATTGTCAGATATTTAGGGAATTTTGGTATGTTTCCTTTTGTCTCTGGAAATGGATGATTGTTGTAATTTGAGTTAATAGTTATAAAAATTCTTAATATTAACATATCTCTCTTCATTTTTCTAATTTCTTAAGTACAGCACATTAAGATAATTAATCCAAAGTTGGTAAATATAATCAGATACCAATATAAATTACTAAATCACCAATCTCCTTTCAATTTCATTTCTGTCAAACAAAACAATTTAGTTTCAATTTTTTTATTCTGTGTATGAAACATAATTGTGTGTGATCTGTATGATTACCTCTTGTCGAGTCTATATGTATAGAAACTGCCTTTATCTTCCCTACTGTGTGTGTGTGCACCTGTTCCAACTGACTATCCAGTGTACCATTGTGCCATTTGGGCATTTGTGGCAATGTCAGTTCGTTTACCACAGTTGGAGGCAACTGTTGTATTGGGCACTTCACTTTTATTGTTGTTTCTATGCAGCAGTTAGAATGTAACTGCTATTGCTGCCGCCCCCCGCCCAAAACACATACACTTGCCCACTCATACCCACATACTCACTTACTTGACCATTGGCTATGGCACATAAGAGTGTGGTCCATTTGCACTTTCTCTATTATTGTTGTTTTTGCTATGAGTGAAGCTGCTTTACAGCTCAGCTCAACTCGAAATGACCCACGTATCCCAACCCAATGGCCTGTCAGTTGGTCAGTTGAATAGCTGGCTAGTTGGCTGTTTCCTGGTTGCCTTTTGCCTTCTACCTCCTGTCTGATGGCTGCCTGTTCAATTGTAATTATTCCACACAGTTCAACTTGTTGGTTACTTGGCTAATGCGTTTTGCCATTGTAAGAGGCAGGAGATGTCAGACATGAAGCAGAAGCAGAAGCAGAAGGAAGGATTGCATTGGGTGCAAGATATATGGCAGAATTCTGTTATAGAGAAAAAGCGCATTAGCAAGCAACTTTTATCAGCTGTTGCAATTCTATTCAGTGTTTTTCTTTTTTGCAAATGTTGCCAGGTTATTTATTAGCTTGAAGAAGAAAAAAAGAGAGAGAGAGAGAGAGAGAGTGAAACAGAGAGACTGCAACTTTTATGAGCCGGAACAATGTTAAAGGTCAGTTCAGATTTTCCATTTGAAATCCCTTCCTTTCTTTTTTTTTATTTTTGTTTTCTGTTGTAGTACTCGCTTTTGTGTTGTTACTTAACGAGTTATTTTTCTAGTTTTTCGCATTTATATTCAATTTAAATTTTTGTGTAAATTTATCCTTACTCCAATACATTTTTTTTCTATTCTTTTAGAATCCAAGAAAAATCTTTTAAATTCTGAAAGGACATTCATAAAAGATATCTAATTCGTTCCCCTTGGCGTTACCATATGTAGAATGGGTCTAAAACACTATATCCCTCAAGTCCTTCATTACAAATGCCATGTCTTGTCTTTGTTTTTGCCTTTGTCACTATTTCACTTCTATTTCTCTCCTCTCCTCTTCACTGCTCAGCTCTCCTTTCTTATAACATTTTGTATTGTAATTTTAATTTCCGCTTTCACTTTGTCTAGATTCAGTTTTGTTTGTCGTCGTTTTCTTTTGTGTGTGCGTGTGTGTATGTGTGTTTGTGAGTCCTTTCACTTCCTCATGCCATTGTGGCATTTGCTTTTCCTTTTCCTTTTGTCTTTCGGTGTTTTTTTTTCTTGCTTTGTTTTTTTGCTGATTTACACATTTGTGGAGAGTAGCAGAATGTGAGGGGGATTGGGTGGGGAGTTTTCTTTACCGCAGCAGCACGCATGCAGTTTTTCCTTTTTCTTTTTATGCCCTGCAGCTGTTTTTCAATTTTCCGCCTCAACTGCTGAGGAAGAACAACAGCAGCAACCGCCGCATGAATATGCAAGTGAAAGGTACCCCATCTTTCAGTCGTTTCTCCTCTCTCCCTCACATTTTTACAACCATTTGCCACCTCCAACTCTTTCACTCCCTCCCCCTTTGTTTCTCTTTCCACCATTATATGCATGTAAATCTTTTGTTACACACTTTTTAGCTGCTGCTGTTTCCATTAAAAGCCATGACGAGGTTGGCCAGCGAAATTACACATAGCGCTGGTAGAATTGAATTTGTGGTTGCTTTTTACATATGTATAAACATTTGGGATACATATGTATACATAAAGATGTATGTGCTTATTTCTCTGTGTGTGTGTAAGTCAGGTAATTTCAGAAATGTACTCAGGTTTTTGTGTGCGGACTTGACTCTGGGCTTAGTCCGGCGGTTGCTCGTTTAAGTCTCCCTGTTGTCCCTTTTTATATGTGACGAGGACATGCGAATTTGCACGGGCAGCGTTTACATTTGGGATTTGCATGTGTTGCATGTGGAGCATATTTGTTGTTGTCTCACACACATACATAGAGGACAACATATATATATAGTAAACATTCACAGACTTACTTTCCCAATTTCCATTTTTTGTTTCTCTTCTTTGGTGTCTTTATCTCTCCTGAGATTTCAGCATCATATAAAATTTATGTGTGTGCTCTGGTTGTGGGTGTGAGTTGGCTTTACTAGTCTTATATGTTTTATGTGTTTGGCTGAGCTGACCTTGGTCACCTTCTTCAGGTACAAGAGCAAATTAGCCAACTCTTAGGCCAAATTAAGCCAAGACTTATTAAAGTCTCGGCCAAGGGAATTCAATATGTTGGCCAAAATCTAATTAGCCTTGTTAAATTTCCACAATTTGTGTGAGCAACAGCTTTAATTAACTTTTATAATATGTTTCATTTTTCTTATAGTAGAAATAATATCTCCATTTTAACCTTGAACATTTTCTCATTTCTAAAAAATGCTTTTTGAAAAGTTTTCCTACTAATTTTGACTTTTCATTATACACTTCAAAGGGCTTTTTGTTGATACCTTTTGCCTTATAAGCTGAAATATCAAATGAAATTCCAACGTAATACACATACATATTTCACTTTCAGTCAATGTTCAAATATTGAATCAAGTTCGATTTGTTGCCGCCCCCTCTTTCAACCTAACCCCCTTCTATATTGAAGAACAATGAATCCAATAAATTTCGTTTTCCTTTGCTCTTGGAGACAAATTGAGCAACAGCTGAGCAAAAACTTTGCCTAGGCTGTCGAAAAATGATTACACAGCAGAAGGAAACGAAGGCAGCAGCAACAACAGTAGCAGTTCCGCCCAGTAAAAGTTTTTGTGCAAAATATTTGGTACTTTCAATAAGCAATTTGGTTAAGTGCTACCTCTGCCTAAGCCCCCTGCCCAAGATGCCCCTCCATTAGTAGAAAGGGAAGGCTGATGTTGGTCCTAGTTGTTGGCATTGTCAAGCCACAGCCAAACTGAGAGCTCAGCCTTAGTGCCATCAATGTGACTAATCAAGCATATATTTCATATAGCTGTAAATCTTCCGCCCATACCTCCTCCCAGCCATCTCTCTTTGCCATCACTTTTACTATATAGCATTTGCCACAGCTGTCAGTTCAAAATTGAGTCAAACCACAAAATTCACTTTACATTTGCCCGGCGGCGTCGTCGACGTCGTCGTTTGAACGTTTGAAGGATTATTAAAATTACGCATACGCCGCGTTTTAAATGAAGAGCAGCACCATGTAATAGAAAGGGAGGGAGTGAGCTGAAAGCAGGAAGACAAATTGTGGATGTGAGAGCGAAGGCAACAATTTTGCCATAAATATCTAAGCTGGTAGGCGTGGCACATATGGGTGTTGAGACTGAAAGCTGATTGCTGGAACTTTGTTTGTACAAATATATATTTGCTTATGAATGAAATTTACAGATCGAAGAACGTGAAGAAGAAACATAAAACGAAAACGAATAATTTAATATATATTTTTAGATAAGCTTAAGCTAAAACCAAATATGCTAAATGAAAATAAAGAAGACAAAGTTGGAATAAAAAAGTAAAATGAAATCAAAGAGTAGTAGAAACAGAGCATTAAATTAAGCTAAAAAAAAAGCAAACAAAAGAAACATTAAAAATATAAATAATTATACAAATAACTCAATTGCTTGCAAAAAAAGTTGGATTCTGCAAGGGAAAAAATTTAATTACAGTCAGAAAAAATAGGAAACCCCCAAAAAAAGGTCTGAAACAATTAAATTAATTTTCTGATAGAGCGATTTCTATTTTCAAATAAATATACAAATTGATGTTTATATATACCTAAAATATATTTAAAACTTTCTTTGTTTAAGTGAGCCAAAAGGCAAAGTCAATAATTGGAGCATCCTGACTCAAACCGGCTAACCGATAACCAAAACGGAACCCAAACGGAAACCCATAAAAAAGGGGTTATCCCACGCCTGGGCAAGGCATTTTAATTTTTATGACTCCGATTTGGCT
This sequence comes from Drosophila neocordata, assembly GCA_018903615.1. Taxonomy (NCBI): domain Eukaryota; kingdom Metazoa; phylum Arthropoda; class Insecta; order Diptera; family Drosophilidae; genus Drosophila; species Drosophila neocordata. The sequence goes on along the minus strand of JAEIGI010000006.1, from coordinate 4,378,781 downwards.
GCCTATTGGCCAAAGGAATTAAGACCCAATTTCCGCCCACAATTTTTGGCAATGGGCCGTAAAAAAAAAGGCCACTAGAACCAGTTAGTTGGCCTTAGCATTAGACTTAGCCTTAGCCTTTATCTGTCTGTCCTTGTCAATTGACTGGCTAGGAAATTGTTGAACAAATTTGTCGTTTGACTGCCTGCGGTTGTTTCTCTTCTTAACTTTACGTTTACATCTTCATATTCATCTTCAATGTGCTTTTGTTTTCATTTCTTTTTGCTTATGCTTGTGCATAAATTAAATTTGTTTCGAATAATTTGGCATAAATTATACATAATCTTTTTATGTATGTGTGGGTGTGTGTGTATGTACTTGCAGCTCATTGTGGAGATCAACAGCCATGTGGCGCTCTTTCGTGATATGCTGATACATGTGGGTCAGGCAAAAGATTGCCCGGAGCTGCGGGAAAAGATACGCAAATTGCGACGCACCTGTGTGGAGGCATTCAAGCATACAGCCCAGATACTGATGCCCCAGGTCAAGAGGTAAGCGAGTCTAGAGAATATAGTAACCACCTATATCCCTTTCCTTTCCTTTCACATATACACATACTCATCTCTCTTTGCTATCTATTGAACTAACCGCCGGGACTTGGCATTAACATAAACATCATCAACATGTGTGTGACATTTTACGGTTTAACTCTCATTCCGAGTGTTTTATGGAAATGTATGCAAATTTAATTGCAGTCAAATTTATTTGAGATGTCCCACCCATCCAGCAAAAGGTAAAGCGAGAGAAGGAAAAAAGGGAAAAGTATAGCATAAATAACAACAACAGCAACAACAATAGCAACACGAAATGAGTTAGTGGCATTTGAGTTTGAAATTCAATTTCCAAATGTTGCATAATTTATTAGCATGTGTAACAATAGAAAACCCAAAGTCGGAAAACTAAAAAGGGGTAAGAGAAATTTCCATTTTTTACTTGCCTTTGGGCATAAATGTAAACCGAATTCTCTGTAAATTCAATCAAGTTTTCATAATTTGCATTTGTTTTACATTTCAACGAATTGATTTATAATTAGCCTATTTGAAATAAGTTTCAATTTGCCCTCAAAGTTTTCACTTTAACCCGAGAAATATGGAAAAATGAAAAGGGAAAATGTTTAAGTCATAATTCATCTAGAGTTTCCTTTTCAAAATTTTTTTTGAAATGGGTTCTTGTTTTGACTTCTCCACTCTCTGTTTCACAGTTGAATAAAACTTTCTTTTTTTCTTGGTTTTCCTTTGGATTTATTGATTTATGCTTTGCGTAAAGTATGTAAAACGTTGCAATACACAAAAAAAAATAAATAGAAAGAAAAACAGAAAATGAATTCTCATGTGGCTGCCACACATGCGCCCATTATCACACTCCAAAAGTTTATGGCTGTTGTTTGTTTATTTGTTTGTCTTACAAATACCCTATAATCCAAGAGTAAAGAAGTATAACGAAATTAATGTAAAAGATAATAGTATATTGCTTTTAATCCAAAAGTCTTTTGCATAGGGTATCACAGATACGACTGTCCATTTTAAGACACAAAAGTTGTTTTTGAATAAAATTTCATATACCGAGAAAATATTTATAATTTCAGGCACAAACTCAATAGAACGTGCTGACAACTGTCTCCTTTGAGTCTCTTCCTTTCTTTCTCTCTCTCTCTCTGTCTCTCTCGCTGTTTTTTCACTCTGTGTCTGTCATTTGTTTCCTTCTCGAGTTGTCGGCATGGCATATGACAGACAATGTGATTTATTATCGAACAGACACTTTAAATGTCAATATAATGGCATCAACATTTATACACACACACACACACACGCACATATATAAACTTATATTTTGCCTGTATGCAAAAGTGCAAGGAAAGGCAAGGCATGGAAGAAAAGAACTGCAAATTGTAAAAAAAAAGGAGAACTTTCTGGCAGTTAAATTGATGATTGGCTGCCTGCCACCAGAGATTTCAATTAATTTTTACTTTATTGACACAAATGAATGGCTCTTGCCATTGGCTCTACCTTCCATTCCCATTCTGTATGCTCTTAATGCTGGTCTCACATGGCGTATGAGCAACGACAATGAATTAGCGCAGCAAAATCATCATCATTATGATCATCATCATCATCATCATTGGGCGTACAGAAAAGTTAAATTGAAAGTAAAAGTTCAATAAAGCAAAAAGTATCTTGAACAAGAGACAAGACAACTTCTGTACTAGAGAAGAAAGTGTTTGTGTGTGTGTGTGAGTGTGTTTGCGTGTGTGTACTGACTGGGAGTAGGGCCCCAAAAGTGGGTCTAAGAAAGTAAAGAAACTTCAAGCACAACTTGACAATGACACAGCTAAACTTTTCTACAGTGTTTTTCCTGTTGTTGCACCTACGCCCCATATGAGCCAGCCACACCAAAGTCACCATAACAAACAAGAGACAAACAACAACAAAAATTGAAAACATTTTCATTGCCATTTTTACGTTTTCTTTTACCCAAGTTTTTTCTATATAATATAATGAATTTGAAATACCCTTGGGTTAGTAACAAAAAGAAAATACATATATTTAATTTATGATTAAAATATCTTAAAGCAAAGAAAGGTTAACAGCGAAATATATAAAACAAATTTTACAAAGAGACTTTAAGTGAACATTTATTTAAGACTATTTCGTTCTTAATTTTCTTCTTATATTTAAAAAATGTAAATTAAAAATATATTTTCTTTTCATTTCGTTCATTTTCTAACGTCTTTTTAATAGATCTTTAGTATTTCTTCTTAGTCTTTGTTTTTAATGATAAGTTTTCGATTGCAAGGATATTAAATTTTAATTGCAAAGCGTACAATTCAAAGTTATAAAAAAAGCATAAAAGAACAATTTAAAATTTGTTCTCTTTTATTTTGCAATATAAACAAAGCTAATGAGAATTTCTTGGTTATTATAACTCCCTTAAAAATTTTAATAATTTGTATTTCAAATATTTTTCTGGCAAGAGCAACTAGTTATCTGTGCAATTCTGGTAATATTCTTATACCGAATAAGTTTTTAATGGAATGCAAATGCTGTTTCATTTCAGTTGGAATGTCTTTCTCAAATGTTATAACAAAGTTATTATCTAGGACACCTACAAGGATTTACTCTTCACATTGAAAAATCACAACTACCTTGAAGTAATTTTGTATTCGAGACATTTTCCCCTGTATAATCGTTAGAAGCGTCGTCATAGTCATTATACGAATAGTTGTCCTATATACATTTCCATTTCTAGAACCATCTTCAGCATCGGCACTTTGCTTTACTTTGCCAACTGTCTTAAGTGACTGATAGTTGTTGTATCTGGGTAAACATATGTACATCCTACAGATACATACCATGAATCTGAATCTCACTTTCTGTTTTCGTCTGTGTTCCTGTTTGTTTGCATGTGCCAATTTCACATTTGTTTTCTTGTTTGCCTTGTAGTTATGCTCATGTTGTTTGTTGTTGCTAAATTACTACAACAGCAGCAGCAATAACAACAACAACAACAATATGAACAACATATGTATGTACTTACCACTTTGTTTCAACTGATGTCATTGGTTGGATTCGGTTGATTGCAATGTTTTGACAGCAAGTTAGTCAAAGAAAATAAAATATATGAAAGCCATCGGGCGGGCATTGAGCATGTGCATCAAGCATCCGCCATGTTGCCATAAGTGCATTTCCTGAGTAAATATTGTTCAGTACATCAGTTTCGTGCATTGGTATTTCGTCATGTCCTTGGCGACTTTTATGGCAAGGCAAATATCCTATTTTATCAAAAAAAAAAAAAACCAAAAAATAGAAATTGTTGTCCTCAGGGGCGCAGTCAACACAAATCTCCATTTGAAACACTTGGCTTGATTTTAATCGTTTTGGTTATTACAATGTTAAGTCTTTTGTTATATATTACTATCTCCATCCGAAATTGGTTCATCTTAAAGGAATTTATGGCTCTGAAGCAAAATTTATGTTCTTGTACCATGGGCTTCCTGTTCAACTCCAGTGGGATGCCAACTGCTCATGTTGCCAGCTATGGTCTTATCATCGCCTGAAGGAGAAACATAACATAACATCAACTGCAAACAGAACGACAACAACAACAAAAATTGCTTACCCAGTGGGTGAAGAAACAGTAGTAGACAGATGGATAGACAGACAGACAGACAGACAGAAAGATAGACAGGCAGGCAGCTATCAACGCCAACGCCATGGCCAATCTCGTAGACGTCGTCAATGACGTTGTCTGTGTGGTTATACTATACTAAATTTTGTGTTTCCTGCAACGACTTCAATTTACAGTGGCAACAAATCATGTCTTAAGTTATTTAAAATTCCGTCTTGTATTTTCTCTGCAATCTCAAGTTGATTGCCAATTCTTTTTGCACAAGAAACAAGAATTTATATATAAATATACTTTAGTTTATCCTTTACAAGATTGAACTTAAAAAAAATTATAAAAAATGGAATATAACTGGTGGAATACAAATGTTTAATCCGATCTTGGAATGAAATACAATTATTTTATGTAATCTATGATTATTCCCTATCTTTTTGAGAAGGTGAAGCAATATATATAAACCTTTGATTTGTCTATTTAAGGCAACAAAAACTGTCCTCTTGAATATAAAGTTCTAATATCTTATAACTTCATTTTGACAATCAGTTTGTACTTAACAAGGTAAAGATGTTGTAAGTGCCATTTTTTTTTATTATATTGTATTCTTTATTGTATAAGTAATCGAGTCTAATCTGTGCATCTAATGTCACAAGTAAAGTTTATTTTAAAATATTCAAGTATGAATTTAAAATATTAATTTTACAATTTTACACCCGAAGAAGACTCTTAAATAATAATTTTAAAATTAATTATTTTTTAAATTATTTCTTTAAATTTATTGAAAAAACATCTTTCTTATTGTTGCTTTATTAAGGACTCATAATGTTTTTTAATATTGAACCTATAGTTTAATAATTATATTAGAAATGTAAAGCGTTTCTTTGAGTTTATATTATTTTGAAAAAATGTTTTTTATATTCAATGTTTTTTCTTTATTCAATTCTCTGATTGAACTTAACAGCTGTTGTTTTCTATTTCCATCTGTTAATGTTAGTATCAGAGTTAACATTATGTTATTAACATTAGCTAGGTTCATTTACATAGGTACATTTCAATAACACAAATCTCAGGGAACAGAGTCTCAACAAGATGTCTGCTTTCGTCTGCTATGATCACGATGATGCTCTCGCTAGAGCGAGAGTGTAAGTTTTTAGTTTGCTCTCACCACGCTAAGACCCAAAAACTAATACCAAATTATTATCATACATATTATACCAATATATTATTACTATAGTACTATACATATATACACCTATAGTAACACTTACATACTACTTATTAGATTAGTAAACCTTTGTAAAAGGTACTACTCATTCTGTTAAGTAATTCATTCATCTAAATACATATAGAACATTTTGCAAGCCAAACTGTGGCTGAGGTAAATCAAGAATCTTTTAAGTCTTAACGCTCTTTGCTTTCTTTTAAATTCTCTACAATTTAATTACTTTTTAACTTGATATATTCCACTGTGCGCCAATAGCTGTTGCATTGTTTTATGACTGCTTGTTGGTGATTTGGTATATTATTTCGACACTTGATGCCGCATGGTGGAGCATGGGAGAAATGCCCTGTGGTTCGTCCATTGGTCGTTTTGTGTGTTTCGTTGAAAAGTGACATCAAATTATTGGCGACTCTCCCATACCCCAAACTGGGTCAAGTTGCACAATTAAAGAGATGACGAGCACGTTTTCTCTTTTCACGGTTTATTCTTTTCCTTCTGTTTTGCTTTTCTTGTTTTTCTTCTTCTTTTTTATTTTTTGTACTGAACCGCAGTAAATTTTTACAACTTTATACAGGCTGCAGTTAATAACTTTTTGGGGTTCGATTTTGGCCAAGATAAGAGATAGCCTTCACAGTGTCCTTGCTGCCCCAACCCCAGCTATTATCGTTCAGCATTTCTACGCATAATTGTGCAATTTTCGTCAGCATTTTGCTCCTTTTTGTATGCTATGTTTTTTTTCTTCTTCTCTTTTTTTTTGCTTTTAGGTGGGAAATAAAAAATATTTCACTGTTATTTGCAATAAATGAAAATAACGTCCAAACTGTAATCAAGAGCAGTAGCAGCTGCCGACAATGGTTCTGACCATTTTTCGTTTTCATTTTGGTTGTGTTTTTTTCCTTTTGGTTGTTGCTATTGCTTTGCCTGGGTTGTCCGGATGTTTTGCAGATTTTCTTATTATTGCCATGTTTTGTTGTTGCTGAAAATGACCCGCGTTAATGTGAACCAGCAGCAGCTCAGCACAAAAGATAGAATCGCCAAAACGAATTGTTTGAGCCAAAGTGGAAGCAAACACAACAGCAAAAAAAAAACGCATTAAAACATTTGCTTTTTTTTTCTATTACAACTTGCAGTTTTTCCTCATTTTCTCTTCAATGGAAAGCGAACAAAACAGAAAAAAATCGCTTAGCATTAATTTGATTGGAGTTTAAGCTGGGAGATTCTTCATACTTTAACCAAATGATTAAATGCTTTATATTTCAAGTAAATTTTTGGTATTCAGAAATCTTGTCCTTGATTTTAGCTACTCTAAATGCTTTAAGTGGCTTTTCCAAACCAAAACACAAGGACCCTTCTCTCCCTTCCATGACATACACCTTTGCCAGAGATTAATTTGCAATTTATTTTTGCCTTAAGTAGGAAAAAGAGAAGCTACTGAAGGAGTTTGGGGGCAGCTGCTGATGATGGTGGTAGCAAAAAACGGGTGGCTTAATCCACTATCCAACAAGATATATATATATATATGTATATATACCAACTTCAACATTCAAGATTTGTGTGGCAATGTAAAAGCAATTTAAGCAATTGAATTTATGTTTCGTGTTGTGTTTATGGCAATTTAAATTTATATAATATTTCTTTCTCATAATTGCTATCTTTCTGTCAAGCTAAAACTGAAATTAATGTCTAACTAAGCACTTTTACCCCGTAAATTGTTACAACTGCAATCGTAAATTGAAAATGTTTTCTGGCCAACTGAATTTAATGTTCAAATGTAAAATGCTAATGGATTTAGTTAAATATACAACAGAAAAACAAGTTACTAAATTTGTAAGAAACTTTTTGAGTATATTTTTCCTTGGTAAAATATTTTTATTCCTATTGAAATACCTTAAAAATTTCTATTTATTTTATTGATCAATGATTTCTATTTCTATTGTTTGACCAGCATAAATGGAAAAGACAATGTAAACAAGAATCTTTTTTGGCCAATTTCATTAGTTGGCACCACCAGCATTAAGTTTATACTCATCATCATCATCATCAAAAATTTAACAATTGAGAATTATTTCCCCTGCCCCAAAAATGTCATAGAATTCAAATAAATTTCATTTCACTATATTCGCCACAAAAGTGGCCCACACACACACACACACACAAACATAACCATAATGAAATTGAATGCTCTCAACTCTTATTCCTTTTTCCTTTTGTTTTAGCGCCATGGCCGATGGAATCCTTACCGACAACCCGCACTTAGTGCTACTATTCTACATGGCCCAGTTGTTCCTACGTGAACTGGTGAAAAGTTATCGTCTCATACAAGTTGTGCCAATGGATATGTCTGGCTATTATGGTAAGTTGATTTCAACACGGCACGCACGACTGCATCACATGTGTTGCCTCAATGCAAAGCCCATATCTGACTATTGGCAGGTCATGGAAAATATATATAGAAAATATATATATATCTATATATATAGATTTTTTTAAAGCTTTTACTATCTCTAACTGTCAAAGTCAGACATTCACCTAGCACCCAAGTCAATTTGAATTCGGGTCAACAATATAATTATAACAATTGAACAATATTCAATTGAAAATCCAAGTGAAATCAATCAATCTAAGTTCCATTGAGTAGCAGTAGAAAAGTAAATTGCTCATGCATTTTCGATCAGAAAAGGAATTACATTGCATTAAATTCTAAAATAGAAAAAGGAACTTTAAGCTTGAATTTCTTTTAAGTTGAAAAATGCCGATTAGAAGTCGAATAGCTGCATTCAAAAATTCGAATTAAAATTGCAACAGAGAATAGAAAATAAAGGGGAAAAACAAACAGTTAACAAATCCCACAAAACCAAGAATAAAATTAAAGTTTTTAATCCCAAGTTAAATATTGCTTAACAAAGTTTAAATTGGTAACAAAATCTATTGAATGCAGTTTAAAACAAATTCGTCTTTGTTTATTATGTGCAGTTTGTTTAGATTTAGATTTGCATTATTATTTCTATTTTAAATGGAGTTTATTAAAGGTTTTTAGATTTACGTTAGGAATAGTTGATCCATTTGAAATTAAAATTAAAAATTAAATTTCTTTTACTTTTTTATCTTTGAAATTTAGTAAAGTGTCAAATGACTTTGTTAATTAACAAATATTTCGAACTATTTAGTTGTTGATAAAATTGTCCATTATTTCTATACTGAATTTTACTGTACAACTTTAAAGAAAGATAAACAATTTTAAATTATTTAAAATAAGAAAACAATTTGCAATTTTTAAAAGTCAGCTTATTTCAAAAATTGTTTATATACTAAAATCCCATCAAACTGAGTTGCCCTTGTCCTTCGATAAATATACCGCATATTTATTTATTTATTAAAGAATTAATATTGTTAAATTTCTTTCTTTATAAAACATGTTAAATAACCAATTATTTAAAATTTGCATTGACATTCAGTACAGCTTTAACAATTTGGTTTATTCTAACCATGTTTGTAAGGATTTCCAACTTCATTTGTCAATTGATTGCCATTGCCAATATAATTCCACTCGACTGGCATTGTCTATTCGGTTTGCTGGACATGTTTCAATGTTAGTTCATTCGTCTGCCATAGGGTAGAGAAAGGAAAATGTATGCAAAGTTAGAACCAAATTTACTAAAAATGTCAAATGTCCTTTTGTCACTCCGTTTGTTTTCCCCAACTTTCATTCTCTTTCTCTGCAGAATTTCAGTTTCGAAAATGCAAATGACGAAAAAAACTAGAAGGATGGGCTAACTTCGGCCACGCCGAAGTTCGGATACCTTTGCAAACTGTCTTTTTCAATTACATATAAATAACCAAAATCATAAGAAAGTATATAAAACTAATCATGTCCGTGGCTCCAAGAAAAAAACTTACAAGTAAAAAAAAATTTTTTTTTTGGTCCGATTGTTCCTATAGGAGCTATATCATATAGTCGGCCGATTCTGTTAAAACTCAACTGACATATTTATATATATACCAAACTTACAAATACCAAATTTCGACTGAATCGCTGTTAAAATATCAAAGATTTTCAACTAAAACCAATTTTTTGGCCGATCGTTCCTATGGGAGCTATATATGATATAGTGCGCCGATTCTGATAAAACTTGCCAGATATGATAGAAAGTATATAAAATTCATAAATACCAAATTTGGTGATAATCGCTTTTAAAACAACCAAGTTTTAGCACGAAATCCATTTTCAAGACCGATCGTTCCTATGGGAGCTATATGATATAGTCAACCGATATTCATAAAACTTAATGGATATGTTGAGAAGTATAAAAAACTCATAAATACCGACTTTCGGGGTCTCGGAGGAGATTGCGTTGATCCAGACAGACGGACAGACGGACGGACGGACAGACGGACAGACAGACAGACGGACAGACGGACATACGGACAGACGGACAAGGCTAAATGAACTCAGCTCATCGTGCTGATCAAGAATATATATACTTTATATAGTCGGAGATGCTTCCTTCTATGCGTTGCAAACTTCTGACCAAAATTAATATACCTTTTTTGCAAAGGTATAAAAATGTCAATTGCTGATCATAAATTTTTTAATTATCATCTCTGGGCGACTACGGATTCCTCACTGTCACAAGGAAACCACACATATACAATCAACAACACACACACACTCCTATGGCATATAGCCATAGGGTAAGCAAATATTTATAGATGGAACTGTCCTTGTTGTTTTTGATGTTGTTGTTGTTGTTGTTGTTACTGTTGTTGCAGTGGTTGCAACGAGTTTTATGGAGCAACCATGAAAACGCCATCAATGCAAAAATAAGCAATAAAAAATGCAAAAAGCCGCCAACGGAATGAAATTGAGTTATTGTTGGTGTAATTGCCAACAAAAATATTAAAAATTTTGCTTCGACAGCAAAAGGAAAAAAATAAATAAAAAAAAACATAATAAAAAACGTATCGTATATGAGTTTTTATTTAAATAAATCAACAAAATTGTCTGCCAATGAATATATTCAAAGAACAAAAGTATTGCAATTGATCGAACAATGAATTTCAAATTGAATATTATTGAATTTTTATATATATATCTCTTCTAAGATTTTGAAAAATTAAGAATGAAAAATTTGTCTCGTAAAGAAAACAAGATTGAAGATATTTAAAACAAAATGGAGAACAATTTGAAAATATCAGAGAATCGGAATCCTTTGTAGCTAGAAGAGCATGCATAGTAAATCAGACATAGATCCGATGTAAAATGTTTTAGGGGAGAAATCTAATTAAATAATTAAATAATCTAGTCTTTCATAACGCACTACTTTATTTTGGTCAAATATTAAGACACAGATTTTCCCCGAAAAAAAATTTTTATTTAAAATATGCTTAGATTCTACTTCATAATAATAAAAATAAATATCTTAAATATTATATAAACAAATAAAAAAAAAAATTTTCCAAATTAAAGTAATTCTATATTATTTTGCTTATTTAATTTGTTATATTTAAAGTTTTATTTTTTATCATTTAAATCGATCAACTTTTCGGCTTAATGTTTGTTTTTATTTTCAATGACTTTAAATAGAATTGACATGTCGTTATTTGAAAAAGAGAAAACCTAAGCATCATTATACTAAAAAAGTTTATCTGATTATATCGCTTTTTAACTTAAAAAATTTTCTTTTGACTTCTTAGATCAAAGAAAGCCATAAATAAAACTTATTTAATGAAGCAACCAGAGAAATAAAAATGTTTGCATAAAAATCACATGAAATGAAGAGAACTTTAAATCAAATACAATTGTTGAAAGTCAAATGAAAGTAATTCAATTTAATGCATTTTGGAAAACTTGCAGTTTTTCTTATTTATAGCAGGAAAACTCAACTTTTTGTTTGCTTTTCTTTTTTGCAGAGAATCGTGCAGGTCCTTCGAATCTGGGGAATGTTATAAGTCAAATTTTATTGTGCAAACAAATAACGCCCGATTTCAATGAGGAGGAATTATGCAGCATAACAAAGGACTCACAGGACATCGCCGTACTGTTGTCGGAGATGCAGGAGTATATGCCACAACATGAGGCATATTTGGGTGAGTTTAAGTCCAAATGGCTGACTGCTGGGAGGAGATTGCGCAGTTAATGCCAAATGTTTGCCTGCAGTTGCTGCCATTGCCGTGCACTTTGATATTTGGCCAAGGCCCGAGAATGACATTCAACTATGGATGGGAGGGGGAGGGCAGGGTTGGTTGTTGGTAGTTGACTTTTGGGTTCGCTGAGCACACAAACAAATTTCTATAGCATACATAAAAGGGCTATTAAACGAAATGCGTTTGTATGCTCAGTCACTTAACCACTTGCCGGCCTGTTCACTCATTTATTCATTAATCAAACTAAATGTTTACCAAATATTTTGGCCAATTTTCTCTTTTTGCAGAACGAAATGCGGCTTTGGATACAACCGGTCCTTGGCAGGCAAAACGACGCCAAATAAACATATGCAAGAATATGAGTCTACTCTGTTGTGTATCCCGGCCAAACTATCTTTGAGAACAGGCGGAGAATGTTTAGATAACACTTAGATACATTTAGATACACTACACACACACACACACACATACACCACACTTATATCAATTAATAGATAACTAAGTAAAATCTATTTAGGTAAGTCCAAAAAGGAAACTCAATTAGCCATGTAAAATGATAAAATGGATCTAACAAACAAAATCGTGTGTATAATCAAAGTTAATTAATGCTGCATATACAATACAATTATTACACAACCTATATCTAAATATATATATATATATATATATATATGAAAAGGTATATATGCTATATAAATATATATAGCCGAGTTTAAACTGCAATTAGTAGAGTTCCACACATTTATTAAGACTTTTTAGGCCTGTAAATTTTAAGTAGAAACCACACACATACACAAATATATTTCGATATCCTTGAGTTAACATTAAGATTAGGCAAAAAACAAAAAAAAAAAAGAAAGGCATGAGGACGAAATTATGGGATAATGGGAGCAAACATTTTGGCAGTGTTGTAGTTGTAGTAGGCAAATAAAATGAAAACCAAAACAAATGAAAAGCAATAATACGAAAAAAATTAAATATATATATAAATTCAAGCAAATGATCAAATGGTCGTATAATGTTAACTCTTTGGCATTTGATATATACAAAAAAAAACACTACCTTTATATATATATATACCTAGGTTTCTCTCAATTTCATTTCACAAAGACAAACAACATGTACCTAAAATTACACACAAAAGCAACACAGGTGACCAATAAAAAAACAAAACAACAAAAATAAAACTATCAAAAGAAATATAAATTTAAAACATATAAAAAGTCTTTTGTTCCAAACCAAACAATTTTGTTATTCATTATGTGCAAATTAATTTTTGACAAGGTTAAATAATTGTATTCAAATAATATATTCAAAATGAAAAATTCATCGGTTTATATATCCAATAATTGCACACACACAAACACACACAAAAATGTAGTCGATAAACAATTTATATACAAATTATTATGGAACACAATGCAAATGAAACAGGAGCAAAATGTAAAAGATAATCAATAATCATTTATTTGTGGGAAATTCATTCTTTTTTTTTTGCATCACACAAAAACACGAACGCAATCCATAGAGAAAATGCTTCATGCGAGGGCTGTTTGATAATTCAGTAAATACTCATTAAAAAGAACTACTAATAAAACCAAGAAGAAGCTTCATGAAATTACAGTGTATCCTAAGATGAGTAACAATCAATAAATTCATCGTCTTAAATCTGCCTGGTCACACTTTATTAAACATATAAAAGTGTGGCTCCATTTGTCGTTTATTTTTTTTTTAATTCTTTACTGAATTATCAACTTGCTCTTAAATATTAATCACAAAAAGATTCTCTTAATTTATTTATTAGCAAGAAATTTCTAAAAAGAAAATATAACACCAATAAAATATATGTATATTGGAATTATCGTTTAAATAGAGAAAGTTCATTGCATAAATCGAAATTGAAAACTTAGCTACATAACATATGATTGTTATATATGATATTCATATATTATATACATAAGTATATAGGCCAATCAACCGGATTCGAATGTATATGTACTATATGTATATTTATTCAATGTTTGTTCATGTTCTTTGCCAACTTAAAAGTCACCAAAAGAATATATATATATATATAAAAAAATATATATATGTTGTATGTATTATATATATAATTAACAAGAGAAAAACACAAAAAAAAAAAAACAAAAACAAAAAATGGGTACCAATCAAATACGAATAAAGCTATTTTTAGAGAAACTAAAATCCAACAGCAAAAATTAAGCAAAAATTTTGCTCTTCTCGAGAGTTTTACTTGGCGGTAAGAAAAGGGAGTTTTACCATGAAATTTTTTCTAGCATGAAACGTTGAAATTTATTGCACTTCATAAAAAGTGAGCGATTAATGTTTATGGATGTGATTTTATCACGAACATCCAGAAAGAAAAGAAAAGGTGAAGAGGCCCATTTGGCCCAGCTACGTGCCAACGGGTGTTAAGGACCACGGCCAAGTTAAGCCAATGTGTTCGACAATAGATACGTCTTAATCAATCTTAAACCGAGCATCCATAAAATCCTTAACGCTTTCCTGTTTATTCTAAACGCACTGACACACTGAAAAGGGCTTAAAACTTGCAGACAAATCTCTATGCCCTATTCCTAACCCCCACCCGACTTTTGCTGCTACCCTGCCCTACTCCAAACCAGGCATGCAAATTGCATGGTCATGTAGGTTTAGCTTTAAGAACTGTATGCAAATTAGTTGGGTAAAAGTTTTCCCTCGAAAGCCAAACCAAAAGGATGCCACGCACCCCCTAGGACCAGGACCAGCTCAAGCAGCAGCACCACCAGACACAGTCCTTGACTACTTACTCATATGTGTATTGCTTTCGATTGCCTTTTGATGTGGTGGGCCTTATCCTGCAGAAAATGAAGGGTGGAAGTGAGAAGAAAAACAAGCAGTAAGAACGAGACAGCATCATATGGTTAAAATCCCGACTCCATCCAATGAGTACGTGCCTCTTTGGCCAAATGCTTCATTTACCGCAGCAGCTCACACTTATATCCACACCTTAACACGCTGCCAACACAATATACCATCATGGGAGTAGCCGTAAGAGTTAAGTATATTGATCAGAATTATGGTGGAAAACGGATAAGCCGGATGTCTTTTTATTAAGTATTCCTACAAAATTTGTGTATCAAAAGATGAATCATACAGCTGCATATTTGTTGTAACGGGTGGCAAATGATTGAATTAATACAATAAAGTAATCAGATTCATTTTTTAAATGAGACAGTAAAGTAATGGGATATCGACCAAGATATAATCTTAGATAAGAACTCATCTTTCCTATGTTAGAAGTTAAGAAAAATTTATGGATAATTTTTAATCAACTTGAAGCCATTAGAAAAACACAAATATAAGTTTTCATCATTTCCATCATAAGTTCTAAGATTAATAGAATAAACTTCTCAATTAGTTTCAATTTCAAAGTCAAACATAGTTGAGTTCTTAATATAAATATAAATATTTTAAATTTTAAATTTTAGTAGCCACCAGTAGCTGAAATCAGATAAGATAAGATTTGAATTTAGCGATTTAAATCTAATTAAATTTAAAAAGTTTTTCTTTTTTTTTAATTTTTTCGAAAAGTTTAATTTATAATTATTCGAATCAAGTATTTACATTTATCATAACCAAAAATATATGCTAAAAATATAAATTGGATGGAAAGAAATTCTAATAAAAATCCTTCAAAGATTCAGTTTTTAAAAAAACTACTCTTGAAAGTTTTTAGTTATCATAGTTTTTAAAACTTTGCTATTAAACCAAGACCAAGCTTGTAACAAAACACATTAAAATGAAGTTTCATTTAGACCCCTCTTGATTGCATTGCTGACTACGCTTATGTGAATGCTGGTTAGGGTGGCTGGTTGGTTATACCAGAAAAGCAGACGTGAGGTGTTAATAGATTTACTGGGTTGACTGCCGTGTGGTTTTGTGACCGCTAACATTGAAGAATGAACTCGCTGGCAACGTTAGCCCGATAATGAGAATCCAGCACGCATTATGCGAAAACCAACAGAACAGGGAAAACAGGAAAATTAAAATAAAAAGAAATAAAGGAAAAAAAAAAAATAAAAAAACAATGAAAATTTGCAATGCAAAGTAAAAGAAATGACGGAAGTGGAAATTTTATTTTTATTTCCATCTAAGTATATATATGGTCGAGCACAACAAAGATAATACCAGGGTAATCCGATTTAGTGCTAGCCACTTGATTATAAGTCCTACCCCAGTGAGAGTCTGTCTTTACTTTCCTGTCTTCCTCTCCCTTTCTCTTTCTGTTGTTGTCTCGTTTTTCAGCGCTACTTATCATTGTTCTAAGGTTTGGTCAAGATCTTGAGCACTTAAGTGCCGTTTGAGGCTGGCTGGTTAGTTAGCTTTTTTCTTAGCCTTACAGTGGGTCGAATTTAAAAAAATACAATTTTACATAAAATTTATATCTCAATTTAATGTACGCATACAACTTTTAACCACTGTTCAGCTATGTGTGTGTCTGTGTGGGTATGTCTGTGTGTGGGTTAGCCTGGCTTTTTGTAGCAAACTTCTGACTTTTTAATGTGGTTAGTTAGGTTTGCTGTTTTTGTTGCTGATTGTTGTTGTTGTAGCTACAACAACAGACTATATAGGCCTCTTTACCTCACAGCTTTTCCTATTCAAAATGTGGAACAACATAATTTTTATGTTGCCTGCCTTTTGCATAATTAAATAATTTCAAGCACAATGACAATGGGCCATGGTCATGGTCAGAACTAAGCAGCACTCGAGTTAATGCCCCTCTATATATACATATATACTTACATATATATATATATATATATATATATATATACCTATATAACATCTGTGTGTGGGTTGTGGCTTTTGTGTCCTATCGTTTGTCTTTGAGGTCTTTAAGACAAAATGCCGAGGCTATTGTACAAATAAGTATAAACCAAATCTGTCTCAGACAGTTGCAATTGCTTTCTGCTGCTTCTGCTGCTGTCCGTAAATGAAATTCCGAGCACTGACCTTTTTATTTTTAGCCAAACATCATGGACTATCTTATCGGCTTTTTTTTATGTTCATCACTTAAATTTTCAGTCAACGACTGACAGCTTTAAAGTTCAACATGAAATAGGATTACACATAAAAAAAGCGATACGAAATATTTGCAAAAAAAACATACACAAAACCTTCCGTCACACGTGGCGTATAAGCAATAAAAAATGTAGCTTCCTCGTTGATAAGTAATCATTAGGGGAAGGAGGGAAAAAAAGCTCTCCCTTAAACTCCATTAATTAAAGCCAACAATGATTTTTTTGTTAGATAAACCAGCAATGCCGTTTTTCCTGTGTTCTTTGGGCACGCGCATCAATAAAATTGGAGAATCTGATGGCCAGAAAAGAGAGGGGAAAGAACATTAAAAAAAAAAACAAAAACTAAATGAATAAAGAAACTAAAAATACTATTTCACTTTGTTAAATGAATGAAAAGTTGTTGCTCCACTTTTCAAAATGCACAAAGAAAATACCCAGAGATCAGAAAAAAAGTGAACTAAAACAAAAAACGCATTCGTGCATTCAAGTTATTGTGTCTGTGTGTGAGTATGTTTGTGTGTGTGTGTGTCTGTGGAGTTTGTGTGTATGCCATCAACTTTTATAATTCAATTGCGGCCAGAAACACTATGTCATGTCATGTCAAAGTTAAATCCTTTCGTGCTTGCATTTCAATTCTCACTAAAAACTACAATTGCAATAATGTATCAAGATTCTAAATGCATATATATAGACTATATAGTGTCGCAATAGATAGATATGACCACAAATAATTGCCATTTTACATAATGAAATCCATTTGTTAAAAGTTACTTACACAAAACACAAATTGCATAGATTTGGAATTTTGATTAATGTATTTTAGAAACCAAAACAAAATTTTTTTTGTTGAAAAAGACAGATTGTATTTGGTGTAGTTGTAGACATTCGTTAGTTATCAAACTTGATAGATTAAACTTTAATAAATTTTAGGCAATAAATCATAGAAAAAAAGTCGAAATCAATTGTTGCACTGTTTAATATACATATGAATCCTTTATCAATTGAAAACTAAAAGAATTTTTTATAATCATATAATATATAAAATTTATCTTAATAAGATTTAGTTATGGAGAAAGAAGTTAAAAATTCAATAAAAGTTTTTTAATTAAATATTACAATTCACAATTTGCAGCATTTTTCTAATAATATATTTTCTAATTAATATATAAGAGTCCTTTTGACCTACGTCCATGTCACCATTCCCAAGTTCTAACTCTTAAAAGCTCATTGCAAAATACAGGTGGAACAGGCAGCAGGCTTTAAGAAAAGCTTACAGCCAGGGCACAAAATTACCAAGCATAAAGCTTATACGTAGCTTTAGAGAGCCTGTAGAAGTTTTTCCTTAAGGATCAAGTATAGGGAAATTTGTGATATAGCAAGCAGCTTTTAAACGACTGCAATGAAACAAATCGTACAAATGACAGTTTAATTTTAAATCATTATATCCAAAATATTATATACTTTTATGATCAATAAAGTCTTTAAAGAAGATAAACTTTTGACGAAAGAGAAATTTAGTTTATTGGTCTTAACTTTTAATAGAAAACCATTAAACTATTTCACATAAAAAGTTAAATAATATTTTTATGATAGGTCACTAAGTAATCTTGCTTTGGGTTAATATTCTCTAAGTATGTATAAAAACGCAAACAAGCAAATAAACCCAAGTTCAAACACCTGGTAAAGTTGAAAAACATCAACAACCGAAAGAGAGGTGCAGCAACCACAACGAACAAACAAACAACACGAGCAACACACAAACAACAAGCAAACAAATGAGGAGCAAAAAAAAAAAAAGGAAGTAACTACAACTCGGACTTGAACCCGGAATAGGACTCGTTATGGCCAGCACATGCTAACTCTAACTGGCACATTTCAATGCGGCACATTAAACGAAAAAAGCTGCCATAAGGTGAAAAGGAAAATGCGGGGGCAGAAGAGGAAGTAAATAGAGGTGGTTGGGTCATTGGGCACGCAGTCAGAGGAGTCGTCGATGAAAGGGGTTTAAATCAAAAGAATGCAAAATGGACAACGCCACTGGTTTTGGCTTAAACAGTTTATGCAAGCAGGAAGTTGGTCGTAATTTTGTTTCCGCTTGATTTACAAATATTTGCATGGCAAAACTATTTCTCAACAATTTGGCGGATAAACAGCAAAATAGAAAACCAACATGAAAAAAAAGAAAAACAAAACAAAATTGAAGCATTTAGACTCCACAGGAATAACTTAAAATGTAAAAATAAATGTTTATTTTGCCAATTAAATGTGCTGATGGCCCTGACAGCTTTAAGAACAAACCTATTAACTATTAAAATTTTAATATTTTATTTATATGCTTTTACAATTTGCAACATTTTGGCAACAATTTATAGTTGAAATGTATGGAAAGCCAAATGTTGCCGTTGGCCTTTAAATTGCGTTATTATTTTTGTTGCCTGTTAGAGCCAGTTTACAGTCAGTAAACCAGGTAACAGGTTGCTGTAATAGACCTGCAGCTAAGCCATGTATATTTGATAGTTATTTCGGTTTGGCATTATCATTGCTTTAAGCATTTTACGGACAGGCCATGCCAGACGCCATTATGTATGCTACACTATTTGCCCACTACCAAAACAAGGCCGGGCGACAGTCGGTGTCCTCCTCCTCAACTAAACTAGATTAGACTCGACTGAGCTACACAATGTAACCAAACTAAATGGCCTCTTAGTAAGAGATTTGTTTAGTTTATGAAAATGTTTGGTTCAATTTAAACAGTAAATTTGTTTAACTTTTCATCTATTGAAGTTAGAAAGTGTATTCTAACTTTTTGTTTAATTTTGCTTGAATTTTAAAATATTAGTCTGCCTTTTGATTGTATAAAGTTTTATATAATAAAAGAGACGTATTTATTTAGTTTGTTCGTAATATTATAATTTTTATACTTCATTAAATCTAATTAGAAGATTTTAAAGCTCGCCATGCGTTAACATTTTGGCTGCTGTTATGTTAATGTTAGTGTTGGTAAACATCTGATTCATCGTTTAAAATTGAACTGTTAAAGCAATTTTAGTTGAACGTGTTTTAACTTTTTCTTTTGTTTCATTTAACAGAAATCTGTGCTTCAGATTTGAATATATTAATGTATACCTATATACAGTGATGCGATTTTATATAAGTGGCAAGTGGAACGAATATCACAAAGTTATTTCTTTTAAGCTATCTACAAGACTTTTAGTGCTTCCGTTTTCGAAAATTTTCTCAATTATACAATCTTTAAGTTGATCTTAGTCAGGGTATTACCAAATTCGATCTTTAGTTGTTATTTTATTTCTCTATGATAGTTGCCATTTGTTTTGCTTATTTTACAGACATTCGTATTCGAGGTGTAAGTTTCTTTCGTTTTGTCTTGTCAGTCAGTTTGTTGGCTTATTTTGCTTGACTCTTTCATTTTCTATTCATGTTGCTTCTCTTTCTTTTGGTTCTTTTGTTTGACTTGGTAAAACAGTTTTATGAGCTGCCTTTATGCCATTTGCTACTGCTGCTGCTGTTTCAGCTATTCATTTTTTTTTTTTAGCAAATGAAAGACAAGTTGTTGTGCAAGTAGTTGGCCAAGTTGACAGTGCGAAAGTTTTCTGAGAAGTTTCGATAATTTGCATGTCAGGCAAAACTCTTTTTGCCTGTTGCTGCCACTTACACCCACATCCATTTCAGCACCTGGGGGTGTTTTGGGGCAATCATTCATCACTATCACTCCTTCGACTTTGACTTTGACAGACAAAATGCATTTGCCAGGCATTAATCACACGCGCAGCAACAAATCTTTGAACAAATTCACGCAAACATTGGCGACTGCCAGCTCCAGGATACGAATGCAGATTCTGATTCAGATTTGGTATATAGAGAAAGCGCACACGAATCAGTTTAGTTCAGTTTGCTGGAAAGTGAAGAGGAGGATTGGGGCCATTGCAGCTGCTCATTATATGTGCACCAGTTGCCGCTGGTTTCAGGACACAAATCTCCCCTAAGTAATTTACTAGCACAACTCGTAGAAATACTCTTCTGTTGTTGTTGTTGTTGTTGTTGTTGTAGTTAGTGTTGCTGTTGCGTTAGTGTGTGCAAAGTGCACTTGGCCATTTTTCAAATCGCACAACCAAACGAGCTGAAGATGCCTGTCTTGAAGTTGAAATTGAAATTGAATTGCGATTGATATTGATTGGCAGCAGCAGGATGCTGGTTTGGTTCCTGCCATCTAGTATTGTGTCGCCCAGGCAAAAATCCAAATCATGTGCAGCCAGGCAGGGATTTCCAGGCCACTCCAACGTCTTGTAACTTTCGCTTATTGTTGTTATTCCCATCTCTTTTACTCTGTGTCTCCTGTCTGGGTATTGGATATGGGATTATGAGCAGCAGTATCGCCTGTTCGAGTGGAAGTGGCAGTGGCTAGAAAAGTATCAGCAGTCAACCAGTTTTAGATGCATCGAGCTCTTATTTCAGCATTCGAGTGTGGCATGGCTTGAAATCGAATTTGTGGTCCCTTAGCAGGGTTGCTCCTTCTGCTTTTCTGTTATGTACTATAACTACAAGCCCTCATGTGTATGTGTGTGTGTGTGTTTAGATTTTTGTTTGTATATTTTCCAGAAGTTTTGAGTTTTGTTTAGTCAAGTGGAGCCAGCCAGTTACTCATGAAGTTTGCTTATGTTCAAGCCAAATAAAGTAAAAATTTACTTTTAAATTTAAAGCAATGCAGTTTTTGCCATTCCCCTATAAAGTGTAATTTAACTGACTTTCTTTTAACCATTAATTGACAGCTTGAAGCGTAACGGAAGCAATCAAGTTTCAACTTTTAACTTCCAGCAATTGCATTAGCTCTAGTGAACTTCAGGACAATTTTTGTGACCACAAAACCAAAAGGTGGCAAGTACTGAAAGCAAGAAGTATGCAGCATAGTAAAAGTCAGTCAGTCTTCTTAGATGGAAAGAGAGAGAGAGGGGGAGAGAGAGGAAGATCTAGCATCATGGCGGAAATCCTGGCGACACAAAAAATATTTTCTACAAAATTTACAATATGAAATGGATGCCAAAGGTGTGCCAGGTAAACCGACATATACAAGCAGCAACAACTCCAGCTGTTGCACTTCATTGAGTTGACAGGAGCAAATGTACTAACAGCAATACCAACACATGCCATCTCTCACTCTTTCACTCTCCTTTTATCCTTCTCTCTTTTGTATTCCCAGTCTGCAGCTTCTTTTTTTCCGCTTCTGTTATGGAGTGCATTTTATACATTATTTTCAATTTTCATGCATATTTCTGTATTTGTTTTTGTATTTCTGATTCACCAAATGTTCGCTCAGGGATTCCTTAGTAATGGCTGAGAAAAACAACAAACGGAAATGGGTTAATATTGTTGAAGAAATTTTCACTGAAAATGTTGACATTCAACAAAATGTGAAATCAAAATGAAAAATGTGTCAATTATGCAAATATATGCTATGTGCATAAATGCATATGTATAATAGTTTCCATTTGATATCCATTTGACAAATAATAGAAAATAATAGAGTGAATGTTCATTTTGAACAATTGATTTCTGTTACAACTAGTTTACATATTTTCCTTTAAGCACTTTAATAATAAAATTGTTTTTGATTATAAAGTTAACTTGAGGGCATTTAAACTATTAAATAGATGACAGTTAATAATTACCTAAGTTGAGATTGTTATTCATTTTATTCTAATCAAAGTGTAACAAAGTTTGAAAATCAATTCTCTGTTAATTAGACATATTAGACATGCCGGAACCAGTTCCAAAAATCTGTGTTAGCTATGTTAGCTGAAATGTTAACTTAAAATAAATGTTAAAATTGCAGTCTCTGTGTTATTGCAAATATATTTTCAAAATATTTGAGAGATTTAATACATAGAACGCCTATTGTAAAATAATTTTTAAAAATTCATATGAGAGTAAACTTTTATATTATAAAATTAAATGTGTTTAATTTTTGGATATTTAAAGAAATTGTGAGTTAGCATCAAAGCATTTACTATGCGCTTTCAGATCCAGAAAGACAAAAAACCAACTTAGGCTAGTTGAATTGTAAACAAAGAACTACAAATACACACACATAAATAAAACATCTACACAGTCAGTTAAAGTTTTAGATTTTAGCTAAGAGCAGGAATTGCATTTGCCAGGCGAAACATCAGTTCCGTATTACTATGGTTCTGGTCCTGGCCGACTCTGACAGGCAGCATAATTAATTGCAGTAATTAGTGTGTTGCCCACAACAACAACAACAACAACAACTAGCAAACACACGAAAAACATTCAACAATAGCAACAATAACAGAAAGTAACCAAGTTGGCCAAGAGCGAGCCCAGAACCTGTAACAGCATTTCAATGCAATGCCAACAGTTTTCTTTTTTTACGTTATATTGTACAAGATTTGTGGGAGCTGGCAACTCGCTGGCATATTAGTTTGTTTCTACTTGGTAACTTTTATTTACGATGCTCAACAAGCACGGAAAGCAAAACCAAAGGACCAAGGACCAAGAAACAGGCAAAAGAGTGATGAAGGTAGGGCTACAAATATGGTGAAAGGCCGTTGGCGCTAATTTAGTTTGCTCTTTCATGGCGGCAGCAGCGGTAAAGAACCAAGCACAGCATCATCATTAGAAAGCGTAAAATGATTTTTATTGCTAAACAAACAGTCAAGGCAAAGGCAAAGAGGCAACGCGGCAGAAGTAAAGGCAAAGGCAAAGGCAGAAGCAAAAACAGAAGCAATGGTAAAGACTCGGAGACAAAATACTTGAAGCGCAAATCTCAGTTGGTTGCAAAGAACGAGAACAAGAAATAGAAATTAAGTAGACAAAGATTTGGTCTTGTGGTGGCCAATAGCCCGCCGGCTGTTGCTTCAGCTTCTGCAACTGCCACTGAGTCGAGTCGAGTTGCGACGAGACGAGTCTTTTTGCTGTTCGCTTTAATTGGTCACTTGGCGAGCACAAAAACAATTTAATTTTCGCCATTTTCTTAATATCTCGATTTTACACTCGACTCTCAGCCATAACAGATAGAGGCAAACGGAACGAGCGTTCATTCTATCTATATATCTGCCCAAGATGTAGGACCTCAGCTTTTGCTCTCTGTCTCGCTTCTGGCTTCAGGCACTCCGTTTATGTAATTAAGCACTGCATACTTTTGCGCGCATGTTAAATTGTGGGTGTGTGTAGGGGGTTCAGCTCGTAGAGCGTATCAAGAAGGGGAAAAAACCGTCTGTTGTGTGTTATTACCACCGCAGTCATTAAATCTTTTTGTGTGTAATTAAAAAATTACAATTTAATGCTTGGCAAATAGTCCGCTCCCTTCATTTATTGACATGGCACAAAGCACAGGCGAAAAGGGATTTTAACGAGTGGAAATTGGTATACAATTTAGCCTGGTCGGACATGCTAAAATATTAAGAAGATTTCTTCAATTTACAAATTTAAACTTTACAATGTTTGCAATAATTGGCTGACTTTTTAGTAAATTGAATCTTTTTGGTTGACTGTAAATGAAAACTGATTTCAAATTTTCATACATAAAGGAAAATTGTTTAGAGTTATAATAGAAAAGCTAACTAAATCTTATTTAATTTTATTATTAATAATAATTTAATGAAAATTCTTTATTTTTGGCTTTAAATTAGTTTCAAGCTTACCTTGCCTGAATGGGTTAAAAGACTCCAACATTTTCTGTTCTTAAATTCCTAGAATCAAATTGTCGAGTTTTATGCTAATACCCCCTCTCCCTTTTATAGGTTCTATTATAAATACTCTATTTATTATTGTTAATAACTAAATAAGCAGTTTTAACTGTTTGATTTTTTTGTAAATAGTTTAAAAATACATAATTAATGTAGTCAGTTCCAAGTAAATCAAGAGACTTTGTATACAAAAATGTTTGAATTTTAAAGTCAAATCTACAAAGTTAAATTTTTGAAATTTGAATGACATTGTGACAAAATCTCTACTTCATGTTTAAAGTCATTTAAAACTTCGATCCTCTTTATTTTTTTTTTGTTTCAAATTATTTGTTTTCACTTGAGTTTTGAACTCAATTTTGATTTAAGTGAATTTTAGTTTTGACTTTTCCCCAAAGCTTAAAAAATTCAATTGATTTAA
This sequence comes from Drosophila neocordata, assembly GCA_018903615.1. Classification (NCBI taxonomy): domain Eukaryota; kingdom Metazoa; phylum Arthropoda; class Insecta; order Diptera; family Drosophilidae; genus Drosophila; species Drosophila neocordata. Next base: position 4,354,031 of record JAEIGI010000006.1, on the reverse strand, counting down.
AAGAAAATTAAAGCTTGACTAGTGAAAATGAAAAAAAAAAATTGCATTGCCTCAATCAACTTTTTTTTGCTGTGGCCAACTAGTTTTATGACAGCTACTGCTTTCGATGGCAAAATAAACTTCAGGCTAAAAGTGATGGCTGGTTGGTCGATTGGTCTAGGCTGAAAGCAATGACAGTGACCACCATTTCGCTACCGTTTGTCAAACAGTTGGGTGAAAATGTTTGGAATTTTTTCCATCGGATACGAATATTGAAGTTTTTGTCGTTGAACTTCTGCTGGCTATATAACTGGTCGAGTCATCTCATTAAACTCTGGTTGACTTTGTTTGACATTTAGCCTTTGATGCATTGCCAATGGCCAGCACAAAAACAATTATAGAAATTGTACGGGCCAATACAGATGATGCCAAAAATGCTGATAGAAATGCGTAAAGAGAGAAAGGCAGAAATATTTAACGCGCGGTTTGGCAATAAAAGTCATTGGACACTCTGGGGCACAATATGGTGGCAGGCCATACGAATACTATTGCATCCGTTGGTCATGCCATTCATCTGATTTATGCGGTTGTCAGCAGTGATGCAATCCCCCACACACACACACACTACACACACACACTTCAAAGGGGTTCATGAAACGGGAAAAGGGTATAGGAATCAAGTCATGTATATGCAGGCAGCTGTAAGCCGCAGCCGTTGACATTTTGGAGTGATTGACAAACCGAACCAAATTCGAGATGTTTGCCAAAATGAACATTTTGACATGTGGTCTGTTGCCTGAGATTGTTCTAAAAGTAAAGACTTTTATTAAGAATGAAAATACAAATTCAAATTTGGTGCCAAGAAGAAAAGACATTGAAATTGCTTTCCCCTAACTAGAGGAATGTAAACCAATATCGGATAAAGATGTCACTTCTATCTCATCAATGGGATAATCCAGTTCATAATCAGTTAAAACCAAATTACTGTCATTCTGGGCAATTTGAAAAAGAGTTTCAATGCGATTTAAAAATACATTTCCATCACCTTTAGCTGGTGAAATCTTTTCTTTTTGTCTGTTAAAATTTGTAGTTTCAGGACGAAGAAACCTTGCACGAACACTTCCTACTTTTGATGCATTGGTAAGACAAAAGATCTCATTCATTTGTTCTCTAGGTAAGCCCAAAACTTCAGCTAAGAAATCTCTGTGCAGCAATGACCTTTGTTTATCCTGATTGCAATCCCTTGAGGTTGTTCCACCAGTCTGGCGTTGTTCGTGTATATACTCGAAAGTGATACCAAAAAGGGGTTCTCGTAGCTTTAGAGTATTGCGTACGTCGATCACAAAGAATGTTAGAATCTGCTTAAATAAACCAAATTTAATGGCATCCTTAATGGCCGCATCATTAACTAGCAGACAGCCGAGGACTGAACCATTATTTAAATCTCTTATATTCACATGATATACATTATCTGCTCTCAGCAGTACTGTGAGGACAACATCGTCAAAGCTGCATTCGCCCAGCATATCGAGCAGTTCACATTTTAAATCATGGAGAATGGGCAACTTTTTATCACAACAGAATGGACAAGTGCTGGAGACTTTCTTTTCCAATGATAACCCATTAGTAGGTTGTGGTAAAGAAGATGTCGGTGGTGCAAAAACAACGGCCTTCTTTCGTTCACTACATTGCTTGTGGAGGACGTTAACTGACATTGAGAGTTCATTGATCTTTTTGCTTATTTCTCTTAGAAGTTCACTTTGAAGGCAACTCTCCTTATCGTTGCTTTCCATACGATTCTTTAGGTCACACAATTGTTTAGAAATTCCCGGTATTAAAGAGCAATCCTTTGTGAACATGGCTGCAACTTTTTCATCCAGTATGGGAATTTCAGATTCTTGGCAAAAGCAATCCATAGATTTCTGCCCAGTGCAGTTTCTAGATTCTTTGCCAGAGTATTCACAGAATTCCTCAGAGGAGCAGCAGGAACAACTTTCTGTCATTTCAGTATAATCATCTTGAACACTTTGTTGTTCTAAAACTTCACTGGGTCCAGTCATCGTAAAGGTTGATTTCCTACTTACCTCAATTTCTTTTTTGGACTTTTCAGAAGCGCCCTTACCTGACTTGTTCTTTTTGTCATTACTGGATTTATTTTCAGTAGAGCGCTTATTAACCTTTTCCTTTTCCGGCTTTTTATCTTTTGCCTTTTGTTCTTTCCTCTTTTTGGATTTCTTGGATTTCTCTTCAGGCGTTATTTCATCCTCATCAGTGTTTCCGCGTAAGCACGAGCAACTTCTTTTAGATTTTCCTGTCGCCGTCTGAGATGCCTTATCGCTTTGAATTTGCTTTTCTTCATTTTTACTGCATTGGCAAGGATTCGTCTTTGAGAGTTCCTCTCGACATCTACATTGATTTGTACTTGTGGATGCTTCTTTGGATTTCTTTTCTTTCCCTTTGCATTGGCATTCTTTCTTTACTGGCGTTGTTTGACTTGCTTTTACCGATTTCTCAATTGATTCTTCAAAATTCTTGCGTTTTTTCTTTGGTGTTTCTGGACGGGAAGTGGACGGCTCGGAAGTACCACCAGCGCTTCTACGATATTCGTTTCGTTTCAGATAAGACATATTGACACGATCCATGGCAATTATAAATCTGTCGTAAGATCGAGCAGAATCAGCTATAAGAACCTATTAATGGAATTTTTCACTTGCTTATTCTTATTAACTTACATATTGCCATTATTGTGAAACAATCGGATTAAATTTTATAAATATATATACACATATATATTAAACCCAAGAATATAGAAATTTAGAACATTTTCCAAAAATTCAAATAAAAAAAAAAAAAAAAAAACTCTATAAAATTGAAATTATTTGTTATTTTTCATACAAATCAAACTTTGATTGATAAAATTTACTACATTGTTGTTTCAAAAATACCAAAGCTGTATAAAAAAAATATAAAAAAAATTGTATACTATTGATTTTTATATTAATTTTATTTGGTTTTTATTTGAATTTTCATTGGCTGACACACAACATCAACAAAACATTTAAATATTTGCCCTTTGTTTAATTTTACATGGAACATATTTTCGATTTGTGTAACAATTTTTTTCATGCATTTTTACTTTTTAAATTTAATTTTTTATTCATTTTATTTCAAGTTTATTGTTTTCTTTGGCATGTCGTTTTATTTATTGGTTGGAAATATATAGGTTTTTTACCAATGGGTAAAATATTGTATAAAATTTTCAAATGCTTTTCATTAAGCTCTCTTTTTAGTGTATTCATATGGATTATTTGTATATCATAGAATTATTTTTAATGGATTTTAAGTTTTGCCATTAAAAATCTATTTGGTTCCAAGGTGTGTTTAGTAAGTAATGATATTTAATTCTTCTTTTTAATAACTTGCATTTGAAAGTTTTCTAGTTTTAAAAAACTTTTTTTACTTAAAGTTTTCAGTGATCCTAAACTCATCTTCTTTCAGGTGATTTTTCTAATCTTGAAAAGTAAATCATTTTACTGGAACTAGAACCTGAAGAGGGATGGAAACTGTGCCTAAAAACTGACTAGTGGAAACGGCTACTTGGCATTTAGTGGTAAGAACTAAAAGATCCTTTTTAAAGCTTTAGAAAGTTTTCAACTTGTTATTTCAATATTATCTCTAAGTTTCTAAAGGAGAAATAAGGTTTTTTTATTTAATTTTAATAAAACAAATCTATTTCAAAGCCAAGTAATCAGTTTCATTACTTACTAAACACCCCTCGTATGTGATTTGGTAAAGTTTCAGTTACATTATTATATTTTAAAGATATATAGGAGTCTTTAAGAATCGGAATGAAATGTAGTATTTTTATAGTAGATGAAAGCACAAAAACTCATTAAGAATATTTTTCAACATATTTTTATAAAACTTTTTGTTTTTTGGCTAATTTTCAATTTTCATTTAGTTGGCACTTGGTTAAATTTTTTGGATTTTTATAGGATAATATAATTAAAAGACTATGAGAAATTCATTATTGTAGAGATTTACTTATATCCATTTAATCGAACTCGAGGCAAAAGAAGCTAAAGTATAATCTTAATCAACTTAGGTTAGATTATTATTTTATATCAACAGCTTAAACACACGAAGAACTTAAGATACATAGCAAAGCAGACAGGAATGTTAAAGTTGCTAGTTAAAGCACATGGTTTTTCTTTTTTTTTTTTGGTTGGTATAGAAGAAGGGGGGAACTTTCACATCATCCGTCATCCGCCTGCAGATTCAGATTCAATGTCCCAACAGCCACATGGCTAACACGGGCAAAAGGAGATGATTAATGACAGGTAAAAGGATGCCCGCCGATGAGCGCGGCTCCAGTGACAATGTCCTGAATTTCTCCACCTTGGTGTAGTCACTATAGCCAGCCAGGTTACGTGAGGCGGCCCGCATCAGATAGACAGTATCGGGTTCTAGGTTCGTAATCAAAAAAGTGGCACCTGTCCAAAACAAGAAACAACAATAATCAACCACCTCCATTAAATTTATCTCCAAGTCTGTCTTACCCTCTTCGAAGGGGAAATCCTTGCGCTTGGTATTGGTCCACTTGCCAGCATCCGTCTTAAACTCCAACTCGGTCATATATTCAATACGAAAGCCATTCACATCCATAAGTCCACGCTCCTGGCCACGTTGCACACTCACGTCCACATCGAAGGTGTTTGAATTGAAGCCACGCAACTGGAAGGTCAGTGGCACTGGCGGTTTCTCACCCTGCTCCAGTTGTTTGGTCCTCTCAATGGTGCCCAAATGATTGGACACACGACATCTATACTCATCGAAAACACTGGCATTTCGCACACGAATGGTTAGACGGGAAGAGTAGCTGTCCGTTTCGATCGTGTACAGTTTGTCATTGCTGTGCAAACGCTTCTGTTTCCGATGCCAGGTAAAGGTAGCCGGCGGCTCCGCTTGTGCCTCACACTTAATGGTGGCCGTTCCATTGATATAGGCATACTGCATGCTCACAAACTGGTTGTTGGTCCAAAACGGTTTATCTATTATTCAAAGAAAAAAAAGAAACCCACAAAAAATATAAAAAAAATTTGTTATGATAAAATCATCACCATAAATCAATTTATGGTGGGCCATTAGATACATGTGTGAGTGTCCACCATCAATCGCCCATCATCAAATATATATATACCCACGTGTCTCACATTGGTTCCTAAAAATTTGTCTGTGTCTAAGCGTATGTAATTTTAGATCCTTTTTCCCCCATACTCAAAAAACTATTTGCCGCTCAATGCGTTGCATACTAAAATGCAAAACACACAGGACATACAAATTTTACAACAGCACAAAGTCAAAAAAAAAAGAAAATATAAAAAAAAAGGATATCGAGTAATTTCTCCATTAACCTCAAAAGGGCACAGTGGTTTGAACCATAGAGAAAATATTTACATAGGAAAACTTTTAAAGAAAAACATTTATATTAGAAAACTCTTGAAAAAAGTGTAAGTTTAGCCTTTATAAACTTTTTAATGTTGGACACGTTGAATTTTAACATTCATAATTCTCTTTTACAATTTATTTTAAGGGCAGTTCAATTTAGAAACTATTTTGAATAAAAACTATTTTGAATAAAATAACATGCTTCTTTAGACTTAAAGATTTATAAAAATATTCTTTCTTATTTTTAAAAAAACCGAAAAATCTTCATTTTTGTTTAACAAATTTTAGAAAGTTTCTAGTCTTGATTAACAAATCGAATATTACCTTTCAAAAGAAAAATTTCTGTAAGTTCCTAAAATAAAAATTTCCTTGAATACTTTGTGAATTTCTTTATTGTGTTCCTAAATTTATTTTATATATTTATTTCAAAGAATTTAAATTTGCATTCTTTGATTTTCTTGCTTGTTTCTGATAATCTATTATATTTAACTATGTCATAATCAATTATTTTATTGCACTAAAGAATTTTTTATATTTTTGTATTATACTAAAGATTATTTTTTGTTTATTTGTATTCATAAGTTTTAATAGACTCATGCAAACTTCTTTTGAGATTATTAGCATAAAATCTATCAAAATGTGAAATGCTTTCAATAATTGAATAATATAAAAGTTATTTTGAAAGAATATTGTACTATTGTGTCTCAGATTAAATTAGTGAATATCCTTTGACGATCATATATGATCATATGATGCAGGTCATCATGATTTACTTAATTTTGAATTATTTATTTAACCACAAATCTTCTATTCTATATATTTTAATCTAACTTCGGTAACTATTCAAAACAAAGAGGTAAAAATTAAAGGTAAATTAAAATAAAATAGATTAAATTTATAAATATTTGCTTTCAATACTGATTATATCTGTAAACCTACTTAATAAGTTTGACAAATTTCTATATACATTTTATAATTGATTTGAGTTATTAAAGTTTTCTAATGCATTGAACCCAGTGTAAATTTTGTTTGTTTTTGTTGTTGATATTAAGGGATGGGGGTAGAAGAAATCATAAATCACACTCACGTTCGATTTTCATCAAAACTGTTCGCTCCTGCATATCGGAAACAATTGAATTTACTTGATATGCACGGCACGTATATTCGCCAGTGTCACTCTGTGTCACCTTGTTGATGAGCAAACCATCGGCTAGGATGCGAAATTTCGTTGCGTCCGCTATTATAACCAAGAAGAAAGAGAGGGAGAGAGAGAGAGAAAGAGAAAACAAAGAAGGTGGTGAAACCAGACAAAAAGAAATCGACCATGAGTTTGTGTAAAATGCAAAAAGCTCATTATCATCATCATCAGGAACAAGAACATTGTTGTCATTGTCATCAGGCCATCAGGCAGGTGATTGTACTTACTATCCGCACTAATGGGCTGTCCATTGAAATGCCAGGTGACATTCGGTTGTGGTTCGCCTTTCACCTCACACCATATGGTTGCATTTTGTCCCTCTTTTACGGTCAGAATAGTAGCATTCTCCGCGAATGTAATTTTCTCTGTTCAAAGTGTAAGTGTGTATTCGCGTGTATATATGTGTGTGTGTCGAAAACAATACAATATTAATGAGTTGTTGTGTTAGAGTTCGAGTTCAAATTCGATTTCTGTACTTACGATACACAATCAAATCGAAGGATTTACTATGCGGTCCTCCCTCAGCTGACTCACAGGACCAATTGCCCTTGTCGGCCAATACGATGTGGGCAAAAACGATTTTCAATTGATCTGCAAGGGACACGTATGTAAAAGGGGAATCCATTAAAAAAAAAAAAAAAACACCAGCAAATACCAAATAGAAAATGCAAAAAGAGAAAGGTCAAACAAAGAGCCAACTAGAAGCATAGCCACCGAGCAAAAACGTTGAAACAACATTGGATTTAAAGTCAAGTTTACTATTCAATGCTCTAACTGTATGCGAAAACTGAATAATTTTCTTAAAAGTAAAAGATATTGTCTTGTTTTTATTGAATAGTTGTATATACTTGAAGAGAAAGTCTAATTTATATTTCCCATCGAATTCTTAACTATCGCAGAATTAGATTTGACATTTAAAATAGTAGTTAAACTAGTCTACAATCCAGATCCATATAATACCAATGGACTAAGGTTACCAATACAAAGGATTGTTCATAATAAACATCCTATCTTCTCCTAGAAATGTGGTACAAGTGCTAAAAGTTAATTATTTATTTAAAAAGTCTTTTCGTGCAATTCGGTTTTATAATTAAAAGTTGCTGATCAAAGCTGTGCGCAGGAAATAATGTCCTTATGTAAATATGACTTTGGGAACTTGAAGATTATAAAAAATTTAACCTTATCTCTTTTTAGATATTTTACAAACAAAAGAATGACTTGCAATGTTGAAAAAGGAATTGTACCCTTAATATACCCTAAAAACACTTTGTTAGAGAGAAAAAAAAAATGTGTGGCAAGAGAATTGCAATTAATTGCGTTTGTTGTGCTTGCGGCTGCTGTTCCGTGCTTTGCTCTTGCTTTATTTTTGCCCTTTCCTTTCCTTTACTTTCTATGTTTTTTTTGTTTTTGCTTTCGACTCACCTGGCGCCGTTTGTTCAATATGTATGCGTCCTTTGTGCTCGCGTATAATTTCACCTTTTGGCGATTTCCAATGCAGTTTCACATCCGGATTGGGGCTGCGACATTGGACAATGAGGGATTCATTTGTATACCGGACGACACTATGTTCGGCCGGGCTTAATGTTAGACTGTCATGGTGATTGGCCAAGACGGCACCTGCAAATAAAGCAAGAAAATTAAAGAAAAAAGAGTTTTAGTAAACGTTTTCTCCTTTAGGTAATGGCTACTTAATTGCACTTGTTTTCCAGTTGGTTGCCCAGCTGCAGTGCTTGCTAAAAATTGAAAACTTGAACCAAAGTTTTTTTTTTTTGCAAAAATTGTTCAATTTGCAATAGAAGGAAACCTCTTCAAATCGCATGTTGTAGTAGATGTAGTTGCTCCTTTCTTTCTTTTGCATTCATGCCAAGAGGATACACATGCTACCCACACAATATCAAAAAAACAAAAAAAAAAAAAATAAAATGGAAAACTTTTCTACCAACAAATTTTCACATACAAACTTATAGACAGATTTCCGTTTGAAAAACTATTCAAACATTTGGCTAATGTTATGGAAATCAATAATTTTGTATAGAAATTTTTTTCTTCATTGTTTTTTTTTTTTTTTTTTGTGTTCTCACAAAATTTTGCAATGATGTTCATTGAAATTTATCACAAGAAAATGCAATTTCATTTTCTCGCTTCATGTCAATCTGCCTTCCTTTGGGCCATTGCTGAGGAAAAAATTTACTGAAATAGTGATTTTCCCTTTTTTTTTTTTTTGCTTTCATTTTAATAAAGTTTTTCAGCATTGGCACGAAGAAATGAGAAGAACAAAGTGAAGAAATGCAAAAAGGGAAAACTTTTCCCTTTACGAACATTTTATTGGCAACAAAATGGACATATTGCATATTGAAATGAAATACATAAAGCACAAAAAAAAGGGAAAACGAACAAGAAACTAAAACAATCAGGGCTGCAATTTGAAAGTCCATTGTTGGAGAAACTTCAGCAATTTTAATTGGCAGCATGAAATAAGTTTGCCTTAAAGACTCAACAAAAAAAACAATGGCAAGAACATAAAATTTTACATTCACCGATAGGATAGAGAGGGGCAAGCAAACACATTTACATATGCATATATACATACATGTATATACACACAACACATTCGCATTGTTTGTTGTTCTGTCTGAAGCAGCTGAACTTGTCAACAATTATTCTCTTTTTTTCTTTCGTTATCTTCCAGCTGACTGCTGACATGTCAGTTTCACACTTGTCGTTAAATTTCATGGACAACATGAAAAAACATATATATATACATATATATATATATGAAAGTAAATCACCTGACATTCATAAATGGGAAAACAAGACAACGTTAACACTTAAAAGTCATTGACCCAGCACCCACAAAGAGCATAAGCGACAAAGGAAATTATCTTATAAAATCTTTAGTATTGCATTATACAATTGCACTCGAGTGCAAGTAAATAAAATCAATGCAAGCTTTTACATATCGAATCGACAATATAATACCCTTTATTATTATAAATTCATTGAAGAAATATACGAAAAATATTTAAGTTGCTTGTATGAGAAAAATTGTGATTTAGTTTCTACTGGTATAGTGGGCGCTCTCTGTATCTTTTGCTTATTGCAGAAATTACTGATTGTTTCAAATGCTGTCATGCATTTCTAATAATTAAAGATTTCAGGTATATTAAATATATATGTAGGATAAGATCTGGTAACGAGAAAGATGTGGAGTTAAGCTGCAACAACAACAAAGTGACGGGCCTAGTTTATGAATAATGACGAATGACGACGAGAATAGTGCTTAATTCAATACAAAATCAAAGTTGTGACTTAAAGATAGTTAGTTTAAGTAGACTTATTCAGAAATATTCAAATTAACTTATATTAACTCCCACATATATTATATGAGAGTCGTTCGTTAACAAACTGATAAAAAAGTAAACCATTGTTGAATAAATTTAAATCGAAATTGATTTATACAGATTTAAACTTTCTAAAAATTGTTGTTGGTGATGAGATATGAATGTGCTTTACCTAACTTATTTGATTTAACCTTTAATTGACATGTTTTCCACTAGTAAGCAAATAAAAACAATAAAAACTTAATTATAGTTCCTGAATCTATTTGATTAGGAGATCAAATAAAAATAAATTTTAATATTTACTTACAAATAATATTTTAATTACTAAAATATTGGCTTTTTCTACCAATTATATAGATTTTAGCTTGCTTTTATACACCTTTTTTATTTATGTTTATAGGGTATAAAGACAAGTAAGAAATTTCCAGAAAAGAAGCTGCTGCAAGAATGGGAACAAAAGGAGAATATACATTACGTGGCCACGGTATGTTAGGTGTAATATAAACTGGCCTAAATATAGATGTGTGTGTGTATGTTTGTGACCCAAAAAGTTGGTGAAAAGCTTTTCTATATCATTTTACAGCTTTATTTTTTGGCACGTCCGTGCGCAATAATCATAGCATACTTATATGGGCGAATGAAAGTATTTAAAATTTATCAAATGAATTTTGTTAATACTTTTTCTCTCATTTAAATTATTGAGTGTGATTTAAAATGAATCCATACAGCTTTCAAATTCAATTTCCATTAGCTCAACGCAAAACTTTTTAATTATTTTTCAATGTTTTATGGGGAAGGCGGAAAAGAGGATGCAAAGGCAGGCTTGCTATCAACTTTTTTTAAGCAAGTTTTTTGCTTTCAGAATATTTGGTGTGTGAGTATGCATGTGTTTTGGGTGCATGTGCGTGTGTGGAGGACAATTTTTGTGTTTTGCATTTACTCCAATAAAAAAGTTTTTTTGTGTGCGTATGTGTATGTGTTTTTAGCGTTCTTTTTCAACCTTCTCTCATGCATGCCTTCAACTTCAATAAAAAAAGTTTTTAATTTTTGCAACTGTAATAGAGAGTAGCAGCAACAGTAGCAGCAGCAGCAGCATCAGCAACAGCAAAGCCATCTCACCCATCCTGAAATATGAATGTAATAATGTCAGGCCATAAACGCATATGAAGCGCACTTAACCTGAATTATGTTGTACGAACTCCAAACGCAGTTCCCTCCATTCTCAGATGGGGGAAAGAGGTTGGCTAGTGAGAAAGAGAAAGATGTATTAAATGCTTGAGACTTGAGCAAGCAAATAATTGCAGCATTTGTTTATGAGCTTAACCCATTTTTCTTGTTGTGAACACAATAATTTCGCTTTGTGACTCACAAAAAACCAGAGAGAGAGAGAGAGAGAGAGAGAGAGAGAGAAAGATTTCATTCGAAGCTTTGAGTATTATTAAATTGAAACCTTTTCTTTAGTTTTGGTTGAACTTCTATGCTTTTTGCTGGACATTTATAAAAGGCAGCCATGGCATTGGTCTAGTTGCACGTAATGCCAAAATGTACATAAATCATCTACACGTCTCTGCATAAGAATATATTTCCTCTATAAAATGGATGTTTCCGCATTTTCGGTTACCTTCGGTATGGTGGACCTTCATTGCTGCTGCTGCTGCTGCTGCTGTTGAACAAAACAGGAAGTCAGTTTTGGGGTTTTGCTTCTGTGGCGAAATGCGGAAATGCAGGTAGCATAAAAGTTGCTTCTTCGCTTGCTCTCTCTCTCTCTCTCTCTCTCGCTCTTTTTCTCTGTCTCTCTCTGTGTTTCTTACACTTTGGCTCCCACGTTAGGCACCAAACTCATGATGCCTTTTTAATAGTTTGCAGCTGACACTTGCTTGGCTTGGTTAGCAAATTTGCTCATTCTTCTTTCTCCATCTCCCCAGTCTTTGCTCTTCAAGTTTTTGTTTTACTTGTGCAATTAATTTTTTTGTAATTTTTTCCACTCTTTTACTGGCAAGTTCATAAATTTTCCATTATGTGAGTGAGCGCCGGAAGAATACATTTATGCGTTTTTAAATGCTTGGCAGCTTATAATTCTACCTCTCCCCGTTTATCTCCCATTCCATCTTTATATCTTTTGCTCCCTCTCTCTCAGTACATCCTCTTGTATAAGGAAGCAAAGGCTTATAAATTCCCAACTGTCGGGTTTGATAAGAGCAAGAGAGTGACTGAAAATGTAAAAAGTGAAAATGGAGTGGAGAGTTTGGTTTGGAGAATGATGAAAGAAAGCCTTTCTCTTTCCCCTGTTCATACAAGCTGGACCCTCTTAGCTCTTTTAACTCATTCATCAACATTGTTCGCCTTTGACTTTAGAAACAAAACTTTGACAAACTTTATAGACTTTATGTTAGACAGGGGACCTACCAACCTACGCAATATACACACACACACACACATACAAAGTTTTTGCACTACTCAAACATTTTAAACATTTTATATAGATATAAATCTAAACGATGCACAGTGGATAAATGTCAAGTCCAAGTGTGATTAGTGTCAAAAATGTTCTTAAGGAAATAAGGGAACAAATAAGTCGTAAAATGTAAAGAAGAAATGAAGACCATTTGCCGAATGCCTGACACTAATCACAAAAATGGAACATATGTGATAAATATTTCAGTTCGGTCAAACAAAGTAGATTGAATGAATACTAAAACAGAAACTTAAAGAAATTTTAATTTAGGAAAACATAACACTAGGCCTTTTCAATTTCCATTGAAGGAATAAAAAATAGAAGACAAATAAGAATAATTTCTGATTTAATAAATTTAAAAATTAATCATTGTTGTTCTCTTTAAAGTAAATTATTTAAATATTAAATTCTTATTAATTTTTTACTTTGCAAAATATAAAATATTGTATTTCTATTTTGAAATTCTAGTACGAAGTGATCCGAACAAATAGTTTTACTATATATATATCTATATTTCTTCTCAAAGTTCCATAAGGTGGGTTTTACTTCTTCTACTTATCTCTCTTTTCCCACTGTACTTACTTTGACCATTATGTGTTTTTTTTTCGGAGTATACTGAAATCATTTGTTTAACAAATTTGCGTAAAGTTGTAACATGACAGCCTCAGGGGCATTAATCATGCCCCATCAAATTTCTCTTGTTGATGAATTGTGTCTTAAGTGTCCGTGTTAATGGCCCAAAGAATTATGCATAACAATAACAGGATGACATCATCATCCACAAGCCACAAATGACTAATAGGGCTATAACTACATTTACCTTGGCAGGAAAATAAAATTATCGACTAGCTGTAATTGAAACTGTGATATAGCATATTACGTATACGCAACGTGTTACAACAATGAAATTACCTCAGCCATATAATGCTGTAAAGTTACCCATGCCATGCCATGTCATGCGATGCGTTGCAATGCAATTTTTAGTTAAAAACTTTGTCTCCTGTCGCTCCTAAAAATTAAAATCCAACTGTAGGGCAACTCAATTGTTGTTGTTTCTATTGTTGTTGTTGTTGTTGTTGCTGTTGCTGCTGCTACTGTTACTACTGGTGCTTCTCCGCTTTTGAGTCTTTTGCTAACAACTTTGCTGCTTGCACTTTGTCGTAAAAATAAAGTTTTACACACGCGTACGCGAGTTGCTTTTTCTATTGTATTACTCTAACTTGATGCCATTGTTAGTGTGCGTGTGTTTTTGGGGTATGTGTGCGTGTGTGTATTTGTGCCACATTACAGCAATGTGTAACAACAATAACAACTTTGGTTGAGCTTTAGTGTCTTCATTTTTAGTGGCCCATAAGGGTACAAAAAACTTGTCAGTTTTTGAAATCCACTTCAACTGTTTTGCTTTTGTGTTATGCTTGTGCAAATTGCATGACATAACATAAAGTGGGCGTGGCTATAATATAAATGAGAAAAAATGTTAGGCCAATACATTGACGTTTTTACTATCAACTAGAATTCAACAATATCAACAAAATGAAAATGAAAGTAGTGACTACATGAGGTGCATAACAACTGACAATAGAATAGTTCAAATGGTTAAAAGAAATTTGGTAGCTGAATTTCAAGATTGGTTTAGTAATTTTAAAGTTAGTTGTGCAGAAAGAGAGATAAAAATTGGAAAGTTTTCTTAAAAGAAAAGACTATTTGAACTGAACTGAAGTTTAAAGGTAAACAAATTTTAAGCTAATCGCCCAAAAGGTTCAAACGATAAATTAGAAATGTAGGTCGAATGTAGTTCTAATGAAACTCGCTGTGCATATACTTTTTTTGTTGAATTTTAAATTTAAATTGCAGTTTGTTTTTATGCAATATATATATATTAAAATATAATAAATGCATTAAATATAATAAATGAACATTAAAGTGGGTGTAAATGGCAAGGACTAAATATTGAAAGTTATTGAACATTCAGTTGGGTTAAGTGAAAAATTACTTTAATCAAATGAAAATTGGACAAAATTAGACAGAAAACATAAAGAACTGTTATATTTTACTAGTCTTTTCCACTCTCAGCTCTATTTTAAGCGCTCTCTGAGAGTAAACAACCATGACATCAACAGAACGAACAAAAATAGTCAAAGTAATCGGTAGTTAAAAGTGAGAATACAAGAAATAAAGACTTGAAACTTTATCGAGATGTTTTATACGAATACATCCTGTTATATACCTATATCTATATATCCATTTGACCTCTTTTACAGAATATTAATCCCATTATCCGATTCTTTTATTGCAGTTCTAAAACCAGAGAACTTATTAGGAGCAATGCAACTTGCTTTGCTTAAAGTTTTCAGTTTATTAGCTATAAATACGAAAGCTTCTTTCATCGCAATTTAAAAAGCATAAAAGAAGGATTTGATATATTAATCAACTGAGAGAATAAAAATTGAACTCTTTCTAATTATTCGAGGATAATTCTTCTCCTTTTCAAGTTAATCAATTAAGTATAAATATTATAAGAGTTGACAAAACGGTAGATAAACATATAATAACCACTTATATATATGACTATATATTTTATATATTTTACAAAATTCAACAATATTTTAATTCTTAGCACTTTTTAAAAATATTCATCAAAATTAATTAATCAAAGTTTCCATTGTCCTTTATTTCTAATGATCACAAAACTTCTTAAGCAAATTGAAACCACAATTATATCTGGTCCAATTAACTGATTAAATAAGCAAAGCCAAAAATCCAACTTTCTTCTCAATTTGATTACATTGTGAACAAACCAAATGGAAGCCACTTCTTGTCTTCTTACCTCCCGTCTCCATTTTACCTTTTCTTGAAGTGATTTCCATTCCACTTGAAAGTGTGTGTTTAGACTCAAATTCAAGGCGATTTTAAACCGCTTAGGTAACTGAGCTGCGCCACTTAGTTGCATATTTCATTAGCATGCACGGAGCACATTTAATCCCCCAGTTTCAACAACAACAACAACAGGAACAGGAACACGGCAAACGAAGAGAGCTATAAATTTACCCGGCAAAACACGAAGCAGGCAAATTGTTTTTCAAAAAACAAAATGCAAAAAAAAAAAAAAAGGAGGAAGGTGGAAGAAGGAAAATGCTTAAACTAAGAATTGTTGCGGGCGTTGGAGTCATCGGCAACGTCTTTGCTCTGTAGATATATATTTTATATTTATCTCTGGCAGGCTACAATTAATGCGATTTTAATTAAACTTAAGTGCGCAATAGGTAAACGCAAAATTACAAACTTTCTAAGGATTTATACAGTCAAATAGTTTTCCTTTCAACTGCAAAACAAAAAAACTACATAAAACGTTTATGCTCAGTGGCTTTCAATTTAATGAAATTATCTATTTTAAAGTTTCTATTGTCAATTAATTTATGAGAATTTATGGCAAAACAAAAATTAAATGAAAAATCTAATAAGCAGCAACTGAGCTTTTAATGTTGTGTGTGTTTATGAAACATCTAAAGCCAACATAAAGCGTATAACAAATTGAATTTTTCACACAGGATCTAAAAGAGAAAGAGAAAGAGAGAGAGAGAGAGATAGAGAGAGAGAGAGAGAAAGAGAGAGTGAGATAGAGAAATCCTGGCTAACCACACACTTAACAAGTTTTTGTACAACCCACATCAGTAGGAGCAGCAGGAGCAACAGCGACAACACCATCAACCGGAAGCTGCCATATTGAAAAATGCGACAATATTTTGTGTGTAGAATCCGCTGCCATCATTACCACCACCTCCTAGTCAAACACCACACCACACCACATCTCTTTGCTAAGTAAGAGGTACTCATATGAGAAATATTGTTGCGTATGGTGTGAAAAAAGATTTTGCATGCTGTGATGCTTTAATTTCCCTATCCCCTTACCCAGTATTCTAGTTAACTTCACCCACATATGCATACATACATACACATACATACATTTATGCGGCTCTATGCCTCTATGGAAATTTAATGCTCGAGTTTATTGCTCACAGAAACGTAAGGTGCCTGCGCATGTGGTTCATTAGGGCATAAAACTTCACTCAGTTGTGGGTGCTGTTCCCTCTGCTGCGTACATAAACAACAACAATAGTAACAACAACAACAAAAAAAAACAAGGAGAAAAAAAAAACAGCCAGCTAAGAGAAATGCTTTTGACGGCTTTAGGTTCATTTGTGTGCGCTTAACACAGAGCCAAAACCAGCATCAGGTACTTAAGCTGCAGCTAATTACTGTTCGGCTCTTTGCAGCAGAGATACTTGTATGTAAAATGTACATATGTATATGTAGGTACGTATGAATGTATGTGTGAGCAGTTTATAATGACTGCAACTATTAGCAAATGAGCTGATGTGCGCTCTTTTAGGCCATTAACATGATTTAAGGGCCCTGAAAAAGACATTTAATGGTTTAGATATTTTCCCAAAAGTTTATGAACAATTGAGAATGAGAATCAAAATATTTATTATATAGTATGGCAACATTAGTTTTAATCTTTCTTTCGTTAAACATTTTAATTATCGATTTTAAATAAAAGATTTATCCTTTTGGAACTCGTAGACAGTAGAAAAACTGTATCTTTCTTAAATTTCCTGTTTATATTCTTTTCCACATAGTTCAATTAAAATTTATATATTTTGTTCTTTTTCTAAATGAGTCGTTTTACTTATTTTACCTAGTTTTTTAAAGTATATAATATAATTAAATATAATTTATTACTTTTCTCATTCGTGATTCGTTGGACTTATTCAAACTAGTTGTATTATTATATAATTCATTTTAAATAACCACACATTAAGCATATTTTCCAATTATTTCCAATAATTATCGGATAAAAATAATAATAAAATAATTTTAATTTATTATTCATAATAATTTATTATTCCAATGAATTTTTATTATGTATAATTTCCAAAGAGTTCTCATGCGTTTCATTTTTAAACATAATATTATTTTTAATTCTTTCTAAACTAGTTTAGTTCAAAATAGAAGTTCCTCCCAATTCTACAAAAATAATCTCATTAAATCAATTGATATCTGAAAGATCTTTCTTTCAAAACTATTTTGAGGAAAACTGACAACGTTAATCTATTTTCTGATTATATAACAAAATTTTAAGAAATATTTCATACAATTTTGATATTTATTAAGCAATTTCAGTTAAATTTTAGTTAATAATATTAATTGATAAATTCTTGTTTTTTAAAAGTATATAAAATAGATCTCCCGGTAGTTAAATTTTGTAAGAAATTCTCAAGAATGGCTTAAAGACTTATCTGTTAAACTTGTAAACTTTATTTCCACAACTTTATTATTTATTTTAAATATTTAACATTTACTTATTTTATTTATTGAAAAGTTGTTGCATTTGTTTTTTATTATTTTATTTAACCCATTTACAATTGATTGCTAACCACAATAATGGCGAATACTGACTTAGTTTGCAAATTCTCACCACTTTCTATATACAATTACTAGGGCATACACTTGACGTTGTCTCACATGATTGCCCTTCCGCATCTGTTTCTATATTGAGTTCTCTTCTATCCTATTTTATCTATTCTATCAGTTTGCCATACGAATTGCAGTTGGAGATCCAGGACAGATAGTTATTGATAGCTTTTATTGCTATAGCAATGTGTGTGTGTTTTGTGTGGATGGGTAGAAATTTCTTTTCATTTTGTGCCACATTACACACAAGTCGAGTGCTTGATGTCAATCACATACAACACACACACTCATATATATATATATATATATACTCACACTAATTTCCTTTTGTGATAAATCCGCAACCGCTTGACATCAGCAGCAGCATTGAGTCATGTTAAATTACGTGCAATTAAAATATAAGAAAAAAAGTTCTTGCCACACACACACACACACACAAATCAAGTTAGATTGATGCACCATTTTGTTGCCAGAGGGCTCATCAATATATTGGTTGTTGTAATTAATAAGCTGCGCATTTTCGCTCCCGGGTTAACCAGAACGAGTTAAACTATTTATATACCAATTTACGGTTCTATATATACCAAAAGCAACAGCAACAACAAACATTCAATTTTCAATTTGAAACATGGCAAAATAAATTTGTCCTGCCAGGGGATTCGCTTTCCTCGCAGACGACCCAAAAATTATAATGAGTTAATTTGATGCCAAGGGCTTCCCTTCTCTCTCTCTCTCTCTCTGTCTCTCTCTATCCCTTTCGTTGTGAGTATGTATGTGTGTGTGTGTGTGTGTGTGGGAGCGAAATAGGCGACATCTTTGTACTTTGTAGCTGGCTAAAATGGTTTCGAAAAAGCAATTTCAATTAGTGGATAGAACTCATGCCCTGAGGGACTCTTTGCTTATGCGCCAAAATGCCCAAAAACTTGGCCAAAAATGAAGCAATAAAGTGAATTTTTAATCACACAGTTTGCAATATAGCATTTCGGTTAGATGTATGTATGTATGTGTGTTTGTGTGAGCCACAATGACAAATAAAACTGTTGAAATTAAGTTGGCTAAATTACAAAAATAACAATGAAGGGAAAACAAACCTTCTACAAAATGGCAAAACTCATTTACCTACAAAATGGTTAACCATAAATGCAACTATTTTGGCATCTCGTTTTGCCCCACCATCAAATTGCAAGTATTTTTTGGAATGAGGTCGCACAAACCGTAGGTCTGAATGTCTGACAGGCGACAAACAGGCGACAAGAGCAATGTCGTCGAGTCTGAGCCATGAGGCAATGCGGCAATAGCAAACGACAAACGAAACGACAAATGGCAAAAGACAAGCGGAAATACAGTGCATACAAAAAGGCAACTTCCGTGTAGAAATGTTGATATATATCCAACTAACTCTCTGTATATCTGTCATGCGAATCCCTGTGTCTGTCTGTGTGTCAGACAAACTTTGTTTATGCACTTCGTTTATTTGTAAAAAGGCTTAGTTCGAGTCTATTTGAATGGGAAATGAAAAAATTTCTCTAAAAGAAAAATCAAATAAAAGAACTAATCAATTTCTTTTTATTGTAGAAAAATGCAAAAACTCTCCATATATGAGAGAAAAATTATCTATTGCAGTGAGGAAAGCGTGAAAAACCTTATTGAAATGACATTTGGAGCACGGCAGCTGTTGCAAAGACAAAAAGGTTGCCATTTGCACTTACGGCAAGTATAAAATACGTGACCAGGAGTTAAGGGGAGAAGAAAGGAGCACCTGAGGCACTTACACTTGCATTCTTTTTCCCCTGGATTGCATATTGCTTGATTTATGTGGCAATAAGCAGATGCAACTTCCTGAATAGAAGAAAAACAAATACCAACGCCAAACGTGCCACGCGTAACTGATATGCTACGATTAGAGGCACACACACACACGCACATCACACATACACACACCACACACCTTACCTTGAAAAGTGGTAAATATAATGGCAACATCTATTTGAGGATTTTGGCTATTGATTTTTCTTTTTTCTTTTTTTTTTTTTGGGCAAAAGCAACTATAACTCATTGCAACACATGTTTACTTTGGTGGCAACTTTTCAAGCCACACCCATTTTTGACCTCAAAGTTGTTGATGTTTTTCTGTTGGCCATAAACTTAAGCTCTTTGAACTTTTGCTTCTCCGGCTGGACAAAGTTTTGAGTAGGAATAACCGCAATTTGACGTTTTGCCAAAAATTTAAGAGACTTTGCGGTTGGCCGCTTTTCTATACTATATATAAATATATTTATTAATATATATATAAAACATATATATAGTTTAAAGATTCATAAGCAAATATTAGCTAGACAATTGGGTATTGTTTGTAAGTAAATAAGGTCGTAAGACCATAAGATTAGTTGTCATCGACCAACCGACCAACCGAGCCAATTGAAATGTCAATGTCAGGACATTTGACTTTGAAGTGGGGAAAAGACATTTCATAAATATTTAAAGCTCTTGGGCCAAGAAACAGAATGTCAATTGCTGAAGTTGAGACAAAGTCGTTCTACTGTCTCTAGAAGGGCAAACCTCCTAAGCAGCTTAGCCAGACGAGGTATACATATAGAAGTAAATAGAAAGAGGATTCGGTTCGTCAAGCACAACCATAACTATGTTGCACTATGACTAGTTGCAGCAGCAGTAATAATAGCCGAGCATAAAAAGGATTAGAGAAATATGCAGGCAAATACACACACAAATCCACCCACAAACCACATACCGGGAAGCCAGAGTAAGGTAAATGGAGCAGGCAATGCTCAAAGGGCTTAGACATCAACAGGAGGAATATGATGATGATGAAGAGTAACTCGTTGTTAGTGCGAAATTTATGAGATACAAAGTTGGGAATAAAGTTTGTTAGATCAGCAAAACGGCAGCAATTTTAGTAAAAAAAATTTTTCTAAGATTTTTATTTTTCTTTCCTTTTTTTTTAACGTAAAGAATTGTTCAATTGCCTGCAAGACTTTGGCAACATTAAACCAATCTACCAGGCTGGCTTTTAGCAGCCCAAACCAAGTGAAATGCAAAAGGAGATAAGGGCATTAAAGGGTTAAGCTGCAAGTTCAAAGTTCCTTTCTCCTTTTACTCTCTATTTTACTGTCTCTCTCTCTCTTTTCTCTCTTCACTCTGGTCGTTAAGTGACGTTGAGTTGGTCATCAACATTTTTGGCTTAGCTGTGATTTACTGCGTTCCCTTTTTGACTTGATTTCCTTCTTCCTACATGTTTCGGGCAAAAGAAGAAGTAAGAGGAAAAATGTGCAAACTTTTCCTCACTTGCCTTTGATGCCATTTGGCTCAAAAATTTAAGTTGTTTGGCCATGCCAAGCACGTTCAATGGGCTTTGATTAAAATTGATGCCGTTTATAGTCAAACATAATTTGGACCCAAGTCGAAAGCTATAAGCAAATGTGACAGTATCCAGTCACCATCTCAAAATGGGGCAATAGCATACACATGACACAGGTCATTCTCGAGAGTCTCTAATTGAATGGAAACGATGTATATGTTGAGAGCAAATTTTCATTTAAATTCCTGGCATATGTGCGAAAAATTGAGATGTAGTCAAAGTGAGAGCAGAGCCATCAAAATGTTCCTCAGTGGGCATAAAATTAAAACGACCAGAAATTCCAAAGCAAACTAACTTAAAATGAACAAAATGGAATAAAGTGCTCAGACGACAGATTAACCTTATCACACAAGCTTTGCTTAATAAAGAAAAAAAGGACGAAATAAAGGATATGAAGTTTTTTCTGTAAGCCAAACAAGATTATTGAATAGGTAAAAGACTTTGAAATTTTAAATAAAATTTCACTACTCAAAAGATGATAGAGGATTGCATAGGCTTTATTTTTATTTAGTTAACAAATTCCATTTTTAAATCCTTCTTAGAATAACTCTATAATCTCTTCAGGTGATGTCAAATAAATTTTCTTTTGGCTTTTTACAAAATCACATTTAAAATGTTACAAATAAAGAAAGAAAATTTAATTGATATTGTTGAATGCTTTCTATATTTTTATGGCATAAAAATTATTCAGAATTTTATTGAAATTGCACTTTGCTCCAAGAATTTTTCATGACACATAAAAAAATTTCATACTCAACTGTCGCCGTGGCACTAAAACGTTCCTCATCATGGCCATGGATTAGCCTTAATGCGTGCCTGTAATTTACCCCCCATTCCCCCCCATTCACTTTATGTCGTTGCACAAACTCGTAAAAAAAAAAACCGGGCAAAAAACAAAGAAAATTGCGACTGCAAAATTGCAGCATGCCATAAACTTTTACCAGAGTCATGTGCAGTCTGTATAGTGGCTGATGCCTGAATTGCTCATTTGCATAAAACACAGAAACGAATTCATCGTAATCTAGAACATGGTCAAGGAATTTTTCTGTGCCAGGGCGTGAAAAATTCCTGTCAGCAAACTAACCAAACAAAAGCAATTGCCATTGAGTGTAGTGACAGCGGCAACATTGGAGAAAGTGTGAATGTTTCCCCTTTTCGAATAGACTCCTTCAAGCCATGAGATGCACAAGGACAACAACAAGGATAAACAACTTGCTTGGACCATTTTGTTGTTGGCTTGTCTGTTGACATTAGAAATTGAGCAAACCAAAAATGTGTAAACAAATTGTTCATGTTGTTCATGTTGGACTCCAGTTCTTTTGGTCTTTCGGTTTCTTCTTCTGTTTTTGGCATTTTTCCCTTTATGAAAACATTTTCTGTTTAAAACGATGACAGTTTCTAAAGCAAACATTGAAAATGCCAGCTAGTTTAACCAAAGTCTTTCCCATGCATTAAATCAAACTAGGCAACTAGATATAAAACAGAAAGAAGCCTTAAATCTTAGAGCAATTAGAAAGTTCATAAATAATAACGACAAATTGATAATCTGGCAAAATGGAAATGGTCTTAAATAAAGCGAGAAACTAGAACAACAAATTGCTGTGGAATGACAAGATTAAAGAAAGTCTAAATCCTTTTGACTATGCTTAACTACTTCCAGAAATACCAAGGGACAATGGTTAAAGTCAGAGAATAACAAAGAAAAACTTTTCTTATCCCACGATTGTGTATTCTTGTATCTACAAGATGCAAATATCTACGATACGCATAAGGATGCTAACTTCTCAACCAAAATACAGCTATTGAAACAACAAATAACCGAATGCTTTCGACGAAAAACAACGATTTATTCGAATCTCTTCAAAATATTGCTCACAGTTTTTATAAGAAACTTTCTGAATACGTAAAACATTATCCAAGATGCCAAATATTCAGGAAGGCTTTAGCAACTGGAACAAAAAACTAACAGTTGTTTAAACCGGAAATGTAAACTGGAATAGAAGCAAGAAAAGAAGTCCTGTCCTATTTGTTTTAACCCGTGAAAAAAGTCGAGAAGAACTAATCGTCTGGTTTCGTTGACTTGAGGCCATCTTTTTGGGAACAAGTGTTACCAAGATCATTTGCCATTGAGGCTTGTCCAATATGCTTAAAAGTGTAGATAACCGTCACAATGTGGGTTCAATTTCGACTAAATTCATTTTCAATAAATAATGGAAAAACTCCAAACAAAATGATACTCAAATTTATAAAATTTGTGAACTAAAACTGCCTTAATTTCAAAGGGATACAACATACAAAGGGGACAACAGTTGTTAAATTGGACTTATAAAGATTCTGCAAATCGTCTATTAGTGCTTTTTCAGATATGTGTTAGGTAAACAAGCAAAGTACAAGATAAACAAAATACTAAGCCAATCTAATAATTCTGATTCTGAAGTCAATCTTTAATAACAAATAAAAAATGTTGATCGAGGGGCTACAAATAATTCCTTCTGTCTGCTTAATACATATAAATTTATAAATATACATTGACTCTATCTATAGACCACTTAACATTTACTTAACTATCAACCATTAATATTTAAATAGTAACATCATTTTTAGGCGAGAAATCAAAGGACGTAATATCCCGAGTATTACCAAACGCATTGCGTATACGCACTGTGTGACGGATTGACACATCAATTAACGAGAACGTTGCATGCAAAACATTTTGCCAAATGATTTATTTAAACATGACACAAAGTTCGTTGATTATTTCAACAGAAAATGTACAAACAAACAAACGAAACATATTTAGCAATTTGACCAGCCGCATAGTAAATGAGGGAGAAAACCCCAAAAATAAAACGAAACGAAACGTTTAAATGAAAATGCCAAATGACAACCCGAAAATTAATTTTTAAATGTGGTAAATGTTGGAATGCAGCAAGTAGATGGAAAATTTTCATAATTATACAGATGCTTTTCCACACACTCTTTGATCAATAATGCTTTTGGCCGGTAATTGAATGTGAAAATATGCGTAAACGTGTGAGAAATGATAAACCATTTATCGTACTAAATATTTGATAGTTGTAAAGCTTAAAATTTGTTTGAAAGACAACTTAATTGAACATTGAACAAAAGGCTGCAAATTAAAAAAAAAAAAAAAAAAGAGAAATGCTCCTGTTCGTAATTGAAAACAAAAATTTAATGAAAATCTAGTCCATCAATTTCACTTTGCTGTATCTGAAGTGTGAGAAAAGCATATTCAACTTTCCACTTTATTCACAAAGGCATTAGAAAACAAATTGAAAATACGAATAAGGTAAGAGAAGAGCTACAATAAAAGTTTTTGTCAATTTTGTGTTGTAGGTGAAAAGTCAAATATCCTGGCTTGATTTTCACTTTTATTGATTGGAAACTCAAATATACCTATAAGCTGACAGAAAACTGAAAAGCACAAATTAGCAAATGTTTCCCAATCATACTAGGCGATAAAAACTAAACGGGGGAAAACTTTTATGCTGATTTCTCTTAATTTTAAATTGATAATTTGAATGGCGATGCTAACGATTGCAATTAGTTTTTCAGGCCTTATGTCATTTGGCATCATTTTGGTTGATTGAATTATGCAAATGCAGTCTGCCAATTTACAGATAATTGCATTTTTTTTCTAATTTTTAGTGTTATACAGTTCATTGGCTCATAATCAACGATTCTCAGCACGATGATAACGTTGGCAAACATGTTGAGAACTAAGTATGGAGGAGTTGCAATTTCTAGAGAATTTTCGGACTTGTGAGCTTGCATAATTTGTGCTTGTCATGTTTGAAGTTGATTAACAATTGTTAGCCAAAATGCCAAAATATCAACGCACACAAGCCACACTCACGCACACACATATCCGCATACATACAGGGAAGGTTCAAGTCCATGTTACGTGGTACGTGTGGTCAGGTAGCTAGTGATTTATGTAGACAATGTGTATTATCTTTCTCGCTCTCACACACACACATACACACACAAATGTTTGTTGTGTATGCTGGTATGTGTGTTAGCGTATGTATGATGGTCAGTTGACCACAGAATTTACTTGTAAGTTTGGCAAAATTTAATTTTGCCTAGCTGGTAGTTAACACTTAGCAGTAGCTTCTCTCTGTGATATCAATCATACGCACTGTTTGCGGCAAAAACGTTTAGCCATGAATCAGCTGAGAGGTTGTAAAGGCTAAAAGCCGCCGTCGGGCTAAACACAGACATGCAAACATACACATACACACACACACACCCACATAAGCATACACAACTGTCTCTTTATCCCACTCTCTCTTTCTCTGTCTCTATTCTGTTCTGTTATATTCTGTTCTGTTCTGTGGGTAAGCAGTAAACTAAATTGCTTTTGGTATTGTAGCCCCTAACGCACAGCATGTTAATAAATGCTGTTCACACCTACACGAAGTGGCAGGAGGAGGTATTTCATAGTGAGCGAAAAGGCAGACCTATGCAAGTTTCCAGTTGCATGTCAAAAAGCACTTAGACTAGCTGTTGCTGCAACAGAAAACATTTTGCATACGCCTCTCAGCAAGTAATTACATAATAACAGCTATACCAACTTCATACAGCTTCAAAGAAACATTCAGCAACTTTTGGCATAACGAATTTTGTTATACACCATATATGAACTATATACAAATCACTCCAGATTAACACTTATCGAGACAAGTTTTCATATCTTAATTAACTGTAGTTGGAGGGGAAATATATGGAAAACATTTTAAATTGAAAAGGATTTATTATTTGTATTTAAAAATATCACTTGATGCGAATTTATAATACCAAGTTTGTGCAAGAAAAATATCTTGATATAATTTCTTCTGTTGCATAAAGTTGTAATCAAAAATTATAACATAAATTGAACTAAGAGTAAAAACTCAATCAAATATCTAAATTTTAATATAGTTCTATCATGAGTAAACAAAATATTAAAAACAAAAGGAAATAACAATATAAGATGATTGTTTATATTAATTATATTTATATTGTTTTTTAAGAGCCTTTCAAGTAACTATTTTCTTACTAATCGCTTCAAAGATTTTTTGTATCTTTTTAATTTATTTGAGAACTAGAATTAAGCTTATAAAAAAATACTTATTATAACAATAATGCGACGACTTTAAGATATTGGATTGGATATATCGTATATAAATTAAATAAACTATAAAGAATACAACTTGTACCTGAATCAGTATAACAAATTAATTTGTGTTTTAAATTTAAAAAAATATTTAAAATGTTTTTGAATCTTATATCTACTACCCAAAATCTCTATCTTCATGAAGTCGGGTAACATCAACATAATATGTGCATTTAAGTGCTTTAAGAGTGACTCATGCCTTTTCTACACAAAAACCATTGAATCGAAATTAATTGTTGCCATTTTATTAAAACTTTTTTTCTCTTTAAATATATATATATATTTTAAGGCAAATTCTTAAGATCAATAATTAGACCATTTTAGAATGCTATTAACTGTTTGGGATATTTGAAGTTTTAGATGCAACTTGGCGGCTCATGAGAATATGCAGAATAGTTTTTGTATTGCAGCTTTGAAGTGGCGCTCAGTTGCAACTCGTGCAACAATTTTGACCATGTTGCCGAATTGCAGTTTTCACTGTTTTCTGTTGCAGTTGCTGTCGTTCCATTGCTAGGGCTCTTAAGTTGATTAGAGCAACAGAGAGAGAGAGAGAGAGGGAGTAAGAGATAGAGAAAGGGAGGTAAAGGGAAAAACTACGCAAAAATATTTTACGTAATTAAAACTTGGCTGCCGCTGACGTTGCATAGAAATGTATTTTTTGTTGTGGTTATTGTTGTTGTTGTTGTTGCGCTTTGTTTGTTTTACAACTAGGCGAGGCTAAGGGATGGAGGTGTTGCGTAAAGGTTTTTCCTTTTTTCCCCTACACATTTTTCTTGTTTTTCCTTTTTTTTTTTTGGGCTTTTACATTGTCTGATATAAAACAAAGCCAAACCACAAAACTAGCGCAACCTGAAAAAACAACAACAACAGCAACAATAACCGAAACCGAAACTTAAACCATATGCTGCCACATTCTGTGGTTTGTTTGTGTGAGGCATGTTTTTGTTGCTTCTAATGTTGCTATTGTTGTTGCTGTTGCTGGTCGGTTATTTGTTCATGCAACATTTTAAAGCCATAATTTTCAGTGACAATTTGAGTAAATGCAAATGATGCAAATTTTTTGCAAAAATTTTGTCATTATTAAAATAATAATTTGGGGAACTTTTTATTATTATATTTGTTTTTACTTTTATTTTGTTTCTTTTTTTTTTGTTGTGTCTTTTTTTTTATTCATCAATTTATTGCACCAACACTTGTGGTTAATTTGTGGAGTTAATAAATTATATTTTATAGTTTTCTGACCAAACACAAAGGTCATAAAACCAATTGACATAATTGCATTTGAAAATTTACAAAATAATATTTATCAGTTGATAAATAAATGCTTGTTCCAAATATGAGAGGTGTAATATGAAAATTCATTGGAAAAATTTCCATTTAAATGTTTTTTATTTGAAATTATATGCCACCTGATAGTGTCGGCAGGAAAACTGTGGATTAAGTTTGAAAATTCTTTTTAAGCCACTTAACCCAATCAACCTCTACCCTTTCCTCTTCCTCCTTCTTTCCAATCAATTTTGCTTCAATTTATGAATGGGTAGCAATGTTTTATAAATTATTATCACATATTAAAGAATGTATACACAAAATTTATTCTAAAAAGATGCAATCTTTAAGGAACTGAAATTG
Organism: Drosophila neocordata; assembly: GCA_018903615.1. NCBI lineage: Eukaryota > Metazoa > Arthropoda > Insecta > Diptera > Drosophilidae > Drosophila > Drosophila neocordata. The sequence continues at coordinate 4,325,951 of JAEIGI010000006.1, read as the reverse complement.
AATTAGAAGAATAGAGAAACTTTTCAAAGTTATATGATTGATTTAATTGCAATAAAAAAATGTTTATAATATATTTTCCACTTGTTAATTAAATCTGGAATTTTTTCTTTAAATATTTGTGTTCCTGTGAGCATACTGAATTTAATTGTTAATTATAATTTGCACTCACTTTTCAAAGGGAATAAATAACATTAAAGGGAATGGAAACTGTTATATGTTTCAATCCCTTTTTAATAAAACTTATTCAGTTTAAAAAGTGAGAGGAAATTATTTGTATATAGCAACAAATGAAGCAAGCAAGTCGCCCCTGCCGACTTTGAGTATACCCTGTACCAAGTAGAGTAACTGTATTAAATCAAACTCCTTAAAATTTGCCATTAATTCAAACTAAAATTCTCCTCACAAGCGGCAACAACGAACGCATGCTATCTCGCTCACACTTACTACGCAATGTAGCACTGGGCATTTCAGTACAAATTGTACATAGATATATCTCCGATATTTCTTGTCTGATTTTAACCAAATTTGGTCAGCTGATACCTTTTGGCCATATTATTGGGTGTGCTAAATAAGAATACGCTACCTTTCATTTTACTCTAGTTATTCGTTTTTCCTAAATTGCGGGGGCGGAAGTGGGCGTGGCAAAAATTTGAAACAAACTTGATCTGCGTAGACACTACACGAATGCTGACACCAAATTTGGTTGCTCTAGCTCTTGTAGTCTCTGAGATCCACGTGTTCATACGGACGGACGGACAGACGGACAGACGGACAGACGGACGGACAGACGGACGGACAGACGGACAGACGGACATGTCTCAATCGACTCGGCTGTTGATGCTGATCAAGAATATATATACTTTATGGGGTCGGAAATGCTTCCTTCTGCCTGTTACATACATTTTAGCGACTTTAATATACCCTTTTACCCTATGGGTACAGGGTATAATAAACTATAAAAAAATTAAAATTCATTCATTCATTCTTATAAAATTGAATTACATTAGCCTTATTTATCTCCTCCCTTTCCACATAATCTTTTTAAACAACCCTCGCTAGCTAAAAAATTTTTAAAGGAACACATGGGAATACATGCAAACATACATATATAAATATAAATTTTACGTGTAAACGGAAATTGATTATTGGTTGTAAAATAAAATAATAACAGATTTGTTTTATTTAATTTAAATGATTTTTCGGACTTAATAAGATTTCCAAATTGTTGTAAAACTACAATTCAACTTCATTTAGAGGGAACAAAACCCCCAAAACGAAAGAAAAAAAAAAAACAAACAGATCAAATTTTCTATCCAACTTATATCAGATTACTTGGAAAAGCAATATCTTTTGTATTGTCTTGGCTTTTGTCTGCACTGGTTTTAGTGTATAAGATGGGAACAAAGGACGTATCTGGTCTCTACTTGGCACAGAAAAACTTTTCTTATGCCGCATTCAAGTGGCCAGGCCTAAACTCAATAAAAGAAATATTTGCGTTAGCTAACATAAAGTACTTTCATAGTTGGATGAACTGAACTGAGTCGAAGCTGAAACGATTTGCCCCCCTGAGCCACTCACTCCTCTTCCCTTTCCTATGGCAATGGCCAAAGTTATAATAGTTTTTCAAGCAAAGCAAATGCAATTCCACTTTTTGGAAACTTTGTCCCGCAGTTGTCGTCGAGTCTCCTTTTTGCGAGTGGACTTTGGCCAACAAACAAATGAAGCACATGCGGCCCAAACCCAAGCTCCATCTCCAACCAAAGGAAAGTTCTTTCAACAGCTGAACAATTTGTAATCGAAAATTTGCTGCAACATTGATGATAAAATTTTCAATAAGTTTTGCATTCGTATTTCGAAACTTGAGCCAATATTTGAATACGCAAATTGGCCACAGAATATACAGATATCTTTCATGTACACACATACATACATAAATATACATGCATACATACATATGTGTTTAAATTAAAGCCTACTTATAAGGGCTACAGATTTTTAAACAAAAACTAAAAGAAAAAAGAATTATAAATTCTGATAGGATATTTATAAAATAGATTTAAATAAAGAAAACAAAAGATTATTGGCGAATTTCCCTAAGGGCCATGTATCTATATCTATTGTTGTTGTTGTTATATTGTAATTAATCATGTTTTATTTTCATCTTTGCAACATTGCGACATAAACTTGTAATCAGTGAGGCTTTTGTTTGTCATAAATTAAAATTAAACTCAATTAATTATGTAAATATTGACATAAGATTCTGATCAACTTTGCGCGATTTAAATGCGCCTTCGGCCCACAATTTCTATGACATATTCTGAGTAAACTGTCATGTTGAAAATTCAAAAATTTATAGAAAAAAGCCAAGAGAAGGAAACGAAAAAACAAAACTAAAAGTGAAATGTAACAACTGTCGTCTGTTTGAAGTTTATTCCTATGCATGTGTGAGTATCTCTGTGTATGTGCTTACGCCATCTTTCTTGCTCAATTTGTAAAACAATTTTGCATACAAATTGCAACAGCTTCAGCAGGCAGAAGCCATCCCCCTAGTCCCCCTTCTCAGTACCAACCAGATCCAAGCTAAGATACACATTCTATATAAAAATTCAACGCCAGCCATGCAAATAAAATACAACAAGAGAAGTGAAAAAAAAATAGATGAAAAGAATGAAATGGGGGGCAAGGAAAAAATGCAAAAAACTGGCAAACATGCATGACAATGCATGACTAAAGTAATGAGTTACTTAAGTCCCTGGCCCAGGGATAACATGAAAAAGGTCGGTTTCAGTCAGTCAACCAGTCAGTCAGTTCAAAATGATGAGATGCGGATTTTTGCACTGTGCACATTTGTTTACCCGATTTGCAATGAGTGACAAGCAAGTTGCAATTTAAAACGTTACTCAGCATTCAACATCTAGCATCCTGTAGTCCTTAACACACTGATGTGAGAGATAAATACTTACAAATGCATTTGCATTTTGCAAATCCAAGCAGAAAAGTGAACACATTGATCAAGATGAATCAACAAATCGTTGTATTTAGATAAAAAAGTCATCTTGAAGGAACTCTAATCAGAAGTCAAGAAAAACTGCAGTAAATTTACAATTTTAAATTTATTTTGCAAAAAATTAAAGCATTTTTCCATGACATTAGCTATTATAAAAGAAACCAATATGAGTAACCATTTATTAGTTCGTGAACTAAATCTTTCATCAGACTTTTGGCATATAATTTTACTGAAAATAGTTTTTCTAACAAAAGTTAATAAATTAGACAAAAGTCTTTTTAGTTCGTTTTGAAATATTCGTGAATATTGTGAAAAAATATGATCTAAAAATTGCACAGCATTAAATAAAGAGTTTTTAAAGCAAATTTTTAAATATATTAAACAATTATTTCTAAATTAATTATGTTTAAATTAATTTGTATTTCCATAAGACTGCTTTTGAAATTTCTATACTACGTCACATGAAGAATAATTTTCATAAGACTTACACAAGAATTATATGTCTTCACAATCGATTTTTTTATTTGTATATCAGGAAATCGAAACAAAATCAAGAAAACAAGTCAAAAAGTTCATCTTGAAAGCTACCAAATAAGACTTAAGTTAAGGAAATCTTTGAACTCTGACATAATTATTTACTTTACAAAAACCTATTGGAGAAGCAATGTTAGGGTAAGATGAAAGTAAGTTATAGTACATTGTTTTATAATATATTTTAATAAATCATCATACTTCCACAATTTAGGAACGATGAATCTACAACGTGAACTATTCCACATTAACAACCGTACAAATTCTTCTTCTCCTCTAGCCCGTCTCAATTACTTTTCGGCTGCTGCACAATGCCGGTTTTACTCCTTCCGTGTTGCCTCGATCCCTAACTAGTGTGTGTTATAATCGAAAGCTGATATATTAGTTGATTAACTGGTTTTTTCTAGATGTCCAATTAATAGTATTAGAAGTAGCACATTCATATATACATACTAGGTGAATATGAATTCAAGAATGATTAAAGTTTGTAAATTTGCATATCATTTTATTTAAAGAAATTCTTTTGAAATTAAGACTAAATAATAATTCAAACAAAAATAAAAGTAATAATAATGATTTCCAATAAATGAAGTTTGATTTACAATCCATTTCTAAATAACAAGTTTGAATTATGAAGTAATAAAACTTTTTAATTTAAGACTTTTACTGTATATGCTTTAACATGGAGTAAAATCATTCAAGTTAAAGTTTCGCAAAGTAGCTTAAGAATAACTTATATTCTACAATAGACTAACTAGTAGACATGCCGCATATTTAACTTGTAATATCTTTTGTAAATTTTTGATAACGTTTCAGTTAAAAATGTTATTTACCTGATGAAAGTGTTGAACCAAAAAAAAGGATACCATGAATTGAACAGGAAAAACCAATATAAATGTGAACTTTCTACTTTAGTAATGTCAATTAGCACATTGAAAGTGTTTTATAACCCTTTAGATAAATTTCACATTAACTTAAAAATGCATTAAGCAAAAAGGTTTTAAGCCAGTTGTCAAATTGGTAAGTAATTATTTTGGTTTTTTAACAAACCTCAAATTCAATTAATTAAAATTAAGTGTTAACATGCATTTGATCGGCATTAATTGGTATTTATTTACCACTAGCAGCTCAAAAGGCTTTTCATTTGAGAATATCCTTCAATATTTAACTCACTCTCTCTCTGTCTCTCTTTCTGTTTCTGTTTATAATACAGCACATAAATTGGCTTAAATGAAAACTAATTAAATTAACAACATTTTGTGGCAAAGTTCAAACAGTTTGCCTTAATAAATGAGCTTGCAGTCAACTGGACACTCAATCAATTTGCTTAACAAAACAACACAAAAACTAATTATGGACTGGTAAAAATTGAATGGCTAATAAATCAATTGATTATGGCACAAACTCAATGTATACACACGCACATGGTTGTTCCTGCCACTGACAATGCTCTTCATCTTGCTCATTAAGTTGCCACCAAATGGAGAAACCGAGGAAAATCGAAAATATGGTTGAGGTGGCTGGCCAAGCACTTGCCATGACATTTTTTTTTTTTTTTTTGCTTTTTTCTAGGTCAGAGACATTGGCTAGAAGCAATGTGTGTGCGGCATTTTTTCCCAACCTCATTCCCTACCTCTCTCTCTGTGCTGCTCTTTTGGTCTATCTCTTCTGTTGCTGCTGCTGCTGCTGCTGTTGTTTGCTTCCTATTTTGGCCAGACAAATGGCGTCGCAGTTTCATGGCGCCACCGCCAACCTTCGCATTTACCCCCGCCGCAATGTACTGCTGTCTTTCTGCCTTTTGCCGGCTTGTCAGTGCCAATTTTTTATAGCAGCCATTTCTTTGCCTGGCTGAGGCTGGAAATAAATCCAGCGGCCCGTTATCGCGCATTGGGGATGCTTAGCACTGGCAGGACACGAACACCAGTATTGATTTCCCATGCCTTTCACCAGCTTTCTCTACTTCCTTTTGCCACAACACACGTTTCTCCTTCTCCTTCTCTCTCTCTCTCTGTTGCCTGGTTTTCAAGCACATTAAAGTTGTAGCTGGCTAAAATCCCCAGATATATGGATAGTTATAGTTCATTTTTTCTGTTTTTCTACTGTCTGATCCATCAACAACTGTCAAATTGCTGTACCCATCACGGTTGAGAGAGAGCCAAAAAGGATGCGCTAGTTGGCTAGGCACTTTTTATTCATTCATTTTTTAGTTTTGTTTTTATTGTTAGCTGTTTAAACATTAAAAAATATATGAATCCGTTGAGCAACTTATTGAGTTAAGTAACTAGTATAAATATGAGTCCTGACTGATATTAAATTCTATTTAATTGGCTTAAATGGTAAGAGCAAACCATACGAAACAATTAACAGATTTATCATTTATTATTTACCAACATTGATGCTTATTACATTCTTTTTAAGTATTATTCTTGGATTTTCTATGAATGTAACTTAAGTATCATATCTATTTTCAAGTCACTATCAATATTTAATATTTCGTTGTATTTATAACATTTGGCTAAAGGACTTTTATAAGGCTCTATAACCATTTCAACTCATCATTTCCATAAAAATTCTTAAACCTTTTAAGTAAAGCATTGCAGAAAGCATTCCAAAGCATTGGATCATCTTAGCTGGGGTCATCCCAAGGTCTTCTCTTTGTTGAAAATTATAATAAACATGACCTAATCTGGTGTAGATTTGTTGTTAGTCAGCTAGCATGTCCTTTGTTTTGAACTTGCTCCCTTTTTCCCATTTTCAAGTTCACTTTAAATATTATTTAATTCTAGCCAAACGATTTCATGACGATTTTCATCGATTTCCCCTTCGAAAACTAGTTGCCAAAAAAAACAGGAAAAATAAAAGAGTAGAAGTTCTTCTTCTTGCCATTGTCTGGCGCCGTCTGGTCGGCAAAAAACCAAAGTGTAACCTTAACACACGCGGCGGCCCGTCTGCTTTTACTCCCCACCGCTACCCTTTCCTGACTGCTGGCCACTCATTCCACAACGGTCCAGACAGTTGCGTTCATTACACGAGGCGGCAAGCGTATGAAAAACAAACAAGTTTTGTTGCCGGCGACGACGAGAAAAAGGATGAGCATGGAGAAGAAGTGGGGAGGTGGAGGGATGGGGTAATAGAATGGTGGTAGGTGGCGGTGGCTGCTGCTGATAATGCATAAAACTGTCGTCGAGGCTTTAGACAAAGGGCGGAAAATTAAAGGGGGAGGCTAACGAAAACTTGCATTGCGACTTGAGTCAACAGCATTAGGGGCCAAGACAATGGCCGCCTATGGCATTTCTGTGTGTGTGTGTGTATGTGTGTGTGTCTGGTATTGGTGTGTGGGTGAAGCTAGCGGTAATGTGGGCAAAAGCTTTGTCATAATAAGGCTAACACAATGGGCAGGATTAAGTGGGTCCAAAGTGCAATGTTCGCGCTTGTTGTCGCAATTTCTTGTATCCTTTGTCCTTAACCATTCTTCTCCTCGGGCAAATGCCTGTTGTCGTCGTCTTCGTTGTTGTTTGTTATTATTGTTATTGTTGCGCTTTTGTACAGAAGCTGGGTGCAGGAGCCGAGTCCTCGAACATGCATGTGGCTTGTTTGTTGAGTTTGCTCGAGGACAACCAAACAAGCAACAGCAACAGTAACCGGCAAGCTGCCACTTGCCTGCTCAAAGGCGGTTTGCCAACTAAGCTTACACACACACACATACACAAAGAAAAGACTTTCTCTCTAGTTTTCCCATTTGCTGTATCTATATATATATGTATATAGTATTAATACGTTTTGATTCCTTGTGGCTGGCACTCGGCATTCCAATTGCAATTGCAAAGTAAATGCCTTAATGCGCTTATCCTTTTAGCGAGTCAGTTGAGCATTCGTTTATACTTTACCCAGTTTTATTTCACTTGTATTACATTTTTTTTTCTTGTTATTTTTTTTTTCGTATTTTGTAATGCATTTCCCAGTTTGGGGTTTTATTTTCCTTTTTCCTTCCTGTTTTCCTTTGCTATCTTTTTGTAGTGCTAAACAAATATTGCCGCCAGTATGAAGGTGTGTAAATTATTTCAATCCTAGCAAACAGTGGGACCAAAAATTACAAACATAGGCTGTCAAATAAGAAGAAGTATTCTAATATGTTGATTGCTTTAAAATTTATTAAACACAAAAGAAAAGATTATATTCCTTAAGGATCTTTTTTAAAGGGACAGCGAACTTTCATAGTGTATTAGGTTTTATATATCTTTTACTACCGATCGAAAGACTTAGTCTATAGGGAATATTGAAAATATGTTAAATTATAGCAAATTTTTATATAAAGAATGAAAACATAAAAATTTTTAAGTTATTAAAATTTCTATAGAATTTCTATAAACGTAGATCCAGCTTCTTAACAAGCTATTCCAATCATTTATAGAAATCTTAAAGTTCAACTTATTTTTAAAACATTTGAATTTGTCTTTTTACATATATTTCCATAAACAATATTTAAAGAAATGTTACATTCATTTGATGTAAAATGAAAATTAAATATTTGATTTAAAATATTTTGTATAAATTTACTTTAAAAATTGATAAACCCATTCCAATACACACAATTGCAAAAGTCTTAATCTAATAAATGTGTGTGTATTTCTAACTGTATAAAAATATATTTATAAAGATATATACATATATGTTGTATGTATATATTTATGTATATGTGTGTGTATGTATAGGCAGTCATTCACTAAAAGCCAGTAAATTTTCGCACTCTCACGCGTCACTGACCGATTTGGTAGCTCAACTGAATCGATTGGATATATGCTGGGTTCTCGCAACATATATATACATATATGTATGTATTGTACATGTGGGTGTATGTGTAAGAATCCGTGTGAAGCTGTCAAATATTTGAACAGTTGTTAAATTCCATCAATGGCATGTCACTTCACTTTGGCTCCATGTGACACATGTCACACGGCAACGAAGGCCCAGCCAGTTTACATAGTTCACAAATAGAAAGAAAACAACATAGCAGACAGTCCAAAAAAGGGCATGGCTCTATAGCAACTATGCTAATTAACAAGCAATTAAGGTTCGTGAAACGAAATCCAAAAATAAAAAAGATGAAGTAAAAAACATTGCAGCCATCAGCAATGGCAACAACAACACGAGCAACATGGACAGCAGCTGCATCAACAGTTCTATGAGAGGAGGGAAAGTTTATGCTACCGCAGAAAATGGCGAGGATGGAGAGGAGGCTGTTAACTTCCGGCTTTTTAGATATGCCGAGTTATCGTCTAACTTTACACGATCTGCCGTCACCCCTACTCCTTCCCTTCTAACCATTCTTCCATTGTTTATTTAAGCCAATATCCGTTATTAAGGTTGAGCTTCCTTCCGCTAACAATTTGTTGGTGCCGTAACTGTTGTTACTGTTGCTAATGTTGTCAGCTGTTTGTTTGGCTTTTCGTTTGAAATATTTAACACTCTTGCAAAAGCAAACACAGCAAATAGAGCAAATAACTCGCCTCTCTCTATTTGGATAAAAGCAACAAAAGATGCCAACATATGCCATCACTGGGCGTTGAAAGCCACCCAAAAAACTGTGGACAAACTTTAGTTTTCACAAAAAGAAAGGAAGTGTGAACTTTTTGCCATTAGAGGAAGTAAACAATATAAAGGGGTATACCATATAGGGGAATGCGGAAATGGAAACTCGAAAAGGATTTGCAACAATTTGTCAATTTCTCATTTGACCGCAAATAAATGCAATAAATGACTTGAAAATGCAATATCAAATAAGGCAGACAAATTAGAGGAAAGATATTTCAATTGACATTGAAACAACCTCTAAGAATGTAATTAACAATGATCAACATGATAATGAAAATTCAATATTTCTCTTTGTCATCGAGATCAAAGTAAATTAATTCATTCTTAAACAATGAGAAATATTAAGTTTACTAAATGTTCATTTATATTAAATTTATGAAACATAAATTTTAAGGCTCGATTAATTTTATCTATATACTTTAATACTTTGAAATATATATTTATATATATATATATATATATATATATATATATATGTATCGGGTTAACATTATGTCAGAAGAAATTTAAATAAATTGCATTTAAATATGTCTTTTATTTTCTTATTCGGATTAGAGTAAAGTTCTTTAGATTTTGTTTTATTTTCTTATCAAAATTTATGTTTTAAAGTTATTTATAAAAATAGTTTTAAAAATATTTCAACTAAATTTAGTTATTAAATTTTTAATACTATTTTTTCCATATTCGAATTAACTATTTTTAAATTTGTTTCATCTAAAATATTTAAGGATAAAACTTCCTAAAAATTCTTCAAATAATCTGTAAAATTCCTTAAATTTATTTTCCATCCCATAAAAATTCTACTAAAGCCGACTCTTCACACTTTCCCTTGGAACAATTTTAAAATTAAAACTTTTGACATAAGTTTATTATTATCCTTGGATTACTTTGTTGTTGTTTTGGCATTAATTTGGAAATTATATCACCTGTCTGTCAAGATTTTTGCCTTACAAAAGCTGCCAGCTTAAACAAATACAAAATAATGAAAATAAAAAACAAAAAGGAATTTCAGTATAAAGTTGTGCCAACATATTTTGGGCTAATTAATGTCAGAAGCCAAATGCTGCAAACTCGCTGTAACTGAATGCAGACATTCACTTTATGGAGAGATAGTTAGAAAGAGGATGGAAGGGAATGGCATATTCCGGAAAGCAATTGAAATTTAAAGCCGGAAGTTTATTGTTGCAACAATAGCACGGATGCGCCACCGCGTCATTGCATTGAAGTGGCAGGCAAGAAGGCAGTTCACCAGGACATTGTCCGTTCCCAGAACTAGACTGGACTGAACTAAACTGGCCTGGCGAAAAGTTCTTCTGCTTTTCTCTTCTTTTTTTTTTTTCTTCTTCTGTAAATAAAATCCTTCGAGTATAAATGAAAATGCAAACTTTTTTTTTCCGGTAAGCTGACGTTCTAATTGTCTAGTTCAGAATACAAATCCGAACCCAAAATGCAGTTGAAGCTGGAGCTGAAGCTGGAACTGAAGCTGTAACTGACGCTGGTCCAGGAGTTTGCTGCCAGGTTATCTTCTCCTGGCCATCCTTCTGTTGTTATTTTCATTCTATTTTCTTTTTTTTTTTTTTTTTTGTTTTGCTTAGGCAGCGGCAGCTTTGTTCACGTTTTTGTTCCTTTTTCTCATTTAATTATTTAGGTCTGAAATTTTGTGTGAGTGTGTTAGCTTTAAATTAAAACCTAATGAGAGCTGTGGGTATCCTTTTCTGTCTCCCTCTTGCAATGCTATATTTGAAAATTAAATACCAAAAACTTTTATACAATTCGGATATGGTGTGCGTGAGCCAACATAATTGCGCTTGAAATCGTTTAAGTGTTTTATAATCCGCCCAATTTTTTTTTTCCTTGTTTGTGGCCACTTTAAAGGGGTCATCAGAAAGGCACTAACAGGAAACGAGGCACACACACACACACACATACATCTCAAACAAATATACCCTCGAGGGGGAAAAAAACCACAGAAATGACTTTTTAAAGCGTGTTTGCTATGGCGGTAGCAGCACTCTCTTTGGGTGGTCACTTCCATCGAAAATCTCACACATGCACACACAGTTAAACATCAGCAAACACACACAGAGAAAGAGGGGGATCCTTAAGCGAGCCATTAACAGCTGGGCAGCCATTTTTTTGGACCACTCTGTTTTTTCTTTTGGCGCTTTTGTAGCCAATTCACTGACCAGGCTCATTGCCTCGAAAACCATATAAGTGGGTTAATTACAGGAAAGATTTATTTTGAACATGAATTAATTAAATGGTTTTAAATATAAATTATTTTTATATCACCACAAGCCAAGGCAAAGTAGCTTAAGTATCTTACAGAAAGTAGTAGAATAACCTACTCAATCTAAAGAAAAACTTTTTAAGTTTATAAAAGTTTGTTTTTAAAAGTAAATTCAATTTTCCACAAATCTATTGAAAAAACTTTTCTTACTTTTTATTTTCTCTAAAAGAGTAAACTCTTTTTACTGGTGTAAACAAGTTAATTTAGCTAACTTTAAACATTGAAGATCCATAACTATCGATAGCTGTGGTTATTTAATACTTAACAAAAACGGTCACACTAAAATGTGAGAGTAAAAACGAAGTAAACAATAGTGTTATATGTTTAAAATTTAAAATTTCATCTGTTAATTTGTTTAAGTAGAAACTTTCTTATTCCTTGTTTAATATGAAATTCCCTTTTTGACTTTGTTTTAAGTCAAGAGCCAAATAATTTCATACAAAAGAGTCATTCCAAATAATCTGTAGGCCGTGAAATTCCCATCATAAGATGAACTCTTAGCAAATATCTCAAAGTATATTTGCTCACCTGTACCATTTTTTTTACCATTGGCATTGCAATCCTTTTTAAACAACACTTCAAAAAAAGCCGCAAAAAAACTAAAAATATTTTTCACATCTTAGTCTCTTAGCTTTTGTGCAGACAAACAAATATACAGACAAACATATATCTATCTGCATATATATTTCCGCTCCACATAAACACTAACTTCTTGTCCAAATTGAGGTCACATCTGTGTGACAAAAACCCAGTCTACGGACCTACATACATACGCTCAAAGCCAAAAGGGAGATAGAGAGTGAGACCACAGGATATAGAGCACCTGCCTTTGAATAACCACTTGGAGCAATTCAGAGAGGACCTAAAAAAAAAGTAAAGTTCTCACTTACAGCAAACTTAAGATACTCAAGAGCCGGAATGCATAACCATACACACACATACGCACACATCCAGGATCAGAGCAGCTGCCTTCATATGCAAATGTTGTAAACAAATATACAATTCTTTGGCTAGGGCTCAGGTTGGCAGCCACTTAGGTCCTTGGTTAGGTCTTGTCTCCAGGAACTGTAGTGGATACCTTTTACATACCTGCAAAAGAGGAAGAGGAAGAGAAAGAGAAAAGGAACAAATTTAAACAACAGATAAACATAAGTAATAATGTCGAGTCACATGAATATGCATATAAAATTGTTCGGTTTATTTTTTTTTCTGGTTTTTTAATGCTTATTTAAATGCCAAAACGAATAGACCCGAACCACAAAGAGAGTTATGTAACTGTAACTGAAGCTACTGTTGACAAGTTTCCGTTTGTTGTAGACCGCTTAAAAATCTCGAGAAAATATCTAAATTGTTCTCTATGGCATTTATGTCAGGCCAGACAAGACAATGAACGACATAAAGATGCCTGTGTATGTGTGTCTGTAAATGTATCTGTGTCTGTCAGTATTTGAATGTGTGTATGTTTGTATGTATATGTTTGTAACATGCATTATGCTGTTTTTGACTTTGCCACAAAACTATGTAAAAATTCTAATGCCATTTTCTTGCCCCTTGCCATCTCTGTTTCTATGTGTCTGTAGCCTGTAAAATGAACTTCATTGTAAGCCGCTCTAGGGATTTGCTGTGACAAATGAAATTTATAGTTCTCCAGTTTCCACTCTTTCCCTTTATCTTTCCCTTTTTGCCAGTCTCTCTATCTCTCTCCCTTTTTTTTTAGCTTGAAAATGCAACTCTGCAATCTTTATGTGCATGTATGAGTGTGATTGTATAGAAAATCTAGCGTATACTTCAAATTAGCAACACAATTTTATACACTGTACTCGAAAGATAGCCAAAACATGTAAAAATGGGGTATAAACATATATTGATAATACTAACGCAAAGCAAAGTATTTGGGACTAAAAGTTTTAGTTACTTTACTGTTCCAACTATTAGCCAATAATCTTTACTGAAGTGGAAGTTTAGAATGGCAGAAAAGTGGACAAAAAGTTAAACTCCAAGACGAAAACCAGTTGAGAGCTATAGGAGCTTAAAGATATGTCCTTAAAATTTTCAAATTACCATTATTAGACACAAACTAGATATTCCCTAATGCTCCATATTTGATTATCCGATCTTTCTATGCGTATTCATTTGGAGGTACAATTTAAGTAATCCTTGTAGTTCTAAATTTGTCCTTTTCTTAAACTACTGAGTATAAACTATTCGAGTTAGTTGAGCAATTATATCAAACTAAATCTCTTTTACCCCCAAATGTGACAAGGCAGCCAACAACTGGCAGGCGGCAGACCCAAAAGTGGCATAAAAAAAATTTCATAGCATACTTTTTTGTGCTTCTCAGCCAAAAGGCAAATACATGCAAACATACATGAATACATACATATGCACATAGATAGACACATTGAAACGAGTAGTACATATATCCATAGATAGCCATCAGTCAGTTAAGCTTCTGCCTGCTGCATGGTAAACCAAAGCAAACTCCTTTTCATTTATATATGCATATATCAAATGAATTTTTGTATTATAACCAAAAGAGAGGATACTTTGATGGTTGTCTTTTGTGGCAACTGATATTTTTTGAAATTTGCAAATGCAAAGTAAAGAGGAGTGCTGCAGTAACAAACTATTTTTAATCATATTAATCAAAACCCAGTTTGATGGACAGATGTTTTGTGGGTAGCCTGTTGCATTGCCTAACCAGAAGTGGACGAAATGACATGATCTAATCTAATAAGTTGCCTAACAGACCACAGTTCTTGCTTGTAATCCAAAATCCATGTGGTTGCAAAGCCACTTGTTATTTCTTCAATAACGACTCCTACTCTACTCCTCTTTATGGGTTACCCTCCTTGATTTTCTGAGGCATGTTGTCGTGGTTAATTTTGTCAGAGGCAGCAATCTATGTGCATGTTGCGGTTGCTCAAAGATTTGATTGCAAAGTGTAATTTAAGCACGCTTCGTTGGCCAGTTGCTATTTCTCTGCTACAGCTTCCAACCATTCGCTTGACTGACTATGCCAAATTTCATGTGGAGCTGCTCTCCTGCTGTATGGGTTTTAAAATTAAAGTGCAGCATTTCTCTTAGTCTGCTCCCTCTTTTTGCAACAAACAGCATGGGTCCCTACGAGCTCCTGCGCTATATGTTTTTCTATCATATATATATAGTCCTTTCTCCATCTCTCTGCTTTCTGTGTCTCCTTTTCTTTGCTGTGTGCTCTAAGTTATGTGCTGATTAAGCGTAGCATCACCGCGAGCTTCTTTTTTTTTAGGGACTGCAATCCGCAGGCGGTGCGGAAACACAACTTTCCCGTTCTTTCCCTTTGCACATTTTCCATGTCCTTATATATTGAATACCGTTTGTAACTAAGCATAAACAGAAATGCTGTTGCTTTTACACAATATTACCGAAAATTTATATCAAGATGAGGAGAAAATGTGCTCAAAGAACAACTTGTTAAATATTTAGTGGCAGGAAAAGCATGAACCATAATTGTTAAAACTAAGTCTTAATTCGTTTAGGCTTGTTTAAAACATAAACTTAATATCAATTATTTATTTCTATTATACAAAATTAATACAAATTTTAATACATCGTTATAGAAAAATATTAAAAGCCAATGATTGGCTATAATCTATATATAATTTCACTAATATGTGTCATTTGGTTTATATAGAATTTACCAGTTTTAATTGAATTTGTGAAATTTTCGTTTACAAAAATAAAAGAAGATTTGTATATAGAAAATAAAAAGTTATGATTGCCAATCAATTTTGTTTAAGTTTATATAAAATTGAATTATTGATTATACAAGTATAAAATTAAATTGTCTAATAACTATGACTTTTATTTTGTTAATTTTTATTTTTGTATGCCAATGGAATCTAATTTCATATTTGAAATGCCTCAGGCATTGAGGCACCTGACAGAATAATTCAATTAATTGTATAATTTATCATTTTTAATAAAATAAGCATTTGCATATGTCAAATGCAAATGTGAAAAACAAATATAAATCAAACAAAACGTAAGATAGAAGGGGAGAAGTGGCGAAATGGTTGTGCATTTGCTTATTTAATTAACAAACAAAATGCTTATATACTTGCATTTAGTTGAAATATCTGTCAGTGGTTATTTGCTTGCACATATATATATATATTTATATATATAAATAACACTTTAAATTAGTTTGGTTAATATGTGGCTAGAATAGACAACAAAATAAACAACAATAATATATAGAATATCAATAATTTATTGAGCTTACAATGTCATTAACAATAAATGACCACCTGCGGTTTTTCTAGTTTTTTCTTTCATTTTTTTTGTTAGGTATATATATAAATGTTTAACAATGACAAAGAATTTGTGGTCGTTGTTAGTAGGTTTTTTTTTCTACACTTATTTTTTTTTTTTTTTTTGAATGTTAATTTTAATTAATTTCAAACTAAGCGGCTTATGCATATAAATTGCTTAAACACGCACACACACAAACACTGGACAAATAACAAATTTCCTTTAATTCCTCCCCCCCTCCACACTGACATTACATGAAACAAGATAATTATTAGTTATTTAAACAGCTTTTTGTGTTGCATATTAAATATGAAAGCCGCAGCGATTTATGATAGAAATGACAACATTATAACAATGCTGCCCCAAGGACTAACAGGACTTGGATTGATTGTGCATATATTTTTCTTTATGTGTGTGTGTGTGAGAGAGAGAGAGAGAGAGAGTAAAATGCCTTTGGGCCTAACATTAATCATATTATTTTTTAGCACATTTGTAGCCCTATCATGATTTTCATGATTCTCCAATTTTCTTTTTCTTAGCCTGTCTGAAAACTCCACAAACAATGCCTTTTCCTTTGACATTTTCAACTTGAGCTCGAGATAAATCACAGAGAGTAAAACCCCGTAAGCAATAAATAATAAATCAGATCCAACAATTTGCCACAGCATGAGCTCAGTTATGCAGTATTTCAGGATTTTTTTTCCCCTCCTCTTTTGTATGTGTTGGTGTCACCTCTTACTGTAAGCCGCAACTGCATTAAGAGTGAAAATACTATTCACTTGGTCGAATTAATCGATTAGAACCAAAAAGGGTCACATAAGCTTAATAGCTGATTAGTTGTCTGTTTAAAGGGTTCTTTGGCTTGGATTTAACATCTTAAGCCTGCTGTTTATTTGCTGTGTTTTATGCTATTAAAAAGACAATAAATATTTTAATATTTTAAACATTATTTTAATAGATAGTTCATTATACGTGGGCCTAATAGTCCCATGTGAGAAAAATAGTTGCCTAAAAGAGGCGGTAATACTTTAGATTGAGGTCTTTTCGAAGCCCTAAACTCTTCTTACCAGGAGAAACATATGTGGGCACCATGGCATTCTTATAGCCAAAGAAGGTAAGCTACCTGCCTGGTTTGACAATATACACAACCTCCTCTTATAATCCATCATAGAAACGTTCTTCATGGCAAACTTTTAATCAAAGAAGGATAGTTATCTATCTAGTTTGCCAGTAGAAAGAACCTTCTCATAGCATTAGTAGACACCAAGTTAAAATATTCTTTGAAAATCCAACTACAACATTCTTATCAATCTCGTTTCTCCAGCTTATTTTACAAATAACTTTATGCTAAGAAATAATTAATTACAACTTGTTATTTAATTTAATTTACTTACAAAATACATAAATAAATAATATATTTAATCCTAAAAGCACTTTAAAAATGCCATTCTAAAGTTATTTAAAAATAAAATGCAATTTGTTGACTTGATATATACAAATTTTAAGGAACAACAACTTTATCTAGCAACGAGAATACCAACTGTAGTTTGTTATTGTCGTCAGTCGTTAATCAAAATTAAAATGCGTTAAACAAGCGACAGCCAAATGTTGCACATTTCCAACATGCCACTCCGCATTGCTTGGACCTGGTCAGGGGCATACCCCACCATATTGCCCCACCCTTCCTTTCAGTACAGCTGATAGTGTGTGCATTGTGCAATCGACTTCCGTTTCCTTTAGCAGGGAATGCCTTTCCTGCCACGGCCACTGCCTCTAGCTGGCTCAACGATCTTTCCCTCCACCATTCCGAGTTATGCATTTTCCACGATGTTTGCCTCTTTGCACAAATTTTCCAGACGGCGACGACGATGAAGCGCGTTATAAACAAAGTTTATTACAAACGGCGAAACAGAATTTGAATTTGGCCTCGGCTTTGGCAAGTGAATTGCATGCAACTTTGTTTTTGCTGTTCTTTTGATGTTGTTGCCCCTCCATCCCTTCAAATTGCGGCACGTTCACACATGCCATTTTCAAGCAATCGTCTGGCAATTTGTCACAAACCAAAACTATGCAACTTCAATAAAATGCCAAAGGATGAGGAAGAAATTGCTGTCTGAAAATTGCAATTCTAAGTGTTTGCAATCGAATAAATTTTGCAATAACCAAACATACATCGAAATGTAAATAGTCGGTTAACTCTAATAGTCAGTAATTAATATAAACAGGACATAGTCGATTCCCATTGATCCTAAGTATATATATGTACAATTTGCATAATATATAGTCTTAATAATTAAATGCATATCTGATAATGAAATAGGAAACTTTATATTTCAAATAAATTGCTTAAACAATTTTGATTTGTTAAACAATAAAACATGTAAATTATAGTTAAACAATTAGTTAAATTAAACTGCCATTTGAGATAACAACAATAAATTCAATTTTCCTAATAGTTCTTTCTATAAATGTCTTCTAAAAATAATCTCAAAGAGAAGGGCAATAAAAACCTTAAGTGTTGTAACTTAGTAACCAATTTTTCATTTTATTAGCCATTTACAGTCTCTCTACCTCACTCTCCCCTTTTAGTTCTGGCTTTAGGCAAAAGATTTGATTGCTTAAATTAAACCTTTTCTTACCTTTTTTTTTAACTCCTTTTGCTTTGAAGTTGAATTTGATTAAAATGGCTGACTATTGATTTTAGATACTGAAAAAACTTTGCCAAACTATTAGGTATTTTAATTAAAATTTTTGTTGTTACTTTTTTGGATGTTGTTGTTGATGTTGTTATTTGAGTGGCTGTCAGTTGAAAGCACAAAATATTTAAATTAGCTAAGCCATCATCATCTATCTACGTGTGTGTTTGTGCCTGGCTAACAGGTCGTATGAGTACTCGAGATTTTTCAAAGAGTCGTTGCCAGAGTATGGCAAACTGTAGAAACTTTGGCAAATTGTTTGCCTAACTAACTGACAATGGCATAAAAAAAAGAAGCAACTTTGCCATCTATCATAGCCAACTAATTGCTTGTGAGTACTTGCTTTGGCATAGATAGCATGAACGTTAGCTGAGCTCATTTACTGAATTTAATTAAGCAACATATCCCTAAGTATTAAATGTCTAAGCAACTATTTTTCAAAACAGCAACAAACTTATATGAAAACTTATACTTAGTGTCGTCTTCTTTCATAGAAAAAAAAAATAGTTTAAAAGGAAAAAGTTTATTCGTTTCGTTTTGCTGTTCTTTTGTACTCAAGCGACAGACCAGTTAAGAAAAAACTGAAATAAGTTGCCAATGCAGTTGGCATTTTGCCTACAATAACAACTAAAACTGCAGCGACAAGAAAGTGTTTCTCCATTTTGTTGTTTGTTAGTGAAAAATATTTCTAATTAAAACTATACAAAAAGATTTGTAATTTTTTTATTCTGCTACACTGTGAAATGAAATGCAATTAGTTCGTCTTCTTTTCTTAGGATGCCAATTTTCTAAGAGTTTTAAGAACTTGGCTAACAGAATGTTGCTAAAAGTTTATGATGTGTGACATTTGTTTTATGTCCACACAAAAGAAGCAGATGAAGAAATAAATAAATTTAGAGCAATTCATGCAGAAAGAGTCCTTAGAAGTCCTAACGCAACTTCCTGCCGGTCTCAAGTATTGGTAGTAGTAGTATCTACATCCTGATTTTTATCCTCAATCTCAATTCGTTTCTTTCTTCTTATTTATGCATAGGAAATATACTGCCTTCTTCCTCTGACTTCCTCTTTTTCTATGTATTTTGGCAACTGAAAAAATATTGTCGACCATTTTTTTTTCCTCTTCTTTTCTTGCCTTAAACTTAAGTTGCAATTGCAATCTGGAGTACGCACTTGAGCGTAATTGTGGCTTAAATCATGTGGGATATGGGATATAAGATGCAACTGACTGTGCCAGCATTTTCCCCATAAAATATCCATCCGAAAATTTAAATGAAAAATCTCTTCTCTCTAACTAAGTAAGCTTTAAAGAATGATCCAAACATTTGGCAAGAAGACAAACAAATTTTATACATTCTTTTTTTAGCTCTGTGGTTTTTGGCTTATCTACATTTCGGACCAAAATTGTGGATATGTGTACACTTAAATGTGCTTATGTATGTGTGTGTATGTATGAATGTATGTTACCCACTTGTCCACTGTTCTACATAACAAGACTTCTAAATTGCCACAGTAAGTCGCACAGAATGTAGGCAACATACAAAAAGCGGCCACTTAGCCTGGCTACATTTTGGCTGTTAGGCCTGAAAAATCTCAACAAGCTCCAAGCTCGACACTTTGATGTTTTCCCACTTAAATTAGACCAAAAAGCCAAATGACTATTGAGGCAGAAATCTGGCAGCCACTAAAACGTTAGTACACTTAAAGAAATTGACAAGGAAGTTGAAGGAAAACTAGAAAAAAGAGGAAAAATCATACCAAAAATAAAATAAAAGAGAAGAAATTTATTTTTTAACATAAAAATGCTGATTAATAGAATAGAACTAATTATTTAATTGAACTATTGAAATGGATAAAGGGTTCTAAAATACATAGAATAAGAGAAATAGAATAAAACTAATTATTTACTGTAACTTTTGGAACTGATTCAAGATTCTTATTAAGTTGGTTTTAATAGAGATAAGAGATATTATGTTATGAAACAATTATTTACACATTTTATTACTAAAAATTCTAGCCCCTTTAAGATCCTTAAACTTAATTTCACTTTGGAAAGTTATTTTAAATAAAATAAAAATAAAAAATAATAAATTTTCATTGTTTCGGAAAACTATTAAATTAGCCGGTATATCTTTTATATTATATTACAAAATATTAATTATTTATTTAATTACTTTGCTTACATTAAGGTAAGGTAAAGTAAGGGTCATTTGAAACCTTTAACCGCTGTGTAGAAATCTCTTATCAAAACCTTAGAAGTTTCTAAGCATTTTAGATAATTACACAAAATATTTCACATTCACTCTGTGGTCTATTGTTATAAATAAATTCACTTTTAGAAGGTTTTTATTACAAATACTTGAAAAAGAAAATCTATAATTGTTCTTCTACTAACTACTGTTACAATGAAGCCCAATATAATAACTTCTCACTCAAAATATAATTTTAAGGTTTCCTTACTTATTTCATTTTTTCTATATTTAATTGCTTAATTATTATCTCTACTTTAAATAGTTTGAACTTAAATATTTTCAATTTTCAATTTGTTTACCATAAACATTTGAATTATATCTCATTATCTATATATATTTGAGCACAAAAGTTAATGTTAAATATGTTTTTTCAAAATTTTCCTTTATGCTTTTTAAATTTTCCAAGTGAACACACAGAAACACTCACACACATATGCAAAAAGGAAGGCTTTTTCAACTGGCAAAATAAACGAAACGCATATTGTCACAACAGTGAAGTTTTTGTTAAGCTTGGAGGGGCTTAATTTGCCAACCAATTTTTTTGTTGCTGTTGGATCCTTGTTGGCGGTAAAGAGGCGTGGCTGACAACCGCAAACATGGCAATGCCATGCCGTGGCATCGTCACATAGACACAAAATCGAAGCGACATATGCCCAAAGAGAAAGAGAAACAGCTAAAGAGACAGAGAGCGGGAGAAGGATACTCTTTTTACCCTATATATAGTGGAGTAGCGTGGCTGTAATGTATTTTTTCTACTCCTTCCGCTGCTGATGTTAAAGAAAAACATATTGTTAATGGAGTCGAGCATGTGAAACAACAAACAGCATGGACAGGCACCATTGTCTCTTACTTTCCTCTACGTTGCTTACTGTTCAGTCGTGGCCGTAAGCAAAAGGCATTTAAAAATAACAACAAAACGTGAATGCGAAAGAGTTGAAGAATTTTTTAAAAAATACAGCATAATACTTTCACTTTATTAATCATATTTTGTTGGATTCGCCGTAGAAGGAATTAATTGACTGCTTTCACCTCGAAGGTAAAAGTTAAACAACAATTTGCAAAGTGTTCAAGCCTAAGACATTATTTACACGGTTTGTTTGCCTATACACTACCCCTTCTACTTTCGTCGCCTCCTTGCTCCAAGGTCCTTGGAGATGGCTGTCACATGCCAAAAAACTTTGTATACTTTTAAGCTTCAAGCACGTGCCAAAAGCCGAGCGAAATTTTAAATACTTGTTCATACTTTTCCACACAGTTTGAGAAGCACAACACAAAATACCAAAGATGAGAGTAAAACAATAAGCATCAGTCGTCGTGCAAGCATAGACTGAAAGACAGACAGACAGTAAGACAGATAGCAAAGAGGACTGGAGCAGTTTATTTCATATATAGGTATTATATTTATTACGTATACGCAACATAGTACCCTTATCTAACAGTCTGCATGTTGAAAAACATTCCTTTACCATATTCATGTTATTTTTAGTATTCTTTTTCTTTTTTGTTTTTGTTATGCCCACTGTAAACACATGATAAAATTCGCATAAATTTTGATCAATGCAAGTTTTCTGTTTTTTTTTTTTTTTTTTTTTTGCTTTGTTACCAAATTCGATTTGGTTTTATTGCCTGTGTAGATGTAAAAGCCGTTTGGCCCATTTAACCGCGCCTAACGCGCTTCGAGCGTAAAAAATGCATTTAGTTAAAAAGTTTTTTCTAAAAATAACAAAATAAATTCGTAACCAGGATATCTATCTAACTGGGCTACCAACAACAACAACAAATAAACAAATCAAAAATAAACAAACAAATAAATGGTAAACCATTTTACGTATTTTTTTTCATTTTCTATACTCTTGTAAAAAGAACTGAAAACTTTGCATAGAAACTGCTTTACAACTAAAATTGTCTATGTATATGAAAGTTAAGAGGATAAAAAACGAAAGGATAAAATTAATTTTAGAAAATATTTCAGTACTAAAATATTTAATCGCTTTTAAGAGATGATGTTATATAATATCTGTATTTAAAAAATGTTATCTGCTATCTTTCATATTAATTTTGTGTGAGTTTTAATCATCTGAATCGTTATTTTATAAGCTTAAGTTATCATTTGCTTGGTTTTATATCATAAACATTATTAAACTCACGGAGTAAGTTATTCTTTTAAATGGTATTTTTCATTTAATAACAATTTTTTTGCAATTTTTACCTATAGCGAATTTTCAATATTCGAAACATTGTGGCATTTTCTATTTAAATCATTGAAAAGATATATTCGAAATATTTTTTTGCATGGAATATCTGTGGTTATACAGAGAGAGCAAGAGCGCTCAGGTGCTTTACACTGTGCGGCATGGTTTGGGGTTCAATACATAAAAATAAATCTGCCGCATTTACGCGGCCCGGTTGGCTTTTGCATATTTTATGTTCCGAGTGTTGAGTTGGTTTTTGCTCGGAATGCAGAAAATATTTGATGTTGATTTTATTGATTTTTTTCCATAATACAAAAAAAAACAAGCAAAAAGCTGGCTAACAGCATGTGAACTGTTGCTTTGAGATAGAGCCTAAAATGCATTTTATAGTTCTGGTTGTTGTTGCCAAAAAAAAGGGGTAGAGGGTTTTGTCTAAAAGTTAAGCCACTTTGTACCGACTGCACAACAGTAGTAGCATCAGCAGCAGCAGCGGCAGCAACAACAAAATGTAATAAAAACGAAAGCTGTGCTCACAAAACAGAAAACCCTAAAAACCACATACAACATGGTGCATGCAGCATGCTGCATGCCGCGTGACATAGCCCTCCCTCTAAACCCACCCTTTACCACTACCCTTGCCCCAATTTTTGGCTTCTACAGGGTGTGTAAATATTTACCTGTACAATCAAATTTAAAATACCAAACAGCACACAGACACGAACCACAAACACAGACACACAACACACATACATACACAGCCAAAACACATACGGGCTGAGAGATTGAAAAATAACCAGTTTAAATATTTTAGGCAATTAGTGGACAAAATTTTTGGTGACAAAAGAAAACCCATTGCCATTTATACAATTGCTAGAAAGAGAATATATAACAAAATGCTAGAGATAAAGGAGTGGCAGGTTCTTCCAGGACCTGCTGTCACACAATGAACTAAATAAGTGCTGCAAAACAAAGTTTGCTTCATTTGCATGCACTTGAGACTTGGCCAAAACAACGCACACCTAACCAAAGGAGAAAGCAGGTAAAAAACAACTTTCTCAATATATCAGACGCTTAAAAAAACACACACACACAAAACAAAAGGAAACAATGACAGTAAGTTGCTCTTTATGCGGTTGGCACAGTAGTTAAAAACTAACATATTAATTAAAGTGAAAATTTTAAATTTAATTTTAAAGTTTATTATTTATACAAAAATATGTTATTGTTAAATTAACAGAACTTGGAACATTTAAGAAAAAGCAAGTTAAATTCTAAATTAACTAACTAAAATTTCACTTCTGAGATAATTGAAGAACTTATTTAATTTGTAAATCAAACTTTGTTTTAAGACGTTTCATTTTAAAAGTAATAAGACTTTATGATAAACAAACATTTCTAATAAATTTCATAAAATCTTGAACACATAAGTCAAATTTCCATATTTATTAAGGACATAATATTTATCCCTTAAAAGTTAGTTGTCAATTTTACTATTGCAAGTCAATATATATAAAAATTCTTTCTCAACATATGTAAAAAAACAAAATAAACTTGGTTAACAATGCTATTTTACATCACACTTAAGTTGCAGACTGATTAACAGTTCCGTTGTATTGTAAAGATCGAGATATTTACCAACACTTACCACACTTATCTACATGACACACTCATAACGCTTGATATTTATTAACACTAGCTTTAACAGTAGCAGAATGTTAACAGAGAATAAGAGAGAGAAGCATTCGAGCAGCTGATACTGAGAAATACAGAAAAGCAAAATAACTGAAAAATCTCAAAAAATGTATAAAAAAAATAAATTTCAAAATTGAAAGTCTTTAAAACTTATCTCCTGTAATAGCCACTGTGCCATGACAGGGGACCAATGTAAAAGTCTAAGTAACTTTTTCCGAGTACTCGACACCTTATTTTCACCTTCACTTCCGCTCCTTCTTTTTGGCGCACACACTCTTGCCCTAATGAATGACTGCGAAAACTCTTTCAGCCATAAAATACAATGTGCAATTGTTAGGTGTGTGAGCCCAATAGAGCTCTTTCTTGCGTAATTAAATGAAAATGCGAATATGAAATGTGGAAAATGAAGTATGTGTTAAGGCGATGCATAAGCCATAACCATAATGACTGGGAATATATGCACACTAATGGCTGGCAGTTTAATTGAACCAGGACCACACCCAGATACTAACTTATCTTTCAGTATGTCTCTGTATGTGTATGAGCACTATGTTTGTTAGCACTATCATAGCCCACCGTCAGCTCATTTGCAACATTTGTTGCAGTCACTCGAATGGAAAAGAAGGGGACAGCAACAAGCCATTAGCCTCGAGTAGCACTTCACTACTGCATGTTGCGTATACGCCTCATATAATGCGGCCAACTATTTCCAAGCTGTTAGACAGTTTCAAGCTCACTAGGCAACAGTGGCAATGGCCACACTGCACCCAATTGTTGTTAATATCCATTTGTACCAAGTTCTTATCACAAGCGATAAATATTTATAGAAATGGTTTTAGATAATACTAAAACTGACAACTACCAGTTCTTAATTAATTTATGTGGCCAACTGAACACAAAAGAGTATGCAATACAACTTTTGTTTATTTTAAATATATTTTTAAATCTAAAATCAAATTTTTGCAATCAGTTTTCAGGTAGTTTCCAGGAAAATCTACTTCCTCCGTTGACTCCTTTGTTGTGGTTTTCCCTTAACTTAAACTAAGCAGCTTTTGACAATTTGTTGAATGGGGGCGCTTCTGTTGATTCTTGTTGCTTTTGTTGTCGGGTCTTGTTGCTATTGCTGTTGTAGTACTCTCTGGTCTTGCCCTTGCATAAATACATTTAAATAAGCTGAAAGGAAGAAGCAATATGTTACGTATACGCAATGTGGACCAAAAGCTGTTTCATGTTGCTGTCTTAGTTGTTGTGGGTTACCGTTGAAAATGTTAGCATATTTTATGCTACCTACCTTGCCCTTTAATAATGGTTTTAGTGGTCAGTTTTTAAAAGCAAAAATGTTGTTGAACTCTTAATGATGCCAAACCAAAGCAAAACCTATTTTAAATTCCACAGGTAAAAAAAGTTTTTGATAGAGAAAACTGAAAGATGCAAAAAGCAACCCAAAACCAAAACATTTGAGTTCATTAAGCAGCTGCCGAAACAAAATGCAAATGGAATTGCTGCAAAAGATTCTTGCCTTCGCATTTGTATGGTGAGAAAAATGCAACTCATTTTTAATATCCTGCAGCCAGCCAGATGTCGATGGCGGAAATTAAAACTCAATATTCGCAAAGACAGACGACGAGCAAAAGGCAAGAATCTGAAGCTGACTATTTGACTTGGATGGACCGCAGCAGTAGCAGAAAAGTGCACAATTGAAGCAGCAAATCAAATGAAATGCAACGAAACGAAACGAACAAAACGTGCTTTACCACACACACACACACACACATAAAGCCTTACTCACCCATACACATGCACTTCAACAGTATACTCCTGCTTGAAGCTCTACTCCTGGAGACGTGCAATTTTCGCAGACATTCAACGTGGAATTGTTTGATTTTGGCAAAGTGCAGCTGCGTCTCCGCCCTGCTCTGGCATTTATTTTATTTTTTTTTTTTATGCTTCTAACCCCGTATCTTATGCCATTGCCATTTGCTAAATGTTAATGCCATTTCAATTGCATTTCCCTCAATTCCCTCTCATAGCACACTACACCATCTATCTATCTATCTATCTATCTATGCATTTCTTCAATCCAAATTCTACTGTCGCTGACATACACTTATTTCACACATCCTGATACTCTACAATCAATAGGTCAACTTGACTCATACACTCTGTATTAGATAATGTGAGAATTTATTATGAAGTGATTAAAAATTTATAAATTACCAATTGAATTTTAATTTATTTAAAGAAGTCAAACTGAATGATTTTTAGCTCTAGAGTTTTTCAAAGGATTTTTAACCTTTCTTTCTAGTTTAATCATTGAATTCAATAGTTGTTTATATAAACTTTTAAAGTATTTTGGAATTTTCTACTAGTATCCTTTGTTTGATTTTGTTCCACTTTTCAATATTATGTTTTCTTTTTCACATATTTGAATACATAAGTTTTCTTAACTTATCGAAAGACACATTTTGCATTTCGAGTAAATGTAAAATCAAAATTTTCTATAATAAAAGTAGGCTTAGATCTTTAAGAGTTCTAAAACTGATAGATTGATAAGTTTTCTCTTTTTATCGAAATAATATACTTTTAAAAAAAAAGGTAAAAACTTGTACTTGTACATAAATAAATAATTTTCTTTGTTCCTTTTAACGTGTCTCCGACAGATACCCATATCTTTCTTTATCTAGCTCTTTGTATTCCTAGTAGACTGCTTAACAAACTATAACATCCTTAAAAATGATTTCCTAATTAGTTAAGGTTAGTAAAACTAATATGTTGGCATCTTATCTTTCTAAATCAAGACACAAGTATCATATAGATTTTAATACTGCTTGCAAAACTTTTTTTACTATATATATTTTATGTTCTATCTTACATCACAGTTTCCTAATAACTTTTGTACAGTCTTGTTTTAAAACCTTTTGTTTTTCCAATCAATTTAAATTCCTAGAGTAATCCCATTTCGCATTTCGAAAAATGTAATATTTTTCGACTCTTTTTCTTCCTATTAATTCGTTTTTCTGTGTTTCTTTTGTGAGAAACCAAGTGCAATGTGCATATCGCATATCCTAGCATTTTGCGGGACACTTTTATATATGTTTCTTGAACAGTTTTTCTGGCTTTTTTTTTCTTTTTTACTTGTGCTCCCCCAATCATTTCTATGGTTTGCTTGTAGTTGAGGGGGAAGAGTATATGTTTAAGAGACTTTTAGAAAGAAGAGCAGCTTGAAGCAAACACTTGACTTTGACACTTATATTTTTGAGTGGAGAAACACAAAATTGCTTCATAATTTGCACTTAAGTCAGAGTTAAGCTTAAAGTTAAACCAAATTGAACTCGAAACGGTTGGTTAAACTGAAATTTAACCCCAAAAGGTTAGCATTGAAAATGCGTTAAACTGTTTTGGAATGTATCTCACGTTTCTCGTGGCCGTATTGATTGATAGACTGACTAAATGGCCAGAATGGCTGATTGATTGACTCACATTAAATCCCGTCGAATTACACTCCACACACGTACGCATCTTTCTATAGAGGAATCAGACATAAAATACATACATTTCTAATATACACTATTCAAGTGTTTAAGGAAAACAAAAGTCTGTAGGTTTAAAGCCAAATCTGCTCTCCTTTGGTAACTAGGTATGTCTTGAGGTTTTCAGTATTAACATGCAATTTGTTGGCTAAAATATATGAACCAATAGAAAGCTATAGTTTGCTATTTCCACCATGGCAGGTGGAAGTAAAGACTTATTTATATTCAGTTCAGACACGCCCATACGCCTACAATACGCATACGCTATACGGATTTTCTCCATAAAATCCAATAATGATCGGTGGTTGGCTGACTGGGTGGATGAAGTAAATAAGCAGGTTTGGTGAAATGAATTTACATATGAAAGCAGACCAAGGACCTCAATGAGCCAAGAATTCATGCATAACCCCGACCTGATTAAGATTACCGATATTGAACAGAACCCAGACAGAGAAACAGAGACAGAGAGGGAGAATCCCTTTTGTTGTCCAACTTTATCGACAGTTTCTGACAAAAAAAGTTGACTTCAATTATTATTATTATTACATATTTGCTTGTCTTGCACTTTTCCGATTTGCATGTTAACAGCATGTAAACAGGAATTCCTTTGCATTCTTGTTCCCCAATTGCCGAGTTGGTCCTGAGATCCTGACGATGATTGCTTTGAAGGCGTCAAATGGGAAATGCGAATGCGAATGAAGCCAGGCGGCCAACTAATTAAAAAGTTAGACGTCAACTCGCATGTGCCTTTAACTTTTGCCAAAGTAATTAAAGTTAGCAAAGGTAAATGCCGAGTTATATATACCTATATATATATATATGAATGTGTGTTCCTTGTGCGCGCGATGTGTGTGTTTGTGTGTGTGTTAACATAGCCGGTAGTCAAGTGAACTTTAGCGCATTTACATTTCACACCTGCCATTGCGAGTCATGTAAATTTTGCAAGAGAATGCGTCAAAAACTTTATATACATAGAGAATTAACTTATAAAAGAATAAAGAGGAAAAAATTTTGCTTATTGCAGACGAGAAAGAATTAATAAAAACAAACGGATATAATTATAAGCATACATTTTTAATTAAATTTCAACCGATTGCAAATGTTGAAATAATAAAAAGATTATGCCAAAAGTGACACTGAAAATTTAGCTTAAATTAAATAAAGAAATAAAAATTTTGCAATTTTTATCTCTAGAAAATATTCAATTTAATTTCGATAAAACTATTTTATATTTTTCAACTATATTATGAGTCCTTTTTTTATTTTCTTATTATGAGGTTTTTTTACATTAAATTTTTTAACTACTTAAATTTTATATTGTTGTTAACCACATTGAAACAAATTTCTTTACCTCTTGATATACTTTCAACCTTGATGGAGATAAAGAGTAATGTATTGAGTTATGTCTTTAAGTCTGTAAATGGATTCCATAGCTTTGTTGAGGGAAAAAATGGAAAAGTTTAATCAACACTTAAATATTAAACATTATTTTAAAACATTATTATTTTAGCTAAAGATTATTTTTACTAAAATTCAACAAAATATAGTAATTTGTATATAATAAAGTCTTTACATAAATAATTTATATATTCATTATTAATGGAGAAAACCTAAATTATAAATAAATATTTACTTAATAATATTTTCTCATTTCGATCGTACAAACAAATCAACGTCTTTTTGTAGATATAACAAAACTATTCATTCTATAATTCATTGCTTTATTTTATTCTTGAAAAAGATTCATTTAATCGTTCTTAAATTTCTGATTAAAAACCCAAGTTGTAGTGAACCCATTGAAATTTTCTCTTCAAGAATCATAGCTATTCATTATTCACCACCTTTAGCCTTTATGTTCCCAATGTCCCATGTTATTCATAGTTCTTTTGATTCTTTTAGATGGTTATCTATCAGCACCTTTTACTTTAGCTTTTCATCAGTTTTTCCTCTCGTTTTTGTTTTTTATTCATAAACTATTCATCCGCATCTTCTAAGAAAAACTTCTCCTTTGATGAGGTTTTATCTTGGCCACAATTATTAGCATATTCTCTACTTGCATGGCTGTTGGCTTTGATGTGTCGACTTGACGTCTCATTAGGCTAGCATCCATGAGAAACTTTTTAGACGGACAGTGGCGTTTCTTGCTTAACGTTGACAAAGTGCCAAGCTTCTAGCCCTAATGTCGTTAAACCCATGGCTGATTACAGTGATTATAGTGAAAGTGAGCAAGTTCATTGCACCCCTAATGGAGCGCATCACTAGAGGAGGTCCAAGTTGTCTAGACAAAATTGCCTCAATTAATTTGTGTGACTAACTAAGACATAAAAGAGCATTCTTTATGGCTTTTGATGCCATTGATGAAATCTACCTTTAAAAGCATAAATTTCAACTATGGCCAAAACACTAATTGAGACTCAAATTGCATGCCAAAGCAAGAGAAAGAGAGAGTAAGAGAGAAAGAGAGAGAGGGGAAGCAGTAGTGAATTCTCTCAATATCCAGTGGAATGCCTGTGGTTTACAAACTTGGTTGCCAAACTCCTTTACCCCGCAGCATTATATACGATTTGACACATTTTGACATTTTCGCCAACATTTCCAAGAGTTGTGGTCATGGTTAGTAGTTCCTTGGGATGCCTTTGCTCTCCACATTAACATTACCATGGCAATCGGTATGGGATATATATCCTATATTATGCACAAGTTTGGTCAACTAATTAAACTTTAATTACGAAATAATACAAAGTGTCTGTTACAGTTTCTGTAACATACAATACATAAGTTATACACACACACAGATATATATATATATATACCTATAAACAAAAAGGTTTCATTGAAATACGAAAACTTTTTGCGGTCAGTTGAGACGACATGAAAACCTATTCAAACACTCTGTCAATTATTATTTTCACGCTCTTTTATATGCTTGAATGGATCAAGTAAATATACTAATTTATTAGCTTACATCAATGTATATACAAATGTATATACATACATCTCACTTACCTGTATATATATATATACATAGTTACATATTTGTTTTTGTATATTTGTATATGTTTGCCAATTTCTGTATTTAATTACATTTCAGTTGACTGCCTCTAAGCTGCTTAAATGTTTGTCTATTTGTTGATTTTGATTCATTGCGGTTTCTGTGTGGGTGTTAACCATTCATATACATTAAGACTTTTTCTCTTGGATTGCTGATAAAAACTTTAAATTTAAATTAAATTTTAGAGGATTATGATTAATAGGAAAATTAATTTATCTGTGCATGAATTTTAAATCAAAAATGAGAAGATTGTAATTAAAATGGAAATAATTTCATCTCTACCTAAACTTCTTAGACTTTTATCCTTACTATTTATTAACTTCGATTTAAGAATTAGGCTTAAGCTTTATTAGTTCATTAGATAATTTTTTACATTGGAAAGGGTTATAGAATTAATTAGTTTTTGTATGGTGCACTTGAAGTTTTAATACTTTTGTTATTTGTGAGTTTGATAGTCTTGGTATTATGGTAGATTTTCCTGCTTGGGCTAGCAGGAATGGAATACATTTATCTATATAGCTATTCTTTTCAAAATTCATGTAGATATTCATGAACTGAAACTTTTAAATTGTTTTAAATTCATAGAAACTTCGAGTTAGCTACTCTTAAGAAAACTAAACAACAAATCTCACAGACTTTCTTTAAAACATGTCTCTAATGAAAGAACTTGTTGAATTATCAGTCATATTTAACTTAATTAAAATCTGTATGGAAGTATTATTCCTGTTGTTCATGAATTGCTGCTTTAACACTCTCTTTACCTTTCATTCAATTTTAAATATTTAAATTCACTTATCCATTTTTACATATATTTTAACTGTTTTCTTACCCCTTTGGTGTCATGCATATTACATTTTTGCAATTTTTCTGAGTGTATAAAGTTTTTTCCTCCACATGCCACCCACCCCTAGTCTCTCAGACTCTCTTTAATATGTCATTGTTTATGCGCGAAAGGAAATGGCGGCTGTTGGCTTTGGTACTGGTACTGGCACTGGCAGTGGGTCTCATGCTTGGTCCACATTGCGTATGATTAACAATTTAAGCGTGTGCATATTTCACATCGAAAACGCGTTGGAGCAAAGTGAAAATTGCATGCATAGACAATCGGGCAATGGGAGGGTTTTTGGTCAACAAGCCTTAAAGCGGTTTGTTGAATTGCTTTAAGTGCTCACGTTTCGTTAACCATCTTTTCAGATACTTCTTTTAAGTGCACCTACTATATCTACCATCCATTGTCCTGCTCTTGTTGTTCAGTGTTGTATTTTGGTGCAACAATTTTACAAAGCAACTGGTATTAAACGAACGACATGTGCCTGTTAGCGAACACCAAAAAAAAAAACAGAGACAAAAGGAAGGAGAAAAAGTGGAAAATAAACTGGTCCAGTAGCTGCTACGCAACTGGCGCTTTTGAGTAAATTGTCGTCCAGTGTACTGGACAAACAAAGCAACGGCACGTAGATGGAGCCATGACTACAGGACACCTACTGATTGACAAAGACATGTGGAAAAGAGCCTAATGGTTGGAAAGGACCTACCATTATGTGTACAATAACTGCAGGAAGTACATCTGCAACAAGCACTTCAATCATGTATCCATGCAGCATCACTTCATAAACGGCCTGCCAAAAAAAAAAAAAAAAAAAAAAAATTGCCTACACTTTCTTCCATTCCTGTTTTCCAATCCAACATATTAAACGCATTTGCAGAGTCCTGTTTCTCCTCTCTTCCTTATCCATCGACAACTTTTGCTTGTTCTCGCCTTGAATCCTAGGGCGTTTTGCATTATTCAGAGACCACATGACCCAGAACGTTTATTTCGAAACGCATTTCAAGAAGTGAATGAAGTTGTTCAACAATTTGCCTAACATTTCGGAATAAATTGAAAATGTATTCTTAGCCCCAAGAATGAACAACAAAATGACTAACGATTTAAGATTAACCAAATCTCAATATATATACTTAAATTGATTCATTTCTATTAAGCCAAATGTGTTATATATTTGTTGAATATTGTAATAACATGGGGGAATTATCTAAAAAGGTAATTAAGTTTATAGATTCCATTTAACAGTTTCTCATCATTGACACTATGGGTCAAATAAATACTTTTTGTATAATATAATTAATATCTTATTTAAGGAAATTTAATTTATGAAAATTTGACTGTAAAGCATTATAAAAAAAAACATTCAATTAATATTCATTAATGATTAATATTGATTAATGATGTACCCAAAAAAAAACCTTACTTTGTGACATCTTTCGACAATTTGATTTGATTCTTGACTCATGGTTTTAGAATGGATAAATATATTATATTTTAAAGCTTTAAATTTAAAAAATAATTATATATCAAAGCTTTCCTTAACTTTTTTTGAATCGTTTAAATATTTTTATTTCAATTTATCTTAACAAAATGTTGTTGTATAATTTAAGTTTATTTAATTTTAATAATAGTTCTCTGGAAAACAATTAAACTACTTAATGGGAAATATATATAATAATTATACAAAAAATAGAATCAATTTCGTAAACTTCTCAAATTTTGTTTCTAAAAGAAAAAAAAAAACTAAAAGAAAACTTAAGAAAAAGACAAAAGTTTCAATTTCCTTATAAAATTTCTTATTTCACACAACTTTAAATTGAAATACTTTCATTATATAAAATAGTTCCATTAACAAAGAGAACAAATTCAACTTACTTAAGCTTAATTTAGTTTCTTTTTAAAGTGTCCATACAAAAAATTTACTATAAATCAAGGATATAAAGATTTAAGCCTTTGTTCAATAACAATTTTCTTAACATCGTTAAATAATTATGAAAATATTTGGTATATAACTTTGTGCTCTGAACTACATTATTCAAATTTAACATTAAAATTTGTTAATTTTCCAAAAGTTAAACTATTTAAATACTGGAATGGTATATTTTACCCACAGTGCTTTATTAATGAGTTATAAGTCATCAGTGGAGTAGCCAGTTCATTAACTAATACATATGCCGAAGTACATTTGGGAGGGCAACTGTCCATCTTTGCATAATGGACAAGATTAAGTACACCATGAGAATTGAATCACATAGTGAAGTTACATAATCTGAAAGCCATTTGCGATGCAAATATAATGCCACTAATTGCATATCATAGATGTTTCATGTTTGATTTCAACTCGAGAACATCAACAGAATACTCAATATGATTGATTTCACTTCTCTACTCTCATTTGCTTTTCTCCTTCTCTCTTTCACTCTATCCATCTCTTGCTCTTGCTCTCTCTCTTATTCACATGGCCAGCAGCATCATTACAAAGTCACGCTTACAAACTGGGCCAAGTGGAGAGAGACTTATGGACTTACTCAAAGCACAACAACGCTGCAACAGCAAAAGTAATTTTATTATCAAATCCAACTTTAACAACTGTAACCCTAGCCCAGGCCCACGTCCGAGTTTCAGTCCCAGTCCCAGTCGCAGTTCCATAGCTGGGTGTTGGTTAGTTTCGTCTCTCCTGGCCAACTTGTTATTTGGCTTGTAAGTTACAAAGTCTTGTTCGTGTGTCCTCGGGGTAATAAAACAAAAACTTTGTGTTGAAAATGAAAATGTACAACTAGAAGAAGTAACGTGAACTAGAGTTGAGATGCAATGCGCCGGCACTTTCATCCTTCCAGCACTGGCTGAGTGCAAATGACAGGCGGGCCAAAAAGGATTAGAGTGAAATGTAGATTTCATTTTATTTGCAAGGTTGATGTCGCCCGCTGTACCCTTTCCGCTCTCTCTCTCTCTCTCTCTCCTGCTCTTTGTCCCCAGCTGCTGTTTGCAGTTTTCTAATTACGAGAGAAACAAAGAAAAGCAACCTTTCAACCAAAAATAACAAGCAACAAAACAACCTTGACCACAAACAGAAACGAAGCGACATTCTTTGAAGCCCCCAAGGGTTCAAACCAGCAAGTAAATTATAAATCATCTCAAGTAAAATGTACAACAATCCTTTCCTCCCCCCCGCCAATTATGAAAATATTCTCAAAGTTTATTTTCAAACAACTTTTCAAAGTTAAGCATAAATTTTTGGATAAACTCATAAACGAAAGAAAAAATCCGTTTTTATATATTCTTTAATACACTTTTATGAGACAAAGCACAAAATAATTCAATAAGGAAAAACAAAACTTAAATTGAAATATAAGTTAAAAATCAAATTTTTTGAAATTAGTTTAAAAAAATAGTTGTATAGTAATAAAAGTTGTCTAAATTAACTTGATTTGCTTTATATATAAATATATGAAAGACTCGCCTGAAGGCTTTAGCTATTAGTAAACAAGGATTTCAGGAACCGTAAGAACAATTTTACTTATGAATTTATACAAATTTATAAAACCGATCTCTATGCTTCGTCCCACCTATAAAAGACCATTCCGTATGGATCAAGAACATATATAGCTTAGATTACATAATTAAACACCAAATAGTTAATAATAATTTACAGAAACAGCTACTTCTAACAAAGTGGCCTATTCCTGACTCTTTGTGGGAAATAAATTTTTAGACCACAATTCATAGCTATCATTTTACTTTGGCTATAGTAACTCTCTCTTTTTCTACCTCTTTCTATCTCTCTCTTTCTGTTTTTGAGTAGATAAACGCAATGACATTGCCAGGCGGCTACCTTAACTCTTATCAGAAAAGCCATTTAGCAAAGGAAACCTCCCAGTGCCAATCTCCAACAACCACTTTCCACACACACATACACACCCACACACACACACACCTTCACACATACATAAAGCCGGCAAGCATTTCCCATTTCACAGCTTATTGTTATTCAACAGCGAAAGTTTTTTTTTTTCTCTCTTGCACTAAAGTCATAAGAAGTTTGAAAGGTTTTTTTTTCTGCGCTTCTTCAACTAGTTTCGGGCTAAGAAGCATCGTTGGTCTCCTTTGGGGACGCCTCAATAGTTTTATGAGCTTCACGTTGGTATAGGTTGGTAGGTGTGGCTAAGGGATAAGGGAATAGGGGGATGACTGAGTTAAATGCATTTTTAAATTGCAACGAAATTGATCTTTAGTGGTTGCTTGAAGTTGAGAACTGTTCCAAAGACGTGTAGTCATCAAAATGCGTTTTACATTTTACATTTTCTCGTTTGGCTCAAGAAGCTATTAAATATGGTCAGAAGACGTTAAAAGTTGGCTAACAGAGAGTGGCATACAAATCGGAAGTGGACATTGATGAATGAAAATAATGATTGTGGAATTGAAATATACAAAAAAAATCTTAAAAAATCGAACATTTTTAGAAGTTTCCTTTAATTTCTAACATTCTTTATTTAATTTTCACATCCCCACATCACTTCCGTTACTCATACGCCATGTAAACAGTTGGGCAAACAATAAGTCATAATGATGCCGCTTTTTGGCTTGAAGCTTTCTCTGCCAACTCTTACAGGGGGAGAGAGGGAGTGAAAAACTGTAATTGCAGCACGCACTTGAGCATCCTTCAATGCATTTGTTGTCCTGGTTCTGGCATTTATTAACTGTTCACGTGCAGGCAAGAAATGATATTTTAGTTTTCTTTTCACTTCCTTTCCTTATTTTTTTTTTTTTTTTGTTATATTTTTTTTCACTTCCTTGCGTGTTGTTTAGTCTCGTCACATTTGAAGAGTATTTTGAAGGAGGAATTAAGCAAGCATTGAAAGAGAAAGAGAAAGACAGAATAGAAGAGCTCACAGGAAGAAGGAATATACAGGATATGTACCACAACGATGCCTGGCATACCTTACCCTTCGTCAAGACACCATCTTGTATTTTTTGACAAATTGAATTTGGAAGCCAGAGAAACGTGCTGTTTGTTTCATTTCACATGGCACATGGCTATGCTCCATTTGAGCTGCATTGATGATGATGATGATGATGATAATGCTGTTGTTCCTTCACCAACTGACTCACTGACGGACTGACTTGGCTTGCCGTGCAGTTTGTGGTGCTTCACGGTGAAACTTTTCAATTGCATTAGATTTTGCTAGTCAACTGACAAGTCATTAAAACTGATAAATTGCCTTGAGAAACAGTTTAGACCGCATTTAATTAGAGTTAACTTTTTGCTCTAAACTCATAAGCAAATCCAATTCATTAAATATTTAGTTTATAACTTTGTTAGACCAATATTTCCCGGAAAATCCACAGCAAGTGCACTTATAGTTATGACTAAACAAGTGGCCAAGAAACTGGGTCAAAACTGTGCAAAAAAAGGCTAAAGAAATATTTATACAAATGTTCTGACCAAGCTTCCGGCCCTTCCTCAAACTGTGTGTGTATTTGTTGTTTGGTCCTCTCCTTTTATAGCCCCCAAAAAGGTCTTTGGGTTCAACATGAATGTGTTGGGCACTTGCACCTTTTTGCATAACTAATACACAATTACCTGTATTGTATACAAAAAGAAGGTGCGAAAACTAAACTGTTTTTGCAATTTTAACAAGGTATATAACGACACCTTTAGGGCTATAATTTAGCATCGTTTT
Source organism: Drosophila neocordata (assembly GCA_018903615.1). Lineage (NCBI taxonomy): Eukaryota > Metazoa > Arthropoda > Insecta > Diptera > Drosophilidae > Drosophila > Drosophila neocordata. The sequence goes on along the minus strand of JAEIGI010000006.1, from coordinate 4,288,317 downwards.
ACACACGAATGCACAGTGGGTTTAAGTTTATTGGGGTGGCTATTAATTAGAGAGAAATTGCTACTTGAATAATGTAATAACCAATTAAATATATTATATAATATGGAAAAAGGTTTCACTCTTTTATTAATAAAACTATTTTGTTATGTAGATTCTAAATTTCTATATTTTATCTTATTTCATATTAACTAAAAGTCTGTTGTAATTCACCTGTCGGATTCCTTTAATTCTATTTCACTTAACACACAAATTGTTATATAAATGGAGTCCTTATGTCAATTAAAATTACATTTCTAAACGCAATTCAATTTTACATAATTCGTTTACTTATTTCATTTTCAAATTTACTTTCTTTGCCATTGTCCATTTCAATTACATTTTCGACTGTCAATCCAACTTAAATAACTAATACAAATAGAAAATGCGGTACAAATTATTTATTTCAAATTTCTATTTAAAGTTCAATTTTAATTTCTTTGCCATGACCATTTCAATTTCATTTTAATTCAACTTTATTTATGTAGCTGTCCTTTCATATCTTTTTTTTTTTTTTGCATATGTAAATCAAACCAATGTGCAGTTTGCGTTGTTGTCCAGACAAGGTGTTGCTGTGGGCAAGTTTTCTTACGACTTTGTCATTATATAACACTAACTGAAACATCCCAACCACCCTGCCGGCCCATCCACTCGTCGAGATTTGCTCTACAAAATATGCAGTAACCACAGGACCTGGGGGGCAGGATGTGGGCTTCGCATTTACTGATTGATAGACCTCAGCTCAATAAATTCAATTGTCAGTGGTAATGGTTGTTGCTAGTGTTGCCAATGTCCTCCTGAGGCCAGTCACTCGATTTATAAGCTGTCTTCTGCTGGACCACACAATATTTTCTTTTCTTTTTCCTTCTTTTTTTTTTTGGGTTGTAGGAGAAGACCGACAAATTGCTAAGTTTCATGGCTTTTGCGTAGCGCACATATGACAGGCAATTTGTGTTTATTACATGGCTCCATAAAGACAGCTACCCTCATATGGCTTTTGGCTAGACCTTTTTTATAGTAGCGAGGAGCAACAAATGTTTCATTGCCTTAATGGTGTCTCATTAGGTTCATTATTATGTGACCCTTTCTTTGTATTATATAATAACTAAATAGACACGGAATCTTCATTAAATTTAACTTAAACAAGAATTCTTTGAATTTTCCTGCCAAATGTCTAAGAAAAATTTACAATTTCTTTTCTGTTGCCTACTTTAAGGGGCGTTTACTGCCTGTTATGGGGTATTCAAGATTCGTTGTTACAACATTAGGAATTCAGTCTTTTTGCGGTTTAGCCGCCTTCACTTGATTAATATGCAATTTCTTGATGAAGGCAAAGCCGCCATTAACACACACACACACACACACCCTCAGAGAGAGACACTCAGAAAGCGAAAAGAAGATGCACAGTAAACCGCTAACCCATTTACATATGTGAGTGTGTATTTGAATGTGCGGGTGAGCATGTGTAGACTACTCGAACTCCAGTTTCTCTTTGGCTTTGCCTTTTTCTGTGTGAAGCCTTGCAGAAGGACCACAAAAAAAAACAACTGTGGCAAAAAACAAAGGAATAATTTAAACTCTGTCATAAACTAGGTTAGCATCATTCGCGCACACACATACACACACACACACACACAATCACACACACTCTGGCACTTTACAGCGTCTGCTGTTTTATAATAACTGTCGGTTTGGCGTTTTTTTCCTCATCAGCTTTCGTTGTTGTTGTTGCCATTTTTTGCGCTTTATTTCCGCTGATTTTTTGTCCTACTCGCTCTTTCTCATTTACTACTTTGGTATCTTTCTTTTTTTTTTTTTTTGTGCGACAGACAATACGCTCACATTTATTTTATTTTCAATATTTTTTTTTTCTCTTTTTTGCTTTTATCATTTTCTTTTGTGGGCGTTATGTGGGCATGTCTCGACCGGGTCATGCGGCATTATGTGATGCATTTTTTATGCTACTCGGCCCGTTCGCTCTTTTGCCTTTTTATTATCGCATATGCATACACACATAAGTAACGGTATTTACGTTCTTACATACATATATATATATATATATATACGTTTGAATGGAGTTTTTGTTGTTGCTCGAGAATCGCTTACCATCATCACATAAATTGGCCACAGAGTTCAAAATGCTTTTTTTTTTGTCCTCATAACTAACTGCATTCATAAATGCAAAACATTTTTTTTAGTTATACATTCTTGTATACCCTTTTTTTTTTGACTATAGGTTGACTGAACTGTAGATCAAAGAAATTCTAACAGATGTTACTTTGCCTAAGCTACTCGATATCAATGGAAACCATTTAAAGTATATTAAACTAAGTAACAAATATAAAATAGTTTTAAAATATTTGTTGGAAAGTCTTATTGTAGAACTTTTATCAAAGATTAGAATTTTCGAGTATTTTTGAGTATTATTTCAAGTCAATATATTTATAGACCTACTTATTTTAACAATTGCCTTAGGAATATTATGTTTAGATTAGAGACTTTTTCAAATTTAGAATTTACATACTTTATCTTCATTTTATGATATGTAGATTTTCATCTTTTTAGTTTCTTTTTCTAAAATCAATTTTTGGTTGTTGCCACTATTCTATCTATCAAATATTTCTCCTTTAGAACTGATATTTGTGTGAACAAGATTTGCCAGATCTATGTATGTAGGTACATATATATATACAGGGCTCAAAATCAATATGGAATCTATTTAATGGTTTTTGTAACTTTTAATTGATTCTGAAACTTTAAAATAATTAATGGAATCTTTTAAATTGCTTTCATAACTTTAAATTAATTATTTAATTGTGTATATAAATGTTTGTAGACTTTAAAAATAGTACTTGGGGCTACCATATTGTAACTTTACCACATTGAACACGTTTTAAGACTTTATTGAAAAGTGTTGGTAAACACCGTTTACTTAAGATTTTAATTTAAAAAAGTGCTGGTAAACACCGTTTACTCATGACTGTAATAAAAAGTATTGGTAAGCACCGTTTATTTTTTGTACATAAACTTAGACTAACATTTGCTTATTATATACCATAAATTCTTTTACCAAAACCACTTAAAGCCTTTCAACAAATCAATTGCAGTTGTAAATCAATTGTTCAAAATATTTTATTATTTATTTTATATTTTATATTTTATTATTATATCATAATAAATTGATAACTTAAATTTTGTGTTGATAAAATGTTAACATTGAATATATTTGAATATTCCAAAAAGATAAAGTTCTTCCTTGATTTTTCCAATCGAATAACACAAAAATTGAAAGAAAGAACCAAATAGAAGAATATATAATTCAACAGAGCCAATAGGTAATACTGTTTTTTCCAAGTGAAAAAACCTAAAAATGATTAGATTTCTATGTAATACTAAAGCCTACTTAATCTACTTAAAAATACTTATCTTAAACTTGCAAATATATTAATAATTAACAAATATTATCTATATTATTTATATTAACTAAACGTATGCTTGTATATACCCTAACAAATCGGAATATATCAAATTATAGTGGTCTGCTTTGAAGTGTATAAATGACCCATCTTTTTCCATTTGAAAGGCACGTTTTATTGTTAAACAAATTGCATTGTTATGTTCATGATTGAACGCACTTTGACAAAAAAAAAAAAAAATGTTAATATTATAAAAATGGAAAATGAAAGAAAATCGTATGAAAATATTATTATGTTATTAATATTAGTAAATATTGATGAAGTGTTTGGCATTTTGCAGCAATTTGTTTGCCAATTTTTTGTCCGCTTCAGAACGTACAAAAAATTGTTCTATATATTCGAAAAAAATATATTTATTCCGGGCATATTAAATCAATAAATCTGTGCCGTAGCAAAATCAACAAGCACAAAAAAAAAGAAAATTGTTGGCCACATACACAGATTAAATTGCCGATTTCTGTTTCAATGTTCGAGGTTTCTGCTGTTGCTGTTGTTGTTGTTGTTTTTATTGAACATACATACAACGAATCGATTATTGTTAAAGATTTGTTTCGGTTTTTTGTACGCCAATACTTTTTGGACAATTCGTTTTAATGGCATTGCATAAACAACAATTAAAATCGCCTGAAAGATATGGCCATTTTACAGAGAAATATTTGTGATTGTGTAACTGTGTGTGTGTGTTTTTTTTTTTAACATATTTAATTAAATTATAACATTTATTTCCATACCCACGCCCTCGATAACAATGCCCATTTGCCTCTTGTACTTTAACCCCTGACTTTGACTCATATTCGCAATCATCATCATCATTATATATATGCATATGTATATACAATGCTCTATTGTGCTCTCAGAGGAAATGTGTGTGTGTGTGTGTGTGTATGCCTGGGGTCAGAGGTTAATTGATGACAAATGCATAAACTCAGTTTCAGTTGAAGCAGAAATTGAAACATCAATGGAAGAACTCTTACTACTCCTCCTCCTCTTTCTTTTGGGTGATTCTGGTGGAAATTAAGGCGAACAAAAAAATCTAAAAGAAAGGGCTGACTGACTTTATATCAAAGTCAAAACTTATATACCCTTTCATAAAGCAAAAGTAATCTGTTTATCGATCGACTCAAATCAAATTAAATGACAATTGATGAAACGCAAAAGATAAATTTTCTTAACTAAAGATAGTTTTGCTTTAGTTGATATGAAAAAATCTTCTTTTATAATAGAATCTGATTGTTTATTTTAATATAAGTTAAATAATATTTCACCTTTTAGTAAATTATTTGATAAGAACTCAAACAAATGTGAATGTTTATAGTAAACCGATTTCTTTTTGAGTAAGGCAAAAATTAACAAATTATCAAGTTTTAAGACGATAAAACATTTAACTAAACACATTATAAAGTATTATTTGTCTCCTTACTTTGATACTCAGGTATTTGCTTATACATTAAGGATTATAATTTATGAATAATCACACGGAATGATCTTTAAAGTCTTTAAAAAGAAATATCGATAGAAACTGATATCGATATTTATTCTTCCTCTAAAGAATCTTGCAGAGAAAATATAAGATCGTTGTAGTTAATTTACTTTATAGTGAAAATGAAATGAAACTAATAAAACTAAAACTAATTAACTATTTATTTACCATATGAAATGCCATACTATATATGGATATATATTTACATATATGATATTATGTGATACGATCAGTTTATAGAAAATCTAGAAAAACTACATTCTTACTCTTATCAATTTACCCATTCAATATGTATTTTATTTCTAATAATATTCTGAAGTAATTACAGGATATATTTAAGTAAGCATGCATCTTTACAAATAACATTCCATAGGTAATAAAATTAATAAACCATTTTATATATTAAGATTTTAGTTCTATTAAATTATAATTTATTTAACAGTTTTACAAAGCTTTCATCTTAAAACTTAATCTTTTATATACTAAATAAAGTTTACAGACAAAAGACTAATATTTACCAAGTAATCCTTCTGCTAGTCAAAACAAATATGCCTAACCATTTGCAAGAGTAATGTAAATAAATGAAACATCATTTAATTAATGAGCAATTTATTAAATTATAAACAAAGCCAACAAAAGACTTTCTCCCTTTCTCTCTTACTCTTGCATAAATTGAAGCTTAATTGTTTTCTAGTGTTCCCATTTATTCTCTACTCACTTTTCTCTTTTTTATACACAAAATGTATATATATACATTTGTATAAATACTATATATATGTATATATGCTTGATTTGATTTCTGTGGGCTCTCAGTGATCGTTGGGAAAAGGGGGTGGGTTTCAGTTTGTGAGTGTCAATTATTATTACAATTTGTTGAAATGTCATCCAAAGTATTTGACTGCGATTGTGTCATAGTTCATGTTTCAATGAGTAAAAGTTATTTGCTTCAAATGGAAATTGTAGATAAGGAATTCTCTTTGTGAGTCAACTATCATCAGGGGAACTATTGTTAGTAAATGCAAAGGAAAATTTCTATACATAAATTCAAAATAGTTTTTCACACAAAAGGTCGCTAAAAAAAAAAACAAAGAATCCTTTAAAAATGGAATGAAAGTTTCTCATAATCTAGGAAAATCAATCTAGCAGATACAAAGCTTCATAGCAATTGCCTGTAAAATGCAAACGTTTTTGCAACTAATTCTTCTTTTGAATAACAAAGAATATATTTTTATTTGAAAACCCTTTTATGAGTTTTAAACTTTGTTATAAAATGAAAGTTTAAATGGACTTTAGATTGAAATTGACTTTGCTAACAATTTAGGTAAACTTTTTAGTTCATTTTCTCTTAAAGTTATAAAATCTTGTTAGTTTGTAAGTGAATAATATTGACTTTGGAAAACTAAACTAATATTTAAAATTTAAAACCAGAGAGTTGTTAAAAAGTCAGTTGAAATATTGAAACTGTTTTAAAGTTCAAGTTAAATTATATTTTCAAAAGAAATTTCAAATAAATAAACTAATAACAAAAACAATGATTGAAACTTAGATTAAGTGTTTGTTAACATCCAATTTGAACTAAATCAAACTTTAAATCATATTTTTTGCAAATTAGTTTATTTTTTTTACATTTCTTTCAAAAAATTAATTTAGCTTAAACTTCTTAAGTCTCATTAAAAAATATCGTCCAAATATTTTGCTTATAGTTATATTGATGGGCGATTATCCTTATACTATAATTCTTAGGAGTTGGAAATTCGGCTTAGAAACTTTTAAAACTTAAGAAAAAATCTGAAATCTTAGTTATTGCAATTCTGCATAGTCTTATATATATTCTTTTTAGAATATAGCATATTTCTTTCGATCTCAAAGTTATTGGTTATTGTATAGTTTAGTAATATATCACGTAAATTAAAATTGCGTACTTAATTCCACAATTCCGTAAGATTTAGCTCTGTAAGTTTCCAACTTCAGGCCAAATGTAATATACCCTACAAAAAATTCTGAAAAACGTTTCCATACTAATAAATTTATGCTTGAGAACTTTAACCTAACTAATTTTTATTAAACTTTAACCCAACATAAACCCTCGTAGTCAACCTGAGAGAGCTTTTTCTTATTTTTATGAAAAGAAGAAAAAAAAGCGTTGAAATATTTTCCTTATCTATATGGCATAGCACTTATTTTAACAGTACCCAGGCCCATTTACGGAAGCCAACCATTTTGTCTAGCAAACAGTAGCACATGGTGTCATTTTCATACACACCCACACACACACACATACACTGCCCACACATACACATACACATACATACATATATAGAAAGAGATGCGACGACCTGACACCTGACAGCCACTCAACGGCGAGTGCTTGTCGGATTTAAAAATATAATAACCAACAAAAAAAAAAAAATAAGAAAAAAAAAAGAAAGCGGGTGGTGAGGAAGGCGTGGGAGGAGGTTTAAAAATGTAAAAACAAGAAAAGTAAAGTGACAAAAAAAAAAAGCAAACATCATGCATGCAGAATGAAAAGTAAAAAGCATGATCGCAAAAGGGGAGGTGCATAGAGGGGATGAAAAGTGAGAAAAGGTATAAGAAGCAGCACACGGAAAGATGACAGGACATTTTTGCATATGTCAGTTAGGGAAAGTCACCACACACATACACACACACACACACCACCTCTTAGTGTAACTACCAACAATGGCTAGCTTTTATTTTTGACTTTGCCGTAGACATGAACAAAGAAAAGGGGAAAAACTATAATAGTGCAAGTGAGGTATAGAGGGAGGAGGGTAGAATGGAACTTAAAAGATGTCAAGGTGAAGTGTTGCCACATGAACAAGTCAAAGTTCTGTGGTATGAAATAAAAAAAAAAAAAAATCACCAACTTGAATAAATTCAATAAATGAAAGGAGAGGAAGAGAGAGAGAGAACATGTTGTCATGCCACCAAACTGATATGCAAAGTCAAGTGGCAATTTATCATATGCCGCCATGCCGCGAAGAGACAAAGATTGGCTACGGCTTCGGTTTTTTTTTTTTTTGATCGGATTGCTGTGTATATAGTTGCAGCTGCGATAGAGGGTCGACTATTCACCAGTGCCACTATGGGGTTAAGTGGCAAAACTCAATTGAATGGACGACAATGCGTGGCGGAATCATGCGTGGGCATGAATGAATTCAATCTAGGGACAAATGTGAATACCTATGACCAAGCGGCATCCACCACATCATCAGACACACACAGAGAGAGTAACGCTGCTATTTGAATGCTGACCTCAGGCACAGTGAGTGCAAACATTTGTGGCATTTATTTTTTAGATCTAATTAAAATAACAATTCGAAATCGAAGCTTTGTTAGATTAGTTTAAAATTGGTTCCAAATTAAAATATATAGACATATAGCTTTTGAGATATTATAAAAGAAATATTTATAATGCAAAATGTTCTATATAAAATGAAAAATTATTATCAGTTTGTTTTTACGCCGATTTTGGGTTACTTTAAATATATTTCAATATATTGTCGTCGTCATAAACTAATATTAATTATTTATAGATGTAAAATCATATTTTATTAAAGATATGATTAAACAATTCTATTATAAAAGATATATGTAATTCTATGCAATATTATAAAGAGAATTGTGGCGCATTTCCATTAACAGAAGTAAATTCAAATATAAAATTTACTTTCCATATATCAAATTAATGCCAATTTGTATTTTTTCCCATTTCTAGAACCGTTGTAATTACCTGATTACAACACTTTTCATTTATAGTTTTTCTAGTTAACCCTTTCTCTGGGCTTTTTGTTGGACATTTTTGGTCTATTTGTATTTTCATTCAATTTTGTGTATAAAATCGATGCCACATTGACCTTTCCCTTAATTAAATACATTCACATTCATTTCTGTCTTTTTTTTTGAGCCCAAAAGTGGTGAGTCAACCAGCCAACACCTCGACCAGCTTTTCCCTTCCCTCCTCTTTTTTCTTCATCTCCTCCAGCATTGCTACCAACAATGAGCCACATTTACTGTCGACACTTTTTCCCTCATTAATTTGCCAGCGAGCAACCGCTTTGTATTACATAATTAACGTAAGTCCATGGTTCCACTCCCCCCTCTGACCACTCTGCCCTGTTTCTGTGCTTTTTGCCAGGCGGCTGTATTGTTACATATTGATTCTAATTTTGTGGAATTTACGGGCAAAATATGGTAAATAGAAAACGCATTCGATTGGAACTTTGACCTAACTCACTCTTGTATACTCCATTAACAGGCTGGCAAATTGATGGGAGTCCCAAAAACACTTATCCCTGGCAAACCGAGTAGAGTAATTAACAAGGCGTTTGGCTTAGGACTCAAGTTGGTCAATTCGCTGGCCACTCTCTAAGTGCAGTGGCAGCAACAGCACCAGCTTGACAACAATCCTGTCCAGGCGGAAATGCTTGACAACCACAACGAGGTCTATGGGGTAAAAGTAAGTGGAGGTTTGAAAGTGGTGGCTACAGTTCCGGAGCTGCTGTTGACAAGCCTCAAGAGCAGCACAACCAAAGATACTCCTCATTCACACACACACACACACTTACTTCTCTGTTCGTCCGTCAGTAAGTGACCACAGCAACAGCAGAAGCGAAAGAACTGGAGATGGAGCTGGAACTGGAGCCAGGACGAAAGCGAAGGCGCAGTAATATGCGTAATTAAACAAAACCGCAAATGGGACACAGAGCAACAACAACAACAAAAAAGAAACCAAAAAATATAAAAAAAAAAAAAGGAAACCCACAAAAACAAGTCAAAAAGACAAAAACATAAAAACTGCAGCAACCGGAAGAAGAAAATGAAAATAAATTTTTAACACTGACGAAGTTTTATTACTCTTATATAGAAAAAAAAAATTTATAATTGTGCATAAAATATAAAAACTGTTCCGAACTCTCCCTAGAGTACAATTTTAGAAATAAACATAAAATGAAAATATTTAAAAAAAATATTTGGAACAAACCATAAATAATTGCAGTTAATTGTTAAATATTTTACTATATCTTTTTCTTTTAGTTTCTTTTTTTAAATCCATTTTAAAACAAATTTTATTTATGCCAATATTTTTTACCGATCAAGAGATTTATTTGCCTTAAAATTATTTAGTTTTTATTATTAATAATCCTTTTTTTAAATTATTTTTAATAGCATAATGTTAAATTACTTTTCGATTGAAGTACATTTATCACACATTTCAAAAATTTCTAAAAAACATAAAGCAAAGTGCTGTCTGTGCTATTTACTGGGGCCCAATCTGCCAGACCTAATAAGAAATACTTTAGAGTGTTATTTTTGATTAAAAAGGAACCAGCCACAAGAACTAGTTTATTTATTTCAAATATATTTCACATACATAAAAAAGCGGCCTTTTAGGCAATCAACAGACAACATTTCATTTAGTTTAGTTTACTTTAATTTATTTTAATTTAATTTGTAATTCGTTGTAAAAATATTTCTTGGTTTAGTTTTGTATTATAAAGACAGTCTTTCCTTACATAGAAACAGTCTTATTTAAAATACTTTTTAGTGTTTCAAATATTTATCATTATTTAAATTAGTTAAATACTTCAAAACGCACAATAAAAGTTAAAATATTTTAAAAAATATTAAACTGCTAATATTTTGAATAAATTTGGTCCAAGAAACATTATTGTAACCTTGAAGTGTGTACTGAAGTTTGTTCCATATGGTCAAAGTAATAGAATGAAATATCTATCTATTACCTATTAATTAATATTTCATTCACATAGAAATCCTAATCAAAATTCAAGACAACAATTTTCTAAGCAACTACTTTTTAATTCTTTTACAAGACATTTTATTTAAATTTGTTCAGTAATTGAATATTAATATTGAATATGATCAAAGCACGTCGCCTTATGCCGATCTTAAGTAAAAAAACGAAAACTTCAGTAGAAGAAAGAACCGGCTCCGTTGTTATAAGGTAACTTATATATAAATAAGATAGGAAATTTAATAAAATTCATCTTAATTAGAAGATTTCTGAAAAAAAACACTTAATTTTAAAAGATTTTTAATTTTTAAAATTATAAATTTATCTAGTTTCAAATTAACTTTACCACAAGCCTAATGATGTATGGTATTATACTCCATTTCCTAGGACAAGTAACAGCATTTAAATTAAATATTTGTTGGTGCTGCTTGGGGTGAAAAAAAAAAGAAATAAGAAATAAAGTAAAAGAGGAAATTTGCAGAATGAGAAAAAGTAAAGAGTTAAAAAAAATACGCAGGGCCACATAAATGTGGAGCATGCAGATTGAAGTGTCTCTGGTCTGTGGATATCTGGCGGTTTCTCTGGCTCGGGCAAATGTAATGGGGAAAAAGTGTTGTGTATGGGTTGTCCAACAAAAAATGAAGAAAAAAAAAAATATTGAAAATGAAAATCAGAGGCATGTCAAAGCTTTTGATGGGCATCTACGAAAAAAAGAGGACTTTTTGAAGAGGGGCTGGGCTGGCTTAACGCTCAATGAATGCCGAAGTTAACGTTGAAGTTTGGTGTTGAAATTAATCGCTCAAAATGATATGCTTAAAGGGGGGGATGCACCTTTAAGCTACTACCAAATTGTTTATAGATTTAAAATTAATTTCATTTTGTTTGTTTGTCCCACTAAATATGCAACAATGTGCCATCGATTTTCTATTAGTCACGAAACACTTGAGCTAGAAACAAAGCAAATATTGATGGGCAAATACGTAACAGAAACGAGAAAGAAAAAATGCAAAACCAAAATAAATGAACTGGGAAAAGTTTGACTGTAACGTATTTCCAATACTCTTTATTTATATTATTATTTATTAATGAAATACAAAGCAAGCAAAAGGAGTTAAATGGGAGCCTATTAAAGCTTTTATTTTGTATAGTATTTTAAGTTTAAATTCCTAGTCCAATAAATATATTTTCTTAATAAGTAAAATAAAGAACATAAAATGGAATAAATTTTAGGTACCCCAGTCCACTTAATAGATTCTTTTAAATTACAATAATGAGCATTGTTTATTATTTTGATGATTTTACAATAAGAATTGATTTGTTAAGATGTATTGTATTTTCTCTTCCAGCGCAAATCGTAAACAAATTTAGAGTTAAATGTCAAACCAATCACAATGGAATGCTCCATGCATATAAAAATACATTGAACCTTATAAAAAATTAATTAAAGTTACTTAAACTTAACTTAATGTTTACAATAAAACGTTTGCAAATCGGCTTTATGAAAAAGTCTTTTCATAAAAGGAGGAAACTTTCATATCATCTACAAAAAAGAGTTTTAAAGACTTTTTGAAGTTTTAAAAGGTTGCCAGACAGTTATAACAACAGATATTACGCCTCACGTCATGGTAGACATGTAAATACAGTTTAAACATAGAAACCAATTTGCCACCCTTTTCTATGTTACAAACTTGTAAGCATAACGAATATAACCTTTCTAAATGAGTATTTAAATAATAAAGAATAAATAAGTTTGCCCATGACTACGTAAACCTCTCCCTGTCCTGTTCTAAGCCTACACTCACCTGTTAGGGCTGCCAAATTTAGCATAAATCCAATTAGCCGCATTGCTTTTTGCTTTATTGGCAATTATTTAGTTATTATTAATAATAATTCACGTTTGTAGAGAGACAAATGCACTGTATAGCAATCAGCGGGATGTAAATTAAATAATTTAACTAACAGATTCACTTCAATTGTTTCGACTTAGTTTTACAGTTTGAAATTTGTTGTTAGAGCACACAAATGCACACAGACACACACGTACACACAAACACTTTCCCACTCACACGCGCATCTATACCGATCCGGAGTCGAAGCCGTACTTCTAACCGGAGCCGGAGACAGAGCCGGAGTACATCGGAGCCGATTGTTACGTTAAAATTATGCTCCCGACCAGCTTAAAATAAGCGAGAGACAGAAAGAGAAAGCTAGAGAGAGAGGGAGCAATGAGTTCTCTTCAATTCGCACGAAGTCCAAAGTCAACCAACGCGCACAAATTTCGGTTTATCACTGACATTTTAATTTTTTTTCCGCGCAATGTTGTCAAAATGTTGCTAAGAGAGGGGCTCTGAAACATACAGGGGTATTGTTATTTCGAAAAGCGGAGACTCGAATTTCGAAAGCTTTTTCGTAAGGCTTAAAGACAAAAGACCCAAAGTCGCGCTTTTCCATCTTTGTAAAAGCCGTGGCTTATCTCTATGAATTAACTTTTTTAAATTTGTCATTATATTGGAAATTTTTATTACAAAATCCAAAAGAAATTTAAATTAAGCGCATAGTTCTCGAACTTTTGCTTAATTCATTAAAAACTTTTGAAACTACTCTCGAAGAAGGGGCAAAATATAACAGAAAAATGTGATTCATTTAGCTCAAAAGCTTACTACGCTACTATAAAAATATTATTGTTATAAATATTGGATTTGCACTGTCTGCTATAATAATAGCAACTTTCCATAAAAACTTACTAACAAAGTTGGTTAAAAATGTTGTTATAAAAATAAGAGCAACCATAAAAAGAGAACTTTTACTGACTACTATACAAGCAGCTATACAAGACACCAACAAAATTATAAAACTGAATAAAAAGTTTTAACGGTAGGAAACACCTTTTTTGTATAGCATCGCCTTTTAATTTGTATTCCTTCCTGTCAGAAAAACTTTTTTTTGTTGTGGCCAATTTCCATTCTTCACTAAAGAAATATTTTTAAACTGGAAAAGCTAATATATCCAAAAATCTTTAAAAAAAAAATCATAGTTTATGTTTTTAATTTTTATTTGAGATAAATTACCATTGCTTTGTAGCGCCACCTAGTGTTATTTTCCAAAAAGGCGCCCTCTTGGTACATGAAGAATTCTATCGATATCCTACAATAATCGAATGAGTTGGCATGACAATGGAAAGAGATAGAATTAGAGGAATGCAGAATGCCGGGGAAAAAGTAAGCAATAAACAATAATCATAACAAAAAATTTACTTATAAAACCTAAACAAATTAGGAGAGCGAGACGCAAGTTAATAAAGAAAAAACAAAGGCAACGACGGCGGCAAAAACAAGCCCAGGAACGTGACGAAAAAGAAAAAGAAGAGGAAATACAAAAGCAAAAGGTAACAAAAAGTTAAAAACAAACACAAGCAAAATAACATGTAAAATAAAATTATAGGATCCAGCGCATCAAAACTGGCTAAAACAACAAGTAGAACTAGAGGAGTTCGAACGTTTAGCTAGCGAACGTCAGCAGCAAGATGAAGAAGAGGCGTGGCTACGACGCGAGGCTTTGGCCGAGCGACAATTTAGTCTGGAAGCGGCACAGAGAAGACGCGAAGAGGAGAAAGTCATTCAATTACGGGAGCAACAGGCCCAGGAATTGGCACTAATCAAAGAAAACCAACGTCAAAGACGAGAAGAAAATAAACGAATGGCAGCTAAAGCAGAAGCTGAGTTTGAGGCTATGATGCTAACAATGGACGACTACCTCAACAATCCAGACGAACATAAAGCTCCACCATTGGAACTACAGCGAGTTGTGGAGACACATCCACAGGAACGTCTCTGCGAGTTCTTTACGCGCACCAATTGCTGTCGCTTTGGTCACACCTGCACCCACAACCATCGGCGTCCTATGTTGGCCAAAATCCTCTTGATTCGCCACTTCTTTTCCCATCCCTTGCTGAAGCAATCGTCATCAGATGATTATCTAGAACTGACCGAGCATGATTTACGTGAAAGTTATGATGAGTTCTTTTATGATGCAGTCGGCGAATTAGAGAAATTTGGTAAAATTATAAATTTTCGTGCTCTGCGCAATACTTTGGACTATTTGCGTGGTCATGTCTTTGTGGAATATGCTCACGAGAGGTAAAAATATCAAATGATGCTCAGTTCTACAAAGTTTACTTCATCCTCTTATTATTTAAGGCATGCCCTGAGGGCATTTATAAATCTTCAGGGCCGTTTTTATGCTTCTAAACAGCTGAACGTGGAGTTCTCCAATTTGAGGGGCTGGCGTGGTGCTGTTTGCGGTACGTGAACCGCCTCTGATGACACGTATCCTTTATCAAAAAAAAATCACATAACATTAATTTCATTTTATAAGACATTTTTTTTTTTGTACCACAATCTATTACTTCTTAAAGGTTTGTCCTTAAATCGAAAATGTCCCAAAGGTTATAGCTGTGCTTATTTGCATTTATTTCGGAACCCTAACAATTTGTTTAACACCGATTTGGGTCACACAGCCACTCCGAGAAGTGGCCACATAATAACCGCCATCACGACGCCAAAGAACAGGTTGAAGTTTCTTATTTATATAAAATAGATAAATTGCAAGATTAAATTCATTATTTTTATTGCAGTTGGAGTGAAAATTCGGAAAAGGATAGAAACTGGCGCTGGTCAGAGAGTCCCGAAGTAGAAGTGACAAAGTCCAAATCATTGGACAATCAAACTGCAAATCCTGTATCTCAATCTAACTCCAAGTATCAGAAAGATGTGGGAAAAACCCCTTCCAAATCATGTAGAAAACTGGATTCTAAACCAAATTCTCCATTAAATCAAGATTTTAAGAATGGAGGCTTAAGTGATAAATGTTACCCGGACACAGGGACAAATCAAAGGCCTCCATCTGTTCATGATCGTAATAAGGATCACAACTTGGATTCTATACCTAAAAATGTTTCTAATGACAAAATGTCTAAAAGTAATGGTCATCGAAGTCGCCAAACATCCAAAACAAGAAGTCGTTCTAAAAGTGCTTCAAGAAGTAAACATAAACATAACACTGGTCGCAGCTTGTCCAAAGCTAATCACAAAAGAAAACGCTGTCGTTCTAGTAGCTCCTCTAGGAGTAAACAAAAGGGTAAACTAGACAACGACCGTAAATCATCTAAAAGAGATAACAATGTAAAAGAAGATCGCAGACATTCTACAAATTCTGCCAACAGTAAAGTGAAAGAAAATCCTGGCAGGAAAGGAGTAACTTCTTCAACTAATAGGCAGGGTACAAAGGATCGTAGCCGTTCTAGAAGCTACCATAAAAGTGATCAAAAGAAAGAACATGATCACAGTTGGTCCTGAATTTGCTACCATAGAAATAGAGGTACAATAGAGCATCAAGCAACTAAAGGTGATTAAAAGTTAAAAGTAGATTATCTAAATGTCTACAGAACTGATTAGAAGTTTAAAGGACGGCGCAGTCATTGTAAAATTAACTTGAAAGCGTCTAAAACTGAACGCAAAGTCTCTAAGTGTAAGCACTCAGGGAATTATAGGATAGATCGAAAATAATAAAATGTATGGAAGACGATTGTTTTGGAGCTAAAACAGTATCAATCAAGTTGATTAATCTAATCTGTCGTTAAATAAAAACCAAAATATTATTTGTTTATATGAAATTTTTACAAAAATTTTTATTCAATCTCTTTGCGGAGTGGGGAGTAAAAGGAAAATATAATAAACACAAAATACTAAGAGATTTACAATAATAGAGCAAAATTTTAGGTAAACCAAAACGAAATGAAATATATATATATATTTTGTTCTTTCCTTTGTTGGATTTGCTCTTGGCAGTAGTTTCGAAACGTTCTATTCAGATACATATATATATAGGAGAAGGATAGTGTCAGATTTGGTGCGTTGTGTGTGTGAGGGGGAGAATTTGTAATGACAGAGAGCCTAGTGCTGCAATGTTTTTAGAATATATATATATATTTATATATAGGTGGTAAGATCGGAAATTATATAAATTCTAAAGTCTATTTTGTTCTTTTGTTCTTCTACATCAACATCGAGGACGTCACATTCGAAAACATTATACAAAAACACTTTAAGGAATATTATTTTATATAAAAATAAAGTAATCTTTAAAATTAACGCGCAACAAAACACACCCACCCAACTTATAGACGAATGCCAGGATTTGTGGCTGCGACATAACGCAACAGCTCCTCATTATCCTCACAGATGACGGGCTTCTCGTGATAGCAGGCAACATCGTGCCAGGCGATGCCATCATTATAGACATTGTTCAACACAGACAGACACTGTTCCTTGGTCTGATTGATGTCATATTCGGCATTATCGGGCTGTGGACGCTTCTTGTGACCGGTCTGCGACCAGGGATTGTAGCCCCAACCTTGAGGAATACGGTTGGTGGCTTGGATCTTCTCGCGAGTTGCGGACCAGAACCAGCCATAAACGTTCTTGGGTTCCAAGTCGGGACGGTTTTCGCAGCCAGCGAAATCACAGATACGACCAGCTGTCCAGATATAAGGCACATCGTTCTGTTGGATGACACGGAAAATCAGATTGTTCTTCTCTTGGGTCTCCAGGGCAACCAAATCCATGCAGTATTCGCGGCACAAGTTGCGGCCATCCAACCAATCAACCTTCTTGTTGGCCAAAGCGGGAACATGGGTGGTTAGGAACATGTTTTTACCACGATACGAGAACTCCTTGGGACCTAAGCGAAGAGATTGAAAAAAAGGGAGACTGATTAGTTGGTCTGATTAACAATGGGAAAAACCAGTTTCAACTATTTACTACCGTTGTAAGGCTTACACAACCTAAACCCATCACCCCTTCCTCCTATCCTATTGCCACCAAAAAATTGCCGAAGACTTTGAAAAATTGCGCAATCTCTCTTGCAATTTATGCAGCATGCTTCTTTTTGTTTATGAAGCTGCCTGCCGCCTGCTTTCCTTGGTCTCTTCCTCCATCTTTAGGTGTCTGTATATGTCAAAAGGTTTTGTTTTGTTTTTTTTTTCTTTTTTTGTTTGTCTCTATTTCCATTCCGGTGGCAACAATGGGAAACCCCCCTTTTGAACAAACAAAAACAGCACTCTTTACCCTCCGCCCAATATAACTTGTTTCACATCGTTGCCTCTGCGTGTTGCTGTTACTGTTGTTGTTTCATCGCATATATACATACATACATTTTTTTTGCTACTGCACCTTTACTCACAACTTCCAGTTGATTAGCTACTCCTACCCGGCTACGCCCCAAAGACTCACTGTTGGCACGCGTCATTAGCCTCACTTTAAGCAGCTTTGGCTTTTGCAATTGACTGCCCGTCTGTCTCTCTGTTGGACCAGGTAACTTCAACCGTCAAATCCGCTTAACTCTAGCCGTAATGACCTTATTTGCTATGGTATGTAGTTAATATTATTACATATTTCCTCAATTTCCTTACATACACGCATTTGTGCAGCGGGTCAAGGCATTCTTTTACTTTCTTTAACTTTTAACAACAAATAACAAGTCTTTTCCTCTTCACATACTTGCATAATTTTGCGATTGATCAGCAATTTAGAAAGAAAAAAAACATTCAAAACCCTTTTTTTCCAAATGTAAATTGCCCGACAGAGAGGGAGAGACAGACGCCAAACGGGTAATTAAGTTTTGAATACTTAATTAATTTCTATTTAGTGAGAGACAGGGAGAGAGAGAGAGAGAAAGAGAGGGGGAGACTTAAAAAGCTGCTTGTATAACTGGAAATTTCTAATAAGATGAAAGATCTAAATCAAGCAGCTTAGCAACTTGAAACTGGCTATGCAACTTTAGTTTTAGCTCTGGCCGAAAAATTTGAAATTAAGATGCATGTTTTTTCACCCAACTAACTGGCTAACTAACTAACTCAATGACTGACTGACTGACACTAAGCGAACGTTGGGCCTAATTAGCACTAACTGCACAACCTGTTCATTAGCGTACCGGATATGCAACGCGATGACGCTATTGTTTAAGCGTTTTAACCCACTCGCTGGCGGGACTGACTGGAATGCACATTGAATGAACATTTCATCTCATCTCATCTCTCTGATCTGTTGGTTTTTTTTTTCGCAATCAAATTGAATGACTTGGTCATTTGAGTTAGTGATTTAACTATTCAATAATTCAACTCTAAATTGCTCTATATTGCAAGAAAAACATACATTTAACGGTTGCACGTTGGGCGCCAGTTTATTAAACTTTATCGATGTTGCCTAAATTTTTAAGTAAATATTACTAATTATGATTAATGGTTTATTATGATTACTAACTTTGCAGATATTTGCCTAAATTAAAGTTTACAAATTCAAAAACATAATAGCTGAGCCCTGCGTTGCAAGCAAGTGTTAAAATTTAAGCTTAATTAGTGACTTAATCTTGCTGATAAATATATCAAACTATCGCTACACAAAGTTAATGGCTTAAGGTTTAAGCTATTAACTGGTAACCTGCAAAGCAAATCAAGGATTATCGTTGGGCGCCTATAATGTTCAGCTTATTCTACAATTTCCAAGTCTAAGCTAGCTATAAAGAACAAGAGTTTAGTTTTACGAAAAACACTAGCACAATTATTGCTCCATGACGAATAAATTTTATGAATTTTTATTTTTATAGACCATAAATATCTAACAGAGATATAAAAATGCTAATAAATATGCCCCCACGTTGACCGCCAAAATGTATAATTCATAAAACTGACGAAAGTCTATGAGATTATAAGAGATTAGTGTTATAAAGCTTTCAATATACTTTATAATTAATAGTTAACCCTTTACGTTGGGTTATAACTCTTTGATTGCATGTCATGTAACAACTTTATCGAAATTTTAAAACAAAAATGTTTTCTCAGCTTTGCAGATAACATCTTTCCGAACATCTAATTACTTAATTGAATGACCAAAAGAAAAATCCCAATGTTACGCATGAAAAGCATTTCTCAGTTGCTGATTGATTACGCTAATGGATTTTTTATGAAATATTTCCTGAATTTTGAAATAGCTCAATTGATATAAATTTCTTTCATAACTTACTAAGTCTCCAAGTATTATAAAAAATAGTTCGATTTTCAAGACTATCCCCAATTAAAATGTAACTGTGAAAACCGTTTGGAATGTGTATGGAATGGACCCAAAAAAGGGCAATCAAAGAAAGTGATCACGTCAGCGACCTTCAGTTTGAAATCACTTTAAAGTCCGCACCCACAATATCTATGAATCTATATAGTACTACAACAATAATAACACGTAGCATTGCCAAACGTTTTCAAGTGCAAACTTGGCAATATGGCATTAAATTTTTGTGATTATATATTCTCAATGTGTCTGATGGACACTTTTACTTTTACTTACGGCTTGCGCACTTGGCTGGCACTGGCAAGGATAGGAAACGTCCCGGCTTGGTGGCTGTAGTTGTGGTGGTTCTGGCAGCACTCGAATAGGCTGCCATCACACAGAAAGTCGCTAACGCCAAGGTGACTTTCATCTGCAAAATGGTAAAAAAAAAATAAAATACCAGAAATGGTAAAAGACAATGAAAAACGTGAACAAAACGATTGGCAAGTATGCAAATTGTTTAACATCAATTTCAACAAGTTTGATTTAATGATAATGCCGCGCCCTTTTGCGTGTATACGCAATTCTGTATAAATTTTCTCGCCTCACATACGATGAGATGCGATACGATAAGTTGAGATGAGATGCTATGTCTGTCCATCCGTCCATTCGTCTCTCGTTAATATCAAAAATACAAAAAAAGATGTAACTTTGGCTTGTGTATTTGTATTTTTATGTCAAGGATGGCTAACCGGTTGCCCCGGGGCGGCCACTGACACACTGCCTCAGTGTTGCTGATGATGATGATAATGATGATCAAAATGATGATGATGACGATGGCGACGACACTTGAAACTTTAATTTTTCTTGCTTGCTGCTGCTGCTGTTTTTTTTTATTTTTCTGTTTTTGTCGGCGACAACGTGATCATTATTCATAAGATCATTTAACCTGATGATTACACAAGCTGCAGCTATAGCAAGTTAGTGTTAGTCTCCCGTTTTGACCTTTAACTCAGTTTTATTTAACTTGGCTAGAATCTTCCTTATTGTTATATCTTTGACACATTTTGAATTTCAATTACATATTCCGAAATTTCAAAAAATTTATGTCAATCAATTTGGTATTCAATCTTTAGTCGTTTATCACCACCAACCAAAAATTTCCATTTCAACACGCATTTTTTGAATTTTTTTATATTCGATTGATTGAGAAATATGCATTTGCTTTTCAATTTGTTGTTGTTGCAGTTGGTTGTTGACTTTTGGTTGTTGTTGCTTTTGAATTTTGATTATTTTTGTTTTTTTTTTTTTGTTTTTTCATTGATTTTTTTTGTGCAATGCTGTAATGTGTCCATCAGCTAGAGTCGAGTTTTTGTATTTTTAATTTTCTATTGATACACAATTGATTGAAATTAGTCTATGAAAATGCTTATTTGCTGTATTTTCTATACAGTTTTTTCCATAGTGAAATGTTCTTAATGGCAAACGAAAGACTTAGGCAACGAACTTGTTTTAGCTATTATCAAATGACTTGGGCAACGAACTTGGTTTTAGCAAACACAATACACTTGAATCACTTTAGTCCTTGATTTCATATATACATGTATTAATCTATAGACACACACACACACCACATACACTAGTTATATCCTTGCTTGAATAATTGAGCGATTCCTTGCTGTGGCTCTTACCTTTGCTGCTGTTTCTTATTGTTGATGATGATTATGTCCAGACAACCAGACAAGACCAGATGCAAACGAAAACAAAAGTCAATTGGCACTAGCAAACTGTTTTATAGCCAACAAAGCAGCCGAAGCTCTTGGCCAACTCTCAAGTGGCTCGGTAACGAAAAGCTAACCCAAGCTGAATCAATGCAAGCTTTTTTGTTCGTATTGCTGTTGTTGTTGAAGCAACTGATGTTGTTGCTGTCGTCGCACTGCTTCTGCCTCTGCTGCTGCTACTGCTGCTGCTCAGAACATCTTTTTAAGGTACTCAACAACTTTAAGTCTATAAATATTTATAAAGATAAGATGGTTCTTTTTTTTATTTCACATTGTATTTGTAGTTTTATTTATTTACTTTTTATTTAAAGCAAATTTAAGTTTTTTTTTTTCTTTTTTTTTTTTATGTGCTGTTAGTTTAATTTTACTCTGGATTTTTTGTTGAGTTGTTTTTGGTTGATAAAGTGCCTGGCACTTGACAAAATTTATGCAAACACTTGCGGCATTATTTGTTGTTATATAGGCCTTGATCTTGAAAGTCAGACTTTCGAAATCGAAATAACACAAAAAAAAAATAAAAACTTGTTCATCATTTTCAAAATTTATTGATTGCCATGTGAATGAACTGAAGAAGCAATCAAAGGCGAGCACGAAAAAGAGAGTTAGATAGAAGAGGGAGAGGGAAAGATTTAGACTCTGGTCATAAATTTCTTGATCACATCTCCCTCACATATATATATATATATACCACCCTCCCTCAAACGTCGCAACCAATCATCCAATGTGCTGGCTTGTACCAGCCGGATCTTCTATATAATGTTTGTCTGAGATTTGTTCTTTTGAAATTTGATTTTTATGTTTGCTTTGTTTTTGGTTTTTTTTTATTTTATTTTCGCTCATAAATATTTATCATTGAAATGAGAATTTGTTCATTTTTGATTATGTAATTTATTTTGCAGGTAAAAATGGATGAATTTCTATCCTCTTTCTTTTTCATTGCCAGTTTCAAAGAGTTCAAGTTCAAGCTCAAAATATTAGTTCGTTTTTTTTTTTTTTTTGGGATGAACTTGTGACTTTTTGGTTTAATTTTAAAAAAATGTTTAACCTTAGATTTCGTTTTTCTATTGTTTGTTAATTGACCATGAAGATGTATTAGCTAGACTTGGCTTGGCCTGCCCTGGTCTGGCCTAGCCCAACCCAGCTTAAGCACTTTGGGGTGGCATTTGTTTTCTTTGCCATTTAGTGGCATTTAATAGTAAACTAATTTATAAAGCGGATTCAGACACTACCAGTTACCAGATACCAGTCGGCGGTCATCATTCGTAACCCGTCATCACCTGCTTGCAGGGGGGATTTTTGTTTCATTTTTGGTTGCATATTTTAATTAGTTTAATGTGAATTATGTGGGGACGGCACTTGCCTTGGGGGCTGCTCAACAAATGCCCAAATGTGCAAAAGGTTTAGACCCATCAAAAACAGCCATGAATTGTGTTGGCCCAACAAATTAACACTAAGTTCAAATTAATTACATTTTAGATGCTGTATGTTAAGTTCACATGTGATTTTTTTTTCATTTTTTCTTATTTATCATTGCAAAAACAAGAAACAAAAAAAAGATTTATATACACATAATATGAAAGCAAAAGCTATTGAGAAATTATTTTTTTTTTTTTATAATATTTAGAGCCTTGAAAGTCTGCGGAGCAAATAGAAAAATAAAACTTTAAAGGAACTAAGAAACGTGCCAATATATAAACAATAAATTAATTAGTATACAAAAAATAAAAGAAGCTAATTTATTTAGAAATATAGCGTAAATTTTAATTTGATGTTGCAAGTAAATTTAATTGAAAATTTTTAATTATAACTTTATTCCTTGAATTGTAAATTATAAAAAAGAAAAATAAAGTTTGTTTCATTTTAGAAAAAAATAAAGAAATTGACAATGAAGAAAAGTAATATAAGATAATAATAAGACAAAGTTCTAAAACGCTTTTTTAAGAGCTATTTTTACTTTGTTTTAAGATATTGACATGTTTTTTAAAGAAGTAAAACTATTTTAAAATAATATTTTTGAAAGTATTTAAAGAACTTTATTTCAATATAGATCTAAAAACTGTTTTTTAATTATTTATTAGAATAATTTTGTTTATATTAACAAAGTAAGAACTTTTGGACTTCCACTTTCAAATAAGAAAAAATCTTAAGTTTTCAATTATCTTCAACTATCGAATAAGGAAGAATCTAAACTATAAGAATAAGGAAGAATCTCAATTCTTAATCTTCAACTTTGAAATAAGAAAAATCTTATTTATTAATTTTAAATACAAAAACAAATGCATTTTGTATTTTTGTAAAAGATAAAATATAGAAAAATTTATTTCTCAAAAAGCTTGATCTAAGCAAGCCAAAGATCTAATACGAAACGATCTTGGTTTTAGGATATATTTGGATTGGTCTCTGACAAGTATTGAGAGTTTAGTCTTCAATTCGCCTTTCTTCCGCAGAACATATTTCAATAGTTTTTTTATATTTAAAAAAAGAAATGTTTATTTATATTATTTACTTTTTTTTTTTTTCCCTACAAAGACCTGTTTGTTTTTTAATTTAATTGAATATTTATATATTGTTTATCTAATCCAAAAACTGTTAAATCTGTTTAGCTAAAAGCATTTGTTGCTGCTATTATTGTTATTGTTATTATTGCAGTTGTTGTTGTTGTGGCTTTTTGCATCTGGCTTATAAATCAACATCCGCTAAAAGTGTTTTTCTCATCTTATTGTCGTATTTTTTTTCACATTTCTGACCTAGAATCTGGTTTATTTCGGGTTTTTGCGATGCCAACATTTCCTGCAATTGTCCTTGGCAAGTTCAAAAACCGCAACAGTAATAGCAACAACAATGTAAAGTGGCATCAACATCAGCATCAATTGCTCTCGATCATAACACCAGAAGCTATCTTTCTAGATATTTCTTGAGTTGAATCAGAATTGATAACCAATATTCTATGTGGTCGACCTTCAGTGACTAAGCAAAAGATGAAATATATATAAAAAAATTTTTCTGTCTTCTTTTTTTTTTCTCTCCTTCTTCTTCGTTTTTTATTTTTGCCACATTTCCATAATTTAATGCCTGATGTTTTGATATTTAAACAAGATCACGCGCCCCAACCTCTGACGTCGCGGAAGCATCACCAACATCTCCACCAGCCACCAGTACGAATCCACTCCAATTCCACTAGTATCTCAATCTGGCAGTTTGAAGAAGAAGCTTCCGCTTGAACAATCAAAATGCAAATCACTGAAAGATACAACAATACCAAGAAACACATACACACACAGGTACACAAATGTTTATATAAAAAATATATTTATATAGGTAGTATAATATACTATATAGTGTATAATCAATCTATTTAAACAACAGACAAGCTATAAATAAACAACAACAGCAACAGAAAACAGCATTCATCGGCCAAAAAGAATAGCATAAAGTTGACCTTAGAGGAATTTGATTGGATTCGTTTTGTATGGCATGGGATGAGATGAGATTGGATTGGATTGGACACCAAATGAAATGAAGTTGCGGTTACCAAAGAAACATTGATTAGCCGTATAGAATTTCTATCATTAACATTGGAATAGGTCATAGAGTACATACTCACGCACACACACACACACACAAACACACACACATCTGCTCATCCATAGCAAAACTTATCTTGTTGAGGGAATGCGTGAAGGACGCCATTTGAAGTAATGATAATTGCAACTTGTTAATACCTCATAAATTTTGGGTATATACATTATCATAAAAATTAGCTATAGCATTTGAAATGGATTTGGTAGAGGTGTAGAAATTTATAGATAATTTTTTTATATTATTGTTTATTAAATATATATTATTATTTTATATTTATTTAAAGTGAATGTTAATGGTATTAACTCATATCCTTAACTTTTGAATATTGACTTAGAAGACTATTAAATATTAATTATTATTCATAAATATAATATTATAAATGTTAAAATATTAAAAGAAATTCTAAGAACTTTTCTAAATTAATGGAAACATTGAATTTGTATTAGTTTTAATAAAAAACCTTATTTCTTTTGTTTAATTTTATGGATTAGCTTTTTGTAGAGTAACTTTAGCTAGATTTAAAAACCTTAAAAAAAAAATTTTTTTTTGTAAAACAGACAAAATAAATTAAAAACAAGTTTAAGAAGTGTTTACGGTTGTATTATAGATCTGGACTCACAAAAAAAACCCCAAAAAGAAACATTAAAATAAAGCTCTTCTTTGGGTGATTCATGAATGGCAAGTTTTCAATTCTTTTGACGTTAAAATCTGAACTAAAGCATATAATTACGAATGTGCTTAATTTTTTTACCGTTTCAACCGGTTTTTTCTTAAGTCTTTAATTATGTATATATTAACTATGTTATTTAAGCCATTTCCACAACAGGATACATATGAACAATCAATTGATTAAGCTTTGACATTTTGCCATTCACTAATTATGAGATTTTTTGTAGCCCTGGTTTATGCATTTTGAAGTTAACTTAGAGTAATTGATTTTTAAAAGTTATTTGTAGACGTTTCATAAATGTTTCAAATAAACTTTTTAAAACATACATCACGATATAACATTTGAAATGTTTAAAGTTCAAAATCATTAGAGAAAACATAAAAACTTAGCCGCTAGGTGGAGCCAAAGTAACTGTCATTTAGGGAATCAAACTTAGTTGTATTAGTTACTTAGTTTGTATTAATATATTTATTAAATATGTTCACTAAGAAATTATGGCGGTTAATGGCTTGGTCTAGAACTGATAGAACCGATTGTTTGATATTATCGTTTTATCGAAACTCTGGGTTGCCAGATCGAAAGATTCTAACCAATCAACTCGTTAGGGTTGACATACGACCATCATATCATCATGTTAATTGTAAAAATTGTTAATTATTTTATTACAGGGCATTCCATTATCGATCAAGGTAATTTTTAATCATTTTTCACACTATTGTTAAGTCTTTTAAACAATCAAAAGTGTTAAAGTAAAAGTTAAATAAAGAGACTTTAAAATATATGGTAGAGTATGGCAATTTCGTTGTTTTGGTTTTTTTTTTGCATATTTTGTGGTTTGTAAGAAGCTTTAAATGCCTTTTAAATGTTTTTTTTTTTTTTTTTTTGCTTGACTTAAAAATTTGATGTGATGTGAAATGAAATGTTGTTGCCAAATTGACCCCAAGAGGCCGGCCATTCGTTCGTTCGTTCGTTTGTTGGTTCGCTGGTTCGTTTGTCAGTCTGTCGCTTGTTCATTTACACATTAGTTTTGAATGGAAATTCAAATATGCATACACAAAAAGTTTGTTCACATTCAAAATAAGAAGAAAAAAAAAGAAAAAAAGAAACAGAAATAATGTTGTGATGTTTTTTCATTTTTTTTTTTTGGGCTTTTGTCAAGCCAACAACTAACAAACAAATAACCAAAAAAAAAAAAAGTGATTGGCAACAAATTAATCAAGACCTTGCCAAGTTAAACAACAATAAAATTGAAGCGCACACACACATACACACACATTATAGATACACACACTCAAGTAGAGGGACCCACTCACGTAGAGATTCAAAGGTGTTAAATGTTAGATCAAGAGGAAGAAGCAGAATCTCTCCCCCCTCCTTCAACTCTCTTAGCAGACTGAGACTCCTATCTGCAGATATTACGCAATGTGGAAAAAAAAATATGATTGATGTCTGCAATTTAGCGCATCTGTGTAAAACAACAACAACAGCAACAACACAAGAAACAACAACAAAAGAATTAAGTGCCCGAGCTTATTTTAAATTCGTCACGGAAAACGTGACAAAAATTTTCATATGCGAAAAATCTAAAAGGGAGAGACAGAGAGAGAAACAAAACAACACAAATACACACAACAAAAATGATTGCAAAATTTGACACACATTTCACACACGCGGCCAGCGCTAAAAGAGACAGCAAAAAGAATCTTTCAAACTGTTTATGAATGAGTTAAGTTAGTTAGTCTCTAGAAAAGTCTAAAAAAAAACAAAACAAACAAAACAGAAGACAATGCAGCATAAATAACAGAACATGGGCGTAGTCCATAAGGAATGCCAAAAATATTACCCTTACAGTAGCAGATCTCCTTTAGAGTGATGAAAATGGAAGACTAGTTAAATATTTTAAATTTTAATACATTTATCTAACTTAAACTTGAATTGAACCAAAGGATAGGAGTTTAGTGCCAGACTAAGACAATTTTTATAACAATTTATTAACTAACTTTGAGTGGGTCTTTTATTACCACTTATTGATTGATCAGGTAATTGTTGGGTTTCAATTTGTAAAAGGAATTTATTTAAATGAGAAATGTTTTAAGAAAGATTTCGGCAAATGATAGAAGACTTATTTAAGCGAATGTTCTCAAATTGATTAAATTTTTCACTTATTTTGCAAAATTTTAAATGATAATTTCTCTTTAAATTTACATTTTGCCTTGATCTTTGGCTATACTTTAGAATCTAAAGTATAGATATCTAAGGTTTAGATAATATCTTTCTATATCCAATATGGAAATAAATGTCTAGAATCAAATTTAAATTTTGCCAGGTTTATTTTTTCCAAAATCTTGTACCCTAAAGTTGACTAATCCACAAAGTTTCCTTTTCCAGTATTTCCATACTCTTTAAAATTTCTTAAAACTCTTTAAAAATCTTTACAAAACATCTAGAAAATGTAAAAAGATAAAAGAATGAATTCCGGAATTCAAAATATTTTTGCGGACTGATCCACATGTAAATAGTAAATAAATTAATATTTTTTATTATTGAAAAACTAAACTAAAAAAAACTAAAGCATGAATAACTATATTTAAATATTTCCATTTGTTGTAAGAACCAACTGAAAACCTTGGTAATTCTGGCTGTAGCTTTAGATTTATCTATAAGCTTACAGAGTAAGGATATCTTCATTTGATACAGGAACGTCTTTCTTACTTTATTTGTTGTAAAGTTTGCTGTCCCCCCGATTTTAAAGATTTACAGAAATTGATTAGTGAGTAATTAAGAAAAAACGTGTTTTCTTTTATTTTTTTCTTATTCTTATTCTACTAGATAATTTTTTTTATTTCAGAATAAAGATTTTAGAAACATAGATTAAAATGTGTCAAATATGAATTAAATTCATTTAAGAGTTTCAATCTACTTCTCAAACCAAAAATCTATACCAAATTGCAAAATACAAAAAAAAAAAAACTATTAACTAACAAAACTAACAAACTAAACAAATATTTTCTATATTTGGGTAATAGCCCAAAGACTTTTATTTAATTCATTCATCAAATTTATTGTTAATATTGCAACATTTTATATTATCTGCTTTAAAAAAACATTAAAAATCTGATTAAGTAATTACTTTTTTTTTTTTTCTATTATTTAAATTTTGAATGGAATCATTTTTATAGTTAGATGATGTCTTGGCTACGCCCATGCCACAAGCAACAGGCTAATTGCATAAGAGTCTAACTGAACATTAGTTAGAATTTGTCTTTAATCAGCGCCATAAATCTGACAAATTATATAAATGCTTATTTTCCGATTCATGTCCATTTTGTATAAATAATAATAATAAATAAAAGATGGGTGTGTGCGGAATTATTGCTGCGAGGGGGCAGATGCGGATGTGGCATAGAATACAATTTCTGTCCATGCAATAACTGGCAACTTTGCATAATTTGTTTCACATTTTTTACATCATCATCTTCATTGTCATCATCATAATCATCATTATGATGATTATCATCTTCGATGGATCGATCGTTCGATACGACACTAGGCGGTTAGCTGACTCTCAGCCAGAGTCTCAGAGTCAAATCGTGGAGGAAGTTGCATATTTATAAGGCATCCACATTAATATACATACATATATGTATGTATGTACGTATGAATATATATAATTTTTTTTTTTATTTCAGTCTTCAATCTGTTTGTCATGCTTATGAAATCAATTGAACATATGTTTGAACGAGTCTCCACCATATAGTCATAAATCAGAAGCGATTAGTCAGTCACAGCTGTTTTTTTTTCTGTTATTTAGAGAACAATTAAAGAAAAACTGACTTGAGCAACAAACACAAAATATAGGCCAAAAATAGGTTTTCAAACACAAGCTATAATTATTTGATTATGAGAATAATTATGTAAACAATTTGGAGCATTTAAATCTTAAAAAGTTCTCGGAACTATGGCATCATGTTTGCCTAATGGACTTAGAGATAATTAATTAATATCTATGAAATGTGATCTATAGTTAAATCGATCTAAACCAGTTTCAATAGTGGTTAAAAGGTGGTTCATAGTCAAAAATATATATAAAAATAAGTGAATGGAAATGTTAAAAAATAATTTATATTTGTTTTTAGTTCAATATATTTTGATACTTTGTTTAACAATGACAAGTTCTAAAATTAATTCAAAAATGGCTTTTAAAAGTAAAGTAAAAGAAAATAAACTTCAAATGAATATACTTTTAGGTAATATATGTTCTTATGCTGCTTAATATACTTCATATAATATAGTTTTAGTAAAAGTTAAGAATTTTTCTATTATATATTCTATTTATATATATTCTTTAAAAGAAAAGTCTTCTCTCTGCTATTAGTTTTCTACATTTTTTTAGGATTTATCTTCCAAAAGTTTACTTATTCCAAAAAAGGTTAATGTAGATTTAAAGTAACATATTCTGTATTCAGTATAAAATTGCTTACTTTGTTTATTTGTCAGTAAAAATTTAAATAATTTTATTTTGACTCATAACAAAAACTGATTCACAGATAATTTTTACGTTTCATGCATAATAAATATTGGAAATAATTGCATATTCTGTCGATATATAGTTGACCTAATGAATTAAACATTTCATAAATTAAGTCAATATTGACCTCATATGGAAAATTTATTTTTAGAATATTTTTAAGCATATAGGAAATCAAAGAATAATTATTTTAAAAAAATTAAACTAAAGTTTCTTTATTTCAGTTAATTTAAAATTTATTTTAACAAAAACTTCAAAGAAATCATCAAAGCGTGGTCCTAAGCTGATCGTTTAGTTAAATTTCTGTGCTGATCTGTTAAACTACAGTACGCCATCGATAAATATCGATAACCAGTAGTAATCGAAAGGCTTCCACCCTTAATGTAAGTAAGAAGAGATGCGATGTTTTAAATACAAAATTGTGAAATAAAGATTGGGCTTAATGTTAAAGAAGACTGCATAAATAATGAAAAGAGACAACGAACGAGAGCAAAAACTTCCAATATCGTAAACTCTCTTATCCTTCTTTCCGCTCTTTAAACCCAGTCCGGTAACGCTGTGTCTTAATGTCATTGTAAATTTTAAATTTATTTTTAAATTAATCTTTGTAAATTTTATAATAAAAACCTAAACACTAAAAAGAGTTACATTGGCTAACTGTATTAACAAAATTCTGTTAAATTAAAAAAAATCTAATATACTTTATACCAAACATTCGAAAAGGAACAACAAATTAAACTGGCCTATGAGGAAAGGGTTAAGAATAGTTTCTTGGCTGTAACTCCTCTTGTTAATTATCGAAGTCAATTTTTTGGTTGTTACATTGCAACAAACTTTAATAAAACACCACCCAACTGATCATAGAAACCCCTGCCACCACTTCCCTTGTTCCACCCAAATAATAAATTTCATTAAACAGAAAAAAAAATTAATAAAAAACGCAACACGTAATATTTATTTGACCAAATTGCATTGATCATGCGCAATGTTTTTTGGTTTGGATTTTCAGTTGCATCGCATCCCAAAAAGAAGAAACAAAATCTCAACTTGTGCTGTATGTAAAGTTCATGGGTCGTAGCCGGTTGGTGGTGGTGGTGGATGTTGCTGCTGCAGTTCGTTTAACAATTTCAGGGTTGGCCGGTTTTTTTTTTCTTCTTATTTTTATACCCTGTACGCATAGGGTAGAATGGTAGATTAAAGTCATGAAAATGTATGTAATAGGCAGGAGAAGCATTACCGACCTAGAAAATTTAACGAACGAACTTTAAGATTTTTAAATACTTTGAGTGTTAAAGGATCTGTAATTGATATGTAGATTCGTCTATTATTTACCCAGATTAGGTTTGGTTTAAGTTTCTAGAGGTATCTTATGGCATACTTATTTTTATAGCCAATATAATACAGCTAATTGAATACAATTAAAATCGAACTATGGGAATATGAAAGATATATATACAAATATAGATTTTCCATTTAAATTGAAGCCAACTCCATACAGGGTATACCCCAAGTCTAGGTGGAACGTTTCGCTTACTTCATTTGTTGTTAATTTTGTTTTGTATTTTGTTGTTTTTTTTTTGTTTTTATTCATCAAGCTGGCATTGGCGACCTCATCTGTCAGCAAAATTAGAAGCCAGAGCCAAACTGCAGGCCGCCCCCCTAGAGATGCGTGCCAAGTCAAATTGTTATTACACATATTTGTAAAACTCAAAAATGGAAATGGAAAAAAACAAAACATATATAAAGTAAGAAAAATAAAAAAACTCAACCTGTCCAACTTGTTGTTAGTACGCGGTCAAACAAGTGCACTTTAGAAATTGTTCATAAATCTTAAAACAAAAAGAAGAAGAGAGGAAAAATAAAAAAACCAAACCGAAACCAAACTGAAACCGAAACAGAAACAGTAAAAAAAAAAAAAAGAAAAAACACCTCAACTCAAGACGATGAAGAAGTGCTAAGTGCAATTGTTGTTTGTCGTTAACAATATTTTTATTGTTTACAATCATAAACACATGTGTCTATGGCTTTTTTGATCTGCCCGATTTGGCATTAGTTCAAGGACAGATTAGCACGAAAAGGCTAAGTCTTCAAGAATAGCATCTTGAGTTTAATTAAAATGGATATAGATACGGTTATAGATATTAATTAATCCATAGAGACAGAAAGAGAGAGAGACGACTCGTGCCAAGCGGCGACCATCCACAGAAGTTATAATCAGCAAGAAGACTCTCAAAAAACTTCATACTCTATAGTCTTCTGTGCCTTCGTACCCATCTCCATAGAGCTCAGTTTAGCTCTTAATAAATGTTCATAATGATGATACCAGTTTGCCTCAACCTTGAGCTGAGCAGAGACGACAACAGATACATTTGCGTACCCAGGTACGAGATCGAGATGCGATGCCACTACCATCGACCATATGAAGAGCACTCTTCTTGAAGCAACATTGTTGTAGTTGTTGCTGCTGTACAATATGCGGATGCGAAAAAAAAAAGTGAATGTATTATATATAAAGGCACTTGATAATGATGGTGTTGATGTTGTTGTTGTTGTTGTTGTTGCTGGTGCTGCTTCTGTTGCCAATAATGACGTTGGCCAAACAGCAGCAAATCGAAACAAAATTCAGCTCGTGACAGAACCATAAACTTAATCCACATACGCGTATATATATGTATATGTATATATAAATAAATCGTTGACTTTGGCGGGAGGAGAACACGCATGTGACTGGTTCCGGACTTCAACTGAATTTTCGATTGAGGGATTACCCCATCAAACTTATGTGATGGACATGATTATACTATTATTCAAAATTGTATTTAAATGATTCATGATATAAGATATAAGAATCACATGATGTATTATAAGAGTTTCAATATTCAAGTTTCAAAATTCAACATTTTTGTAGGGTATCCTTTGTTACTCTAAGTATCTTGTTATTAAAAGTATCTTAAATTTATTTCATTCATAAAATTTCTTTTCAATTCAATTCAATTTCACTAAAGCAATCATATTAAGGTTTTGTTTTATAGAAAAATCTGTATATATATAATTATCTATATAAAATCGGATTTTTGTTTTATCTTTAAAATAAAATTGAGTTCTTGTTCCAGTTTGAAAATTCTTAGGCAAATTTTAAGCTATGTATCTATAAAAACAAGTGTTAAAAAAGTGTACTTATGTTGAATAGAATCAATAGTTACAAATATTTAGATTTTTTTTTAAATTTTATATTCCTAAATGGAACTTTTTAAACTTTAAAAAACACAGATTGTTTTTCGTAGAACTTTAAGAAAAGTATTAAAAAAGATTAAGCAGTTAAGTTAGATAAATTTTTAAGGATGAACGCTTAAATTTACTTAAACCGGTTAAAGATTTTTCATTTGCGTTAAATATTTTTATAACATTTTTATAAATTGTTGTTAAAGAAAATAAACAAATAATCTATTAATAAAAAGAATCAACTTAAATATAAATGAATAAAAAGGAATCAAATCAAATATAATTATATCGGATATTCGCTTAAAGTATTCAAAGACTTAGGTGCAAAAAATACCATTATTAAATAAGTTGATAATTTTAATTAATTAATTTATTACTTCCCATTCCTAATATGCATACAGATTATCGTTAAATGTAACCTCACTTTTTGATTTTGCACGCTACGACCCTGTCTTTAGTAATAAATCATTTTTAAATTTTTTGTTTTGCCTTAAAGGAATTAACTTATTCATCTAAATTTTATCGAATTTAATTCACTTCATCCAAGCTGCTGACAAATTTCGCAATTTGTCTGTCTGCAATTCAAATGATTATCAATAACAACAATATTATGCAATATAAATTTTGATCTTTATTGTTGGGCAAGCAATCTCAATTTAGTCGAATAGCCATAACTTAAAGCAGTGTTTCCAAAATGGTAATGGAAGCATTCGCCTTTAGTTTAAATATTAGTAGGTGGCTCTTCTCATGCATAGGCCTTAGTTAAATATTGATATTTCATTTTTGGAGTGTATTGTTTATTTGACAGTAATTATCAATTCAAGGTTGCATTACATTTAATTTATGGAAAAAATTATGAATTTACTTTTACAGAAAATCACTATTTTGAATGTCTTAAGTTAAATTTTGGAAACCAATTTTATAATTATATTAATCTTATTATAAAGAAAAATTACAAATAAAACCCATATTATTAATTCTGCAACTCAATTTATTTTTTTGTACCCCCAAATCCGTCCCTGGTTGATGCACAGACTATTAGCTCTTTCGCTATAGCAAAGACACAAACCCCACTCCCATCACATCCATTTCCCCTGACTACATTGGGCCGCAAAAGCTTCTTAGTGACAGGGGCAAGAGCTTTTCAATGGCGTCTGCGCAGACAAGTCGCACACGTTGTGTTGATTGGGCGACAAAAATGCACAGCGAGCAGCTAGCTAAAAACTCTGCGCGGCTAATAAATGACGCGCGATACAATACAAATTTTAAAGAAAAGTCGCAAGGTATCTGCTACGTATTACGTACATGGGTGTCGTGAGTGTGTGTGTGTGTGGGTGCGACAGAGTGTGGGAGTGTGTGTACGTGTGAGAATCTTTTGAATTATGTGCGGGTGGTCGGATTTCTTGCTTTTTTTTCTAACACCAGCAACAAAGTCTACGCGGCTACACCTGTTGAGCTTTGGGCTCCATAGAAATGGAGAAGTGGTATAAGAACAACAACAGGCATTGGGGGGAAACAAAGAGACACAAGAGACAGAGAGGCCAATTACAAATGTGATTGCCAATTTTCGAAACTGCCAATAGGCCTGGGCCCTATCAACATCGAATTGAATGCAACAACAATGTGGCCAATACGACATGATTTTCACGAACTCCACCCACATAATTGTCCACTCTGGTCCACTCGCAAACACAGACAAACACTAACAGGATACGCAAGTTATTGCAGTTGGACAAAAAGAGTTTGCCAAGATCATAACAATCTTGAAGGTACAGTCACCTCTAGTTTCCGTCGCTACCATCTTCAGAACGATAACATCATTCTTTCATTTAATAACGCTTAAATTGAACACTCATCTGAGGCCGGTTATCTAAGCCTCCTGGGACAGGGGCCAGGGCCAGGGCCAGTTTTCAGTTTTCGGGCAACCATTTGGCCAGTAATGCTTTTATCCCTCTCTTTAAAGCATTTCTGGTTGGTCTTCTGCTGTCGCACCAGTAGTAAACAGCTGACTGCTATCATTTAAAAACAATGCCTGTGTGTGTGTGTGCACACACAAATCCAAAGCGGCAAAACGACAGCAGCTGAGACGGGGCAGGCAGCCAATAAGAGTTGCCATCCAACTATATCAGGGCAAGCACCTTCTATGAATGCTGTTCGCCTGTTAACAGGTGTGCCTCATTCGACCAACACAAAATTTTCGAAGTTCCGCATGCAGGTACTGGGCGACGCTCTGCCAACCAATAAACTGTAGCACAAACCAACACCAACCAAAGCGGCGACGAATAAAAATAAAAGAAGCAGAACCAACACGTCACGTTTGGGTTTGAGTATAAGTGTGTGTCTGTGTGTGTGAGCACAAGTATTTGTGTATGCGTGCATGCAAGCGAGTTTGTTTGTGTGTGTCTTTATCGGTTGCGTCGGCTTGTCGACGGTTCGATTGAACATCGTCGATGAGCTAGCGTTTATGTTCGCCGGTTCAGGCAAGACATGTATACGTAAAAAATAATTTTTTGGTCAAAACTGCTCGCCTACAGATGAGATGAGCAAAATGCAACAGCACTGCGCTCATTCAACGCATTTTGGTTGTATTTTTCGTTTCAGTCAATTTAGAAAGTCCCACAAATAATTTTTAGTTGTTTTTACAATATTTGGGTTTAAATAAAATAATTATTTCGTTCAAAAAGTAAAGTGCAGAAGAATAAACAATGAAATGCCACAGACTCCCATGAGAGAAGTCATCCAAGTTTACCGAGAACTCTCGGTTTAATATGTAAAATTATATTTCCAGTGAGCCTTTATTTTAATAATTTTATTTTTATTCCTATGTTTATTTCGTTACAAAGCAGAGAGTTACTCAATATTAGTTAAACAACCATTAGTACTATCGTTATTAGTAATAACCATTTCCATTTATTTTAATGTTTACAAATACTATTTAATAACCATTTTGTTTTGCCTATCTATTGGTTCGAACAACTCTCAGTGCATTCTAATAAAACTTTAAGGGCGTGCACAGAAATAAAACATTACCTAAGGGTTGAGATTTTTCCCTCCACCCGATTTCACTGTTGCGTTTAAATATGAAAATTTGTTTTGTTTGTCGACATATCGATAGAGAATCGTCCATTTCCTAATTACTTCTGTTCGCCTGGCTAAAATATCGGTAGTTTTGCTTCAATTTTGTTTTTGTGGCCGCGTGACACTTCACATCACGTTTTTTCGATTACATCAATTTAAATCGCTTCGTGAAGGGAAATTTCTTAGTAAAGGCATCGTTTTATTAAAGTAGGATAACTTTCTTTAAATTGTACTCACCGAACATTTCAAATTAATTTAATTGTTTCTGTTTCATCCGTACTTACTTTCAAATGTAGTATTTGTTGCCTTGTCATTAGCAATCAAAGGGAATAGCCACGTCGTGTGTGTGTGGGGTAATTACTAAGGATAACGGGCTTGATAAAGCTATTTTGCATCTAAACTGACAATTTCAAGTATGAAAATTAATCGATAAAATATTAGTTAAATTGTTTATCATCCAATTCCCCAAAAAGAATCGTTATACTTTACACCTAGACAATCGGTTTCCAAATAAAACAATTTCAAACTATCGAAATATTTGCTAATATGTTTATTTTTCACATATTTGTGTAATAAGTTATTCCTTTTTGTATGTATAATTAATGTAGAATTTCCATTCGTTCATTTCATTTCTTGCTGGTATTCCTTTACCTGCATCGTATGTCCAAAATTTAGCACATGCAAAATGTCTTAATTTTCGTTTTACCGTCATAAAACTTATATTAAATATTCATCAAATCTTATAATCAATTGCTTTTACTTTAAGTTTAAATTGTTCAATTTTATTATTTTGTTTAACTTTTGTTAAGTTTTGTTTTTTTTTTGTGAAATAGAAAACTATTTGTTGTTTAGTTTTATAATATTTAGTCGCTAATTGAAATATTCTTCTTGAGTATTTGTAAGTATTTGTAGTACTTGGTAATTATGAATAATGGCTATCAAATATTTTGGCCTGTTTTCTGGGTGTACATGATAAATCGATGATTCTGGTTTAACTGTTGCACATTGGACACGAAACTGAAAAATTCTATTTATATATCCTTGCAGATGTAATTTACCAAAAATTTGGAAGCAAGTTCCGTCAAGAATTCTCAATCACCGATAAATTTAATATATATACTTGATAACCGATAATCTGTTATACGGATTGAATTCAGTATATAATTGTAGGTTCTGTATTTTTCGAATTGAAACGGACCAGTTGAAAAATCTTTAATACAAGTAATCAAACAATTAAAAATATATCTCAATTAGAGTAAATATCAATAAGTTTTCACTTTAAAAATTTTTGGAAAATTTAATTTTTATCATATAGATACAATAAATTCAATACTTTTGGATTTGGTAATTTAGTTCAGTTATGTTTTTCCTGATTTATATCTATTAAAAGGTTTAAAGTGCTGCAAGGATATAGAAACTTCGTTATTCCAAAGTTTTCTTTCGGTATGTTTCTTCATTTTGTTGTTGTTTTTGGTTCATTGAGTATTTCATAAATAGACTTTGTATTCGTTTATCTTTTTCTTTGTTTCTCATTCGCAAAAAGGGACGGTAAAAATTACAATAAAATCATTGTTGAAATATGTATGCATTTTGTCGTTCATCTTGATTTCGTTTTGGACTATGTTAAACACTACTAACTTTTGTATAAATATATTTACAATATGATTTCCATATATTTTTTGTGGACGATGTGTATGTGCATGGCATATGTATGTATGTATGTATGTGTGTGTGAGTCTGTCTGTGTTAATATTTAAATATAAATTCAATTTAATGGCTCGGTAATTTACACGGCAATATACTGTATATTCATTTGTATATTTCCATAATTTTCATAAAGACTTCTTGTGAACAAACGAAAAAGAAGTTAAAACACAATTTGAAGCAACATAGATTCCTTTTTGCTTTGGGAGGTTTCACTACTTTAGGTTTTTGTTTTTTTTGTTGTGAGTAGAATTTTCTTTCACTACTTTGTGTATGTTTAATTAGCTACAATAATAATATTTATTTAAACTTTAACGCTTTGTTTGCTATATAAATATGGATTAGGCTGCGTAAGTTTGTGTTATTTTGTATTGCTTGTTTAAATTGAATAATTTTCCAAAAAATTAACTTTAAACTAGAAATGCAGAAATACATACGGTCCTCTATATTGAGTTCTACCTCGTTTGAAGATCAATAATAAACAATTGTTGAGAACTATGTTTAATTCTTGCCTCCTCTGTATCTGCATCTCTATTTTTAACTTAAAGAAAAGACCTTTTTATAATAATAAATAATGTAATAATAATACACAAAATAAATTAAAATTGGGTTTCTGGTTTCAACTTGGTTTGTTTTTGTTTTTTTTTTTTTTTTTGTTTTTTTTTTGTGATAATTTTATTAATTAAATTAAAATAATGCACAAATTATAAGTTATTCTATTTCTGCAGGTTATGCTAAACAAATAAACAAAGAAAAAAAACTACGTTTCTTTTTGTTTTAATCCATTGCAAAACAATAATCAATTTTCTAGAATTTCATTTGAAAATACGCACAAAAAATCAACATTCTTGCGATGTCTTTAAGACAACCGTTAATCAATATCCATTATCATTTACATTCTTCAAAACGAATCGGTACAAAAACGGGTATCATCTAATTTCAATTTGTTCTTATTACGTACAATATGTTTGTGTGTGTGTGTGTTTTATAGTAAATACTCTTAGTTATCATTTAGGCAGGCCAATTAATACATAGTTAGGTTTTATTTGCCAATTGCCATCAATATCAATTTTCATCAATTTAATTTGTTTCGTTTCGCTAGAGCGCACAGCGTTGATAAACCAAAAATATAGATAAATATATATATATATATTGAAGGATCAAATCAACGCAGAAGTTAACAAAACTGAAACAAAAATACATTTTCATTTGTTGTTGTATATATAGATAAATACAATTTAGTTGGCTTTCGCTTTTGATATACTTGTTTTAATTAAATTAATTGGACGTTTAAGTAACTAACCGTTAATAACCGTTTGTTGCTTGAAGTTTGCCTAAACACAAAACAAACTCGACTCTTTTTTTCACTTTCTCTTTCATCTAACTAAACTTTCAATAAATACAAATACAAACAAATAGTTTTATAACATATAAAGTAAATAGTTGTTGTTGTTGATGCTGCAGATTACAGAAATATAGTTAGAGCTGCATTCGTTCACAATATGTGTCTGATGTCAATATATCTTTCAGATGAATTTATAACTTAAGCAAAGTATAAACTAAAGCCAAAAGTTTACGCTGCACGCTGATTTTATGTTAGAAGGGATTCGCATTGCTGCTGGCTGGATTTCTGCTCGAAGGACGTGCACTGAACGACGATTTGCCACTGGAGCCCCGTTGTGGTGCCACGGGACGACGCACATGACGCATTTCACTAAAGATATAAAATAGTAAACAAAGTGTTTAAAACATTTGTCTATTATATATGTATATATATATATCACAATTGGTTTTAAAGTAACATTTTATAGGGATAAAAATTGGTGGGTTAATATTAGCACGCATAGCGGTTAGGCGGCTAGGATCCAACAACAGCGCAACTTCAGCGGGTCATGCAAAACGTAGGGTTATCCACATTGTGAATGCTTACCAAAATGTTGACCACAAATTTTGAGGAGAGGGATATGATATACTTAAAAAGGGACTCTAATTTGTATATTTAATGGAGATGATGTTTTTGTTTTAGCGCCCCAAATGCACCCACCGATCCATTTCCATCTCCTCGAGACGTTGAGTTAAGGCCAATTTCTGTTGCACGGCCAAACGCAGCAACTGGTTGAGAGTCTTCTTTTCCTCCTCGGCTGCCTCCAGTTGACGATTTAGGTCATCCACCTGGGTTACATACTCCTCGCAGCGTGCAGCAAACATGGCACGAAGACCTATAAATAATATTATAATCAATTTCAAAGCACTGCACTCAAAGCAAATATTTTCTTCTTGTTAACTTACTTGAGAAGGTGGCTGCATCTTCTTTGAGTAGCCTGAGTTCATTACGCAGCTTGGACATGGTATCGCTGACAATAATCTTTTCGTTCTCGTATTTGGATTTGAGATTGGTGAGAGCCACCTCGGCGGTTTGTTTATTTGACTTGAGAACATTGCGTAATGTGCCAATTTGTTCCCGTTTGACTGATAGCAAACTCTTGAGCTTGACAATTTGCTCTTGGAGTTCTTCCATCTCCTCGCTGTTGACCTTTTCCGCGGCTGCAATACGTAAACAGTGGAGGATTAGATTAAACTTTTAAAGCATAGTGTTTTATTAAACTTACTCTCTCCGCTTTCCGTGCGCACTTTGTGCTTGTTCATATCAATGGTGTGCTCAACAGCGTTCTTAAGATGCTTCATCTGATCACTGACTGTGTCTACATATTTCTTAATCTCCACAGAATCGGCTAAGCCCTGAAGATCTTCAATAATTTGTGGACGTGAAATGAAAACATCCGATTTGAACTGCGACTGAATGGCCGATAAAGAGTCGTTCTCGAAGCTGTAACGAATATGAAAATATTTAGAATAGTTATATTTAGAATACTTAAGTTATATACTTACCTCATATCGTGGCTCTTGTGATCCAATAACACTCTTGTGGGTGTCTCTCCATTGACAGTGCATACCAAATGATATAGTTGAGCAAGGTCATCGCTGAGAGCAACCAGAGTGCTGCGTGCTGATCCCAAACTTTGGCCAGCATTCTGGGAGATTTGTGTTAGGGTCTTGACATCACTCTGCAAGTCCAATGACTTTTGCTCGGTGGCCAACAGTTTGTTCTTCAAATTTGTGACTTCATTGCGCAAAGTTGTGGTGGCATCTGTGTAGTTTAAGCCCTTTTGCAGTTCGGCTATGTCAGTCTTGAGGCCATCAATTTCCTTGGCGGAGAGTGTAAACCAATTGGCATATTGAGTGATAAGTGTACGCAGCTGTTGCTGCAGTTCATCCTTCTTCTGTTCGGTCTCGTCCACATTTTTGACATCAATTTGCTTCTTTAACTGAACCAAAGCGTCAACGTGGGCAGCCAACAAAGCTAAACGTGTCATAAAGTTCTGCAGCTCATTTTGTGACTTATCGAGACTTGTTTGGGCCTCTCTTAAATTGTTTGTCAAATGGGTCTTTTCGTTTTCCATGCATTCCAATTGCTTTTCAAGTTTCTTTAGCTCATTTAGATGTATTTCCGAGAAGAGATCACATTTGGTGCCATCGGGTGATTTTAGTTCGATACACAAATCAGCCTCAAGACGTTTTAGGGCCAGAGTCTCCTCTTCACCATCAGAATTATTGCTGGCATTATCTTCGATATTATTACGTATACTGTAGGCCAAATTGCTAATGTGGTACATAGACTCGCGATTCAAATGGCCATCCAGTTCCTTTTTCAGAGCATATTTAGCTTCTCGTTCACCCTAAAAAATAAAACAAACATTTAATATTGTCAGACAGGAAATAATTTTTAACAATGTTTTACCTGCAACGCCTCAAGAGCCTCTTCCATTTGCTTCTCGGCTATTTTTTTGAGATTGGCCAACTCATCGACCTGTTGATTTAAAAGTTCAACTTCTTCGGTGAGACGGCGTATCTCATGCTTGGCACCTTCAAATTCCACCTGGTACACGAAAAAGGAAAAAACGATTAGTAAATATTCTAATTTATATCTATTGGTTACTCACCTGTGAGCTTCTTAAGCTGGACACCTGCTTCTGCAGCGATATGTTCTCTTCCTCTAGCTCCGAGTATTCACTGAGCATTCGCGTCTCACGGAATTTTAAATCTTTTAACTCCGATTTAAGACGCAAACGCTCTGCCTCATTATCACTCTTATCCCGACCAATATCGGAATTTTCCTGAAGCATACGATCCCGTTCATTACGCACTCGCTCCAGCTCATGACGCAGCTGTTTGATTTCGTTCTCCAGATCAAAGATTTGCAAATTGAGCGAAGTCTCCCGAGCTGCCGACTCATTGAGTAACGCATCCTCCTGCTCAATTCCCGTCTTATTGGTCACCTTTTGTGAGGTTTGGAATTTCGTAAGAGCCTGCAAACAAGAGAAAGAGTAGAAGGATAAAGTGAATACAAAGTGACTAAAGCAAAGCAATCATAAAAGTTTTCTCTCGTCTGCCTTTTTTATTGCAGTCATTTGCATGTGTAAGTAAGGTTTATCTTTACTCTAAAGGGGAAGACAGACAACTGGGCGGCGGGGCGTTTTTGCCACTAGGGAACTACTGTTACTGACGATGTGCGCGCCCTCCATGGAGGTTGTTTTTGTTGATGCAGTGTATACGCCCCTCCTTTTTACTTGGTTACATTTTTCATTAAATTTCTCATTTTGGCAAACAAAAGGGTACACCAACTTTTCAAGGTAACAAAATCTTTTAAAAGGGTTGTTCTTAATTTCGACGGGTTCCGATCAAATTGGGGACCGGGAGTTTGTTAAGAGTCTTTGAAATTTTGGAGCTAAGCCAAAAGGACACTAGCATTTACTTGATACACCAATCAGAGCATTCAAAATTCGTATTAGGACCACCCTCGCTAAAATTTGTTTGACTTCCACAAAAATCCCAGTTGAACAGATGAAACATTCAAATAAAAAAAAATACAATTTCCTCGCATTTATTGGATTTTTGTTAATTGCAAACGGGTGGAAGGGCAGATGGAAACGAAAAGTGTTGGAAAATGCTCACACGTTAGTCGTAAAGCTTAATGAGACCACGACACGGCTAGGACACACCCAAAACAGGACGAAACAGCAATAACCACAACCCTAAAGTAAGGTAAATATGTATACATAATGCTCATGAGCCAAGCCCTTAGCCATATGGTCAGAGGGCTCTTTCCCAGTTTGGTAACTTTTGCGGGCGGACTTTAATTGAAATCTCAACCGACTATTTCAGACCATTTCAAGTACGTGCCTCTTCACAAAAGTTTCATCATCAAAACTGACCGGAACACAGCCCAATGTGCAGGAGAAGGCAAAACGTCATGAGTGGCGTCACACACTTGACCGGGAATAGCAAAAGTGCAAGGGGTAAATAAAAATTCGAAACTTTTTTCAACTTTTTCTACACTTTACACCCTCTCTCTTCCTCCCTTCTCTGTCACTCTTTTTCTTTTAAATGCCGCTTAATTAGCAGCAGACGGCAGTGTTTTTCTCCTTCTCTTT
The DNA here is from genome assembly GCA_018903615.1 of Drosophila neocordata. Classification (NCBI taxonomy): domain Eukaryota; kingdom Metazoa; phylum Arthropoda; class Insecta; order Diptera; family Drosophilidae; genus Drosophila; species Drosophila neocordata. The sequence continues at coordinate 4,244,394 of JAEIGI010000006.1, read as the reverse complement.
TCTGCCAAAAGAAAATGCTGCAGGCCTTCCAGTTACTCTTACTTGTTCCCTTTCCTATCATCTTGGCTCGTTGCTTTTCTTTCAGTTTGCTAGTCCTTTTGTGGCCATATAATTACGGCTTTGGGTGACAACGTCAACGTTTTTTTGTAACTGTTGCTGCTGTTGTTGTTGTTGTAAGCTCAATTTGACAATCGCACACACCCACATATATATACATATACACTATACCCCAGGCCCAACACATCATCTTCTCTTCTCCTTTACCTCCACACCCACGGGCCAAGCTGCCAGCCAAGTGCATTTCGTTAATTAGTGTAATAAGAAGCGAAGCAAAGGCAAACAAAAGGCCAAGGCATCAAGCCGGCACAGTTTTTTTTTTTCTTTTCCAGTTTTGACTGAAATTCGAGCAGGAAGGCCCTTCTTTTCGCCTCCCCCGCACCTTACACACATTTAATATTGCTGCAGCTGTCACACGACACTCACTCATACTCATGTGTAAGTAAATTGCTCCAACTACTTAGTTAGTTGGATTAGGCGCCACCTACTTAGATAATGAGAGAAATGTTTCCAAAAGGTCTTACATAAAGGATTTACCAAAGACCCCATTAAGAGATGAGTTAAGAAAGCCTTCAAGCATAGGTTCTTACATATATCCACTTCTTATAGGATTTGTTGTAGGTACTTGAAATTAATATTCACAGGATTAACAGATTATGAGGCTTATTTTATTCAGAGAGATTAGTATAAAACTAGACAGATATTTCTGCTTATCTTGGAATAAGAAAAAGCTTTTTCAGCTTGTTAAAAGTTCTAAAATGATTTGTTATTAGTTCTAATTTTTATAAGAATTTGCTTTTAGAGAAAAACTAGGATAATAAAGCAGTATAAAATTGTCGCCAGATGGAATCTAGTTCCTAACTTTTTTATAATAATAATAGAGAATTAGAAATTAGAAGTTTTTTAAACACAGTCGGTATAGAAAGGGAAACAGTGTTTCTCAGCGGTGTTCAGTTTACTTGGAACTTTCCAGGGATTTGTAATATTGTCTAAAATCAAAAGTCGATTAGTTTAATTTAATTTACTGTTTATTTGTTCTTTTCAAAAGAAAATAATAAATTAATTTAACTTTCTTTATGGGTTGTACAAATATTTGTTAAATATTAATTAGAATCTCAAAGAAATTAAGTAATTATTGTATTTTTTCAACAATTTCAGTTGGAAGAGTACTCTTATAGTTATAGTGACTCTCTAATAGTATAATTTTTGCATTCGAATTGTAGTGTCGTTCTAATTTTTTCTCAGTGTACTGGCTGACACTTTGCTTGTACTTTGTTGCGTCGAACGACTATGACGGCATAAAGTTTATGCAAATTAGAAAAGATTTTTAATTAACTCGAGCAAATATTAACACAGTTCACAACAGACAAGCGGGGGCATGGCAGGGCACAGGGCACTCGGTATTACCACAGAGGCATGGAGTAAACGACCAGGTCCAAATTCGTTTTGACTATTCTATATGCATCATCCCCTCATACCTCTCTCCTAAACATCAGTTTGCTATGTGTCGTTGCATATTTCAGTGTTTGTGGTTTTGGATTAGAGTAGATAGAGAAGCCTTCTAAAAGTGGCCTAAATGGGTGGTAAATGCCCGCATACTACACATTATTGTCCACATTGTGAGCCGCCAGCTGTTGCTGTCACCTCTCTGTGCACCTCTGTCTCTCTCTCTCTCTCTGTATTTTTTTCCCTGTCACTCTAGCCTATCTCTATCTCCCTTTCTTTCTATCACTGGTGGTGCAACATTTGCCGGTATCTAAAAATAGAGCAGATTGCCCACATTATGACGATGACGATGAGCAGAAATTTTGGAGCAAAACGCTTCACTTGTTGGAAATGATGGCGCAATGGGTGGTGGGTGGTAGGTTCGTTTGATAAAGTATGCCATGAATGGCTGAACAGATTGTACCACGCCCTAGATCGTTAAGCTATGTCTGCGTGAAAACGCAATGGAAATTTAAATCTGTAACAAAAACAACAACAGCAACAAGCACTCACTGGGTGCCTATTCGTGGTTGTGCACAGGGTAAAGCTGTGTGTAATTTTTCAGACGTAGCTTTTTGTGGCCATGTCAATGCACGAGCTTGACACTACATACTGAAATGTCGCCAAAAAAAAAAAAAAGAGAAAACCCCCTTCCAACCCGACCAGAAGAGCAACAACAATAAGTGAAAAGCGGCCAGTGAAAATGTGTCTGCGTGTATGAGCGAGTGCATGGAAATTGCCACAAAAGAACTGAAATTATGCTCTTAACGAAAATGGATGAAAATGTACAGGAAAATGAAATGAAAAATGTAGTCACACAGTCGCTGCTAAAAGTACCCTACATAACTATCCAGTTTAATAGTGATGGGGAAATTGTTTAAAGAGAAAAAAAAGTAATTGGATTCCTTGGCTAACTTTAAAATAACATAACACAACTAAAAGAAACAGGAAACAAAGCAACTAATCATAGGAAACTTCCTATGGCAGTTGCTGCGTAAATGCGTATTCGTCGGGGTCACCATAAAAACGAAAAAGTTTATGTAATGCTTTTTCTAGTCGGTTATTTTACCAATAGAGTGAAAATGTAAGTTAGTTATGCACATTTAATAATATATTTTATTTGATTATTTAAATAAGGCGAACATTTCTTGCATAATTTCATATATAGTAATATTTTTTATAGTGCAACTACATAAAAACATATAAAAAACACGTTACTCAAGTAAATGTATAGCGAAAATAAATAAAAGAGGAAGTACCCAGCGGGGGCATAGAAATCCTTGATGATGCTGTGAAATCATCAAAATACTTTCAGTACTGTACTTTTATCCTGCTGTTTGTACTATAAAAATCCTTTAGCATTAAACAGCCAATAATCATAATGTAGGACGACGAAGGGAAAAAATTGTTGGAGAATCTGGCATAGTTCCAATGTAAGTTGAGAAAAGCCAAAAAGTTCAAGCAAATAAATTGCAGGGTCATTATGAGCCGCGTGGATCCACTGGATGGTTTGCCACCCACTAGAAATGTTGCAATTGTCACAACAGCCGCCGCAGCAGCAGGAGTAGTAGTAGCATTCAAAGTCGAGATTTTGCTCATCAGTGTCAAAAGTTGTGGGCTTAGCCTACTCTAGCCGACCCATTCGCTTCTCTCCTCTCCATCTGAATGTCTAGTTAGATTCCTGTGCACTTTACATTTTCATTGCTTGCAATTCATTGCATTCCCTATGGTGTAGAAGCGGATGGTGGTCGGGGGCGGTGGCAAACAACATTATTCCTACTCATTTCCTCTACCAACAACAACAACAACAGCTACGAAAGCAACTCACTTCGGGTACTGCCAACTACAACGGAAACATGTTTTGTCAGAATGCTCAACCGCCACATTTAACCCCTTGCCAAAGAATGGACGGGGAAAGTCAACTGCCATGCCACGCCTCCTCCCATCCCCATCTCCCACACCCTTTATAAATGGCAATGGCAGTTGTTGCCAGTTTGATTGCCGTAGAATTGCAATTTGCACCACTGCAACCGACAGTCGACAGACAAACACAGAAAACCCAGTGCCAGAACAGAACATCAGCGTCAAATCATTATAATTTTTTCGTCGGGATTTACATTTTTTTCCGTTTCTTTTTATTTGCTTGATGGCTTTTTTTTTTGTCCTGCCGCTTAGTTGACACTTTGATGTTACGGTTTTGCTGTTATACTAATTGCAATTGTGTCTGGCATAGAGATTTTAATGTGCGGTGAATGAGCATTCCAGCACACGATTCGAGAGCTGTCAATTAAGGTTGAGAGTCTATAAACCTTTGATACCTTTGTTTTAGAAAAACACTATAGGTTTTTTATTTAAGATTCTAAATTACATTTTTTTTATGTTATGAAAAACACTCATTGCATTAGTTCAAGAAATATTTTCAAAGTTTAAGAGATTATTTATATTTATAAACATTCAGCTTAAGTCTTTAATTACGGGGAAAAAACCGATCAATTTTGTAATATAGTTAAACGAAATACGATGAAGAGATAATAGCAAGTACCTTTTCGGATTGACTATATAATATAGTAGCCTGATCAAAAACAAATTGCTGAAGAACAAATTTTAATAAAAAATTTCGATCCGGATGATTTTTCAAAAACTAACTTAAACTTCAAGTATAGAAACAGATATATAAACGAAAAGATAAGTAGATATTGACTCGTCTGATGCTGATTAATAATATATCTACATATGTATTAAAGGGAATAAAAGAACGCATTCGTCAGACTATTTTTTCCCCCATCTCTGTGACAAGTTTTTAATATTTAAATTGTTTTCAAATTACCTGTTAAACTAATTTTGTTTTGAAAGCATTTTTATTCACATTACTTATATGGTATTCTACCAATTATATTTTTGACTTTCGCTTCCGGCCACTTTGTAATTAAAGTCCCTAACTGAAATGCATTTAAAATTTATAAGAGTTTCGTCAACTTTTTTCTACTAAGGGAATCATTCTCTTTGTCGGAAGGCATTAATTATTAAGAATTTTTGTATTAAAAACTTTGGCTCAGCACAAGTTGCAAGAACAATTCGAGACATATAACCACAATGGAAACTACGCAAAGAAGTTTTGTCGTTCCGTTTTGCTTCGTTCTGTTCTGGGTAATGTCTGTCCTGTGCTGTCGGGGAAAGAGAAATTGTTGTCCTTGGTAAGCCATAAAATATGGCCTCATATGTGAAGGACCGCACTGTTGTGTACAACAACTGGCTGCATTGTGTGTAGCTGCTGTTGTTGTTGTCCATGTCCATTGCTACGTTTTATGGCTCTTGTTTTTTCGGGTTCTGTTTTAATTGACGCAGTTACAAATGTCCAACAACAAGCGGGTGTCAGCCCCACTACCAACTAACCAACCAACAGTCACTCCTGTACCACCTCTCTCTCCTTTTAGTGGTAGTAAATAAATTGCAAAATGCGACTGCCTGACACTTGCAGTGTAAATATTTATTTTGGCTGCAAGGTTCTGGCTCTTGAAGTTCTGCCAATTTGCACAGTCAGTTTCATACTGCTAATCGAAATTCATGGCAACAAAAATTCTATTAATTTTAGCAAGCTAATTTTACGCCCACAAAACTTGATGCCATCGTCCTTGCAGACATCCCCCTTCCCCTTTAATTTATGTGACATAAGAAAGATAGTAAAGATAGGATAAGAAAAGAAGGAGAAGGGGAGGCGCGCCCACGGCAGATATCTTGATTACAAAGTAAAAATATGTCACCTCCCTTAAGTTGCAGACGAAGGCAAAAAGCAGCATAAAAGTGCCTGCAGGTCTTCTTCTTGTCCGTCCACAAATTGTGGCAAAAATTTGTGTAATTTTATTTTAATAATGCATTATACAAGAAGGTGTAAGAGGGAGAGAGTCTGTATGAGTGGAAAGTTCACTTCAGTTCAAAAATCCAACAAGCTGGAAACTATCAAAAGTAATTGCCACCAGTCCAGGGCCAAATATGAAAATTTATTTGGTGCTTTATCAAAAAATTATTATTACATTTTGTTTTAAAAATAGTTTTTAGAATATAAAAATTTTGTGAGATTATTATAGACAGAATCTAGAGGGATGGTCTAAATTTAACCCAGCCAAAGTGTAAATACCCTTATTAGTAGAGTCATTAGGAAGCTTAAATCCTAATTAAATGTTCGATAGCATATTCCGATTCTAGAGACATATTTATGTATATTTAACTTAAATATAATAAAGTTTGTGACAATTGCATTTAAATAAAACAAGTTATTGATATAATTCTTGTTGGATATCTGAAGAAGTATATAAAACTAAGAGATTACATATTTCGTGATATTTAGAAGCTATTTAGCACCATTCTCGAAAGTTATAAAATATAGTCATGCGTTCGTGATGATACCGAGATATACATTGCCTAGAGCAAAGAGAAGTCTAGGTGCAAAGTTTCGCCTCTGTAGTCTTAACCATCTCAGAGGAAATTGCGTTGGTCTAGACAGACAGACAGTGTTGGTCAATAATATATATTATTTATATCGTCGAAGATGCCATTTTCGAGGCGTTGCAAAACTTCTCCTCAAAATTCATATACCCTTTCTAGGAAAGCATAAATATAACATA